>CM072545.1:10922500-12286666 GCA_036898215.1 Platycarya strobilacea
GTGACATCTTCCATCTTCTCACCATGAAATCTCATTTTGTTGCTGATCTCCATAGTCCTGGCACAATAGCTGGTAACAGATTCCCCATCCTTCATTTGTAGAGTCTCAAAATCTCTTCTCAAAGCTTGAAGCTGTGCACGCTTCACTCTAGCAGAGCCTTGATATTTTTTCTTCATGGAATCCCAAATATCTTTGGAAGTTTCTTTGCTAAGAATTGTTTCCAAGATGGGACGATTAATTGCCTGAAAAAGATAATTTTTTACCTTCAAATCTTTTAACTTTCTCCCTTCCAACTCTATTTTCTGGGCATCTGTCAGCACAACACCTTCTGCTGGTTCTGCTACTCCAGAAACAACAACCGTCCAATATTCTTTGGACCTCAAGAAGTTCTCCATGAGCATGCTCCAATGATCATAGTGACCATCAAAGCGTGGAATGGCTGGCTGTACAAAATTGTCGGAAGCCATCAAGTTCACCTTTTTTTTATTCTTCTCCGAAACCTGCTCTGATACCACTGATACACAGTAGAGAAAAAGCAAAAAGAGCACTGTTACAAAGTGAAGAAAAACAAAAAGACGTGTTGAAAAGGAAAGCTCTCTTTCTTCATATTGATAAAAGAAAAGAAGGGCCTATAAATAGGCTTTACATCATATCACACTAACCATGATTACTATAAAGTAGCACCACAACTAAGACACTAACTCTGCTACGAATTAAATAACAAATTCCTAAAGACTCGGTCAAACCCACCAACAACTAGAACTTCCAATGAATATTAATAAATATGAAATAAAACATTTAAATCTTAACATTAAATAATTTTATTGAGTCAATCACTTATACAAAAATCCATGTACTTAAAATAAACAAGATAAAAAAGAAACATTATTGAATTGAAAAAACAGTATAATTTTATTTGTCTCATTATCAATTCAAATTAAAAAAATAATATAATAGCAAAGAAACTAAAAAAATATTAAATGACTAATGAAAAAAATAAAAACTAATTATGAATGCAAGTTAAAATTAAACGAAGTAATTAACGAAAAAGTTTACTCAAATTGACGAACAGTAGAACATCGGAAATTCCTTGCACATATTCAGTCTTTTAATTATTCTTAATTTATTGATAACTAGATTGAAAATTTAATTCTAAAAATATCAATAGGAAGATATAGAACTATAAATCAAAATTAAATCAAATGTAATTTTTTGAAAAATCATTCATCACTTTTAAATCATGTAAATTATTATCCATATTGAGAAAATTCAACGACGACAATATACCTAGAGAATAATATTACAATAGAGAATTAAATCAATATAGACAATCAGTTAATCCAAATATAATTAAAGAACTAATCCATTTAATAGAAAAAGTATGATTGAATCCATAAACAAAATAAATTTTAAGATTATTTAGAGAAAAAAAAATATCAACAATATATTAAGAATGATAAAACAAAGAGTTTTAATAAATTAAAAATTAAATACATGAATTAAAAATATCATCTGGTGTATAAGTTTATTTCTAACCCTATTTAAAAATTTAATTACCTATATACATTATAGACAACATAAATCTCAAGAAAAAGAAAGCAACTAGCGGCATATGGCTCTTGAGTATTTTTTTTCCTACGTGAGCATTCGTCCATGCCTCCTTGTCAAAAACGGCCCTCCTCTCAAGTTCATCTCATAAATATATATATATATATATATATATATATATATATTGTAATGAAAAGAACGAAGAAAAATACGACGGTAGTCGTCCCTTGTCCCACCACTAAAATTATGTGAATGACCCTACCACTATTATTTTAAATCATGCATAGTGACTTGCATAGTGACTTATATAGTAACTTGTATAGTAATTTCAAAACCTATAAATATGGGCTTCAGTTGTAATGAAATTCATAAGAAAATATAAAGAGAAAAAGAAAATTTCAATTTTTAAGAGTTCTAGAGAGAATTTCTTATTTCTCTTTTGCAATAGTAGTTTCTTTCTTTAGTTTTATAACACGTTATCAACACGACGGTTCTACCAATTCTGAAGCTAGTGGCCTTATTTCTCTGTAAGTTTTTCAATATATTATTTGAAATCTTTAATATATTTTATTGACGATTATCTGTGTAAATTTATAAATATACTTTCTGAAATACACATATTCATTATTTATATGTATAGAAAAATGACAAATCTTATAAAATTAGAATTTGTTGCTTTTGACATATCTGAAAAAAATTATTTATCCTGAATGCTTGATACTGAAATTCATCTTGATGCAATGAACTTGGGAGAAACTATTAAAGAAGGAAATCAAGCATCCCTGCAGGACCGTACTAAAGCAATGATTTTCCTTCACCACCATTTTCATGAAAAATTGAAAACTGAATATCTTACAATAAAAAATCTCTATATTTTGTGGAACAGTTTAAGGGAGAGGTATCAACACCAGAAGACTATTATCCTCCTAAGAGCTCGTTCTCAATGGTTGCACCTGAGGTTGCAAGATTATAAAAGTGTTAGTGAGTATAATTTCGCACTTTTTAAAATAAGCTCAGTATTAAAATTATGCGGTGAGAGAATCACCGATGATGATATGTTAGAGAAGACTTATACTACATTTCATGTATCGAATGTGCTCCTGCAGCAACAGTATCGAGAGAGAAAGTTCAAAAAATATTCTGAACTTATATCATGTCTTCTAGTAGCTGAGCAGAACAATGAGCTCTTATTAGAAAACCACCAGTCACGCCCTACTGGCTCAATATCATTCCCTGAAATGAATGATAATAGGTTTGCATCATTCCCAAAAGTAAATGGTGCATCCTTTAGAATAAATCAGGGGCGTGGACGTGGTAGGAGACATTATAGAAATGTTGGTCCCAGAAGTGACAACATTAAAAGGGATAATAATATACCGTATCACTAGAAGTGATACAATTCAGAAAGGGGTAAAAATCCCCAGAATAATTCTTTAAAGAAAAGTGAAGAGGTGTGCCATAGATGTGGAATGATTGGATATTGGTCACGTACCTGTCGTACATCCAGGCACTTAGCTGATTTATATCAAGTTTCTATTAAAGAGAAGAATAAAGTGCATGAAACAAATTTAGTAGAACCATCAGATGATTTATTAGATTTAGTAGATGTAGACGTTACTCATATTGATGTATCTGATTTCTTTAATCATCCTGAAGGTAGTATTGAATACTTAATTGGAGATGGAAGTGTTCCACTCAACTAATGTATTTTCTTTCTATCTGTAATAAAATTTTTGTATATTTTGTAGAATCATGGATCACATTGATGAGTTTTTTATCTCTAAGTTGAATGATAAAGATATATGTCTGGCTGACAGTGCTACAACTCACACAATTCTCAAAGAAAAGAAATATTTTCAAAATTTAACACTAAGTAAAACTTATGTCCATACCATATCAGGTTCATTGAATTTAATTGAGGGTTCCGGAAGAGCTTATATTATGTTGCCTAGTGGCACCAAATTTTGTATTAATGATACTCTATTCTCTTCACAATCTAGAAGAAATTTATTGAGTTTCAAAGATATGCGTCGTAATGATTACCATATTGAAACGACTAATGAAGGCAGTAAAGAGCATCTTTTTATTACTAAAACAATATCAGGCCAGAAACTCGTATTAGAAAAACTGCATGCTCTATGTTCTAGATTGTATTATACAAAAATAAGAACAATTAAATCATATGTGGTAATGCACCAGAAGTGCATTGACCCTAAAGTATTTATGATTTGGCATAATCGCCTTTGACATTCGGGTTCTATAATGATGAGACGAATTATTAAAAATTCGCATGAGCATCCCTTAAAAATCAAAAGATATTTCTACCCAATGAATCTCCGTGCTCTACATGTTCTCAAGGTAAATTAATTATCAGACCATCTCCCTCAAAAGTTATTATTGAATCTCCATCATTTTTACAAAGGATTTGCGGAGATATATGTGGGCCTATTCATCCATCAAGTGGACCATTTAGATATTTTATGGTTCTAATTGATGCATCTAGTCGATGGTCACATGTTTGTCTGCTTTCCACTAGAAATGTTGCATTTGCTAGACTTCTTGCTTAGATAATTAAATTACGAGCACAATTTCCTGAGTATCCAATTAAGACCATTCGATTAGATAATACAGGTGAATTTTCATATCAAGTTTTTGATGATTATTGCATGTCAATAGGAATAGATATTGAACATCCTGTTATCCATACACACACACACAAAACGGTTTAACTGAGTCTTTGATCAAAATGCTTCAACTAATCGCTAGACATTTACTTATGAAATCAAGACTACCTGTTTCTACTTGGGGACAAGCTATACTTCATGCAGCATCTCTAATTCGCATTAGACCATCTGCATATCATAAATATTCTTCATTACAGCTTGCATTTGGTCAACAACCAAATATTTCTCATTTTCATACTTTTGGATGTGCTGTATATGTTCCAATTGCACCTCTACAACGTACAAAAATGGGTCCTCAACGTAGACTTGGAATATATGTTGGTTTTGATTCTCCATCTATTATTAGATACCTTGAACCCCTTACAGGGGATATGTTTAAAGCATGTTTTGAGGATTGTCATTTTGACGAATCCAATTTTCCGTTAATGGGTAAAGAAAAGTCAGTGCTTGAAGCACGACAAGATATTACTTGGGATAATAAGACCCTGTCTCATTTTGATCCTCTTACAAATGAATATAAACGAGAAGTTCAGAATATTATTCATTTGTAAAATGTTGCAAATCAATTACCGGATGTATTTACTGACACTAAAGGTGTAGTAAAATCTTATATTCTTGCTGTTAATGCTCCAGTAATGATTGAAGTCCCTGAAAAACAAATTGTCAAAACAGTAATAGGTGAATCTAAAATATGCCTGAAGCGTGGAAGACCTATTAGTGCAAAAGATAAAATTCTCAGAAGGAAAAGAATACAAAATAAATTTGGTGTTCCTGAAGAGCACGTACCCACAATACAGGCTACAAATATAATTGGTGCTCCTAAAGAGTTCAAATCTTCTATTCTAGAAACTCATGAAAAGTCTAAATCTCCTGAAAAGAGACCTCCTGAAGAGGTGTGTCATGAAATGTTTTCTCCTGAAGAGGACCAGGTACCTGAAAATAATGAGATCTCAATGCATTTCATGAAAACTGGAGAAATTCTGGATAGAAATAAAATTGTTGTCGACAACATATTTTCTTATAAAATGGCCATTGACATTACTAGAAGTAATGAAAAAAGTGAGCCAAAAAGTGTCGAAGAATGTCGACGTAGAAATAATTGGCCAAAATGGAAAACAGCTATTGAAACTGAATTAAATTCGCTAGTAAAGCGAGAAGTATTTGGATCTGTTGTCCAAATACCAAAGGGTGTAATGCCTGTTGGATATAAGTGGGTATTTGTACGAAAACGTAATGAGAAAAATGAAATTGTGTGATACAAAGCACGGCTTGTCGCACAAGGTTTCCTGCAGAAACCCGGGATTGATTATGAAGAAACATATTCTCCCGTTATGGATGCAATCACATTTAGATTTTTGATTAGTCTAGTTGTTACAAAAGGATTAGAAATGCAGTTGATGAATGTGGTAACTGCATATTTATATAGATTCTTAGACCATGACATATATATGAAAATCCCTGAAAGATATAAAATGCCTGAAGCATCTACAAGTACATCTAGAAATATGTACTCAATCAGACTACAAAAATCTTTATATGGGTTGAAGCAATCCGGGCGCATGTAGTATAATCGCTTAAGCGAATATCTATTGAAAAAAGGATTTGAGAATAATCCTATATGCCCATGTGTTTTTATTAAGAAATTAGAATCCGGATTTGTCATTATTACGGTTTATGTTGATGATTTAAATATTGTAGGAACTCCTGAAGAGGTCTAAAAAACCGCTATATATTTAAAGAATGAATTTGAAATGAAAGATCCTGGCAAAACAAAACTTTGTCTCGGCTTACAGCTCGAGTACTTGCCAAATGGAATTTTTATTCATTAGTCCATGTATTCTGAGAAAGTCTTAAAACATTTTTATATGGACGAATCTCATCCTCTGAGTACTCCAATGATTGTTTGAACACTTGATGTGAAGAATGATCCATTCTGTCCTTGTGATGACGATGAAGAAATTCTTGGTCCTGAAATACCATATCTCAGTGCAATTGGAGCTTTGATGTATCTTGCAAATTGCACTCGACCAGATATTATATTCTCAGTTAATCTGCTTGCAAGATATAGTTCTGCACCAACTCGAAGAAATTAGAATGACATTAAACATGTCCTTCGTTACCTTCATGGTACGGTTGATATGAGATTATTTTATTAACGTGGTTCAAGTCCAGAATTGATTGGGTATGCAGATGCAGGTTATCTTTCAGACCCACACAGAGGTAGATCTCAAACTAGATACTTATTTACTTATGGAGATACTGTCATATCATGGAGATTTGTTAAACAGACACTATCTACTACTTCTTCAAATCATTCAGAGATCATTGCTATTCATGAAGCAAGTCGAGAGTGTATTTGGTTGAGATCAATTATTCAACATATCTAAGAAAAGTGTGAACTTCCCATAATCAATAATAACCCAACAATCTTATATGAAGATAATACTGTTTGTATCACTCAAATTAAAGGAGGATATATTAAAGGTGACAGAACCAAATATATTTCACCTAAATTCTTTTATACTCATAAACTTCAAGAGAAATGTGAAATTGATATCAAGCAGATACGATCTAATGATAATCTGGCAGATTTATTCACAAAGGCGCTACCAACTTCCACATTCAAGAAGATTGTGCATAACATTGGAATGCGAAGACTCAAAGATATTTTGTCATGCACTTTTCGGGGGGAGTAAATGTGCTGATTGTACTCTTTTTCCTTCGTTGAGATTTTGTCCTACTGGGTTTTCCTCTGCAAGGTTTTAATGAGACAATCTTAAAGCACTTGTGGATACATAAGAAGACTGTACTCTTTTTCCTTCGCCACTAGTTTTTCTTCCAACTGGGTTTTTACTTGGCAAGGTTTTAATAAGGCAGATTGCTTATGGGTGGTCATTCAAAGGGGAGTGTAATGAAAAGAACGAAGAAAAATGCGACGGCAGCCGCCCCCTTTCCCACCACTAAAATTATGTGAATGACCCTACCACTATTATTTTAAATCATGCATAGTGACTTGCATAGTGACTTATATAGTAACTTGCATAGTAATTTCAAAATTTATAAATAGGGGTTTCAGTTATAATGAAATTCATAAGAAAATATAGAGAGGAAAAGAAAGTTTCAATTATTAAGAGTTCTAGAGAGAATTTCTTATTTCTCTTTTGCAATAGTAGTTTTTTTTTTAATTTTATAACATATATATGTGTGTATGTATATGAGTCGTGCCCCACTTGGATTAAAACTCGAACTGGCTCCTCTAAAACAAGTGAGATTTACTTCAAATGGGACTCTAATATAATGGACTGCTAGCCCAGGTGAAACTCTAATAAAATGTTGTGCCCTTCTTCCACTCAAATCATATGTGCCCTTTCCGAATAAGTATCATGTACGTGGGCCCATAAGTGCAGCCCATTAATCATGCATGCCTTTCCGTGCTTTGCCGTGTACGTGTTGAAGTGAAAGCCCATTGATCTTAGAGTGTTTTTTCCCTCATTCAACTATTAAAAATAAAAAAATAAAAATAAAAATAAAATAAAACTATATAAAATAAATAAAATAAAAGAAGACAAATAATTATTAAAAACATCTCAATGTAAATTAAAATCTAATTCAATAAAATAAATGAAATCTAATTAATCAAATATTAAGATATTTAGAGTGCACTTTCTTGCTCTTATCAAGTTTTTATTTGGGATAGCATCCATGCACCTAAAAAATAGAAAACATATTATTGTGCATATTCCATTCTAGATTTTATCCCCAGTAAAGTAATAAAATTTCCAATGCCATTACAAAGTTAAAATGATATTCTAAGACTAGCATTTTACAAAGTTAAAATGTTTCTCGGTAATCTGGCACTAAAGGTTGAAAATACTAATTATTAAAAAAGGAAGTGTGGGTAACTTGGTATTGTTGGACTTTTTTTGCTCCTTGAATCCCACATGGGAAAGGAGTGAGAGAGGGGCAATGCCAAGGGGGTTATAAAATGAGGCCTAGCCTCCTTGGTTTAAATACACCAGTCAGAAACTTATCTAGTAACTTTTGACTTTAGTAAAATTCCTCTATTGTCCTTTTTGTATGTAAAAGGAAGAGAGGTGAAAGTTAGAGTTTTACTAGTGAGAAAAGTTTTTGTGGGTGTCGTTGGGGTGAGGAGAAAAATTGTGTGATTGTAACAATTTTTCACATAGTGTATTTTCTTCTCTGGGTCTAGTGGTTTTTCTCCTGTTTTGGAGTTTTCCACGTAAATTCTTGTGTTGCATTTATTTCTCTATTTTTCTTATTATTCTGTTAAAAGTAGATTCTGGTGGGTGGAATTTGGTAGCCCAGATTCTCAACAGTGGTATTAGAGCCACTAGGTTCTTTTTGCAGGGTGGAGCTTTGGTGTGGTAGTGTGAATACGTATGATCTAAGGAGGTTCTGTCTAGGAGATTGGAAATTTTAAGTGTGTCCATTGTGACCCTCCAATCTTTCCTGGGAATCTTGAAGTTCTGTCTAGGAAAGATCGGTCTTTCCTGGGAACTTACTTAGTGGATACTATTTATTTCTACGGTAAAATTCATCGAAGCAATGTCAAAAATGGAGGTAGAGAACGTTGATGGGAGAATCAATTTTGACTTGTGGCAAGTACAAGTCACGGATATTTTGATTCCATCAATTACACAAGAGCAGACCAACCCATGAAGTCAGCAATTTGCTGGAGGTGTGGACAACCTGGGGATGTCAATAAAAGTTGTCAAAAAGAAGTGGAGCCGGTTCGGCAAGTGGTTCCAAGTCAGTAAATGGAGATACTAGTATGAAGCTAACATTGTGTCTCTCTCCATAGAAAAAGAGACATGTATATCCTTATGGCATGTCCCAAAGTTGCCATGATAGAGGATGTGTTAATGTTAGTTGTTCCACAAGTTTGCACACGGGCATTGGTTTGGCATTGATGCAAGGTGTGTGGTGGAAATTCATGTCGATGGCTGATGAACTTCCAGGAAAGCCAAACGTGGGAGTTGCACCATAATTTTTCAGCAAGGTTATTTTCGTCATGGGCCGAAGTGAAATGCTTGGAATTGGTTTATTCTGAGTGGTTATGCTTTTATGGTGGAGCATGATAGCGAAAGCTATGAATCTTCATTGCGGTGGAGCGTGGCTGTGGGATCAGTCAAAGTCGCAAGGTGGAGATTGTTGGACTTTTTTTGCTCCTTGAATCCCACATGGGAAAGGAGTGAGAGAGGGGCAATGCCAAGGGGGTTATAAAATGAGGCCTAGCCTCCTTGGTTTAAACACACCAGTCAGGAACTTATCTAGTAACTTTTGACTTTAGTAAAATTCCTCTGTTGTCCTTTTGTATGTAAAAGGAAGAGAGGTGAAAGTTAGAGTTTTACTAGTGAGAGAAGTTTTTGTGGGTGTCGTTGGGGTGAGGAGAAAAATTGTGTGATTGTAACAATTTTTCACATAGTGTATTTTCTTCTCTGGGTCTAGTGGTTTTTCTCCTGTTTTGGAGTTTTCCACGTAAATTCTTGTGTTGCATTTATTTCTCTATTTTTCTTATTATTCTGTTAAAAGTAGATCCTGGTGGGGGGAATTTGGTAGCCCAGATTCCCAACAGGTATGAATGTGAACAAAAAATCTAAAATAGGCTAAATTTTAGATAATCCATTCAAAGATTTCTCTTCTAATAGATAGAGAGAGAACTTGGCTGCAATGGACCGAGCCATCGAGATGCTACGACGGAGTGGACTTGTAAGCAAGATCTGGAAGCTTGCATTTGTGCACATCGGAGGTTGGGGATAGACTACTCAGGGGGTTGGGGGGAAAATGCGATTCCTAAATTTCTGAGTTTGTGTAGATCAATCAATGGGGGAAAGGAGAGTTTTTTTTTTTTTGTGTTTTGAGGGGGGGGGGGGGGGTGGCGGGTGGGGGTGCGTCCATGTAGAAGCTTGCGTTTTTCATTCAAATTTCAAATGGGGTGCAAATGGGGAGAGCAGCTAAGAGGGGAAGGAAATTAGGGGCGTTTTAATAATTATGCGTAAGTGTGCCTTTAGCTTTTCCAAACAGGGATTACAGTCAATATTTATTCTTCAATAAATCTAGGTTGGCTGCAGCCCAACAACATACACTCACATTATTATTATTATTATTATTATTATTATTATTTTAAACAAATAATGCATGTGTGTGCCGCTAGGCTACCACCCAGTGGTACTCTTCTTCTTAATTTCGGTATACCCTGCATCGACCTCCCATGTGTGGACCCCATGTTTCGGTATAATGATGAACGAGTGTTTTTAGTAGGGGTGGTCAGCGGGTACAGGCAAATCGCCCCGCCCCCGCCTTGCGGGGCGGGTTAACCCGCTCAACGAAAACCCAACGGGGTAAACCCGCCCGTATTTTTAGGTATGGGCGTGGGCGGGGGCGGGGGCGGTATAGCTTTGACCCCGCCCAGTATTACCCCGCCCCCGCCCCCACCCCCGCATATATATAAAAACGGCATCGTTTTGTCATCTGGATTTTTTTTTTAACTTTACTTACATAAAAAGACGCCGTTTTATATAAACGGCGTAGTTTTATGTAAAGGAATTTAAGAATTAAAACCTCCCCCTCCCCCTTTCGATCTCCGTCGATCACTCATCACTCTATCTCTCTCTCGTCTCCTTCTCACTCTCTCTCTAAAATCGGCGCAAACCCTAGCCTTAAAACACACCTCAGGCCACCGTCGTCACTGCCGCTGGCCACCGACGCTGCCAAGTGCGAAGAGTCCCTCTCTCTCGTTTCGATAGTTCTCCGGTTCTCCCTCTCGGTCTCTCCAATATTTCTCCGAATCTCCTGTTAGGTAATCACTAATCTCCCATTTTTTTCGTTTTGATTCTTCAAAATTTGAAATTATATGATTGTGTTGAAAACTTGAATTTATTGAATAATTGATTATGAGTTTATGGAGTGGATTGTGTTGAGACTTGAGGGTTTGGATTATGGATGCCGATTGCTTAAGGTCCGATTGTCTGGATTCTGGAATTTGATTGATTTGGTAACCCGTGGTCCCGTAACATATATAATGTATATATATATATATATTTTTGTTATGTAAATTGTAAGGATTCTAAATTTGTAGCCCGTAACATATATAATGTATATATATTTTTTTGTTATGTAAATTGTAAGGATTCTAAATTTGCAGTTATGCACAAAGCTCTCATTATATTCTATTAAAAAATATTTTTAGTTGCATTGAATCATTGATTAAATGTGTCACATTTTAAACCAATTTATAGATTAATCACTTAAATAAAAATATATATTGAAACCATAAAAAATCGACTGACATAATGTAAGTATTGACACATAAAAAAAAATTGAATTTATGATATTTAGATATTGAAATAATAAACTAAAATTAAAAAAATAAAAAAATAAAATTATTATTTGAAAAATAAAATCAGTACTAACCATACATGTTAAGTTGTTAACTATAAGTCTATACATATCAAAATAAAATAAATGAGAATATATATACACACATATATATTTGTGATGTCATGTTAAAGTAATAAGCAAAATGAGTGATATAATCATATAAATTATTATAGTTTGATGCATTAGATATTATTTGAAAGTTAGACAATTGAGTCTAATTTTGAATTGAGATTTGAGCCTATTATATTTTGGTATGACCATTTGTGTTGCATTTATTATAATTTCAGATTTGTTGTAAATGGAAAGTCCAGAGGATTCTAGTGCGAGCTCCCCGGAGGCCGCCTTGGGTACCTCCGGCCCTAACCCTAACCCTAACCCTATCCCGACCACTACCACTACTACTACCACTACCCCTAATCCTACCAGTACTCCCATTCCGGTTGAGACCCTTGATCCTACTCCTACCACTACTACTTGCCCCGACCCCAAACAGTCTAGCAAGAAAGCCTCATCCATAATTTGGACTCGTGTCACCAAGATAGAAGGTGGTGACCCCAATGATCCAAAATCCAAATGCAACTATTGTGGTAAAATTTATGGGTGCCACTACAAGAGACATGGCAATTCCCATATAAAATTGCACTTGGAGGAACAGTGCAAAAAATCTCCAATTTTGAAGTCTTTGGTAGAGAAGGCCCAATCTAGGCTTGAAGTTGGATTTAAAAAAAAGGGTGAGGGGAGTAGTGGGGAGTTGGCATTAAAGGGGTATACAAAATATGATCCTAACGAGACTAGGACACACCTAGCTTGCATGATTGTTATAGATGAGATGCCTTTCCAAGTGGTTGATGGGAAAGGATTCCAAGCCTATTCTAGGTACTTGAAACCAAGATTCAATATTCCTTCTCGCTATACGGTGGCAAGAGATGTTAAAAAACTTTATCGATCAGAAAAAGAGAAGTTGAGGGGTTTATTGGCGGGAGAAAATGTTTGCCCCACCACTAATTGTTGGACTTCTTGTAATAATCTTAATTTTATGTGTATGACTGTTCAGTTGGTTGATGAGGGTTGGACATTACATAAGAAAATTCTCAAGTTTTGTCAAACAACTGATCACAAAGTTGAGACGATAGGGAAGGTCTTAGAGGCCGCTGTGAAAGAGTGTGAGTTAACTCGGGTTTGCACTTGCACGGTTGATAATGCCGAGCTAACGATGTTGCAATGAGACATCTTAAGACTCTCATGAATAATGTGAGTAGAACGATTTTGGGTGGGGATTATTTGCATGTGCGATGTACAGCACATGTTCTTAATTTGATTGTGGGTGATGGCTTAGATAAACTTGGTGACTCAGTTGCTCGGGTCAGGACTGCTGTGAGATGGGTCAGATCTTCTCCTGCTAGATTGGCTAGGTTCAAAGTTGCTGCAACTACTGTGGGTATAACATATAAAAAAGGTCTTTGCACTGATTTGTCTACAAGGTGGAACTCAACTTTTTTGATGTTGGAGGCAACTCAGGAGTATAAGTTGGCATTTGATACATTGGGTAATGAAGACATACAATATGTCAAGTATTTTGATGAAAAGTTGGGGCATCCTTTGTCTAATGATTGGGAGGTTGTATATATTTTTATAGAGTTTCTGAGAGTTTTTTACGATGTTACCAAAGTTTTATATGGTTCTCTATATCCCACGGCACATCAATTTTGTCAACAAATAGCCAAGGTGAAAGAAAAATTAGATGATATTGAAGCAGGTAGTAACACCACATTGCGGGAGATGTCTAGGACCATGATGGAGAAATTCGACAAATATTGGGGGAAGAGTTTGATAAAACCAATATCTTGTTATATGTTGCATGTGTCCTTGACCCACGATTTAAGGTTAAAGTTATGGTATTTTGGTTGACTGATGCAATTGGTAAGGATTGTGCGTCAGCTGTTGCATCTCGAGTTCAGGAAATACTTGTTAGATTATTTGATGAGTTCACTATCGTGGGAGGTGGTAGTGTTGCAGCCCCTACAGCCACAAGTATCCCCCCACCAGGTGCAGATGCTAGGTGTGGAAAAAAACGTAAAATGGACTGGGGTGACAAGATGGAGTCGACCCCCTTGGATTTTATGGGTTCCACCACAGATGCCCAGTCAGAGGTAGACAGATATTTGGCATTGGATTTTCATCCATTTGTACGAGATTTTGATATATTAGCTTGGTGGAAGATGAATGTCTCCAAATATCCCGTACTTTCAAAAGTTGCTCGTAGTATCTTGGCCATCCCAATCAGTACAGTAGCCTCAGAGTCGGCCTTCAGCACTGGAGTGCGCGTATTAGATCCTTTTCGGAGCTCATTAGATCCTATCACTGTTGAGTCCCTGATTTGCACACAGAATTAGATCACGGGTGCTAAAATTCATATTTCGGAGGTTATTGATTATGATCCGGTTGAGGCCGAGGACGAGGCTGTTGATCAGTCTGGATCTGGTAAATTGTTACGCAATAAATATTTACATTATTTTGTATTTATTTAATTAAATTTAATGTTACACAGATTTTACATTTAATTGTTGTAATTTTTAGCGACCGTAACGCCAACACCTGGGACACTGTCAACAGCTACCTCTGCTGCAGTATGACCTACGTCACCTACCAACCCATCACTATGGTTTGTACTTTACATAATTTTTTTTAATTGTTGTTTACATTTATAATTTTATAATATTTATAATGTTTGTTTTTAACTTATTTTGTAATTTTTGTTTATGATTTTTGACATTTTTTAATTTCTATGACAGTATTATTTTGTATGTCAATTCAAATTGTCAAGCCCATCTTTTAAGTTAATAACCCAATTTAATTTTGGTAAGTAACTTAATATTTTTAATAAATTATTGTTTTTTTCATGTTTATAACTTTATTATTATATTTGTACTCTAATTGTTTTTTAACTTATTGTTGCAGTCTTGTAGGTTAAGTTTAAGCCTTAAGGCCCAACAACCCTATAGTCCCCATCCAAGTTTGCATTATGACTCTTTTATCGTGACAAAATCCAATCACCAGTGTCCAAGGACCACTATTATCAATCTTATTTTTTATAATTTTGTAAATTTGTAATGTTAATAGTTAATAGTACAATTTGTAATTTTGTATTTTGTAGGATTCATTTATATTATTGTAAATTTGTAAATTGTAATAGTTTAGTAACTAGTCTAGACTTCTAGTAGTTTCTATTTTTAAATTTTAACTTTTAACTAATTTAGACTTTTAGATTTTTAGTTATGTTTTTTTTAAATTATTTTGTCATTTTAGAATTTAGTAATGATAATTATTTAGTATTTAATATATTGATATTTATTATTATGAAATTATATCAGGTTTGATGATTTTCTGAGTCGAAAATGGCCTAAAAATTTGATCTGGGCCAAAACAGATCCAGACAGGCCCAACAGGAGCGGTGGCGGAAGGTGGGCGGATGGGGATTGCCCCACTCCCCCCGCTGATAGGCGGGGTACCCCGCCCCGTGCAACCAGGGGCGAGGGCGGGGGCGGGGTCCCCCGCCTGGGCGGGGATCACCCCTAGTTTTTAGAACACAAGCAATTTAAGCTTGATTTATTTTGGGAAATAAAATTAAAAAATTTTCTTAAATTTATTATTATATTTTTTCAAATTCTCATATAAAATATAATAAAAAATTAAACTTTTTTCAAATTCTAAAACAAAATTTTCAAATCTTAAAATTAAATTAATATTAAAAAAATATATTACAATAATTTTTTTTTTTTCCTTTTTAAAATTTTATATCACAAATAGGTTCTTAGATCATCTTGACTTCTATTTTGTCCATATGGTCAGCAGTGCTAGCATGCCCACTGAAGTGTTACTGCTAACACAAATTCTTTTTTTTTTTACTTTCATTTTTTATTAGTTTAAAATATTTTTAAAAAATATAAAAATATTAATACATTAGTAATCGCTTCCTTAACCATTAAATAAAAATAAGAAAATAAGAAAATAAAAAATAAAATAAAATAAAATAAGATAAAAATACATAAAGTATCAAAATAAGATGTCAAAATAGGTATGCATACTATCATTTTTCTTGACCATATATACTACATTCTCCATAAGCATCATAAGAATAAGGAACAAGTCTTTTTATTTTTATTTTTCTTATCCAATACAATGAAATATATTGATACACAAATTGTCACAATTTCCAACCACGCAGTTATAATTTGCCATTTGTATTATCAGAAATCACCTTTTGGCTTGCCTCTTAGACAATCATGGGGGATGAGTTGGCCCCAATTTATAAGCTTTAGAACCCTTTTTTTGTGTGTTCTACCCATTATAGTGAGAGGTGTTGGCTGGTATCTTAACCTTTTTTTTTTTTTGCATCTTGTTGCTTTTGATAAATGAAATGTTTGCTTAGGTTAAATAAAGACAAGAATCAAACAAACCACGTCCCTAGGTCAACGTTAACTTAATCTAGAGTTTGATAAGTGATCGATATATCTCTTTATATATTGTTAAAACAAGTAGAGGCTAATTGCATACCAAGAGACATATTAATACAACAGACAGTGAAAATCTGAATCTCATACCTCTGAAGGAATGAAATTTAGATATATTAGAGAGAGCACCTACTATAAACGCACATTGTTGGGCCCACTGACTTGCACCTAAAAGAAACCATGACCTAGAAAGTAAAAAAGAATATTTGAACTACATTTTGATATTACATAGTTACCATGTTATGGTGTATGATGTTCTTGGTGAAGGAATCATTTGATTAAATTTTTTACTCATGATTCATGTTATGAATAAGCTATAATTTACAAGCTATATATGAAACGCTAACTAGTGCCATTTCATTTTATCATAATCTGTAAGAATGAGAGTTCTAGGACTGCAATAACCAGTCAAGTGTACATTAAACTGTTAATGACCAAAAACTCGCACATGGAATAAGAGAAATAGTCATTATCAACTCGTTGTGGCGACTCAACCCTTAATTGGTGTGATTTGGAGTTCCCAACAATGGTCCAATGCTGTTGTACATCATCGATACATACATCCAAAATGAGAAACATTGCAATTGCTATATCTATGTGCCAAGAAACGTATGGCATAAAGCAGAAAAGGAGATCCCATATGTCCATTTGTTGGGAAATTAGGGGACTAACCCACATTTGTTTTCACAACACTTCTCTTCCTAATTAATCTATTTATTACAATTTTTCAAAATTTTTATACAAAATAAAATAAAATTTTTAATATTTTTAAATTCTAAAATAAAAAAAATATGAAAAAAAAATATATTTTAATAATATTGTATTAATTTTGAATTTTGATATCAACTTCTCTCATGTACAAAAACAAATCAATGATATTATTTAGATTTGAAATCATCATCCAAGAAGCATCTCAAGTCTTGTTTGCTACGCCGTCCAAGTTCCAAACAACAATTTATAATATATGGGGGTTTGATTGTGTGGAGACTGGAGAATGATCAGATGGCTATGGCACGACACAATGACGTGAAGGGGGAGAGAGAGGCACATACATTTTTTTAAAAGGATGGTGCCCCTTTGTATATTTTCTCCTTTTTATTATTATTTCATTTTTAAAAAAATATATTTTAAAAAAAATACCAATTCACAAATACATACTTTTTTAAACCTGACTTTTGAACTATGAGATAAATTTTGAACTAGCTGACATCTTGGTAGGACTATAGTGACAAACTCGCCCATTTGACAATATATATTATGACTAAATCGGACATTTCACAGTAAGGAAAGACTCATATGATTATGTTCAAATATGATAGTTACGTTGGTTGCCTCTACCTCCTTATTTAAAAAAAAAAAAAGTTAATTTTTTAAACATTAAAAAAAAAAATTAAAAAAAAAAAAATACATGAACAATCAAATTGAGGGAACAAACTCAGGTGACATAATATTATTCTCATTTTTAAAAAGCACTTCTACTTACAAGTTGGTATCAAAAAAACTCTAAAGATATAAATACAGCGTATAATTAAGCTCATTAATTAGAGTGGTGTTAGTTGTATGTTGCTAGATATTGTCATAGATTGTGCAATCAATTGCGCACTCTTTTTGAAAAAACATAAAGCTTATCATTAAAAAATAATTTTTTTATATAGATTCTAAATCTATTTACTTTTTACAAAATGAGCGAATAAATACCATTTATCTTTTTGTCAAGGTGGAAATTATCTTTAATATTTTGAGAAATTATATTTGCAATCATAGAGTAAGTGCAACACATTTATTAAGAAATAAATAAATATAAAACTCATATAAAAAAATAATATTAATTTTTTAATAGTAAATAACATTCTTTTCAAAGGAGTGCTCTTCACTAATACAATCAATAACACTTATCTAGAATTACTCTTTTATCAATTAATATTGTAAAAACTTAGTTCAAACTTTTATCCTGTATTTAATAGTGTTAAAACACTTTTAACATTATCAATGGTGAAGTCGAAAACAAAGACTTTTTTAAAAGAAAAAACAATCATGATTAATAACGTAGTCAAATTTAAACCGTGGGAAGAAGCTACAAGAATTTGAAAAATCCACAGGAAAAAAGAAGAAGAATTTGAACAAGAAATACGACTTGTCCACTCTCTCTATCACAGCTGCATATAAATGGTAAGCAGATTTGAAGTTTGAACCATAACTTAAGACTAGTTTCAATTTTAAATCTCAAAAGTTTTTGAGTAAATGGAAATTGGAGAGTATCAATTTTTAGAATAATTATAGATACAATTATAGTTTATATAAGTATTGCACATTTTTTTTTATAGGAATATCGTATTTACTTAGTTTTTTTAAAAAGTGTATGATTATTTTTCTAATCTTAAATAGACAAATTTTGTATTTATTTTTTGGTAAAAAAGTAAGTTCTATTAAAAAATGGATAATGATAGATATATAACTACATACTATCTATTTATTATTCCTTCCATTTTTTTATTATTAGTAAAATTGTATATTTTTATAAGTTTTTAATGATTAAAAATATTAAAATAAAATAAAATAAAATATAATATAATAAAATATAAAATAATAAAATAATAATAAACAGATAGTAATTATTATCCTTTAAAAATGGTATGGACTTCTTTACACTTTCAGAATTTACTTTTTTATTTTTTGAAAAAGACACTTTTATTTATTTAAAAGTTTTACAAATCCTCCACAAATATTTGAATCTTCTTTCAAAAAAAAAATTATTTGAATCTTACGGTTCATAGTTTGTGAAACAGCCATATATATTTCTCTTAAAAAAAAAAGTCATATCACCCCCACGTGTCCACAAAATGTTTACATCTCACGCGCCACCCTCCTTCATAAACCCACTCCGCCTTTCTCTCACCCGTCCCTTTTCCTCTCGTACTGTTACACTGATCGCAGCAACCGGATTTCACCGCTTCGGGTACCGTAGAATTACAGTCCGTAAGTTTAACTTCATGGCCGGAGATAACTCCTCGCCTGACCACGTCCAAGGAAAGTGGTACTCGGTGCCGGAGCTCCGCCTGCGCGACCATCGCTTCACTGTCCCCCTTGACTACTCCCTCGATCATCGCGCTTCACCTAAGATCTCCGTCTTCGCTCGCGAAGTCGTTTCAGGTGTATACATCTACCAACCTATTGGATAAAAGATTTGATTCGTATTCATATTTGTAGTATTTGTTAAATACTGCTTTGAATGTGAATTACGAGATTTAGATTTTTTTGGCACAAGAAGGAGTCCTACAACTCCATCTGTTTCACAACTCCATCTGTTTCTGGGATTGAAAAAATACGGATGCATCTTTATGCTTTGGGTTGACTTTTGTTTATTAAGGTCCTAAATACTGAGACATACTATATATATACGTACGCGTATTAATGTTTGTATGTGCGTGCATATTCCTGCTAAATTCTTTATCAAGCAATCAAATGAGCTTGTCAATCATGTATCTGTCCTTGAATTTCTCGGAGAACCCACTGATCAAAATTTTCAGAGGCCGTTGACTCTCTTAATGTGAAAGTCCATTTTTTTTTTTTTATTATTATTATTATTTTTTCGAATTCGTACCTCTTTTAAAACTGTTTTTGTCATATTTTTTTTTATAGAACCTGAACTCTATGTGCTTTAGTTTGTTTACAAGTGCTTGCTTGATCTTTTATTTCGCCGTAGACCAAATGTCTTAAACCACCAACTCCCACTAAAGTATATAATAGATGATTTTTCATAAAATAAGTGAAATTTAGTCGTATTTGCAGGTTGTGTATTTTCGCATTGCCCTTTTTTAAATTATTTTTCCTAAGCGTATATCTGGGTGGCATGATTTAAATGTCTGATTTTTTTTTTAGTAAGTAGACAAATATTATTGATCAAAGAATGGGCATAAATTCTAATTACAAAATACATATGCCCTATCTAGGTAGGCATATTAGAAATAAGGAAATTATAAAGGTCCATGCCATTAAAGTCTACGGCAATGGCCCAAGTATAAAGAGTTCTAAAAATGAAAACTTTTAGTTCCTCCATCAATCTCTCCTTGTCCTCAAATGTGCGCTCATTGCACTCTTGCCACGAGCACCACATGGAACAAGTAGGAATCACATTCCAAACTGCTTTGATATGTTGCAAACCGCGAATAGAAGTCCAAAATGCAAATGTTTCCAGCACGGTTTCTGGCATAACCCTTGCTAGGTTCAATTTACTGAACACTTCATTCCAAAGTACCTTGGCTGTATCACAATGTAAAAGCAGATGATTCACGGACTTACCCCCTCTTCTACACATGTAACACCAATTGACAATGATTATCCTCCTTTTTTCTCAAATTATTTGTGGTGAGGATCGTGCCTAAGGAAGCCGTCCACACAAAAAATGAAGCTTTGGGGGGTGCCTTGTGTCACCAAAGCCGTCTTCAAGGAAATTGTGTATTAGGTTCTTGTGTGAGGGTTTTATAAAAGGAGCAAACAGTAAAAACCCCTCTCCCTGCAGGTGTCCACCATAAACTATCTTCATGTTGGATGTTTAGTCGGAGGGAATATATGAGGCTATAAAAATCTACAAAACTGCTCATCTCTCCCAATGTACCTGCCGACCGACGATTCCTATAGCCTCTGAAATTAAGTACATTTTATCACCGGGATTCCTATAGGAAGACATATCAGACTTAATTTCATCCCAAATTGAATTAAGAGTGCCACATTGTTGCATGCCAGCAACTGCAGCAAAAATGAATTCTTGCGATGTTTGAGATGAATGGATACCTTCTTAATAAGCACGAAACTAGTGAATACCTATGGATTACGCTTGTTAAGTTGTGAATGCTTAACCTGCTTTAGTTTCTAATATATTTCTTACCTAACGATAGATCCATATATGTCACCAACAAGAAAACTGTTCTCGGACATTATGATTCTGTAAAATTTCCTTGTGGATGATTATTTGGAAGCTATTTTAAATTTCCATTAATGACTTAATTGCATAGGTATTTTTGTTTTTCTCTTGCTAATTCAGATGTGTTGCAGTTGGGAAAGAAGATCAGCCTCTCCCATACCTATTATATTTACAAGGCGGACCTGGATTTGAGTGTCCTCGACCGACCGAAGCTAGTGGATGGATACAAAAAGCTTGTGAGGAATTTCGTCTCATATTGATGGATCAGGCATGCTTTTCTGCATGCTCATGGAGCAGAACTTTAAGTGATTGTTGATATCATTCTATATGATCTTTTCTCCAGCTGATGATACTATTTTGCAGCGAGGAACAGGCTTATCGACTCCTTTGACGGCATCATCTATGTCACAATTTAAGTCTGCAGAGGATTTGGCAGACTATTTGAAACATTTTCGAGCCGACAACATAGTGAATGATGCCGAGTATATTCGAGTGCGCCTTGTTCCTGATGCTAAACCTTGGACAGTCTTGGGTCAGGTATCAAGATTATTATTTCCTCTTGTTCTCATTTAATTGTTCAGCGTACAACCATGGTTCTGCCCCTCGGCAGGGATTTCAATTGACATGCAATTGTTAGACCATTTAAGAGAAAAATCTGGCAGCAAGCAGCAATAATGTTTGCTCATTGGTTCGTATATGCATTACGCTTATATGCATGCATGCATCTATCTGTGTTTGTGACTATGAATGTGTATGCAAGCATATAGCATGTATGCATATTTTTTTGGCTACTTGTACTATTGTATATGCCTGTTGCATGTATGTGTATTAGTTTTGCTGCTTGGATGCTATTTTATGCTTGTTCCTCTCATCTCCTTTTTTCACCTCATGTTGATTACTAGGTTTAGTTGCTGTCACAATTTTGCTTGTGGTTCATTGAAGCCTTTCTGACTTGAAATGACAACTTTTGTTTTTTCTTGTGCAGAGTTATGGTGGTTTTTGTGCAGTTACCTATCTGAGTTTTGCGCCACAGGGACTTAAACAAGTCCTTCTAACTGGAGGAATCCCTCCAATGGGAGATGGATGCACAGCTGATACTGTGTATAGAGCGTGCTTTGAACAGGTTATACTTCAGAATGAGAAGTACTACAAGAGATATCCAGGGGATGTTGAAGTTGTTCGTGAAGTTGTTAACTATTTAGCGGAGTCTGAGGGAGGCGGGGTGAGGATCTGCCACGTGTGATTTTGTTATCATTCCTAATGCGAAGACTCAAGCTAAATCTTTTGAATTCCTAGGACCCTCATGTTTTGGTTCTCTCCGCTTTTCCTCTTTTGTATAGGTGCTTCTTCCGTCTGGGGGCATCTTAACTCCAAGGGGACTGCAAGCTCTTGGTCTCTCTGGCTTAGGAACTTCTACTGGTTTTGAGCGGTTGCACTACATGTAAGCCTTCGTGGCAATTATGAAATTATTATTTATGTTCTCTTCAAGCCAACTTTAATTTTATTATGATGCATAGGTTTGAGGGAGTCTGGGATCCTGTAATAGTTCCAGGAGCACCAAAGCAGATTAGTTACTACTTTTTGAACACTGTAAGAAGATTACCGCTTTCTTATTGATCTTGAGTCATGTGTTTTGAATTACATTCTTAGAATCAACCTCTCAGCCATTCTGCTCATGCAGTTTGAGAAGTGGTTAGCTTTCGATACAAATCCACTCTATGCGCTTATGCATGAATCTATCTACTGTCAGGTAGGCTGTTAATTTATCCCTATAATCAAATTCTAAGATTATTCAACAAAATCTTGAAAATCACTCTTATTTCCTCTCTCAGGGTGCATCATCAGAGTGGTCTGCTCACAGAATAAGGAGTGAATATGAGGAGAAATTTGATGCAATCAAGGCTGCAAGAGCTTCCCCTGTACTTTTCATAGGAGAGGTACAGATGACATCAACATGCTTTATAATTCCCAAACAAACTCAAATTTTCCTCCAGTTATCTGAGTGCATGTTTGGAGTTATGGTGGAAAATATAGATTATAGTTTTAGGGTTTATAGCTTATAACTTAAATAATAAGTTCTATATTTTAAAAATTATTTACTGTTTGGTAAATATGTCTCTAAAGCGCTTTTAAAATTAGTTACAGTAATTTTTTCAAAATATACAGTTATCTATAGGAGCTTTTTGATAAAAACTTTAATTTGATGTTTTTTGAAAAAGTTGATTTTCAATTTTTTTTTAACCAACTAAAACATTTTTTATAAACTTAGCAAACATGTCATTTTTTTTTAAAGTGTTTTTAACTGCTTAAAAATACTTTTTAAATTTTGAAACGCAACCCCAAACAGGCTCTGAGTCTGCGGGGCAGGAAAATAAACTTTTGGTAAGAGCTAAATGTTGTGGGATATTTTCATTACTGATTGGTAAAAGCTACATCTTGCAAAATGAGTTGTAAAGAGAGTCATGGATGTATCATTATTCTTTATGGAAACATTCATCCAAAAGTTACTATTAAATCATAAACTGAACTTATTCACATATATGATGGATACATACACAATTCTGGACATGCCAAATGAAAAAGGGATCTTTAATCTTTTGCATCTAATGCATGTACCTCACCTCTAACATCAGCTTATCTCATAGTGAAACCACTTTATAGTCTTAGAACTGCTGGCTATTTTTCTGGTCTTATACTGCTAGTGAACCAGGTCCTCGATGTTCTATTACATTATCATCTCATTAACAGTTGCTTATAGTGTTATTTAAAAATTGTGTCTTGTGAAATTTGCTTGTCGTGACACATGCAATCTTTTTGCAACCGTAGAGGCTAGAGCTGGTTTTTGACAGTTGATGTTAACCCTACTTGCTATGACCAAATATAGTGGATGTCTTTCTTTCTCCCCTTACCTTTTCCATTTGCAGAAAACTTATAATATATTTCTTTTGGGAGATTGTTAAATAAGGTGTATGCGAGGATGAACTGATCACACGATGCATAAGCCATAAAAATATTATGAAACCCAAGGGCGATTGGATGTTGAATTTTTATGCTTTTCTGGGGAGGGGGAGGGGGAGGGGAGGGTTATACCTTAAGAGCATCTGCTAATTTTTTTTTACTCTGATTGATAGGGAACTGTTGTGCATGTGAGACTTTGAGTATTTTAGAAAACAATGTTACACACAGTACATGAGTCACAGGTTTTCAGTTTCTTTGCCTTAAATAGGTTTGTCTTGTTCAGGTATTAGATGATTCTTTTCTATAATGTGCCAACAGTAGGAATCTAGTTGCCATTTAAGTATTTCTATTCAAATTCTGAAGTGCATTAGATTTGGCCTTTTCGACGGCGTTGCTTATGGTGTATACCTATTACCTGAATACGTACAGTTCGGATTTGTACTTCTGCAGATGATCTTCCCATGGATGTTTGATGAGATTCATGCTCTGAGGAAATTCAAAGATGTTGCTCATATCTTGGCTGAGAAGAAGGATTGGGGTCCACTCTATGACACTACTACGCTGAGCAATAACAAGGTGTATTTTTATTCAATTGCAGTTGATCTTCTTGAATTGTTAACAACCATTAAATTTTCCAATGGAGATTTGAACCTACCAACAGTCCAAGATGTAACTTAACTGTGGGGGAAAACGGTATTTTTTTTAATCTGTTGATTTTTTGAATGCTGATAGGTACCAGTTGTGGCTGCTGTTTATTATGATGACATGTATGTCAACTTCAAGCTGGTCATAAAAACAGCTTCTCAGATAGCAGGGATTAGGCTGTGGATTACCAATGAGTTCATGCATTCTGGTCTACGCGATGGAGGGGGGCAAGTTTTCGAGCACTTGATGGGATTGTTAAATGGAAAGAAGCCTTTGTTCTGATCTCCTCTTTCCATTCTTTTTTATTTTCTTTTCTTTTTGATTTTTCTTTGTTCCCTGTTTCACTTAAATAAGTTAGAATAGAACATTCCAATTGTTGGACCAAAATTCACTTATTTGAGAGGCATTTTCTTAACGTCGCTAGTGTTCAATTGATTTTGACCGACACACCCTACACATAATTGGTGTAGAAGCCTTTCACATCAATTAATGTAGAATATATGGGCTTTTTTATCATTAAGTTAATTATTTTCTTATTTTCTCTTTTACTCACTCTAACTAATCAAAATGAATGAGTCAATGAGCTGGTAGGATTATGCTTAACAGGGATCTGGTGGATTATCGAGAACGGTCGAAAAGAGATTTTATAAAAATAAATCTATTGATACGTATTCATATAATAAGTTAGAGCTATGTTTTATAATATAATGTATTAATTTAAGTCTAGTCAATTTATCCTATAAAAAAAATCAATTCCATTTATAAATTTATTTTTAAGAAATTTTTTATGATTAAAACGACGTATTGTTAGGTAATCTCTAGGTATTATTTATCCTTCTCAATGTATGTTTATATTTTTCTATTATTATATGCTTGTTTAATATAAAATATTTAATATTAAATAAAAAAAAATATTAGATATGTATAACACAGATGAAGAGTGACAATACTAAATATGCATAAAAAAATAACCTTACAAAATTGACTAGCTTAATGCAATGCATTATATTTTAATTATTTTTAAATTATCCTACATCAAACTATATGAATTTATGAAAGAATTTTTTATAATTGTTTTGTACGCTAACACTTATCTTTATATTTATAAAAGAAAACACTTATCTTTATATATAAACTAGTTTTAGAATTGCAGATGCAATGCACGTGCTTAATTCCTCATACGAGAAATATATAAAGTCTAATTGAGTAAATGAATGGTAGAAAATATAATATGCATGTCCATTATGGTTTTAACAATCAATTCATACCAAAGGAAAAATATTAGTGCAAATTATTGGGGATAAGATAAATACTAAACTATAAGACAAACACATTATATGTAAAATGTTATCAAGTGAACTAGTTGGTCACTTGAAGAGGAATAGTTTAGTCATAAAAAAAAATTTATAATAAAGTTATTTTTATTTGAAAGAACTTGTCAACCAGCCTGATTGGTTTCTCCCAAAACTCAGCCCTCCAATAACATTTCAACATACCAACAGTTTATTTTAATTATTATATGCATGCCTACACTTGATTCAGTTCAGACCAAGAACCGTGTTGCTTGTCTTTGTCTTCCTCGTTATCCTCTAAAAAAATTAACACATTTTATAAAACAGTAATAATTTTGTCACAGAGAGAGAGAGAGAGAGAGAGAGAGAGAGAGAGAGAGAGAGAGAGAGAAGCAAAGGAAAGTGTGGTGCATGGCAGTGGCAAATCACTATTTTGAAACGAAAACCACTGCATTCCAAATTAGGTACGGATGAAACACATGACTTTTTCTCATATTCCTGTTAATTACAACTCGAATTTATTCCGAAATTTTTCTTCTACTCATTGCAAAGTTTTTCTTTCTACTTGTTTGTGACCCTCCCCTGCAACCTACAAACAAACCCATGTCTCAATTGATGGCTTCAATTTTTTAGAAAGAATGATAAGGCAATTCAAAAGATCAAGTAGTTTCCCAAACATCAAATTAAACCGCAAAACCTTTGGAACTCTCGCAGCTATCGAAAATTTTGTATTCATCTTCCACATTTTGTTAAGCACCATATATGACATTGCTTCTTACACGCAGAAAACCCTTTTTGCTTGAATTCACTTCTTGAATACAACCATTTTATAGCAGTTACATCTATTTTATCCCAATCTGCTATATTATTTTTGAGAAATGATAGATGCAAATTGAATTTACAAGCGGCATGCAGTCGCTTTGAAAAAAGTAAATATATATAAGACCCACTTGAAAAAAGTTAACTTTTTGAATAATAGATCCCACTTTTTACTAAAGCAATTGCATGCAGCTTATAACTCTACTACTATATATAGCATTATCCATTATTTTAATTCATATTTTCTTTTACATCGATAACCATAACATTCAACCATAGGAATTAATGGACCTCAAAATAGGAAAAAACCATAACATCATACAGGTTCGATTATAGGACCTTCAAAACCCCAACAAAAACAAATCCTATTGGAAAAAAAAAATAGGAAACTAGTAATTCCAAAATAAATGAAAGAACTAAGAAAAACTTATGGATGTCTCAAGCCTGCAATGCCGATCACTATGAGCCCTAGAGGTGAGGAACAATGTGCGGGCGAGATAGAGCCTTTTTAGTGCAATGGGTTTGGTTTGGTGAGAAATAGGATGGGTTTTGATATAGAGCCTTTTTTGGTGAGGAACAGGATGAGTTTCAAAGTTCGGGTGGGTTGGTTTTAGGGGTGTAAATGGTCCGGTCCGGTCTGGAAAATTTGTGGACCGATTTCATTCGGTCCAAGAATTCTCTCACCCTGGACCGGACCGAACAGGAGTTCGGTCCATACCGGTCCGGTCCAATTTGGTCCAGGGGCGGTCCGGTCCGGTCCAAGGGTGCCCCATATGATTTAATGGGCTAAATTTAATATATAATTCTACAATAATCAAATATTTTTTTGATCCAAATTTAATTACTATAAATTATAATATGTTAATATTATAAAAATATATATTATATATTAATATGTTAGTATATATTATATATTAAGTATGTTAGTAAATTATAACTAATAGTCTAATAGTCTAATAACACTTTCACATTAGTATATGTTAATAAACTATAACTAATAAGTAATAACATTATTACAATTTACATTAGTATATTATATATTTATATGTTAGTAAATAGTGATAAATTATTAATAATATATTAAATAATAATACACTTATTATTTATATATTAATATATAAGAGTATATATTATCTATTAATATATTAGTTAATATTAAATATTAAGTATATTAGTAAACTATAACTAATAATCTAATAGTTTAATAATACTATTACATTAGTATATGTTAATAAACTATAACTAATAAGTAATAACATTATTACAATTTACATTAGTATATTATATATTTATATGTTAGTAAATAGTAATAAATTAGTAATAATATATTAAATAATAATAATACACTTATTATTTATATGTTAATATTATAAGAGTATATATTATATATTAATATATATTAATATTAATATTAAAATTTATATATTATTATTTATATATACATATATTTTTTTTTAAAAATTAAAAAAAAAATAGGGATTCGGTCCGGTCCGATTCGGTCCAAGGGGATGAACTCCTTAGACCGGGACCGGACCGGAATTTTCCGGTCCATATATTTTTTGGACCGGACCGGACCGAACTCCAACCGGTCCGGTCCGGTCCCGGTCCGGGACAACCGGTCCGGTCCGATCTGCCGGTCCGGTTCGGTCTTTTTACAGCCCTAGTTGGTTTCGGTGTAATGGTATTGGCAAGGTCTGTTTTGATATTAGAGAGTTTAATCACCTATTATTTATTGTATGGTACTACAGAGCCTTTTTCTTACATGGATCCACTTGTTCGATAGGCTATTTTTCGCCTAACAGAAACATGATTGTTCTATCGCAACTCTCTTTTTATTATAAAATATATATAACAAATCACATAAAATCATATTAATTTATAAACTTATTTTATATACTTACTTCGTGTATGTACCACTTCTTTTAGTTTTTCTTTTTTTATAAAACAAATATTTCATTCATCATCAGAAGACATAAAACGTTGTCTTTACAATACAATCAAATATACGACAAACGCTTGTCATTTGCAGAGAATCCACAATCACACTTAGACTTTCTTCAAGTCAAACCAATTCTGCATCAGTTTGTAAACCCATCTTAGCAAGAAAATGTGCAACCATGTTCCCTTGGTGTGGTACGTATTGAAGATATCTCTATTCAGCATCATAGAAGGCTAGCTTTAGATCCTCCACAATTTGCCTGTACCAAGATAAATTTTCCTCTTTGCTTGTAACAACTTTAACCAACAATAGTGAATCACCTTCAAATATAATCTGTCTCATACCCAATTCAGTGCATAGGTCAATCGATATTTCTAAAGTCAATGCCTCAGCATGAATTGGATCCTGAACAAAAGGAGTAAAGCACACAGCAGTAGCTAGGATATCACCATTACAGTCTCTGACCACTAAACCACCCCTCATTTTCCACTATGCATATCTAGAGCACCATCTCGGATTACCTTAACCAATTGGTCTGGACTACTTTACAGAAGCTCTACCAACACATCTTTCAGAGTGAATAGTTTCTACTTGGTGGCTTTGCTGAAATTCATCAAGCTCCAACCTTGTTGATTGCCAGGTCTAGAAATTTTCCTTTAAAAACCCAGTTATTTCTTCTCATCCACAATCTCTTCATAACAGTTGTATAAGTGCCAAATCAGGTAAGGTCCAGTGAACCAACAACTTGTTCTAAGTGCAAAGAAATGCATTATCAAAGCATTTTTTCTTGTGTAGAAAACTTGATGTGTCAGCCCACACATCTTGGCCTACAACACAAGACCACAACAAGTGATTAGTAGTTTCCTCATATGACTTACAGATAGGGCACAAATGCTCCTTAATGATCAATCTTCTCCTCAGATTGCTTTATGTAGGTAAAGCTTCAAAAATTTCCCTCCTTAGGAATAGTTTAACAACATTTGGCACAAACAATTTCTATATCTTTTTCTAGGTTTCAAAATATGATTGTTGAGTTGAAGATGTCCCTCTCATCTCTTCCTGCAACTGATAAGCCAAGTGGTAGGCTATTTTGACAGTGAAACAACCATGTTGAATGAATCCCCATATCACTTTAACAACAGATCCTCTTTTACTAATTATTAGGCCTTTATTAACAACATCATATTCATTAAAAATAGCACCCGCTAAAGCAGAATTCTACCTACCATCACAAGTTAGCAGTTCACTCACATGTGCTTCTTTGTGCAAAATCTTGTCTGTGGATTGAACCTTATAAGTGCTCGAGGTAGGTAACCATTGGTCATTCCAAATTCTAATATTCTCCCCATTATCCACCCTCTATCTCATATAAGCCTTTACAAGACATCCAGCTGATCTTATACTCCTCCAAATCAAATAGGGAGAGCCCCCTTGTTTAGCTTCTAGAATATTCCCACTTTGATAGTATTTATCTTGCATAATTGGGTCTACAAGAGAAGAAGAATGAATTAACAAATGCCAATACTGCTTTGCTAACAAAGCTTGATGAAAATTGAGCATGTATCAAACGCCTAAGCCTCCTCTTCTTTTAGGCAGTTCCATAACTTTCCATTGCTTCCACAACATATTTTTCTGGTTATCCATGCAGTCCCACCAAAAGTTTGCTATCATTCTTGATATCTCTTTACACAATCTAGGAGGTAATTAAAAACATACATTGCATATGTTGGCAAGGCTTACAATACTGATTTAATTTAAAACTTCTTTACTTGAAATAGGAATTTATTATGCCAGCTTTTGATTCTTTTTCCCACCTTGTCTTTGATACTTCTAAAGGCTTGATATTTTGATCTTCCAACAACTAAAGATAAGCCTAAGTACTGTTTTGCATCTCTAATTTCTCTAATCAGATTTGCCTTCATAGTCCCACAAGTGTTAGAGCTGAAATATAGTGCAGTTTTTTCCATATTCAATTTTTGACCTGATGCTTTTTTATACATGCTTAAAATCCTTTGTAAAGTCCTCCATTGCTCCATTTCAGCCTTATAGAAGATCAAACAATCATCAGCACATAGGAGATGATTTATACTAGTACCCCTTTTACTTATCTCATTTCTATTTAAAACCCCTTTGTCCTCAGTATTATGTAGCAAAGTTCAGAGTCCCTTAGCACATAAGAAGAAAAGGCAAGGAGATATGGATCTCCTTGCCTTAAACTCCTAAAAGGAACAATTAAACCAATGTTGTCTCCATTAACCAGTATAGAATATTGAACAGAAGCGACACAAACCATGATCCTATCAATCTATTTTGCACTAAAACTCATTCTCATCATGACAGCTCTCAAATAATCTCATTCCACCATGTCATAGGCCTTAGACAAATCCAATTTAATTGTAATATTCCCCATTTTCCCCTTCAATCTGGTTTTCATAGTATGGAGAGCATGATAGGCTATAATAATGTTATCATTAATTAATCTACCAGGGATAAATATAATCAAAGTAGATAAAATAATCTCTGGTAAACATGGTTCAATCCAAAATGTGTTTCCAAGTATAAAAGCAATATTTACTTACAATTAAAGGAATACCAAGATCATTTCCATAGGGACAACTTAAACTAATAACTTTCTAGCAAGGAAAGTTTATATTTCTAAATATAAAACTAAAGACTACTGGAAGTAAACTAACTCTATTGCGAAAATTAAATAAGCAAGACTAGAATAGAGTGTTTATTCACAAGAGATTTACGAAATCAAAGGTCGAAATGTTGTATGATTTTGGAGTTAGTATCAGTGAGATTTTTGAAAATGATATTTATAAAAGGACTGTATGGGAATATTTCGAATTAGAAAAATTCAAAACACAATTTAATAAACTCCGAAATTGATAAAAATCAGGGTTGTAAAATTAGAGTTTCTCATCACTCTCAACTACTAGTATTGAAAGACTGCTAGGGTTAACTCAATCAAGATTTTAACCCTTATACAATAACACACTCTTAATTTCAGTCTGCAAAACCTAAATAAACCAAGTAAACTTTCACTGAGTTATCATTCGATTTTTCTTTAAGACTTTGGGGCTAGAGAAATCCTTGATTATTTTAAGGTTTTGTTGTGTCCTAAGGCAACAATAAAACAAGAACAAGATATTCAACCAACACAACATGTATTCAAACAAAACCAACCCAGAAATAAATATTAAAGCTTAGAGTATTCAGTAATCAAGTAGCGAAATGAGTAAACACCACTTTCTACAACCCTAGAAAGGGAAACTAGCCTCGGATCATCTCCTAAATTCAAGACAAACCCCCAAAACTCCATGTTTTCTCTCATGAGAATGTTGCCAAGAATAAAAATAAAGTAGAAAAGATGAAGACTTTCTTCCAATTCCCGTTCCACTTCCTTTATTTTACTCATTTTCATCTTTTCTCTCCTCTAACCGTCGATCTTTTCAAATCGCAAAATTTTCCCTTGCTTCCTCAAGTTCTCCCCTTAGGTTCCCGATCCTTCTACAAACTTAGGAAATATCGAAGCAAGGTTTGAGGCATAGACCTTTTGAGTCTGAGCCCTATTAGGCTTGAAATGGGCTTCGCGGCATACTTGATTGGGAATTCCTAAATTTAAAAATACAAGCTTGCATGAGCCCATTGAGAGAAAATATATTAATCTGCTTGTTAACACCTATAAACCAACATATTGCTCAATATTCCTCTTTTTTAATACCCAGAGTTCCCTAACTTACTACCCAAGAGTATTAATTCACAGCATATTTGTACCTTTATCAAGACACTTCTTCAATCTGTTTGCAAGCATCTTGGCCATTAGTTTATACACAACGTTACATAAACTAATTGGTCGGAAATCACTAACAAATTGAGGTGTCTCAACCTTAGGATTTAAAACAAAATTTGTTCTATTAAAAACATCATTGAAAATAATATCATTAAGAAAGTTTAGAACTGTACCTATCATACCATCCTCAACCACATGCAAAAATTCTTGAAAGAAACAGGAGCCAAAACCACCAGGTCCAAGAGATTTTAGAGAAGCCATTTTAGATAATGCTTTCTCCATTTCAAGTCTTGTAAATGGAATATCCAATTTTGAGTTCATCATAGGAGAAATCTTGCACCTCATCTCAACCAAGCCATCCTATACAATCTCATGAGACGGATTGGTAGATCTGTAAATATCTTGAAAGTGGGTCTCAAAAGCTGATAACAAGCTGTCTTGACCATGTTTCAGTACACCAGTAAAGTCCCTTATCTCAAGGGATTTTGTTTCTTCTCTTTCTCTAGGTAGCACACAAGTGAAAAAACTTTGTATTCATGTATCCTATCTTGTACCAATTTGGTTTTGATCATTGTTTCCACTTCATATCTTCTTAGTCTAATAATATGCATACCTCTCTGCTCAAAGAGTTAACAGCTTCCACATTCTCAATTCCCTATGTAACTTGCATTCTGTGTAATAGCTCAAACTTCTCTTTTAATAAAGCAACAGTTTCAGACCCTTTAAATCTACTCCAGTTGCTCAATTTTTTTATTGCAAACCCTTATGGCTTCCTATAACTGAACCATATTAGTACCACCCCCCTCAACTACCCTCCAAACTTCCTCAATTACTACACAACAAGTTTCTTCCTTAGCCCAACTTGCTTCAAACATAAAAGATCTTCTGCTCTTACCATATATTCCATCTTTTGACAACAAGGACACCAAAAGAGGGTGATGGTCATAGGTTCGACCAACCAAACTTTGCACGAGGACCGCAATCAATCTTCCAAGCATTGTTAATAAAGACTTTATCAAGCCTTTCTTTAATATAAGTCATGTCTGAGTGTCAATTGCTCCATGTAAACTGATTCCGCCTACAGCCTACAACACATAAATCATTCTCTGCCACTACCTTAGAGAAATTTCTCATTAGATACCTAGGTTTGGGCCTACTCCCAACCTTCTCATTCTATGATAGAACTTCATTAAAATATCCTAGGATGCACCAGGAGAAAGGACATGGGTTAAGCCTTGCTAATAAAGCCCACGAGTGCACCCTCTTTCTAGCTTTTGGTGTTTCGTAAAAACCATTAATTAACACCCTCGCACTCAGTCCTTCAACATGAAGCCATCCACTGATATGTTGAAGGGAGAAATTGTGGAGAGTAAAAATGACATCTTCCTTCCATAACATGGCTAAACCCCATTCTCTATCAATTAGGTCAACTGTAAAACATCCATCAAACCCCAACTTAAACTTAATCCTCTCTATTTTTTCTGCACATAGTAGTGTTTTCATAAAAAAACACTGTCTTAGGACACTTATTCTTCACCATAAAATAAAGATCATGAATTGATCGAGGATTCTCAAGCCCTCGGTAATTCCAGCTGATAAGATTCATGGTGCTCAGCGAGGCTGTCTTCCGCCGATTGAACATTTTGGGTCATTGAATTCCCCTCCAAAAGCTTTGCTTTTTTCGCACCCCAAATCCTCCATCTCATCATGCAACAGTAAAACATGTCTTTTATTTTTTGCAATAAAGGGAGAAGATTAACTTGGAGAATCCTTTAGTTTGACATTAAGCTTCCATTTACGACATTCCACAGCTTTATTATTCTTGAAGGGTCGTTGGCATCCGGTGTCATCTGTCCTTATTAGAGAAAAAAGGCGTAGACAATTTTGTCCCCTTTTACTCATTTGGAAGTTGATTAACAGACAAACTCTTATTTACATGGGCCCGACCCTTTAGAGAATCATGCTCCAAATTAATTCCCTAAGTCTCCCCCATTTCAAAAAACACATCCTACAAAAACAAATAAAATTCAGAGTTCTGTTATACCGCTTTCTTCGGTGATAACTAACTATCAGTCTGATCCTTCCTTCGGCCAACTGTTAATTTTCTTGCATTTTTTGCTTTCTTACTTAGAAGTTCAGTTACCCCACGTTGCACGGCCGTTGCCATAGTTTCTATCACAATTTCTTTGTCATCAACTGCCAAACCCTTCTTCATCTTCGATCAAGTCAACTGCTGATCCTCGTCACGGGGTAGAACAAAGTTCCCTATATTTGTGTTCGGCCTCTCAGAATGGCCAACCCCTCCACGTCGACCAACATAATAGGCAACACGGAGCCAACTCCCATATTGTTCTCCCACTCTCTGTTTACCCTTTGAAGCACCAGAGGAAACAACCTTGTTTCCTATGGAAAAACCTACCACAATTGAAACAAATTCCCATCAGTTTTTTTCTATTGAAAATGAATCCATACATTCCTTGCATTATAGTTGAGAGTACGACCATGAGGGATAGGTTTACTAATTTCAATTTCCACTAGCACTCTCAAACTTTTACTCCAAGTAATTCCATCAGTCAGAATATCCACCATAACCACCTTTTCTATGGGTTTAACAATTTTGGTACCAATGTTTTAGTTCATAAAAGCCATAGGAAGTCAATGCATTTGAACCCAAAAACACTTGGTGGAAAAATCCATTTCATGAGGCTAAATACGCATATCAACTGTCTTGAGGATAAAGATTACATTATCAAATAACTAGGGTCGTCCATTCAAAACTTAATCACAATCCTCGACAGTCACGAAAATGATGGCAAATAAATTCTCTACAATGGGCTTAAAAATGACTCCTTTATTAACTTTCCATTTCTTCAACATCGTCATATGAAGCACTTCCACACCCAGTTTTTTTATCGACACATAGTTTGCTATCAAAGTTTTACTTTCACTACAACAAAGTTTGTCAGATTAAACTCTTTAATCACAATTTCAGAAGATTCACCATCCACAAGATCAATCTTATCACAGGCCTCTTACAAATCCTCTATACCTATCAACACCCAATTATAGTGGGAACACTTTTTTATTTAACGAATAAGAAGACTACTTTCTTCACCCCTATCGCCAAAACACTACGAGAGAGAGAAGAGTTTTAACGAAGATAAAAAAAATGTAATAAATGATTATTTAATGGGATAAATGATTATTCAATAATTATAAATGTGTTATATCTTATTTAACAGGATAAAAATGAGATGGTAGAAATGATATATAAAATTGAATAATGCTAGTATACCCACTAAGTTTGACATCTCATGCATTTTATTTTATTTTATATTTTATATAATAGTTGAAAAAATAACTATTAGTGTATTACTATTTTTTCATATATTTTAAAAATATTTTAAAATAAAATAATAAAAAATAAAAATAAGAAACAAAAAAATGAATTATGCCTAATATAATTGCCCATAGAAAGTACTCTATAGAATTTTCCATTGCTCAAATATGCGCACTTTTTGAATTTTGTTGAAAGCAATGTTGTGCACAAATGTATATATACATATATATTATATATATATGTATATGTATTAATTGATCAAAAAATTCAAATTTTAAAATAAAAAACATGATCAACTGATAAAAATATATTGATTTTGTTATAAAACTAAAAAGAAAACTACTACTATTGCAAGAGAAAAGAAACTCTTAAGAACTGAAACTTTCTTTCTCTCTCTATATTTTCTTATGAATTTCATTACAACTGGAGCCCATATTTATAGGCGTTGAAATTACTATGCAAGTCACTATGCAAGTCACTATGCAGATTTAAAATAATAGTGGTGGGGTCATTCACATAATTTAGTGGTGGGATAGGGGGCGGCTGCCGACGTTCGTTTATAACACTCCCCCTTGAATGACCACCCATAAAGAATCTGCCTCGTTAAAACTTTGCCAAGGAAAAACCCAGTGGGAAGAAAAACCAATGGCGAAGGAAAAAGAGTACAGTCTTCTTATGTATCTACAAGTGCTTTAAGATTGCCTCATTAAAATCTTGCAAAGGAAAACCCAATGGGATAAAACCTTAGCGAAGGAAAAAGAGTACAATCAGCACAAGTCTTCAAGATTTTTACTCCCCCTGGAAAGTGCATGACGATAGATTTTTGAGTCTTCACATTTTAATATTCTGCATAATTTTCTTGAATGTCGCAGTTGGTGATGTCTTCGTGAATAAATCTGCCAGGTTATCACTTGATCGTATATTTGATATATCCTCCTTTGATTTGAATGATACAAGTAGTATTATCTTCGTATAAATTTGTTGAGTCATTGATCTCAGCTAAATATACTCTCGACTTGTTTCATGAATTGCAATAATCTCTGAGTGATTTGAAGATGAAAAATAATATCTGGTTGACAAACTTAATAGAAATCTGATACCTGCAGTAATACTTAAACTCCCCCTCATAATATGCGTTAGTGTTTCAAGTAATAAGCAAATATGATTTCAGTATATATAACAAGTTAAGAATTCAAACACGATCTCCAACTAAATAATGCATTAGAGAGAGTATGATATTATTTTCATCTAAAATTTTCTCCCCCTCATTCGGCGTTATTAGGGAGAACTTATTTATATACGGCGGAAATAACATTGGAAACCATCTATGTATGATAAAAGCTGTAAAAGTTTTGAGATTTAATATTATCGGTTCGGCGGAAAATCAAATCCGCTTGACATTGTGGACAAACGAGATTTTGAAGAGATTTGAAGGTTTCGGGTTGTTGTTTAAATAAAACCAATTTTACCATTAGTTTACTCCAGCAAAAATATTTCGCATTCCTCATAGATTCAGTTGTTGTTCATCCAGAACGATATTATGTCTGATAGAAATTCTAATGTCCCAGATTTAAACCATGAACCTTTTATACCTCAACCACTTATATTTTCTCCTGAGGCTGTAAACACCATGATAGGAGCAGAGATATATCTATCTAGTAAATCTGATCCTGAAATTGTTGCAGCATCAAGAACCCTCAGTGCTCAATATGCTGTCTCTCTTACAACCATGTCTCAGAGGCTATTGGCGAGAACGAGTGAGGTTGATCATCTTAAAAATCAAATATCTGAGTTGCATCAAACGCTTGCAACTAAAGATAGAAAAAATAAAGATTTAAAACAAGAAAACAAGGAGCTGAAGAAACTTGTAGACTGGTATTCTCGTGACCTGAAAACACGAGTAGAAGAGCTGGAACGAGAAAGAGCTCAGATACAAAGTCAACAACAGCAGCTAACGGCAGAGGTTCAGCGTTTACAAGAAAATAGCGATAGCTGTAATTAATCTCGCTGGCTTTTGAAATTATGCATCCAGCATATCTTGTAAAGTGAGATTTGAAGAGATGATGGTTTGTCTTGTTCTTATTTCCATTTCTATAAGAACCGTCTTTAGCTTCATTTAGTACGCATCAAATCTTCTTCTCATATCTATAATTCATCTGTATTTGTATTCTTATTCTACAAATTTCCAATGGCTCATCAATTTCCTTTTACTATTTCTCACAATCAACATATGAGGTATCCTTCACCTCAATTACAAGTTGATCCTGCATCTTCCGCAGGTGCAATGTTGCAGCAAGCAAATGATCTGGCTAATAAATCAGATCGTGAAGCTGTTTATGAGCTGGTGACTCTCGGCACCCGATACTCCTCCTCTATTGTTGGATTTTCCAACCGATTACAATCCAAAAATCGTGAGATTGAGGAGCTTAACGAGAAGGTTTCTGTACTTCAACGACTCGTTCAAGAGTCTGACAAAAAAATTACAGACTTAAAGCAGGAGAATAAGGATTTAAAATCCTTACTTGCCTCTTCATTTCGACTGCCTAATCCTTTAGATAAGGATGGTATGTTGCTTTATGAAGAGCAAATGCATTTGAGAGATGAGGCTAGAAGTCTCAAATTCTTGTAACTCATCTATGAATTGAATAATAAGATCTTTCATTTTCAAATGTATTCCTTGAATTTATAGCAACCCTTGTAATCTTTTTAAGAGTTCTAACAAGGTAAATCATCAACGTAAACTGCAATAATGACGAATCCGGATTCTGATAAAACACATGAATATATAGGATTATTCTTAAATCCTTCATTCAATAGATACTCGTTGATTCAATTATACCACATGTGTCCGGATTGCTTTAACCCATATAAAGATCTTTGAAACTTTATAAAGTACATACTCCTAAATGTACTTGGATTAGATGCTTCAAGTATCGTAAATCTTTATATATGTAATGATCTAATGATCCTTATAAATATGCAGAGACCACATTCATTAACTGCATATCTAATCCTTTTGTAATAACCAAATCGATTAAAAATATGAATGTGATTGCATTCATAATAAGGAAATATGTTTTCTCATAATTGTTCTCGGGTTTCTACTGGAAACCTTGTGCGACAAATTATACCGCATAATTTCATTTCGCATTACGCTTTCGTATAAATACTCACTTATATTTGAAAAATTTTACACCCAAAGTGTTTGGACAACAGATCCAAATGCATCTCGCTTCACTAGCGAATTTAATTCAGTTTTAATAACTGCTTTCCATTTTGGCCAATCATTTCTACGTCGACATTCTTCGACGATTTTTGGCTCACTTTCTTTATTACTTCTGGTAATATCAAGTGTTATCATATATGTTGTCGACAACAGTTTTATTTCTATCCATAAATTTTCCAGTACTCATGAAATGTATTGAGATCTCATTGTTCCTCTCCAGGGGAAAACATTTCATGAAACACCTCTACAGGAGGTTCCTCTTCAGGAGGTTTATACTCTTCAGGAGTTTTCTCTTCAGGAGTTACACTCTTCAGGAGGTTTCCTCTTCAGGAAGATTATATTTTATACAGAAAATACGGTCTCTTCATGAGCACCGATTTTTATTTTTCTTGTGCACCAATAGGTCTTCAACGCTTCAGGTGTATTTTAGACTCATTTATTACTGTTTTAACAACTCGTCCTTCAGGGACTTCAATTCTTACTTAAGCATTAACAGCAGTAATATATGATTTTATAACACCTTTAGTGTCAGTAAATACATCATGTAATTGATTTGCAACACTTTGCAGATAAATAATCCTGTGAACTTCTGGTTCACATTTATTTGTAAGAGAATCAAATTTAAACAGGACTTTATTATCCCAAGTAATTTCTTGTCGTGCTTCAGGCACCAATATTTCATTATTTCAAAACATGATGAAATATTAATAAGCTTATATATAAAAACTTAGTATAAGTAAATCAAGTGCTTGGCCGTACAACAGGTACGTGACTACTGTTTAGTCATATTACATCTATGACAAACATCTTCACCTTTTTATGAAGAATTATTATGAGGGCTTTTACCCTTTTCTGAGTTTGATCACTTCTGGTGATATGATATATTTTTATCATCTTTAGTGTTGTCGCTTTTGGGACCAACACTTCTATAGTTTTTCTACCATGTCTACGCCCTTAGTTTCCATTCACTTCTGGGAATTGTGTAAATTCGATATCATTAATAGGACGTAACTGGTGTAACAAAAACTCATTATTTAGCTCAATCACTGGAAGACAAAACAAAAGTTCAGAATATTTATTGAACTTTCACTCTCGATATTGCTACTGCAGGAGCACATTCGAGGTATGAAAAATAATGTCTTCTTTTATATATCATCATCAGTGACATTTTCACTGTATAATTTTAATATTGAGCTGATTTTAAAGAGTGCAGAATATTCAATACCACTCTTAAAATTTTGCAACTTCAGGTGCAATAAATCATAATGATCTTTTGAGAGGATTACATCTTCTGGTGCTTATATCACTTTCTTAATTTATTTCACATAGTAAGATGATTTTTCATCATGAGATACACAGCATGGTCCTTCAAGGACACATGGTTTTCTTCTATGATTGTATCTTTCAAGTTTATCATCATATCCAAATAGATCTCATCAAAGATCTGGATAAATAACATTTTTCAGAAATGTCAATAGTAATAAATCTCAATATTTGACATTATATTACAAAAATAAATCTGTGAATTTAATAAATATATTCACATTATCATAAGAATAAAAATAAAATTTTATCAAGTAATATTCAGCAATATTACCTTTAATATTTATCTCAAGAACTGCAAATAATATATTGAAAAACTTACTTGAAGTAGAAGACCACTAGTTTCAGTATCGGTAGAACCTCGTGCTGATAACGTGTTATAAAACTAAAAAGAAAACTACTACTATTGCAAGAGAAAAGAAACTCTTAAGAACTGAAACTTTCTTTCTCTCTCTATATTTTTTTATGAATTTCATTACAACTGAAACTCATATTTATAGGCGTTAAAATTACTATGCAAGTTATTATGCAAGTCACTATGCAAATTACTATGCAGATTTAAAATAATAGTAGTGGAGTTATTCACATAATTTAGTGGTGGGACAGAGGGCGGCTGCCGACCTTCGTTTATAACATATTTGCATATCAATGCCCAAAATTATTTATATGCATCATTACTCGCATATGGTATATCTGACGAAGCCCTGTTTTCATGTAAAAGAAGGAAAGAAAACCTTACTCTCGCCCTTCGCCGGTCGCCATTGCCGCTCACCTCCTGTTGCTCATTTAACGGCATTCCAACAGCTTCAAGTATTGGTATAGCGGAATAAATCAAATCCAATCAAAATCTTCTTCTTCATTATACAGATCGAGAATGCAGAGATTTTTAACCTCGTTGGCTCGGCCGCTTGTGATAGCCCGAGGATTCTGCACGAGGCCCGAGAAAATCGTAGCTTCCGTGTTGTTCGAGCGCTTGCCTGTTGTGATCCCGAAAATCGACCCTGTCGTTTACGCGTTTCAGGAGTTCTCGTAAGTCTCTTCTTTTGTCATTTTCATCTTACGCTCCTAATTTATCGGCATATAGAGTCTGATGTTGGGGTTATTTGAATCGAGCTTTTCTTATATCGAGACTTGATAAAACGATAAAGTTTTAATTGGACTTTTCTTTCGTTTCTTCTGTTTTTTGAGCTAATAAAACAGAGGTTTATGTCAGTAAAATCCGAGACTTTCATTTTGATCTATTTGGTGAGATAAATGTGCCATAACAAGTGTAAGTAGCTCATATTAGGTTTTGCTTCTTTTCTTCTTGGGTTTAGGTTTCGGTGGGGACAACAATATCGACGCAGATATCCGGATGAACTTTTAGATAAGTCTAATTCTAGGTAAGTATTTATCTATTTGTATTTTTATTATTACTAGTACTTAACAATTAAGTTTATTATATATAGCATGGTATTAAGTTTTCATAGATGTCAGATATTCTTAAATGGTGTTTTGATTTGGATTTCTTGCACTTGACCACGTATCTCAATTGATTTGTTGTTTGCTGGGTCTTACCTTTATATCCCGACATTTGTTGTTATTATTGTAATTCCATTCCGTAGGGTCTTGTCTCTATAGCTCATTATATCAATTCTCAAATGAATTTGCTCATGAGCAGTTGTATTAAAAAAAAAAAAGTATTTATATAAAAGCATATGGTGTAGTACTAGTGGAAACCTGACTTCTTGTGTTAAATGGGTGCTTATCCATATGCAAGATCAATGAATAGGCAAAGCCATGTACAGAACTTTAAAAGAAAACAAAACAAATATGCCTTACACTAAGTAGGTGCATTAGAGACAAGAAAGTCATGTTGGTCCATGCCATTGAAATCAACAACAATGGCCCAAGTACAAAGAGTTTTAAAAATAAAACTTTAAGCTCTTCTAGCGATCTCTCCATCTTAGAACGTCCTATCACAGCAAGTTATTGATATCTGAATTGCAGCATTTGCTTTTCTGGGTTATAGCAAATGCTTTCTTTCAGAACTATCACTTAGGTTTCCCTCCTATCTACTTAACTCCCCCCCCCCCCCCCCCCCCCCCCCCCCGGGACCAAAAAAAAAAAACATACCGAGTAATTCAAATGTGTGTATTTGGCAATAATGAGACGAGTGCATAATTCCATATGTTGAAGGATATTGATGTCCAGGCTGATTGGTGAAAGGTGTAGCTTTAAGAAATTAGTAAATATTATAACGCTCCAATGGAAGGCCTAAACCATATAACCTATATTTTAAATTAAATAGTCAATGATATAATTGGAGCCTTATTGAAACATTATAAAGACAAAAACTTCTCCTTCTAAGTAATGTGGGATCTCATAAATCATCTACCCTTACATATCATATGGGCTATCACAATCTCCCTCCTTAAATGCTCAACATCCTCATCAAACCCATCCTTTGTAGGTGACACGGGTTAAGTCTCACATTTCTGATTACGATAAATTTTGATACCATTTGTAACATCTCAATGGAAGGCTTAAAGCTTATGGCCTATACTCCAAAATATCTAGTAATGATACAATTGGAGTCCCATTGGAATATTTATAAAAAATAAGAATTTTCCCTTATCAAGCAATGTGAAATTCCATACACTCCATACCCTTACACATCATAAGGGGTATCACAAATATGTACATCAAACTTTTTTTTTTGCTTGATTGGAATTAGGTGACTTCGTTTATTGTATTAGGCTTCAAGACTTTGGGACACTAAGCCTATATGCAACACATTGGTATGGTTCATTCAAAAAGCTCATATGTTGTATTTTACAACAGGGGATATATTAGTATCTTGTGCTACATTAAATGTATGAATTTCTATTTTTTACTTGCTTTGTTATCATGTGCATGCATGCGTATGTGACATAGGGATCAAAATCTGTTTAATCTGTTGCTTCTTGATAAGTACTCACCTAAGATTTTGTTGTAAATCATAAATGATTAATGCAAACTCTCTATCTCTCACTTCATCCCTCCACTCTTTTTTTTCATATAGAGACAGAGACTGAAGCAGATATATATATTTTAAATATGTTATGTGACACTGAATTTGATTAACAGGGGAAAAGGTGACTACCAAATGGAGTATGTACCAGCTCCCCGGATCACAGAAGCTGACAAAAAGAATGACAAGAAGTACGAAGCAGCTTTAATTAAAACATTTTATTCCTTTTTTTTTCTGATTAGTAGGAAAAGAAAATATAATTGAATCTTGCCTGCCAATATTAATAAGTACTCATAAGTGATGGTTGAAAATATTCTGTTGTAGTTTTGACCTGATTCTCTCTCTCTCTCTCTCTCTCTCATTAATACTGAATGAATTTGTTCATATGTGATTTCAATTATTGGCCTCTTATAGAGATTATTTGGATATTTGAGCAGTATAACCATATGGAGTTGTCAAGAAGTTGTATTGGTCTACTGAGGATGAGTTACATAGATATAGAAATTTAAACCTAGACCTCTAGCTTCTCTAATTTTGTTAAATAATTTGGTTATAGAGTTGACATAATTTTAATTAGAAACATTTTCCGACTGCCAGCCTTTTGTCCTAGTGCTTCATTGTTTCTTCAACACTAGAGCGTACTTTTTCTATGAGATAGCTGTTGTCATGTGACAAGTTCTGTGGTATTATACGAGGACTTTAACACACACACACACACACACATATTGTAGGTTTACTCTTGACTAAACCTTGGTCATTTGGGCTTTTGAAGGCATGATAGAAGGCACTGGCGTATTGCCCTTGATATAGCCAAAAATATTGGTTATGTATGTGTGTATGCATGTTTAAAACAATGCACTTGGCGCATGAGGATGGTTGTGACAACCAATCTTGTGGCTGATGTTTATGCTAGCATGTCACTAGCAAGTAGTGGATTTTTTTTTTAATAATAAATAGGAATTTTATTATCACGAATAGGCATAGCCCAAGTACATAGGAAGTATACAAAGGAAATACTTACTACACTCTAGAAAACAGGAAAACTAAAATAGAAACAGATTCAATACATTCTCATCATTCCTTTCAAATATCTTATCCAACAAACTCAAATTAGAAAAGAAAAAGTTTCGAAGATCTTCAAAAGAGCGCTCCTAGTCTTCAAAACATCTCTCATTTCTTTCTAGCCATAGACACCACACTAAACACAAAGGAATCATTCTCCATCTGGCAGCAACATCTTTCCTCACCTTACAATCCCACCAACATGCAAGAAGCTCCACAACTTCCTTAGGCATCATCCAAATTAAACCTGCCCGATCTCTGGTGGTGTGGAAAGAGCAGCTGTGAGAAGCGGAAAAACCATTAAAAAACGATGATTGTTCATGAAGTTTTCCACAGAAAGACTGCTGGACCAACATCCAGCTGAGAGAGGGCAGCCTTTAGAAGCAACAGGTTGGGAAACCAAGAAAACACATCTCATACCACAAAGAGTTTGCCGCCTCACAATGTAAAAACAGATTTACAGATCTTCTTGCACATGACACACCAATCAGCTATACACAAACCACATTTTTTAAGATTATCTGCAGGCAATACTTTCCCTAGAGCAACCACCCAACTGAAGAACGCCATCTTAGTTGGTCCCTTTACCCTCCAAATACTATTCCATGGAAATACAGAGCCAGAATGAAAATTAAGCACCTTATAATAAGAGCTGACTGAAAACCTGAAGTTTCCAGTGGTCCCACAATAGCCTATCCTCTCTTCCCTGTTGCACTTTTGAATTATAATCCTTTCCAGAAGATCTGAAACAACATTAACTTCCCAATCAGTTGGATTTCTAATAAAGTCAACATTCCATAAACTATTATTATCTGTACATTGAAGATAATCTGCCACAACAACATTTTTATCCCCTGCCAGCCTTAGAGATCCGAAATCTGATTTAAGAGCTGATTTTCCACACCAAATGTCATGCCAAAAGAAAATCCTCTTCCCTTCCCTCACCTTAAACTTAATATGTTTAGAAAACTATCCCCAACCTTCCAAACTTCAATAAACTCACCCCATATGCTCCTTTAACTTCTTTAGAACACCAATCACTCCTCCCATTCCGATATTTAACGGCAACAACATTCTTCCATAAAGCATCTCTCTCTTCATTATATCTCCAAAGTCATTTCCAAAGGAGTGGTTTTTTTTTTTTTATATAAGTAAAAAGAGAAATTTTATTCCAAGTAAGTAGGCATAGCCCAAGTACACAGGAAATATACAATTGAGAAACACCTAATTACAAGCTAAAGCCGGAAAACTAAAGCAAAACAGTACAATCAAACCCATTCCTTACAAGATTTTTGACCCAAAATCTGAAAGTGCTAGAAAAAATTCCCTAGTATCCCCTCAAGAAAGATCACAACTATCAAAACATCTCCCGTTTCTTTTTGCGCGTAAGCACCAAAATAACCTCAAGTTTCTAACCCCCAGTCCTCCACAAGAAACTGGTTGACACACCTTGTTCCAACTAATCAGGTGAAACTTCTTTCCCTCTCCTTTTCCTCCCCATAAGAAATTATGATAAATATTCTCAATTCTCCTAGCTACCCTAGCCAGCAAGGGGAAAGGTGAAAGAAAATACATGGGAAGATTAAACAATGTCCTCTTGATCAAAGTAGTTCTTTCCCCTTTAGAAAAATATATCATTTTCCATCCAGTCAACCTTTTCATGATCTTCTCAATCACCCCATTCCATATCAAAATAGATTTGTGGGAGGCTCCCAATAGAAGACCAAGATACTTCATCGGTAATGAAGCAATCTTACACTCTAAAATCTTAGCCAAATCTGAAATATTGCCCACAGCACCCACAGGAACCATTTCAGACTTGCTTAAGTTAATCCTTAGTCTCGAGACAGTTTCAAAACATAACAACAATGTCTCAAAGTTTGAATGGTTGGGCTCGCTAAAAATTAATGTGTCATTAGTAAAAAGAAGATGAGATAATTTAATGCTATTTCTTTCCTCACTTCTCACCCAAACCCGACAAGTGCCTTCCTTCAACCCCTGCTTCCAACATTCTGCTCAACGCATCCAGGACAAGGAAAAAAAGAAAAGGAGATAGCGGATCTCCTTGTCTCAAACCATGTGAACTATTAAAGAACCCATCCGGAGTGCCATTCACCAAAATGGAAAATCTCGACACCAACATGCAGTGTTTGATCCACATACACCATTTCTCTCTCACAAGCAAATACAAGAGAAAATCCCAACTAACATGTCATATGTTTTTTCCATGTCCAATTTAATCAAAATAGCAGATTCATTAGATTTAATTCTGCCGTCCACATTCGTCAGCAACTAAAACCGAAACAAGAATTTGCCTCCATCTTTCAAAGGCATTTTGCGATTTTGAAATAATTTTTCCCAACACCACAATTATACGATTGGCTAACACTTTAGAGATTATCTTGTAAACCCCATTCCCCAAACTTTTATAGGCCGAAAATCCCGCATCTCCACAACCCCTATGTTTTTGGAAATAAGTGCCATGAAAGAAGCATTTAAATTTTTCTGTAGTGAAATTCACTGCAGAATTTTTTTATTTATTTTTTATTAGTAAAAGATAAATTTTATTAATAAAAGTGAAATAAGCATAGTCCGTGTACACAGGAAGTATACAAAAGAAATGCCTAGTTACATTCTATGACTAAAAAAGGAAGACAAGAAGTCATGGACATTAATCCCATTAAGAACAATGGCTGAAAACCACAACAATAAGGTGTGAACAAAAAAAACATGCAACTCCACCATAGTGCGCTCCTTATCTTCAAAACAACGATCATATCTTCAACACAACGATCATTCCATTCCGACCAAATGCACCACATGAGACAACGGAATCATCTTCCACACTAACACCACTTGTGGGCAGCCTTGTAGCTTCGTCCAACAACTCATCAGATCAACTACCCTTGCTGGCATGACCCAAGGAACGTCCACCCTACAAAAAACCTCATCCCACAACCCCCAAGCCAATGAAAACTTTTTCGAGAAAGTGAACGAACTCATTGAAATCAGTGTTTATTAACCTTTTTCCTGGAATTAGCTTTGAACTGACATTATCATGTGGAAGATTGGAGTGCAATGTTGCCATTTATGAACCTCCATTTGCCTTTTTTTTTCCCCTCTTTAGGTCTTTACAGAGAGCACTCGACAAGAGACTCTACCTTCTACTCTATGGCAAAGCATATGGAGCTCCTGGCGGTGAGCCTGTCTGGCATTTTCCAGAAAAAGTTTTTGGATCTGAGAAGACGTTGCGCAATGTGAGTTGCTATTTATTTATCAGCTTCTTATTCTTCCCATATATATAAATTCTTTAATTTTTGCAGTGTGCAGAGTCTGCATTACAATCTGTGATTGGAGACCTTTCCCACACATATTTTGTAGGAAATGCTCCAATGGGTCATATTATGCAGCCAACAGATACCAAGTCAAATATTCCATCTTTTAAGGTACATAATCTTGATATAACTTCAAGTTTGCTCTGTTGTTTGCCAATGTGTATGTAGCATTATGTTTGCAATTCTTATAGATTATTGAGCATTGGTAATGGCTGCATCTATTTATTTCTTAAACCCCATCCTTGTCTTTTCCTTTTTCCAGCGATTCTTCTTCAAGTCCCAAGTGATTGCAACCAACAAGCTTGACATAGGGAAGTGTGAGGATTTTGTTTGGGTGACCAAGGATGAACTTTTGGAGTATTTTCCTGAGGAAGCTGAATTTCTCAACAAGATGATCATTAGCTGATGCAACAATCCTATCCAATTTCCAATCCACACAATAGGTTGTTTCAAGAAAATTTCAGATGATTAATATGTATCTGTTTTGCCATTGCATACAGGCTCACATAGGATTAGGCTGCGGGATGCAATTGAGATTTTGCCAGAGCAAATAAAATAGGATAGGCACTGCATGAACCATTTTGTTTAAAAGTTCTGTTTTTGTACGTACTTTAATCTCCTTCCTCTACTACAATTAAAAAAAAAAATACTCACAGTTTTGGTCTTATATGAAATTTATGGTTTCATGATCATATGTAGCACTTTATCTACTAGCCTCCTACTAGCAAATGGTGAGTACTGGGTTTTCATCAACTCATATTATCTGGATTGTCGTCATTTGATTACGCTGAAGGCCTATCCAAGGGGGTCAACTTTGATGGGTGGGCTACATGTCCTCTTAGGTGACCTAATCAGGACTGACTTTCCCATTGATCAATGCACCAAATAAACCACAACATGGGGTCATTGGACTAGAGTCCAAGTGAGGAGAGATTGAAAGCCATATTCAAACAATAAGTATGGCGCAAAGTGACAATGCATGAGGATTGATGCTAGATATACGTTTAGGGTGTGCCAGTTTCGTACAGGCTCTTCAAAAAAAGTGTGATATACCATATTAAAAAAAAAAATTGAAATTTCCTATATTCCGAGTTTTTAAAGAATCTGCATGGAATTTGCATCTTCCGAAATCTTGTATAATTCATTCCTATCAATGGGAACTACGTAACTATGAAATTAGAGGGGAAAACCCCCCAATTAATTAAGCCAGTCCAACTCAATCAGTAGAGTACCTAATCAAGCTATAGCTAACTTTTTGAAATTCAATTTTTTTTTTTCAAATCTTAAAGAAAAAATTATTTAAACAATATTTTATTCAATTTTTAATTTTAATCTCAATTCAACTAATCTTAATTCATTTAATCATTATAACTTTCTCAAAATTTCACACAATGAAATAAACAATCCACTTTTTGAAATTTCAAAACAAAATAATATGAACAAAATGTATTCTATCAATATTGTATTCAATATTAAACTTTCATATCAACTCATTTCATCTTATTTGTGAAAACAAATTATGAGGCAAATTAATGTAGTTTTGAACATGTGTCCTATATATAGTTCCACAATATGTCGTTTCAATGCGATAACGATAGACATAGTGGGGCACGTCTCGGCCTTTCACTAACAGCGTGAGAGGCAGTTGAACTGAAGTAGTTGAAATGTTGTTGGGTTTACCTCAGTTGCAAGATAGATATTATAGAGAGAAAGACCCTACTTTCAGCCTTAAAACCTCTCTCTCTCTGTGGGTCAGTCCAACCCCTTCTCACCTTCCACCAGCTTTTCTGACGTCTATAAACTTCAGTACTCCTCCAACCTTTTCATTTCCTCCCATCAGCATTATTCTTTCTGCAGGGGCCCATCTATGGAAATGGAAGGCCAAGGGGCGCAAGAACAACTCCCAATAACCCCACCACCATTACCACTTTTGCCTACTCAAAATCCACCTAATTTCTTCTTCTCATCCTCAATCCCATCCTCTTCATTGAACCCTCCTCCTTTGGAATCTCCTCAAGTCCTTAATCCAGAGATGGACTGGGTCAGCCTTCCGCAGATCTCTTCAGGTCAAGTCAGGCAGCTTACTGACAAGAAGCCAATGATCATAGAAAGTGCTAATAATTCTACATTAATGGCTGAAAATATTGCTACTGTTAATGAAGATCGAGAAAAGGGTTTATATAAGGATAAGAGAAAATCTGGCAGGATGAAAAAAGCAACGCGGCCGAGGTTCGCATTTCAGACTAGGAGCGCCGACGATATTCTCGATGATGGATACCGGTGGAGAAAATATGGACAGAAAGCTGTGAAGAATAGCATCTATCCCAGGTGTGTAATTTGTGTGTGTGCATGTGTACGTGTTTGCTATATATTAATCGAATTAAGTTTCTCAATACAGCTTATTACGTTGCATGCATGGGTTCGAATTTTTCTTTTTCTTAGTAGCACGATTAATAGCAAATAACTCCTAAAACTAAAACAAGTAAATAATGAACACATAAAAAATAAAAGTGAAATCAATTAAGATTGAAGAAATTAAAGACACTTAATTTAGAAAATCTTTAGTAAATTAAAGAAAACAATCATGAAATTTATAGGTTGATCAACGAGTGTTCGCGTACTATATATATATATATATATATTTTAATCCAACAGCTCCAGCTTCGGCTCGTTCCATATATATTTAATTCTTCGTTCTAAGTAAAATGCATGATTAATTGATCACATCATTTATATGATCGAACAATCCATCAATAAAATGAAAATGACAGAATTATATAATTAATTAATGTACGTACGTTCGTATGTCTGCCTCATGTTTCGGTTTAACTTACCGGCCTTGATCCTTTTCTTTTATTGCTTAAAAAATAAAAACTTATAACCCTTGATCAATATATATATATATATCAAAATATCTATATAATAGGCTTAGCTGCCAATTTGAATTAAGAGATGAGATTAGATGAGTTAATATGAGTGCTAAAGATTAAATAAAATATTATTAGAATATTACTTTTTGATATTATTATTGTTTTAGGATTTGAAAAAATTAAATTGAGATTTAAAAAATTAAATTATTTATTATATTTTATATGAAAATTTAAAAAAATATAATAATGATTTTGAGAAAAGTTGAGATGAGCTCAACTCATCTTTTAATCCAAACCGGGCCTCAATTAATAGATCTTTCGTAGTTGGTTCTGATCTCCATTTTGTTTTCTGGTATTAATAATATTATTAATTCCTTCTTTTCTTACTCTTTTATTTTCAATAAATAGAGTCAGTTACTACTTCTGATCATGCATGATGCACCCTAAAATACTTATACAGATGTTTAGATGATCTCTTAATTACGTGATATTGTTGTACATAAGAGTTTTTATTCACAAATTAACACGGTTTTATAATGTGATACGTGAGATTATAAAGTATTTTTTGCTGCAAAGTAAATATATATGATGTATGATATAATCAATGTGATCAAGATATAATCAATGTGATCAAGTTACTTCAATTTATGAAGTTACTTTTGTGAAATCTATTTGTAAATCTAACACACACACACACACACATATATATTTTATCTCTGTACGTAAAACACAATTAAGATGTGTTCATATATAGCTAATAGCTGAGAGGATGCAACTAGTATCAATTTCAAATATATTTTAAGGAAGCCAATTTTGATAATTTAGGGTGCATAAACTCTTACTACAAAGTTTATTTATATCCCCTACAACATTTAGTGGTTTTTTTCGCGGTGGAGAGTGGTTGAAAAAAGTTAGGATTAAGTGGCAAAAACCTTTTTTCCACCAAAAATTTTGGTGAGACATTCGTGGCATATAATAAGTAAGGAATACTATTTTTGCCATGATTATAACTTATAAATAAATAACAAAGCTAGCTAGCTATCATGAAATTAACATAAAATCTTTAATCATATGGCCGATTAATAGACATAATCTTTGAAAAATATATAGAGATCAAATATTATATTGACAATGAGGTTTCACAAAAATAAGTTTACAAACTGATATAGTTAGATGTAAAAGCTGGCTGTTAGATCTACTTTTTAGTTAAGAAAAAAAACCTTGCAATGATCTGATGCATCATACATAGCAAGCAACGTTAGTTTATTAACTTTATAAGTTTGAGTTTCTTTTTTTTTTTTTCTTTTTTTAAACCAAGCATTTCTCACTTATTTATATTGACTAGCTAATCTGGAGTATGTAGGAGCTACTATCGGTGTACGCATCACACATGCAGTGTAAAGAAACAGGTGCAAAGGCTATCAAAGGACACGAGCATGGTGGTGACAACATACGAGGGCGTTCACAATCATCCCTGTGAGAAGCTGATGGAAACCCTAACTCCTCTTTTGAAACAAATGCACTTCCTCTCTTCATTCTAATTTATAATATGATATTTATATTAAGAAAAGTGAATCAATATAGGACTAACATAAAAATAAAAATCATTTTTTTATTAGTGAACCGACTTTTTATTAAAAGAAGTACGATAATTCATTATTGTATCTAGTATTATTCATATATTAATTTGTAATCCTTATCTTTGAACAATACGATATTAAAGCTAACGTTAATGCCAAAACACTACAAGAGAGTTTATTGATTTGCGCTGTTCGGATGATCTAAAGGTGGAAACTTCCATTGAAGCTGGCATACAGTACTGTTGAACTACCAAAGTTTCTTCCGGCCGGCTGTGGTAGCCAGCCTGTATTGTACTAGAAAAAAATGTTACTCTCATGTTTAATTTCTAGCCGGGATTTATACTTTTTTAAAAACAAAGCATGAGGTTAGGCCTTGTTTGAATATTGTGCTGAATTGAAATGAGTTGAGTTATTTATAAATATTAGTGAGTTGAGATGGTAAAGTGAATTTTGTAGGAACCATCTAAGATAAGTTTAGATTTATTTGGATATTAAGATAAGTTTAGATATATTTATAGAAAGTTTAAAAACTTGTGGGTCCCACATGTAAGTAGGTATTAAGTTAAAAAATATTATGAATAAAGTAATTTTAAGTTGAAATGAGTTTAATAATTTGAGAGGTACATGTTTGAATGTTAGATTTATCTTTAAATTAAACGAGACCTTAAAATGTTTTGATTAGCATGCAACAGGGATCTTATAAGCTAAAATGATCTATCTATCAGACTATTAAGGCTCGGTTGTTTTTACAAATCATCTCAACTCATTAGAGCTCATATAATCATTACGAATTTTTAAAATTTTCACATAAAATAGAATAAATAATTCAACTTTTTCAAATTTCAAAATAAAAATAATATATAATTCTAACAACAATATTTTATTCAACTTTTAACTTTTATCTCAATTCATTCATTTTCAAAAACAAACGAGACCATCTTTTGACAAAAAATATATTTCTTCCTTAATTATCGTGCTAAAAAAAATTAAGCAAAATGATGGTTGGAATGAATGCATATATACAAAATATGCGAGGATATAATCCTTTAATCAATTGCTCAGTGACTAGGGCAGTAAAAATAAACACGAAAATCGGCCTGGACCGAACTGATTGAATCAATTCCATTTTTAATTGGTTTAGTCCAGAATCGGTTTCTTCATTTTAAAAACCAGTCAAATCTGGTTCGTTATCGGCTTTACATTTTCCAACACTAGACCGGTTCGCATATTATATATATTTATTAATTTTTAATATATGATATATATTATATTATATATAATTTTTTATATAGAATATATATAATTATGTATAAAATAATATATTGTAATTTATATAACATTTTAATCTTAAACATGAATATTTATATGATCATATGTTTTAAATATAAATTCTATATGAAATACATTAATTTATTGTCTAATAAATTCTCAACATAGTTCTTTTGATAAATACATTAGTAATAACAATATACTTAATATATTAAATCGAAAAATCGGATTGAACTTGATGGAAACTAGTAAAATCAAAAGTATTAATTTAGGCGGGTAACCCTTGCATAATCGGTTTTAAAAAATGTAAAATCAATATTATAGGTTTGGTCCTAAATTTTGTCCAAAACGGATCATACTGGACCGATTACACCACTATCAATGATTGAAAAGAATTCAATGTTCGCAAAGAAATAAGAGAAACATTTTGCTATATCCTACAAATCCAAAATAAAGGATTTAGGTCACGTTTAGTTATACATATAAGATTAAACAAGATGAAAAATCTATAAATACTAGTGAAATAGTTTGTGAATTATACTAAAATAGTTTGAATTAAGATGAAACTTTTGGAAAATGAATGGAAAAAAGTTAAAATAAAAATATTATAAAGTTAAAATCTTGTTATATTATAATCTTTGGAAAATGCTATTATGTCATCTCACTTTGCCCACTCATTTTGACTTCTTATATTTTTTTTCGAATTTTTTTTCTTAATGGTTAAGAAAGTGACTATTAGTGTATTAATTTTTTTTATACTTTTTAAAAAAAAAGATTAAATATGTTTAAAAAATGTTTGAAATAAAAAGCAAAAAAAAAAAAAAGTATAAATCGTAATGGGAGGCACACTAAGTAAGTAAATTGAGAATGCATAGTAACTCCAGTCATAATCTTTTAAAATTATTTTGCTTTGAAATTTTAAAAAAATTAATTATTTTTGTATTTTGCTTGAAAGTTTAAAAAAGTTGTAATGATTAGATAAAAAAGTAAAAAATCTGAAAATTAAAATTTAAGAAGTGCTTATATTTGAATGGTATGGGGATGTGGAGATAAATAAAATAAGTTGAGACCGTTAAGTCTCAGTCAGAGTGCTTCAAACTTAATTTGCAGTAATCTTGTTTGTTGTGACATGCACGCTTTGTCCAATTTGAAACCACCCAAATCATTATAAAGGCGTGCATAACCGTGTCATAAACTTATAATCATTAAGATGAATTCATGGGATGCCATCATTGTATTAAAGAGAGAGAAACTTCTTTTTGCTTCCAAATTAGCCAATCATTAAAGCTTTGGATGAAGAAATTTTATGATAGCATTACTTGCTTATTCTAATCTTGATCGAGTTCTTATTTTTGCTAGTTTCTATTTAGATTTATTAGATGGTCTTCGTCCTTACAAATAGATGTGCAAAATGAAATAAATGCTATAAGTTTCAGGAATGATATCCATTCAAATGAAGTTGGACATATTAACAAGCTATTTCATCAAAAAGAGCACAAAGTTACGTTCACAAATTTCATACAATGTGCCTATCATGAGTCAAAATATTGATTTGAAAGAAAATATACAACTAAAACAAGGAAATAACTATTACTTGCTTCTTTTTCGCCTTTCAACGATTTCCGCTTGACATTGCTGAAAATACTGTTGTTGCATTGGAGACATGGCACTTGTGTCTATCGCCATAATTCTTACTTCATACATGTCTCGTTCTAATTGAAGTCTTCTCCTCTCCGAACATATATGTTCTTTTTGAGCCTGTTCCAATCGAAACAATTCTTGCCTCATGCACTTCCTCTTCTCCTCCGCCATTGAATGTTTTAAGTCAGTCTTTTCTTGCTCAAGACATGTGAATCCTTTCTCTAGATCGCGTGCTTCGTCCAAAATTTCATTTAATTTCTTCAACTTATCTTTCCTGATGGAGTTCAATAGTACCGCATCATTTGACTTTGTCCTCTCTTTTCTCTTTCGTTTTTCCTTCTCATCTTTCATGGTTATCGGTCTTTCCGAGCCTGGAAAGCTATCATTGGAGACATCATCTTCCCCTAGATTTGTCGAATCTGGAGTTGATGGAGAAGATGCCATACATGGTAGTCTTCTATTTCTTTTCAAGAGGTTACGCTGCAACCATTTTCCTTGATGTCTTAATGATGTCCAACAATGTTCAAGTGCAAAAGAGGTTTCATGAAGTTGTTGATACTTGGCCTTTGCCTGAAGAATCTGAAAAATCAGAAGAAATTAAAGTGATTAGTATCTTCAAACTATTGATTGTATTGACAACAATTTCAAAGTTTACCTTGTCATGTTCAGTCATATCACTTTGATGCATCGATTCGATTTGGGCCAAACAATCACAAAAATTATCAACACCAAGCTTAATCATTGTCCAACGATTCATTAGGGAGCTCGGACTACGTTCAGGAATCGCCTGGCCCTTGTGCTTGAGAAAGAAATCGCAAATTCTCTCCCAATATGACTTATGTTTTTCCTCAGTTACAGCATGCAAGCTAGTACCGAGCCACGCTGACACAAGGAGATTGTCTTCCTCCACGCTGAACTTGCCACCCCAATGTCTCTTCTTAGTGACCATTTCAACTTGGGGTACAGACACTTTGACGATTGGTGGAGTATATTGAGAGTCCAAACATTTATCGTCTAGGTTAGAACCCTGCAAGAGTGTTGTGAATGGCATGTCTCCTTGCCCTTGCGAATCCATTCCTTAAAACACAAAATCTAAATTCCATTAAAAGGTATCATTTGCAAACAATATGCGTAAGGTACCACCAAATCATTCACAAACAAACAAATATATTGGGTTTTATTTGAACTATTGTATCCCAGCTCGCATGGTCTTGAAGATTTTATCAACTACAATTGAATGACATTTTTGGCCCAACATTAGGAATGACAATTTGTGTTTTCGAGTCGCATTTGTGTTATGTCAAGTTATAAATATTTGACTATATAGGTCAAGCTGAACCTAATCTAACCAGTTAAGTTAAACATATGAAAATTTCAAATCATAACACGACCCATTTAGAAAACAGGTCGTGTCACCTGTTTTGATCCATTTAATAATTAATTATAAATAGGTCAACAACTCATTTAAAGTAATTGTTTCTTGTAAATGGGTTGAATTAATATGCATAATCCATTTTACCTGATTAACATAATTTTACATAATCATTTAAATCTTTATTTATTAATAGTCACATAATCTTAGAAAAATAAGACAACCTAAAAACAAATATTAATAATATTTAGATTTTAACATATATTAAAACAAATATTACAAAAAACCAATATTACAAACTCTGCAATAACAAATATGACCATAGGTCCAGAATTACAATCCCAATAATAAAACATAAGCATATTGAGAAATACCAATATTACAACTCTAGAACAATAAAATTGCAATTTTGAAATAAAGTCTAAACGGGTCAAAATAAGTTGATTTTGGGTTATGTGGGCATGTTATCGACCCGTTTATAAATTGTGTCTTAACGAATTAATCTGCTTTGACCCAAGCCTATGAACATCAAACCCAAACTCACTAATTTCTTATCGTGTTCATGTAGGGTCCATCAGTCGTATGACATATTGAGAACCCTAACCAGCAGGTCCCATTCACAGAAGCACTTTCCTCCAGAGAAGATGGGAAGCAAATGACAACATATACAGAACAAGGGTCAAATAAAAAAAACTTCAGAATTAAAGCATACTGTGCTGCTAGGGTGCCGCCCAGTAGTGACCGTTGAGCATGCCCTCTTGGCAAATTCAGTTTTCAATTTTTATTTATATTTTTTTAACATTTTAAATAACAGAATACCAATACATTAAGTCACTTCCTTAATTAGTAAGTAAAAGAAAAAAATTTTAAAAACTAAATACATAACAGGTCAAAATGATGAGGCAAAATGGAGGGACATAGTAGCATTATCATACCAACATATTTGGAAGGCCTGAATTTCGACCCCCAAAAAGTTCTCTTGGCAATCAGTGGAGACGAATAATTCGGCATTAAAGAAAATAGGAATGAACTAAAGAAATCAGAAATACTAAACCAAAAATGATTAGAGAACATGCAGACAATAATAAATAAATAAAAAAGCAGAAGTAGAAATCTTTTGAATGAAATTATAAAACCAAGATTGAGTTCTAAAAGATGAATGAACAAAGTTCAAAGATTGGGTTCCACAGCCAATGACAGTAGTGGGAAAGCTAAGGGCATGTTTGGTTTCCAAAAAGTTTTCAGATTTATTTTTGCTAAAAAACTTCCACTTGAAAACATATTTTGAACACCATCAGATTTTATAATTATATTAAAAAAAAAGGTTTTGATCCAATCACTTTCCTAAGTTCTTGTTAAAAAAGAATGCCACAAAAATCAAAACAACTTCTACAAAACCACAAAATACACCTCACAAAAATTGTATTCAAAATTTCAAACATCCCAATTCTACCAACCCACTTTCACGAATTCCAAAACAGTAAACTTGTTAAAAGATTTTATCCAAATAATTTCTCATTAGACCTACCCACTTTCACAAAAACCCAATACAAAACATCTCATAACTATTTTAAAGAATCCTCCCAAACATGCCCTAAAGCCCTAGGATACATATAAAAAATACTTTCCCTTTTTTTAAGGTTATGCTACTCATCATTCCACACCACACCCCATACATATTTTTTTTTTTTAAATTTTTTTAGTCTAATTTTATCTTGTTCTTGCTAAACTAAATGAGTTGTTATACTTATCAATCATACACCACATACTTGTTATGGGAACAAGTACAAAAATATTAATAGAGATGGTGTGTGGGGATGCTGAGTACAATTATTCTTTTTTTATTGGCAGTGTGTCTGGGAATAGTATCTCAACTAATCCTGGGGATGCACAGGACCTTGGTAAAAAGTTTTTAGTAAGTGCACATCAGGTAATTCAAGGGAAAAATGCCCCAGTCTGATGACCTATAAGAATTGTTTGTCCTCAAGAGGATTTGAACCTTAGACTTGGAGAGAGCATTCCACCAAAACCAAGGCATTTTATCACTTGAGCCAACCCATAGATGTTTCATTCAAAAATATAAAGAGGCCAACAGAGACAACAGGGTTTTTCCAACGAGGTTGGCAATGAAGATTGTGAAAATAAAGAATAAAGCTATACCCAGTTAGAGAGAGGGGAGAGGACTATGCTTTCCCCTGCTGTTGGTCAGTATAGAGCCGAAGTGAGAGAAAGGACTATGCAGAGCTTCAGTTGTTGGTAGGCAAAGAGAAAATATTTAGGTGTATGCGACAAGGACCATCATTTTTGCGAAAGGGGTTGGACAGAGTGGTCTATGTTTGTGAATGGAGGGCAGAGTGACAGCCATGGGAGTAAACAAGTGAGAGAAGGCAGAAGGGACCAAAAACAAATCAAATAAGCCTGAAGAGTGCTGAAGAATCGCTGTAGCATTTTATCTAAAATAAAGAACCATAAAAAATTGAATGCAGGGCTATGTTGTGGTTCATTATCCATAATAATCGAAGAAAAGGATGCTAGTGCTCTAAGCCTTACCTGTGAGGCTTCCCTTCATTATGCCTGAGGGCTGCCAATTCTGTGTTGATGTCAAGGTGGCTGAGCCATCAGTCTGCAACTTTTGAGGATGTGTTGTCTCACTCACACTGCCCCTTTGCTTGCTAGTTCCCCTAGGCCGCTCAGCAGCCATAGAAAGAGACGATGATAAGTCCATTCCAGATGGTTGGAGTTGAACAGGTACATATAGTGGTGTTCTTGACTTCTCAGCCGTTCGTTGAGCAGTAGACTTGAGTGGTGTTTGCATGCTGTTAACATTATGCATGGCTTGGCCACTACCACCACCTTGCTGAAACTGCCCTGGTTTTACAACAGTCAATAGAGGAACAGAATTTAGCGACTGAGTCATAGATGAAGGGTGAGAAGCGCTAGATTGTAGTGAATTTTGATGCCCACAGGAAGATTTGGAGGAAATGTGATGACCACCTAGGCCTTTGGGAAAGATATCAGCCTGTTGGACATCTTGACCAGAAACATAACTGTCCTTGTTAACTTCCTGGTTCTGTCAAAAGAAAAATTGAAAGAAAAATAAAATCGCATAAATATTTCAGTCAACAATGTATACTCCACTTTAGTAGAACACGCCATAGGGCTGCATATGCAGCTAAGAAATCTTAAGCGACAATTGCTATTTATGTGTCATTACACTGGGAAAAGGACAAGGTGGATAGCTACAAATGAACCAAAATCAGATCAAACCTGTATTGATGAGTGATTGCACATGGAAGATGAAGCCATGTCTGAGACTGGTAAAGAATTCACAAGCGGCCTGAGCAATTGCTGCTCTCTATCCAAGCTCCCATGTAAAGGCTGTTGGTTCAGAACTGGAGAAAGAGTATTTGTCAGGACCGGTGCAAGAATTGAACTGCAAGATGATTTGGAACTGCCAGGGGTTCCAGTCCAAGTAGACGTGCTGCCTACTGAACCAAGTGGGGCAGCAGAAATAGATATGAGAATTCTTGAGTATATGTTTTCCTCTGTTGAACAAGAACCATGGTCCAACCTGTCAGACTTTTTTACTTCTTTTTGCACAACATTTCTTGGAATGCATGGAGGATTATCCAGCAAATGTCGTCTTCCAGTACCTCCATATACATGCATAGCATTCACTCCTTCCTTGGTAAGATCAGAAAGTTCATCTTGCAAACATGCGAACCCATCAGAATTACACTGCCGAGGTCTTTCTTGCTGACAACTTGGTGTCCCATGGCCTGTTTTCTCAGTATGGTCTTTGTTCTGCAAGATTGTCATCCAGGATCCATCTGCTGAGATAATCACATCAACAACATTCTCTTCAGTCTCTCCCAAGATCTGAGCAAGAAACAAGGGGTTCACTTATGTGGTGATATTGTCCACGGGAAAACATTCAAAACTACCTTTTTTTATTCAAACTACTTACCTTAGCTATATCCTTATCAATGCGTATATCTGTGTGGCAGACAGGCTGGTTACAACATGGGCAACACCATAGTGGCCTTCTTGCATTCATTTCCATGAAGTTCTCAAAATCAAAGCACTGCACAATACCAGAATTGACAGAGTTTAAGAAAAGGAAGAAAATTGAATAAGAGAATATGTAAGGCACTTGCATCAATTAAGTGGAAACCAAAATGATAATCTATAGATGCATAAAGACATTTCCAAAGGTTCAACCATTGACCAGTTGCACAGGTCTCCCACTCTAGCCACATGATAAATGTGATGCTTTTGGACTTCGGAACTATCAACATTAAAATATCATTTTTTATAGGATAAGGACATTAGAATTCCAAGTAAGCAAGTACAGAGCATGCAGCAAGGAAAGGACGTGAAATTTCTTAAAATGCACAAGGCCCTCTCTCTGTCACCGATTACTATCAAAAAGTCTATCTTCTATCGGACACCATGGCTACTGCTGAAGACTCTTCAAGACTCTGAAATTGTCTCCTATCTTCTCAATGATCTAACCTCCTAATACGAGTCCTTTGCTATCTTTGTCACAACCAGGGCCACACCCATCAGCTTAGTCGAGCTCTTTAACCTTCTCCTTACCTTCAAAAGTCGAGTCTCCCTCACTACCATTTAACATGGTCTCTTAGCTACCCCTTATGCTAATTTCACCCCGTCCTCACCATCTCAACATAACAGCAGGGGTGGCCGAAACTCATATTGCAGGGGACGTTCCAACAATACGGGTAGCCGAAATTCTTATCACGGTGGATGCTCCTCTCACAACTCTTCCTCCAGCTCTCAACAGCACAGCAAACCAACTTGTCAGGTTTGCAACAAAGTCAGCCACATTACTCTTCAATGCATCAACCGTTTCGATCAGGCCTATTAGCTTGTTCCTCCAAGTTTCATGTTTGCCAATTATACAAACTCCCAATCCTTTCCTGACCGACAATGGTATCCAAATTCCAGTGCTACCAATCATCTTGCTACCAATCATCTTACTTCGGAACTGCAACACCTCAATCTCTCGGCTGAACCTTACCTTGGCCAAGAACAGATCCAAGTTGGTGATGGCGGACACTCCCCATAACTCATATTGGTGCTTTCACTACAGAGTTTTCACTCTAAACTCTCCTTATCCAACTCCACCTTCTCTCTTCATAATTTACTATGCATTCCTAAAATCACCAAAAATCTTATTTGAGTCCAAAAATTCTGTAGTGAAAACTTTGTTTTCTTTGAGTTTCATGCCTCCTTTTTTGTTGTGAAGGACAAAATGACGGGAAGAGTGCTCCTCCAAGTCCCAACGCATGATGGGCTCTATTTGTTCCCCTCCTCAACCGACTCAAAATCTGTTCCACTTGCCCTCATTGGTGAAAGAACCACAGTTGCACAATGGCATCACCGAATTGGCCATCCCAACCTTCAACTTGTCTCACACATCCTCCGTACCAAATGCCTGCCTTTCGTTCCAACTCAATCTAATTTCTTTTGTTCCACTTGTCCTTTTACAAAATGTAGACAATTACCTTTCACTTCTTCTAGTGCTCGGTCTTTGCAACCTTTGAATTTAATTTTTGTTGATGTTTGGGGTCCATCCCCCACATATATCAAGAGATGGCTTTCATTACTATATTTCCTTTGTTGATGATTTTAGTCGTTACACATGGTTCTATCCCTTAGCCTCAAAGGGTGGGTGATGCAACGTATGTTTTCCTCTTATTTCAAACATATGTGGAACGTCTACTTAACACTAAAATTAAACATGTTCAAAGTGATTGGGGTGGGGAATTTCAACCCCCTAACCCCGAATTATCAATTCTCAATGCATTAATCATCGTCTTTCTTGTCCTCATACCCACCAACAAAATGGTGTAGTCGAAAGGAATTGTCAATTCCTTTCCATATGCCTCTCTTAATTCCCAAATGTCGTCGGCTCCAAACACTACCCAGTCCACCTACACCCTACAGCCCATTACTTCTTCTAGTGCTCGGTCTTTCCACTTGCCCCCCTTTCACTACAATTCTACAAATCCTATTCTTGGCCTATCTACTTCACAACCCATACTTGGCCCATCCACTACATCTCAAATAAATGGCCCATCCTTCTCATGCGATCCATCTATTTTCCCTAATCACGCTCAATCTTCTTCAACCTTCGATTCTTCACTTGACTCCTCTCCTATGTCGACAACGTCCTCCTCTCCTAATTCCACCACATCCCAAACCCATCCTCTACCTCGTTCACCCATTATCACACGCTTTAAAACCAATTCCTCTAAACCCAAACAATTTTCTAAAAGCTAAATCTCTTACCCTGCACCCCGGCACTGTCTAACCTTTTCCCTTGCCATCCCTGAGGGACCAAGCTGCTATAGTATAGCCTCCCGTTTTCCCGAATGGCGCAATGCCATGACCTCTGAGTTTAAAGCACTTCTCTAGAATCAAACATGGACTCTAGTTTCCCCTCCCCTTTCCACTAACATTGTTAGTTGCAAGTGGTCTTCCATACCAAGCATCGGGTTGACAGTTCCATCGAAAGGCACAAGGCACGTCTCACCGCCAAAGGATTTCATCGAAAAGAGGGAGTTGACTATTCCGAGACCTTTAATCTAGTATTGAAACCCACTACAATTTGCTTAGTCCTTTCCCTTACAGTTTCCTATGGCTGGTCCTTTAGACAATTAGATATCCCAAATGCCTACCTTCATGGCACTTTAATTGAAACTATGACATGTCTCAGCCTGTTGGTTGTGTCCATCCCGATCAACCCAATTATGTATGTCACTTGCAAAAGGTCATTTATGGCCTTAAGCAAGCACCGCGTGCTTGGTTTGCACGGCTTAGCCCCAAATTGTGTGAATTTGGTTTTGCCCCCTTTAAGGCTGATCCTTCACTCTGTTTATTCATTTAATTCAGTTCTCATTTATGTATTAGTCTACATGGATGAGATTATTGTCACCAATTCTCATTCTTCTCACATTGAAATCTCCTTAGCTTTCTTGCCTCTGTTTTTTCCGATTAGGTAAACTCTCCTATTTTCTTGGATTGGAAATCTCTTAAACGAAGGAATACACCTTTCTCAACGGAAGTATATCCGAGACTTGCTTTCTTGAGCCAATATGCTCTCTGTTAATGGTGTTTCCTCTCCCATGTCTGCCACAACTCGGATCTCCATCACTGATACTCCTTCATTCTCTGATCCTACTCTTTATCGTCAAATTGTAGGTAGCCTACAATATAAGTCCTTGACCCGACTTGGTCTTGCATTGTCCATTAATAAAATCTCTCAATTTATGCACAATCTAAGGCATCTCACTGGCAAGCTCTCAAAAGGCTTCTTCACTACCTCAAACACACTCTCAATTTCGGTCTTCACATTAAAAAATCCTCCTCTCTTCTGCTTCAAACCTTTTATGATGCTGATTGGGCGGGTTGCCCGAATGACCATTGTTCTATCGATGGTTTTTGCATTTTCCTTGGAAAGAATTTAGTGTCTTGGAACTCTCGTAAGCAATGCACCATTGCTCGATCTAGCACGAAGGCCGCATACAAGGCCCTTGCAAATGCCACAACTGAACTCATATGGGTTCAATCACTTCTAAAAGAATTATGTGTTTTTCTTCCAAAACCTCTCATTCTTTGGTGTGATAATCTTGGGGCTACCTACCTATCTATTAATCTCATTTTCCATTCCCAAACCAAACATACAGAAATTGACTTTCATTTTGTGCACGATTGAGTTGCGGCCAAAAACCTTCAAGTTGCCTTCCTTCTCTCTAAAGACCAATTGGCTGATATCTTCACCAAATCCGTTGTTTCTTCTCAATATCATCTATTGGGATCAAGCCTAACCATTGTTGATACACAGTTTGGCTTGTGGGTGTATTGAGCTGTCCACATTAAACAACTCATCAGCATCACATGCCAATGGTTGCTCTGACTCAACTGACTAAAGCAAAGGCACCACCACGTCAAGCGAAGGCATCACCACGTCAGAATGTCCTCATGAAGAATCTTTTGGAATTACTTAGATTAGAGTCTATATTGTTGGTGTTGATTCTTGTATGAATTGTGGCCAACAAATCAGTAACTAACTTTGCAATTTGTAAATTGTACAGTGCATAGCAGGTGCTCGAGAAGATTCCTAGGCAAGTTTGTTAGGATTGCTTTGTACATATATATATATATTCATCCTGTACACAAATACAATTAATTCAATGAGAACCATACACAATATTCTTGCCTATCCTTTACTCTACACCTAGGGATCAAAGAAGCAGACATGTAGAACTGACTCTATGGCAGCACAGTTTGTAGTGTTTGCTTGTTGTAGCAAAGAGGTAAGAGTGACTAAGAAATTTATTGATAGAGATCTCAATTTGGCCAAAATCAATGCAACCAATATTTTTGCATTGTGACAGTCAAGTTACACTATCATAGGCCCATAAACCATATATAGAATGGCAAGTCTGGGCATATCAAATTAAGACATATCATTGTAAGGCAATTACTCATGGATGAAGTAATTACAATTGATTTTATGAGATCTTGCCAAAATTTAGCAAATCCATTAACTAAAGGACTTGCAAGAGAATTGATGTAGAAAACATCAGAGGATGGGCTTAAAGCCTATATAATAAAATCACCAATAATAGAAACTCAACTCAACTCTTGAACATATCAAGACTCGAGTTAAATCAGCAAAGTTTATTATATGTTCGTGGTTTGCAAGCACTGTGATATTAACATTAGTTTTCAAACTAATTTACCATCCCAACGTTTGAAGTACTTGGTACTGTAATGACAAGGAAAGATTGAGCAATAAGTTCTTAATAGACTTATAATAGAGTTTTGCCAAAGTGGTTAGTTCTAGGATTCTTTTGATAAGTTTAACTATATGAGTGTCAGGGGCGGTGCTGCCTCTGATACAAATCAGGATTTGTAATTGTCTCTAGTGCGCTCATGAAACCAAGATATAGACACAGAAGAAAAAAAAATTATGTGAGATATATCCAGTTCATTATATAGGATCGCTAGTTCAAAGCATGTCTATTATGTCATCATGACTAGATTTGATGCATGTTCATTATGTGAAGGTTCAAGTCCAGAAGACACCTTCATTTATGCATAAGTTTTCTATTCTAACCAAGATGTATTTTGAAAATGGTGGGGGATTGTTGGGAGTATTCTCACAACTGCTATAGCTAACCGCTTATAAAAGTTACAAAAGGGATTTGTATGGCCACTGTAATGGAGCAAAGATTTTGCCGAGTAAGCTAGACAAAGGTCCACCTCCCCAGTTTCAGAAGGAGGTTTAGGTTGCAGAAAAAAATATTAGTTCTTGGGGGTGTTGGTGCTTTAGTGATGTGAACAAAACCTTTGGGTTGAGTTGTGAAGGAAAATACCAAGGGTTCAGGGAAATTCTCTAGATCTACAAGATTTGAAGTAGGGAAGGGTTCCAATGTAAAGTTTTCACACATGTAGTGAGGCAATCCACCTCTTAGGGATGCTTCAGTGGCAAACAAGATGGAAATTTTGGATGGCTCCACCCAATGGAAAGTGGAGTTTGTTAGAACGGCACATGATAAAGAGATGAATCTCATTGTTTCATTTTATGGTACTTGGTTTGATTATGATTAAGGCGGAATATCATATCTTATGTCCATTTGCAACGCGGTTTCACATGCCACTATTCTTCTTTGTCCCCGATCTTCAATGGGTTTGTTGCCTTTGTCATAATCATTTGACGACCAAGGCAACATACCCGATCACTTTATGCTCATTCATACCCAATTTTCAAACTTAATCTTTTAATAATTATTTGGCCTCTTTGCTCTTTCTAATTAGATGTATCTATTGTATAGAACTTGTGTGCTAACTTATCCAAAAAAAAATATATATAAGTAATAAACCTCTTTTTATTAATGAGAATATAACAAGGCATAGCCTGAGTACACGGGAAGTATACAAAGAAAACACCTAGATACATTCTATAAGTTTGATCTAAAAGACAAGAAATTATGCACATTGCTACCAGAGGGTACAATGGCTAAAAACCATAACAAAAGGGTATGCAGAAAAAACTCTTGGAGTTTTTCCATTGTTCGCTCTCTGTCTTCAAAACAGCGCTCATTTCTCTCCGACCAAATGCACCATATAATACACAATGGAATCATCTTCCATGCAGCTTTCACTTGTGAACAACCTTTGATCTCTTTCCAGCAAGCAAGCAAATCAATAACCTTTTCTGGCATCACCCCCCCAACATGCACACAACTGAAAACAACATTCCACAAAACTCGTGTCACCTCACAATGCAATAATAGATGATGCACTGATTCATCATGAGCCTTGCACAAACAACACCAATCCATCACTATGATGCCTCTCTTAAGTTATCTGTGGTAAGAATTTTCCCAAGAGCAGCAATCCACACAAAAAATGTCACTTTGGTGGGTGCACCAGACCGCCAAATACTTTTCCATGGGAAAGCTACCTGTCCTTGGAAAACCAAGGTTGTGTAATAGGATTTTACTATGAATTTCTTACTGGCTATGGTCCTCCACTAGAACTTTTCCCCCTGCATCGACCTGTGTCCTGTGGAATGTAGCAAGCTGAAGAAATTAGCAATAAATGGCAACTCCTAGTCGTGGTTATCCCTTAGGAAAACGATGTTCCACTATGGGACCCCATGATCAAAAGACAAGCAGTCTGCCACCGACGCCTCCTTGTTCACTGCTATGTTAAAAAGTACCGGAAAAACTCTCTCCAAGGAATTAACTCCACACTAAGCGTCTTTCCAGAATCTAACTCTAGCGCCCTCTCCAATGACAAAACGGGTATAATTCACAATGCACTGTCATTCCCCCCTAATATATTTCCATAGACACATGCCATGCCTCCCCCTTACCACATTAGTACACCAACCCCCCCATGCACCGCCATGCCTGGAATCAATAACTTCCTTCCATAGAGACCCCCCTTCATTATGGTATCTCCATAACCATTTTCCCAGTAATGTTTTGTTGAAGGTTTTCAAATTGTGCACCCCCAACCTTCCCCCTGTGATTGGAGAGCACACTTTGTTCCAGTTAACAAGATGGAATTTGGTTTCCTCCCCCAATCCGCCCCTTAGGAACATCCGAAAAAGTTTCTCCATTTTATTTGTCACCCTTACGGGTAAGGGGAATAGAGATAAGAAATAAGTCTGAACGTTCGATAGAGTGCTCTTGATCAAAGTGACCTCCCCCGCTCCCCCCCTCCCCCCAATCCTCCCAATCCGCCCCTTAGGAACATCCGGAAAAGTTTCTTCATTTTATTTGTCACCCTTACAGGTAAGGGGAATAGAGATAAGAAATAAGTCTAAATGTTCAATAGAGTGCTCTTGATCAAAGTGACCTCCCCCCCCCCCCCCCCCCCTCCCCTCCCCTCCCCTCCTTAGAGAGGTACAATCTTTTTCACCCTGCCAACCTCTTTTCTACCTTCTCAATGACCTCATCTCAAATTGTTTTAGCCTTAAAGGTGGCCCCTAACGTAAGTCCCAAATATTGCATTGGCAAATAAGACACTTTGCATCCCAAAAGAGTTGTTAGGCTATCAATGTGAGGCAGCACCCCCACCACCACTATCTCAGATTTGCCAAGGTTGATCTTGAGTTTCGAAGCAGCTTCAAAGCATACTAAGAATACTAGGAGGGCATGTAAAACTTGAATTTGGCCTTGATTTGCTTCACAGAAAAGTAACGTATCATCTGCAAACAAAATATGTGAGATCATAATAGAACCATTAACCCCATTACCCACTGAGAAACCAACTAGGAAGTCTCTTTCCACAACTGTCTTCAACATCTGTCTAAGCGCTTCCATCACAATGACGAAAAGGAAAGGTGATGGTGGATCCCCTTGTCGCAACCCACAGGAACTGTTAAAGAAACCTGTTGGAGTGCCATTAATTAACACTGAGAAACAAGTTGTACTGACACAGTGTCGAATCCATGAGATCCATCTATCTCCAAAACCACATCTCCCAAGCATGTAGAGAAGAAATTCTCAGTTCACGTGATCATAGGCTTTCTCTATATCGAGTTTGCATAGAATACCCAGTAAGCCCTCCTTAAGCCTATGATCCACACATTCATTGGCAATGAGTATTGAATCAAGTATCTGTATCCCCCGAACAAAGGCATTCTGCGGTTTTGAAATGATTTGCCCCATAATCAAGCTGAGTCGGTTAGCAAATACCTTTGAAATAATCTTATACATCCCGCTTACCAAGCTGATAGGATGGAAATCCTCAATCATCATTGCAACCTGTTTCTTCAGTATGAGTGCCAAAAATGTCACATTGAGGCTTCTTTCAAACTTTATGAATGTGTGAAACTCCATAAATACCTGCATAACATCCATTTTCACCACCTCCCAACAGTGTTGAAAGAATCCCATGGAGAAATTATCTGGCCTGCTTTGTCTTTTGCCATACTGCTTATGACCTTGTGGACCTCCTCCTCTTCAAAGGGTCTTTCCATCCAGCTTGCACTCTGTGCATCAACAAACTCAAAAGACAAACCATCGAGCTTTGGCCACCAAAAGGTCGACTCTGTGAGGAGGTTCTCATAAAAGGACACAATGTGGTTTTCTAATTCAAGGGGAGAAGACAGGACATGGTTACCTGATGTGAGTGTCTCAATAGCATTGTTTCTTCTGTGTGAGAAACAAGAGAACTTGTGTGCTAAGAATAAAGCCAATAGTTGTAAACATGACCTATTTCTAGCTCACCTGATGATGCTTGCAGAGATGTCCTTTCACAGGTGTTTTGATACGTTTGTGGCTGTTAAAAACAAAAATAAAATAAAATAAAATAATTCAAGATAGAATCCATAGAAGCCAACATTAAGGCCCATTCCTTAAAATGATAAAAGAGGTTTGCTGGTTAAGAAAATAAATTTGCTTTACAAGTTTGTCATGAGAAGATTAACATGTAATTTTTTTCTTTTTATTTTTGAACCAGGAAATTGACATGTTTTATACACAGTTCTCAAGTTTTTTGCTGTGATCCTCATTCACTCTCCTTAGTTCAAATGCCACAAATTGAGAAGTACGAATAAGGAATAGCATATGATGTAACTTCATCTATCATCCAATCAATACTAAGGAATAACATATTGAATGCCTTATGTCAATGAAATGGTGTCCCCACCAAGTAGGTCTGTTCTCCACCACATTTGCCGTAATGTTTCACATAGCAGTATCAAAAGATTCCAATTTATCCATAAGAAAGCATTAATCTTATCTAAGTAATTAAGACATTTCATGCAAACAAACTGTACCCTTCAAATTATGATCCAATAATTGAGCTGCTCAATGGCACAATCAAAAACTAAGGATAAGTTTGGTCCATAGCTATTCTTCCATTGCTTGGTTAGAATTTATTGTTAGATATAAGTATTGCATAGGAATAATTGTTCCTTTCATTTTGAGGAGTAGCTATGCCTGGTCTGATTCAAAGAGCTTTCCAAAAAAAATATTTGCCAGTTTTTTCAGAAAAAAAAATAAAAACTGTTCATATTTGTTGGGTGACCAGCCACCCGCAATACATTTAAAGGGAATAATCATTCTACTAGCTCTTATTTTTTGGGTGAGTTTATTCTACTAGCCTCTTAAATTCCCAATAATACCTATTCCTACTCCTAAGGGAATGACCATTCCACATACCAAAAATGCCCTTAACCTTAGACAGCAGCCAAGCTTGTATAATTCGTCATTCTTAGATTGTCTATAAAACAAAGACGCAAACAACAGGAAACCAAAAACAAGTCACAAAGACCAATGAGAGTAGTAGTAACAGCAAGAATATACAAAAGAATACCTTATGGGGCAATTTAATGAAATGCGTGATGACCTCTCGATTCTCTCAGAATCTAACATGTTCCAAATTAGTAATACAGGCTTAGTTGTGTCTAAGCATGAAAAACACTATAACAGACAACACATATGTCTCTTTTTACTCTCATTTGTCTTACCAGAGCCATATGGGCCAACAACAGGCTGAACATAATCTTGTAGTGATGGAGTTTCATAAGCCAATGGCATCATGCTCATGAAAGCTATAGTAATGAGATAATTACCTGCAAAATTTCAAAAAACTCAATATATTAACAGAATATATCCAAGCAAACAATAGGGCTGGGCAGCAGTGCCTGGACCCACCCCGCCCACTGAACAATAGGCAGGTGGATTGCATGGTTAAATCATATTAGCGGGAGAGTAGCAGGTGGATACTCACCCACCTGGTAAAAACCTGCCCACTCACTTTATATCCATGCATATTCATAGACCCCCTAAAATGTTAGCCTCAGCACCCCCCCCCCTTCTTCTTTCTCTTCTCCATCTCGTCTCTCTTCTCTCTTCTCTCTTCTCTCTTCTCTTCTCTTCCTCACATGGCCATGGCCAGAGGGACCCACAGCCAGAGTCCCATCATCTCCAATAAAGACAACAAGCATGGATCCCCAATCTGATCAGATATCAATTCTAATATGATCATAAGATCATATCTAAATCTTGATCAGATATGAGATCTCACCTTTTTTGTCAGATCTTAGATCTGATCAAAGATCAGATTGATTGATCGGATCTAACCATTTGAGCTGAATGTGATGGTTTAAGGATGTTGGATCTGGGCAAGGTTACGAACAGTGGTTTGGACACTTCCCACAGGGGCAGTCAAGGCAGGGGAGGGGGAGGGGGGAGGGGGAGGGGGCGGGGGCGGGGCCATGGCTGTGAATGTAAGTGGCCATCTGGCCCAAACGGGGAGCAGGAAGGGTGCTACCTGCCTGTGAGGGCAGGTAGCAGCCCCAACAAACAGGTATGCTTTGATATGGAAGTTTTGATCAGGCATACCATTGAACTGCCCAACAGCCTGAAAAAGATTAATTCCATATTTGAGCATTGCAGTAATATTTGTTGGTAGCTGTGGTCCAGTGTCCTGATTCAGTATGGAAATCATGACAACACTAATGAAACTTGCTGCATCATGCTTTTAAAAATACATTTAAAAAAGGCCACTGCAAGTTTAAGCAGAAATAAACAAACCATGGAAATGTTATTCCTTCCTTGCACTCCTTTACCATTTAACAGAAAGCTACAGAAGGAAACAAAGGTCCTGATTAGTTTCACTCAGATTAAATTGGGCAATATAAAGCAAACATACTTTGCTAGAGGTGGAGTCATAATGCAAGAAGATGTCTCCATATTATCCATTTGAGCAACAAACAGAGCCTACATGGAAACAACAAGAAAGATAAAGAAACAATAGCTGTATCTTCCATGTACATACAAAATAACAGGAAATCTGCAGTGTACAGGGAGGAGCTCACAATGTTTAACAGAAGTCTTCTCGTGTAAATATGCACTTACTCCTAATCTAAAACAAGCAAGCATTTTAAGTGGAAGCTGAACAGGAGAGAAAATGCAATGCAAGCAAGACTCACAAACCTACAACTTCCAGAAAATTGCAGACTGGAAGAGAAGGCTGTGACCCTTATGGAAAACTAAACTCCTGCTATTAGTCGATGTCGAACAAACAAGAAACCTCAGACAAGGTCAGCTACAGTCATGCAGTGAAAACATTGCATTGGGGAAAAAATCTTGAACTGGGCACAAGCCGCTATGGACTGTTTCTATGTAGATTTAGCACTTGATTGAAAAAAACACAGCAAGTAACAGAGTGTAAAGAGAGTACAAATTAATAAAAACTGGAAACTATTGAGTAGGTAAGAAGGTTATAACAAGTAGATCAAGAGCAAAGTGCTGAATGGGATATGGAAAATGGCTAGAAAATACAGGTCAGATTTCATCATACTAATGAATGAAGGATAACATTCCAATTAAGTCTGACAAGTTGGTGATTGGGCAAAAAAAAAACAGCAGAGTGATCCTCACAACAAATCCAACAGGTGAAGATGTCTTGGCTATTAAAAGATTGGTTGCATTCAATAAAGCATTGTTGGGGAAGTGGCACTAGTGGCATACTAATGATAGAGGGAGCCTTGGATAGGGGGTAATTGATAGAGTTACGGGGTGGAGTTATGGCAGAACATTAGGAGAGGATGTGGGGAAGTTTTCCAGCACATCAGCATCTTTTAGCACGTTTTGGCAAGCTGTTTTCAATTCATTTTTGTTCAGTTGGGTGATGCCTAGAAAGGTGGTAGATCTGTTTTTTTTTTAATAATAGTTTTGATAAGAGTAAATTTTGTTGATACAAATGAAATAGGCATAGCCCATGTAACCAGGAGAAAGGTGGTAGATCTTTTAGCATGATGGAAGAGACAGTTTGAGAGCCAAAATAGCAAGACATAGTGAATGATGATCCCCATCTGTTTGATGCAGTGTATACGGTGGAAAAGGAATGACCAAAGTTCAAAGATAATGAAAGGAGTGCCGAAGACCATGCTTTATAATAGTGCATGGCAGCCTGCCTATGCTTCTCTAGCTTTACTTCCCGGATCCTCTCTCTCTTTTCTCTACCCACCAGGTGTATTGTTGCATACCCCGTGTACCTCCACTATGCCCCACGAATAAAACTCACCTCACATATAAAAATAAAACAGATAATTACATTTCTTTTCTGGTGAGCTCCACTAAATTAAATCGGGATTGCTTACTATCTGATTTTGCATAGGAACTGTTGTACTCTTCAACATATGGAAGTCATAGACAATGGCCCTGTATCCAGCCTAACAACAAGATCAGAAAAGTTAAGTCATTTCATAAAGTTAAACTATCAGATGCATATTTGTGTATACTCGTGTTGATTGATAAATGTAACATACCTTGATCTCAAGTGAAGCTAGTATGTTGCCCATTTTTATACGTGGATAGAATCTGTGTATGAACAGTCATGAAAAAGAGAAAAGAGATGTCAATGAGCTACTAGGACTTGAATTGATCCAGAAGAATGTCACAATTTTCAAGCAGATTCTAACAAACTACACATGAGAAAAATGACGAAGAAAGGAATTATAATACTCTTGCACATATAATTAGAAAGAATTATAGCTCATGTAAGTTGGCTGATAATGACTAAATGAGGCTTTGACTCCTATCACAAAGAAAAGTCCTACTCAGCAGCCCTACAACACACACCTGCTTTTATTTTATATCTTTTTACTTTTTTCCGTCAACAAGTGTGTGGTGTAGGACTACTGAGTATAAGAACTCAACTACATGCCATTTCAAGCAGGTCCATAAATACTGGAAAGATCCATTATTGGTAATCTTCCAGAATTATAAATCATCTACATTAGACTAAAAAAATAGACAAGTCTCGACAAAGAAGAGAACTTTATACCTCAAATGCTACAGATGTTTGGATGGAAGAATACAAGTAGCGCAGTCACCACAAATTCAAAATCACTTTTAATTCTCCTTTCAAACTGAATTCATTTAACACTGTAAAGCCCATGCAAGATGAGCAAAGAATTGAGAAGTTTATACCTACCTAGTCATGATTTTTGAAATGCTGGAAAGAGCATAGTTTGGTTCAATGTTAAAATCCTCAGTATTACTGAAGGATTTACCAATCTAAGCATTGCAAAAAACTTGAGTAAGTACAGGTCCAAAATCTTAAACCCAAAAGATAAAGGATAAAAAAAAATCTATACAAATAGCAATACCCAAGCAGTAAGAACCAAAACATTAAAAAATCTAAATTTACTGACCTCTTTAGCCAACGTAAGAAGATCATTTGAATCTTTATTTTGAAACCATCCAATCATACAAGCATTCTACCTCATGCATCAACATATAAAACCAAATATTAGTTGGATGTCCTTCAGAAATTGAAGAATGTATTGATCTCATATAGCAAGTTACATTAAAATTTGAACTATAATAAAGAGTTTACTTCACAAAGCAAAATTATTCAGATCCCTCTCAAGCAGACTCACATATTACTTTTTTTTTTTTTAATGAGTAATAAACAGATTTTACTAATCAAAGAATGGGCAAAATGCCAAATACAAAATCTTATGCCCTATCTATGTAGAAGCAATAGAAGCAAGAAAATTATGTAGGTCTATGCCATGGAAATCCATAGAAATAGCTCATGTACAAAGAGTTCTAAAAAATACAATTTTTAGCTCCTCTAAAGATCTCTCATTGTTCTCAAATGTCCACTCATTGCGTTCCTGCCACAAGCACCACATGATATAAAGAGGGACCATCTTCCAAATTGCTTTGATCGGTGCGGGCCTCGAATAGTTGTCCAACACGCCATTGCAGCCACCAGAGTCTCCGGCATAACCCATACTAGATTCACTCTACTAAACACCTCATTCCAAAGTTTCCTTGCTGTCTCACAACGTAACAGAAGACGATCCACTGACTTAGCCCCTCTTCTACACATGCAATACCAGTCTGCAATGATAACCCACATTTTCCTCAAGTTGTTAGCAGTGAGAATCTTACCTAAGGCCATTGTCCACACAAAACAGATACTTTTAGGGGTGCCTTGTGCCTCCAAAACTTATTCCAAGGAACTAGATCATAGGCTCCAGAGTGAGCACACTAAAAAAAAAGCAAGCAGAGAAAGTGTCATTCCTAGCAGGTATCCACCACATGGCATCTTCATACTGAATGTATGAACATATGGAGTATAGAAGGCTTAAAAAATCTGCAAAACTACTCAACTCTCAATCCTGTGCCGCCCAAACAAAGTTAATGTTCCAATCAATATGCTCGCACGAAGTTTCCACAACTTCCACTACAATGGCATCTTTTGCACTTGCAATCTAATAGAAAGCAAGAAAAGATTCTTGCAATGCTCTATTACAACACCAAATATCTCTCCAGAATTGGATCCTAGTTCTTGCACCCAGCTGGATCATCCAAGTGCGACGCTTGAAGACCCCCATCCTCTTCTTACATATTTCCACAAGCCCCCCCCCCCCCGCCCCGTATTTCCGTATTTGTAATCAATAACCAAGTTCTATAAAGTTCTATAAAGTTGTTGGTTCCTTATTATACCTCTACAATCATTTACCAAGTAGCAACTGATTAAACATCCTCAAGTTTCTAATGCCCAACCTACCATTTGAGATCGGGGGACACACCGTTTCCCACTTGACTAGATAGTACTTGAACTCCTCCCCCAACCTACCATTTAAGATTAGGCGACACATATTACTAAATGCAGTTTCAGAAAAATATGTGCTTCAAAGATGGTTGCAGAGTCGCAATAGTTTTTCACATAACTAGGAGACAATCTGTGCTTCATGAAACCTGTTCCTCCAGCTCTCAAAAACCAAATTGATGATATACGACTATCACTAATAAAAATGAACTGAGAAGACAAAATTTGTAACTTCAATGGGAAGACATGAGTTTGAAAAGATAAGATAGTAAAACAAATAAAGATTGATGAATTAAAGGGTGCAGGAACAGGAAGGGGGTGTGCCTACTTCTTGAATATATGATTGTATCCATGGCTCCTCTTTTCTGGATAACAATAAACTACAAATCAGCCGATTACATTCAATCTAAAAGGGGACCTTTATACTTTCTGAGATAAACAAGAGGATACAGATTTCATAATATGAACATTTTAACTACATTTCTCAATTTTGGCTAGTTGAGAGTTTTTGTTGTGGCGTTTCTAGCCTTAGTTTTTTGAGAAATTGTGTGCTAGATAAATAACTGTAAGCATTTCATAGAAAGAGCACACAGAGTGTACATAAGTCATATTTCACTTCCTAGGGGATGCACTCATTAACTTATATAACAACACGAACAAAGAGAAAATATTGAGTAGCTATCAACAGTCAATTGTCAGCCATCAATCTAAGATGCTTTCTTGCATAGCAACAATAGACCTAGTTAAACCAACCACGTAACTTTGTATACCTCTACAGAAATCATAAGCATCATTACTGCTGCTTGAAGGGAAGAAAGATTGCAATGTAAGAGATATAGCTTCTTCTAAGTGGGCTGGTCCTATTTAGCTGCGGCGGGTGCCTCAGGTGGAGTGTTAGTGATGAGGGATAAAAGAATAGTTGAGGCGGTGGAGGAGTGTATTGGTGATTTTTCAGTTGCCACTCTCTTTAAAAATGTTGTAGACGGTTGGGAGTGGGCTTTTGCAAACATTTATGGGCCATGTGATGATAGGAACATGAGAGGTCTATGGGAGGAGTTGATCGGTGTGCACTCCATTTGGGATGTGCCTTGGTGTATAGGGGGAGATTTCAACACCATTCGCTTTTCTAGCAAGCGCTCGGGGAATTATCGGAATTTTGTGGCTATGGAAGCCCACTATCCTGAGCTTTGTCAGAAGCCACTGACCCGTGTCTGCTCAGATCACTTTCCTCTTCTACTTGATTATAGGGCTATTCATCGGGGACGTAGGTACTTTAAGTTTGAAAATATGTGGCTAGTAGCAAATGGTTTTGTTGATTTGGTACATGCATGGTGGTCAGCTTATCAGTTTACTGGCACCCCGAGTTTCATCCTTGCAGGCAAACTAAAGGCTTTGAAACAGGACCTGAAGAAGTAGAACCTTAAGGATTTTGGGCACATTGATAATCAAAAGTCAACCCTTCAGACATAATTACAAGAGCTAGAGGGAAAGGAACTTTTGGGGAATAGCTCAGAGGAGGAGTTAGTAACAAAATGTGCAGTTGTGGCTGATTTGGAGAGGGTTTTGTTGTCTGAGGAGATTTCATGGCGTCAGAACTCCATAGCCCTTTGGTTGAAAGAAGGCGATAAATATACAAAATTATTTCACAAAGTGGCCAATTCTCATCGGTGAAACAATGTTATTGGGCCGTTACATTGGGGTTCTCAGGTACTCTCTTCTCCCCCCAAGTTAGAAAATCACATTGTACACTATTACAAGAACCTCTTGTCGGAACTGGTTGGTTGGAGACCAAAGCATGATGGTTTGTCATTTGAGGCTATCGATTCACAAAGTGTAAGTTCCTTGGAGAGACCTTTTGATGAAGAGGATATTCATAAGGTTATTTCATTTATAGCAAAGGACAAAGCGTTGGAACCGGACGACTTCTGGATGCGATTTTTCCAAACTTGTTGGGATATTGTAAAAGGCGATGTTATGGAGGTCTTTAGTGAGTTTCACTCTTTTCAGAAATTTGAGAAATCCCTCGATGCAAATTTTATTGCTCTCATATCAAAGAAACAAGGGGTTTCAGCTATTGAGGAGTTTCACCCCATAAGTTTGGTTAGTAGTGTCTACAAGATCATCTCAAAGGTGCTCACTAACCGGTTAAGTCTTATTCTAGAACAAATTATCTCCAAGCCTCAGAATGCTTTCCTTCGTGGAAGACATATACTTGATTCAGTTCTCATTGCAAATGAATGTATTGATCATAAATTGTAGGAGGGCGGGTCATACTTTGCAAGTGGGACATGGAAAATGCCTATGACTATGTAAATTGGGAATTTCTTTTATACTTACTTAGGAGGTGTGGCTTTGGAGATAGGTGGATTTCTCGGATGAGACAGCTCATTTTTCAATTCTAGTTAACGGCACACCGGCTGGGTTTTTTTAGAGCTCCAAGGGTTTGAGGCAAGGAGATCCTCTTTCTCCTCTCTTATTTGTTATAGTTATGGAGGCAATGAGTTAGATGGTGAAGGCTGCTATTGATGGCGGATTCTTGTCTGGCTTCCAGATGAACAATGGCACTAGTGGTTTTGTCAACATCTCACACCTCTAGTTACTTTGTTTTGAAGCAGTGTGTCAAGGATCATGGTGAATCTTGGTAAGTCCAAGTTAGTGGCGGTGGGAGACGTTCCTCATGTTTCCAAGTTAGCTAGCCTCCTAGACTGTACGGCTTCTTCTTTGCCAATAAAGTATTTGGGCCTTCCGTTGGGTGCAACGTTCAAGACTAGAGCTATTTGGGATGGGGTGGTAGAGAAGATAGAGAGAATACTGGCAGGGTGGAAATGGGTGTATTTATCTAAAAGGGGCGACTTATCCTTATCAAGAGCACGTTGACTAATCTACCCACCTAGTTTTTGTCACTCTTTCCTTTGCCTGCAGGGGTGGCATGTAGGATGGAGAAACTCTTTATGGCCTTCTTATGAGACAGCATGGGGGAGGAGAAGAAATACAATCTGTTTAATGGAAAAAGGGTCTGTCCTCCAATTCCACATGGGGGTTTGGGTATTTGTAACTTGAGAACATTCAACACGGCTTTATTAGGAAATGGTTATAGAGATATGACTTGGAAGGGGGGCTTTTTGGAAGGAGATCATCGATTCGAGACATGGAGTTGTGTGGGGTGAGGTGGGGTGCTCCAACAAAGTAAAAGGGGGTTATGGTGTGGGCTTATGGAAATTTATTAGGAGAGGGTGGCCAGATCTTGAAAATCACATCCGGTTTGCTGTCAGAGAGGGCACTAGAGTCAGATTTTGGACGGATTTGTGGTGTGGTGATGTCGCACTGGATAGAGCTTTTCCAGCCTTGTATCGCATTGCAACTAACAGGGAAGCTTCAATGGCGGATATGCGGTTACTCTTTCTTGGCTCTCATCAATGGAACATCCTCTTTAATCGAGATATCCATGATTAGGAATTGTCCATGGTCACAGATTTTTTCAAATTACTATATGCCACAAGGATTCCTATCCTACAGGAAGATAGAATGAAGTGGAGATCCAATGATCACAAGAGGTGTATGGTAAAGGCTAATCATAAACTTTTATCAACACAAGATCATGCTCCCTTCCCATGGAAGAACATTTAGAGGTCATGCGTGCCTTCTAAAGTAGCATTCTTTGTATAGACTTTCGCTCTTGGAAAGATTTTGACAATGGACAATTTGAGGAAAAGGGGATGCATTGTGTTAGATTAGTGCTACATGTGCAAAAAGAGCGGGGAATATGTGGACCACCTATTATTGCATTATGAGGTTGCAAGGATGCTGTGGGATGAGATCTTTCAAAGGGTTGATGTGGCTTGAGTTATGCCAGCAAGGGTGATGGACCTGTTGGGTGGTTGGAGAAAGATGCAAAGCTGTCCTCAAGTGGCAATAGCGTGGAAGATGGTCCCGTTGTGCATTATGTGCTGTATTTGGTCGGAAATGAATGAATGTTGCTTTGAAGATAAGGAGCTATCAATGGCGGCGCTACAGAAATTCTTCTTTCACACTTTAATGAACAATGTTCATGATTTCTTGTTTTTATTTTTCAGCTCTTAGATTGTCATTAGATATCATGTTGTATACTTCTCCTGTGTACACGAGATAGACCTTTCTCGGTCATATCAATAATAATTATCTCTTACTCATTAAAAAAAAAAAAAAAAACAGCCAATTGTCAGCAATCAATCTAAGATGCTTTCTTGCATAGCAACGATAGACCTGGATAAACCCGACACGTAACTTTGTATACCTTGACAGAAATCATAAGCGCCATTACAGCTGCTTGAAGGGAAGAATGATTGCAATGCTTATATACCTACAAGGTGTAAAGCGAAGTAAGAGATATAGCTTGCTTTAGAACATAATTTACATAACCAAATTTGGAATCTGTCCAAACTATAAAGGGATAGGCTTTTTAGTGCATTAACTTTATGGGATTTGACACACAATATGAGATAGTTAACCGAGGCATTAATTCAACATGACATGATATGCACAGCCATATAAGATCAGTATTAGGCACGTGATAGATATGCATACCCATATAAGATCAGTTTTAGGCACATGATAAATCATGAGGGGATGGAATACGATGGAAAAGGCAACAAAGTCCCAGTTTAACTATAAATTAATCCGAAGGCTCAAAGTATGTTCAGCTAGCAGGAAAGTTAATGTGATTCAAGACGGGCAATCTTCTTCATTGCTTATCAGAAAAAAACAATTGAGATCAATAAAGTGGTTCTGGAAAATACCCACAACTCCAATTGTATTTTGAGCCATATAACAGTACTGACAGGGGAAAATCTGATGGACCGTCATTAATGCTGGTTAATTTTCTCGTTACATGGTATCATTTTTCATCATTTGTTATGTATTACATGGTATTTTTTTTCTTGGCATTGGATAAATAAGCCCCAGAGCTCATTTTCTATCTCACTATAGAATATAAAATGGAAATAAGTATCACACTCGCAAAAAACAGATACCTGTTTAACCAACATAGGCAAATCCTGTGCTTTTAGTGGAACTTCGTTATTTGCGACAGCATCATCAATGCTTCTGTATTTGTTAAAGGCAATAACTCGTCAAGCAAAGTTCAGCCAAAAGCTGTGTCTATAAACATAAATCGAGGCAATTAGCGACTCAAGACTTAAAATATGATTATACATTGATGACTACACTTTGCAATCTCACCCTTCAACTCCATAACACGAACTTCCAAACTCAAAATAATAACTCAACCACAAAAACACCAACTTCCAAACTCCCAATCACCATTTTAGTCCATCTTCACTCTACCCATTCCAATAACTTTAAGAAACCTAAACCTTTTACAGAAATAAAAAAACAAAATAAATGTACGATATATAACATCTAAATAAAAGAATATCTAACTATAAATGAGCTCAAAAATATATTCAAACAAGAAAATAGAAAAGACCCAGTATGTGTTTTTTGGCTTTAGGATGCATATTACAAAAGACGAGGAAGAGACCTGGCCAGGGAGAAGCAAAGATCGGACACCTTAGAGGGATCACTGAGCTGACTCGGAAAAATGTGCATGGCAAGCGAGTCCGCTTGCCCACCCACAAAAGACGACCCCGTTGAAAGCCGTTCGCCTTGTCCACCACCTAGTGAAACACTCATGGGCCCGTCTGTATGATTCCGCATTTCCCAAATTTCTTGTCTCCTTCTCTATTTGCTTGGTGCGAAGCTTTCTTTCAGTCCCTAGAGTCTAGACTGGAGTTGGTAAAGTTGTATTGTTGGGTTTCACAGCCGGAGTGCTTCTTGTAAAGTGACAGGACGTTCTTGTTGCAACGTTCAAAGTTCGAGGTGAGTGAGTAATCCGACCGTGTATGAGATGTTTTCCGGTGTCTGGACTCTGGGTGATTCATCACTCAAATATAAATATTTAGGTCTTATTTATTTTAAGATTTAAAATATATTTTAAATTTATTATTTTGTTATTTTAAATTTTTAAATAAAATATAATAAAAATATATAATTTTTTTAAATTTTCATATAAAATTAATATTAAAAAAATATCTTTTAATAATATTTTTTTTTTTTATATCATCTTATCTTATTTCATTTTTAAAAACAAACAAGACTTTAATAAAAAAAATATATTCATCATTTTCAATATCATATTTTACATTTATTTATTTTTTCTTATCAAATATATAATATAGATGATAATTAAAAAAGTATTTCAATTAATTTATGAAAAATAAACAAATTAAAATAAAATAAAATAATATGATATATAATATGTGGAAATAATTAATAGAAAAATTTATTTTTAATTTTACTTTTATAAATTTTTTATTGAACCATTACAATTTTTTAATAAAATAATATTAAAAAATAATATTTTTATTTTTATAATATTTGTCCTCTCTTTTTTTTTTAAATTCCTTAAAATATTTTAAATCAAACTATTTTACAACTATTTACAAATTATTTTACTATTATTTATAAATTCTCATCTCATTTCAACATATTACCCTAAATTAATAAATTATGCCCACTATCTTAAATTATACCCATTATCTTAAGAAAAAATATATATGCAATCGTGTATTAGGATATTATCGTATAATAATTTTTTTTAAATGAATAAAATATAAAATTTATATGAAAAAAAATTAAATTTTAATAATAAATTTTACTATTTTTTAAAATAATTACACAATAATTATGCAATTTATTACAGATACATGTTTTTCATAAATAATTTGTAAATAATTTGTCTTCATAAAGTCACAAAAAATACCAAAACTGAAACACTTCATGATTAAGCTCGCTGATGCTTCTTCTCTTTTTCAACATTCTCAACATGTCGTTTGGTTGCATGATTTTCTCATTTCTTAAAGAGATATGGTAGGCCCAAAGAATAATTTTATAAGAGTCAATTTTAAAAAATTGACGAGGAGTCCCTTTTTTTATTTTTTTAAATTCATATATTTAACCTTATTTTTATAGATATAATGAATTCTATTAATTTATTTTTTATATAAAAATTTGAAAGAGTATCAGAGCGTGAAAGATAAATGAAATCAAAATTGGAATTTACAGTTCAAATAAAAAAAATTGTGATCGTATCATTCATTTCTTTTGATTATCGTCTGTTGTGTGTTATTTCTTTTTAGTTTTGCACCGTCTTTTTAAAAAAAATTAAAGTCAATTCTCCATCAATATCCTAAAATTGACTTCCTATAAAATTACTCAGACCCAAATTTGGATAGATGTCGTGAGTTTTTTATTGCACCATTTTCCATCAGTAGACAACATGCCAGACGACAAACAATCTTCATGGTCATGAGCAGGTAGATTTTCTGCTATAGAGTTCAAAACACAAACTCATGAAATACCTATGTGCAGTGGCCAGAGTCAGATATTTGTTTTATGGGGCAAATAAAAATTAAACAAAATATATAAAATATTTTTTGTTATATTTTTATACATTTCTTATATGTTATAAAACAATTTGATAATAAGATTTATAATAAAAATAAAATAAATTTAATACAAGATATATATTAAAAATATATATAATATGTCAAGAATATATCATTATAATATAATATATTAAAAATACGTTTAAAATCTTTCAAATTCTTTTTTTATTTTTTGTTTTTATATATAATAAAAATATGTCGTCATCTTATTATATCATTTTATTTTTTATAAAATATATTTTATTTTTAAATTAGATTACATTTTGTGAAGGGGTCTAAGATAATTTTTTAAAAAGAGGCAAATACAAGATAAAATTATTATTATCTTATTAAATCATAAAAAATTAATATATATTATTTTTTCTTTAAAATATATATATAATTTTTTTCCAATTTTTTCTTTTTTTTTTTAGAAAAAAGAGGAACCTAGGAAGAGAGGGGGTGCTGCCCCAACGTGACTCTGCCACGGCCTATATGGTATATTTGGTTTGGCATTAACCGGAGGGAAACCAATTTTGACACCCAGCCGATTTGAAGTGTCACTCATTAATTATTGATAAATAAAAAAGGGGGAGAAGGAGACAAGGCAAACTGGACTTAACTTTCCTACTTGGGTGTGACCATGGTAATTAGAGAAATGATTGTAAATTATCCTTCTTAAACATGTTAGCGGTGTGAACTGAAATTATTTTATGCTCAGGAGAAATTTAGCCTTTTAACGGTCTCAAAATGAATTACGATCTTACAAAATTTATGAAGAACAGAGAGAAACGATGACCATATGAATCTTTGGAATAATTCTTTTATAAATAACACTTAAAACAAGGTTCAAACAAATAGTTCGACTCAGGTGCTTCAATCAATTCAAATTGATTCGTAAAAAACCGAATCACTTTTAATGAACTTTCTGAATGATTTACTGAACCATTTCAATCGACAGATTTAGGCCGATTCAAATCAATTTAAAATTGTATTTGTTTTTAATTTGTATAATAACTAAGTTTTTCTTAATTTTTTATACAAAAAAATGTTAGAATTTTTTCTTTTGTGTAAGAAAAAATTGGTAAATAGATAAACTAGACCAACAAAACTGAACCAGTGGAATCAATTCGATTTTAGGTAGGTACCAATTTAGAATTAGTTTTCATAATGTTAAAATCGATAGATATCAATTTGATTTCGATTCTAAATTTTTTAGAACTGGATTGACTAATTCTACTGGTCCGATTTTGAATAGGTACCAGTTTGGAATTAGTTTTCATAATATTAAAATTGGTAGGTACCGATTCAGTTTCAGTTCTAAATTTTTTAGAATTGGAATGGATTGGATCGGTTTAATATAATATATATTTTAAATTAATCTTTTTAATATATACATTATATAAAATATTTGTCTAATTATATATAATATGTTATATATTAGTATATAATATAAATTTATTATAATTTATATTTTATGACCTAATACTAATAGTATAATATTATATTATTATTAGTAATATACTTTAAGTTTATATATAAATTATTATATTAAATAATTACATATGAAATAATGATATAGTAATTACTAATATAATTTTTTTTAAGCTAATACTAATAATATTAATTATAATTATCAATGATATGATTATAAAAAATTAAAGTTATTATAATAAATATTAATATATAATTATTTTATTTATTATAAATAATATTAATAAATATTAATAGTCTAATAAATTAATATAAACTAATTTAAAATCAAAAAATCAGACTGAATTGAATTGAAATTGATAAAACTAATATTACCAATTTTGAAAAATAACTGGTATATAATTAAATTTAAAAAATAAAAAAATTGATGATAATAATTTAATTCTAGAATTTATCCTAAACCAAACCAAATTGGACGGATTACATCTCTAATTGTCATCCTTCTTTAGGGCCCTGGTCACTGACAAGAAATACATCCAATATTGTCGGTGCCTGTCTCTGCTAGGGTCATTGACAAAAGATATCGAATGGTATACTGTATTTTTTTTTAAAAAAATATTTATACAATAGTAAATTAGATAATTTTTATATAATCTTTAAATAAAGGAAACATGAGAATTCACATTAAAAAAATTAAATTTTTAATAATAAATTCTCATTCTTTTTTAAAGTAATTTTACAATATTTATATATCTCATAATTATATATAAAATTACTTAATTTTTTAAAATATATTTGCGTGTATTTAAAAAAACACAAAAAAACTCACAAATATTGTGAAAAAAAAAAAAATATTTGGCACACTATTTCAGCATGCTAAAGCACTTTTCGTCTATTTATATTAACGTTTGTTCGGTATTATAAAAAGATTCTTGAAAATAACATTTATATATAACAAATATTTGTATCCTGTAAAAATAGAAACTGAAATATATTATTTGAATTTCGAAATCTCAAAATATTATATACTAAAAGTATCATATCTCATCTAGCATTCATCTTGAAATAATCCATATTTTAAAAAATCGGAACTAACAACCTAACAACATATTTTAAAGAGTAATATATACATCATATATGTAACACATAATCGAAAAGTATTATAGAAGCTCTTCAGATGCAAATTTTGAAGAACAATATATACAAGGAAAAAATTCTTTCAACTTAACATAACGTTATTTCTAGTTTATAGGAAATATATATATGTATATATATATATATATATTTAAAATTCATATTATTGTTTCAGTCACTAGGTTATAATTTATTTATTCCTAAAAAAAATTATCCATCTAAAAATTTAAAGTAGGATTTATTTTCCTTGAAAATTGTATACACTATTTGAAATATTTCATTTAAATTTTATTTTTAACCAAATAAAACATATTCATTTACGTTTTCTATGGAATAAGATAATTCATCAATTTTATATATATGTAGGTTTTACAAATATTCACAGTGATAAGAAATAGTATTAAAATACTAATCACAACAGAATTCAACATAAAGAATATACTTGGAAAAATGCTAATTATGCAAACTTAGAATATATATCTTCTATGCGTAAAGCATTTATCGGCTTCTTAAATCACCTATTAAGAGTAAAAATAAATGATATGTGTGAGTCCCAAATTAAAATACTTTTACTTTATATGATTTTTTTTTACTCTTAATTTAATTGAGTAAAAAGAAATTTAGTTTCTGTTTGGAATAAGAAAAATTTTAGTTTCTTACCCTCTGATTCTCACTCTCACGACACTTCTATACCTCCCAGTGCTCTCATGCACACACCCCTTCCTCACTTTCTAATCTCTCTCTCTACCCCTCTCAAACTCTCTCACGCCTCTCTTTCTCTTTCTGCTTTTTTTTTTTAACATATTCTTCAAATCTGAATCTTTATTTTACAAATCTCACTACAACAGAAATGACCTATCCCAGCGAAATATTTCGTTACAAAAAACTCTCCTTTCGCGGTAAATTCTTTTTAGCGGCGACTTAACTTCGCTGCACAGTCGCCGGTACAAATTCTTCACTTCTGTATTTCTGCAGCGAAATCAAAAAGTCGCCGCTAAAAGTATCATATTTCACGGCGTTTTTTTTTCGTCGCTATAAGTTTCCAGCCGCCGCAAAACTGCTTCCAGCCTTCAGTTACATATCGTTGCGATAGATCAATAACAGCAGACAGAAGCTTCAATTGCAGCGATATATTATCGCCGCTATTTGTTTCTAGTTATTTTACTGATATTGGCGACGGTTTTAAAACGCTGCTAAATCATTTTAAGCAGCGAGTTTTATGACGCCGCTATTAAATTCTGGTATTTTACTGATATTTGCGGCGGTTTTAAAACGCTGCTAAATCATTTTAAGCAGCTAGTTTTATGACGCCGCTATTAAATTCTGGTATTTTACTGATATTTGCGGCGGTTTTAAAACGCTGCTAAAGATCTTTAAGCAGCGAGTTTTATGACGCCGCGATTTGACTCTGGTTATTGACTGACATTGGCGGCGGTTTTAAAACGCTGCTAAAGTGTTTTAAGCAGCGTGTTTTTAATCTGCCGCGAAAAATTTAGGTTAATAGTATGATTACCGGCGAGTTTTTTTCGCCGGGAAAATAGTTGTCTGGCCCGATTTATTTTGGTTGTGCCACAATTGATTTTCCTGTTACATATTCCTACTCAATTGTTTCTTTCTCTCGGATCACTAAATACCATACAATCTTTGTTTCAATTAACAAATGACATTCATAAATATTTTCACAAATGACATCCAACATCATATATTTTATACATTGAGATGGTGCATTATACCAAGGCAAGTACAAGGTGGGCATTTAATAAATAAGTCACATATGACTACTACAATAGATTTAAAGAGTCTGCTACTACTAAAATAATGTAGCAAATCTTGGCTTCACGCTCACGTTGCCGCTACTCATCAACCCAATCTGTATGAATTGCACATTAGACCATATATGGTTCAAAAGCCCTTCTCCTTCGCACAAGCCACTACATCCATATTTGCTATGCCTGACATTAAGATGAAATGAAAAACCATAATATGAGCAACACCAGCTGACTTGTGACTTGCTAACTATACTTCACTTATAAGAAAAACCATTGCAAATATACCCATTGCATACACCTCACTTTTACTTATTATGTAACAAAAACTAACTCAACTACTAGAAAAAAAGCTATATCTGTGTTTACAAAATACCAAAAGTGCATATTATCTTCTTTTCAATCAATCAATATAAACAATTAATTAATAAGTCCTCTCCTTCATATATTCATCCTATAAAATCCATCTACTAACATTCACTAACATCATCGCTCTTCTCATAACTTTCATTTTAGTTTTAGAATTTCGCGTATGCAAATAATTTATAAAGATACATAATCTACCTATACATTTGAGGATATGAAAGTTAGTTTAGTAACTTTACAAATATGGGTCATGTGCATGAATTTTCTGTATATCAAAGGGTTTTTAGTTTTCACAAACATAAATCTATCAGATGATTGCATCCAATGCATCCAAGTCATCACCAGTCACCATTAAACAATAAATAACAAAACCGATGAACTACTAGGAAAAAAGAAGTCAAATGGAATTAACAAGGTACAAAGTAGATTTATAATAGACAAAACTTATGTAACATATATCTAACACTAAAACTGACTCATATGAGACATACTTGCTTGAAAGTGAAATGCAACATCAACAAAGGAAATAGCTATCCTAGTTGCAGGTACATCTCGTAATTCATTATGTTTCTTCATATGAAGTTGACTATCATTAATATAAAGTAATAGCAAAGTATCTATCTTTAGTAATTTTTCCTCTTCAAGACAATCTTAACAAGTTTATTATATCATTGGTTATTAAAAGAGAGAATTCTAATTTTTCTCGTCACGATTTCTCACCAAGGATTATAACTATCTCTTTCTCCAAAAATTTCCTTTAAAGAAAACAGGAAAAGAATTTCCGAATGTCGCAAACCCAATATATTGGTAGAACAAAATTCAGGAAAAACATGATATCTAGAAAAACAAAATATGGTGTATGTTTAACAAATTGTGCTGGTTTAGAGACAGAAAAATAAATATTAAGCGTGCAAAGAACTTGCTTTATGTAAACAAGACCTATAGTAAACGCAAAAACTGAGTCATGGACCTAGTTGGGCTACCGAGATCTTCAAATAGATGGTCGTTGAAATTATTTTTAACTTCCGCAACATTCCAATGTAAAAGACATCAAAAACAATACCTGGACTAAATCAACGATCAAATATGCCTTTTGTGCATTGATGTTACAATGGGGATATGCTATTTAAACTACATAGTGCATCCATATAAGTTATTTGCATAACTCAAAGGCATATCATTGATTTCGTTTTGAGAATCAAAACGAAATACACTAAGCCTAAATATCACCCTTAAATGAATGGCCAAAGTCTATCAAAACCAAACTGGTTGGCTACAACAATCATCAAACATATTCTTCTCCCATATATGCACAAATTCTCACTTGTCAGTAGAAAGATATGTGTGGTTAATGGTCTAATGACATATGTATAAATATAATAAAATTAATCTTAACAGGTGGTACTAATTTAGCAAGGAAGACATAAGGAAAAATATCCATACCTGAATGAGGTTGATCAAGAAATCCATCCTCGAGCACTAACTGCAATATATAATAAAATATAACCTCGAATGAGATTATGAAGGTTTGGTCACATTCATGCAGAAATAGAAGAATACACGACATGGTCGATACTCACCCAAAAATTCAGCATCAACGTTGGTGAACTGGTTGATATACTCACGAAGACTTTTCAAGGTCGAGGAATCATTGCAAGAGCCATTCATGTCAGTATACTCTTCAGGTACCTAGAATAACCATAGGAAGAATGTGTCAACAATTATTTGTGGATAAGAGAGAGAAAAGTTTGTTTGATATAAGAAACACAACCTATGATGTAACTGTACTCCTTGCCCAAAAGCTTCTCAAAAATCAAAAACCCATTAAGCTGGGTTCAGACCCCTTTGTGATGATATATATATATATATATTATATATATATATAGCCCAATTGCCATGTTGGCCCACAAAAAGTATCCAAAATTGTCTAAAAATAAAGTCCCCTTAAGTATCGGAGGAATTACTCCAACCCTGATTCTGTTGGAATGACTCGGTGAATCCAGGCAAACCCCTCATTAAAGTCTGGAGCATCCTGTTATTCTGCATTTGCTGCTCCCTAAGATCCCGCACCTCTTCTCTCATTTCTTGGAGTTGACCCTTGTACTGTTCAGCATCTTTCTTATATTGTTCAGCATCTTTCTTATATTGTTCAGCATCCTGCCTTTGTCTCTCAATCTCGGCCAAATACTGTTGCATTTTAAGCTGGTCACGTTGTCTACTTGACTCAGGGATGACCATCTCTCCGAGTCCCCGTGCATATCCAGGTCTATGGCCAAGAACCTCTCTGAAGACAGTTGCTGATGCCTCATCAGTACGCTGCTCTGGTGCTAGGCTATCCATCCTACCTTGCATAGTCCTCTACACATTGACAATGCTTCAAATTATTAAAAATGTATATACATCCTGTGCTATTTATGCATTTATCACATTTGAAAATAAGCATAGATCCCAGGGAATTTAATTGCACTACTCACATAAGTTTCTTCTGTCGCTGGTGTCACAAACGCATTCTTCTTCTTCGACCAACGCGTCTCCTTGTAATAGTCAATCATATTCTTGGAGTTTTCAGCCCGCTACATGAGTCAGCAATGTGTACAATATAAGAATATGATTTCCCCGGAGAGAACTTTCATGAAAGTGGACATGTGCATTCTAAGCCCAAACAGCTAGAGTAACCATTCACAACAATAATTTACATCGAACACAAAAAATAAAGAATATATTATTCACCCAAAAATAGTATCTAAAACAACACTAAAAAGCATATTCCTAATATAATAACTTGACAATAAAATACCCATCTATCGTTGCATATCGTTGTGTTACTTATTCGGGCTTTTGATTTAATACATTATGAGTCATTATGTGACTTATTGTTTGGGATATGAGTTTATATTTGGTACAAGTGTAACCTCTATGAGAAAATGTTATTTTAAAGCTATACCTTTTGCGCAAGGATCCGGACAAATGATTTACGTCCTGATGTGTGATTAATCACGAGCTTCTTTCGATTCTCTCGATTTTGAGCTGACATTTTCTGTCACGAAAATTCCCAACGTTATCTATAATAAACAAACTTGCCACAACAATTTTTGGAGCCTAAATGAATAAATAATATGTTCAATATTGTATACAATACATACCTTAAAGGCGTTGCTGCCCCACCTCCCACACAACTTAACCCATACAAGCGGGTCGACCAAACTAGTCCCGTTAGCCAATGCCTCTTCATGGCTTCCATATGATAGATATATCTTGTGCAAGTCATGGTGAAATGCATTGAAGCGCTTACGCAATTGCTTGGTTACTGTCAATCGGTGGTTTTCGCGTTCCCAATCCAACTCAAAGTCACTCTACAAGAAAAGTGTCATCATGTCATTTACGCAACACATTATACTATGACAACACTTTCTAGCAATCAATATTAATTAACAAGGATCATACCTTGACCCGACTAATCAGCTCGTCTTTTTGGGCTTGCGGGACATTAGACCATCGTGCATGACTCATGTCACAATATTGTTTAATAATCCATGATACACGAGATGTGAACATGGCCGCATTCTCACAACACGGGGCAGTCTCATCATCATTTATCTTCAAAATTACTTTCCCGTTCTTCCTCATTTTCTCAAACAGGGTGCCTTTCGCGGGACCACGCTTACGTTTCCTCTCTTGCTGGTTTGCTACGGCCTCCATGGGGGCATCTGCAACAATAATTTACAATCATCACAACATTAGTGTTTGAAACTGGAGTTAATCTGTAGACTCAATTCATATGTATAATTAGTCTCAAAGTCAGCTCTATATCTAGGAAGAAACATGACAATTTCTGGTTTACCGAGATCTTCATTGCGTGTAGGTTCTCTAGGAGGTGATTGTTCTCTAACTGGTGTGGGTTCTCGTATGGGATCCGGTGGGGGAACTGGGTTGGGGCATGGAGGTACCCAGGGCTGGCTCGGGGGCTGCGTGGAATCATCTGAGCTGGGTTGCTCTGCCTCCTCAGAGCTATGGGGTGAAGAGAGACGCGCTCCACGCGGTCGGCCAAATCGACATGAGTACGGTACAGGACCTCTTCCACGAGTACCTCGGAGTCTCCCTATACTTTTTGAACTTCCTCCCAATCGATTACCTGCATGTGTACGAGTTAATTGTTTGAGACATATAACATTCGATTCCACATAATTGTCTCAAAGTCAAAGACAAATACAATGAAAAGATCATATGTCGCCCATTTTGCAATAAGTTGTTATTAGAATAATTCTTACATTTTATAAGGCTTATATTTTTGCAAATTAGAATTTTCAACTGTAATGTCATTTAATGCACTTAGATAGTAGCCTATGTTATGAGCACAACATATAGGCAAATAATAAAATTGTCGAATTATATACCTTGCTGGTTGATATTGCTCCTCGTGCCTCTAGATTGAAGATGGGATTGCGATGACATGTTAACAAGGCGTACCGGCTATAGTTATGTTATGTACCCAATCTCCAGAACCCTGAAGGAAATAAGTATCGCACGTTAGGCTTTGTTTCAACAGGTATTAAGGTAGTAAAGATGAATACTTCTGACACTCGCATGTTTGTCATTTGCATAATTAAATAGGCCGAGACTGAAGCAAGTGAATTGTACCTTGAATGAAAATTTTGGACGCAAAGTCACACGCAACACCGTATGTTTTCCCCTCACCTGAAAAAGAATAATATCATACATATCTGAAGTCAAACAAGTTTAGAGGAAGATAAATAAACTATCATTCTTTTTTTATCCCTTTATATATACATACATATATATATATATAAAGATATATATATATATATGAAAACATAAATACCGACTTGTGCATATTAGTCCAGTCCAATGACATTCAATAATAAATATGTTAATTTTAATAAATAAATCAAAGTAAGATTTTTATATGACATAATAATCAACTACCTATGTATACAATTCAATTTCAAAGAGTTAATCTATTGTGTTATCTTGTGCAATCTCGGCGATCTGTTTTTCTTTGTTTTTGATGTAATTATTCATCTGACCCAGACTCTTCCTCTGTCGATAGATCTCCCTCATCTGAATATTCCACATCACCATACACATCTCCAGACCCAGAAGCCATAATGTCATCATTGATTAATACAGTTGAATCTATGCATTGACCATCCTGATTCGTGATATCTCGTACATCAATATGTCTAGGTAGTATATTCATCCTACTCAGTTGAGTTGGCATTGGATCCGCATCACATTGTACTGGTGCATAATAATATGATGACTCATCTTCTTGATCGGCATCATCGTCACTTGATTCGCCATCAATATCTTCCAAAACCCTCGGAACTGGAGGAATGTTGTATGCATTCCTATTTGTATAGTTCTGCACAACACCCCAATTCCCTTTCGCCCTTAAATCTTTGATGTAGAAACATTGAGAAGCCTGACTCGCCAACACGAACGGTTCATCCTTATACCACTTCATGTCCATGTTGAGACTAATCATATGGTCATCCACCTGCACCCCTCTTTTTCGATCACCCACATTAAACCAATCACATTCAAATAGGTACACCCGACGCCACTCCATGTATCGTAACTCTACGATATTATTAATAACACCGTAGAAATCTAAATTGTTTGTAGCCTCGTCACCAATTACCAACACCCCAGAATTTTGTGTACGCCTGCGAAGTTCACGCTGCTTTGTATGAAATCTTTTTCCATTTATAATGCAAGCAGTATATGATGCCACCCAACGGTCAGGCCCACAAGCTAACGCATACAAATCAGAGGTCACTGAATGTGGATTGGAGATACGTTGTTCCTGGATCTACACCAAAATTGTTAAACAAGCACAACATAAATTTTAGATATGTTCAAAACATAACAAAATCTTTCCATATTTAAAGTAGATATGACTCAGAGAATAACTTACATGTTGCTTGAACCAAGTGGGGAACTCATTTTGATGCGTGCGATCAATGCAATTTGGGTGTTGCACCTTACATTTCTCGTAGTGCTCCCTGCATTTGGAGCACGGAATCGCCAAGCAAAATATTCAAGTTAACTAGTGTGGGTCGATAAGAACTTGTTAAGTTCAAATGGAAGTATATATGTATAAGTAAAGCCATTGATGCTTACTCTATATAGGATCTAATCTCCGCACAGTTGTTAAGCACGTACCAAATGGCTGCTTTAAAGACTTTATCTTCTAATTGCACATTAGAAGCTATACCCAATGCACGAACTTTTTGGTTGAAAATTTTGAATCCATCTACAGTTTCCTCTTCGTCAGCATCAACGTTGCGATCCGCTCGACTAAACTTCGTCTCAACATCATGGAGGTACATGGAGCAAAATGTCAGACATTCGATGTGAATGTAAGCTTCTGCTATTGAACCTTCTGGACGGGCTTTATTCTTAACATACCTCTTGAATTTCCCGAGATATCTCTCAAATGGATACATCCACCTATATTGTACTGGACCCCCAAGAATAGCTTCACGGGGTAAATGAACAGCTAGGTGAACCATAATATCAAAAAAAGAAGGAGGGAATATCATCTCCAGTTTGCATAAAATGGTGATGATATCAGTTTGAAGCTGGATTAAACGATTCACATCAAGAGTTCTCGAACATAACTCTTTGAAAAAAGTGCTAAGTTCAGTCAATGCCAAAGCAATGTCACTTCTTAAGTACCCCCCAACAGCAATGGGGAGTAGGCGTTGAAGGAAAACATGACAATCGTGACTTTTCAACCCTGAGATTTTGCAATCACGTACAGAAACACATCTAGCAATATTAGAAGCGAACCCATCAGGGAATTTGATATTGGTCAACCACTCACAAAATTTATTCTTTTCATTTCCGTGTAATGTGTAAAGTGCATGCGGCATTGTTACACGTTCATCTTCACGCCTTAAATGTAATTCTTTTCTGTAGCCCAAAATCTCCAAGTCACGCCGAGAGTTGATGTTATCCTTAGTTTTACCTGGAATGTTCATTAAAGTGGATAAGATGTTATCGGCAATATTCTTCTCAATATGCATAACATCTAGATTATGCCGAAGTCGAAGTGTTGACCAATAAGGTAACTTGAAAAATATGCTACACTTTGTCCAGTTCAGCTCTTCAGCAGTGCGTTTTCTCTTTTTGTGAGATTTACCAAACTGAACATCCCCAATCATACGCAATTGCGTTTGAATATCGTCTCCTCCTAGATCTCTCGGTGGCATGCGGCGATCTTCTTTACCATTAAATAACCATTTTCTCGTTCTCCATACGTGATCAGGTGGTAAGAAACGTCGATGTCCCATATAACAATGCTTTCGGCCATATTTCAACCAATTGGAGTCTGTGTCGGCATTACAAGATGGACAAGCCAATTTTCCTTTTGTTGACCAGCCAGAAAGATTCCCGTAAGCAGGAAAGTCACTAATTGTCCACAATAAGGCAGCATGTAACATAAATGTTTCCCTACTCGATGCATCATATGTAGGTATCCCATGTTCCCAAAATTCAAGTAGTTCATCGAGCAGCGGCTGTAAGTAAACATCGATGTCATTTCCTGGTGACCTTGGACCAGGAATAATCAAAGATGTCATGAAGAACTGGTCTTTCATGCATAACCATGGCGGCAAGTTATACGGAACAAGGATCACTGGCCAAATGCTATGAGGTTTAGCCAAATTGTTGAAGGGACAGAAGCCGTCACTTGACAGACCGAGCCTTACATTACGAGGATCTGCAGCGAACCAATTATGTTCCTCATCAAATTTCTTCCAGGACTCAGAATTGGCCGGATGTCTCATACTTGTATCTTCTATTGTCTGTTGTTCTGCATGCCATCTCATATCACCAGCTATCTTTGCAGTCATAAAGAGACGCTGTAATCTCGGTTTCAAAGGAAAATGTCGCAACACTTTTTGAGGTATCACTCGTGACCCATGTGTATTTGGCATCCACCTCGAGGCCTTGCATACAGGGCACTCATTAAGAGATTCATTTTCTTTCCAGAATAAGATGCAGTCGTTGACACATGCATGTATTTTGTTGTATTTGAATCCCAAACCGCGCTCCAACGACCTAGACTCCTCATATGATTGTGGCAAGAGCACATCTGGGAAGGCAGACCTCATCAGGTCAAGGAGCATGTTGAATGACTTAATTGACCATCCACCGATTGATTTGACGTGTAATAACTTGACAATGAATGACAACTTTGAAAATTTTGTACACCCGTCAAAAAGAGGACGTCGAGCATCCTCCAGTATCTGGTCAAAAGATGACGCTTGTGTGGCTTCAGGTATTGGTGGCCTATTTGGCGAATGAGTGTTGTCTTGAGGCACATCAACAAAGGTGCCTGCCTGAATGTCATCCAACATTTGCTGCATGTCGTCGATGTAATCATCTTCTGGTATAACCTCGTCCTGAATATCATCGTCACTGACATTAAATGTCTCATCCTCTCCATGAAATACCCATTGAGTGTAATTTGGATTGATCCCTTTGATATACAAATGAGTTTCCACCTCAAATATAGGCAACCATAGATTGTTAAGACATGTACGACAGGGACACCGAATGCGATCCCTTCCACCTGCATGGTTCCTTGCTTGTGTGAGGAAATTGTTAACCCCATCAGCGTATGCAAGTGATAAAAGTCTATCGGGCTCGTTCATCCAACTTTTATCCATCTAGAGAAAACACATAATTGGAAAATTATATTAGATAACCTGAGTTATGCGACAATTTTCAACACATTGATCAAGTCACATTTAATGGAAATGAAGGTTGAATATTTTTTGTTGCATGTGATTAAATGAATGGTCTCACCACATTATTTTTCGCGACAACATACGTGTGGGAATGGAAATCATAAAATGGTTTCCAAAGAGTTCACCCTGAATATATTTTGAAATGTACTTGGGCACTTTAGAATTTTCTAATGTTCATATTTGAAAAAGTTATTCTTCAAAATTTAATGGGTGGTTCATATGGTTGTATCAAATTCAGATTCTTTAGTATTCCTAATTCTCAGATTCACCAGATGATAGCTTGGAAACCGCCTTTTAGACAGATGATAATCTTGGATATGAACTTTCTACTTATATAGATCCAATAATTTTATAGGCTTAGAAATTCATTTAAGGATACTCAAAAGCCCTTAACGTTTTAGTAGTGAACTTTTCAAATGACTATATTAACAAGGCATATCATGATACGCTCAAGGCATATGACATGAATTTTCAAATGACTTCAATGTTGCTTTGAAAAGGTCGGTTCATTTACATCTCATATCACAGTATATCATTCTATAGGTTTAAAAAACATCTGAACATCAGATGGAGATGAAGTTATTCCAATTTTACGCAGCCTTTAATCATAAGCTGCAAATAGAAATTCACGTGCAAATTTGGTTAATGCCTTTACAAATTATGTGACAAAGTTGTTCTCTGAATGTTTCTTCACCATATATTAAATAAAGTCACTTCATCATCTAAGTGATGACAATTTAACAAAAAGAAAAAAAACAGATTATACAATTAATCTATAGCCATCAAAGATCTACAAACAATCTCTAGATTAAACTTTAAATAGTACTGAAACACTCATCAGAAAATAAAAATTACTAAGAAAATTAATAAAAAGTGTGCAGTCATAGTATTTAGCTACAAAGTAAAGCCAATTAAGAATGAGAAGAACAAGCAATCAAAAAATCTGAAGCAACGGTCACTTAAAAAACCCAATCCTATGAAGCCATCACAACATAATAAATTATAAGTATCACATTATGTATTCAAGTTACACGTTGTCAAACAAGTTCGAGAAAATTATGAGAGGAAACTCGCATAATTGTTGTTATGTTTCCAGAATTTTAGACAAATAGAAAAGGGAAAAACTTGAGATCACACCATGTCTTCCTCATACATAAATATAGCCCAATTACTTTACACCTACCCAAAGGTAACCCATACTCTGGATAAGAAGTCTGAGATCTACAGAGGAAATAGAGGCAAATGAACATCCATGGATTTGGTAATTCAAGGGGCATTTATTAATGTCTTATAGCATGCGACTATTAGTCTATTTCTATCTCACTCCACAGGTAATTATAGATAATCTAAATGATATTGTTATTAACATGTTGCTGGTATCATTATTATTCTGTTCGATTATTGTAGCCTGAACACTAAGTTTCTAGTTTTCGTCGCTGCATTAATTTACTTTTTCTAGGTAGAATTTTTTTTTATTCATACTTGCTGCTTCTAAGTTGGTGTATATAGTTATATACACAGGGCTACGCCTAAAAATATAAACTATAGGTTATGGTGGGAAATTTATTTATATGTAATAAATTTCATTTAAAAGCATATAGAAGGAATGCGAGCAATGGTGGATCTAGCTTTTTGGTTCACACAGGTAAGATTAAAACTATGAGTTGAAAAAACATGATTAGAAATATCACCAAAAAATAACTAATGAAATAAATAAACATTTCAACAGACATTTTGTTAACGGTGTTGACATGCATGTAACTTTATTTATTTATTGCAAGTCATTAGATGTGAATGCTACTTGTTAGGTTTTTTTTCCAAGCCTAGAGAATATTCCATGAAAGCATGAAAACTATTTGTAATAAGGTGGCACTCTTAGTTTAGGTTTAAAATGTCCTCGACGCATGATATGTTATGTAATAAATCTTTTGAGATGATATTGTAGATAAATAATTTCAGGTGGATAGTTGTCATTGCCTTGGGAAGGTAATGGGTGGTCGGGAAAATGTAATCTTCACATTTGAACCCTCTCCAGGTTGGCTTACATTGATTGTGTTTTATGAATCTGCTCTAAGAAGAGCTTTATAGGAGAGAAAAAAAAAAGGTTCCATGGAAGGACTCACGACATGGTAGGCTTATATTTTTTTTTGTTGTTGGTAACTCATGACATGGTAATATGAGCCCCCATCATGACTGTTTCTGAATTGAAAATATGAGCATTCTGATAAAAAATAATATCAGAATTGAAATCTAATGTATTCATCTCCTTATATACAGTGGTTGAATACCCTAAGTTTAATGATAACTAACAATGACAATAACACAAGATTTGCAAACTAACAATGACACAAAACCTGGGATACAGCTAACATGGGTCAATATATCAATTATCCCCCTGATGTTTCTCCCATTTATCCATTTTTGATTAATGCATTTACATTATCCACCTTTAACCCAAAGGATTTCAGTTATTATGAATTCTAATTTGTCTACATTGATTCAAATTCTCTCAACTGTTGGCAAAGACTCTTTGTGTGTGTGTAATTTGATGTATCATCCATGTCTTTCCCAACTCATCATCAATCCTATAAATCTGGAAATGGATAAATTAATACCCATTGGAGGCCTCACATTTTTATTAAGCAGCATACCCGAATGTTTAGAGATAAATCACACGTAATCATTCTAACTATCACCCATATCACAATTTATGTTTCAAAATGGGGATCACTTGACCCCCAATCTGAAACAAAGTGAAAAAAGCAATTTGAAACTTAAGTTGCGATATAGGAAAAAAGATGTATATACATGATCTTAATAGTTGAAGGGAGGGAGTAAATTGCAAAAAGAGTGACAGCTTTGTAGTGCTTGAAACTCTGGTGGTATAAATGTATAATTAATGTGAGGCTTATAACCCACATAAGCTACTCATAACATATCAACATTCCGAATCATTATGTTACATATATAGCAAGATCCTTTCCTTTTCTACTTATAAAAAACAGAAACAAAAAAAAGATCCTCTCGTTTTTTTACTATATTTATTTTCCATTTCCAATACAACACAACTCAATACATTCCTATTGGGAATATTAATCGATTGTTAAACTTGTCAAACAAAAACATTGCTATAACGAATGTAAACAATTTTAATAGTATCCTATTTTGTGAGAGGATGACTGGAGGAAGTAATAATGCTGACTCGCTTCATTATTTATTAACCTTTTGTGTTATTGAGAGAATATGCATCTCTCTCTTGTGATAGCGCCCCAACTGCATAATATCTTCTTTCACAAATTAAATAAGAAGGGAAACAAAATGCTATGAAACCCAAACAAGGAATAGTAAGGGTTAATGTGATATGAGTCATCCCACATCTTATATATAAATTTTATACTTCACTAAAAAAGGGAAAAAAAAAAGATGCAAGGTAATCATAGGAGGTGAACAATTAGAGTGCAAATGGTTACATTATGCACTCATGAAAACAGGAATTAAGACTGTAAAGATGTATTCACTAGTATATTTTGGCCCACACTGGCCAAAATATAATGACACTAAGCTCTTTTACTCATTGGGGTAAAAAAAAAAAAGAGTGGAAATAGGCAGAACTTTTAAAGGTTCCAACATGTTAGAGATTTGTCTTTGAGAAAATATATGTAAGAGAAGGGATGGGGGTGTGATAAGATGGGTTCTTAGATTACAAACTCCAACTACTAGGAGCTGACAGAGACTTCATAGCAAAGGGAACATTATGGCCTCCATGCTTACATCTCCATGCCTGACCCCTCTCTCACAATTATCAATGGCTTCAAAAAACGTTTCAAATCTCTTGAAACTCTCCCATATGGTTGTCTCTCTCCTCTCTCTCTCTCTCTCATGGATACTTATTCTTTTTCCCATTCCATTTGAAGGGAAGGGAGGGGGTGTTATTTTTTCATTTTTAGTGACAACATGTTCATTTCATGTGCATTGTATTAGAATTGTTGATTTTTTGGTAAACTTCTCACAATTAGTCATTTGAAGAAATATGTAATATATGTGTATATTATATTCCTTTTTTTTCCCTCAATAACAGATACATATGGTGCTAATTTGGGTACTAGTTCTAACTGCCTCATCAGAAATATAAGGTGCTAATTTGAATGCTCTTGAATACAAGAGCATTCAAGAGACATTCTAATTCTAGAAGCAAAAAAACATGAAAAATACAACAGACAACTTTGACATAGATCAGCAGAGTAAGAAGGAAAAAAAACCACATATCAGTTTTTGGAGATTGATTTTGCTGTGGCAGGGGAGGTTGCTAAAGATAACATTTTCCCATATTTATTTGAGAATTTTCGTCATCATTAAGAATATCCATCTTACAGATAATAATGCACAAGCTTTATGTACATAAATAAGTGAATCCCAATATATATTCGTTATTTTCACTGTTGGTTTTGGTATTATGTTTATAATTATAGCACCACAACCACAAAGAGGAGAGATTGAAGGCCAAATTACACACAAACAACTTGCAAAGGTAACATTGAGAATGAAATTTAGATAACACACGGAATGCCCAATTTCTGGAAAGCGGCGAGGGAACTGTCGGGGGGGAGATAGATGAAGCGCATCACAATTTAGGTTAAATGCATGAACAAGATCCACAAACACATCGAGATTAGCATAGATACAAAATCAGAAGCTAAATAATGCAGTCAAATGGAATTCGAGCAAGCTAGTTGGGACAACAGTGGCATACCTTTTGAAGGGCGGGCTAAACCCTATCCTCCCGAAACAACCCTTAAGCCAAAAGCCTTCGCCTTTCTCTCTGGTTTCTCAGGTCGCAGGTTATCCAGAATGCGCGCGCAAAGGAGACGGAACCTCGCAAACGAGCCTTGGGTTTCTACGAATTAGGTATGGAGTTCGGCGATCGATTTTCGTCACTGTAGGTAGAAATCTTCTTCGGGATGGAAGGATTGATTTCTTGGTGTAGGCTGAAAATGGAGAAGCTCGTTCCGGGAGTTGGGTCGAAGAGTACTCGAAACTGTTTCTAATTAGACAGATGAATTCTGAAAGGGGGGAAAATTTTGGGAAATTGGCGCTCGATCGATTAGCAGCGTATTTTATTCGACGCTAAATGTGGTCTTCTTTTGCAGCGCTTTTAGTCGTTGCGAATACCCATATAATCGTCGGCAAATGTAACTTAATGAGCCTTCCGTGGATTACGTCTTAGTAGTAAGCGACGATTATAAATTCGCTGCTAAAATATATCTATTGCGACAATTACTTTAGCGTCAGTTAATAAATCGCCGCTTAAAGCTTATTTTCTTGTAGTGTCTGGGATTTTTCTTTCAGGCGTGCATAACTGTGTGTCATAAATTCATAATCATTGGAGAAGAGTTCATGGGATGCCATCACTGTATTAGAGAGAGAGAAAAAAAAACCTTCTTTTTGCTTCCAAATTAGCAATCATAAAAAATTTTGGATGAAGAAATTTTATGGTAGCACTACTTGCTTATTCTAATCTCGATTGAGTTCTTATTTTTGCTAGTTTCTATTTAGATTCACTATTTAGATGTGCAAAATGTAATAAATGCTGTAAGTTTCAGGTATCATATCCATTCAAATGGAGTTGGACATAGCATGCAACATAAAAAGTGAATATATAACAAGCTATTTCATCAGAAAGCGCACAAAGTTCAGACAATGTGCCTATCATGAGTCAAAATATCGATTTGAAAGAAACACTTCTAAAAGAAGGAAATAATTATTATTTGCTCCTTTTTTGGCCTTTCAAGAATCTCCACTTGACGTTACTGAAAATACTGTTGTTGCATTGGAGAAATGGGACGTGTGTCTATCGCCATAATTCTTACATTCTGCATGACTCGTTCTAATTGAAGTCTTCCCTTCTCCGAACGTATAAGTTCTTTTTGAGCTTGGTCCAATCGAAACATTTATTGCCTCATGCACGTCCTCTTCTCCCCCTCCATTGAATGTTTTAAGTCAGTCTTTTCTTGCTCAAGACACGTGAATCAGAGGCTGAACTACGTTGAATCTTGGGGGGCTACCGCCCCCCCCCCCTCCCCCCTCCTCAAAAACATTTTATAAAAGTTTAGTTAGTAGATAAATTGCTCCCACTTTTCTGATACCTACAAAACTTTTATCTTATTTAGCCCTCCACAAGTACAATTGCCAATACTAATAAGCTGCTGCAGCTCTTAGTGTAGTGACTCCACCTTGTGACCGGTCTAATGTTTAACTTTTTTCTATAAACTATAAGTCTATCCCTCGGACTCTTGGACTATCCAGTATAATTGCTAAGTTCAAGACTATATGCTATCAGCTATGTCTTCTTCCTTGACAAAAGAAATAAATCACTTCTCGAGTAAACAAATTACTTCCAAAAGGATAAAACGAAACACACGTTACCGAGCTAAGTGTCTTTCTCCGTTCTCACTTCTCATCAATTTCAAAAGAAATAAATCACTTCCAAAAAAAGCAAATCACTTTCAACTTCAAAACAGCCCACCATTAAAGATAAGCTTCTTGTTTCTCGATGTTGCCTGCAGGCTACGAATATGTGAAACCCACTTGCAGATCCTTTTGTTCTATTGTCGCATTTCTGAACGAAACCCACTTGCTGACTTGCAGGTGTTGTCCTTGGCGTTTCCGAATGAACTCATCTCTCATTTATGTGAGATAGGCTGCTTGAATGTTTTGAGAAGTTGTCGGTGGCATTTCTACTAGTTTGCTTTGAGCTCGTAGGTTATATTATTCTAACTTATATATAGACTCATTTATAGGCCTTTTTTAAGCTTTTAATAGTTCATATTAGGCTTTTAATTTTAGGTTAATTACTTACGATAATACTTTTACTTTTAGACTAATTACTTTTATGTTAATATCTCTAGACTGATTGGTTCTATTGTTTTGGAAGTCGTCAGTGCCATATATTTTTAGGTTTTTAATAGTTCATAAATATTTAGCCTTTTTCTTTTAAATTTTTAATAGTTCATATATTTTATAATTTTATATGCTGACTTAGTCTATGGTTATTGGCTTGGATCGTTGTTTATAATTATTAAATTTTAAATTATATAATAATTTAAAGGAAATAATAATCTTAAATTATAAAATTTAAAGAAAATAATAATTTTAAAAGAAATAATAATTTCTTATTATTATTTAAAGTATAAAAAAATATGAGTAGATCAAGAATAATTGATTCTTTTTCTAAAAATAGACAAATTGGAGAGTAATATATATATTTAAAGTGCTTGATAACAACGAAATGTGATGCTTCTATTAATTATGAGCATTCTTCTAAAATTTCAAGTACTACATATTATATCAATCGCCCCCAAACTCTAAATCCTAATTCCGCCCCTGACGTGAATCCTTTCTTTTGATCGTGCTTCGTCCAAATTTTCATTTAATTTCTTCAACTTATCTTTCCTGATGGAGTTCGATAGTACTGCATCATCTGACTTTGTACTCTCTATTATCTTTCGTTTTTCCTTCTCATCTTTCATGGTTATCGGTCTTTCCAAGTCTAGAAAGCTATCAATATTGGAGACATCATCTTCCCCTAGATTTGTCGAATCTGGAGTTGATTGAGAAGATGCCATACATGGTAGTCTTCTAGTAGTGCTAATCATGTCCAGTAGTGCTAATTGATAAAGCTAGCTGCATGGTTTGAAACTTAGGGTATAATAATAGGAGGTTGAGAAATTAATTAGAAATTATTCAACCCATATAGAATTGTAAAGCATTAAAAAGTTCCATTGATAAGTATTATGCATGTTAGCCCACAACCATCACACACATATATACTTATGAAATGATAGTTGCATTTGGGATAAGTATGCACACACAATATATTGGTGAGCTTGGCAAGGGACATTGCTGCAGACTGGGACATAGACTATGTCTTGGATTTGGGTCTCACCATAGACTTTCCCATAATTGGAAACTTTACCATTACCCTCTTCAACAAGGGAGAAATCAAGCTTCCCACCATCTCTGGTATGTTTTAAATGTTTTCATCTATATTAGGATATATTTCTCTCTACTTTCTTACTGATCATCATTTTGCTCGATCTAGCCTTTGTCTATATATATATATATATATATATATATATTCTATTTGCCCATTTTTGATTGAAACTGATGGAATTATCACTGATCCCTTCGAACAAAGAGTCAAATTTAAATTTGTTTCAAAATTTGATATTGATACTCATAGAGGTTTACGTTCAGGTTTACGTTCTTTAATTCCTGTAAAAACAAATCATTTAAATTTCCTTCAACAGGAAGTACATTTTAAAAAGATTTTTGAGCATTTGTCTGATGCATTGCTTCAATAAAAAATCAATGATTTTCATAAATATATTGATCTCTGATATTAGTTCTGATCTTTCTAATGCTTTTTGAAATAGGAAGAAACATGTTGTTTCACTTTCTTATATTAAAGATTTTTTAGAAAAAAATATTCCAATCAAAACCAGACCTATTCAGATGAATAGTGAGACTTTAAAATTTTGTAAAAATGAGATTTCAGATTTTCTTTCAAAAGATTTTATCAGGCATAGTAAGTTACCTTGGTTATGTGCTACATTCTATGTCTAGAAAAATGCTGAGATTGAATAAGGGACACCCCGTTTAGTCATTAATTACAAACCCCTGAATAAAGTTTTAGAGTAGATTAAGTACCCTATTCCCAATAAAAACGACTTGGTTCATAGGTTGAGTAATGCAATTATTTGTGTAGGAAAATTCCTCTAGGTTTTTTAAATCAAGAACAGCCAGGAAAAAATGTCTTGAAACAAATAAAATAATGTCATTTGTGTAGGAAAATTTATCCCACCATTTGACAAAGAAATTCCTAACCAGGATATCTTCAACCTTTTCATAAATCCATTTGGAGATCCAGAAAATCTTGTATCTAGCATAGAAATGGACCAAGTAAGGGAATTTGGAGTTGCATTGGTCAATTTTGGTTAAAGCAAAAAATATTTCGAGAATAGGGCCAAATTGTTGCCACCATTTTTGGAACCAAAGGAGGAATGTATGTTTGCATTTCTTGTCAAAATTAAAGAACCAAGAATGTATTAAATCAGAGGTTTGAAATAGAGGAAATTCAAACCAAGATTTAATATAATCATAATAATTATATTGAATTTATGAATCAAGAATACTCTTGAGAGTATAAGAATTGGTTCCCCATGCTTCTTGAGTCATTACTAAAATAAGATAACAATCATGGGAAAAAAATCCTGGATTTATCTATTTTACAATAGATGGGCTTGATTGAAATTGATCCAATGTGGACCAATATGGCAAGGTAAAACTTCAGGTCTTTTGTTGAATTATGAGGAATCTAGTGCCAACCTAGGGGGAAATAATTTAAAACAATTTGAAACGAATCTGTATACATTGTTGATTCAATGTAAAACAGATTTTGAAATAAAGCTTTTCTGAAGTATTCTGCCTTAGAGGTAAGGAGGAAAACATTTGTGGCCCTGGGTCTTGTCGTTGCCAAATGAGTGACATACGGGTCATATGGCATGGCCAAGGTTGAAGCAAATGAACTAGGGGGAATAAATCTAGGGATACTCCCTAGAGTGGTAAATCTATTGGCAATCTCTAGTGGGGAGGATGTCGATAGTAAAAACAGGGGTGAAGTTGGTGAAGGCTGAGGCCTTTTGGGGGCTTCTGGCTTCTTTTTCTTGCTCATGTTTTCTGCAGAAATTCATGAGTAAGGAAATCAAGAATATAATTATTAGTTTATTTAATATATTCAATATCAAAATAAAAAATACTTAAAATCGTTTGCCATCGTGTAAAAATCTGTTTTGATGCATGTTTGGGACATCTTTTTCTAAAACATATTTAGCGTTTTTTTAATCAATTCGTAATAAGAATGTTTGATTGAGTAAATCACTTTGAAATTTAAAAATGTATAGTACTATAGATAATATCTCTTTCTTTATAGTACTGTAATTAGCTTGTGCATGATTCCAGGTTCCATAATGGAATCGAACGATTTATTCAGAAGAACCTGGTAAAAAAATTTGTTTCAGTATGCCACCATAACCTATGTCAGAGACATCTGTTTCAATAATTTTAAATAAATTAGAGGTAGGAATTCTAAAACAGGGAAGAGTTTTGACATATGCCTTGATTTGTTTAACCAAATTGGTATGGACAGATGTCCATGGAGGAGGATTGAGGCGAAGTCTCTTGAATAGAAGACGACATTGTTTTCTCATATCCCTGTAGAAATTAGAAATGTAATAAGTGAATCAAGAAATCTTTGAAACCGTGTTTTGTCAAGGATGACATCGGGGAATTTATCAGCAAATTCTATGGCTCTTTGGATTGGCCTGATTTTGCCTTCAGAGATGTCATAACCAAGGAATCTAATCTTTGTTTGAAATAGTTTAATCTTTTTTTGCTAAAATTACTAGACCATTATGTCTTATAATGTCAATGAATGTAGACAAATGTTTCTAGTGATTATTAATGGATTTTGAAAAGATAAAGACATCATCTATATAGACGATGGTAAAATGAGTGAATGAATTGAAAATATCATTTATAATGTTTTGAAACTCACTAGGAGCGTTTTTTAGGCCAAAAGCATCACAATCCACTCGTAATGTCCAAAAGAAGTAGTGAAAGCAGTCTTATAATGGTCAAACTCCCTAATTTGAATTTGCCAAAATCCAGATTTAAGGTCAAATTTAGAAAAAAATAATTGTTTTACTCAACCTATGAATCAAGTCGTTTTTATTGGGAATAAGGTACCTAATCCACTCTAAAATTTTGTTCAAGAGTTTGTAATTAATGATTAAATGGGGTGTCCCTCGCTCAATCTCAACATTTTTCTAGATATAAAATGCAACACATGACCAAAATGACTTACAATGCCTAATAAAGCCTTTTGAAAGAAGATTTGAAATCTCATTTTTGTAAAATTCTAAAACCTCACTATTCATTTGAATAGGTCTAGTTTTGGTTAGAATATTTTTTTTTCTAAAAAAACTTTAATATAAGGAACTGAAACAGCATGTTTCTTCCTATTCTAAAAAACATTAGGAAGATCATAACAAATATCATAAATCAATTTTTTTTATGAAAATTATTAATTTTTTATAGAAGCAATGCATCAGACTAATGCTCAGAAATCTTTTAAAACGTACTTCCTGTTGAAGGAAGTTTAAATGATTTGTCTTTGCAGAAGTTAAAGAACGTAAACCTCTATGAGTATCAATATCAAATTTTAAAACAAATTTAAATTTGACTTTCTGTCCGAAAGGATTAGTAGTAATCTTATCGGTTTCAGTAAAAAATGGGCAAATAGAAAAAATTAAAGGCATTCCTAGGATATAGTCCCAAGTCATGTTTTTAATAAGAACAAAAGGAATTCTAAAACAAACATTGTTCTGGCAAATATGAGCATTATTTAGCTCATAGTCGATTTTCATCTTAGATATGTTTGCAGAGAATAATTCATCTTTGGACTTTTCGAAGTATTTAGTGGGAACTAAACCTTTACGAATACAATTAAGATTCGATCCAGAATCAATCAAAGAAATCACTGAGAAAAAAAATTCGTGACAAATAATAATATCAACATTTGAATACCATTTAGAAGGAATAGATTGTTTAAGCAAACAAATATCTTTAACTAGACTAGAGGGTTCAGCATGGTTTGAAACATTGGTTTCCTATTTATTAGAAGGACATTCGAGATCAAATTGTCTTTCTATATTTAAAGAAAGCAAATCTTGTCTAAAAGATGAATTTTCAGACTTGAGAGAGTTAATATCTGATTTAAATCCAACAATCTATTTTTTGATTAAAACAATTTCATACTGTAAATCATGCTTTGAAATCTCTTTGGGTTTTTCCTTTTCAAAATGTCCAAAAGTTTCTTGAAAACTTATTTTTCCCTGAGTAGTTAATGGTTCCTTACAGACCATTATCTTCTTGAGTTGTAAGAGATATTTTTTTTTAAACTCAGGGTTTTCAATTTGTGAAATCAAGGTTAAAAGAAGGTTTTCTTGTTCTTTTTCTTTAGTTAAAACATTAATTGTCTTAATTTCAGAATTGTAACAAGAACCATTGCAATTGCAACCGAGCATAATCATTGCAGAATCAAATGGTTTAGCATCCGAGTAATATTTTGAATCACTAGAACTAAAATAATCGAAGTCAGATAATGAAGTTCTATTTTCAAAGAGGTGAAACAGTTCTTGCTAATCGTCTTCCTTAATATTCAAAGCATTACGCTTATTTTTCAATTTATTTGGCTTTTTTGGACAGTTATCAGCAAAATGTCCATACTTGCCACAATTAAAATACTTCTCATTTGAGGGAGTTTTGGAATCATTTTTATGAGAAATCTTTTTATGAAAAGATTTTTTATAAACTTCATCACGGGTTTTTCTCTTGTTATCCCCATGAGGTTTTTTGAAAACCTTTTTGAAATGTCTCTTTTTCTCCCTAGATGGAGTAATAGGAAAAAGGCCAAATTGTTCGCAGAATTTACTCATTTCATATTTAGCTTTCTTTCTATCATTTATCTGCTGACGAATCAATATTTAATCATTACACATAAGAATACCAAATTTCTTAATCATACTTATGATATCACCATAAGTATACCTATCATAATTAAGAAGTCTCGAGATATCAGTAAGTGAGTCTTTAACCTTAAGAGCAAACAAACGAGATAAACCATAAATGAATTTCTCTTTTTACTAAGGTTTTTCTGAATCATTTCTAAGCATAACTCTGGAAATAAAAACACTTTCATACCAATTGTAATCAGACATATTATGGCATCGTAAATTATTCAAATAATCAGAAATACGATTAGTAATGTTGGAAGGAGTTCCAATAAACTGCTTAATAATCGTATAAATCAAAATATTGACACTATCATGGATTCCCCTTCCTATGGTTTCGTCAAATATGGGTAATCTGTCATCATCATACTTGACAAAATTCTGAATGGTTTGTCTAGCTTCAGTGGTGAGATGTTTATTCTACCAAGATCGAAATATATCCGAAAATCTAGAAGTTAAAAGAGTAACAATCTCATATTGCTGAAGATTGTTGTTAACATAAGCACTAGCTACCATAGACATCTTATGCATAACATTGATGACTTCTTGTTCAGATTGTCCATCAATGTTCCATTCATAAATCCTATCAACAGTAGTAGAAAATTGAGATTGAAACATTCTTTCTTCAAACTGTAAATCACGACGAAGAGGCCTAGAAAACCAGTTCTTCGTCAGACTCATTGGGTTGGATCCTTTTGAAGTAAGTCTAACAATTTCAGGTTTCTTAATAGAAATATCTTGAAAACAATTTTGAATGTAATTGATAATAGAATCATCTTCAGAAGAAGAGTCATCTATGCTATAAGAAAACTTATCAAACTCAACTCCTTGGCCACTTTTGTTCAACACACTGGTGGATGGTTGTTCTTGCTTGACATGAGTAAGCATTTGATTAATTTTATTAAAAGTATTGACATCTTTGTTGAAATCTACTTTTTGCCTGTTTTCTGGTAAAATAATCAAAAGTTTTTCCAAAATTGGAGGAAGCAGGTTTTTCTAAAACGGGTTTTTCAACCTTTTCCTTGATACGATCTAACTGCTGACCTATTGTATGGAGGGTCTGATTGACAAAATTATTTTTTTTTTCCATAATCTTTTTTGTTTTTGTAAAAACAGTAGAGGATTTAGAATCATCAGAAATTTTAAAAGGTGAAACTACAACTTCAATTCCTTTTACTAAAATAAGGATAGTTTCAAGAGGGGGATGACTATATTTTATAATTGTTTTGTCCTCCTTTGTAAAACTGGTCTTTAAAATATTTAAAAATCGTTCTTTTGAAACATAATAGTTTTCAAGAAAATCAAAAAAAAAAAATATACTTATTGGACACATACATCATTTCTTTCCATTTTCTCTTAACTCTTTGCTTTTCAATAAATATAAAATTCGCATGATAAGTTTTTCTTTTACCACGATTTTCGGTAGAGTTAAACTCATTAAATAAAGAAATCATGTCTATTTCAAAAGCCTTATTCATCATCATTAATTGGTGATGAATTGGAGTTACCATATCTGAAGTTGTAGGAAAAGTTGAAGAATCATATTCTACTTTTATTTTTTCCTCTATGGTTTTTCCTTTAGATGATGGAATATCATCCTTGGTTGAATAATAAGTTGATGTAACTTATGAATCAGAAGTAACACCTTTCAGCTTTAGATTTGAAATAGAGAGTTTTTCCTTTTTAGAAATTTCCCTTATTAAAATTGTACGAGCAAAATCTTCTAGGAATTGTTTGAGATTCGCATATCTTCTTCCAGGATCAAAATCACAAGAAGATCTGGACCCAGCGAAAGACTAAGGCAACCAGAACCGCCTTGATTTGTTTAACCAAATTGGTATGGATATCTGTCCATGGAGGAGGATTGAGGCGAAGTCTCTCGAATAGAAGACGGCATTATTTTCTCATATCCCTGTAGAAATCAGAAATGTAATTGAGTGAATCAAGAAATCTTTGAAACCGTGTTTTGTCAAGAATAACATCAGAGAATTTATCAGCAAATTCTATGGCTCTTTGGATTGGCTTGATTTTATCTTCAGAGATGTCATAACCAAGGAATTTAATCTTGGTTTGAAATAGTTTAATCTTTTTTACAGAAACCACCAGACCACTATGTCTTATAATGTCAATAAATGTTGACAAATGTTTCTAGCGATAATCAATAGATTTTGAAAAGATAAGGACATCATCTATATAGACGATGGTAAAATGAATAAATGAATTGAAGATATCATTCATAATGTTTTGAAACTCACTAGAAACCTTTTTTAAGCCAAAAGGCATCATATTCCACTCGTAATGTTCGAAAGCAATAGTGAAAGCAATCTTGTAACGGTCAGACTCCCTAATTTGGATTTGTTAAAATTCAGATTTAAGGTCAAATTTAGAAAAAAAAAATTGTATTACTCAATCTATGAACCAAATCGTTTTTATTGGGAATAGGGTACTTAATTCACTCTAAAATTTTGTTCAGCAGTTTATAATTAATGACTAAACGGGGTGTCCCTCGCTCACTCTCAACATTTTTGTGGACATAGAATGATGCAGTACATGACCAAGTTGACTTACTATGCCTGAACGAAAGAAGATTTAAAATCTAATTTTTGCAAAATTCTAAAGTCTTACTATTCATCTGAATAGGTCTGACTTTGGTTAGAGCATTTTTTTCTAAAAAATCTTTAATATAAGGAATTGAAACAACATGTTTCTTCCTATTTCAAAAAACATTAGGAAGATCATAATAAATATCAAAAATCCATTTTTTTTATGAAAATGATTGATTTTTTATTAAAGCAATGCATCAGACAAATACTCAGAAATGTTTTTAAAACGTACTTCTTGTTGAAGGAAGTTTTAATGATTTGTCTTTGCAAAAATTAAAGAACGTAAACCTCTATGAGTATCAATATTAAATTTTAAAGCAAATTTAAATTTGACTTTTTGTCCAAAGAGATTAGTGGTAATTCCATCGATTTCAGTCAAAAATAGAAGAAATATATATATATATATATATATATATATATATAGACAGAGGCTAGATCGAGCAAGATGATGACCAGTAAGAAAGTAGAGAGAAATATATTCTAATACAGATGAAAATGTTTAGAACATAATAGAGATGGTGGGAAGCTTGATTTCTCCCTTGTTGGAGAGGGGAATGGTAAAGTTTCCAATTATGGGGACGTCTATGGTGAGACCCAAATCCAAGACATAGTCTATGTCCCGGTCTGCAGCAATGTCCCTCGCCAAGCTCACCAATATATTGTGTGGCACCTTCACCGGCACCTTCAGCAGCGTCGTGTCGCTCGCCTTCAGTGACCCTGGGTCTGGCATCGTCCCCAATGCAATCACCCTGATCATCCACACGTGCATACATATAACATCCCAATCACAAATCATTATATGCCATCGACCCCAATAAGGGAATTGAGTAAAAATTATTATGCTAAACTTTCTAAGAATTGAGTAGATGATAGCCTCCGAGGTGGATAAGATTGTTTTAAAATAAAATTGAAAGTTGAATAAAATATTATTATTATTTTAAGATTTAAAAAATTTTAATTATTTAATTTTATATAAAAATTTAAAAAATTCTAATAATTAGATTAGATGAATTGAGAGTAAGATAACAAAAAACAATCCAAAAAAGCTGGCGCTATCGGAAGATAAAAAAAAGGAGAAATAAGATGGATGGATGAATATTGAAACCTGCCATCACTCTTGAGGATGTAAGAGATCTCGCAGATGGGGAGGGGACATCCGTAGGGGTTGTTTACGGACACCTTAGCAAGATAATCCACCGAGTCAAGGTTGATGCGGTTGAAATCGACGTCCGTAATGCTGGCCTCTGGCTTCTACATGTTCTCCAACTTCTCTGCCACGAAGTTTTTGGCCTGGTCTAGTAGCTGCGACATTTCGATCGGATCAATTAATGAAGGTATTCAGAGAGAATTTGATGCAATATCCAGTCCGAAACTCTTGTTGCACAACGTTAATGGGGATAATATTATTTACACTTCGCAAACTATATGTTATATACTCAGGGCGGCTCGTACAAAGTGTGGCCTAAAGACAATCATTTTAAAATGAGTTGTGCTAGCTATTTGCATATATTTATATCAAATATAATTTATATGATATAATTTGATTTATATGATTTAAATTTGACATTTGGACGGTGTGTGATATATTATTTTAAAGTCTTTACATTATAAATTAGTACTTGAATGATACGTTAGATTATAAAGATATTTTTATTGTAAAATAAATATATATCTAACGTATAATATAAAAATATGTCAATTTGTGAGTTTACTTTTATCATGAGGTCTTTATAGTTGTAACACTTCTCTAAAATTTTTATATTTTTATAGTAATAAAAATCTCTATTCTAGATACTGAAATTAATTAAACGACGTTATCTAAAAAATTATTATAGTTATAACTTTATTGAGACAAAGTTGCTTATTAGAATTATTTTCGGATTTGGTAATATAATATTTTGGCTAATTTATATAATATTTTATTGTGACATAATTGATAATTGATCCTAATAGAATTAAAGTATTAAATTTTGTAACCTATTATAAAAGTAATATATGTTACAGACAGTCATAAAATGCGTAAGTACTCTACAATTGTTTTGAAAAAGAGTGAGTTTACTATTTAAAAATTAATTAATTTATGATCAACTATACATATATATTATACTAGCATATTGCATACAACTAATAATAGTTACGTATTAAAACTCCTTATATTAATTAATTCAATATAAGCGGATGAGAATATGCTCTAAGTACTACATGACACGATTAATGTGGTATATACTTTTCTTGTATATATAAGAATGAATTATGGTACTTTTAAATGTATATTTTATATATAATTAACTATATATATATATATATATGAGAGTTATATACTTGTACCGTACATTAATAAATTTTTCTTTGTTATTGTAAATTAATTAATTACTATAATTATAATTATATATATATACATAGAATTCTTAATAAAAAAGAATTAACTTTAATCTCCGACAGCATGCATGCATATTTCATGTTCTGCGTTTGAAGCGAAGTCGGATCAGAATACGTTATTTTGCACATGATCTATATATTATTTGCTGGAAAGTTTTTGCGCACGAGTAAAAAACACATTTTAAGGTAGTTATTAATACAATATTGAAGCCGGGATGTATGCTAGCTTATTGCTTAATATGCCACTTTCTGTTAATGTTTGTCCTCTGAAAAACATTTTCTAGTTGTAAATTAATATTAGGCCGGGCAGATCGAGCAGAATCGAGATCCATTATATTCAGACTTTCAGATCAGCAGTAGGCTAGCTCTTTCAAAAGAAACTAATCCTCATCATGATGATCATGATAATTAATTATATTTATAAAATTAGAAACGTATACATGATAGATAGTATTCAAAGACATGTTCAAGAGAAGGGGAAAAAAAGAAAACTGACCTCCATTGATAATAAAATTGGATGCTCTTGAGCAGAAAAAACCCCAAGAAACTGTGTCAAAGTTTTCTCAAGGAAAGTTATATAGCCTAATTCTTTTATGGCTGATCTTTTGGCTCCTTCTACTCGATCCTGTTCATGTGCTAGGACAATTGAAATCACCCTGCCTTTTATTTAAAAAAAAAGAAAAAAAAAAGAAAGAAAAAAAGGTAGATAGGAATGTTTGCTTTCACCACGTCCACTTTCCTTCCGCAGAATCAATAGCCTAATTATACAAAGGATAATTTTGCATTTCACATTTTCATTCTACTATTATTCATTAACCTTTAATTTTTTTTTTTCCAAAAAAAATTAAAGGATAATTAATAAAAATAAAATATGAATTTGATACTTAGCATTACCCACTAAACACTTCTCTCTTTTGTCTTCAAGCTGTTTGGACATCCACATATATAATCTATCTTTTCTTTAGGAATTAGGAATCATGACATTTTCCTTAAAGCTATTAATGGAATAGCATACAGAGGTGCTGGTATGGACCAATGCTTTTGATTGGATTCTAATTTCAATCTAGAAATCAAATTGTGGAACTAACCAAAAAGTTTGAAGAGCATGAGATCATTAAAAACCGATCGAAATCGACTGACAAAGAGATCAATAGGATGGAATCGGTTCGGACCAACTTAGTATCCAAACGTCAAGATCCATTGGACCAAATGGCATAAAGCCTAGTTTTTAAATGGGAGAATCAAGTTCGAACTCTAGAAGATGGAAACTTTAGTGGGATCTATAATTAATGCTTCGTGTAAGAGTTCAATATAAAGGAGAACACATATAACTCCGATAACAAATTTTATTAATGAACCCTCCAAACTTTGTGTAGGGGTCACAACAGATCATCTTAGTAAGCAAGGGAGATAATATTTTGAGAACAATAACTCCAACAAGCCTAATGGTATATAGATGGTAAATTTATACGCTGTGTGTTGTGGCATTTTTGGATCTTGACCAATTCAAGACCCAAAAAGGTTATGATACAAACAATTGTATGCGAAATCAAATAAATTTGAGGTTTGGCTTGATCTAGTTGTTTTTCCTGGACAAGTAATATCTAAGGGTGGTATTGTGATAGATCCTAGTATGATCATGGTCATAACTTTGCTTGAGGCCACAAATAAGGTTAGTAGTTCCTTAGGAATTTTCCAGTATATAAGTAGAGATTAGTATTGTATTGACCACAACATGATTTAGTATCGGACCTCTCATTATATGCAATAATGCCTCGCATAAAAAGGATTAGGTTTGTTAGGCTAAGTGATGCAAGGGGATAAGGATATAGTGTTTTTGAGATGGCAGATTCTATGTTGATAGCATTGGACTACCTCAAGAAGACATATCAATGCAAATATGATAGGAAATTATGAAAATATATGAATCGAGATGATATTGCACATGCATCAGTATTTTGACTTTAATTTTAGTTACGAATATTAGAATTATGCATATAACCCCATTCAGGTGATCTACATTTCGACCTCAAATTAGCCTTTTTCTCATTTGAGTCATCAATTTAAGTTTTTTTTACCTTTTATGAAAATGTCTCACTTTCACTTTTAGATGATTTTGATTCTGAGCCAGATACTTTACAAAATTCTATTTTATTACATTTTTTTTATAGGCAAAATTGAGATTGCCTTTGGGAAATATTCTCAATTTCGATTTTCCTTAGCTATTTGAGCACAGCACGTCGGTTTCAGAACTAGTTTCTTTTTTGGATAAGATTTCTTCTCAGTCTCAATCCTTAGTTTCTCTTGATTAATTAATTGCCAGAATAAACCTTATTTTGCTCTCCATCAATTGGCATAAGATCTTTAATGTTTTTCTTGGGGTAACCAATTTTGATGATTGGTGGTAGAGGTCGTGGTCGACGTGGGTAGACTTCGACTAAAGAAGCCCCTCAATACAATCATAATGTACATGATGTGATGATTGCAGATTTATAAAGATAGATGGTGTTGAGTTTGACTTGATTTTCTAGTGAACGTATGTTTTCTAAGGCGTGGTTTGATGTTGTTGGACTTTGGCTTAATCTGGTTCGACACTGTAGATCTGGTTCGACTATCAATTGACACTTGGCTTAAGTGAGATTTAGGTAGAGACTTTACTTGACACTTGCACGACATACCGCTCGAGCGATATTGAAGTCTTAGTTCTCGCTTGAGCGAAATTTAACTTCGCACAAGTGAATTCGTACCTAAGATTTTGTGTTGTTTCTCAATAAATATATGATTTTTTCACTATATTTTGTGTGAGACTTTGGTGAGATACTTTTAGAGAGCAGCCATACACTTGTAAGAGATAAATTCCTCCTGTTAACAATTCTGAGAGTGTACTGAGTATATTGGGACTTTGAGATTATGAGGATTTGCGAAACATCTCTTTATATTCTATCTTCATTATAGAAAATTCATTCTGACAGACCCCGATGGTGAACATAGGTTCACATTGAACAGAACTACTTAAATTGATGTTCTGTGTGTAATTATCGATATTTTCTTTTGTGCTTTATATCCATTGCAAAATTTCAAATTTATCGTTCGATACAATTTTTCCCGGCATATGGCAAAATCAACCCAGCTTCTAGAAGTGCGAAACTTGGAGGGATAGATGTACGATTATAATTCTAACTTCAATTTCAAGAACCTATATCATAATCATGTTCTGTTTCGAGAGTACCATTGTAGGAAGGAATGAGGTGGAGACCTAAACTTTAGAGTTGATCTACCAGAATTTTCTGGTGCTCTACAAGCTGAGGGTTAGGGCTTCATCAAATAGTTGCATGAGGTTGAGCATTTTCTTTATTACAAGAATATCCCAGATTGTATGAAGGTGAAACTGGTCGCCTTCAAGTTGAAGGGTACGGGGCATTACATAGCATGCCTGAGGATGGTGTGTTGAGGATTAGAAATAAACTTCGGCTAATTCAGAAACAAAAGAGTGAGAATTTTTAAAATTCCCTTCTCGTTACAAGGCAAACTTGGAGAGTACAAAATGAAGTAGGAAGTAAACAAATTCACATAACAATGTTTGCTTGTCAACAAGTGAAGTACTTGACGTTTGCAACTAATGAAAATGGAACCTCTCTTCCCTCTTTTTCACTGTTTTGTTTTCTAACAGTTTCCCCTTCCTCCCTTCATTTTCAGCCTTCTCTCTCTGCTACCGAATTTTCATGCTCGCCATTGAAGATCTCTGAACAAGTTTTTAGTTAAAACTCTGCCTGAAGTTGCTCTAGACCGAGTGACCTTTATATCAGAATCCTCTTCTGACATAGCACTGTAGAGGGTAGCATTCTTTCTGAACCTATCGAGTCAGTAGTTGTGGATAAATTGTAACGAGAGATTTCCTAGCTGTTCATTTATGTAAGAAGCAGATGGGAATGAACATTTCTGCTTCTAGACTGACTACCAATTCCTCTCAAGCTTGTGAAATTGCTTCCTGAAGATAGTTGAAAGCTTTCTTATAATTTAAGAATCCCATAAACCAGAAGTCAAAATTGTCCACTGTAACTATTTCCATGTACTTTTCTGAAGGTTTCTTCACATTTTCGCTTTGATTTATTCTCTCTATCTTCCTCAGTGGAATCAAGACCTGTACCAGATGGATATATATATTACTTTCAATATTAGGGAGGGAGAGACAGAAGAATGAATGATTTTTTTTTTATTTTTTATTGCAAGTTACCTTGTAATGGAACCTCGTCATGTCTCCATCTGGAGAAGAGATTTTCATTGATCTCTCACTGCAGAATGCAACCTTTTCTGTGGAAATAAATAATAGGCCTGCAATAGGACCAGCTGTAGTTGATAAATAGCATTGGGAAGCCTTCAGCAATTTCTCTCCTTCTTCAACACTGAAGAACCGCTTGAACACTTTATCCACACCACCTACTTTAAGAATTCTAGCCCCCAAGCTCAACTTCCCTTTCACAGTTTCAGAGATCTTGGGTCCATGTCTCACTGCAGATTCACAACATTTAAAAGAAATCAAATTTCTTGATTCACCCTATTTATTCATCTTTCCACCAAACAAATGAAGCAAAATGAAATTTGAACAAAAAGACATAATCTTTAAAACTGCTTACCATGCTCTCTAAATCCATGCACAAAACTATGTCCTTTTTTACTAATCTTGTTCTTCCTTTTAGAATCTGCAGCACCTGAAATAACAAGATTGCTTTCAATATTAAAACAACCTTATTTTGACTTTTAGTTGTTGGATTGAAAGAGAAATTAGAGGCATACCCTCGAGTGATGGAATACGGTATTGACAAGCAGAATCAGTCAAGTATCTCTTAGGTGCCCTGTCCACTCTGTATGCTGCGGAGCGTATTGGCATTCCAGCAACAAGTTCTTGAAGAGAGATTTGAGAGATTTTCATGTTTGCCAAAGGTGCAAAAGTTCTGATTGGAACAGCTGATTGTTTGCAGTATAAGGGATATCAAATAAGGAAGAAATGGTTACTTAGGATGATCAAGTATTGTAGTTTGCAAAGGTATTTAAAGAGCTGGAAAATGCATGGTGGGTTAATTTTGTTGCATAAGTCAGCTATGGATCATCCAGAAAAATAAAGGTGCATCCATGCACTCTTTAAAGTTAGCCCTTAAAGAATATAAAGGATGTTTGATTGCTTTTAGAATATTAGACATTATAGAAAAGTCTGACTCCATTGTGAATTCCAGAGAAAAGCTTGTTTTAGGTGTTTTAATTTAGAATGATTGTTCTTCTGCAGGAGTACTTCATTTCTTCTTATTAAATATATTACTGGGAAAAGACCTTTTCAATCACACAATCGTGGCAAGCGTCATCTGTTGCCTCCTTTTCTCTTATGCTGGCTGTATGAGGGTGGCCCTTGAAGCTTTCTGAGCTGGAATTTTAGCTTTCTGATGCCATGCATGAAGTCTCTTTGGTACCAAGTTAAGGCAAGAGGTAAGTTATATTATACATCAAACGTCCCAACAAACAATAATAGACACAAAATCTTTATAAAGTACTCAAGAATAAGTACTGTTACATTTACAAAGAAATAAATATTGAGATGGCTATATCTGATTTATTAGATTTACTTCATAATAAAATATAACTTTATAATTTGATTAACCATATCAATTAATCACGTCAATTTGTGAAATTATTTTTATTTTTATACAATACTTTATAATAAAATATAATTTTATAATCTGATTAATCATATCAATTAGCCACATCAATTTATGAAATTATTTTTATGTAATTATTTTATAATTAGAATATTTTTTCTCAGGAATTGCCTCAGCTTAGATGTTTGATAGAGTAATATGAACAAAAACCTTATCTAAGGTTTGCAAGCAATAGGACAGCCACCCATATGCTGATCAGGAATACCACCAATCTTTGCAAATCCCATGTCAGCAATCAGTATATTGTCGATTGAAAATGCAAGGTCGATTTCAACAACAAATTATAGGCAGACAATATATAGTAGGGTGTACCATACCTTTTACGTTTCTGGGAGAGAGAATTGCCACCCGTATCCACGTACTCCCTTTTACCTAATGGCTAATGCACATGCCAAATTGTGTGGACTTTTTGGAAGTTATTATAAAGGTACTGTTAATTGGAGCGGCAAAAATGTACGTTGAAAATGGCCTTAAGAAAAAGTCACTCGACGCTAAGCAAGATCTTGTGTTGTTTCTATAAATGTGAGTCATATATAGTCGAAATTCATTGAAGAATAAGAGTGAAGAATATAAGAGTGAGATGTAGGCTTCATTTGGTTACATAAACCATCTAAGCTTATTTAATCATTGTAATTTCTTTTAAAATTTATATAAAAGATAAAATAAAAAAATCAATTTTTTTATTTTTAAAATAAAATTATATTAAAAATTATATTTTAAAAATATTTTATTCTATTTTAACTGTCTAATCAAACGACACCATAGTCTTTACAGCCCGTATCTAAAAAATTTGACTGGAGAAGCAGCTGTGTATACTCACGTGCCGGTCACAAAATAAAAGTACCCCAAACAAACAGCTTCAAGATCTAGAAAGTTAAACAATCTCGTGCGGTTGAAACTTGAAACTTGAAACTTGAGACTGCCATGTAAGTAAGGAAAATGATATACTTACACCTTTTTTATAATTTTTTTATTATTTAATTTAATTTTTTAATTTTTTACAAAAAATTTTTTACTTAATGATTAAGAAAATAATTATTAATAAAATTATACATTTTTTAAATTTTGTTTTAATAATTAAAGATATTAAAAAAAGATTTAAAAGAAAATAACAAAAAATTTAAAACAATATGAATAATAAATAAGTAATGATATAGTTGTAAGGTATCATTACCCTGTAACTAATATAACCATATTAGTACTAATAATAAAATGTTAGTGAATGTTTTTCTTGAAAATATGAATTAAGTGATGCACTCTTGATAGAGTGTCATTAATATATACTATTGTAAACAAAGTTGAAGGAATCGCTAGCCCAACCTGAAATACAAGCATATATATCAGTATTTTGAATTTTGTATTATATCGGCTAATATGACTAATAAATACCATATTGAAACAGTGGTCGACATATAATAGAGTTTATTTTGTATCGGTTCAAATATCGGCCGTACCAGTTATTCTTGCATTGGTCTTACTGGATTTCAATAATTTTTTTTTTGTTATTTTTTTTATCTTAATTCAGACTAAACTATTTATATATATATTTATATAGATAATTTATTCATATATTGATTATTATTTTGAAATATAATTTATATATAATTTTTTTTATATATAAATTATTTAAAAATAATATATAAAATAATATTAATATTAAAATATTTCGTTTCAATATTTTAATCGATACGTTATTAATACAATATTCAAAACATTTCTATATACTCCACCCCTATAGGAAGATTTGGGCTAAAAGAATCCTTTTGAAAAGTCCATGAAGTGTGTTCTATTACTCAAGATCTTCCCGTAATTCTTGAACAGATCTTGACTTTAGGTACATATAATATACTATCATGACTGCGACTCAACTACATCTTTTTATTTAAATATCTTACATTTGGTATCAATGCCTAGAAAATAGAGTTTATGGGTTTAAAAAAACGAACCAATAAAATTAAAAAAAAAATTAAATAAATGTATGGATATAGATATAATAGAAACCAAGACCCAAAATACAAAATGCTTTTAAGGTTCATCCATTTCTCTATTTTTTCACATAAAATATAACAAATAATTTAAATTTTAAAATAAAAATAATATTTGAACATTATTTTATTCAACTTTCATCTCAACTCATCTAATTAATCTCAATTTATTATCCAAACCTTCCTTACTCAGTTGAGACTATTCCAAAATATATCTAATAGTACATCAATTACATATATATATATATATATATAAACTTGCTATGTTTGACAAAGAGTTGCCGGCGGAAGAAAGTTGTTCTCATTTAAATTAAATGTTGAGCAGAAATTGGTTAGTGGTTGGTGTTGTTTGTGTCACAATTTTGATGAATTTGTCAAAGTCTAAGTCGGGAAACATGATTATATTACTCTTTAAGTTAGAATGTAATCTCATCATCAAAAGTGGGCACCATATCACCACCATTCTTGACATTGGTAAGGAGACAAATGGTTTTATTTTTCATATTAATAATAATAGAGGCATTCGAGGAGAATGTAAGTGCATTAGAAAAGGTCAACAAGTGTCATTGTGTCTTAGTCCACACAAAATGAGCTATCATGCAGTCACAGGATGGATGATGGAGTGCTGCAAGTGCTATAGTCTACACACTAGGTTTTTTAATTCAGATGCTTGAATTAATTTATCCACCGCGGAAGTGTTACTTTTATTATAAAAAAAATGATTATAATATAATCAATGATTATTTTTATTATGAATAATCTTTTTAATTACAATTAATTGATTATATATATATCTATATTTTTATAGCAATTTTTATTTTTTAATGGAAAGGAAGTGATCCTTTCAGATTGTGTCTCAAATTTCAACGGAAGCAATAGAAAAACCAATTTTCAACTTTGCTCACGTCAACCTTTGACTAATCTGTAGAAGTGTTTTCGGAATATTAAATGTTTTAACTAGAAAAAAATTAGACACAAAATAAAAGCTTTCATGTATCTATATTTTTGCTCGAAAAGTATCCGAAATGGAAAAAGGATCCGAAAAGTCAGTATTGATCAGCAGCCTGAAAATTGGGCATGTGGACATGACACAAACAATCATATCAATGTCAACAATGTGTAGAAGTTCTCCCATTATAAAAGCAGAGTAGTGATGAAGCAAACGCTTTAAAAAAAAGCCTCCCAATCTTCAAGCTCTAGCCCAGGCCGCAGCCATGATGGATAGGGATCAAGACAAACCTCTAGCCCCAGCAATTCACCGCTCGGGCAGCGACAATGGTGAGGCTGCCCTACACATTAAGAAACTCCGCCGCAAAAGGTGCATCAAATGGTGCGGCTGCGTGGCAGCCGTCTTGCTAATTCAAGCCGTGGTGATCTTGATCCTTATATTCACTGTCTTTCGTGTCAAGGATCCTGTCATTAAGATGAACGGCATCACAGTTACCAAGCTCGAGCTAGTCAACGGCACGACCCCTAAACCCGGCACCAACATGTCTTTGACAGCAGATGTATCCGTGAAGAATCCCAACGTGGCATCTTTCAAATACAAGAACACCACCACAACTTTGTTTTACTACGGCGCGGTGGTTGGCGAGGCGCGAGGGCCGCCCGGCCAGGCCAAGCCAAGGCGAACCATGAGGATGAACATCACGGTGGATATTATCACCGATAAGCTTTTGGCCAGTCCGAACTTGGCGGCGGATGTGGCGTCGGAGATGCTGTCAATGAGTAGCTATTCAAGAATACCAGGGAGAGTGAAATTCATGGGTATTATCAAGAAACATGTGGTTGTGAAAATGAATTGCACTATGACGGTTAATATCACAAGCCAGGCAATACAAAGTCAGAAGTGCAAGCGGAAGGTTAGCCTTTAGGGTTATATATATAAGATCGAGTAGATAGATATATTATTTGTAACTTAATTAATACATGATGTGGTTATAGCTAAATGGATGGTGTTATATAATTTGTAGCAGATATTTACCTCATCTATTCGCGCATAATTATTATTTAAAAGATTATTTATAAATTGGTGTGTTGATCACATCATTTTTAATACTGTTGATTTGATATAATTTGATTTGTTGCAAAAGTTATAAAAAAAAATAATGATAGTTTTATCATTTATTTATCAGTATCTTTTTATTATTATTTTTTTTTAATTTTAAAATTTTTTTTTACTGAATAATTAAGAAAGTGATTATTAATAAATTTATATATTTTTGAAAATTTTTCTGAATGATTAAAGATATTAAAAAAATATTAAAACTAAAAAACTAAAAAATAAATATACTTAAAATAGTAAATAAATGGTAAATAAAGTGTAAATCACTATTAAAAAAAATACAATTATCGATTTTGTATTCCTGTCTTTGCATGTCAGGATCTGGCAAAAGAAAACGATCTCTCTCTCTCTCTAACTTTATGAAAAAATATAAAAATACTAATAGTTAAGTCTCGTTCCAAATCTTACTCTTTTTTTTTTCTTTTGACTAATAATTAAGAAAATATTATTTAATAATATTATAATTGCTTTTCTTTTTAAAAATGTTTAAAAGCATTAAAAAACTGATGTAAAAGAAACAAAAAGAAAATATAATTAGTAGAACCCGGAGCAGGTCCCAAATAGCGGGAACTGTAGCAGCCCCCATATATATATATATATATAATATATATTATATATATCATCATATTTTGTATTGTCTCTCACCGATCATGCAGAATGTAAATATCATCATATTTTGAATATCATTCGCTCTCTTCTCATATCTGCCTCTCTCTCTGAGCATTTCTGGAGTGAAGCAACCTTTATTGTTGCCCATATCATCAATTCGGTTCATTTCCCTACTATTCCCAATAAAACTCTATATAAGCTTCTACATAATAACATTCCTGACTATGGTTCCTTTCATGTCTTTGGTTATACCTACTCTGTTCTTCTTCCTCCCCATAAACGCACCAAATTAGAGCCTCATTCTTGGATATGTTATTTTCTTAGTTATGACATTGAACAAAAAGGGTATCAATGTTATGAGCCCACCACCAAACGTCTTCGGCTCTCTCATCATGTGCCTTTTCGGGAACAAAAGTTTTTCACTATGGTCTCTCCCATTTTTGCTATACCTCTCCTTAGTCATCTCTTTATCTTCACTAATCCTTCTATTGATTTGGATAATTAGTCATTTGATAGTGTTGCATGTAATACAAGCTCTACATGCACTCAATCTTTGGCTACTTCTAGGTTTGTTAATACGTTTGCTGGTCCTTCTGTTCCATCACTCATTTAGTCCCCTCCAGTTTTTTATTTTCGTCACTCTAGTCGGGTAAGAGCCCCTCCCACTCAATATTATCGCTATTTATGAGGAGATAAATCTTTGTTCTCACTTCTGTTATGTCATCAGTACTATTAATATCTTGTTATGATATCAACACTTCTCGAAATATATTATTTTTCATTCTTATTTTTAGGTAATAATTGAACGTTTCACTTCTATGTACAGGGGTTGTGATTTTATCTTCATTCTTTATTTTTCTCGGTTGTTTTGGAAATAAAAGATCCATTAAAGTTTTTAAGGGAAGGACCCAAATTAGCGGGATAGATCAACGATCATTTGGATCCCAAATAAATTTGGGGTAGAGGCAGCCACCCCTAAGTTAGGCCTTCATGTTGCTGCCATATTTTCGTAGTGGGGCGTGTTAGTACATGTCCCGTTTTTGGGATCCTGATATTAGGATTCCGATTTTCAATTTTTTATATATATAATTTTTAAGTAAATATTTTTAAATAATATTGTGATTTTTTTATATTTTTAAAAAATATTTTAAGATATTAAAAAAATCATGTAAAAATATGTGTATTTTTTATATGATTTTTAATATCTTAAAACATTTTAAACAGAGAATAATCATCAATAAAAACAATAAAATAAAGAAATCTTCTCTTAGTGGGAATGAGTGAGTGACCCCATATATTAGAATGAGCAAGATAGAAAAAATTAAAAGAAAATGACTTACTTATATTAAACAGTGACTGAGTTTGTTTCCCTAAGTGACAAAGAATACAATCGAATTGAGTTTGTTTCCCTAAGTGACAAAGAATACAATCGAATTGATGGAAATCAATTGAACCAAGATGACCATAAGAAGCTAAGAAGATGAGATGAGGAGACATAGCATAACCAATACGAGAACGTCACATGGTTGAGATAGTGGTGAGAATGGCAGATGAGGTACAAATGGTGAGAGGAAGGTGTAAATAAGAAAATTCAAACAGATGTCCAATCTTATTGCCTATCCCAAGGAGCTGTCTCGTCTGTGGATCCTACACATCACAACCATGGTTACTGAATATAACCTGAAGACCTAGTTCACACAGTTAACCAACAGAGAGAATATCAAAATTAGAATTGAGTATTAAGTATGTGTTTGGAATAGACAAAATGGAAGTTGAAACATACCATATTATGAGTGACAGGCAAGTGAGAACCATCAATGATGTAAATGACAACTTTGGAAGTGAGCTTGATTTTATTGAAAGCAATTATGAATTTCATATGATTGCAACAAGCAAAATCTAGAAACCAAGACGACTACTTGGGATAACATATAAGACAGTAGAAGATCGGGATAAAACATGGTGGATTAAGGTCGCAACATCAACTGCAATAAGATGAGTAGGAAAAAATATACTCTTAGAAGCCAGAGAAGACTCAAAAGCAGTGTATGTAGAGGAAGCAACAACAATTATGTAGAAATTCATAGGCCTAACTCATCTTATAAAACTGGTTCAATAAGAAAGATTTGCACATCACTTAAAAGTATGTCCAAGACCTTGTTAATAGGCAATGTGAGATTTATTCCTCAATACCCCCCCTTACGTGCAGATCAGTAATTTTTCTGGTTCTTGTCACGGGATAAGTAGTGTGAACACCCATTCGTCCTGTGACAAGTTTTAATACCATGTAGAAATTCATGGGCCTAACTCATATTATAAAACCAGTTCAACAAGAGATGTTTGTACATTACTTATAAGTATGTTTAAGACCTTATCTACAGGCAATGTGAGATTTATTCCTCAACAAACTATTTGGTAGACTAGACGGTGATACTTAATCTTAATTTACAACTTATGACAATCACTAATTTGATGACTATGATGCCACAATATTTTAAATAAAATGACAAAACGAGGACTAAGATTATGATAAGTGTCTAGAACCAAGTGAAGGAGTGGCAAACTCTAAATCATGAGCAAGGGAGGACGGTAACGAGGAAATCTCACATTGTTTAAGAATGAGATTGTCTTGGTAATTTTATATGAATCATCATCTCTTATTCCTAATAAGATATTTTAGAGAAAGGTGTATGGATTTCTTTATAGTATCAGAGCCAAACCTTCCGGCATTGGACTCCACTAATTAATCCAATGAAATCCACTTGTAAGAGCACGACAAAAAGATCGGCCCCCCAGTAAGAGGAGGCCTTATTAGGAAGGGAAGATGATATTTCATATAAAGTTTAGGATAATTTCATTCTTAAACAATATGAGATTTCCTCTTTAGGCGGCAGGGCCTTGCCTCCCATTAGTCTATCCCTCGACTATCATAATCCCATGACCCCCTATCTGTCTACCCTTTGTTCTTCATATTTTTCAACATTGCTTTTTGGTTATTTTCTCTTCTTTTCTCGAGTCTTGTGCATGTTTTATCTCGTGATACCTTTTGCAAAGTTTTTACGAATTGTGGTAAGATAATGTTACATATATATAGTTTTGGAGAGTGCAACTCCCATGTATCCCTTTGAAAAAATTGGGGTTTACTATTAAAAAAAAGTTTTTTTATATGGATCTCATATTTACCTATTTTTCAAAAGTAATGGGACCTACATACTCAAAGAGTAAGTATCATTTCTCTTTATTGTGAGTTGTGCTACTGCATAAACCAGTTTGAAAAAATAGTCATCCGAGGTTTCCTTGATTATTTTGCCAGTATCTCATTCAAATCCATTTGTGGTACTCATAACGATCATTATGCACATTAGTTCTATTTGAGAGAAACTTTACTTTCACACTTCTTTTACTTTAATATATTTCAGTTTATATTGGACCTTTTTTTATAACAGGACATTCATTTATATAATATAAGAAGTATCTCATATTACAATTGAGAATTATCTATCCAAATAAATTGAGCAACAAACTCAAGGACTGTATGTAGCCACATTGCCACATCTTGAACTCTCCAAGTATGTCTTGCTAGATAATAAGCCACTTGATTTCTCATGTGTGGGACAAACTGAACACGATGCTCATGAAACCTGCTAAGCAATTCCTTTACATCTACTATAAGATGACCTAGCAGAGATTTAGATTCCTCTTCTGATTGTAATGCCTGCACCAGAATTAAGCTATCACTTTCTAATATGATGTTAGAAAACCTAAGCTGAGAAGCAAACTGCAAACCTCAAAACATTTCCATGAGCTCCACTAATTCAACTTCCATCAGTTGTTCCTTTTGCTTACTGATTGCCATAACAACTTGACCCAACTCATCCCTCACAACAACGCCTATACCAGCTGTATTAAAATAAAAAATAATGTCTCATCCATATTCATCTAAAAGAAACCAATGGGGGGAGCACTCCAACTTGTTGAAGGATTAGAACTTGCTGGTTTAATAGCAAGAATCATCGAGTTATGACAACTCATTGCATGATTATTACATATTCAGCGGATAGTTTAATCTGTTCATTTATTAACTTGTTTCTTCTCTATCAGAAAGCCCATGCTATGAGGAAAATCTCTTAAGCTATTTGAGTTCCCCTATCCAGATTTTTCCTTGCCACATCTATAAGAGAGATCAAGCCAATCATTGTCCCCATAACAAGCATAACAGTTAACCAAGCTTCCTTAACATCAGGGCAATTGATAAGTGCATGAGTGAGATCTTCAGACTGATGGCCACAGAAATTACATTGAGTAGCCTGAACTATTTTTCTTCTATATAGGTTCTATATTGAAGGTAAACCATCCTTGCACACCATCCATGTGAAGATCTTTATTTTTTTGAGGGATATGCATTTTTCACAATGATTTTCATATCTTCTTGTCTGCCCCAGTTGATGGATTTTTTGCTAGATCATCTGAAACCTTAGTTCTCAGCAATCTATATGCACTTTTCACACTGTACCTTGTCATATCCAAAAATCCTCATGCCTACTAGGACTCAAAACAATCTTCAAGATGTCAGCTACAATACTTGGATTGAAGATGGCTCGAACTTGTGCAACATCCCACCACTTTGATTGAGCATCAATTAAACTTGCCACCTTTAGAGACGGATCAATTTAAGCATTCAAATTCATCTATGATTTTAAAAGCATTGTGTCTTGATACCCATATATCTTCCCACACCCTAGTAGTTTTCCCATCCCCCACTCTCTTTAAACATCCACTTTTTAGAATCTTTCTAGACTCCCAAATTTCTTTCCATGCATAAGATGAATTGTGACCCAATTTTGACTTTAGAAAATTATAATGAGGGAAGTACCTTGCTTTATAAATCTGATGGAGAAGGTAACCCTCATTATTTAATATCCTCCAAGCCTGTTTTGCTAGTAGGGTAGAATTAAATAATTTCAAGTCTTGGAATCACATCCCTACTTTAAATTTTGACTCAAAAAGCTTCTCCCATTTGCACCAATGGATTTTTCTCTCATCTTTCCTTTGGACCCACTAAAGCTGAGCTATCAGTCTTTTCAACTCTTTTCATAAGCTAGTGGGCAACCAAAAGCAACTCATTGCATATGAGGGTATTGAGAGAGCTACCGCTTTAGTCAGAATCTACACTTCACCAATGGATGAAAACTTTTCCTTACATCCCTACAATCTCTTCCATACCTTCCCTTTAATTTCAGCAAAGGCCATCGACTTTGATTTACCCACAACAAGAGGCAAACCTAAATACTTTTCATATTATTTAGTTGAACTTCCACCCCCACATTAACATTATTGCTCTCTTCTCAAGCTCTAAAACATTTTTGCTAAACAACATGGAAGTTTTTTTTTTATTGATTATCTGACCAGAAGCCCTTTCATATATTTGTAATAGCTACTGAATAGTTGAACAAGTTAGCACATCATCCTTGCAAAAAATTACTAAATTGTCTACAAACTGCATATGATTTATTCGAGGTGCTATCCTACACAGCTTGATCCCTTGTACAATCTTTATCTCCTCAGCTTTCCTTAACAAGTTAATTAATCCCTATGTACATACCAAAAATAGGTAAGGGGATAGAGAGTCCTATTGTCTAAACCCTTTAGATGGTGCTATAGGATTTGAAGGTTTCCCATTTATCAATACTAAAAAGGATACATATTTTAAATACTGCATGATTAACCTCACCAAACTACTTGTGAGCCCCAGCTTGATCAGCATATTTCTCAAGAAGTCTCACTCTACTCAATCATATGCTTTTGACATATCTAACTTCAACGATATAAAATCTTTTTTCTTTTCTTTTCTATTTGAGAAGTGTATAAGTTCTGAAGTTCATAAGCAATAAGAACATTATTGTCACTTATCAATCTTCCTTGTACAAGTTCATATACAAGTTTATATTGGATATTGAAACTTGCCAAATCCAATACGAATTAGTTCATAAATAAAAGAAATGTAATCAACCAAACTCATAATCAAAAGAAGTATAAATATTTTTCTTTTAATAAATAAATGGGAAATCTTGTGAACGATGAAATGATTTAAATCTTCTGGCCAAGAAAATAAAATAAAATATTTATTTATATATATAAAGAGCCTATCTAACAGAATTTCTTGTTCTAACGGATCTGTTAAATATTATTCTTGTTTTAACGTCTGTTTATAATACCTGCCCTGCTAACTAAATCGTATGTTTTAACGTCTGTTTAAATGCCCTGCTTACGTCTATTTAATATGGAATTTAAATATTTATGCCGCATGCTCCTCCCCATTGGAATTCTTCTAAATAAAACGTTCGAATTATTAGATAGTAATATGGAATTTAATATGGAATTTTATATGCATGCTCCGTTTAATATGGAATTTAAATTCTGACCATCCATCTGCTATGCATGCATGCTGTACTTCATTGTATTTACTCTATTAGACACTAATATTGGTAAAATAATATTAAAAGGCTCCACTAAATTGAAAATTATACAATAAATTCATAATTACCGTTTAAATCCGTTTAATATGCAATTTAAATTGTGTCCATCCATCTGCCATGGATGCATGCTCTCATTCATAGTATTTACTATATTAGACACTAATATCGTTCAAGTAATGTTAAAAGACTCTATTAAATTGACAATTACACATTAAATTTACAATTACAAATTTAAAGGTGTCATTGTTTGCTGATAATAGATCAGAAAAGAAGAACCAAAATAGAAGAAAACCCTGGCAATCTCTTAAGCCCAGGTCATTCACTTGTAGCAGTGTTCAGACTCATAAGCAATCATTTACTCTGGTTGAAGGTATTCATCTATATTAATAATTATCTTGTCATTTCTTCAAAATTCCTCTCTTTTTGGTTTAGACTGTATTGATCTTGTTGCTGTTTGGAGTTACTAAAAATTTGCAAAAAGAAGAACCAAAATAGAAGAAAACCCTGACAATCTCTTAAACCCAAGTCATTCACGTGCAACAATGTTCAGACTCACAAGCAATCATTTACTCTGGTTGAAGGTATTCATCTATTTTAATAATCACCTTCTGTTATTTCTTCAAAATTTCCCTCTCTTTTTGGTTTAGACTGTATTGATGTTGTTGCTGTTTGGAGTTACTAAAAATTTGCCAGGTTTAAGGTACTGTTCTGTATCTTTATTCATCAGTTTTTTAATTTCTTCAATTATTGTTTAACTATTTTTGTTAAACTTCATGTTCTTTTTTAATATGCATTAAAATAAATAAACTAATTTTTTGTGGGATTTTATTTTCTTCTATGTTTTATTCTGTTCTATGATTTATAAATTATGTTTTTAATATGGATTGGAAGTGACATAAACATATATGTTATTCTCTTCTATATTTTTTTGCAAAAGCTTTCTTGTGGAATTTTATTCTCTTCTATGTTTTCTTCTATTCTATGATTTCTAAATTATATTTGTATTATGTTTTATGTTTTCTAAATTAAAAAAAAAAATTAACAAAACAGAATACAAAAAACTAGTTTTGAAGAAATAACTAAACAGAAGACAAAAAAAAAAGTTTAAATTTATCTATAGAGTTGACAGATAAGAAACATAAAAAAAACCTAAAAAACAGAGGAATTAAAAAAAATACTTAAAAAATAGTATGAAACACTATCAAAATAGACCCCAAATTTTAGCATCACGAACTTTTCTAATAAATGAACAAGAAAAATCTATTCTTTGCAGGAGAATTCAAATATAAAGCATCAAGTTAGATATCATTGTGATTGAACACTTTAGGTTTTTGGGATCATAATCACCATCATTTGCAAGCACTGTTAAAAATGTGTCATGGTTTCGATTATGTTTCCCACATGTGCACGAAAATAATAAAATAAAAGATGAAGAAAACAAAAAATTAACAAAACAGAATACAAAAAACCAGTTTGATGAAATAACTAAACATAAAACAAATAAAAAATAGTTTTAATTTATCTGTAGAGTTGACAGGGGAAGAAACATAAAAAAAACCTAAAAAACAGAGGAATTAAAAAAAAACTTAAAAAACAGTATGAAACACTATCAAAACAGACTCCAAATTTTAACATTTTGACAGTGTTTGATAGTATTTGCCAATAAAAATTGAAACCCATCAATGTCTATATCCAAATCAATATGAAAAGTAAAAGAAAAGAAATTAAATATCAGCCAAACCCAAAAGTATAGAAAACCAAGATCAGAAAGTTAGCAATTATTGTCATATTCAGTTTATTATAAACTTTTTATAAAAACTATATATTTTTAAAACTACCTTTATTTATGATATTTATTATAAAGTCTCTATTTCCAAATTTTAACAATTAAAAAAAGTCTATTCCAAATTTTGTTGCATTTTGTTTACATAAATAAATGGATTGAAACAGAGGCATTAAAATATATATAAATATATATATATATAAAATACAGTATGAAACACTATCAAAACAGATCCCACAGATAAATTTATACCCAAAATAATAACTTAATAAAAGAAATAACAATAAAAAAAAATTAATACCTAATAGTCATGAGGATAAAAACTAATTAACAACACCCACAGATAAATTTAAATTTACTAAATAATAGACTTAAACATATCCTAAACCTGTATCTTTGCCATGATATTTGCATCAAGAAACTTCTGTGCAGCAGGCCAAAGCATTTTTTTTTTTTTGAAGCCAGGACCAGCAATGACAATGCACATTTGATGTAACGTTTGTGGAAAACAAAAAATTAACAAAACAGAATACAAAAAACCAGTTTTGAAGAAATAACTAAACAGAAGACAAAAAAAAAAGTTTAAATTTATCTGTAGAATTGACAGGGTAAGAAACATAAAAAAAACCTAAAAAATAGAGGTATTAAAAAAAGAACTAAAAAACAGTATGAAACACTATTAAAACAGATCCCACATATAAATTTATACCCAAAACAATAAATTAATAAAAAAAATAACAATAAATAAATTAATACCTAGCAGTCATGAGGATGAAAACTAATTAACAACACTCATAGATAAATTTAAATTTGCTAAATAATAGACTTAAACATATCTTATACCTGTATCTTTGCCATGGTATTTGCATCAAGAAACTTCTGTGCAGTAGGCCAAAGCTTTTTTTTTTTGAAGCCAGGACCAGCATTGACAATGCACATTTGATGTAATGCCTGTGGAAAACAAAAAATTAACAAAACAGAATACAAAAAACCAGTTTTGAAGAAATAACTAAACAGAAGACCAAAAAAAAAACAATTTAAATTTATCTATAGAGTTGACAGGGTAAGAAACATAAAAAAAAACCTAAAAAAACAGAGGCATTAAAAAAAACTAAAAAACAGTATGAAACACTATCAAAACAGATCTCACAGATAAACTTATACCCAAAACAATAAATTAATAAAAGAAATAACAATAAATAAATTAATACCTAGCAGTCATGAGGATGAAACTAATTAACAACACCCACAGATAAATTTAAATTTGCTAAATAATAGACTTAAACATATCACATACCTGTATCTTTGCCATGGTATTTGCATTAAGAAACTTCTGTGCAGCAAGCCAAAGCATTTTTTTTTTGGAAGCCAGGACCAGCATTGACAATGCACATTTGATGTAACGTCTGTGGATCTATTGAAACAATTATATATAAGCAATACAATATTTGAAAACCAAATATCATTGGGAAATCTCTAATACCTCATGATGGTAATTTTTGTCAATTTTTGTCATAGCAGCCAAGAGATTTACAGCAATCCGCATAGAACAAAACATAATTATCAGTTGGCAACTAAAATCCTATAAAGAAGTACTTGCAAGTTACAGAAAGAACCAACCATTGTTGTTGGAACCATCCAATACCTTTTATATATTGGTATGCCCTGATTGTGATGTATAATTTTTTTTAAAAAAAATACTATTTATTTAATATCAAAAGTCCATAAACATTTGTCCCTCAACAAAACTAAAATCAGGGGGTTATATCTAAGAAGACTTCCCCAGTCCCAAACTAAAAATAGCCATGAAAAATAAAAAATAAACAGAAACAAGAGTTTAGAAAACAACTTCTCTATCCTACAAGCTAAATATCAATGGAACCAAAATACGTACAAACCCATCAAAAGCTTGCATATTTGAACGCATAAACATCAAGAAAATGAACGACAAACAAAAAGTAAACAAAACCTTAGAAATTAAATCAAAAACCCTAAATGCAAAACTATTTACACATACCCAAATGCACGAAACAGAGTTCCAACAAACCCACAAAAATCAAAATTCGAAGTACGAGATGCCAAAAACATTAACACAAGCTTGCATAATGGAACACATAAACATCAAGAAAATGAATGATAAACAAAAAGTAAACAAAACCCTTAGAAATTAAGTGCAAAAACCCTAAATGCAAAACTATTTACACATACCCAAATGAACGAAACAGAGGTAAGGTTTTTTCCATCGGGATTGAGAAGAGATGAGTGCAGGAGCAAGAGAGAGACGAGATTAAATCCATCCTTGTAAAACAGTAAACCCTAGATTAAAATGTCTAAAAAATATAAAGCAATAAATATTAAAATAATCCAAGTAAAATATCGGTAGGCTGCGAGAAGCGACACTGCAAGCAGGAATTAGACGTTAGGTGTTGAACTCAAGATTTCAAGTTTCGTGTAAATCTACACATGGATTTTGATGATAACAAATGAATTTAAAGAATAAAGGAGTCTCAAGCTCAAATTGTCCATACAATAGAATCAAGCACATCAAGAAAGCAAGCATGAGTAAGAAGAGAACAAGTTCTCATTAAAATCCTAGAATAATATTGTAAATCTCTTAAAATTTTGAAATTAGGATTAAGGCTCAAAATTAATATTTTATCATAAAGCATTAAAATAAATTTTCCACATGTGCATGAATATTTTGAAAACTTTGAAAGATGATTGATTGTCATCTTTCACATATGCATGACATGATTAAAGGTTTGAATTTTGAAAATATTAAGATGATTGATTGTCATCTTTCACATGTGCATGGCATAATTAAATGTTTGAATTTTGAAAATATTAAGATGATTGATTGTCATCTTTCACATGTGCATGTTTTATTTGAATATTTTCAAAAGTGATAGATGATTTTCTTGACTTATGCAAAAGTTAGATGTCTTTGTTTGAAAATTTTAAAATGTAAAGTGTGCTCCTTTTGTCATATGCAAAAAGTAAAAAGATTATATTTGAAATTTTTGAAAAGTAAAGTGTGCTCCTTTTGTCACATGCAAAAATTAAAAAGATTAGGTTTGAAATTTTTGAAAAGCGAATGATGATGTCTTTGACATGTGAATCTTTTTAAATTTGAATATGAAATCTCATATGCCTATAAATAGATCATTTGAGAGCTTCACATTTACAACACCAAGAGCATACAACATTCATTCAAAGTTTTCATTCTCTCTTCTCTAAGCATTGAGATTTAACCCTTTTTAATTTGAGAGATATAGTTTGTACTGTATTGTTTTTATTTCACTCATTGAGGAGTGTTTTCTGATAGCCTACCCACTATCAATTCTTGTATCAGTAAAAGGGTGTGTATAACCCTTGTGTGTGTAAAAGGTGTTCTACACGGGGAATAGTTAAATCACCAAGTGTGAGGTGATTGGAAGTGTAGATGGTGTTCTACACGGATTCTTTGGAGCGGTGCTACTCAAAGTTGAATAGGTTTCTATCTCCACCTAAAGGAGATTGAATAGTGGATTTGGGGATCCTCAAGGGGTAGCTTGAGGCGAGGACGTAGGCAGTGGGGCCGAACCTCGTTAACATACTGAGTTTTCTTCTCTTTTACCTTCACTCTTTATATTTATTACTGTTTCATATTTTGTTATATTTTCTATTGTATACTTGATTTATAATTGTTAATTTTTTAATATAACTCAATTTACCCCCCCTCTTGTGTTAGTCATCTGGGCAACAATTGGTATCAGAGCTAGAGTTCTGTTATAAGATTAACTATCTTTTGAGTTAAGATCTTATGGCTAACATTGCAGCTTCATTTGGTGAAGGTCAATCTAGCAGTCGGCCTCCACTCTTTTGCGGAGACAATTACTCATTCTGGAAAGTTAGAATGAGAATATTCCTTCAGGCACAAGGTCGAGAAATCTGGAAATGTATTGTAAATGGACCTTATATTCCAACAAAAGTAGTTGATGGAGTAAAGGTCAAAAAGGAAGAAGAAGAGTTTAATCGTGAAGACGATAGACTTTATACTTTGAATTTAACTGTTATGAATTTATTATATAATGCTCTCAATGGTAATGAATTTAATAGAGTAATGACTTGTGCTACAGCAAAGGAAATTTGGGATAACTTGGAAGTTACTTATGAAGGAACTTCTCAAGTCAAGGAATCAAAAATTTATATTCTTACTCATGAATATGAAATGTTTAAGATGAATGATGATGAATCTATTTCTAGTATGTACACTCGTTTTACTAACATCATAAATAGTTTGACAGCTCTTGACAAAGTTTATTCCAAAGTGGAGATAGTAAGAAAAATTCTCAACTTTCTACCAAAACGTTGGGAATCAAAAGTGACAGCGATTCTTGAAACTAGAGACCTCAAGAAGCTCGAAGTGAATGAACTCATTGGGTCACTTATCACCCATGAGTACACATTGAAAAGAGGAGAAGAAAAAGGAAAGCCAAAGAAGAGCTTGGCACTTAAAGCTGTTCCATATGAAAGTGAAAGTGATGAAGATGAGGAAAATGACGACAAAGATGAAGAAGTTGTGATGATAGCAAGAAGAATTCAGAAGTTCTTAAAGAAAAATAAAACTCCTCCAAGGAAATCTTTCAAAAAGTTTTCCAAAAAAGATTCAGGTAAAAATGACACTTTAATTTGTTATAAATGCAATAAGTCTGGTCATATCAAGTCAGATTGTCCTCTGCTAAACAAAGATCGAAACAAAGGCAAAAAAGCAATAAAAGCTACATGGTGTGATGATTCAAGTAGCTCATATAGTGAAGTAAGCAATGGAGAATCAGCAAATCTTTGTCTTATGGCTAAAGATGACATTGAGGTGTGCATGAAGTCTTCTACAAACAAAAACAAATGGTTTTTAGATAGTGGATGTTCAAGACACATGATAGGAGACAAGACTAAGTTCTTTGATCTTAGATCTAAAGAAGAAGGACACGTGACATTTGGAGACGACTCAAAAGGGAAGATCGTGGGAATAGGTAAAATTGGTAATGAGTATTCTCTCATAATTGAAGATGGTTTACTTGTTGAAGGTCTAAAACATAATCTTTTGAGCATAAGTCAATTATGTGATAAAAGATTTACAGTTACTTTCAAAATGAATAAGTACATTATTTTGAATGATCATGATTGTAATATTTGTTTTATTGCTTTTAGAAGTAACAATGTTTATACAATTGATTTTGAAAAAATTACCTCACAAGATCTTATTTGTTTTTCAGCTCAAAATGAAACTAATTGGTTATGGCATAGAAGATTAGGTCATGCTAACATGGAACTTATTTCTAAACTTTCAAAAAATGATCTTGTGAGAAGTTTACCAAAGACAAATTTTCTTAAAGACAAAATTTGTGATGCATGCTAATTTGGTAAACAAACAAAAATTTCTTTTAAAACCAAGAAACATATTTTCACTACTAGACCACTGCAACTGATACACATGGTCTTTTTGGAACAAATAGAGTTGCAAGTTCAGGAGGAAAATATTATGCATTTGTTATTGTTGATGATTTCTCTAGATATACTTGGGTCATCTTTCTTGCTCATAAAAATAAGGCACATAATGCCTTTACCAAGTTATGCAAGAGAATTCAAAATGAAAAGGGTTATACTATTTCAAGTATCCGAAGTGATAGAGGAAAATAGTTTGTTTATAAAAATATTGAAACATTTTGTGATGAAAATGGTTTTGTGCATAATTTTTCTGCTCCTCGAACTCCTCAACAAAATGGGGTAGTAGAAAGGAAAAATAGATCTCTTCAAGAGATGGCAATAACAATGCTCAATGAGAACAACTTGCCTAGTTATTTTTGGGCTGAAGCGGTAAGTACTGCATGTTATGTTATAAATAGAGTTATGCTAAGGTCCAAATTAGATAAAACCCCTTATGAGCTTTGGAATGAGAAAAAGCCCAACATTGGTTACTTTCATGTATTTGGATGCAAATGTTTTATTTTAAATAACAAGGATAATTTAGGCAAGTTTGATGCAAAATCTGATGAAGGTATCTTTATCGGGTATTCTACTAATAGTAAAGTTTATAGAGTATTCAATAAAAAGACTTTGACTGTACAAGAATCTATGCATGTAGTATTTGATAAATCTAATTCTCTACTCTCCAAAAAATCTATTGATGAAGAAACATGAGGTATAAATAATACGGAAAGTCTCAATCTCAACAAAGAGAACATAATATAGGAAGTCCAACATGGAGACATCAGGAAAGATCATCAAAATTTAATACAAGATGCAACCAAATAGTGGAAATTTGTGAAAGATCATCCAGTGGAACAAATTCTGGGAGAACCTTCACGAGGTGTAAGCACTCGATCATCTCTTAGAAATATTTGCAATCATACTGCTTTTCTATCTCAGATTGAACCTAAAAATATTGATGAAGTACTTCTTGATAAATCTTAGATTCTAGCTATGCAAGAAGAGCTTAATCAATTTGAAAGAAATGATATTTGGACACTTGTTCCTAGACCCAAAAATCATACTATTATTGGAACAAAATGGGTTTTTAGAAACAAGAAAGATGAGTCCAGAGTCATTACTAGAAATAAGGCTCGACTTGTAACCCAAGGTTTCAATCAAGAAGAAGGAATCGATTATGATGAGACATATGCACCAATCGCAAGATTAGAAGCTATTCGAATGCTACTTGCATATGCTTGTTATAAAGATTTCAAACTTTTTCAAATGGATGTTAAAAGTGCTTTCTTAAACAGTTTTATAAATGAAGAGGTATATGTTGAGCAATCTCCAGGTTTTGAAAATCATATTTCTCCAAATCATGTTTTCAAACTCACAAAAGCACTATATGGACTCAAACAAGCTCCTAGAGTGTGGTACGAGAGATTTAGTGGTTTCTTGGTTGAAAAAGACTTTTCAAAAGGAAAAATTGATACAACTCTTTTCATTAAATATGAAAATGATGATATTCTTTTGATTCAGATTTATATTGATGATATAATATTCGGTGCTACTAATGAAAATATGTACCAAGTTTTTGCTAAGACTATGCAGGAAGAATTTGAAATGAGTATGATGGGAGAGCTTACATTCTTTTTCGGATTTCAAATTAAGCAAGCAAAAAGTGGGACATTCATCAATCAATCAAAATATATTAAAGAATTACTGAAGAAGTTTGGGATGGAAGGTGCTAAGGAAACTGGAACACCAATGAGCCCATCCACTAAACTTGATAAAGATGAATTCGGCAAAACAGTTGACTCGAAGGTATATCGAGATATGATTGGTAGCTTATTATATTTGACAGCCAGTAGACCAGATATTATGTTTAGTGTGTGCTTATGTGCACGTTTTCAATCATCTCCAAAAGAATCACATTTAATTGCAGTTAAGCGCATTCTTAGATATCTTAGTGGTACAATTAACTTAGGGTTATGATACCCTAAACACACATATTTCGATCTAATCAGCTACACAAATGCAGATTATGCTGGCTGTAAAATAGATCGAAAAAGCACTAGTAGAGCATGTCACTTCTTAGGTCGTGCACTAGTTTCCTAGTTTAGTAAAAAACAAAATTCTGTTGCACTATCTACTGCTGAGGTAGAATTTGTTGCTACGGGTAGTTGTTGTGCTCAAGTTCTTTACATGAAACAACAACTTGAGAATTTTAAACTTATGTACAATCATATTCCAATCAAATGTGATAATACAAGTGCTATAAATCTTTCAAAGAATCCAATACAACATTCTCGGATCAAACATATTGAAATTAGATATCATTTTCTTAGAGATCATGTGCAGAAGGGCGATATTGTATTAGAATTCACTAGTACACATGATCAATTGGCAGACATTTTCACAAAACCCCTACCAGAAGATAGACTATGCATGATTAGAAGAGAAATAGGAATGATGCATGCCATTGATATCTGCTAGATACTTTTATTTCATTATCTTAAATGACCTATAAAAACTTGAGACGTTTAGCCTCATCATTCAAATGCATTTGCTCCTCATAAATCATCATGTCATCCTTGTCTAAAGGATTAGGCAATCGAAATGAAGAGGTAAGCAAGGATTTCAAATCCTTATTCTGTTGCTTTAACTCTACTATTTTTTTGTTTGACTCATAAACAAGTCGTTGAAGTACAGAAACAGTCTCGCTAAACTTCTCAATTTCGCGAGTTTTGGACTGCAATCGAGCAGAAAACGCGACGATAGATGATGAGTATCGAGTTTCGAAACCCACAAGCTCGTAAATGGCATCATGATTTGATTTATTAGCTAAATTAGTCTCTTGTTGCTTCATGGCACCCACGACACATGCAGAAATAGATTGAGACTGAGGTGAAGGATACCTCAAATCTTGATCAAGAGAAGCACTGAAGGGAAATCTACGAGCCATTGAAAAATTGTAGAATGAGAATGCAAGCAAATTACAAAGATGGGAAGAAAACTTGATGCGAAATAGATAAAACTAAGAATTGCTCTTATAGAAACAGAAATAAGAACAAGACAAACTTATAAATCATGATAATATCTCATTTTTCAGCAACATCAAGTGGATCAAATCTCTGCACCGAATTGCCAGAGCTACGCCCCCAGCCTTTGCAGGTTTTGTCGGGCACGGGTGGTTTCAATTATTCAGCTTTTTACAAAATCTCCTTCCGCACCGAATTACCGAAACTAGGCCTCCAGCCTTTGCAGGTTTTATCGAACACGTGTGGTTACGCACCGAATTCTCTACAGTCTCTACTAACGCAGCATTTTATTTGTCTATTGGTTATTGCAATAATATATCTTATTGAGATAATTATGATTCCTTTTTAATGATGCCAAAAGGGGGAGAAGTTTTAGACTAGAACATTAACATTGTTTAAATTGCTAAACTTGTTATATATGCTTGGAATTATATTTATATTTTTGCTTGAAAAACTAACGCACATTCTCAGGGGGAGCTTAAGTATTAATACAGGCTTCAAGTTCTATCAAGCATTTGTCATCATCAAAAAGGGGGAGATTGTTGAACTCAAGATTTCAAGTTTCGTGTAAATCTACACATGGATTTTGATGATAACAAATGAATTCAAAGAATAAATGAGTCTCAAGCTCAAGTTGTCCACACAATAGAATCAAGCATATCAAGGAAGCAAGCATAAGCAAGAAGGGAATAAGTTCACATTAAAATTCTAGAATAATATTGTAAATCTATTAAAAATTCGAAATTAGGATTAAAACTCAAAATTAATATTTTATCATAAAGCATTAAAATATATTTTCTACATGTGCATGAATATTTTGAAAATTAAATTTGAAAATTTTGAAAGATGATTGATTGTCATCTTTCACATGTGCATGACATGATTAAAGGTTTGAATTTTGAAAATATTAAAATGATTGATTGTCATCTTTCACATGTGCATGACATGATTAAAGGTTTGAATTTTAAAAATATTAAGATGATTGATTGTCATCTTTCACATATGCATGTTTTATTTGAATATTTTCAAAAGTGATAAATGTTTTTCTTGACTTATGCAAAAGGTAGATGTTTTTGTTTGAAAATTTTAAAAAGTAAAGTGTGCTCCTTTTGTCATATGTAAAAAGTAAAAAGATTAGATTTGAAATTTTTGAAAAGTAAAGTGTGCTCCTTTTGTCACATGCAAAAATTTAAAAAATTAGGTTTGAAATTTTTAAAAAGTGAATGATGATATCTTTGACATGTGAATCTTTTTAAATTTGAATATGAAATCTCATATGCCTATAAATAGATCATTTGAGAGCTTCACATTTATAACACCAAGAGCATACAACATTCATTCAAAGTTTTCATTCTCTCTTCTCTAAGCATTGAGCCTTAACCCTTGTTTATTTTGAGAGATATAGTTTGTGCTGTATTGTTTTTATTTCACTCATTGAGGAGTGTTTTCTGATAGTCTACCTACTATCAATTCTTGTATCAGTAAAAGGGTGTGTATAACCTTTGTGTATGTAGAAGGTGTTCTACACGGGGAATAGTTAAATCACTAAGTGTGAGGTGATTGGAAGTGTAGAAGGTGTTCTACACGAATTCTTTAGAGCGGTATTGCTCAAAGGTGTAATAGGTTTCTATCTCCACCTAAAGGAGATTGAATAGTGGATTTGGGGATCTTCAAGGGGTAGCTTGAGGCGAGGACGTAGGCAGTGAGGCCGAACCTCGTTAACATACTGAGTTTGTTTCTCTCTTACTTTTACTCTTTATATTTATTACTGTTTCATATTTTGTTTATATTTTATATTGTATACTTGATTTATAATTGTTAATTTTTTAATACAACTCAATTTACCCCCCCTCTTGTGTTAGTCATCTGGGCAACATTAGGATTTCGGCAGGTCAGATGAGAAGAGAAGCGGAGAGATGAAAAGAAGAAGTCTGCTCAGGAATCTAGGGTTTGATCGAGGATGAGGTCGGCGATGATGGTCATGATTAGGAATCTAGGGTTTGATTAGGAAGGAAAAAAAGTAAACTCAAATCTAGGATAGGCTAGATCGTTAAGGGATGCTAAAATTTCTGGAGAGAGAGAGAGATGGAAGTTGGGGGTGACCAGGCGCAGGGGGTGGGGGTGGGGGGGAAGAAGAGATGTGAAGAGAAAATGCTCGAAATGGTTTTAGGTTTCGGTGGAGGGCAAGAAGTCTGAAGAAGGATCGAGAAGTCCGAAGAAGAAAAGGCTTCGGTGTCGTTGGGTGTATAAATGGGTTTTTGGGTTTATAAATATAACCCAATCTCATGCTTTATCATACAGACTGGTTTTTGAGACCATATTTATAAACAGAAACCCATTTCAAATAGAAAAGCCCAGCACACAAAAGGAAAAGCATCCCATTTTTGTTTTTAAAATAGAAAAACAATGTCCGAAATCTACCTATATTAAATAAAATATAAATTTACATATAAGGATAAATCTACATATATTAATCAGGAATGTAGATTGAAATAGAACGTCATCTTATATAATTAAGATTTATATTACCTAAAAATTTATACAAGATATAAATATTAGTATATATTTCTTTAAAAAAAATTAAAATGTTAATAGAGTTTTTATTCATTCTTAGTAAATCAACAAGTAAAATAAAAGGTATTAAAAATAACAAATAAATCTTAGTTAAATAATGAAGATTAAAATATACATATAAAATAATTATTTTACTCACATATCAAAATAGCCAAAAAAAAAACATTTGTGAGAGTCAGGCTGTTGACAGGGAAATGGGAAAATGAAAGCCCAAAACAATTCACTCCAAAACAAGTTCTACAAAAAAAAAAAAAAATATTCCACCAATGAAATATAAATTTCAAAGAGAAATGAACCATAAACTCCAAAATTAGGAGGTGGAAATTTTTTATGATAAACCTCATTTAAAACAAGTGATATTTGTATATGGCTATTTATCTTTTGTGTATACGTTATATATAAATTTAAATATTGCAACCTATCAATATTTTATTAATCCTTACTAAATATACAATGTTGGTAATTGTATTTATTGTTAGGTAGCAACCCAATAATGAATTTTAACCTTTTTTATTTACATAATATCTGTCTGTTACTAATAAGTATTGTTATTATTATTTTGGATTAATTTGTCTAAATAGGGATTATTCTCTACGTCAAAATATCTCAACATATATAAGACCCACCAATCTCAATTCAAATACTTGTAAGTGCATTTATTTTATTTTATATTATATTATAAATATCTATATTATTTACTTGGTGCCTGATTTTAAATTTAAGTTGGTATTTAATTGTAATAAGGAAATAAGTTTCACAAATTTGCTTTTGTTAGAGTCCATTTTTGTAGTATTTTATAATGTTATTACTAATTTAATTAAGCGTTTCAATTAATTGAATTATATATAATATTTAAGATGCACAGTGTGTGTATTTCACATTAAGTAGTTGTTATTTACTTATTTAATTTTGCTTGTGTAGAACATTATCCAACAATTGAAACAATCATTTCATTCTTTAACAAAATGATAAATGGTAAGGTTCCTTAATTAATTTTAAAAAATAAAAATAAATAAATTATATAAAATTTAAGTTTTTAACATTTTTTTTTTGAAGATCGTAGAAAACAACCTGCAAAAAGAGTCTTATATAGAGATTTATCAGAAGAGAAAAAGGAAGAGATCCGTAGAAAACAGAGAGAAAGATATGCTAAAGAAAAAACATTCAAAAGAAATTCGATTCATAAAAATGAATCCACATTATTAGGAGATGATAATTTCAATACATCTCTTCATCAATATCCAAACAATGATGTCCAACATATAGACAACGTTCAATACTTCACTCTTATTCAAAGAATATCAAAGAGACAACGGAATTCTGATCTTCCTGGTGATATCATTGAAGAAGTCTTGTCTCTTGAAATATGTGTTGTTCGAGAGCAGTCAAGCTATAAAACAAACATAACGACACCTTGTAGGGGTAAGAAACAAACAAATATTACTATTGTAGCAATAGTTCCTTAGTTAGATAATTCAAACAACATGACAAGTTTGTGATTGTTGCCTTATTTTCAATTTTTAACAAAATAGGACAGCTGCATCATCGCTCTACTGGATTTAGACAATTGTTGAAAGTAGTGCCATCTGAAGTATATTGTTTATCATTAGTTCCATGCTGCACATATTGTAGAGCAAAACGATTCTACCATGAAACAACTGGCTTTTGTTGTGCAAATGGCACAATTTCTTTAACCACAAATGACGTTCCTGATCAGCTTTATAAGTTGTTTACATCCAACACGAATGATTCTATACATTTCAGAACCTATATTCAAACTTATAATAACAAGTTCACTTTTACATTATTTGGAGTGAAATTCGATAAAGATCTCTGCAGGAGAAATAGGGGAATTTATACATTCAGGACTCAAGAACAAATATATCACTATATCAATGACTTGCTTCCTTTAAATGGCCATCCTTCTTATCTGCAGTTGTATTTCTATGTACAGAGTATGAAATAGAAAATAGCATTTCTAATTCAAACAGAATGGATCCATTAATTTTAACTCAACTCATCAATATTCTTCACATGAATCTGTATTCTGTGTTTTTTCGTTCTCTTGGTGATTTGCCAGATTTGGAAAATAAAATAATTCTTATAAGATCAGATACTGGCCTAGATCAACGTGTATTCAATAGACCGACATCCACATAAGTTGCAGCAATATGGGTAGAAAATGATAATGAAGATCAATTGAAAGGATGTGACATTTATGTCTTTAACCATTCTAGTGGAAGTCATATAGTTTAGTACTACTTTGGGTGCTACGATCCATTGCAATATCCGTTGTTATTTCCTTTTGGCGATATCGGTTGGCATCAAGGGATTCAAAGGGTTAAAAAAGGGAGCATATATACATGTAACGAAATAACTCGATCAATAAATCCTCAACAATCAACGACTGCAGAAGAATTACTTGTAAGAGAACAGCGATGTTAGATTGCAGTATTAATATTCAAGAATTCATTTACTAGTTACATCAAATTTAGTAGCATTTCATTCACATTCAACTTTTGTAGCATTAAACAAAAAAAGGAAGGATCCAATTGTTTCATGCCGTGAATATTATTGCTACAAATTGTAAATAAGAGAAAATGCCAGATCAATTCTGCTACTTTCTGGTCGACTATTGCAACAATTTGTAGTAGATATGTATGTTAAGATTGAGACGTCAAGATTAGATTATTTTAGAAACCAGCAATAACATATTCAATTTGAGTTATATCAAGGTATTGTTGATACGATTACACTTGGGAAAACAAACACTTCTAATGTTGGAAAACGAATTATACTGCCGGCATCATTTATTGGAGGTCCAAGAGATATGAGAAAAAGATATATGGAAGCAATGACTTTAGTTTAGCGTAATGACAAATCAAATATCTTTTTAACAATGACGTGCAATACAAATTGACAAGAAATTACAAAGGAACTCAGTCTGCATGAGGAGACCCATAATCAACCTGATTTGGTTGCTCGAGTCTTTCGTGCAAAATTAGAAAAACTAAAGGATCAATTATTAAAGAGGCAAATATTTGGTAAAGTATCAGCATATATCTATGTTATTGAGCACCAAAAAAGTGGTTTACCACATGTGCATTTTTTAATCATCTTACAGAAAAATTGGAAAGTCTATGCGCTTGAATCTTTTGATGAGATCGTATCAGCAGAGGTACCTGATAAAAATACAAATTTCCACTTGCATAATGCTGTTCTCAAGCATATGATGCATAAATCATGTGAAGTGTTGAATCCATCCAATGTTTGCATGAAAAAAAATGGTTGTTGCAAAAGTAATTATCCAAAGAATTATGCAACTTCTATAACCATTGGAAATGATTGCTTCCCAATATATAAGCATTCAAACAATGGAATAATTGTCAAAGTCAGAGACAAAGATCTAGATAATCGTTGAATTGTTCCATATAATCCATATTTGCTTGCAACATTTGACTGTCATATTAATGTCGAGATTTGCTCTACAATAAAAGCAGTGAAATATCTATATAAGTACATTTATAAAGGACATGATTGTGTTGTTTTCAACTTGATTTCTAAACAAAGCAATCAAGTAATTGATGAAATCCAATAATTCCAATCAGCCCGATGGATTGCTCCACCTGAACCTATGTGGAGAATATATGGCTTCATCATCAATGAAATGTACCTAGCAGTTTACAGTTTACATTTACACCTGGAGGATCAACACCCAGTGACGTTTCGAGCAAATGAAGATCTAATCAATATTGTCAATTCAGTTCGTTCTACAAAATCGATGTTAACATAATTTTTTGCATTAAATTGAGTATATGAGAATGCAAGAACATTATTGTATAAAGAATTTCCAGAATATTATATTTGGAGCCAACAATACAAAGAGTGGACCCCTAGAAAAAAGAAAATCATTATAGGTCGGATTGTTACAGCAAATCCATTTGAAGGTGAGAGATATTATCTTCAGATATTGCTAAACCATATAAGAGAACTTTTGTCGTTTGAAGATCTTAAGACAGTTGATAGTGTTGTGGCAACAACATTTCATGAGGTAGCAACAATGCATGGTTTGCTTCAAAGAGATAGTAGCTTAGAAAATTGTATGCATGAAACATCTCTATATTAAATGCCATCTAGTTTGAGACGGTTATTTGCAACAATATTAGTTTATTGTAATCCAACCAATCCTAGAGAGCTTTATGAACGTTTTGAGCAAGATATGTCAGTTGATTTCAATTCAACAGAATATTCTGTATCAAATGTAAGAACAAAATTATTGCGCTCAATCTCTTTTACAATAGAATCAATGGGAAGAGACATTAATTCCTACCATCTTGTTGATGAAGACATATGCTTTGATGAAGAATTTCAATCCAGATATATTGATGATGAATTGGCTGTTGAAATTCTAGAAGAAGATATTGCTGCATCAGGGTCCCTTAATAGTGAACAACAACATGTCTATAATACAATGTTAGAAAAAGTTTTTGCAAACGAAAGTGCTGCATTCTTTGTCAATGGCCCAGGTGGAACAGGGAAAACATTCTTGTACAAGGCACTTCTTGCAACATGACGATCAAGAAAATTAATAGCACTTGCAACTGCTTCATCAGGTGTTGCTGCATCTATTCTTCCGGGAGGACGAACAGCACACTCACGTTTTAAGCTTCTATTTGATACTGATAAAAGAAGCACATGTTGTATAAGCAAACAAAGTGCATTGGCAAACCTACTACGTGCAGCAAAATTAATAATATGGGTCAAGACTCTAATGACAAGAAAACAACACATAGAAGCATTAGATAAAATGCTAAGAGACATAAATGATTCAGATGTAGCATTCGGGGGAAAGATTATTGTTTTTTGCGAAAATTTTAGACAGGTTCTACCAGTAGTTCGTAAAGGAACAATACAAGAACAAGTTAATGCAAGTTTATTTTATTCCTATTTGTGGCCTACATTGACCAAGTTCTGATTAGCTGAAAATATGCGAGCAAGATTGGATCCATTTTTTCAGATTATGTGTTACAATTAGGCAATGGAATGCCACCAAACACAATTGATGAAACTATAAAAATTCCGAATGGCATGCTTGTTCCCTATGATGAAGACATCACATCTTTAGATCATTTCATAGAAGATGTTTTCCACAATATTCATCAATATTCAATAAATATTGACTATGATGAATCAGACAATATTAACACCAAAGAACAGTTATGTTGATGAAATAAATTCAATGTTAATTCATAGGTTTCCAGGTGATGTTCAACGATATTACAGATTTGATGAGACAATAGATGCATCTGAACAATCAGTTATGGAGGATTTCTTAAATACTCTAACCCCAAATGGACTCCCGCCTCGTGAACTATTGCTGAAGAAAAACTGTCCCATCATGCTGCTTAGAAATGTCATAGATGCATAGATGCAGTTGGACACAATCTTGAAAAAAGAGTTTTCATTCCAAGGATACCATTATTACCAAATATTGATGAAAATAGTGGTTTCCCATTCAAACGAACTCAATTTCCTATAAGATTAAGTTTCGCAATAACTATAAATAAGTCATAGGGACAAACATTAGACTTTGTTGAAATTTATTTATCTCAACAATTTTTTCATATGGTCAATTATATATCGCTTTATCAAGAGCAAAGAAAGCTTCTGCAATAAGGATTCTAATACGACCAGTATCCACTGAACGACGTGAGAAGAACTGCACAAAAAATATTGTGTTCACATAATTATTAACTTTATCATGTTTGAATTAATGTTATACAGATAACTGGATTCAATTGTATAGCTTTCATTTATTTCCTATTATAATATAAATCTCTATATGTTTAATATTCTGTCATTTAATAAAATGTCTATTTCAATTATTTTTAAGATTCATACATGTAAATTGATATTTGTTATACTTATGCATCTTATATTCTTGTATTTCAAAAAGGAATAAAATGCGGACGGTTTATACATCAATAAAGGATATCGCTCCAAATACAATTAACTGAAAAATTAAGATGATCGTCGCAGAGAAGTCACCCAAGCGAATAAGCCAATGCACAACAGTCAAATACCAAAATTTGACACTAATTGATCAAGAGTTAGAGGCTTATAAAGAGTCGATTGCAGAAATAGGTAATTAACAATTCATATTTCAATAATTAGATATTTTGGCTGTTGCAATCAAAATTAAGCAAATTAAAGAGGTAACGTCAGCATTCGAACCAACAACAATCCAAGAGATATATGTTATTGATGAAATGTACGATTATCTTATAAGTTCTCATTTTTTAAAAATACAATTCCAATATTAATTTACAGAAATTTTATTAATTATTTTACTTATTCTAATTTTGTAGCTTGAACCCTATACGTTTGACTATGTGGGGTCGATTTGTCCAAGACGAATGTCAGAAAATATCAAAAATGATTGAAGATAAACCAATAATTCTTGAAACAAAAATTTCTGTTGGATCATATAATTGTATTTTTAATAATTAAGCTGCTTACATATTTTCCTATTTTCTATTATACTTGCATTAATAATGTTTTCAATTTCAACTAAGGATTATCTTTGTCGTCACGTCCATCAAGCACTTTTACAATTAATCCTCTTCTTCTACAGGCAGCTACAATGAAGCAATGGTAATTTTGAGAATTTATTAAATACATATTACTGCATTTATATTACAGTTAATTTTGTTATTTATATATTTAAAATATATATTTCATTTTTTTATATTCTTCTTCATTTTTATATTTTAAAGAAGGAGAATAATGATTTGACAATTAAGAGTATCATTGCAAGATGTTTGACATACCCATATGCTCCATTATTATCTGTTGGTATTCGAGAAATTGTCAAGAATTGCGATATTGCACAGTTGATGAAGTGTTTGCAACCAATGACGGTAAATTTAATTTTATTCAAATTTTATATTTCTTCAAATTGGTTTTACAATATTGTCACATAACTATTATATTTCATTTATTGTAGAAAGCAAAATTTTGGATAGAGGCGAACATAAATGTTATTAATTGGACTCAAGTATTTTATTACATGTCATGTATTGGCTGTAATAAAGGAAATTGATATAAATATAATGAAACTTTTGTTTGCATATATTGCAAAAATCAAGACGTCTACAAACTACGGTATGTATCTTCCAATGTTAATTTCTAATTGATGATTAATTTAATACTATTTTAATTATAAATAATATTATCATTTAATTTATAGTGCACAGACATATGTTGAAATGGACGATACTATTAAAAAGCTAGCTGCTTCTTTGTTTGGTGAAGTGGTAGAAAAGGCATTTGGTTGTTCAGCACTTGAATTAATGGAACATGCTGGAGTAGTAATTTCTATAATGTAAATTTATAATTTTAGTTTCGTAATAATGAGCTAATAAAAAATATTGGGTTTTTTTTTAATTATGTAAATACATTATTATTTTTTTTCCGTAGGAACTTCGACCATACATCAAAATTATTGTGGACAAATTAGAAAAAAAAAAGTGAAAGATACAAGTTTATGGAGATCTAGAGAAAATGAAGGAGAAGAAATATAGACACTTTAATGTTCTCGCTATTGAGGAAATGCAAGATGAGGAAAATGCTGGATTGTCATCTTAAATAAATCATTCTAAAATAAAAATTAGCTCAATTATATTTCATAAAACTTTGTTTATTTATCTTACTATATTATTATTTTTATTAATATTCTTCTTTTATAATATATAAGTGTTTCATAATTTTAAGTCACAAATAATTTTTACTTAAACTAAAATTATCAATACATCGTTATTAATTAAAAATTAATCTAATATAAATTAATTAAATAAATTAAATTAACGTGCTTTACACGTTGTATTCATCTAGTAATATAATAAATAGAGAAAATGTAAGCATAGGACCATTGACTACAACTATGACGTACGGGACCTCCAGGAATTTCGGCGAAACTAGACCCAAAATCTAAAAGATTAGATAAACAAACAGAAATGATCTCTGCATTCCATCTGTGTTCCAAAATCAGAAGTGGTCTTTTTGTGGAGTATGACGTATGAGGATTCTAGATGTTCAAAATGGTGACAAGGTGGTCGAGCCATTCACATTGACTTAGAAATTCTAAGTAGTGTTTCTTCTTTTCACAGACAAATAAGAATTTAAAGTGATGAAAAGAAGTCAATTCTATTATTTATGTTATAGTATTTTAACACTGCTTCATAATTTTTTTTTGAAATATATAAATATGATTTAAATTAGGATCTTTATTTTAATATATTGTGAAATTATTATTTATCTTAAAAAAATTAAATTAACTTGCTACAAAAATTGAGTGGCCTTTTCAATCTTTTCGTATTAAGAAATCATCATTTATTTTAAAAAATATTAAATTGACGTAAATAGAATAATGTTTATTTATTTCTATTATATCTTAAAAATCTCAAAGTCAAGCATATACTGGGATTTGTCTTCTAGTTCAATTATCCCCAATATAGGCCCAAATTTGTTGTCCACTACAAGATTTATTGGACTGTTCCCTGTCTAATCAGTATGACTGTTGAAAACTTGAAGCACCATAGCTGCTGACTGAATTTAACGAAGTCAACCATTTTGCAAGGACTTTGCCAGCTGATAAACAATAATGACGACAATATTACTAATTAGCGCCGGTCCAATAAATTATGAAGCTTTAGATAAAAATTTAAATATTGAGAACTTTTTTTTAATTAAAATAAAATGAAACTAATAAATTTTGATTTTTATAATACATTTTTATTTAAAAATAATGTCTATAGTTTGTTAAGTAAAATTATTAATTAAGATTTATACTAATTTTTCAACTAATAATCGACTTAGTCTTTATTAAAAAAATCTAATTTAGAAAACATTTTATGAAATATATTTTTATAAGATGTGTTCTTGAGTTTTATGAGTCATTAGGATATACAATTAATTTTATGTATTTTCATATATTTTCAAAGTCAACTTTTTCTTTTATTCAAAATCTAATAACATATTTTATTACCATTAATAGATATTCTGAAAAATATTTATAAAATTAAAAATAATATATATAATATCGATTAAATACTTTTAATCTCTTATTGAATTAATTAGTTTTTTTTAATTAGTTTTTTTTTCTTTTAAAAAAAATTACTTTAAATTTTTTAAGAGACCTTTTTCTTCTAAGAGCCTTAGGCAATTGCCTAATTTAGCTAAGGGTTGAGCCGGCCATGTTAGTAGTTAGTCACCACTTCATCCCATTTTATTATTATTTTCTTGTCTTCTAAATATATTCCAAAATGGTTGTAATCCATTACTACCTCCCTTATTTCTCCTTTTAACCTTATTTCTTTTTATTAAGATAACAATATTTTCATTAAAATTTATATTATGTATAATTCATAATATGCAGCGGCATATGGTTTACGAAATATAATAATGTCTTCATTTATTATGAATAACCATACCAAAATAAGGGAGTAATGGTTTAGATCTATTGCAGAGTTATAGATTTGGAGGAACATAATTATGTTGAATGACGGGGAGGACATCTAGAGAGTCTCCTTTCAGTAATGATAAACCTAAAGCTCTATTTTATAATTTTTTTTTTATATAGTTATATGTTAAGATGAAGGTATTTGTGTGAAATAGTGTTCTTTTTTTTTTAATTATTTTACAAAAATATATATATATATATATATTGTAAGTATATAATGTTTCTTCCTTTCAATATGATACTGTTCATTTCGTGATAACATGCTTCTTTGACTGCTAGAAGTAATACTTTTGCCTCACCAAATTGACTAAAGTTTGGTTTGTACTATTACTGCGTAAAATAATGATATATATATATATATATAGGTCTAAAATATATAAGACCCATGTATAAATGTTGTGCACTTATTTTAAAAATATATATATTTATTATTAAAAAAAATTAATTTTTTATAGAAATTTCATATTTATTTTTTTTAAAAAAATAATAATTATGCCACTATTATTAATTTATTTCACTCATGGGATGCCCAAAAATAAAGTCCACACTTTCAAAAAAAAAAAAAAAAAAACCTAGACCAGACTCTGTCACTGCTCCTCTCCAGTCCTCACAAAGGAAATATTGAAATCTGGCATGGTCTTCTCACCTCCTCCAGACCTAAAAGAATTAAATGCAGCAGCTGGAATACCCACCCCCCTAATTTCCTCCCCTCTCCCTCAACAAATGGCTAATCCCTTCCTCCTCCTCTTCTTCCTCCCTCATCCCTCTCCCAATGTCCACCCCAACTACAACCAGCTCAAACTACCTCACTAACATTGGCCTCGGCTACGCCATCGCTATCGCTCTCGGCTTCCTCTTCCTCCTCTCCACTCTCCTCCTCGCCTCATACCTTTGCTGTCGCTTCGGCCATCGGTCTTCCAATAACCCCATCAACACCGGCATAAACAACAGTCATAACGCCAACCCCAGTGACGGTATCATCCTTCCCCGCATAATCTTCGTTGCCGAGGATGAAGACGGAGAGGCGCTTGATGAGAACTTCGCCGTCGGGCTCGACCAGAGCGTCATCAACTCGTACCCCAAGTTCCCGTACTACTGCAATGATGGCAAATTGGGTACCAATAGTACGACGTGTTCGATCTGCCTGTGCGAGTACAAGGATTCGGAAATGCTCAGGATGATGCCCGAGTGTCGCCATTACTTCCATTTGTACTGCATCGACCCTTGGTTGAAGCTCAATGGATCGTGCCCGGTTTGCCGAAACTCGCCGCTGCCGACCCCGCTGTCCACGCCGCTCTCGGAGGTTGTGCCACTCTCGCAGTACGCCGCGGATCGAAGGCGGAGGAGGTGATAGATTTGTGGGTTTTTTTGTTTCCCCTTAATCTTTTTTTTTTTTTGGGGGTAGTGGGTGGTTTGGGGTTTTGCTGTTTGGGTTGTTTGTTTGTATGGTTGCTCACTGGGAAAATTGTATATTTTTGGATAAGTTTAGGTATTCGGCTTTTCCTAGGGTCTGTGTGTTATTTAATCATGGTTTCAGTGATCGAAATTAGAGCATAAAGTCTCCTTTTTTATCTTAGAAAGAGATGGTTGTCAGTGTTTCACAGACATGGAATTCTGGAATTTAATCGTTCTTTTTTCCTAAGTGCTTGGGTAACTGGGTTGTACACGTGCATCAGTTTAGTTTTTATGCTCTTCAAATGGCTTATGAAATTCTACCTGTTAAACACATCCTTCAGTCTTTCTGTAAGTTTAACGGACAACCTAAGACAGCGTGTTGGATGGAACAGTTCTGTAAGTTTAGCAGTACAACGGGATGCAGTTCCTCACTAGTGTTTGTTCCCAAAAAGATCATGATGGGGCCTCTAGATTTATATAATTGCCAGAAGGCCCAGAACTGTTGTACTCTGATAATCTGTTTAGCATAAAATGAGGGACAATGTGCAGTTTGAGTAAAAGACAAAGTACCTACCCCGAGAAAAAAAAAAAAGAAAGAAAAAAGAATAGAAGAATATTGAAGGGGTTGACCACTTATCTTGAAGTAATACGAAGTTCTATGAAGGGAAAGCAATCCAAATTAACAACTCGAACTGCATGGATAATCCTACCGAGAAGAAAACCAAAATAATAAAAAAATAAATCTGTACACTCTGATCTCAATATCCATTTCTTCAGCAACACTTAAAACTACATGGTATAAGTTTATAACTTCAGTTAGGATCAAGGCCCCCTCCCCCTCTTTTCGTGGCCAAGTTTTCAGCTTAGAATCTCAGGTATATCGTTCAAACCATTTTGCTCTTTTACTTTTTCTCTTGGTCCAAATTCTGTATATTTATCGCTTTCAAGGATTACTGATTTATTGCTGTAAAGATCATTTGACATTTCAGTTTCTTTAAATGCTTTTGTCAATGTTCCTTCTGCTGAAAAGAACTCTGGGAAATTTCAAAGTCCAGTTTTTGTAGTACAGAGATGCCAAAACCAAACAATTTTATGAAGTTAAAAGCTTGGAGAGGGCCGCTTCACAGGCCAATCCTTTTATTGGTTATCTTCGCTATTCTCATGTCCATTGTCACCTTATCCAAATTCTACTCTGTCAAATCTCTTTTTCCTACCGATACTTTCTGCAACCACATGAAGCCTGAGAGCCAAAATGGAACTGGAAGTGAAGTGAGAATTACTATCCAAGCAGTAATTCAGAAAATCCAACTAGAGATGAACACGATGAGAGATATGCCGACCAACTCATCCTCATCAGCATCTCTATCGAGATACAGTGCTTTTCTTGCGGATATCCTTGCGCTCATCGAGTCGACACATGCGTCTTTACCATCCAGTGAAGATCTTCATCAGCATGACAGTGAAAGGAGTAGTCTCTATACTCTATCCAATGAACCTGCAGATTATTTCTTTATTGAAGAGATGTTTAAGTATGTAAGAACGAAGCCCAACAGACTAGGTAAACAGAACTTCATGGGAGCAAATGGAACTTTCACCAGCATCGGCCATTCTTGTTTTGCTGTGAAGAAAGAGCTTGAGGAGTATATGGATTACGATATTGGTCAAATCTGCAATAATGATTGGAAACTAGCTCAAAAGCTGATGATTCATGGCTGTGATCCATTACCAAGGAGGAGATGCTTCTCAGGAGCCCCAAAGCTATATAGTGGGCCATTTCCCATCAACGAGTCCCTGTGGAAGCTCCCCGACAATAGAAATGTCCGATGGAGTCAATACCGATGCAAGAACTTCACTTGCCTGGCCAGCAATTCCACAGGAAAAGGATTCTTCAAATGTGCAGATTGTTTCAACCTTTCGCATCATGAAATTCCCAGATGGATTGAAAAGGTAAACTTGCAGCCGAACTCAAATCTGACTGCAGATTTCCTTATACCTGAAGTGCTAGGAATTAAGCCTGGAGAGATCAGAATTGGATTGGATTTCAGTGTTGGAACTGGGACTTTTGCTGCAAGGATGAGGGAGTTCAATATCACAATAGTCTCAGCAGCTATCAATCTGGGGGCACCCTTCAATGAAATCATAGCTCTTCGAGGACTTGTTCCTCTCTACTTGACAATAAATCAACGGCTCCCCTTCTTCGATAACACTCTCGATATGATTCATACGACAAGATTTCTTGATGGCTGGATTGATTTTGTGCTTCTGGACTTTGTATTGTATGATTGGGATAGAGTTATAAGGCCTGGGGGTTTGTTGTGGATTGACAACTTTTTCTGTTTGAAAGAGGATCTGGATGATTATTTAGAATCCTTCAAGATGTTAAGGTACAAAAAGCATAAATGGGTTGTGGTTCCAAAGCTGGATAGAGATGATAGAGAGGTATTCTTTTCAGCTGTATTAGAGAAGCCACCTCGACCTTTCAGATAATCATACAGTGTTGCATCCATTGATGCTCATGATAATTCTACTTCTTTGATATAGTCTAGCTTCCATAAATAATGTTGATGCTTGAATATTTGACAGGATTAAACATCTAAATCTCAAACGTGTTTCAACTAATTGGAAGATATTGTGAATGTGGTCTAATAATTTTGGTATTTTCTTCGAAGTGTCTAAGAAACATTATATTTGCAAGTTTGTATGGGAGACAGACCATCCACATGATAGAAATCTAATTTGAGAAGAAGTTCAAAACTAAATTCTCTTGCAAATTATATCATGTATTTAATTATTAAACCAAGTAGCAACCACTCAATCATTGATTTTGGTTAAACAATGAGCGTCCAATGAAATAAGATGCTTTTTGGTTAAAATGATAGGATATATTAGTACAAGTAGAAAAGATTCTAGGAAAAGATAAAATCATAACTGTTCAATTACAAGTCGTATATATGTGGGTGGCACTTATTGGCATTAATTTCATTAAAATTTCTCATTAAAAGTTAATAAAAATGACAAATTTGTATATACATCAAAAAATTAAATTTGATGAGTTATTATTCAAAAATCAAGTAAAAAATACTTTCATATTATTCTCTTCATTTTTTTTTCTCATTTTTGATCAAATACGACGAAATATTTTTGATATTTGTAAACTTGTACTTTTCATCAATTTTTAATAATAAATTTTGATGAAAGCAATACCATTACTCGAAACCCCTCTCTCTCTCTGTACAGTATTTCTCCAAAGCATTCTCACTCCCTCCCATTCCTTCTCTAATACCAATCTTCCCTTTCACCCCATAATAGAACAAATCAATAAATAATCATTGAACAAAAAATAGTGTTACTTTATGCAACAAACATATTCTCTCAAATTAAACAATGAGCAAGTTGCAGCCCTTGAGTTAACACATCTGGGATGAATTGTTTTTGAGTGATGATATAGTACTTATCTTTCTTCTACTACTTATTTATCATTACTAGTATATTTATTTTTTTATTATTTTCTTTTAAATATCTTTTTAGCATTCTTAATTATTAAAAAAAATTAAAAAAATATAATATTATTAATAAATATTTTCTTAATTATTAAGTAAAAATAAAATTTAAAAAAAATAAAAAAAAATGATAGAAGAGTGATAAAAAAGTAAAAAAACTATCATTATTTATTGTTTTTTGTGTACTAATAAAAAGTAAAAGAAGCAAAATCAAGTGAAAGTATGAAAATTTTACATTGATCGAGGTTCTTTTAAATAATATTTATTTCATTTCATAAATTTACCATATAACATCTATTATCTTTTTTTAATATATTTGCCGCAAATTAAATACATGTAAAGTCAAAAAAAGAAGGCATACGAATAAAGTAGAGTTAGAATCTAATTTTGAATAATTTCTTAAAAATGAACTTGGGACGATTTGGGAGAGTAGCCATTGGTCACTGACATGGAACCCACCCAGCCACCCCTGATTTAACCCCACCGACCCGTCAAAAGGAGAAATCAGCCGTCCAACCATCTATCCACTCATATTCAGCCACGTGTTTCTCACTCCGGTGGCTTTCCGTAACATCCACCGTCCATCACCCTCCCCCACGGCACGTACTGTATTGGCATAAAGTCGTTTAAAGGATACGAATTACGATACAAAAACGCGCCGTCAAATCTAACGTCGCCGCATCTCGAACGTATCTAATGCAACGCCGTCAATTTCTGCGGTCAGAAATTCTCCGAAGCACTAGGCTCGTTTCCCAAAGCTTAGGCTCGGGCTCGGTGTGATTACCCCCCAAACGGTCACGATCTCACCTCATTACTCACCTTTTATAAATATCTCACTGAGATTTCACATTTGAATCCTATTTTTCATTTCAATTTGATAATTGTTTTTTTGATTATCTTCGTTTGCTGTCCAATTTGGAGCTTTTGTGTTCGGAAAGAATGGCGGATCAGTCTGAGAGCGCCGGTTCGACTGTCGAGTCGGTGATGGAGAAGGTAAGCGAGAAGATTCACACGTACGACTCGTCTTCATCGGATTCGGATGACAAGAAAACGGACTCTCCATCCTCGTCGGCGAAAGCCAAGGTTTTCCGTCTTTTCGGGAGGGAGAAACCGGTTCATGAGGTTTTTGGCGGAGGAAAGCGTACGGTCATAGTCTCCCTCCTTTATGTTACATCTTGATATGATACGGGATATGTTATCAGATTGAGTAGGCATTACCTCGCCTGGCCGTGTTTTTAAATTATCTTTTTTTTTTTTTGGAAATATCAATCCTTTTTTAAGCAATGAGGATGATCCGATATGCATGCCAAAAGAGTGCTTAGTCCGATTTCTGCTTTTTTTTTTTTTGAAAGTGATAGGAGTACTTTTGAAATGTGAGGAAACTTATGCGTTAGGACTTTTAGGAACGGTTGGTTTGTTCTTTGTCAAATCTTGCTCAATGATCTATATGGGCATGGAGCTAATTTGGCGAATTGTGTTTTTAAATCTCTCATAAAGCTAATAAGCCCGGTTTGGTTGCTGGTGAAATGTCGAAATTGGTATGCAAAAATCGGATTTGAAGTATGTTTCTTGAGAACTCCTCAGAAAGTGATCTAAAATTCACGTTAAATCCTTTTCTTTTTCTTTTTCTTTTTCTTTTTCTTTTTCTTTTTCTTTTTTTGTTGTTATCGGTTTTAACATCAAATCTTAAAATCCCGACTATAGGTCAGAGCGTTTTACCAAATTTCTGAACTTGTTGAGACGATTAATATTTCCCTGGTGAATTTTAATGTTTCCCGGAAGATTGCTATTCTGAAGTGAAACAATTTATCTTTTTCTTCATCTAAGGTACTAAGAAGCAAAGAAAGTGTTGATTTTGTCTTTAAATTGTGTGCTTTGCCTCACTTCTTTGATGATTTGGTGTAGCTGCTGATGTGTTCTTATGGAGGGACAAGAAGATTTCCGGCGGTGTTCTCGTTGGAGCCACTGCAATCTGGGTTTTCTTTGAATTGCTTGAATATCACCTGCTTACTCTTGTGTGTCATATTCTGATTCTAGCTCTTGCAGTCCTGTTCCTGTGGTCCAATGCCTATACCTTTATCAAGAAGTAAGCCTTATGCTTCTTCACATTATGAGCCCTTAATCTATATAAAGTTCTGTTCTTAGGTGTCTAGGCCGTGAGTTTCATCTATAGTTCTATTTGATTTATTGCCTAAGATGTCTATCTGTAGGACTCCACCCCGCATCCCAGAAGTTCATTTTCCTGAGGAGCCATTCTTGCAAGTTGCCGCAGCCCTGAGAATTGAAATTAACCATGCTTTTGCAGTCTTGCGTGATATTGTGACTGGAGGAGATTTGAAGAAGTTTCTCATTGTACGCATTGTCTATGTTTCTTTGGAAAAAAAGTTAACCTTGTAGTTTAGAAAAGTCTTTAAGTCTTAAGTGGATTAGCCTGTCGTGATCTTTTAACTTGGTGCGGTTGTTGGTTTAGCAAGTATATACTTTTTGGTTAATTTCTGCTGTATGGTTTCTAATGAAATTGTGTATTCCATGTCAGGTCATTGCTGGCTTATGGGTTATTTCAATTCTGGGGAGTTGGTGCAATTTCTTGACCTTGTTCTACATATGTAATATCCACAAAACTTCTGTTTATGCATATGCTATTGAACATAACTTTTATATTGTGTACTGAATTTAAAGAATATTTTATTTGGAAACAGCTTTCGTTTTGCTGCACACCGTACCTGTTCTGTATGAGAAGCACGAGGACAAGGTCGATCCATTGGCAGAGAAGGCAACAATCCAGATTAAAAAGCATTATGCAGTGTTTGATGCTAAGGTATTGAGCAAGATTCCAAAAGGTCCATTGAAAGGAAAGTTGGCATAGAGAGAGTAGGTAAGGCGTTTTCTATTGTTGGACACCCATCTAGGCAAATGGGTTTTGGAGGTTGTGATTGTGCTCGCACTTTTTTATATTTGCTAGAGCCTTCCAATGTTGTTTATTAGTGTTCTCAGTTCCCATTCGGTGGATTTGGTATGTGAACTTAGTTGCAAGTTTTAGGTGTGAAATTTGATGTTGTACTTTTTCGGTGACATTCTAATGGCACCTCACTACAGGTGTTTTTGTGAAAAACTTTTGTTAGTATATTGGAAGCCTTCTGTGTGTTTTACCAGTACGGATGGGGCATGATTTGGCCAGTCATTTATTTTAGGCATTTCAGAGTCTATTTTTTATTTTTATTATAGACCCATTAATTAAGGGAAAATGTTTTGTGCAACTCCTCTAGGACCTCTACTAAAAAAGGCTCATTCTTCTAGGGTGGGTTTTGCCGATTTATAAAGGCCATGCCTGTGTAGCATTAGTCTTTTAAAGGCTGTTTTGGTTACACAAAACTGAACTATCGCATTTTATTTTATATAATTATTATAATTTTTTTAAATTCTTATATAATATAATAAATAATTTAATTTTTTTAATCTTAAAATAAAAATTATATTTTAATAAGATTTTATTTAAATTTTAATAAAATATCTCATTGCATTTCATTTGAAGTGCATAGCCAAACGATACATAAGTTCCTTGGATGTCTCTATCCTTGGAAATGTATGCAAATAAATACATTACAACTATTAAAGAAGACGAAACATGCCTCCATTTGTTTGAACCTCTTAGGAGGAATTAATAATATAATTTTTTTAAATTCTAAAATAAAACTAATTTTAAAAAAATATATTATAATAATATTTTATTCAATGATTTATCACTTGTTTACCACTCTTAGTACATTCATTTTTTTATTATTATTTTTAAATATTTTTTTAACATCCTTAATCATTAAGAAAAAATTTTAAAAATTATAATTTCACTAATGATCACTTTCTTAACTATTAAGTAAAAAGAAAATTTTCGAAATTTTTTTAAAAAAAAAAAAAACAAGGGTAAAAGAGTAGTAGATGGGTAGTAAGTGTATCGTTCTTGTTCCAGTACTTTTGTGGCATGAATAATTTGGTAGGAAGTTGATTTTAGAGGAGTCAATGGAGAGTCAGTTTTGATTTTGATTTTTTCTTTTTTTTTAAATATATGTATCTTCAACTTCATTTACATGAATCTATAAATTTCGTTGGTTTAAAATCAAAGCCAACTTTCATCGACTCCCTAAAATCAATTCCCTATAAAATTATTCTTGTGACATTATACATCGACGTAATTCATTACTGCTAACTCTACTTCCAACATGAAATTAAAGCAGAAGTGCATAACCCACAAGTTTTTGAGCATGCAGATTTGCAGTGATGTAAAAATTGAGGGCAGTAATAGTTTAATTTCTTTTAAAAACCCCAATTATAATATTTGAAAACTCTCACTCCAGCAAATTTAGTAGCTGCAGATAACCTGAATTTTATAAGCCAACTTGAACATGATAAAAATGGTATATATAAGAAAATAAAGGTGAAAACGCTTAAACATAAAAATTATTATAAAAGGAAGCAAGATGTCTGGTTACCAAAAAAGAAAAAGAATATTCATGGCCGGTATAACGACGCATTACTAGTGAAGGAGCCTATACCTCGTTAGAATTTGAAAGCACCACCAACCACGATTTTTCATATACCTAAAAGTAGAAAATGGGATCCTAATTTTTATTATTATTATTATTATTTTATCATTATTATCATAGCACCAACTATTTAAGCACAAAAAAGAAAGCATGTTAGAAATTTTCAATTGTTTTAACTAATCATATTTGAAGGTAAATTTTGAATGACCTAAACTGATGCTTTGTTTTTCCTTCCTTTTGGAAAATCTTCATTAATTATACATGCATTTTCTTATATAAAATGATTCTTGTTGAACACCTGAAATCATAGATCTATTAATACCATAGAAGAAGTCCTATTCAATAATGGTCTTGTAAAGATTGACCAATGTGATAAAAAAACAAAATATATATCATCTATTTATGGAATCCCAATACTACGTCCGTCACAGAACAATGAAAACTTGAATTAGATAACTATTCTTTCTCTATTTTCACTTTGTAATCGTTGCTTAAACTTTTTTTATACTAATTTTATAAATTGGTAATTATTTCTTTCGCAAATAAAAGGACAGTAAGAACAAATCATCCCCACACTTTCTCGGAGGGAGCCACACAAAGTGGCGATTTTTTAACAACCCGATAAGTGGGTTGATGTGGTTGCATTTGTTATGAAATGGCTGTTGGGAAATACACACTTTCTCACCTTCGCAATCCTATGGCAAAGTAAGACAACTCTTATAATAATAAATCAGATAAAAAACCCAAACTCCAAAATTCCACTCTACCAAAAGAATAATAATACATGAAGTTCTCGCGTCGATGCCAAAAGTTAAAAAGTTGGGGCACATGCGTTATCATGACACAAAGAAAGAGACAACGGACTAAAGAATGGGCGGTGATCATCGGCCGCCAACGGTTTGCAATAAGTCAATAAGATCATGCGCATGCATGCTTGTGCATGAATACGACTTCTGAAAATAAGAAATAATTACGGGAACAAGAAAGGGTTTTCCCTCTTTTGGGGCCCCCTGCCTGGTTAATCTCACAAGTTAAATGCTCTTGAACTTTGGGATCCAGAAACGAATACTACATGCAGCCAAAAGATGAAACTTTTATTTGAATGTAAAAGAATTAATTGAAAAGGACAACATCGACAAATTGTAAGCTATACCTTTGATTAATTACACAATCCATACACATTTTCAGTATTTTGGTAGCAGTCTTGAGTTTGGTGGATCTGACGATGTGAGAGGAACTGTTGAGAACTCCGATTCGAGATTTCCACGAGAGGGTAAGGGGCTAGAATTCTGGCTTGGCGAGAAGTTTAGTCTTGAGAAACTCGATGCTGTAATAGAAGTGTTTGGTGTCTGGTTCACCACAGGTGAACCGACAATTGCAGCATTTGAACCTCTTCCATGGGAATCTTCCTTATCGGCCAATTCCCTTCTCTCTCTTTCTTCGGTTTCCTTGAGAAGAAAATCGACCCATAGATCTGCAAAGGACTGGTAAAGCAGAGGATGCTCTTTAATGCACCACATACAAACAGTGAAGGGAAGAAAAGAAAAAAGTACAAAAAACAACCAAATACTAGATGCATTTATTTGAATACCAGACAATTAATCTCTGGATAAAAATATTACCTGGTTATCAGATGCTGTGCTTGCAGATTCAGCCGAACCCCCTCCCAAGATGCCACCAACTAGGCGGCCAGGTAGCCCTAGCACTCCACGTACAACACCTTTGCCTGAACCTTGTTGAGCACCACCTATCCTCTGTTTGTCTTCATCAGAGAACCCCAACATACGAACCATAAGATCCAGAACCTGCCCAAACATGTAATAAACAACCTGAGCTATCAAGATGAATTAATTTCTTGACAAGCCTAGTTAGGTGAAAGTTGTCAACAGGGCAACTACTTCAATCGGGATGGAAGATCTGTAAGCAATTACATTCCCCTGCAAAAACAGTGCATAAGACTGAGACTGGTGCTCAGCTGTGGATTATGCACGATGCATATTCTATATTGGTTGTTGTGGGGAGCTGTCAAAAGTCAAGAACTTTTTCAGCTCTAAAGGGTTCCAACCTTAATAAAGTTTGGTTTTGAAAGAATTTGCCCTCTGATTTTTGTAGTTCCTTGTATTTATTTTCTTTTCCCCTTTGGTTTCCCTCCTTCCCTGAGAGGACAGTCTTTTGTATTAAACTATTTTTCAATGAGCAATGCTAGAGAGCATCCACTATTTGAGAATATCCATCACACTCATAAGTAATGTTTAAGGATAAATTAGTAAATTTCTCCTAAGCATTGCTTATGAGTGCAATGGATGTTCTTAATAGTGGATGCTTTAAAAATTTTTTCTTTTTCAATAGGTTCATTTCTTTTGCTATAATGACGCCAACATATATATGCCTACAACACATTCTTCAGTAGAGCCAAACCATGACACTTGATAAACCAGCCAAAGTCAATGATGCCATTCAGGCTCAAGCTATCCAGTGGTATACCCCACCTAAATGGGGCATGAAGAATCCATTGAATGTACCACGGATGAAATTAATATCCCAGCATGCATCCATAAGCAACTAAAATAGTATTATGAAATATACATACCTCTTTGCTGTGGTTTCTTTGGAAGTAGGTCACCAGTAACTTGATCACAATCCGCCTGCACATGTCACCAGTCATATAAACTATATGTTTTCCTCACATGAGGCAATGTGGTAATTGACGAGGCAATGTATTTTGATTGCAATTAGAACAGTGGGAAACCCAGAAATAACCCATGTTGAAGAGCAAGAATTTTAATTCAAAATTAAATCCAGCTAACCTGTCAACAAGAAAATCTGAGTCAACTGACATCCTATTAAGCCTCGTCATACTCTGCTCAAGAGCTCGCCGCAATTTTGCATTGTCTTCCTCAAGCTTATTTACTCTGTTTTTCCATTCTGCTAGTGTTCTTTCCAATTGGGAAATTGTGGCCAAAATTTCATCCTTCTCCCCCTTCAATACCTCTGCTCGTTGATCTGCATCCTAGAGATGATACAGAAAAAAAAAAAAAAAAAGCCTAAGGCCAAGAGTGGCATTTAATGACATGACAAATATTCCCATAAAAGTCATGATAAGCTTCATTTCAACACGACAAATAAGCGGCATCCTCAAAAAGAAATGAGAATAAAAATAATCAAGGCAGCAGGAAAAAATGCATCTATTCAACAGAAGATATATATGACTAGTACAACAATGTCACTGTGAGCTAATATAAGAAAGACTTTTAAGAGGAGAACTACGAAGACTTGTGGTTTGAGTTGTTCAAGGAAACCAAGGTCCTTTTTGGCTACTTTGAGAGAGCTGGCAATTTATTTATTTATTTTTAATAGGTAAACAAAATTTTATTGATCATAGGAATTGACAAGAGCCCAAGTATACGTGACATACATGACCATCGCCTAAGCATGCTAATTGGGTGATACAAGGAATTCAGGAAAAGTCATGCCATTAAAATCAATTACAATCAACCAATGGAGTAAAGTAGTGAAAAAGAAATTTCTAAGAGAAAGCTGGCAACTTAGAAAATAATTTTGATGAGAAACTGATCTAGATACTATCGCTGACCACTTTTACTAATCAATGACAATTAAAAAGCTTTTATGATACAAATTCCCCCCACTCCCAACTGAATATAACTGTAGCTTCAAATAATTTAATTTAAAAAAAAAACTAGCTCCACAAGAATCCTAATAAACAGGAAAGAAATATGTTATTTAACTAATCAACTGATTGAATCCTAATAAAATATCAAATAACCAGCTTGAGGTATAACATAGCTTACTGCATCAAGAGGGTGCAATGAACCTTTCAGCTAGCTCAAAAAAGGAAAATAAAGAAGTAACATTGAAAGGGAGGGATGCATACTTTCAACAACTTAGAAAGTTTAGCTGACTCTTCCCTTGCCTGCGCCAAATCTCCTTCCAAATGTTCCTATAAACATTTATTCAAACTGGCATAAAAACCATGTTGGAGAAAAATCATGGCTCTTACTGACATGTCCCAATAGCTAGACTTTATAAGGTGTGAAAAAGAAATAAATTCATGAAGTATTAATGTGCTTACCTTAGCTTCAATTTCAGCATAGTACTGACCAAGAGCAGTTTGTAGATTAAGAAGCTCAACATTTTTGGCATCAATTGTGGCCAAACATTTGGCAAGTTTTTTATTTAGATCATCAATAATTTCCTTTGACTTCTGAATTTCATGGTTGTTGATCGTCTTAATTTCCTCCTGACTTGCAATGGCCTGCTTCAGGGCTTTCTCCAAGTGCAATATTTGCGCCTTTTGATATTCATTATTTTCTCGTAGCTGTTCAATGATTTTGCTGTCCTCATCCATTTTCTCAGACTCTTCAGACTCCTATATTATCGGAGAAAGAAAGCTTGAAAAATACAATATATTGTGATGTAGAGGATGCCAGATCTACCTAGAATCTCACACAAGCAATAGAAAGTGAAGTTGTTGCAGTGAACGAAGTGAGAGTAAGAAACCAGCTCATGGAAACTAGGGGTCTATAAAGAAAAAATAGAAACATTTTGATGTACATAGGTTCTGAGAGGAACCTCATATCAGTCAAGTGTGAGTTCAATATAGGAAACTGGGGCTTTAAAAAACCAGTTTATTAGATAAAAAAAACTTCTCACGTGGCTGCCTCCTTTCAATGGTATTTATAAGCCGACAGAGCTTCTAGAGGCAATCCTGAAAGGCAGATTGTGATGATGTGATTAGATATAGTGATGGGCCATTTGCAGCTGGTTTCTTTTTGTATCTTGCAGTTGGCATCAACACATGGAAAACTTTCAACTTTGAAGAATGGGCCGAGTTTATGTTATCGCTTGGGGATTTTGTTACTGGAGGTGGAATCGGATTCTCTTCTGGTGGTAAAATGGTTTCTACATGATAATATTCGGGATGGCATAATTGCATTAGGAGCAGTTCTAAATTTGAGATTAAGTCATCTTGGGCCTTCTAGTTGTTCTGCTTCTCTCCTCACTGCTCAGAGCCTTCCAACACCTCCAGATGGTGTCTCTTTCGACACTGAATGGCAATATTATTTAGTACACAGGCTTTTCTTTGTTATTTCAACCAATACCTTAGTTGGGTTCAGTGATAGGTTTTATTTGTAACATGGCATCCGCCGATAATTAAAAAAAACAGGTATATTGCTGATATAACCACAGGCCAACAGCATTCCTCCACCACAAGTGAGAATTTTACATAAAATTTCCGAGATAACCTCTTTTTATATAAAATAAAATAAAAATTTGTGTTTTTTAGTATAGAAGTTTTATTATTTCAAATGTTTTTCGAAAACGTCACAACGGTAACAGAAGAGCCAAACTTGCAGACCAAACAAATAGGAGTGCCAAGTATTAGATTCTGCTTTAATATATTATTTTAAAGCAGAAACCAGAAATTTCACATTGCAACTGATATGTCATGCACAGAAGGAAGAGATTTCATGGAGGCAAAAATCAAGAGTGTTGTGGTTGAAGGAAGGCGATAAGTGTACCAAATTTTTTCATCAAATGGCGAATTCCCATAGAAGAAATAATGCGATTGAGTTTGTTCATGATGGAGATAATATTATTTCGGATCAAGAAGAAATACGGGCAAATATTGTGAGTTATTTTGAGAAGTTTTCTGAAAATTTTTCTTAGAGACCAAAACTGGACAGCCTTGATTTTAACTCTTTAGAGCAGTTTGATGCTGATTGGTTGGAAAGAGAGTTTGATGAAGATGAAATTTTAGATGTTGTAAAAAGCATGTATAAGGATAAGGCACGGGGCCCAGATGGTTATCCCTTGGCATTTTTTCAAGCTTGTTGGGATGTTGTTAGAAATGATTTTTTGAAGGTTTTTGCTGAGTTACACTCGCACATGAGGTTTGAGAAGAGCTTAAATGCAACTTTCCTTGCTCTTATTCCTAAAAAGGTTGGGGCGGTGGAGATGAGAGAGTTCGAACCTATTAGTTTGGTGAATGGCATTTACAAAGTTATCTAAAAAATGTTGTCCAATCGGATGAGTAGGGTGATGGAAAGGATTATTTCTCATTCTCAAAATGCTTTTCTGTTTTGACTGCTAATGAATGTCTGGAGAGTAGAATAAAACCGGAGAAATCTGGTATCCTTGTTAAATTGGACATGGAGAAAGCTTATGATCATGTAAGTTGGGATTTTCTTTTTTATTTGTTGAGAAGATATGGATTTGGTGCCAAATGGTGTTCGTGGATAAAGTATTGTGTCTCGACTCCTAAAGTTTCTATATTGGTGAATGGAGAACTGGCTGGTTTTTTTAGGAGATCTCGTAGTTTGAGGCAAGGTGATCCCATTTCCCCCTTTCTTTTTGTTGGGATTATGAATGCCATGAGTAGAATGGTTGATAGGGCTATGGAGAGTAATTTAATGTCCAGTTTTGTGGTGGGGAGCAAGACGAGGAAGTTTTTGAAGATCTCTCATTTATTTTTTGCTGACTCCTCCTTGATTTTTAGTGATCCTGATCCAGAAAATATACAAGCTTTGAGAGCTCGTTTGTTGTGTTTTGAAACTGTTTCGGGGTTGAAAGTAAATTTATCAAAGTCTGAAATTGTATCGGTGGGCGATGTTCAAAATATTTCAGTTTTGGCTCATATCCTGGGGTGCAGAATTTCTTCTTTGCCTTTGAGGTATCTTGGGCTTCCTTTGGGGGTATCGTTCAAAGCTGTTGATATTTGGGATGGGGCTATAGAAAAGTTTGAAAGGAGGTTCGCTGCGTGGAAAAAGATTTATTTGTCTAAAGGGGGAAGTGTAACTCTTATTAAAAGTACTTTGTCAAATCTACCCACTTATTTCCTTTCTCTTTTCCCCCTTCCAGCTAGTGTGGAAAAGAGAATTGGTATTTTATTTCGAAATTTCTTGTGGGGAGGTATAAAAGAGGATAAAAAGTTTCTTTTGGTTAGTTGAAAGAAAATTTGTCAACCGGTTGAATGGGGGGACTTGGGAATTAAAGATTTGAGAATTTTTAATAGAGCTCTACTTGGAAAATGGCTGTGGAGATATCAATTGGAAAGCAAAGCTCTTTGGAAAATGTGATAGAGGTGAGATATGGTAGTGAGTGGGGAGGTTGGTGTTCTAAAGAATCTAGTGGAGCTTATGGGATAAGTTTGTGGAAATTCATCAGAAAAGGATGGGATTCATTTTCAAAATATTTCAGATTTAAGGTGGGTGATGGGAAGAGAAGTCTTTTTTGGCATGATCATTGGTGTGGGGATTCCATGTTAAAGATACAATTTCCAGCCCTATTCAGAATTGCTCGGGACCAAAATGCTGCAGTTTTTGATTCTTACAGCTGTGGTAATAATAATCTTGGATGGAATGTTGCTTTCAAGAGGGACGTAAATGATTGGGAAGTGGATGAAGTTCATACATTGCTGGTACATCTTTTAGTTCAAAACTGTGGGTTAATAGAGAGGATAGTATGGTGTGGACTCTTGCTGCAAATGGTCAGTTTTCCGTTTCTTCTTATTATAAAAATCTATCCAGCCATAGTTCTTGTGCCTTTCCTTGGAAAAATATTTGGAGAGTGAAAGTCCCTTCCAGGATTGCTTTTTTCTATTGGGTGGTATCTTGGGGCAAGGTGTTGACTACAAATAATCTTAGAAGGAGAGGATTGTTCATTGCTGATTGGTGTTATGTGCAAAAGAAATGGGGAATCGGTTAACCATCTTTTCCTTCACTGTGAAGTGGCTAGATTCTTGTGGTATAAAGTTTTGGGCTGGATCGGATTTCAGAGGGTAATGCCTAAAGAAGTGAAGGATTTATTGGCCGGGTGGAAATGTTTTAAGAATTGCAAGGCAAAAATTGTTTGGAAAATGATTCCTCATTATCTTATGTGGTGCGTTTGGCTCGAAAGAAATGGAAGATACTTCGAAGACAAAGAGTGCTCGTTGAGTGATCTTAGGGACTTTTTCTTGAGTACTATGGGATTTTGGGTTAAATCTTTTGTAATGGCTATTGATTTTCAGACTCTGTTTTAGAGTCTTGGGGGGAGTTTCTATTTGGTTGTTTGATGAAGTAGGTACTTCCTTTTGTATGCGTCCTGTGTACTAAGGCTTATGCCTATTTCTTTGGAATAAATCTTTTATTACTTATCAAAAAAAGAAATTTCATGCACAGATGGACAAATTGACGGGTGGTTTTGCTAGAGATAATAGAAGAGTTATAGGCACTTTACCTTTTCTAACAAATGCTGCTTAAGACGGGCCAATTGTTGCAATGCTTTGTCCCTGTCCTGGCGCGTTTCCTTCAAATCTTTATCCAGTTTTTCCAAACTTTGCTCCATTTGTTCCCTTCCAGGGAAACTTCCAGATGAGTTGTCCTTCTGTGAAGAAAAATAAGTTATAACTGCTTTAGAAGACAAGGATATGATACAAGTGCATACCACAATGATGTATGACAATGCCACTTAACATCATCACACACACTTACGAGAGGAGGAATGTGGGGAAGAAAAAAAAGAGGAAGAAAAAAGGGGGGGGGGGGGGGGGGGGGCAGAGAGAGAGAGAGATCCATTTTAAGCACAAACAACAGAAAAATTAGGTATGGTGTCCCCCAACAATTTTTATACCTCATTAAAACCAGTTGGATGTTTATTTAAAGGCTGGGAAGCATCTGATCGCACCTCAGGTTGAGTGTTCCTGCTCATTTCCAGAGCAGCCTCGAGTTCATTTTTCTCCATCTATATAATTATGACATTAGAGTGGATTTGGGCGCACCGATTAATAAGAGGATGCATAAAATATTTTGAACAATAAGATATGATGCACTTCATAAGTGAAACACAAATAGACATCTATAAATTAACAACCTTAAGACTATTGTTTTCCTTCTCTAGGCTTGCAATTACTCTTTTCAAACTTTGCACAATGTCATCAGCACCTTCCTCCTTCCGTCCTTTCAGCTCCCTTCGCAGTTGTTTTATTTCTGAGATTTTCTCGTTCAACTCGTTTCGTATGTTGTTCATCTCCTCAGAGGTCTGCTAACATAGAAGAGGATATGTCATACCCAAAACATAGCTCAGGACAGCAATGGGTCATCTAGAAAAATAAACTGAAAAAGGAATTAAGAAACAAATTTTTTTTTTTATCAGTAATTAACATACAAAATCTTAAAAAAAAAACACAAGGCAGAAATCAAACAAGGGAATGTGTGCAATTGGAATCAGACAATAAATAGTTTATATTTTCATGCAACATACTGAATATGGGAAAAATTATAGGTTCTATGGCCTTAGAAATGGAAACAATAATGTCAGCCAAAAGTATTAAGCCAATCATCACCCAATATCAAAACTCACTCTGTCTCTGTCAAATTTCAGTGATTTGAGCTCCCCCTGGAAAGATTCCTTCAATATCTGTTCCTCTGAGGATGCAAAAAGAAAAGCAGGCATATCAAAACAAAAGACTGTTGAGAACCATTTCTGGATTTTCAGACCGAAGTACTGTACCTTGTAATTTTGATTGAATAGTTTCCAACTTTGTGCGTTCTTTTTCAAGTTCCATCCTCAATTGTTTTAACTCATGAGTGACCTGCACCCCTGCAGGGGACCTATTCTTCTCTTCTAGCGAATCTGCAAGCTCCTAGAAGGCATTCATATATCTGTTGTCAAGTTCATTCATCATTAAAAGAAAAGAGTACAGCAAAATGGGAAAAAAATACATTGAGCCAAAACACATAAATACATTTGTCAAATCATGTGTCGTTACTCCCCCCCCCCCCCCAAAAAAAAAAAAAAGCACATGTGCATTTGTAGTCTTGAGTCTCTAGAAACAGCTGAAGTGCTTTAAGAAAAAGAAAAAAGAATCAACAAAAAGTAACAAAATAGTCCAGGCAAATAAAATAAAAATGAAGTTGCTCAAACTTCCTAGGAAAATACAAATATTCAGAACAAAGGTGCAATTACCTTCTCCCTCCCAAGCAAGTTTGAATGTTTTGCTTCCATCTTACTTTGAGTGACAACAGATTGAACAGCATGTGTGATTCCATTGCTTATTCCATCTTGTTTGGAGACAACACCATTGTGTATCTGGTTTCCAGCATAACGGTTTTTTGCTTGCGTTGTGATTCTATGCTGTCGGTTGGGTGATTGATCAGCACTCCCCTGAATTTTACCAACAATTCAGTCAATACCCGATCCCAAATCTTTATATATATATATATATAACATATATATTTGATAAGATATATATTTATCCCACATGGGATAATAATCGCATGATTCAACATACAGGTCTACTTTCTCCAGCAGAGACGATCAGAGTGTTATTCTTTTATTATATTTGCACTGGATGTCCAAGAACAGCATCCTGAGTAATCCCAGTCAGTCCCTCTGCAAGAAGATTCCCTCAAATGCACCTCGGATAATTCAAATGGAAAATCCCCAAGTCCGATGGTCCTTAAAGATTGCACCCAATGGGATTCAAACCTTGGACCTTGGAGGGAGCATACCACCAAGATCAAGGCTTTTACCACTTGAGCTAACCCCGAGGGGTTAACAAAGTGTTATACTATCAAAAAGGATGGAGTTATAAGAGAACTGCCTGTACTCTAATCCCCACTACATCCAAAAACCCACATTGTAACAAGGCAAGATAACTTTTATCCTTTGCCTCAGTCTCTTCCAGGACACAGTATGGATGGAAGAGAAATAACAAAGGGTCGCAAAGAAAAGAATAAAATCATGTAGTAACTGCAAATCTTGGTTGACTTTTTAACTGAAATAAAATAAATGCCCTTACTGCCACATACTAGGCCGTTTGGCCTGTTTCAAGAGAGAAGACTAAAAAAACTATACTGAAATTGCCAAATGCAAACATTCTCTTCTCCTGTTATGAGGATGAGACTTTACAGCATATGGGAGATTAGGGTTTACATTTTTCTCACTACTATTATCCCATAACAACATAAGAAGACACTCTAACTCAGACAACCACGTGTCGAAGTCTCATATCATCTGAACATGTGTGTAGCTACAATACCTGCCATTGTACTACCCTGTAGGAAATAAAGGTTCCCAAACCTTTTGCTCTTCTTCACAACCATGGCATCATTTGTAACCTTCAAGGTTCTCCCTTCAATCGAAAAAAGGAGCAATCTTACAAAGCGCTGAGGAGTGCCAAACATGTATTCATGAAGTATATAAATAGACAATTCCAACTAGCAAGAAGAACAAAAGGAAGAAAAATCCTTGAAACCTAGAGAGCTAAAAATTGGAAGCAGTAATGAAAATATTATGACTTCTAACTTTGTCACTGTCCCCTCACAATTTTAAACAGTATGGAAAGGAAGTAACTTTCAAATATACCACATTAATTGTTATGGGAATATCCTCCAAACTTTTAAATTTTTGTGACTTCAAAAAGGATTCCACCAACATAACAACTATTCCACTATCTGCTATGACATAAAACACTCAATCCCAGAAGTTCTGAAAATCACTAGACATCCCACAATGTAGCAGAAGATGATCGATACTTCCCCATTCTGCTTACACATACAACACTAACCCATAATGACTATTCTGCTTCCTCAAGTTATCCATTGTTAACATCTCCCTAAGGCTGTCATCCAAACCAAAAGTGCTACCCTTGAAGGTGCCTTGTTTCTCCAAGGGAATGAAGAGCCAAGTGAAGGGATAATCACATTGAAGAAGAGTTTACACTCAAATATTTTCAAATTCAAGAAGTGGGGATAAGTGGGCTAACAAGGATCCGATAAATTTTATCATAACCACCTCTTCTCCACCTAAAGGAATGCAACCTGTTAAAGAATGAAAAGAATAACTCCACCTCCCAACCATGTGTTGATATGATAGAATAACTCCACCCCAATCCTTCTCATAACAAGATATATGAAAAAAATTCAAGACACCAACCCCAACCCCAACCCCAAAAGGTCTATTGAACACCATCCTCACCACATGCTATCATATTTGGCTTCCAACACCAATCACCATGAAGCTTCTCTCTCTGTGTTATAATGCAAACTTTGTTATACAACAGAAAAATCCTAATCACCAAACTTACTAACTGAATTATAGTGCAAATCTTGGACCAGTCAATTGGGTGGAACTTGAACTCATTGTGAATTCTTCCCCACAAAAAAATTCCTTTGAAGCTTCTCTAGATGTTTTGCTACACCAGCAATGGTGAAAAGACACAATAAATATGTTGACTAGTTAGAAAGATCTTAACCAGAGTAACCCACCACCTTTGGCTAAATATAATGTCTTCCACCCAACTTCTCCAAATGCTATAGTCAATGGATTTCATCTTAAACGATGCCCTTAATGGGAGACGGTAATATTTCTTGGGAAAAGATGACCTTAGCTTCATGTTAAATACTCAATATCATCTACCACTCCAGTTAGTACTAATTCTGACTTTGGCCAAATTAATTTTCAGTTCTGAAACAACCTCAAATTTTAGGAATAAATAGCATACTAATGGAGATGATCCTTTATAGCCTAAAAAATAATCGAAGTACCATCGGAGAATAGGAGCTGAGATAGGATATGCTCTTCATTTTATCTCGTCCCCATCAAGAAAAACTGATACGGGCCCCCTGTTTACAACAGCTAACAACTTTGTACTCAGTGCTTCCATTAAAAAAAACAGTTGGACTTTATTATGATAACAACAAAGTGTTGCCCCAAGTATAAAAGGCTTAGATATGCCTATACATGAGAAACATCAATCAAGAAAACGAGCAAAAAAAAGTAAGAAGTCCTGAAAACATGAATAAGGGGCTGACCTTGGGGAAATGGCTTTGGAGGTATCATTTGGAGGGAGAGTCTTTGTGGAAGGAAATTATTGGTGCTAGATATGGTGGTGCCTGGGGAGGATGGTGTTCTAATAAAGTGGGGGGAGTTATGGTGTAGGCCTATGGAAGTTTCTAAGGAGGGGATGGTCCTTGTTTGGAGGAACACATCTGTTTCATAGTGGGTGAGGGGTCTAGAATCATATTTTGGAAGGACTTGTGGTGTGGAGACTATGCTTTCGATAGAGTATTTCCAGTTCTCTATCGCATTGCAGTCGATAGAGAAGCTCTTGTGGCAGATTTGAGGATATGCTCTCATGGTTCTCAACAGTGGAATATCTTGTTTTCTAGGGACTTTCATGATTGGGAACTCTCCATCGTCTTAAGACTTTTTCAGTTTGTTATATTCATTGGGTAGCCTTACAGCTCAAAGGGACCGAATGCAATGGCGGTCTAATGATTTGAAAAACTACACAGTTAAGCCTTACTACAAAAGCTTGACAACACAAGCTAATATCCCCTTCCCTTGGAAGAATTTATGGAGGTCCCACGTGACCTCTAAAGTAGCATTCTTTGTTTGGGCTGCAACGCTTGGGAAGATATTGACACAAACAATTTAAGGAGGGGTTACATTGTAATAGATTGATGTTGCATGTGCAAGAAGAGTGGAGAATAAGTAAATCACCTCCTATTGCATTGTGAGGTGGCAAAAACGTTGTGGGATGAGATTTTTCACAGGGTGAATATTCATTGGGTAATGCCAGCAAGGGTGGTGGATCTCATGGATTGTTGGAAAAGCTACAAGGTTGTCCTCAGGTGGCGGCAGTGTGGAGGATGATCCCATTGTGCCTCCTGGGCAGAATGGAATGATCGCTGCTTTGAAAATAAGGAGAGATCAATGGCGGAACTACATAATTTTTTTGTTCAAACTTATTATTGTGGTTTTCAGCCATTGTTCTTAATGGGAATGATGTTCATGATTTCTTGTCTTTCTTTATCGAACATAAATTTTAACTAGGTGTTCTCTTGCATACTTCCTGTGTACACGACTTTGCCTTTTTCGATCTCATCAATAAAATTCTCTCTTACTTATCACAAAAAAAAAAAAAGATAAAAGATTTTAAAGAAGAAATCCTTAAGGTCATGTCTGCCCCGGTCTTCTCCTTATCCTTAAAGCTTGAGTTGTTCCTCTCTCTCCTCTCTCTCTCTAATCATTGATCATACCAAGTCGTGGCCAAGGCCTTATCACCATCCAAAGCATTCACCAATTGAAAAAACTTACTCTTTCCAACCACATCATCCTCTTCATCATGGAGTCAAAGCTAAGACAGTCAAAAATTGGCCCCGAAAGCATTTATATGAGTCACATCATAGAAAGGATAATTTGAGGAAGCAAAGGATAATCATTGCAAATTGGTGCTGCATGCGTAGAAAAAGGAGTGAGCCAGTGAATCATCTCCTACTTCTTTGTGAGATAACTAGGGTAATATGGACTGAGGTGTTTGGTAGATCAGATATGGCTTGGATTATGCCGGAGACAGTAGGGGCAGTGCTGGCCAACTGGACAAATCTTCTTCTTTTTTTATAAGTAAACAAGACTTTATTGATGAAAGAATAGGCAAAATGCCATTACAAAGTTATGCCCTGTCAAGTAGGAGCATTAAAAACAAGAAAATCATGCATGTCCATGCCCTCAAAATCCACAACAATGGCCCAAGTACAAAGAGTTCTAAAAAATAAAAGTTTAAGCTCCTCCATTGATCTTTCTTTGTCCTCAAAAGTCCGCTCGTTGCGCTCTTGCCACAGATACCATATGATGCAGATTGGGATAATCTTCCAAACTGTTTTGATCTGTCTCCTGCCTCAAATTGACATCCAACATGCCAATGTAGCTCATGGTTTCCGGCATTACCCATGCTATGTCCAATCTGCTCAATGTCTAATTTCAGAGGATCCTTGCTGTCTCATAATGCAAAAGGAGATGATTTACCGTCTTCCCCCCTCTGCGACACATGCAATACCAGTCGGCTATTATAACCTGCCTTTTCCTTAGATTGTCCATGGTAAGAATCTTGCCTAAAGCCGTTGTTCACACGAAAAATGCTTATGACACCAAAACTTCCTCCAAGGGAAATGAAGATCGGGTCCATAGGTGAGTGCCTTACAAAAGGAGCGCACACTGAAAACCCCTTTTCCTGCTAGTGTCCACCACATACAATCGCCACGCTGCATGTTAGGTCTAAGAGAATAAATTAGGCTATAAAAGTAAGCAAAATTACTCAATTCCCAATCCTGGGCTGCCCGATTGAAATTTACATTCCAATGAATCCACCCGCCAATGAACCCCATAGCCTCCGCCACCGTGATATCTTGGTCGCTTGCAATCTGGAAAAGTATCAGAAAAAGATCTTGCAAAGCACCATTCCCACACCAAACATCCTTCCAGAATCTAATCCTAGTACCTGTACCCACTTGTAGCCTAATATGTTATGGAAAGACACCCCACCCTTTTATAATGTTTTTCCACAACCCTACACCATGCAACAGATAAAAGTTTATGGCAAGTCTTATTGATCAAAGTTTGTGGCCAGCTGGACAAATCTTAGAGGCATGCAACAGATAAAAGTTGTTTCAAAGATGATCTCTATATGCATCATGTGGTGTTTGTAGCAAGAGCGCAACGATAAGACGTTTGAAGACAAGGAGAGATCGCTAGAGGAGTTTAAGCTTTATTTTTTAGAACTCTTTGTACTTGGGCCATTGCTATTGACTTCAATGACATAGACTTACATGATTTTCTTGTCTCTAATGTGCCTACTTAGTTAAGGTAACTCTTGTATTTTCTATTAGAGCTTTGTATTATGGCTATGCCTATCCTTTGATCAATAAAATTTGTTTACCTATAAAAAAAAAAAACCTTTATATGAATCATATCAAAAACACCTCTTGTGCAGGATTAGTTTATCTCATTATCTCATTCACTTGTTTGTTATCCAAAATTAGTTTTTTCATGATATACACAGCCTAAGATATGCAGCCCATTTTGACCGAATTTTGGTTTTTGAAAAGGGTAATGCTCGGTTAGTTTTTTTAACATCAATCCTCAGTCTGAAGTAGAGTTGTTCATTTTTTTTTATAATTAATAAAAGCTTTATTTCCATGAATAGGCAAAAGCCCAAGAACACAGGAAGAAAATATATCTTATTTGTTCAAGCTATTTTTTCCTGTCTCATCAAGTTGTTCTCTTTCCTTAATTTCTAAAATAAGAAATATCTCCTATTTGTTAGCTTTCCTAATTTTCCAAAAATTCTTCCAACCCAAAACTAAAATAAACCAACAATCTTCCCAACCCAACTAAATCAATTTAAGGGATTTTTTCAGTTGGTGTTTATAATCAATAGGTGGTTATAAGTTACTTAATTCAAAAAAGAAAGATTATAAGCTTTCTCCTTAATTTCCCACCAACAATTATCATATAATAAACTACATTAGCTACTCATTAAAAAATTGGCATTAACAAAGGCTATAATTGCATTTGGATGTTGGGCTGAGTTGAGCTGAACTAAATTGAGTTAAATAAATTATTGTTAGAATATTAGTTTTTAATATTACGAGTGTGTTGGAATTTGAAAAAATTGAATTATCTATTATATTTGTATGAAAATTTGGAAAAGTGTATGGGAATTTAAGAAAGTTATAATGATGAGATGAAGTGAGTTGAGGAGGTTTTAGGATCCAAACTGGGCAGGAAAAATTTTAAGAACTCATACACCAAATAATATCAAGGACTCAACTATACGCATACAACTCAGCTACAATGGGCAAAGAGCAAAGGCACCTCTCAAGTGACACAAAAAGAAGTTGAGCTCCCCATGACATTAATGCTGTCATTGTACACATCAAGCACAACTTTGTTCAAATTCTCCTCCACAGCCGCAATCACGTTCCACATCATTCATGATTTCCCATAAGCCCAACATCAAACCCATCATTATCTCCAGCTTTTGTAGGAAAAGAATGCTGAATTTGCAGGCCATCAAATACGTTTAAAAAATGAGTGCTTTGAGATGCATGTGATACATGATTGGATGGGAGGAATTTTGGGGCTCAATGTTTTGGTAGGAACTTTAAAAGATATGAGAATCAGCGACAATAGTGTAGAGTTTCACAAATCATAATTAAATAAGATATGCAAGTTTCTTAGCGGAGGAGATGTTATATAACTAATCAAATGGGAGATTTGAGCGAATTTAGTTTGGCCAGTTACTAATTTGCAACCTGATAAGAGAACTAAACGAGAACCTAAGCTGTGTAATAAATGCAAAGCTGGGAAAAAATATAGTAGCAACATTTTCATAATTTGAACCAGTTTCATGCAAATACATAATACACTTCACTTACAACTCAACAACTACCTTGTGCACATTAATGCCATTTGCAAGTGCTTTGGCACCTTCATTTCCTGATGCATTCTGAGCTGTATTGGTTGCATCCAGATTTTGTTTCAAAGATCCATTTTCTTTATTCAATCTAGATATCTGATCCTGCCAACATGGAGGAGGGGGGAATTTTTTTATAATGTTAAAGGCCTTTAAAACAGTAGTAACAAGAAATTGGATAAATGTTGAGATTCTTGCTGCCATTGGAGTACCTCCTTTTCTTTCAACAAAGCAGCATAATTAACTGATAACGCTTTAATTTCCGCTTCAGATTCCTGAAGTCTCTTGATTTCAGATTTGTACCGCTCAATCTACAATAAGCACAATAACTTTTAACCAAAATCATAACAAAAAAATTGATGCTTGATCCACTTATACATCTACATTTTGCAGCATACCCACAACAGAAGCCAAGGTATGCATGAATCATACAACATGCAAATATCAGACTAATGTAAAAACTAAGATTTAACCTTCTCCAGGGTACATATCAAAAATAAAATAATACCACATCTAATTCCTACTAAGCTATTTGTTTTGGGATGTGGCAGGCAAGTGTTTGCCCATCCAGATGGGTGCACATATTATAACAGAGGTTACAAACGAGTAACATCACTCTTCCAAGGCCAAACACGAGAGACTCCAAATTATCTCATGATATAACACCCTTTATCATCCTGGGCCATAAATTAGTTGAAAGCAAATTTGAGAAGTTCACAAAAACTCACTTATAAAAAATTCAAAATATACAGGCTCAGACTCACAATTACAACTGTAAAATTGAACACTTAGAAGCAACTGTCAAAATACACATAAATATTACAAGTGGAATGCATTATAATTTCTTCATTGAATGTTTGAAAAATAGTTATGTAGTTCCTGGAAACAATCCACTTATTTAATATGCATCATGATTAGAAAATTGGACTCTGATAGAGAACCAAGCATCTTCTGAGCTTCCTGCTACTTTTTTCAAAATTGCAAAGAACTCACCTGATCATAAACATATAATCTGAAACAAATATGTTTCGTCATAACACATTCTTTTCTTTTTTGATGACGGGAGAACCACCCCACAGCAAAGCCATTAGGACTCACCCATGGAACCTAAACCCCCGGGGAGGCTAGCACAGCAAACAACCACCATACCTCCTACTTAAATTGCAGTTTGACCAAGGGGAATCGAACCTGTGACATGGGGCTCATGCATACAAGTTTGCCCTTACCCACTTGGGCTACCCACAGGTGGGTGTTTAGTCATAACACATAATATCATATGAAAGCTGCAGCTCCTTCAACACCAAAAGATCTTGAACATCTTAACCCTTAGAAAATGTGTGTATCCATATATAAAGAGCAAATTTTTTTTTGGAATTAGCTGTAGAGTGATGAGCATAATTCCCCATTCTAGTCTGCCAGACCAATCATTCCCAAAAGGTCCTGCTATCGTTCTGTACCATTATGGTAGGAGATTTGAGCAAAATACGCACTTCCTCGGGAATGAAAAAAAAAATCGATTAATTCTCATTTGGTATTTTGGCTTAAATTCTTTGACTCATCGAGACTCAATCAAATCCTCTCTTTTGAGGATTCAATGCACTCCTATAGCTCCATATTTTAGTAACCTCTTGTTTTGTTCCTGAAAATCCATGGATTAGCCCATCCCCTAGCTCCAATTCGGAAGTGAAATGTTATAGCTTAAATAGTAAGCAAAATCTAAAATGAATTCCCCAACAAATCCCATATTTTTTTTATTGATAGGTAATCAAAAGGATTTCTTTAATAAATAAGGCTAAGCCCAGGTATACCGGAGGTATACTTGAGAAAACTTAGCAAGTGTTACAAAGAAACAACAAATCCCATAATGACAATCGCATTCATTTTAATCCCTACGAAACCAAAATGGATTACAACATATCAAAACAAAAACAAACTTCTTACAGTTCACCTTGCCACAAAAAATAAATAAAATTACAAAACTAAACTAAATTCCTTACTAGAAAAAAATAATAATAATAATAATAATTATATGAGAGCTCAGGACGATACCTCGAAATTAGACGCGGAATCGATCCCATTCGCCACCGGAGACCACGAGACCGAATTAGAATGCGCGAAACTGTGGGAACTCCTCCGATCAGAAACCGGAGAATCGTCTACTCTATTGCGGGAGACATAGATCTCGAGCTCCCCATCGTCATCGTCGTGGACATCAAGCGCGATCTTGTTCAAGCTCTCCTTCAAATTCGCAATCGAGTTCCACATCATCCAAAGGTTTGCCCAACGCACAAAGCCACCAAATCTACGATTATGCGCAGGTTTTGAAGGAAAGTGACGCCGAATCTGTGGGCGAATGGACGAGTTTGAGGAGAGAATCACCTCGGGGGTCGATGCGAGAGAAAACTGAACCGGTGAGGATTTCTTTGGGACTCAGATTCCGGAGTAGGAAGTTCTGATAGATCTGAGTAGAATGGGGCGTGGGATGGGATTTCGTATCATAAATTGGGAATTAATGCATAAAAGGAAATGAATATTTTGAGGTGAAGACACGTTACGTGCGTATCATAATCAAAATCAAAATGTGGGAGATTTTGGTAGATCTAAAAGCTTGACCCGTTACCGACAATTTCACTAACCCTTTTTGTGTTGTAAGCGACGGGCTTGTACAATTGCTGAGAATTTTATACTTGTCGTTTTGCCCCGTTTGTTCCTTTTTATCCACAAAAGCAAATGTCATAATGTTGTTGGAAGCAATCAAGTAAATGAATTTACGAGATTTATCCTTTAGTGAGATTATGGAGGTAAATGAATGAGTTCGTACAGTTTCCCTTTATTCTGTTAATCTCTAATCGTAGCTTGATTCTTGAAAGAAAAAGTTTTACTGTAAAAGTAAAAATCCATTTGATTAGTGATAGCACATACTCAACTAAACGTAATTTGCCTTGCTTAAAGTTCATTAACGCGCTAATTTATTCCCAAGTTCAACTCGATTAAAATTTATCTTAAATATATATAAATAATTTATTTTTATATATTAATATATTTCCATATATATATATGCTTTTATATATACTAGGTAGGTAGGTGTAATTTGCAAAACACGTTCGTCTAATTTAGATATGAGATTAATTTTAAAAAATAATATGATTTTTAGAAAACATTAAATTTTGATCAATAATATAATACATAGAAGGAGAAAAATGCAAATTATAATAAATATTTGATGAGTAATCATAATTAAATAAATGATAGTTATTACTTACTTTTATATATTATAATACAAAAATATTACTTAAAACAGTAAAATAGTTGCATAGATAGAACTTGCTAATATGATTTTTTGGAGAATAATTATATATTTGTTGTTTTGGACATTAGGTGTAGGCATGCTTGAAATATATAGGAAGTGTCCATATCATTTATCCCTCTCAAGATGTTTCTTATCTCTCAATAAAATGTTTCTTGTTTCTTCTTTTGAAAAGTATAAAAAATCTACATTACATTCATTTAAATAATTTTTAAAGAATTAAATTATTTAATCATATAATAAAAATAAAATTTTATGAATGGAATTAAACTATCTGTGTATCATTAAAATTAACATATCTAAAAATTTGTTTTTTATTAAATTTATTATAATTTTTTAAATAAATATTTCAAAATTTATTGTATAATTTAACATACAGTGGATTTTTTTAAAAAAGGAAATTGATTGGGCTTAAGACTTATGGGTGTTTTAATTTTTAGCTGGACTTGGTGTGTGTTTATTTTATCTTGTCGTGTGTGTCCTTGACATAAAAATGGAGAGATTTAGTATTTTTTTTTTTTAGGCTAGTTTGTGAGTTGTGTTGGGACTAGCCCGTTGGCCTTTAGTTTTGGCCAACTGAAATCATAAAACGACGTCGTTTTTGATAATTTATATATATGAAGATATGACTATATTGTTCTCCATTCCCAAGCCGCAACCCTAGTTTTCTGACTCCCTTCCTACTTCTTCTCTCCCCTTCTTCTCTTCTCCCCTAGCTAGAATTCTAATCACAAGCTTGCAACGCCACTTCTCGCGGCCTAACCCGCAAGATTGAAGCGTCGCTTCTCTCTCCTTCTCATGTTCTATCCCTTCAAAATATCATGTAAGAGTTAGGGTTTTCAGATCTAGACATTTTAGTCTAGATCAAAAAATCTTCTCTTTATTTTATCCACCTAGATCCATTTTTATTGCATATCCTAACTTGTTTTTTTTTCTGCAGGGTTAGGATTTTCCATCTAAAAAATCTCAAGTCAGAAAAATCCAAACTCGATTCTCAGATACGTGCTCGTTATTTTTTTCTTTTAATGATCTGGCATTTTCTTTAGTTGCATGATTTAATTTGTTCCTTTTTATTTCCTATGGAAAGAAAATTATATTCATTGAGGAAAGAAAATATAATTCTTGAAAATGTAAGAAAGACTAACTATGAAACTGATATCGAGTATTAACACCAACAGTAAGGAATTACAAATAATAGAAGCCACAATGTAACCATTTGGTTCTCCACATCATTGACAACGATAAAAACTTATAGAAATTAAAAATTTTACAGAACACGGAGAAAACTTTTCATTGCATTAGTATTCTGATTATATAACCTAAGATGAATATTATACAAAAATTTGTTAAGAAAAAATAATTATAACAAAAATAGAGGGTGGATCATTTTTTAATTAATAAAATATTTTATCATATAACTTATCACTTAGGACCATTGATTCTTAGATAATGTTGTCCTACAATGAGCTCTCCATGTCTAGCAAACACACATCTATAAAACAAGTGGAAGGGGGGGTGTTTTAAAATCTGGATTCTAATTTTTGACAAATAAGGTGCTATCATAATCCTAATAAGCCATCAATATCACCCATTGAGGAAAGAAAATATAATTCTTGAAAATGTAAGAAAGACTAACCATAAAACTGATATCGAGTATTAACACCAACAATAAGGATTTACAAATATAGAGGCCACAATGTAACCATTTGGTTCTCCACATCATCGACAACGATAAAAATTTATAGAAATTAAAATTTTTACAGAAGATGGAGAAAACTTTTCATTGCATTTGTATTCTGATTACATAACCTAAGATGAATATTACACAAAGATGTATTAAGAAAAAAATAATTATAACAAAAATAGAGGTTGGATCATTTTTTAATTAATAAAATATTTTATCATATAACTTATCACTTATGACTATTGATTATTAGATAAGGTTGTCCTAGAATGAGTTCTCCATATCTAGCAAACACACATCTATAAAATAAGTGGAAGGGGGGTTTAAAATCTGGATCCTAATTTTTGACAAATGGGGTGTCATCATAATCATGATAAGCCATCAATATCACCCACAAATTCGCAAACAATCGGACCCGCAAAATGACACTTGCCCTACTGAAAACTCATAGATCAAATAAAAAAATTGTCCAGCCATGAGCATAGAGCAAATAAAATATACCACAAAACCAGCAGAATCATGTAACTCACAACTGTCCAGCCATTAACATAGATCAAATACATCAAATAGTCCAGCCATGAGCATTAGAGCAACTCTCCATTTTATATATTCCAACAGTTTATAGAAACACATAAGAGAATGTTTCAAAGAGTATATATAGCTTGCTAAAATAACATTGGTTACATTTTTAGATATTGAGTAAAAAAAAATAACAAAACAGAAAATCAGATTTGAAGAAATAACAAAACAGAAAAACATACAAAATCTGACAACAGGAAAAAAAACTTACAAACCCAATAATAACACAACCAAGAATAAAATAATATATTACAACCAGATAATAATATATCCTTACAAACATAAAAATCAAGAATGCAACTCTGAAAAAAATTACCAAATAGTAAAACGATGTCACCCTTTTTAGTGTATTGTCCTGCAGGAAAAAATAAAATATATCAAATAAATGACAAAACTGAAGAATATAGAAAATGTGTTTTGTTATTTGAAAGTATGAGCTATTTGAATACCAAATAATAAAACAATACAAAATAATTAATGAACAAACAAAACAGAAGAAAACATCAAAATAATAAAACATTATAATAGTATGTTTTCATTCAATACTTTGTTTTGTTTTGTTATTCATAGTATAAGATTTTCTTAAGAAAATGGAAGATGAAGTAAACAAAAAATTAACAAAACAAAAAAGAAAATACCACATTTGAAGAAATATAAAATAGAAGAGCATACAAAATAAAAAAGAAGGTACTAATGGCTGGACTTTAAAAATTTTCAATGGGAATGGAAATGGAAATGAGGATAAATATAGAGTTTATGTCCTTGACTTTGAATTGAGTTTTAAGTTCAAAATCTGTAAATATGAAATATGTGAATATAACGATTCATAATATTTATTGCATACAGGGAGTGAATGGATTTAATGGATTTGTTTCCAAACATGCTTGGACGTAATAGTAGGAAGGGATTCGAGGTATCGAGATGACTAAGCATGTTTCTAGGCAGATTGTTGGGAGGAGGAATAAGAATAGATAGCCCACAATTATTTTCAATAAATGTGATGATGCATGCACGTCTTTATTGACATTTCCCAATAAACATTGAGGTGGATGATAAATTGTACCAATATAGATTGAGATTAATAAATTATTTATTTTCTTTATATTTATTGAATACATACTTAAATTGTATGTACATAGACTTAAATTGCATGAACGGTGAATAATAGACTTAACAGACATTAAAAGAACATAAATTTTGAAGTAGAAATTTTTAACAGACGTTAAAACAAGAATTTTTGTTAGATAGCCTCTTTATATATATAAAGATATTAAATTTAATAATAAAAGTATAGTGAACTTTATAATTAAGTCTATAGCATGTAACCTATTTTTTTTTTCTCTAAAGGCCAGTATATTATAAATAAAATAAAAGATTTCGAGATAAAAGATTCAATGGGTAGAAATCCCCAATAACCATCCCAAAATAAATAAAAGCACAACAAATATCAAAACATAAAAATGATTTTAGAGCCACAAGTGTGACACCCAACAATTTCATTAAAGGAATGTCGCCTAAAGCAATTTAAAAATAGTCTGATGAATAGACTATTTGGCTGCACAAAAATTTCAGTAAGGAGAGGTGCATTGCATTCTTTTAAACTGGTTCAGTTAGAGAGGATTCTCGCACCCGCTGAATCTTAAGTCTCGGTTAGAGAAATAAGAAAACAACAATAAAAAATACCAACACACCAGTAGACGAAAGCCTGCTGTGGCAAGTGTAAAGGGCACACACCGCACTTTAAAGAGAACTAGTAAGGTAGATCAAGGTGATTGAGGCTGCTAGATCCAACGATGCCTCGCGTGGTGGCACGAGACACCAGCTGGTGAGATGACATGTGGTTGATGCACGAGCTGACGCGCACGCACGAGGCCCACGCATCGCACGTTTCAGCAATATTCTTCGTCCCTCTCGTAGGTCTGCAATTATCCAACTTGTGGTTGTCGTCGATGTTTGGCAAGCACAAAAATCGAAGCTTTTGGGTGTTGTGGACAAAATACTAAAAAAAAATTCTAGAAAAATATGAAAAAAAAACATTACAAAGGGGCCTACTAAAGCCGAACAAGAGGGGTTCAACTCCTCCCCTCCTCTTGAAGATGAGTATATTATAATCTCTTATTTCTTATTGTATAATGGAGGTAGGAGTCTTTGTTTTTGGAAAAGATATTATCTTTGAAATTCTCGATGTGAGTCTAAAAATGATTCTCTATATTTTCATAATAATTGTCCTCCTATCCCTCATATATTAAATCCTTTTTATTGTGGTCCTATAAATATTAGAGAAAATTATATTTATGTCACTCTTCTTTTAGTGTCCGACTTATTTTCCTCTCATTTATCTATTTTTTTTATCATCTCTCTCTTTTTATCTAACATTTACATTTTCTACTTCACTTTTTATCTCTTCTTTATTCTCTAATAATGGCCAAGTATGTATTCATAAAATGTTATATTCTTATAATCTAATCTAAAGGTTTACATGCCAAGGTTCTTTGAAATATATATAAGGGCTGACTTGGCCCTTCGGGTATAAGATCTCAAAATGAAAGAAACATATTTGAACCTTTGACCCCTGCATATAAGAAACATATATTATAAAGTTTTCATTAAATTTAATAACTTTTGTAATTTAGTATTTTTAAATTACTCAATTCATTTAATAATAAATAAAAAAATATTTAAAAGAATACAAACAAAACTCGAATAATAACTCGATTTAACTCTAACTCGAACTCAATTTTTAATTCTTTAAGTTTGGCATGACTCAATAATTCAATATATAGTCTTGACTTGAATCAATTACAGCCCTAAATGAGATGAGTTGTTTTTACATTTGTATAAAAATAAAATAAAATAAAATAATAATTACAAAACCCTTATACCAGTTTAATTAGAAAATTTCTTTTCAACGCTGTCTACCATATCTTCTATTGTCATTTTTTCAACATTTTATAATATTGCATTTAGTAATTAAAAATTATTAGTTATATTCTCTTGTGAGTCACTCACACGATACCACATCAAAAAATGTTAAGATAATAATAATAATAAAAAGAATATTTAATAATTTTTTTAAAAAAATGGTGTGTATAATATATATTTTTTAATTTTTAAAAAAAAATTTTCTTCCATTTTTTAAGATAGTTTTTATATTTTAAATTTAAAAATAAATTCATAATATTAATAAAAATTACTTAAGTAAAAAAATAATTTTTTTTAATAAAGTATGACTTTTATTTGTAATTTTTATTTGTGACTCTAACCTTTCTCATTTTTTAATTTTTTCTAAGAACAAAAAATCAGCTACAATAATACGTGATTATATTTTGTGATTTTGTCTTTGTTTTCTTCGATTTTTTTCATCAGCTGTTTTTCTGTCGCTTGTACGTCACGATTCAAACTGGAAAATGGAGGTATGCCTCTGTATTCCTTTGCTTATCGAGTGGAAGAAAATTTCGGCGTTCGAGGCCGCTATCCGATCCGATCCGATCCGATCCTCAAGTTGACTGCATATCTTCTGGTTGTCCAGCGCCATGGGACAGGTCCTTGGCAGACTTCAAGGTACTCAAATCTTGTTCAAGATCATGATATCCTTCTTTCTCTTTCCCTTTGTCTTTCTCTCTATTCTCCAAGAAACTTGGACAGAATGAGGCAAAAACGGGAATTTTGATGAACCTTGGGCACAGGTATGCCGTGGAGGCAAAAGCAAGTGAGGCAAATAACCGATAGGGTCTTCGATCTTATTAAGAATGATTCAGGAAGGGCTAATTTGAAGTTCGAAGATTTATACATCGCTGTCCTACTTGTGTTCAAGTAAGAGAAGAAGCTTTTGGCTTATTGGTTTATTTATTTACTAATTTCCATAAAATTAAAAAAAAAAAGTTTTTTCAATAAGTTTTTCATGTGGCAGTGATGTCAATAAGCGTTTACCTGGTCCGCATTTTGATCCACCCTCGAAAGAGCAAGTCAGAACTATGATTAAGGTATATTCCCATTCAGAATTAAGAGCAAGACCCTTTTGCATATAAGGTTTTCATTGATTGTTGTTTCCCGTTTCAAACTGAATTGCGTTACAAGCTCTAGTGAATAGTAGAACAAGATTATAATGGCTCATGATAATTAATGACCATTTTCTTCTATATATATATATTAGCAGCATTCGAATGCAATAGTTGATATCATGATCTCTAATATGAGGCAACTATTTTATAGCCAATAATGGGAAACTATGTTATCTGCTATTGCTTGTACATTATCTTTCCTCAAAACAATTGTTCTCAAAGATCTATAGACTCCTAATAGTTTGACTAAACCTATGAAATTACAGAAGATTCTATGTAATACATTTTTTTCTTCAATCTGTATTTGTAATAGCTTGGTTGAAATTGGACTTTGTGTTATTGAGTCGATTAGCCCGCACCCCGTACCGCACTGGAGGCATGGGAAAATGTGTTATTGTGTTCTGTTGATGCCTGTTGAATTTCTATGACTTGTGTAGCGTGGGGATAATTTTAAAAGTTGTTTGGGGTGTCTCTTACAGTACACCTAGCTTGCTAGAGCTTGACCGCTTTTACTCTTTCATGAACACTTATCCAGCTCTGATGATTTGTTGGATCAAACTATAGTCATGGATTATGTAGAACGCATATGTGAACTTCTATGATTCACTGTAGTCAAGGTGAATGAATGTCGTTTCAAGGCCGGACCTACCTATTACATTGAAGCTTATTGGGGAATAATTACATATTGCTTGTGAACAAGGTTTTGGGTATGTTTATAAGGATTGGATAATCCCCCCTTGTTGAACTAATTTTATGAAATGAGTTAAACCCATGAATTTTTTTATGGTATTAGATCCTGCTACAAGACGAATGAGGCTTCATTCTACTTAACTTTTGACAAGGACCATGAAAAATATTGGCGTGCATGTGAAGGAGGATGTTGAGGAATAATCCAACATTGTCTGTGGACATGGTCTTGGATATTGTTATAAGGAATAAGCAATTCTCTCTTGTTGAACTGGTTTTATGAGATGAGTTAGGCCTATAAATTTCTTCAAAGCCTTCCAAAATATGGAAAAGCCGCCAAGATTTGTAGTCTTTTAAGAATTTTACATAAGAAAAATGATAAAAGATAAGCTTTGCCCCTGAAAATTAATTTTACAGTCCCCTTCCCCCCCAACCCCCAAAAAATAAAATAGAATCGGTTTCATGGTTCTGTATGGAAGATAAGACAACTAACTGCTTTTTTGCATTGCCACAAGCTTGTTCCTGTTGGCCTTATAGGAGTTGGGCTACTTTTTTATTGTGTGCTATCAATATAGTAAGAGATAAGAAATTAAGTTAAAATGCATGATCAAGATTTTGTTTTCTTTTTCTATAGTATTTAAACAAAACCAAAGCACATTGGCTTCTAGGATCTGAGCAAAGATAGTACTTTGACTTCTTTAAAGCTATCATTGCTCGGAAAGCATTCTTCATTCCCATAGTTAAAGTCATGATTTTTTAGTTTTTTATCTGCAGAAATGTGATCTCAACCTTGATGGAGAAATTGATCGTGAGGAATTTGTGAGTTTTATCCTGCAGCTGACAGCCGAGACACTCTTTGCTGTTAGTCAGGGACTGATCCTCAGTTTGCTTGTGGCACCTACAATTGCACTGGCCACAAAGAATGCTACCGAGGGTGTCCCAGGAGTTGGGAAGGTGGTGAAGAAGATGCCACATTCAGTTTATGCATCCATAGTGACACTTGCAGTTGTGTTGTTTCAACAAGCATGTCTGGACTCCAAATAGTGTTATTGAATTTAAGCTGAACTGATCTATATTGTACATGCGAGGATCCGTATTTATTTTCGTCCTATTTGTAGTTTCGGTTGTTTCAAGGATCATGGTCCAAAGATTTTAATCTTGCTTTTGAGTTGAATTTTAATTTTTCTCTCTATATGTAATTGCAATGAAGCTATATGAGACCTTGAATCATCCTCACCAGATAGGATTTTTAATGCCTTTCAGTCTTGTTATTTATTTGTTTTATATATGTATAAGTAAATAGATATATTGAGTAGAAGTTCAAAACTTCAAAAGTGAGGGGTAGGAGAACACACCTTAGATTTCAGGTTTGTACCTAGTAAATTAGATTTCGAAAGGTCAAAATGATTTAGGTATTTGATTCACAGAATCGTGTCATATATTGGCACTCCTAATTGGAGGTGGTAGTTAAACCCAATGCCCTGGTAAACGGCTGCACCAGCCACCAAACTTAACAGCAATAAGAAATTATGAAAGTAGCAGAAAAATTATAATGCAGCATGAATGGAAATACCTGTTAGGAAATTGTCAGGTGGGCTTCGCTTCGGTTCGTTCATTATTTGGAACATCAACCTTTTTCTGGAAAGGATTGCAACATCAGCCAAGTCCTGCTAATGTCTGATGAAAAAAGAAAAAACCTTCAAGGTTGAATTTAAACGAAGCCTGACAGATACATATGCACGGTTTTAACAAAAACTGAGTAAATGTGTACCTACATAAAAATTAAAAATTAAAAATTAAAAATTAAAAAAAAACTAATTTTTTAATAGTAAATTTTATTATTTTTCAAAGTATTTGTATAATATTTACCTAGCGTTTACGTACTTCATAGCTGTATATAATCTTGTTAAAACTAATTTTTTAATAGTAAATTTTATTATTTTTCAAAGTATTTGTATAATATTTACGTAGCTTAATTTTAGAGTAGAAAATGGAAAAATTTCCTCGGTATCAATGATGTCTTGTTTTCAACTTCACGCCTTCCTTTTTCCCAGTTTGTGGGCCGCTCCATTTGGTTAGCCTTTCTCCTTCTGTTTCTTCAACCTCATTGTATATTCAAGCAAAGCTAACCCAACTTGACCCCGATTTTCTTTAACCTTTTCTGGGCTGAGACTATCTGAAGTGCATAACCTTCATGATTACTTTTTGCAGCCCCAACTCTCAACAAAATTTTGCAGCCCAAGCCCCAGGGCCTGTCTCTACACCAGGTCTAGGACCAGATAAGCAGGGAGTAATCAGAGAGGAAATTATAGCATTCCCAGTGGAAAATGTATAACTCCTATCTATAACAAATGAACTAAAACTTGTTTGATCTAATTCAAAACATATCGTTTTTCTTAAATATACTGAATATCAATATATACTTATTTTTACCAATTTAATATTTATTTAAACTATTTTCTCTAACTACTTAAATAGAGGGATAGTGGTGAAGAAAGAAAGGAGAAACAAAATATATTTATATATATATATATATATAATAGATTGATGACCAGTGCAACTGCAATCTCCTGATGCTCTTGAATACAAGAAATAACTACAATGGATACCTTCTTTTGTTCTTTTGTTTGCTGTTGCATCCTAATTGAAAGTCTTGTGCTTCTCATTTCTTCACTGTTTCTTATTTTCAGAAAAAAAAGTTTTTGTTAAAACTTAAGCATTAAGTAAGATAAAGATAGCTAATGAAGTTAACTCTCCAATATTTTATTATTAATAATGCTAAATATAATAGGCCTAGAATGTACAAGCAATTTGTCTAATTTCTTTTTAAAAATGATAAATACAATCGTGAGTTTGCAAACGACATATAGTCACTTTGAAAAAAAAGTGAAAAAAAAAAGTTAACTTTTTTAATAATGGATCCCACTTTTTTCAAAGTGATTATACGTCGTTTGTAATTTCATAACTGTATGTAGCATTACTCATCTTTTTTTAAAGATTGTATTAAAAAATAAATTTTGTAATGCTAATTCTAAACTTGTCCAATTTTTTGAAAGAATATATTTGAAACTTGTAAATCGTATAACTGTATAAATAATTTCTTATTTAATATTGCCATTATATAACTTAGAAATTTAATATGTCTAACTTGGTTTAAATAACAAAGTCCTCTAAACTCATTTTATTTAATTGCATCTCATCCCAACTGAAATATCATAAATGTAAATATTTTTCAATTTTAAATCTTCAATATTTTTAGTTAATTATATTTAATGATTATAATTTTTTTAATTTCTAAATAAAATACAAAAAAAAAGTATTTATATTAAAAAATTATATTTTAGCAATATTATTTTAAATTATAAAAATTTTATTTGATTTTTATTTTTTATTTTTTTTAAATTTATAAAACATATTAATTCAAATTATTTTATTATTAATTATTAATTATTTTATTATTAATTATATATTATTTTATCTCATTTCAACACGTTCCGAAAGGAAGAGATCCTCCAAACCTGTCCGTCAAAGTGCCAGCGTCCCAGATAGTCAATAGATTTGTATTGACACTGTCTTCAATACCTATAGGTTAACTACAATTTTTTTTTTTTTTTTTATAATGCATATACGTACGTGTAACGTCTAAGATATCATGAATCTAATGCATGCATGCTCATGTTGAAGGAGGTGGTAATTGACATGATGCATGGGGTTGCACATGAGCATATACTTGCCATGCTTCATGTCAAAGAGATGACTAGATCTAGATCGGGAGCTTCTTCTGATGTTGACCAGGTTTATTTCTCCTTGACCTTAATGCTCAGCCTGCAATATGGACCAGCAGCCGGCGTGTTCCCGAAACTTCCCGAAACTTCTCCTCAAAATATCTGTTCAATGAAACTCGTGCAGCTTGTCATTGGCTCCTATCATTTATGTACACGTATAGATGTGTGTACAGACGTTTCACTTTTGACCGGTTGGGTTGATGTTGGACGTCTAACAGTCCCAATAAAAATAAGATAGGTAGTTTTATATTAGACTCGTAAAATTCATCTCTTCTAATTATACCAAGAAAATTGAATATTATTATATCAATTAAGAAATTATATAAAAATAATCTCATAAATTATATTAATTTAGTGAATCATAGATTAATATAATTCGTTCACTAAATCTATTTTACATAAAGAATAATTTTATAATATAACGAATCTTATCAAATTATATCAAATTATAATTTTTTTTTATATAATCAGTTTGTGATTTGATATTTTCCTTCTAAAAATAGAATAAAAGATCTTCAATTTTTTTTTTTTCTAACCAGTATACCGTTGCACCAAACACAAACCACCCCCATACCATCTTGAAATCTAGCTTCAGATTTTCAGGAAAAATGAAGGTATGAATTGTATACAGCTTCAAATTTTATTTATTTATTTCTAACCTCATGCTCTTTCAGTCATTCCATTCAATCATCAATTCTTCATTTTAGCCTCACATTTGTAAAAATTTATGGACCTAACTTATTTTATAATATCGATTTTACAAGAGAGATTTGTACATTGCTTATAAGCATGCCCAAGATCTTTTCTACAGAAAATGTGATATTTATTCTTTAACACCATCCGTTACGTGTAGGTCAGTAATTTTTCTAGTCTTTATCACGAGATAAGTAGTATGGGCCCACATTCATCTTATAGCAGACTCTAATACCATGTAAAAATTCATGAGTCTAACTCATCTCATAAAACCAATTCTACATGTGAGATTTGTATATTACTCATAAGTATGCACAAGACCTTGTTCACAAACAATGTTGAATTTATTTCTTAACACTTTTTCTAACATTCTCCTTGGCCTCTTGCATTTTTATCAACATGGTCGATTTTCACCAATCTCTATCTTTCCATTTTCGACCATTTTATCATTATTGGGTTTTGCAAGTCTCTTTCTCTCTTGATTATATTCTCAATCCGTCGGCACAACCATCCTCTGCAAGGACAACAACCACAATTGAATGAAAATATTTCAATCAGTCAAGATTTTCAATTATTTGGCAAAACCTCATCATTGTAGCAAGTAAAATAAAGTAATATAAAAAGTGAAAATGCATTGCGAAAATATAAATTTGGGGAAGAGGATGATATTCTAGTGATCAGAAAGAATCACTTGATCTCTTCCTTGTCTACATATTTTCTTATATAGACTCCCTCATTTCATTTAAGTTAAGAAAATCTTAACAGCCTGGGAGGAAATTTACCAGCAAACATCTATTCTGCAAATAAAAATCAGGAGCTTCTGTGAAAGGGGGAGAGGGTTTTCACGAGGGAGGAGGAACTTTTCTCTCTCTCATCAACTGTAGTCAATCATGTGATATATGTAATGGAAGCGTTATGTGGCAAACACTCATTTTGAAAGATTATTTGGGGGAAAAGCAGATGGATCGATGAGAAGTTTTTCTCATATATCTGAATTGTTAAAAGTGCTACATGTGTTTGAAGATCATAAAATAAATTAAAGAGTATGTTTTCTTATAAACTCTTAATTATAACGTAGATCTAATCCACAGTGGTGGATTTATATGAGGGCGGGGGGCCATTCGCCCTCCAAAAAAAGAATTGAAAAACAAATAATATATACTAACTTTATATATATATATATATATTGTAGTAGGATGACATGATATTAATTTTATATTGTGTTGACCCATCTCTAAAATTTATACTAGCCCTCTCTACAAAATTATTTTAATCTTATTTTGATTTAATTAAAAAATAAAGTACATCTTACATAAAAATATATATAATAATAATAATATAATGACATGTTCTTAAAGCACTCTCATTGGATTATGCATTTACATTTGCAAAAAGGTGTCTGCATATTTGAACCTAATAATTCTCTACATTGGATTTGACAAATGCAAATAAGCTACAATAAAATCGACTCTCATTTCCAATTTTACAAAGTTATTGTAGCACTTGCAAAATAATAAAAATATATTTCTCTCTCCAACTTTTCCCTCTATTCTGATAATGTAGCACTTGAAATATGGACTGTATATTTTATACTCTTGTAAATGATTTCTTTCAATGGATTTTAAGGAAAAAAAACTTTCTACTATTTATTTATAGCATTGATTAGTTATTTTGTAGAAATAAAAAGTGTCTATAAATGAATATTTGGATACTTGAATTATTATTATATTAGGACTGCGAAAAATCAATCAATTCCAATAAAAGTGTGGTTCAACCAATAATTAAGAAAAAAATAATATATATATGTATACATATATATATATATACCACATGCAATCTAATATTTTATTATTATTTTAGTTAAAAGATATATAACGCAATGTGGAAATAAGATCAATAGTCCATTACAAAATGATATAAGTCAATTATAAAATGATATAAGATTAGGTAAATTTTATAAATATAAATGCTTGATTCAATAAAAATGCTTTTATTATAGATGAAAATAAAAGAACAAGCATGCAAGCCTGTGAAGGAAGGCGGCTTACGCCACTACCACTGACGGTCTGACCCACGCAACTTTCCAAAGCTGAAAGCACTGGACATCGTCTCTTCAATATCCTTGTAGTTGGAGACCTCTCAGATTGTACTCCTTCAGTCCTTTAGATCGGCTTCCTCCAACATCCACTAGACACACAAAAGTTCGACAGCAGTTGAGTTTAGCTTTGTCTAAAAGTCATTTTGCTGTGTTGGAAATCTACATCTGATAAATTTTTTTTATTAGAATTTATTTTTGACAGAATATAAAAAAATATAAAAATAAATACAATATAAAAATTTACGTGAAAAATTTCTAAAATAAGAGAAAAACTACCAGACCCAGAGAAGAAAATTCACTATGTAAAAAATTATTACAATCATGCAATTTTTTTCTTTACTTAACAACACCCACCAAAATTTCTCCACTAGTAAAACTTTAACTTTACACCTCTTCCCATTTTACAAAAATTGATAACAGAGAAATTTAACTAGAGTTAAAAGTTACTAAATAAGTTTCTGACTGGTGTGTTTAAACTAAGGATGGTTGGTTTCCTTTTATAAGCCAATGGGTCTTGCCACCTCTTCCTATCTCTCCCATGTGGAATTCAAGAAAGGAGCAAACCTAATAATCTCTACCTTGCGATTTTGACTAATCTCACAGCCCCTCTCCACAACAATGAAGATCTACATAACTTTCGCTATCATGCTTCACCATAAAAGTATACTCACTCAAAATAAATCAATTCCAAATATTTCAGTTCGGCCCATGTCGAAAATAACCTTGCTGAAAAATTATGGTGTAACTTCCACGTTTGACTTTCCTAGAAGTTCATCAGTCATCGACATGAATTTCCACTATACACCTTACATCAATGCCAAACTAATGCCTATGTACAAATTTGTGAAATCGCTAACATTAACACATCCTCTATCATGGCAATTTTAGAATTAGCAGCATGCCATAAGAATGTAGATGTCCATTTTCAAAGGACATCGTCTTCCATAGAGACACAATGTTAGCTTCATCGTCAGTATCTCCATTTATTGACTTGGAACCTCTTGTCGAACTGGCTTAACCTCTTGTTGACAACTTTTTTTGACGTGTCCAGATTGTCCACACTTCCAGCAAATTGCTGACTTTATGGGTTAGTCTGCCCTTGTGTAATCGATGGAATCAAAATATTCCTGACTTGCACTTGCCATAAATCAAAATTAATTCTTCCATCAAATTTCTCCCCCTCAAGATCTTGCCTCCATCAAATTGCACTTGCCATAAATCTTGCCTCCTGATATAATTTCGAAGAATTTTATCGTAGAAATGAATAATACCTACTAAGTAAGTTCTTAGGAAAAATCGATTTTTTTTAGACAGAACTTCAAGATTCCTAGGAAAGATTGGAGGGTCATAACGGCACACTTAAAATTTCTAATTTTCTAGACAGAACCTCCTTAGACCGTACATATCCACACTACCATACCAAAACTCCACTCCGCCAAAAGAATCTAATGGCTCTGATACCACTTGTTGGGAATCTAGACTTTTCAAATTTCTTCTACTAGGATCTACTTTTGACAGAATATCAAGAGAAATAGAGAAATAAACACAACACAAGAATTTACGTGGAAAACTTCCAAGACAGAAAAAAACCATCAGACCCAGAGAAGAAAATTCACTATGCAAAAAATTATTATAATCACACAATTTTTCTCTTCACTCTAACGATACCCACAAAAATTTTTCCACTAATAAAACTTTAACTTTACACCTTTTTCCATTTTACAAAATTGGATAACAAAAAAATTTAACTAAAGTAAAAAATTACTAGATAAATTTTTGACTTATATGTTTAAACTAAGGAAGATTGGTCTCTTTATATAAGTCCATGAGTTTTGCCCTCTCTTCCTATCTCTTCCATGTGGAATTCAAGAAATAAGCAAATTCAACACACTGCAAGCCTTCATCCCATTTTGATTTCGCCATTTCCGTTTCACTTAGCAAGTCCTTCGATCACAAGTCTCCATTTCCATTTTGCTTCGCAAGTCCGATATACATTTATTTGTCTTCTGTTTATTCAATGGAAATTAGTTTATTTGTATTTTGTTATCCATCAAGTTTGGTATTTCGTTCAGTAAAGATTTATTCTATTTCATTTAGAAATTAGAAAGTAAATCCGTTTTGTTTAAAAATTAGAAAGCATTTTCGTTTAAACCATTTCTTTGCGTGATGCATGCTGATGTAAACGGGCTTATTTAGCTTCTTTCTTTACAAACAGTTATGCCCAAAAAATAAAAAAACAGCCATAGATCAAATAAAAAACTTAACATCTTGCTCGGTTCGGTTCAACTTATCTCCATTTTATTATTACACCTTTTTAATTTTTTTTTTATACAAAACACAAATTATAATACATTTTTTTCAAATTTCAATATACATTTTTCAAATTTCAATTCAAAATTTTCAAATTTTAAAATAATAATAATATTAAAAAATAAACTAAATTCATCTTAACTCATTTTATCTTTCAAATCATGAAAAGTCAAATGGCATAATATATTAATTTTATATTGACATATTATATATATAAATTATGAGTTTATGTGTAAAGTATACTGATTTAAATATGTATTGATTTAAATTATTTTCAATAGCATTATGTGTATTGATAAATTATTTGATTTTTAATTTTAAATTATTTGACTTTTGTTTTTGGCATCTTATTATCATAATGATTTATGAAGTTTATCTAACTTTATTTTATATGTTTCAATTTTATTTTAAATTTATATTCATGAATGATATCTAAATTAAATTCATTCTATAAAAGAAAAGAAGTTGATTTTTTTGAAAATTCTTCTAAAATTTCAAGGCTTAGACTTGAAGAAAATATTGATCTTAACTAAAAGTATCAAAAGGGTCAACATGAACCCGACCCGTTAAAGATTTCGTATAAAAAACTCCAATTCTAATACTACCCGTTAAAATAACGGATCAACATGACATGCGTTAAGACCATTTGACACTATATGACACGACACGACATGACCTGTTCCAATCCACAAACCCGTTAGTGACCCGTTTGAGTTTAACTTAATTGATTTCATACAAATATTAAAATTTAAATAATAGCTATAAAATATAAAAATAAAATAAAATAAAATTACAAATTATAATTTTAAAATTACAATTCAATAAGTAGTACACTACAAAATATGATAAATATACAAATATAATTCATACATTATAAAATATTAAAACTACATTCCAAACATAATAAACAATAATGGGTTAACCCGTTAATAACCCTTTAAGAAGTATTTAAATGAAATAGGTAAGTGTCTAAGGATATAAAGCAAATTTTAAATTAGGATTTTTTTATATTTTAGGTCAATGGTATAAAAATAAATTCAAGTTTCTTAACGGGTCATAGTAGGTTAACCATTAATGACCCTTTAAGAAGTTATGTCTTAACGGGCTGACCCCTTTTTATTCGAAATTTGTTAAGGTTAAATCCTAACCCGCTTTTATCGTATCATGTTCTTTTTAAGTTAATGAGTCGTATCACATATTACCACCCCTAATCTTAACTCTCTAATTTTGGAACCTAAAAAAATTCATTTTATAACGTCAACACTTGATTCTAAAAATATTGATATATCTTATCTATAATGAGATCCAAGATTATGTCCTCATACGTTGGACTATTCAGTCAATCAACATGATGAAATAAGAAGGGTTTACTTGAAATTGAGTCCATATCAAATATGTCTCTTAAAATATTCATTTTCTGTTTTGAAAAGCATTATTGTTACTTTCAAACTTTTTGGTTTGTACAATTCGTATATTGGATAAAGTATTCTCTATCAAAAAATCTGCATATTTTTTTTTATCTTGTTTTCTTTTTACAATGAAAGTATCTCAAAGTTCTAGATGGAATGTATCTACTGCCACATGATTTAGAAGTTTGAAGAAGATTAATGATGAAAAATATTGTGCCTTTTTGAATCATATTAGGGATGATCTTTGTTTTTTTTATAATAATGCTGTAAAATCTTGTAAGATTTTATTAAAATAATCACAGCATATTGATAAAGTAATAAATGCGCAAAACTTTAAACAAATTCTTAGCAATCTACTCCGAATAAAAATATCTATTGATGTTGTTCAATGGTTTGCATTTTAATGATATGCTTTTAGAAGTCATGACGAGACATTTGAGTAAAAAATAAGATAATTTCTTTGAGATGCTTAAAGTGTTGGCTTTGTATAATGAGAAGGTTAGAAAACTTATTTTAAAAAATATTCGTGAATCTTTAAAGTATACTTCATCCCAAGTCTCAATTTGAAAACTTGGTAGATGTGTTTACTAATTTGAAGTTTTAAGGTTTGAAATCTATTGCAGATTTATGTTGAAAATTAGCAAAGACAGAAAAATCAAATACATATTATCTTATTGATAGATTGATTCGTCTTGTTTTGACTTTTTCAATGTCTACATCAACCAATGAATGAGTATTTTCAACTATGAAAATTATTAAAAACTTTACAACAAAATTAAAGATAAATTTCTAACAAATAATTTATTCTAGCAAATAATTTAGTTGTCGATATTGAAAGAGAAATAAATAGCTAAGATTTTTTTATTTAGATTCAATACTTGGCGATTTTATTTCTTTAAAAGAGCGCAAACTATAATTTTAGACATTTTGTATTTCTTTTGTTTAATATATTTATATAAGTGCCTTTATATTATTTTAATGATATTATTTTTGACATATTATATACTTCTTTAATACATAACTTGTATTAAATATATTTTATTTTTAGTTTATATTTTATTATTAAATTATTCTATACTACAAAAAAATTATATAGAAATAGAATAAAATTGTATATTATTTTAGTTTTATTTGGCCATCATAAAGCAAATCTCAAGTTTTATCACTGCTAATACATCACATTAAGTTTTGTTAATTTATAAATTCCTTGCTAAGAGTCTCATAGTATAATGACATATGACTCAGTTTTCTAAAACAAAAAAATGGGATTCAAAATCCTTCTTTTTTTTTAAAGTAAAATTTGTATAGACCAAACATTTCTCCTGCCACGAGAGGCCTAGCAGCGCGTCAAGCCAAGAGCAAGCGAAAATGTAAACGAAGGGAAATGTTTATTGAACAAATAATACTAATGGTTTGACGGATTCTTTTTTATTTTGTTTTTGCTTAGTGATTAAGAAAGAGAATATTATTTAATATATGTATATTTTATAATAAAAAAGTATTTAAAAATGTTCAAAAAATATTTGAAAGAAAAGAAAAAAAAAAATGCACTTTATCGGTCGACAATCGGTTGGGACTCTCAATCCCAGTAGCAGTATCCGTAAACAAACCTCCCAAAAAATAATAGGCTAGTTTGTTTTTAAAGATAAGATTGAGATGAGATGAGATGAGATGAGATGAGTTAAAATTAAAGCAAAAAGTTAATTAAAATATTATTAAAATATTTTTTTAATATAATTTTTGTATTGATATTGGAAAAAGTAAAATTGTTTATATTATTTTGTATTGAAATTTAAAAAATATGTAATGATTAGATGAGATAAGATGAGATAAATTAGATATTTTTTAAAAACAAACGGGCCTAAGTTACTGTTGGGAATTTGGGCTTTCCAATTCCCCCCACTAAGATCTACTTTTGACAGAATAATAAAAAAAATAGAGAAATAAACACAACACAGGAATTTACGTGAAAAACTCTCAAACCAGGAGAAAAACCATCAGACCCAAAGAAGAAAATACATTATGTGAAAAATTGTTACAATCACACAAATTTTCTCCTCACCCCAACGACACCCACAAAAACTTCTTCCACTAGTAAAACTCTAACTTTCACCTCTCTTATTTTTACATACAAAAAGGACAACAGAAGAATTTTATTAAATTCAAAAGTTACTAGATAAGTTTCTGACTGGTGTAAGTAACTAAGGAGGCTAAGCCTCCTTTTATAGGCAATGGATCTTGCCCCCTTTTCCTATTTTTTCCATATGGGACTCTAGCAAAAGAGCAAAATCTAACAATCTCCACCTTGCGACTTTGGCTGATCCCAGAGCCACGCTCCACCGCAATGAGGATCTTCATAGCTTCCGCTATCTTGCTCTACCATAAAAGCATACTTACTCAGAATAAACCAATTCAAGCATTTCACTTCGGCCCATATCGAAAATAACCTTACTGAAAAATTATGGTGCAACTCCCACGTTTGGCTTTCTTGGAAGTTCATCAGCTATCGACATGAATTTCCATCACATACCTTGCATCAATGCCAAACCAATGCCCGTGTGCAAACTTGTGGAATAACTAACATTAGCACATCCTCTATCATGGCAACTTTGGGATTAGCGACATGCCATGAGGATGTACATGTTTCCTTTTAACAGACATCATCTTCTGTAAAGAGAGACAGGATGTTAGTTTCATTGTCAGTATCTCCATTTATTGAGTTGGAGCCTCTTGCTGAACCTGCTCCACCTCTTGGACAATTTCTTCTAACGTGCCCAGGTTGTCCACACACCCAGCAGACTACTTTCTTCTTCATGGAGTTCTTCATCTTCCAATCACTAGCTGTCACCATTACTAAGTTTTCAGGTGAACCATTACTTCTACCACTTAGCTTTCTTTTTTCAGAAAAAAGTTTACTGGTAACCTCTGAAAAAATTATTTTCTCATTCCCATGTATTACAATAGGTTTCATATGCTCATAGGAAGATGGAAGAGACCAGATCAGCCTCAAGGCTTGATCCTCATCATCAATTTTAACTCCAATAGATTCCAGTTCAGAGATAATGCCATTGAGAACACTTAAATGATCTGAATAGTCGTACCTCTACTCATCTACAGTGTATGAAACTGCTCCTTCAGGTACACTCGATTCGAGACATCTTTCGTCTGATACAACTCTTCAAGCTTTTCCCAGAGTTCTTTTGCCGTAAATATTCCATGTATATTTTTAAGAATATTCTTGGCTAGGTACAGACAAATTGCACTTGCCACTCTCAAATCCAAATCCTCCCAATCTTCATCGCTCATTCCAGATCTGCTCTTTGTTTCACTAATAGTGCTTGGACTGCTACTGACTTCAGAGACTGATCTACCTTTCAACGCCTTGTGTAATCCTGATTGAATCAAGATATCCTTAACTTGCACTTGCCACAAGCTAAAATTGATTCTCCCATCAAATTTCTCCACATCAAATCTGATAGGATTTGAAGCTCTCTCCTGACATAACTTCGATGAATTTTATCGTAGAAATGAATAGTACCCACAAAGTAAGTTTTCAGGAAAGATTGATCTTTCTTAGACAGAACTTTAAGGTTCCTAGATTGGAGGGTCACAATGGACACACTTAAAATTTCCAATCTCCTAGACAGAACCTTCTTAGACCGTACGTATTCACACTACTACACCAAAACTCCACCCTGCAAAAAGAATCTAGTAGCTCTGATACCACTTGTTGGGAATCTGGGCTTCCCAATTCCCCCTACCAAGATCTACTTCTGACAGAATAACAAGAAAAATAGAGAAATAAACACAACACAAGAATTTACGTAGAAAACTTTTAAACCAGGAGAAAAACCACCAGACTCAAAGAAGAAAATACACTATATGAAAAATTATTACAATCACACAATTTTTCTTCTCACTTCAACAACACTCACAAAAACTTCTCCCACTAGTAAAACTCTAACTTTCACCTCTCTTCTATTTACATACAAAAAGGACAACAGAAGAATTTTATTAAAGTCAAAAATTACTAGATAAGTTTCTGACTAGTATAATTAATTAAGGAGGCTAAACCTTCTTTTATAGATAATGGGTCTTGCTTCCTCTTTTTATTTTTCTCATATGAGACTCTAGCAAAGGAGTAAAATCCAATAATTACAACGTCCTAGGAAGAGGATATGGCCGCTCAAATGGAGGCTTAGCTTGATGTGATAGGTTTTCAATGATATTATGTCTTAAATATGAGTTAGACGGTAACCTTCACAATGGATTGCATACTAAGTTAACTAAATTGACAAAATCTAAGAGGCAGAGCTTACGTAGGGTCAACTAGCATTCGTCGACGTAACCTTCGTCGAAGTTTTGTCCGCACTTATATTCATATACAAGTAGATACAAAAATGCTCGTTATTTAAAATATCATTATATTAAAATATGGAAAAGATTGTATGTCTATCTTTAAAGAAAATTCATCCTACACTTTATTTTTTTTGGAAATTCCTACACTTGTATCTATCATGACTTGTATATGAGAATAGGTGCGGACAAAGTTTTAGGTCTAATTCTTATTCATCAAACTTTTATCTTATTTTATTTAATTATTATAATTTTTTTTTCAATTCTATATAAAATAAAATAAATAATTTCTAACAAATAATTTAGTTGTCTATATTAAAAAAGAAATAAATATTTAAAAATTCTGATTTAAATTCAATATTTGATGATTTTATTTTTTCTACAGAGCGCAAGTTTCTAATTTAGACACTTTATATTTCTTTTATTTAATATATTGGTATGAGTGTCTTTATATTATTACAATGATATATTATTCTTGATATCAAATAATTTTTTAATACATAACTTGTATTAAACATATTTCATTTTTATTTTAAATCTTACTATCATTACAAGAAAAAGTAGTATTTGTGACTACTTTTTTACTGCGGATTTAATTATAGCCGCAAAAGACAAGTCTTTTAATCTGGGAAAAAGATTTGTGTCAACATTGGAGAGTAGCCAGAAATGTTAACTTTTTCTGGCAAATTATGCTCGCTGCTAATAATATGGCCCACTACAAAAAAACTGGCCTTTTGTAGCTAATTAATTTAAGCTAAATGACAATTTACAGCTAAAATTAATCGCAAATAACATTTTTTTCGCTATTCATTGGTCACAATAGCTCATATTTCTTGTAATATGGCTGCAAATAGCACCATTTTAGAACTCTGTATTGTTGTTATAATGCCATGGGTCACGTTAATAAGTCATCCGGTATAAGTTTTTCGTTGTTTAACTTCTTATGGTGTTTCTTTGTTGCCGTAACAAGTCATATGTAAAATCCACATCCCCGCATAATTTCCCCCCTCCCTTCTTTTACCACATGTAATTTTCTTTCATTTTTAACATTTCCCCTCTCTTTCTCATTCGTGCTCTCTCTGTCTCTCATGTTCTCCACAATGGTTTTCGAAATTTCTAGGGTCTTGTTTGCTTCTCATCGTCTCGTCGCCGCCTTTTGTGCTTCTCACTGTCCCTCGTAGCCTTCTAAGCTTCTCGTTGGCGCCAGTAAGTTTCTCTTTCAATATTTTATTCCATCAATCTCTCTACTCTCTCTGTGACTCCATCGCCCCAAATGCATCAAAATTATGGTTGAGATTTGTTTTGCTTGGCATTTTTCGAATGGTCTATACATTTTTCTTTTTGTCTCTCTTTTTAACATAATTTCATTTAGAATGGTTTGTGCATTTTTTGAGTCTCAATATTCTATGTATTTTTCCATACTTCTACTAAAAATGACTTGGGAAACTTTATTCTTTTTTTTTTTATTGGCCACTGCTAGATAGTCAATATTTAGAATGGTTTGTATTACATAATTTTTCGCATAGTGAAATAGGTAGAAGGTTGGTATTGTGAAGGAGATAGCACAGCAAGCATGCATCTCATTTTCTTTTCCTGATAATATATTTATATGTATATTAGCACAAGAAATATTTTATGTATATTATTTTGTTTTTGTTTTTGTTTTTGCTTAGTGATTAAGAAAGAGTGTATTATTTAATATACGTATTTTTTATAATAAATTTTAAAAATATTTAAAAGAAAAGAAAAAAATGTACTATATCAATCTAAAATCAGTTGGGATTTTTTCAATGATATCATGTATTAAATATTGGGAGAAGCTGCTAAGTGGTCCGACTGCTTTTAGTAACATAATAGCCTTCCAACCAAATCTACAATATACTCATTCACATCATATAACACTAAAATGCAAAGCAGAATAAGCCTCCACTTCCATCTTCCATCTTCCATCTCACTCAGAAAAAAGATGGAACAATTGTGAATTATTGAGAAATTGGATCAAATTAAGCCGCGAGATTTTTGATTTGGTAAAATTATCAACGACCCCGATGGGGAAAAAGGGATTTTCCCGAAAAGTTGTATCAAATAGCTGAGAAGCACGTTGGGAGGCTAAAGATCATAGTCATGCCGTGCATGGGAAATTTTTTTTTTTTTTTGTGGGAGAGAAGTAATTAGGGGACTGAAGGCCGATGATTACAATGTCGGTGATAGTGAACTGAGTGAGATTTAATGAGTGAGAAAGAGAGAGAGAAGCATGTACCACCCTCATTGTACGTTGAAGGCCAAATGGTGGATGAAGAAGAGATTTGGAAGGGAAAGATGTTCCTAACAGTGGGCGAGAGGTGGTGGTCGTCGGGCTGGGACGGGCTGTGGGGCTCCGAATGTGAGAGGTAAGTGGAATGACTTGAACGAATTCATAGATCTGAAAGCATGAAAGAAGTGTTTTGTCCGCACGTTGGGGAGGCTAAAATGCTCGTTGACGTAAACTTCTTCAAAACTCGCACCTATATTCATATACAAGTAGATATAAAAATGCTCGATATTTAAAATATAATTATATAAAAATATGGAAAAAATTGTATGTCTATATTTAAAGAAAATTCATCCTACACTTGTATTTTTTTTTTGGAAATTCCTACACTTGTATCTATCATGACTTGTATATGAGTGTAGGTGCGGACAAAGTTTTAGGTATGGTTTATTTTCATGAAACTTTTATCTTATTTTATTCAATTATTATAATTTTTTTAAATTTTTATAAAAAATAAAATAAATAATTTATCTTTTTTAAATTTAAAAACAAAAATAATATCAAAATAATATATTTTAATAATATTTCGTTTAATTTTTTTTATTTTAGTCTCAGTCCATCTCATAAAAACAAACGTAATCTAAATTTTCCGCCAACTTCGAAGATGGTTTCATCGACGAATGGTACTTCGACCCTTCTCATAAATTTTGTCAATTTTAGTTAACTTAGCATGCAATACATTGTAAAGGTAACCATCTAATATTTAATGCATAATATTATGATATCTCATATGAAAACTGAGGAGATTAATACAAATAAATATCTGAGGATAAAGTCAGGCGGAAGTAAGTAGGAATAAGCCATCAAAATGGACTAAAAAGGATAGGAATGGTGGATGGGGCCCAGCACTGTGAAAATACCCAAGAGATGGTCGTGGGAAGCCACTAAAACGCGTCCTGCAATTTGACGCTGTCGCACAAAATATCTACGCGAATAGTTCCACATAGCGAGAGGGAATCTTTTTCAAAGGACTATCCCATTAATTAAATTTTATTTTTAAAAAATAATCCACCTCACCGGGTGTACCAATTTCTTGTCTCGCCCGGACTTTTCAAACAGGGAAGGGACGGGATGGGATGGGACTTAGTGCTGCATCGGCAACGTGGTGTCCCGAGTCACCGTTGTTTGAGGTTTACAAACTTTAATGATTCTCCGTGTTTCTTTTCAGCCAAACAAGACTTATCCTTTCCCAGCTGGGGGAAAGAAAAAAGGGATCAACAAAAGTGGCTTTACTGAAATGCACATGTAAAGTGGGTTAACGTTAAAAGATTCATACCTGCAATATATTACATAATACTTTCATAAATTAAAAATATTTTTATAAAATAATATTTTTACTTTATAACATGTGTTATATTAATTATTGTGTGTTTATCATTTTCTTAATGTTAATAGCATTAATATTCTTTATTATGTATCCGCTTGTTTTTTTTAATACTTATTGATATAATATTTTCATATAATATTATAAGTTAATTATTTAAACGACAAATGATTTAAAATACGAAAAATTACTTCCAATCTAGGTACTGACAGTTAAATAAGTGTGAAAGAATTATATAATGCGTAGAAATTGAGACTATCAAGTTCCTTATTCTCTTGGCCAGTAGAATTCAACCTGCTCCAAGAGAAAACTAGCCATGCAGTTTTTTCTATTCCAATAAACCTGGATAGACGAATACGTCAATTTCAGAGTTTTAGGATAGCAGAAAGATAAATTAGAACTGCAAGATTGACTTGATCACAGCCTCGTGAGGGGTTCGAGAAGCTTGAAGAATTGTGCCCAGTGGCAGAACCAAACTTTTATAAGAGCACTCCCAACAGATATGTTGATGCATTGTTTCGCAATTTAAACTAATCGACAATGGCCCAAATGATTCAAACCCGCAAAAGAGATGAAGAGGGGAGACCAAAAATTAGTGGTTGCTCCAATGATAAAGTCAATCAAAATTGAAGGTGGTAGAGAGAAATCGACAATGATGAAGAGATTAGAAAGTATAACCTTGTTCTAAAAGCTATAGTGCTATTTATAAGCCCGTCCGAGTCTTGTTTGTTGGGGAGGAATGATAAAGACATCTTGCCCACCTATTTGGTCATCATTTGTTTGGTTGTGTTAGGGCAAGCAAGTTTGCCTCAAGTAAAGTTCCTGATAGGGGTCAGGAGTAGATATCTAGTTCGAGCCGCACTGGCTTCTCACTTCCCGTTGCTGTGTAACCAAAATTTCCAGTTTGCATTTAATTTGGCATATCTTTGACCTACTTAACATTTAATACGGCATAGAATTTGTCTGATCTTTTATTTAAAACGGTGTCAAGCGCCGTTTTCGTCCCTCACTTCTAAGTTATTTCTGGTTGTGGGTCCCCAATCTTTCTCTAGTCGGACATATGTTATCTGGTTGACCCAATTTACATGGTTCTAGTTGGGAGCTCACCTCGCGGTTTGGTCCCTTCTTTGCACAAGGCCCGATTCTATTCTCATATTGGACTCGGACCCTTTTTATTTAGATGGGCCTTTCCTCATAGGATTAACCAAAATTAAAGGATAATTTTAATTAGGGTGACGTTGTGGACCGATCGGGCTATCCTCAGAGTCAAAAGCAGCCTACCCCATATTTCCTATAAAAATACAATAAAAAATATAATAAAAAAATAAAATTTAGAAAACACAAAAAAAAAATACAAAAAAAATAAAATGAAGAAAATATAATAAAAAAATAAAATAAAAATGATTTGATAAGGAGCTTTCGGCCTCAGCCCAAACGGAGTCGTCATCGGTGGTGGTGGGCTAACGGACCCATTTCGGGTTTGAGGTTGCCGGGGGCACACCGGAGGTCGTGATAGAGACCTCGATCTTGTCCCGATCACTCGAAGGGTTCTCCTTGCACGGTTGTTTCCATCCAACGACCGAGTAAAACTCCAATGCTTAGGAAAGGAAATATGGGTGAGGGAAAGGGTTAAGTGAGGCTAGGATTTAGTGGAGTTAAGCTTGAATGTGAGGTTAATGGGCTAGATGGGAGGCAAAGGTGTTCACGGCAATGGGGGTTTTGGTGGTTTCGGTTAGACTTGATTGTGTTTAGGCAAAATGAGGTTTGTTTAGGGTTTTGGGTGGCCGAATATGGCTTATGGGATGCTAGGGTTTTCGGCACATGTAATTAGGGTTAGGAATCTAGGGTTTTGAATGATTTTGGATAAGTCCTAAAAAATAGGAACATGGCTTATAGTCATTTGAAGTGGGCGGCACCTAGGGTTGGTGTTTTGGCTGAATTTGCTTAGGTGTTGGGGAGGAATTTGATTGGTTCTCTTCTTCACATGATGACCAATCAAATAAGAGTATGAGGTGGCAATTTAAATGAGGTGGCAATGTGATTTCGGCTAGGGTAAGGGTGAAATTGAGAAAAAATAGGAATTAGATTTGGTTTGAATTTGAATTCTTTTGAATTCAAATCCAATGGGTGGCCGGTCTTGCTAGGGTTAGGGGGGCACGAAATTGGTTGTTTTTGGATGAGGGATGAGGTGAATTTAAGTGAGGAAATATAGGAAAGGATGGGTTTAGGTGGCCGGCTAGGATAAAGGGCAAAATGATCAACTGTTTAGGCTAGGGTTTCATGCACTATGTCGTGTGGCTCTAGGGTTTGGGGAGCTTGATGCCGTGACCTACTTTGGGGCAAGGAAACACTTTTCAATTCAAGTGATCAACCAAATGATGATTAAACACTCAAATATCTAAGAACATACTAATGCCCTTCAAGCACTCCAAGTTTCGTCACACACAAGATCTTCAAGTCTCCAACACTTCCTTCAATCAACAATTCACTCACTCTCACTCACATGAGCAATCCGAATCTTCCTATGGATGAGGATTTCGAATTCCTCTATGGACACACACACACACAAGTTCTCAAATCCACAAGTGGTGTGGATTTGGCCTCACAAACACAAAATCACTCAACAATCAACAAACAATTCAAGAACACAAAAACATGAAATCACTCAACAAAACTCACTCCAAAACCGAAACACTATTTATGAATTACCTCAATATTTTTATAAATAAAATGAAAACAAATAAAAAGATAGATGTGGATCACCGATTCACGAATTACACGATGATTCTCTTCCAAAGGGATTCACGAATTGCGCCCTAGGGAAGCTCAAGTGCTAAGCACCGAATTCCAAACCACAATGCTTGTGGCCGGCCTAACTCTTTTCCAAGAGCAAAAGTCTAATTCTCAAATTGTCCAAAAATGTCTAAAATGAAACCTAGAAAGCCTATTTAAAGAGTCTTACAACTTAGAAACTCCTAATAAGTCCCTTATTAAAAATAGCTAATTACCAAATTAACCAAAACAATAAAATAATATGAAATAAAAGGTGGGAGGCTCCATTTAGCATGTGTGGCCGTGGGGTATAATTGGCCCAAGGTGGGCTAGTGTGATGCTTCATCTACGGTCAGGCTTGTCTCATGTTGTCTCGCTGCATGGTACTTGGTGGCGCGTGGGGCATGGCTCTGTACAGGGCCAACTGATGGTGGTCATGGTAATGAGTCATGCATAGTCATGGTGGTAGGCACATGGTCAAGCCACGGCATTCTAGTGTTGCCCAGTCAAGGTGCTCGGGCAGTGGTCTTGCATGGCCTGGACTGAGTGCCGGGGTGGTGTACATGCATGGCCCAAGCTGATGGTCTGGGCGCGGGCTGGTGCCGCGTTCTGGATGGCATGCATGGTGTGCATGTCACTGACCTACTCTATAAGGCGCGGGCTGGTGCCGCGCGCTTGATGGCATGCATAGTGTGCATGCCACTAGCCTACTCTGCAAGGCGCGGGCTAGTGTCGCGTGCTGGATGGCGTGCCTGTGAAGACACGCCACTAACCTCGCTAAGTGGGGCTCTGGGGCGCGGTGATGCGCGTAGATGTACGCGTACGCGTGTGCACAGGTGAATGCACTGTGGGGCACGCCCAGGCACACGCCGGGTTGTGCGTATGCACTATGCATGGCTAGTAGCCTCGCTGGACACCTGCTGCGTGTCAAGGCCTAATCCAAAGCATTCCTGCAGGCTAGCCAGGGAACTGTCCTAGCCCTCCAAAGCCTGAGTCAGGGCCTGATTTTGGGCATCTCCTCTAGGGGTTTTAACAGGTTGCTAGGGTTCGCCGTCGCAGGAGTGAGCTGACCGGAGTCTGCCGGTCCCAATGACATGGGCAGTGTCACCCAGTGCCACTGAGGGCGGCAGACTGCTTTTAATGGGGGGGTCGACCTTGTCGACCCCTAGGATTTCTCTTTTAGTTAATGTGAAAAGAATTTGGTTATTCCAATCCCCACATTGGAATAGTTATTTTTTTATTATATAATAATAAAATAATAAGAGATGAATTTGGTTTTAGCTATTTATATCAAATTTTCACATTAGATTATTTATTTATTTATTATATAGTAATAAAATAATATTAATTTAAAACAATTTTTATAATTTATCATATTTTACTATTTTACCCATATGTTAATTAGTAATTATATTCTAATTAAAATTTTGACATAGTAGCATGACATAGTAATAGCTGTGATGAGAAGAAGAAAGAGAAATAACAATAAAATATACATTTGACTGATAAACAATCACTTCTAAAGTTGGAAATTAATTTGGCATTCATTGTAGCTAAAGTCTAAATATTTAATCCAATGGGATGCTATTTTAGAGTCTATTAGCTAAATCCTCAATAGATTTAGCTTTTGACAAATCCATTAAGCGCTCTCTATGAAAAAGCCACATAGCAACAATTAATTTTTCTTAAAAAATGAAAGAGAAAAATAGAAGAAGATACGAGACAACCTTCTTCCTAACCTCGCACCACATCTGAAACCTAAACAAAAGCTCTCAAACCTCTTCCTCATTCCTCCCCCGGTAAAAAAATCTTGAAAAATAATAAGATTTATAGGATCTTTTATTTCCAACCATTTGAGTTTAAGAATTGAAAAGCCTACAAAATAATAATAATAAAAAAACATTATGTATGGAAAGATAGTCTTTTGCCTAAGAACATTTTGGGTGGGTTTAATGGAAGAGAAATGAGTAAGGTTGGATGGGTTTAAAAGATGTTTTTTGCACCAACCAATCCTAACCCGCCATATAGGCAATTCTAGGCTAAAATTAGGGAACCTACCCATACCAAATTAAATTGACTTTCTGCTCTCTCTCCCCGAAGTGCCTCTCTCCCTTTCAATCTCATCTCCTTCTCTACCTCTTTGTTCTCTCCCTCACTCATCCCTTATGGAGACGGACCCAAAAAAAGGTCCTCTCCAACTATCTCGTTCTCCAACATATTCTGAAATCTTGCTGTTAGTTTGTTTTTGCAATAAGCATTTTAACCCTTCTCTATTATATGAATGCTCTGCTTTTACATCTCCAACCCCTCTGGTCCTTCATCTCCTAGATCTATCTCGGTCATGCAAGAAGAAATATTACATTTATCATTTCTTCTAATCAATCCAAACAATTTGAATAACAATTAAAAGCCATTGATGGGGTTTCATTGTATTATCCTTTTGGCGTGGTGGAGTGGAGTGCAGTCCATCATGGGTTTTGTTGCACAGATGGGGAAATCAAGAAGGCTAGGGTTCCATTGCGTGTAGTGTCACACATATGGGTGGACTTCAAGCTCGAGGTGGTGTGCCCAACTGGGTGAAGGGGGCTGGGACTCGAAATTGCAATTTGTCATTGAGAGGGAGAGAGTGGGGAGAGGGAGAGAGAAGGAAGAAAAATTCAGTAGTCTAAAGCAAGAGATTCGGTGACTCGCGTGTAAATTACTTAGTCACGGTATGCCTATGTGGCACAATCTTATTGGTTGATGAGAAACTTATTTTTGCACTCATTCGGCTCCAAGTGTCACTCTTAATGGAAAACACAATCTCCTTTGTATAGCCAATATTAGGAACCTTTATTATTTCTACAATTTTTGGGTTACACTCATTACTTCATCCATAAAAAATAGCAAGGATCAACCATTTTATTCATCAGGCAATTATCTATGTTTGATAGATGAAATTATGGTTATAACTAGTCGGATTCGATTCAATTTTGGTCAAAATATAGAATCGAACTAGTACCAACCGATTACGACCTGATTATCAACTAAAACTGATGTGATTTTATCAATTTCGGTTTGATTTTTCGATTTTAATAAATTGCAAATTTCCAAAAAAAAAAATCGGTTAAAAAAAACTGTTTTAAAAATTCGTTTTATTAAAAAATTATAGTTTATTACAAAAATATGTTTTACTAAAAGAATTTGCAATAAAAAATTGTTGTAAAATAAAATTGTTGTATAAAATAAAATCTACAATAAAAATCTAGTTTTAAAAAAACTATTACAAATATTTTTAAAACATATTATCAATTAAGTTTTTATGTTTAAAATTAAACTTTTATTTTATAAATATTATAACATTATTTATATATAATTATAATTTATATAATTATATATAATATAGAAACATATCATATATATATATATATAATATTTAAAAAATATAATTTTAAATATATAGATTATAAGACCAATTTGGTTCAGTTCAAAATTGTTCAGAACCGGAATTGGATTGGTACAAACCGTGTTGGAATGGATCGATTTGCTAGTTTTATAATTTTTTTTACACCCCTAAGTGAAATGAATCTTAACTCATAATCACAAATATAAATAGGGGCGTAAATGTGTCGAGTTCAAGCGAGTAGTGAGTAATCAAGTTTTGTTTGTTTAATCTTTACTCGAATGAGAGTTGAGCTCGAGTTTACCACGACATAACATTATTTTAATAGAAACTCCATCTATTAATTCTAATAAAATAGCGGATTCACGCAGAATGCAAGGTATTAAGACAATGATTTCTTCTTATATTTTAAATGCCTGAAGATATTTTTATTATAAAGGCAAACAAATAATAAACAATAAAATAATAATAATTATTTGACTTTAGATAATAATTTGCCAACGGCATCTGGCTTGATAGCACAAGATTCACATTCTCAAAATAGAGATCACGAGCGACTTTCTTATTCAGTGTGGAGCTTGAATTAAAACAGATGGCTCGAGCGAGATTCAGGCAGTGAATTCGCTCGACCATCGTTCGATAAGTCGCTCGAATGAGACTCAGACAGTAAGTTCGCTTGACACTCGCTCGAGATAGACCTAGACAAAAACCTCGCTCGACATCTCGCTCGAGCGAGTTACCGCGCAGTAAATTCAGAATTAGGGTTTTCTCGCCCTATCACTATATATACACATTGTAAAAGGCATGTGGCCGTATGAAAACACTGTAAGAGTGCCCCAAACTGTATTATATAATTCCTCAAGTAATACAAATTCTCTACAGTTTCGTGGACGTAGGTAAATTACCGAACCACGTAAATTTTGTGTTGTATGATTATTTTATTGCACTCTCATCGTTCTTTTCATGTTAATTTCACTTTATTATCATTGTTTGATTTCACAACATCTCCTTCTCCAACGTATAAAAAAAAAGATTAACTTAAGAGATAGAAAGTTTTAAGAACCCTGCAATCTAAAATGAGAAATGCTAAGCCTATAATTAGAATTTTATATATTTTTTCTAAAACCACCTAACTTAACAAATATGTTATATTGTAAGTATTTTATTACAAAAATAATTTGATGTATATCATCCAAACCAAGTAACTTTTTTACTAATAATTTTCTATATTGGTTAATTCAACTAAATAAACAAGAAACTGTAATAGTTCTACGTGAGAAACTGTTAAATTTATCTATTTATTAAGTCTATTCGTCAGGGTTCTAAATTCAAAAATTTGAATTCAAAAGATAAATAATTTTCTTTTCTTAACCCTCTTAAATGAAAGTGTCAAAATTATTAAAAAATAAAGAAAATTTCAAAATTAGACCAAACAAAAATCTGATCCAAATGAACAGGTCTATTTTTATCAATAAGACATTTCATGCGCGCATATATGAAAGGTGTGAGTTTACAATTTTGGATAAATTATATTATAACTTTTAATTAGAAAATGATTTTATGCATTTATAATGAAAAATACATAATATATAAAGAGATTTTATTAAAAAGAAAACTTACAAACCGACTCGATATATTATACGTTGTATTTTAAAATTATTTTAGTATAAAATAAATATAACGTGACATTAGAATTGTGCTACACTTGTCAAGAGTAAGTCTGAGAATGCGTATCGATAAGGTTATTTATTGTTTTTAATTAATTTTCTTATATCCTTGAAAAAAAGTTCACAATATAATTAAAATATATTTCTTACTGATTAAATAAATAAAAAATAAAAAAATCATCGAGGCCCATGTTGGTTCCTAAAGCGAAGTAGCATTATAGTACCCAAAAGTCAAAACACAGCAACGGCTAAAAATACTCGGAAACTCTGTCTGACATTCATTCATACAGAAACGTACCACAATAATTCATTATAATACGCATTTTTGTTTAACAACATTATAATACGCAGTTGGTGGTGATATGAATGCCCTTTCATCCGACTCTATAAATAATTGATGGCTGTATGCACTATGCAGAGCTGTCTTTAAGAGGACCAAAGAGGGCCCTCCCGAAAATTTATGGAAAAAATAGGAAATGTTTTTGATAATTTTCACAAAAATTTAAATAGATATTTTTAATATGCTCAATTTTTTATTTATTAATAATGACCCCTAAACAAACACCTTTAAGCCCAGCTGACTCCTTTGATTTGAATCCCAACATGGGAAGAGAGTCAAGAGAAATGGAAGTTAAAAGTAAAGGGAGAAAAAATGTTTAAAAATAACGCTAATTCGAGCAAAATAATATATGTTACAATGTTAGAATGTGTAAGTTAAATCCATGGAAAAAAAAAGTTGGACCCATCATTAAAACTTGAGTTTTTTCTATGAGTATCAAAATTTTCCATTTAAAAAAATATTGTATTAATCATTTTATACTTCAATATATTGTTTTCTGTGCGTTTAGTGAGTTCTGTAGTGGTTTAATTTTCCAATCACAAAGCGAATTGAGATTTTCTTTTTTCTAACTTTTTTAAAAAAGTGAATGGAAAATTACAAATAGTAATAAGCCGTAATTTGACTATAAGATCCCCGTTGAAATCTTTGGCAATTGACTCATAACAAATTAACAATGACCATATGAAATTAAAAAAAAAATGATAATAGAAAGGAGACAAAAAAAAAAAGAAAAAAAACATAGAAGACAAAGAGGAAAGTGAAGAGAATATCTTTATGCAAATGTCACATGCAAATTCTAATAAGAGAGACTAATGAAAAACTGTCACATAGGAGATTCCTATAAAAAATTAGAACGCATACAATAGGGGATCTGAACATTTTCTCAAGCTTGAGGTCTTCTCTAATGCTGAGACCACAAAATTGAACTGAACGTTGTCATCGACTTCAAAATTTGGATTATCTCTAGTGATTTCCTTGATCCAACATTAGCAGCCCCTCTCCTTCTCATGCCGTAACTCTCATTCCTCTCCAAGTTAAATGGTTGTCTCCTTCATTCTGAAATTAAACACACAAACTTTTTTCTTTGGTTGAACTGCTCTCTAACCCAAAATCCCTGTTGCGAGCAAGACCTACATTGTCGAATCCGAGACCCTCCTAACGAATTCTAACTCTTCCCAAAATTACTTTGTCTTCTTTTCCCTTTTTTTGCTCTAAATTATCGATTCTAATCCCCTCACTATGAACCAACTGTTGGAAAAGAATCAATTGGGTGCCTCGTCGGTCACTAGTTGCCGAAGCCGATCCTTCAGAGAAGAAAAACTTGATAAGAATGACGAATTGAGACCATAATTTACTTCCCATTCAAAAATTTACCGGACTCCGAAGTCTGGTGAAGATGTCTTCAATGTTTAGGTTTTTTGTTTTGGTTAATTCTAAACCAATATTTAATTTCTTGGTTGGGAGGATTTGGATGTGAGAAATACGGTTGGCGTCGAAGATTAGGGGCTTTGAGTGTGCCGTCAAGAATGGCATTGCAGGTGGTTGGAGCCTTAGTTTTGTCAGCTATGGATGATGAAGGTTGCTTCTTGGGTTGTAGTAGTTGATCTTGGTCTAAGATTAGACATATTTGATGATCACCTACGTCAAAACGACACAACTTGTTTTTGCATTTAAGGAGAAAGACACGAAAGCATTTCGAGGAGGGGGGAGAGCATTTCATCCCCTACTTCGCATCTTATAGCAAAAGTCTCTAAACCTCTTACGTGATAGTAGGAGATTGGTCTCCGTTAAAGTCTCTTTATAGGTGACACCTACCCAAAACCTCGCTCGAAAGTGAATAGAAAGTGTCAATAGTAAAAAAGGGAAAGAAAAAAAGAGAAAATTGGAAAAGTAAATCAGACACACTAAGTAGGAGTAGAATAAAGCTATCATCCCTCAAACTCCTAAGGCCAAGGGTAAAATAGGGATAAGACCGGATGAGAAGGGTGGCTTTGATTAGAATTCTTCTTCTTCAACTTCTTCAACCTTACAACGAAAGCTCCAGTGTGAATATCTCTTTCAACAAATAGACTATCGATTTCTATTGTATAATGAAAAATGAGTGACTATGAGAGGTAGTAAAACAAGCATGTTATAATATGTTTATCCTCTTTAAACGTTTGTGGACATAAGTATTATGTTGAATCACGTAAATTTATAAGTCCACTTTCTTTATTTTTCTTGTATTTACTTTTTATTCACTATCATAGATGTAGGCATTGACACTATACAACCACATTAGACCATTTCAAGGGGGCTCCAGATTAATTCGATCATGATATGAGTCATCATAGCAGGTCTAGAGTGAGTCTTTCTCTCCTTCCAGTATGTTGTGAGATTTTTTCGACATTAACAATATTTGTACTCATTTTATTCATCATGATTTTTCTTTTCGTTTATTTGTCGATACGCAAGAACTTCATTTTCTTACAATTTTTTTTAATTTTTTTCTTTCTTTCTTTTACTTACTGCCCAGATACTTGGAAAAAAATGTAGGAAAAATGTTTTCCACACGTAAAGATTCGATCAGCTATACCATTGATGGTGGTGACTCACTAATCTATGAGTTTGATAGTGGACACTAGGTGTTGAGATCGAATTCCACAACAAGAAGTGCCCATAATTATTGATGACCTATTGGCTCATAGACTATTGATGTCCTTGTGAGGTTGAGATTAGGCTATGGCTCTAGTACTTCGACTTATACGGAGTGCTTGCATTATAATAAAATTGTTTATTTGTTGTATTTTTATTAGTAGTAAATAATTCATTTTAGTCATTAATAATCTATTTTATTGCTAATATTGGATCACTAATATTTTTTTAATTTTGTAGTGTGTGGTTCTCGCCATCTAGATCCAACCTATTTGACTCTCCATCGATTTGGATGCTATTATGGTCACGTTCTCATAGGAAAGTTATCTTTGATCACCCCCTCAAACCCTTTTATTGTCGAGGAAAGAAAATAAAAAAGAGAGGCCGGCCAGTTCCCACTTCTCTCCAATAAACAAATGAAACAATATTTCCTTTTTTATTTTTATTTTTTAAGTTTTATTTTCCTTTTTCTTTTCTTCCAACCAAACATAACTTTTCATAACATCCCCGTGATCCCTTGTTAAATTTATTAGGGATCATTTATTAACAATATTAATTATTGGCAAGAAATATGAAGCCAAGATGCTTCATTTATTCACTTACTAATATTAGACTTGCTATTTTATTCATTCAAAGCAATTAATAATATCAGTAGTTTTTTTTGGCAAGTAGTATTTAACAAGCATTATACTTTATGCGTGGTTTGGATTCGAAGTTAAGATGAACTCATATTTACTCATCTCAGACTCATTATTATATTTTCAAATTTCAATTTAACTTTTCTAATATAGTTTTTTCAAATTCCAATACAATATTTTCAAATTTTAAAATAATAATAATATTAAAAAATAATTTTTCAATAATATTTTATTTAAATTTTAAAACTCATCTCATCTCATCTTTAAATCTAAACCGGGCTAGTGATAACATGTGCCGATTACCATATTTGAAAGTGCTTAAGTCCAAAATTACATTGAAATACTTAAAAAAAGAAAATCTAACTAAATTGTTAATGTTGAATCCAAGATTTTAAGCTTCGTGTTTGCATATAGATTTTAATGATAATAAATAAATTCAAGTCTTAAATTTAAGTTTTCTACGCATTGGAGTCAAGCACAACAAACACAAATAAGAAAGAGAAAACGTCTAAAGATTAAGCTCATAGAGTAATTTTGTACATCTTTTGATTAACAAAACTCGAAATTGGATTAAGGTTCAAAGTTAATCTTTTCTCATAAAATATCAAATTACATTTTTCACATGTGCATGACATCATTAAAAATTTTAATTTCAAAAACTGTATTTTTCACATATGCATGACATCATTAAAAGTTTTAATTTCAAAAATTATATTTTTTATATATGCATCACATCATTAAAAATTTGAATTTTGAAGATTTGTAAGATGATTGTTTGTCATCTTTAATATGCGCTTGTATTGATTGAAATTTTTGAAAAATGAATGATGTTATTTTTGAAAAATGCAAAAAGGAGATGCTTTTATTTGAATATTTTGAAAAATAAATGATGTTATTTTTGACAATTGCAAAAAGAAATGTTTTTATATTGAAAATTTTTGAAAAGTGAATAGTGATCTTATTTGTTATGTGAATCTTTTCAAATTTAAAAATAAAGACTTATTTGTCTATAAATAGCTCACTTGACTTTTGAAAATTACAACAAAAGTTTACACATCAATTGTTAAGTTTTGCATCATTCATTCAAAACTCTCACTCTCTCTTCTCTAAGCATTGAGTCTTAATCATTGTTCATTTTGAGAGAAATATATATTGCACTGCATTGTTCTTATTCCACTCATTAAGGAGTGTATTCGAATAATCTATCCATTATCAGCTTTTGTATCAATAAGAAAATGTGTATAATCCTTGTGTGTGTCATGTGTGGAAGGTATTTTATACAGGAAATAGTTGAATCATCAAGTATGAGGTGATTGTAAGTGTAGATGGTATTTTACACGAATTCTTTGTAGTGGTGTTGCTCAAAAGTATAATAGATTTATGTCTTCACTTGAAAGAGATTGAATAGTGAATTTGAAAATCCTCAAAAGTAGCTTGAGGCGAAAATATTAGTAGTGAGCTGCATCTTGTTAAAATATTGAATTTATTTCTTATTACCCTTACTTTTTATATTTCATACTATTTCATATTCTGTTTATATTTTATTTTGTGTACTTAATTTGTAAGTGTTAATTTTTTAATATAATCCAATTTACTCTTCTTGTATTAGTCATCTCGACAACAAAAAAATAACAAATGCAAAACTATTTTACATTAAAATACTATTGTTTTGATTATTGAATTAAAAAATAATATCTAATGAAAAGTATTGTATAAAAATCTTTAAATAGTTATCTCTTCCCGACAACAAAAATGAAACGTAAACAATTGAAAAACTTTGAAATTAGTTGTTCATAAGGAGAAGATGGGAAATATATTTTTTAATTGCTAGACTAGACAGGAAAATACTTTATTAGCTTTGATGATCCTTCATTTAGTTTTGCATTAAAAAAAATTACTTTTGTTGTGTTTCTCATTTATTTCAAGGCATGAAATATAAGATAAGGGGGTCATAATAATCTTTTGAAAAAAGAAAGGTATGAAAGTCAAAGATATTGAAATTTTCTACCATTAACTCATTGTCACTATATTTAGAAAGTGTCCCTCTTCTATACGATCCGGCTATACTAAGGGAGAGTGTAGCCACCCTATAAAATCGTAATACGTCATACATTTCACTAAAGGAAGAGTAAATTGGAGTGCATGAGATAATTACCAAATACACAACATATCCCAAGTTCTTCTCTCCCTTTCTCTCGGATTCATCTTCCACAACTACTATCTCGCTGCCACCCAATCAAAATTGTCTCTCCAGTAACAATCTTGCCACCAGTTGGAAATAGCTGCTACCGCAGACGTTGTTCCATCTCGCCGTCAGTGATCTCCAAATTTTGCCCATTTCCTTCGCCCAATCAAAATCATGGCTCTCTTCAACCATGGGGTCTCTTCACCATGTGTTAATCATCCAAATCGTTGCCCACACCAACAAGTTTCATGCCAACCATCCAAATCGTTGCCCACACCAATACATTAGGTTTTATGCCAACCATCCAAATCGTTCAACACTAGGAATTTGAAATCGCAACCACAAAATCAATTTTCAACCCACTCAAACGTCACACTTCCAGATGTACATTTGGGATTCGTAAGGCATAATTTTCTTGATGCAAGGTTTAAGTGGATGAGAAGCTTTTTCCAAAATATCTTCATGAGCTAGATTCTTCATTTGCCAAGAACTTTCATAATCGGTTTCATTTTAGCAAATGTAGAAAATTAGGGAGGAAGTCTTTGCAAGGAAATGTTAAATAGCTCCACAAACCCGAGAATGACACTAATAGAAGTCCCCATGGATTTGGAACTGATGATATTTGTAATTGTCGTCTGGGTCTTCGTCCAAATGTTGTCGAAGTTTGAAGAAGAGGAAAGGGGGAAGGGATGGTCTGTTTGAAGAAAGGGAGAATGGATTGGATGTGGTGTTCGACTACAGTAATGCTCGAATGTTGTCGAAGTTGGAAGAAGGGGGAAGGGGGAAGGGGGAAGGGGGAAGGGATGGTCTGTTTGAAGAAAGGGAGAATGGATTGGATGTGGTGTTCGACTACAGTAATGCTTGTGGGACGCCTACATGGCGTGAATTGATTGAGAGGCTGCATTTAGGGATAGTACAAATGGACTTAATATAAGATATTCTCATTTAGAAATATCAATGGCTAAATATGGCCAGAAAAGTGGTAAAAGATTAGAGAATTTTAAATGAGAAAGTAACAAGAAACTATAAAAGAAAATCCGAGAGAGAGAGAGAGAGAGAGAGAGAGAGAGAGAGAGAGAGAGAGAGAGAGAGAGAGAGAGAGAGAGAGAGAGCTCTTTAGTTAAATTGATCGAAAAGGATATTCGTTTAAGAAAGCCACTTGTTGTTAGCACACTTTTAAGTTATTATTATTTTTTTAAAAGAAAATTAAAAGAGCTTGGAGGGATCAAAGTGTTCATTCATTTGTCCATCCCTCCGTTTATATTCATTTCTTACAGTAACATATTACCAATTAAAATATATATATATATATATATATATATTTGATCTAGTATTATATAATGTTAGAGTATGCAACTCTCCGGTAAACTATTAAAAAATAAGTTTTACACAAAAAGAGTAGGTTTATCATATGAGTTCTAAATTTGCCTATTTGTTTAAGAATAATATTACCATGACGTCTAACTTTATCTCTTTATTTTAATAGCTCATATATTTATTTATTTTTATTTCATAGTTAAGAAAATAATTGTTAGTATATTAATATTTAAAAAAAGTTTAATATGTTTAAAAAAAAAAATTCAATTTACACTAAAGACTCACAAAATGGATAAATTAATAAAATATAATAGCAATACTCTTTTTTAAAGAGAATACCCAAAATTTATATACCATATGACTATATAAATATTTTCACCGAAAGAATCTCCTGGACAAATTTAATAAGGAAAATTTCAAATCTTGATTTTTATAGTTGAGAATTTTTAGAATATTGACATTGGTTTTATTAAAAAAAAATTCAAAATTTGATAAAAAAAATACACATTTGATGAAAAGTCAACGTCTCTACATCCATATCCCACACTGAATTCCTCGAAAATAATAATATAATATATAATTTAAGAAACTAATAAATACATCTATAATTTATTCATTCAATAAATATATTAAAATAAAATAAAATATTAATAAGCCTTCATATTTGAAGGATATCTTTTCATATTTCTTTTCCAACCAAACGTAACTTTTCATAATATCCACGCGATCCCTTGTTAAATTTATTAGGGATCATTTATTAACAATATTAATTATTGGCAAGGAATATGAGGCCAAGATCCTTCATTTATTCATTTACTAATATTAGACTAGCTATTTTATTCATTCAAAGAAATTAATAATATTAGTGTTTTTTTGGGCAAGTAGTATATAACGGGCATGATACTTTAGAGTGATAACATGTGCCGATTACCATATTTGAAAATGCTTAATTCTAAAATTGCATTGAAATACTTCAAAAAACAAAAAATCTAACTAAGTTGTTAATAAAAATAATGTATACAAAACTATTTTACACTAAAATATTATTTTTTAATTATTGAAAATATTATTTTTTAATTATTGAATTAAAAAAATAATATTTTATGGAAAGAATTGTATAAAAATAAAAGAGAAACAATTGAAAAACTTTGACATTAGTTGTTCATAAGGAGATGGGAAATATCTTTTTTAATTGCTAGATTAAATACGAAAATACTTTATTAGCTAATTTGACGCTCCTTCAATTAGTTTTGCATTAAAAAAAAAACATTTACTTTTGTTGTGTTTCTCATTTATTTCAAGGCATGAAATATAGGATAATCTTTTGAAAAAAAAAAAAAGAAAGGCATGAAAGTCAAAGATATTGAAATTCTATACCATTAACTCATTGTCACTACATTAAATCATTGTCACTATATTTAGAAATGCCAATGGCTAAATATGGCCAGAAAAGTGGTAAAAGACTAGAGAATTTTAAATAAGAACGTGACAAGAAATTATAAGAGAAAATACGAGAGAGAAGGTTTTTTAGTTAGATTGATTGAAAAGGATGTTAGTTTAAAGAAAGCCACTTGTTTTTTTTTTTTGAAAAAGAAAGCCACTTGTTGTTAACATACTTTTAATTAATTAATTATTTTTATTTTTATTTTTATTTTTTTAAAATTAAAAGAGCTTGGAGGGATCAAAGTGTTCATTCATTTGTCCATCACTCCGTTTATATTCATTTCTTACAGTAACATATTACCAATTAATATATATATATATATATATATATATATTGGATATAGTATTATATAATGTTAGAGTATGCAACTCTCTGGTAAACTATTAAAAAATAAGTTTTACTATAAAAGAGTAGGTTTATCATATGAGTTCTAAATTTGCCTATTTGTTTAAGAATAATATTACCATGCTTTATCTCTTTATTTTAATAGCCCATATATTTATTTATTTTTATTTAATAGTTAAGAAAATGATTGTTAGTATATTGATATTTCAAAAAAAAAAAATATGTTTAAAAAAAATATTATTTACACTAAAGACTCACAAAATGGACAAATTAATAAAGTATAATAGCAATACTCTTCTTTAAAAATAGTACGCAAAATTTATATACTATACGACTATATAAATATTTTCATTGAAAGAATCTCCTGGACAAACTTAATAAGGAGAATTTCAAATGATGATTTTTATATTTGAGAATTTGCAGAGTATTGATATTGATTTTATTAATTTTTAAAAAAAAAATTTGATTGAAAGTATAAATTTGATGAAAGTCAATACTTTCACATTGATCCCACATTAGATTTATTAAAATAAAGATATAATATATAATTTATCAAACTAATAAACACATCTATAATTTATTCATTCAACAAATATATTAAAAGAGAATAAAAAATTATTTTAATAGATGAATAATAAACTTTTATATTTTAAAGATGAAATAAAATTACTATAACTTAAAATTTTTTCTAATTTCCTCTAATGGATCGATGCAAAAATATTTTAAATAAATTCATTAAATTTACATTTGTTTTAATTTTTAATAGATTCAATGTCAATGCTTTTAGTTCCACATTTCAAACAATACTTAGAAATCCAAGGAAAATAATTTTTGATACACATCTTTTTTTTTCTCCTTATAATAGAAATCAAGCAATATTTAAAATTCAAAGTTATAACTGTAAGTAAATGTTCACCTATAAAATCATCCATCCAAATACTTTCATTTTCAAAAAGAGAAAAATTATGAATTATGAGGATGCCCCTAGTACATTAAAAATGTTATAAACGATTATAAACGAAGTCGGCAGCCGTCCCTCTGGCCCACCACTAAATTATGTGAATGACCCCACCACTATTATTTTAAATCTGTATAGTGACTTGCATAGTAACTTGCATAGTAACTTGCATAGTAATTTCAACGCCTATAAATATGGGCTTCAGTTGTAATGAAATTCATAAGAAAAAATAGAAAGAGAAAGAAAGTTTCAATTATTAAGAGTTTCAAGAGAATTTCTTATTTCTCTTTTGCAATAATAGTTCATTTCTTTAAGTTTCATAACAAAAAACAAAATAATGCATTTTGGACATTTTCAAAAAAAAAATAATAATAAATAAAAATAAAAGAATTGGGAAGCCTTTAGTACCTTGTTTGGGCTGGCATTTCTATATCGGCGCTAACATGTGAGCCGCGCGCATTTCCCGAGAAGAGATGCATTTCATTCACCTGTAGCCGGTTTTACAGTAATACCATCTTCTCCCCCTCGTTTTAGCCGTCCAAACGCTCTCCATCGCGGGTCCCACGGAGCCGAACAAGTTAACAACCAAAAAAGCCATCTTCTAAAAGAAAGCCCGAGGTGATTTCCGTGGACTTTCACGACCCGACGCTGCACCCAATTATGTATTTATTTATTTATTTTCTACATTTCCCAACTTGGTCGTGGGTTTTGATAAAACCACTGCATGCGGGACGCTTAACCGCGTGCCTCGCTCTGAACCTCTCCTCTGCTCTTCGCTGTCCTCTATATATTTAGCCACAGAACAGGAAGCCATTCCTAAACATCTGTACCTCTCCACGCGGGTCGAAAAAAGACGGACAGATAGAGAGACACAGAGAGGGAAGAGACTCAAAAACCAAACCCAAATCAAGGGTTATCCCTGGCAATGGGGTGTTGGTTTTGATCTTCAAAAACAAAACCACAACCCCATAGATCGCAAATAAAGACTCTTTCTTTGCGCTTACTCAAAAGGGGTTTTCTTGATTTAATTTGTTTGTCTCTGTTATCAAATCTCTGTTCTATATATTTTTTTCACTTGGGATTCTTTATACATAGATATTATATATTTTTCTTGTTTTCGATTCGAATAGTCTACCAAAAATGGAGGACAAGAAGAAGTACATCACCGCCGAGGAGCTCGTGGAGCACAATAGGCCAGGCGACTTATGGATCTCTATTCAGGGTAAGGTTTACAATGTCTCTGATTGGATTAAGGATCACCCTGGTGGTGACGCTCCTCTCCTCAATCTGGCTGGCCAGGATGTCACCGATGCTTTCACGGCGTATCATCCCGGAACGGCATGGAAATACCTAGACCAGTTCTTCACTGGGTATTACCTCAAGGATTTCAAGGTCTCCGAGGTATCCAGGGATTACAGAAAGCTTGCCTCCGTGTTTGCGAAACAGGGTTTGTTTGAGAAGAAAGGGCACGGAACTCTGTACACCCTTTTATCCGTTGCCTTCATGCTTTCCGTTGTTGTTTATGGTGTTCTGAGATCCGACAGCGTTTTGGTTCATTTGTTTTGTGGTGTGTTGTTGGGTTTCCTCTGGATACAGAGTGCATATATAGGTCATGATTCTGGGCATTACCAAGTAATGTCAAGCCGCGGATACAACAAAGTTGCGCAGATCCTCGCTGGGAACTGCTTAACCGGGATAAGCATAGCCTGGTGGAAATGGACGCATAATGCCCACCACATTGCCTGTAATAGCCTCGATCACGATCCCGATCTCCAACATATTCCCGTCTTTGCCGTCTCCACAAAGTTCTTTCATTCCATGACATCCAGCTTTTATGGAAGAAAGCTGGATTTTGACCCTGTGGCTAGATTCCTAGTCAGCTACCAGCACTTCACATTTTACCCTGTTATGTGTGTTGGAAGGGTCAACTTGTTCATCCAGACATTCTTGTTGTTGTTTTCTAGCCGAAAGATCCCTCAGAGAGCACTAAACATTTGTGGGATTCTTGTATTCTGGACCTGGTTTCCTCTCCTGGTTTCATGCCTGCCCAATTGGCCAGAGAGGTTTATGTTCGTGTTGGCCAGTTTTGTTGTAACAGCAATCCAACACATTCAGTTCTGTCTCAACCATTTCTCTGCTGATGTTTATGTCGGAGGACCGAATGGGAATGATTGGTTTGAGAAGCAAACAGGAGGGACTCTGGATATTTCTTGTCCTTCTTGGATGGATTGGTTCTATGGCGGATTGCAGTTTCAGCTTGAGCATCATTTGTTCCCACGATTGCCTCGGTGTCAGCTGAGGAATATCTCTCCTATTGTGCAGGAGTTGTGCAAAAAACACAACTTGCCTTACAGGAGCTTGCCCTTCTGGGCGGCCAACGTTTCCACCATTAGGACTCTCAAGACCGCCGCTTTCCAAGCTCGTGACTTCCCCGGCCCTGTGCCCAAGAACTTGGTTTGGGAGGCAGTCAACACTCATGGCTGAGTTTACTAACCACTAATTTTCCTTTTTTGTTTTGTTTGATATTTCCATAAAAATCCCATGGCTTTCTACCTTGGGATTGTTACTGTTAGGATGAATGTTTATTCCAAAAGTGATATCATATCTCACATACTATGCTTCGTTCTTTTTTTGGAGATCCAGATTCGTTTTTTCATTTTCTGAAGTATAACATTGAATGTTTTGACCTCCTTTAACACAGGGTGTTATATATTTATATGCTTGATATGTCTTGATATTGTCTGTCTATTGCGTAGATTCTTGTTGGGAATTCAAAGATAAGTTTACTTGTATACTGTTTACAGTTCTTCTATAAGTCTTATCCCAGGAATTGCAGATGAGCATGTACTGCTTATTGCTGCTGTTCTTTTTAGTTTTTAAGGTCCGTTTGGATAAGCGAGATTAGATGAACTGATATGGATTCATTTGTATCCAAACGGCACGATTTGTTAGGTAAATGCATGTTGAAAATGGATATTGTTCAAAGTGCTTGCCAGAGTCCTTCTTGATGTAGCGAAGTACTCATTATAGTCAGATCTCTTTGCTGGAAAGCTTCTCTCTCTGATTGGCATCTCTGATTGGCATCCAAAAACAGCCGTGCTGAGATATAAATTCTTAGATGCCTTCTCAAAAAACTTGAAAAGATCTCCGGTCAAAACTGGAAAGGATCTCCGGTCAAATGTTAAGGTTGTCTAGGAAAATGTTTTGCTGTTTTAATGTCGGTATTATGAACTGTACACAAAGCTTACTGTGGGCCTATAGAATTAGTTAATTAGAATAAAGTCAAAGTATTTTTTTTGGAGGGGTTCTACAGCCACATATTGAGATCCTGATTGGGTCCCGCCCGTATAATTTTCATCTTATTTTTTATATATGTTTCAACACTTGAATATTTTTTTAAAAAAAAAAAAATTATAATATGTGGCTGTAAATAATATGTGGCTGTAAATTACAATATCTATATTATTTATAGATATTGATGTGACAGACTCGTATCACTTATATTTTCATATTAGTTTCTTGATTTAGCGTATTTTTATGTCCCGTTGTCTCAAATTATTGTTATAATTTTTTTAATTCTTATATAAAATATAAATTTTAATACAATTTCTTTAAATTTAAATATAATTTTTTTAAATTTTAATTTAATCTTTTCAAAATTTTAAAATAATAATAATATTTTATTTAATTTTTAAAATTTATTTTAACTTATTTCATCTCAATTTTGAATCCAACGAGTCTTTAATCCGTCAAGTAAATTTGTTTAGCGTATCAGCTTACAATTATTGTTGCATAAAAAAATATAAAAACTTCCAATTCTTGTTGATATTATTATAAAATATCGTGTCATTTATATTATTTATGTAAATATATTTTAATGATATGTATTATGTGAATGAGAGTAGTACGGACTCCTACATCAATATTATCAAATAATTATTTGTATGAAAAGGATGTTAATAGAAATTGAACTGAAAGCAGGACCTCTTATTTGGTATTTTGCAAAATACCATTTAAAGAGTGGATGGCGGAAGGGTCATATTAAGTGGGACATATTAAGTGAGAAAATATCTTTTTTTAAAAAAAAAATAAAAAGAAAAAATAAAACTATCAAATATGTTGAAGTGGGACATATTAAGTAATTATCTATCTATTATCTTGGTCTGGACTCTGCTTCTTGATAAATTGAAACATCAACTCAAATCGTCTTATTAGACTAACTTTTCCAATGTCTAATTATGTTAAACGTATTCGGCCAATTATAGAAAGATATATTGTCTCATCTTTACTTATTAGGTTAAACAATTATACGAATTTGACAAGAAATGTTGGCCCAATTTTCTAAGCCAAGCAGAGGGATCTGATCATTTCTTCAGAGAGAAAAAAAGAAAAAAAAGAGGGATCTGATCATTTCGAATATGATGCTTTCTTCTAAGAAAAATTGTAAATGATACGCAAACAAGAAGGTCAAGAGAAGTCCTTCGATTGGTCGGTAAACTTGCATCTAATTGGAAATAATTAATTATTTAGATGCGATAATTAATTTATTCTTTTGATATGGTAGTTCATACAAAATCCATTCATCATTATATAAAAAAAATATACAGTACAAAACTGTACTAATGCTGATAACTCAATATTTTAGTAGTAAGAAAAGTTTTTGCATCAAAGGGAAGAAGAAGGGAGCACGTACTCATAATAGCACACAATCATATAAATATATATATATATATATATTTATATGTGCATGAAAATAATACACATATAGATAGAACTCAAGTACTACGTAACTTTCAGACACCGCTCTTGATGGAAGAACTGTATCCAGATTGATAATCGTAATACTTGGACCACAACATAACACCTTCATACTTGTCAGAATCCTTGATGTCTGGAAGCACTTGGGAAGTGAGATCAGTTGTAGGAATGAAGCCACTTCCAGCTGCTACAGGAGCAGCAGAAGTCCTAGGAATATCTTTGTAGCTGGGATATCAGATGTCCATTGCGCCCATGCACTTTCAAGATCATTAATACTACTAGGACTGTATTGGAAGGAGGGTTGTTGTAGAATTGAGGAGCTGCAGTTAAGTACACTTTCTTACCCTGATTGCTGTAATCAGATAAGTACCTTTGCCAAATCATCCCAATATAGGTTGCTGCCGCTTTCGATATCAAAGTCAAATCCCCCCCCCCCCCCTCCCCGCGCCGGCGGCCGGAAGTTGTCCCAAAGAGATAAAGTGGCAACTTGTCTAGCATTATTGGAAGAGGTGAGGGAGTAGCTCCCCGTGACTCCGATGGAGAGTATCACCTTAATGCCTTTTGCTTGACATGATTTGACGTCGGAGCTTATGCCGATACACCCATTGTTGGATTAATCACAATGACCAGCAAAGTTAATGAGAGGAGTTTGACCATTTCCAAAGGTGGCTAGAAATACTATGTTCACGTACTTTTCTAATGCCAATATTGTATGTTAAAACTTACGTACACCGTACACGGCCATTTAGATTTCAGGCAATTAATTTTTGGATCTCCATATGTTAATGCTCTTAATTTTAGAATATTGTTGTATCTCTTTGTTTTTCAGTTTGTGTATTGACTAATGACTTGGTGAAATTTCGGTGTCGTTTGAGTTGCATGCTGTTCAAGAAGCCATGGTCCCCAACACCAACCACTTGAAAGTTTTTTATTTGATCTCTTCTTCGAGTTTTAATTTGGAGTGACCTAATTGTTGTTATCTATATATACCTTCCAATACTAATTAACTAGACAATTCATATGATAAGGATGTCATGAGAATTGACTTATCTTGAACCTTGGAATGGTTTTGTTTTTTCTGAAACTTCAGATTTTTTTTTTTTTTGCCCTTTTGTCCAACTGATCACACCTCTGATGATTTGTCCACTTCATAGTAAGCCTGACCGACCCATTTTGTAGTATGAGGATCAAATTATTATATATAAAATTGATGATTGCCCATATGCCATATGTCAGCCTTCACTTGGTAACGTCGATGTGATGCCATATGCCAGCCAATTAAAGACGAACACGTGATTCCTTTAATTTTCTAATGGTAAATTGAGGGAAGTATCTAATTGTGAATTTCTTAAAGGCCAGGTATCAATTTTAAGGTGTTAGTCGATCTCGGATAGATGTGATTTGTTTTGAAAATAGTTTATGGTTATTCTATCTTGGACAGAAGTAAATATTGGATAGTCTTTCAGATGGTGTTTTGGAGAGATGTATAGTTAGAGTTAAGCCATGTTAATCATCGTTTGAGTGCTGAGGAGTTAAAAATCATGGATAGTGACTTGTAACGTACGTTTCAAGTTCAGATATAATGCTCTCTTTTAATGAATGCTATTAAGTCTTTCTTTAAAAAAACAAGATTAATGATAAACATACAACTCTTTTTATAACTATGTATACAATCAAGTATTAAAATGAGGATATTTATGTAAATTGAAATTATTTTTATAAGTTCTTTTACAAAAATACTCCTCATTTAACACGTGGTTGTAATAAAAGTTGTATAAAAAATTATATGTGTATTACTACTCTTTCAAAAAAAGGTATCAATTTTGAGAAAACTGAAAACTGTGACTTCAAATTACCAAAACATGAAAATCCAGGTATTGATTTTGTAATTAACCTAGAAGCTGATTACAAACAAAAATACTTGAATAATAGCATCAAGAAACACGACAATATTTAGAATGATTTTTATCATATGATCCGACCCATGTTATTCTTATGTTCATATATATATAAGAACATTTCACTAGCAACAAAAGTTGAAAAGGAGTTGATTCATAAATATTTGCAAATTAATACATATTTCTCGTTATGAACTATGGAGTGCTATTCTCATAAATATATGAATCAATAGCTTGAAATGTCCTGAAACTTCATTTTTTTTTTCTTACCCTTTTGTCCAACGTCTGATCACGCCTCTGATGATTTGCCACTTCATAGTCAGCCCAAATCCCGATCGACCCATTTTGTAATATGAGGATCAAAATTATCAAATATAAAATTAATTTCAAACAAAGAGCCAAAGACATGATTATTTTAAGTGGTTTATATTATTCTTTTCCATTCAAGCTATTGATTCATATATTTATGAGAATAGCACTCCATAGTTCATAACGAGAAATATGTATTAATTTGCAAATATTTTATAATGAGAAAATCGCATTAAATCTTATCCTTTCAAAATGTTACGTCTTTGATTTTTCCTTAATATATGACCATCAAGGAATGTGCTCATATAATGCGTGACCTATTAATATTAGGTCTCGACGACAAGGGAAAATCATAGCGTCGGCCAGCATTTGAATGATTTGGGATGAGTACTTGCGTCGGAAAAAGATTAGTTTGGGAAAGCATCAAGTGAAAGAGATCAGATGGGCAAATGATCAATTGGATCCAACAATATTTATTTATGTCGATATAAATAATTTGGGCAGCATTAAATGAGTTATAAATGTAGTTATGTATCTATTTCTCTCTTATTTGAGACATTGATTTCTAGTTTCTAAAGTCTTGATATTAATTTTCAAGACTGCTTGATCATTAATATGAAGAAAAATTTTGGGACATGAAATGATGCTCAATAATGATTAGTTTGGAGGTTAAAGTAAAAAATAATTCAATAATATGATGGTCATGATGTTGCATAATAGACAAATCAAAGGAAAAAGAAAAAAAAAAAAGTTTACAAATTATGCAATCGTTATCTTAGGGATTGTTTAGTTAATTAGTTTGGAAGGAATAGATAACAACAATTAAGTCACTCCAAATTAAACTCAAAAAGAGATCAAATAAAGAACTTTCATTAGTCAAATACACATACTGAAAACAAAGAGATACGACAATCTTAAAAAGAGCATGAACAAGTGAATCAAATCCAAAAATTAATTGCCTGAAATCTAAACGGCCGTGTACGTAAGTTTTAACACACAATAATGAGATTAGAAAAATGAAGAATGAGCTGTAATGTAGCCTAAGTAACCCTTCAGCCACGCACTCTTGGCACCAAAACAAGATGCTAAACATAATTATTATTTTATTAGGCCACCATTACCCTATAAAAAGCATCTGCTTTTCTCTAAACTAGTCAAGCAAAACAAGTCACTAAAAGTACTTGGCCTATTCATCTGAGTGCTTCAAAATCCAGTAAGCCTGAAAAATATGGCATTCAAGTCCCAAATTGCAGCAGTGTTTCTCTGTCTAGAAATGTTAGCACTTGCAGTGAGTTCGAATGCAGGAGGAATAGCAATCTATTGGGGTCAAAATGGAAATGAGGGAACCTTGGCAGAGACTTGTGCCACAGGAAACTATGACTACGTGAACATAGCATTTCTAGCCACCTTTGGAAAGGGTCAGACTCCTGTCATTAACCTTGCTGGTCATTGTGATCCATCCACTAATGGGTGTACCGGCATAAGCTCTGACGTCAAATCATGTCAAGCAAAAGGCATTAAGGTGATACTCTCCATCGGAGGCGGCGCGGGGAGCTACTCCCTTTCCTCCTCCGATGATGCTAGACAAGTTGCCACTTATCTTTGGGACAACTTCTTGGGGGGAAAATCCTCTTCTCGCCCACTTGGCGACGCTATTTTGGATGGAATTGACTTTGATATCGAAGGAGGCAGCAATCTATATTGGGATGATTTGGCAAGGTATCTATCTGATTACAGCAATCAGGGTAAGAAAGTGTACTTAACTGCAGCTCCTCAATGTCCATTTCCTGATGCTTGGGTAGGAGATGCACTCAAAACTGGTTGGTTTGACTATGTGTGGGTTCAATTCTACAACAACCCTCCTTGCCAATACAGTCCTAGTAGTATCAATGATCTTGAAAGTGCATGGGCGCAATGGACATCTGATATCCCAGCTACAAAGATATTCCTAGGACTTCCTGCTGCTCCTACAGCGGCTGGAAGTGGCTTTATTCCTGCAAATGATCTCACTTCCCAAGTTCTTCCCGCCATCAAGGATTCTGAAAAGTATGGAGGTGTTATGTTGTGGTCCAAGTATTACGATGATCAATCTGGATACAGTTCCTCCATCAAGAGCGACGTTTGAAAATCTTGATCACTATTTGAGATTTGTATTCCATTAACTTCCTAGATGTATGATCTGCTTGTGTTCTATAATGTATGTGTGTTTTATTTTCATGGGTAAATATACGGAAAATTGTGTTCTATCTTATAAACCTAGTGTTCATGACTCCAAATTCCTACAATCAGACAGCTTATTTACTAACTAAACGGTCAGTCACTTCTTTGTTCAATTGGCCTGATCAGAGTCGATGTACTCCTTTACCTATGGCAAAGAAAGCCAAGACATGCATATTAATTTAGCTCATTAATTTCCCACTTCATTTTCTTTTCCTTTTTTATTGATGTATCTCTGTTAATAGTATTGGAATTTTAACTTTGGGCACCCCACCCTTTCTTTGGCCATTACAAATATGTGTGAATTGCTTATCAAATAACTTAATCACACAATGAGTGAGAGAAAGAACTTTCCTTTGAACAAAAAATGATGCACATTTTCTTAAAATTATCTTAAAACAATATGTGGTGTAAATGAGGCTTTTACATTGGTCTCCAATCAAAAGCTGCCACATCAGTTTTTTTATTATAACTAAAATGTAAAGATCACCCACATGTAATCAAAACTCGTTCAAACTGAATTATTATTGCATAATCCTAACGAATTGATCTTTTGCTACTGAAATAAAAAAATGAAAGATGAAATTACCGTGCTATATTATATATTGTCCGAAGGAGTGTTATCAGTGTCATGCGCGCAGGTTGTAGGGAGTGACTTCTGAATATGAGCCATTGCCCCTGCATGTTAATGGAGGCCAGGCATTTTGGATTAATAAATCAATTTGATTCTTTAATTCAATATATGTGTTCAATATATGACTTGTTGATGTAATAATATTTCTGTTTTTCTCTCTTCCGGGATTCTCTCACAACAGAACCTTAACTATTTTTTTCAATAAAATCTGGCCATTTATATGTTAATTTATAATTAGAGAGGATTACATTCATTCATTCATTTATTTATTTTTTTAACTGGATTAAAGAGAAGGATAGATGGTCTAAATAGATGCATATATATATATATATTCAGCATTTGGGAGAATAGATATGAAAGATGTAGAAATCATAAAATTATTACATGCATAATCAATTAAAGAGTAATTCAGATTTCTAAACATGACTCCTAATGGAAGAACCGTATCCAGTCTGGTCATCATAGTATTTGGACCAAAGCATCACACTTCCATATTTGGCAGAAGCTTTAATGGCTGGAAGCACTTTAAAGATTAGAACAGCAGCCGGAATAAAACCAATTGCTGCTGCCTCAAGTGCTGCAGGAAGACCTAAGAATATCTCAGATTCTGGAATATAAGTCCATTTCTTCCATTCATGCACTAGTTTGCCAACATGATCAGGGGAATACTCACATTTTTTATTGTTATAGAAATGAACTAGTCAAACAGACCTGTTTGAAGGGCACCTTTCATCCATGTATTAGGAAAAGGGCACAAGGGAGCTGCAGTTAGATACACTTTCTTTCCTGTTTTCTTATATCTAGACAGAAAAACTGCAAGCTTATTCCAGTATAGGGTTGTTCCATGTAAAATAGCAAAGTCAATTCCATCCAAAACAGCATCCCCAAGAGGACGAGAATTGGAGTATCCACCCAAGAAGTTATTCCAAAGATAGCCTGCAACTTTTCTAGCATCCTCAGTTGAACTAAGGTTGTAGGTCCCTATCTCTCCTCCGAGAGAGAGCATCACCTTAATTCCTTTTGCTTGACATGATTTTATGTCAGAACTAAATCTGGTGCAGCCATTGCTGTCTGGATCACAATGGCCAGCAAGGTTGATGGTTGGTATTTGACCATTGCCAAAGGTTGGAAGGAAAGCCATGTTTACAAAGGCATACTTACCTGTAGCACAAATCTGGGCTAAGGTTCCTTCATTTCCATTCTGACCCCAGTAGATTGCTATCCGACCAGCACCAGTACCGACGATTTATACTAGGAGTAATTATTGACAAGATTAGGAAGGCTAGTGAGGTTGCTGAATTTGAGGCCATATTAATGCATTGGGATTTGGAATTGTTCAGGAGTTAGACCTCCCTGTTAGACATGTTCTTGCATGTATGTATGTGTGGTGTTCAGAAGAAGCACAACACTCACTTATATAAAAGAAAGTTGATGCCTCATTTCTCATATTAGTTTTGCCATTTGGAAATTTGAAATTTGTACTGAATTGAGATTAATTTAATTGAGTCTAATTTTAAGTTGACTCTAATATTCAATTACTCAACTTTCAAATTATTAAACTTATCTTAATTTAAAATCTCTTTACACGAAAAATTTACAATTTTTTTCAACTTAACATCTTTTTATATTCAGGACTCACAATTATTTTCAGTTTTTCATAAATATAATTAAACTCATGATCTTAACATGTAATATATCTAAACTCATATTAAGTGAGTCCTATAAAACTCATTCTCTACTATGTCTACTCATAATTATTTATAAAAAAATTAATTCATCTTAATTCATCACAACACGTTTGAGACTTTAAATTTTTACTTTGCATTTTAGTGGGATTATGCAGCATGCTCGGGGTCACATGGTCCCACCATATTGTCTTAGATCGATGTGAATGCTTAATGCATGGATTACTACGACAAAGTCAAGAAAAACAAGGGATGATGATCTGAACCATCTTAAAATTAGTAACTTAATACTGGTAAATGACAAGTACTAGCTAGGTACCCCAAATATTCCTTTAGATGATTATGGCATGGCCATACCTGCACCCAAGATATCTTAGCAAACATGCATGCGGATGCAATTGCCTCGTTGATTATTAATGATGAAGCTGATGGGCCCTTGTTTCCCCATGCGGCCAGCATGTGAAAATATGGGAATTCCCACATCTTTTATATATATATATATATATATATATATATATATATATATGGGCGGAACTAGAGTTTAATGTTTCGAAGGCTATTGATAAAATGTATAATACGTATAAATATAAATAATATATATTTTTTGCATGTAATTATATAAAAAATCATAATTAAAATTTTTCTTTCTTCTTTTATTTTATTTTTTTCTTTGAATTAGGAAATACTACCTAGACACCATTACAAAATAATAATAATAATAATAATAAATAAATAAACTTAAATTTTTTTTTTTACATACTCAACGATGATCTTTTATGAATAAAATTCATCTATTATTATTTCTGAAATAGAATTCTTAATAATTTTTTTCTCAAAAAAATAATAAATGATAATTTTTTAAGCATTGGGAGACATTTTTTTAATATTTGAGAGAGTAATTTTAATTATATATAAAAAGATTATATATTTATATAATATTTTTTTTATAAAAGTTTTGGGGGGGCGGTAGCCCCCCACCCTTAGCTGCAGGTCCGCCCCGGTATGTATATATATATATATAACACCATAACGCTATATAAAATGATCTAATTCCAAAACAATGCACAAAAATAGAATAAAAAACCAATAGGTTTGGTTTTTCCTTTGCACTAAATATATTTGTTTTTGTTTCTTTTCTCTTGACCAGCTTATTGTTGGAGCAGTCCGTTTGGAGTGGAATAGGTGCATTTTTAATTGATCTTGTCGCTTGATTTACACTTTCAATCATGTTGCGCTTTTATGTTTTATTTTTTTCCCCTTCTCTTAGATCTAGATGATTATATATCCAAGCATTACAATACATGATCGACATAAAAAAATTATTTATTTGTAGTCAATTAATTTTAACGAAATAATTATTTACAATTAAAATTAATCGAAAATAATCTTTTCATCACAATTAATTAATCATAAAAGCTCATTTTATTGTAGTAAATATTAATTAAGATCCCTACATATGTTCATTTGTTTGTATTTTGTTCTTCGATTGAAGGTCCTGCTCCATGCTGCATGCTATATTGATGTGGCATTTGGTTTTCGTCAAGTTCAAGTCTATGATTAAATGTTTGAAATTTGATAAAAGATTTTTATTGATATCTCGAATGGATTAAGGTTGTATGAAAAAAAAAAATCACGAGTAAAGATGATATACCTACAACTTAATTCGTAAAAATGAATTTCAATTTTTCATAATTGATTTTCAGTTCATATAAAGTTGTAAAAGAATTGTAAGTTGAATTTTTTCTAACATTATATAGGCAATAGGAGCATGTATGACACGCCCACCTTATTGCTAGCAGAATTGAAATTGTCTGAAATACCTCTTCATGCATATTACAAGAAAAATATTCACTTATAATTGACTAGTTATTTTTTACAAAAATAATTATTTTTTAATTAAAATGAATCTATTTCACAAATAACTCCTTAGTTTCAGAAAATGTGAATCCTTTAGTATGACAATTGTGGCCTAGAATTGACGAGAAACTGTTTAGAGTATTCTTATTAGATTATTTAAAATTATTTTTTAAAAAGTTATCTTTTAAAAAGTATAAATCTAATTTTTGTTAGATAAAATTTTAATGTTACTATTCACAAAAATATTTATATTTTCTTTTATTTTTATCTCCTAATTTTTGATCAAATTCTTTTAATTAATATACAAATTTATATTTTTTAAAATATAAACAATCTAAAGAAAATACTCTTATAAGTAGATGGAGAACGTTTTCGCGGCTCTAGTCTTTGTTGTTTGCCATCTTGAAATTATGCAGCTCGGAGTTGCTATTTATTGTATTTGGAGATAAAGGAATATCGCTAGCGTGTACAATATTTTATTTAATGCCATGAAGTTTGTCCTTGTTTATTTCGATCTTCTTTATTATATCAAACAAAGGATGAATTCTCCAAATTAAGAGGTTGGCATCTCCAAATTAAGGAAAATATTCTTCATTTAGATTTTTTTAAAAACTGATTTTAACTAATATATCATTTTTCTCATATATATTTAGATAATTTTTATATATAACAACTTCAAATGTGTTGCATCTGTTTATTTAGTGTGGCTTGTTGGATGACAAGTGAAATTTTCTTCTATGAGAAATGAAGGTTTCATTTAGATTCAGAGATAAAATGAGTGGAGATGAATTTAATTTATTTTTTAATATTATTATTATTTTAAAATTTAAAAAATATATATTAAAATTTAAAAAAGTATATAAAAATTTATATTTTGTATAAAAAATTATAAAATAAAAATAAATAAATATGATTTTTGAATACAATTAAGTCGAAATCTCTTTTAACATACGTGGCATCAAACAAAAATGTAGGTTGACCAAGTGGAACGGAGAAGGGAGTCTCGAAAATCCGACTTGACGGAAGAACGAAGTCAATGGACAATGGGAGCATCCCATTGACTTTGCCGACGGATATTTTCACCTGAGATTGGGCGCAGTTTGTTGCGGCGAGCGAAGGCCTTCGATTCCCCGTTGGTTTTAATAATGGATGAAACCAGTAAAAGCCCGTCAACAACCCTCATAACTCTCACATTTAATATCTATCAAAAACAGACAGACACACACACACACACTCTCTCTCTCTCTCTCTCTCTCTCTCAAAGCCACTAGCTTGCTGGCTTCCCACCCACCAGAACCTAACCCCCATATCTAACCCTTAATACATTCCTAATTTTTTTTTAAAAAAATTTCTATATGCTCTAACTTGAAATTCAGAGGTTTGATAATTTGTACTATGATGATGGAAGTGGAGCAACCGAGGCCAGTCAATCCGGCCATGACCTTCGACGAGGTCTCCATGGAACGCAGCAAGAGCTTCGTCAAAGCTTTGCAGGTCCATAACTCTCTTCATCTGTTTTTTTTTTTTTTTATAGAATTTATGGCTTGTTTCTGTAATTTTCAAATGAATTAATTGACAGGTGTTTTGGAGCCACATCTGATTCTTATTGTTACTTTGATTGATTTTGCTATGCTTGGAATTCTTAGCGTTCAAATTCTGTGAAGTACTTGCATAGATGGCTTTGCCTTTTATAATTTATGGTATGTTTGGTTGGTGATAAATTTACCGAAGAAAAGAGACCTTGAATTATGGGAAAGTATCAAATTAACTGGGTCAAATTATGGGATATATTTATCCTTATTAGGTGCTTCTATTCTCTTACAAGAAAAGTATTATTTTTCAACGTAATTTTATCATCTCTAGTCACACCGTTCATAAGGTGCATTTTAGGGGATTGTAAGTAGTTTGACAAATAAAATCAATTAAATGTACCATTTCAACATTAGTGTTAAGAGCCTTGGTCTAGGTGGTATGCTCCCTCTAGGTCTAAGATTCAAACCATTTGATACAAACAATTTCTAAAAAGGCCATCAGATTAGGAGATTTTCCCTTGAATTATTTGAGGTGCACTTGCAGGAAACTTTTTGTTAAGGGTCTGTGCTCTCTCTAGATTAGCCAGGACTTGCTCCGGAAAATTAGTGCCATTTATAAAAAAAATGTTGTGCTGTCAACATGAGTAGCTGCTGGGAATTATTTTGATGGGATTTGTTATGGAGTAAGGGATGTGTTGTAATGATGTGAGTGGGTAATTAGAAGATGTTACGGTTAGTTTTGCACATAGGATGGTTGGTTCCCCAAGTTTTCCTTGAATAATTGGGATTGATTATTTTCCCATTATTGCTAGCCTTTGGATTAATTAGCAAGGTTTATGAAGAGCATATATATGACCAGCTTATTAAAGAGGAAATGGTACTGAAAATATTAATGTTTTCTAGGTGTATTACACTTTACCATCCAAACTATCACTTTATTCTCAAACACATCAGCAAACTTTAAATAATTGTCACCCTTAAACAAAAACTACAGTTTGTACTTATCAAAATAAAAATAAAAATAATTTTCTTTTTATCATTTTTCTTCAAATTCAGCTATTAAATCAAATGAAAATGATGTAAAATAACCAAATTGCTCATGATATGAGAGCACAATTTTCTGTCAAATTAATAAAGGAAAAATATTCACTTTTCCCCTTTGGAAATCAAAAGGAAGGTGGACTCAAGGGGTGTTATCTATATATATGTAGGTATGTTATATATGTATGTATTGATGTGTATGTATATGTATGTATGTATATTTTTGTTACATTATCAGCTCTGGAACCAACTGGCATGTCATTCAAATGTGGGACATATTCATCATTTCTCTCTTGTCCCTCTAATTAAATTCCTTAATTTGATGTAAGGGGGTAAACTGAAATCGAAGCATTTGATTTAGAAAGCAAGTTGTAGCAATTTAATGTTTATTAATGTGTTTGTAAACGGGGTGGTAATTGGAATGCTAAAATGCAAATTACCCTTGTTTTTCAACCACATTTTTCTTAGTAAACATGGGTGTTTCCAAGTTAAAAATGAGATTTACCTTAGTATAAGTTGTATACTGTGAGTGGATTTCTACATAGTGTATGCAATTACGGTAAACTTGGAGGCATTGGTATAAATATCTAGAATTGCCCAAGAGTTACAATTTCAACTAGCTAGTAACATGAGCAATGGCTAATGGGGGAGGGGGATTTATGAAAATATGTTACTAGTGATGAACCTTAGAGCAATTAGTGAAGCAAAAAGTGCTTTTAGAGTGTTCTGAACTTGATGTTATGTTCTGAAAAAAGTCTTGGTGTTTGACATGTTTAATAGTACAAAATGCAAGACAATTGATAGACTCTCTGAACAATAGAATGGTTCAAGAAAGATAACTAGCATCAATGTATGAATCTATCCTTGGAAAGCTGGAGATAGCATGCTAACACAGGAGGAGATGCAAGCAGGTGAAATGGAATTGCAAGATTAATAGAGATAAATCCACATGATGCCTCCATAGACTTGGATGGCTTTTTTGGTGTTATTATATCTGAATTGAATTTGAACCTCCAATTTCTTGATGTGCTCAGACAAAAATAAATCATGATGTGACTATAACATATTACTGGAAAAGGCTTATTATCTCTTTTTTCTACAACATTAGAAAATTATTTGATAATGAAAGGTTAAAAATATCTCTGTGGCTTGATTTCCCTAAATTAAGTTTACCCATGTTAGGAAATCATTACATGAATCATGACTTGTAGAAACTTATAGCTTTCTCTTATTAGATTCATGATGTATAGCTATTCTTTTTTGTATGATCTATGTCAAGTCGTACTTGCTTATTTTACAAATGGAAGCACTAGTGTTGGTAGAAGCACACTTAAGTGTGAAGGCCAAAGCGCTTGGCATGCCAAAAGTGAAGGGCATTATCAAAAGTGCACATTAAGCATAACAGTTTTTTTAAGTGAGCTTAGAAGCACAAAAAGCATGCTTTTGTAGTTTTTTAATGTTATTTGATGCTCAATAATCTCTATATGTTAACAATGGATTGTATTGCTTATGTTAGCATAGATGTCAGTACCTACAATTCTTGTGCTTGTTTGGTCATTGCCTTTTGGGTTGTTTTAATTCAACCACGTTTTTTGTTTTGACTGTCAAATATGGTTCTGTATATTTTGTAAGAAACAAGACAATGTGCAAATGCTATCGTATTCTTATCATTCACTCCTAAAAAACAATTATATAAATACCATGTTTAAAACTTAGTAATCGGTTATTCATTTGGCTGTCTTGTTGAATAATACTCTTAACAAATTGAGTTAATGGGCTAAATATATTACTATCTTGCTTTCTTTAAACCTGTTTTGTTTTTGGTTTATTCTCTGAATACTTTTATGGATTGGCACCGAGAGTCCATAAACAGCGTCCCAACTAATCCTGGGGATGCACAAGCCTACGGCAAGGAGTTTTCTGACTCGGGTAATTCAAGGGAAAAATCCTCCAGTTCGATGGCCCCTGGAGAATGTTTGTACATAAGGGAATTTGAACCTTAGACCTGGGGGAGAGCATACCCCCAAGCCCAAGGCCTTTACCACTTGAGTCAACCCTAGGGCTTTTTTTCTGAATACTTTGCCTATTATACACTTTTCTCCTAGGCTTTAGGCAGTGCTTGCTTTCACCAACACCGGGCAATATCAAGTCCAAGTAATATGGTCTGAAACTTTGCATCTGATCAATTATTTTGTTGATAAGTGCATCTCATCAGATTATTTTCTAAGATTGCTGGGATTTCTTAAAATTTTTAGAAGGTTTTTGTGCTAATGCTTATTAAACTTTGAAATATTTTGTCCTGGATACCCTGTGCCAATAAAAAAAAGACTTTTAATATACTATTCTTATTAGTGGTTTTCTTGTCTTCTAATGTGGTCTTTTTTTTTTTGTAGCAAATTGTATGGTTCTAATTTGGTTCTTGCTTTGTTATTTCAGGAACTTAAGAACTTGAGACCTCAACTATATACTGCTGCAGAATACTGTGAAAAATCGTATCTTAATAGTGATCAGAAAGAGATGTAAGGCTATGCATTTGATTATACATTATTTGGAGAGTATATTACATGTGAGTTGATTCATGAGTGAGTTGCTGTGAGAGGTATATGTCCTGTTCCACAGCTGTCCTGTTCTACGAGAGAAACTGATGATCACATAGCTTTGAGATATTCATGCAACTGAACTGGTGTAATCCTGGCTGAGATTCCTAATTGGCACTCTCCAAGAATTCAATGATGTTGTTGCATATATAGTTGGGAAGTCAATTAAATACCGTGTAGAATCTAATGAAAAACTTAGATTATGCATGGTCAAAGCCTTTCAAAAGTGCATTTGTCATAAGGTTCTCGCATCCATTGAAGAATAGGACCCCAAAACTTGTGAATTGCACATAAATAATTATGAAAGTAGAATAAAGGACATAATATTAAGCCTACGATTTAATTTGGTCTATCATAAATAAAGTTTTAAATGATTGATAATTCTTACAAATCAGATAGGGAAGATTTTAGGCATGTGGGTCAGCTTATGTTGTGTTGTCCTGGCCTTTCATTTATTACCTATGAAAATAGACACTGACATATCATCATCCTAGATAGATTTTGACGCTTGTGTAGATAGCACCAAGCAGTCAGGACATTGTATGAAAAGGCTTTGCTTTAAGTTTGCTGAGAGAGAACGATTACAACTTCATCTATAGACGACACTAGAAATGAAAAGATGGCATATATTTCCAAGTGAATGAACTGTGACTAGTTATCATCATTCCTCCCTGATGGTATATGCCCTATGCCTGCTCTTTTCATGTGTTGATCTTTAGTTTTGAACCAGTAACAATAGACATGAGCAAGAATTTGCATTCGGTGATTGGATCACATGCCATACCTATTGCTGCTCATGGCAGAAAATAAATGTTAATATTTTTGCGTTAGGGTGCTGGACAACCTGAAAGATTATGCCCTAAGAGCCCTGGTAAATGCTGTTGATCACCTTGGCACAGTTGCTTACAAGTTAACTGACCTTCTTGAGCAGCAAACATTAGAAGTCTCAACGACGGAGTGCAACGTTTCTTGCTTAAATCAGGTAACTTCCTCATGTTAGTCTGAGTTGATGTCCTATTATTGCGCTATTATTAAGACAGTATTGAATGGATAAAGCTGACCTAACATGATTTCTTAATATCAGCGACTTCTGACATGTCAAACGTACATGAATAGTGAAGGTATCAGGCAGCAGCAGTTGTTGGCATTCATTCCCAGACATCATAAGCACTACATTTTGCCAAGTAAGCCTTACTATTATTAGCTTCTTTTGGTATTTGTAACATGCTTGATGAATTTTCTAACTTGTTTTTACTGTTTTCTCCTTTTTTGAAATGGTTTTACCTCCAACCTAGATTCTGTCAATAAAAGGGTACACTTTAATCCACACATACAGACTGATATGCAAAACCATTTTCAAGCTAGAGCTCGTCTTCAGCCTTCAGGCATGTGCTTTGAAGTTTTCAGTAGGGATATCTTTTCTTTGCAGTTCTCCATGTTTTTGAAGTTACTTCTCATTTGGCAGTAAGTGAATTCTGCATTGCTTATCTCATTATGTACTAAGTAGGTAACCTTGCACCAACGACTCTTTCCTGGCATATAGCCTCAGAAACAAAGACTACCTTAAAAGGGATCCCACATGCTTCAACCAGGTATGTAAAAGAGTTTCTTACATAAAGTTAAATAGTGGACACATATCTCCTTTTCTGTTTTTTTTTTTTTTTTAGCACTTGATATTTCCAAGGTAGCCTAAACTATTTCACTTCTATTTTTGGGTTTATGAAGTTTTTCTTTTTGTACAGTTCTGAAGACCCAAAAATTTCTGGGAAGACTTCTGGGGTTTTCCATCTTTCAGGTATGTCGAACAAAATCAAGCCTTGTCATATTCTCTAATTCCAGTTGCTTTTGGGCTTTAGATGAATATGTCAATGATAATACTTATGTGTCAAGCTCGTATGCATGTAGATAATGAGGAGACTACCAGGACTAACTCCCCAGCAGCTCATCTTCAGTTACCAAGTGGTGGCTCTGCTTCTAGTGCAATTATGCAAACATTGAGTGGCACAAGAAGGGTAATGTCAGAGTAGAAAAGAACATATGCATGTCTGATATTCTTCTAAGTGCATGCTTGATAATCAAAATTAAGAATAGTTGGATTTTTCCTTTTTGCAATGTTGTTTGCTTGAGTTCCTTTTAAATGTGTTGATATTTTATAATTAATCCAATCTAGTAAGGCTAATCTGTTGCAAGCATGTGTTTATAGGTACAAATGGGTAAATTAGGAAGCTGACAGGGTCTATTTTGTAGGATGGAATGGAGAGTTCCCAAGCATTGACAAGATACAGGTCATTTGAAAACCAAAATCGATGCGAGATTGCATGTGTCCCTGTTCGCAGCAAAAGCATACTATCAGCTTTCTTTGTCAAACAGAAGACACCAAAGCTGAGAGCTGGTTCTGTTCTGTGAATCTTCAACAAATCAAAGAAGCTGCCCTTTAAAGCTTCTCCCTTTGTGGTGCCTTCTAAGTTGATAAGCTGTTTGCTTGGATGGTTAGATGTTAGTTCAGCAATTGCTTGAAATCATATTTTCCTCCACTTCAAAATCTTTCATTTTGCTGTTAATAATGAACAAATTTGCCTCCTGTGATGAAGATGGTCAGGATCTGCTCACCCGGGTATGATCTCTGATCAACAATGTCAGATGTTTCTTTGTCCAGATTATGCAAATACTATGCCAATGTCTATGATTCCACTGTTCATATTGTACATACGAGAATATAGCACACTTACTGTGAAAACTTTTATTCCTATAATGCCCATTGATGATGGTGGATGGCATTGGTAGTGCTGATGCAACTAGTTGGACCATATACACATACATGTGTAAATATGCATATACACATATGTATGTGTATATGTGTGTGTGTGTATATATATATACATACAATGAGAGTAGATAAAAATACGTTTGGGATTAGTCTATGGTCCTTTGGATCAACCATGCTCGTAACTAGGCCCGTTCATTCGAGTTCCAGATCTAGGAATCCAGGTTCGAAGAACGAGTAATTTTTTTGAACCTCTTAGGTGAAAGTGTCAAAACTATTAAAAAATAAAGAAAATTTCAGTGCCCGGCTCAGATGATCAGGCCTACTCGTAACAGAAGGGTAGACTAGCGTTTTAATATAAACTTCATGGGGCCTAAAATTGTGATGAATAAAGCAATTACAAATCTGGAGGAGTTCAAAAGTGTTCAACAGGTTTCAGAAGACATCTCCAACAGAAGAATTACTGGAAGAGGTAGAGATGAGTGGAAGAGTCCCAATGAAAATTGCGCTAAGGTAAATTTTGATGTTGCTATAGATTCAGATAACAACACCATGTGTATTACCATATTATTGGGATTATAGCTCGAGATTGAAAAGGAGAGATTCTAGTTGCTTATCATGAATAGATGCAAGGGAGTTTTATAGTCCAAGTCTGGCAGAGAGTTTGGCCTTTAGAAGAGTTGTGATGTTGTGTCAAGAAATAAGAATTAGGATTCCATAGAGTTACTTTGGAAGTTATTATCATCAAAGCAGTACAAAAATTTGAAGAAAACTGGAAATGGAATGGACAAGTTATTGAGGATATTAAGCAACTGTTAAAGCAAGTTGAGGACTGTGAAGTGGCATTTCTTCACTGAAGGGGAATCGGGTAACGCACATACCCGCAAGTTTGCCTTTAAAATCAGAAGGAACATCATGCTGGGTTGAGGAAACTCGATATTGCCAATTTGTTAGAAGTTGATAACTACGTAATTTTGATTCTGATGTATAACTCTATTTATTTAGCAATGAAAATTCCTTTGGTTTGTCAAATAAAAGAGAGTAGTCCTATTAGGCTCTCTCAATTTGCCTATTTGATGTACTCCCTAATGCAAATTGCATTTTTTTTTCAAATATTAGTTTTTTATTTCAAATATGTTTTAAATATATTTAAATATTTAAAGGAAAAAATATTATTATATTAATAATTATTTCCTTAATTATTAAATAAAAAAAAAAATTTTTTTGAGTGATGAACAAAATGGGCGGCATAGTAACAATTATTAAACACTTCAAAAAGGGTTGATTTTCTTTGAATCTAGACATGTAACGCGTAAAATTAGGGGGGGCTTCCATGGCTGCATTTTTTTAACTGAGAAGCGCTTTAGCTCAGCACTCACCAGTGTTGCGAGATCCGATCCTCAGCCATTTTTAAACCCACCACCGACAACTTTGCAGTCGATTGGATTCGATTCGATTCAAAGCGTTTCACATATTTCTTCTTCAAAATTCTGTCATCCTTTCCGACTGAGAGAGAGTTCCCAATTTCCCTTGCAATTCCCCTCCTTTCCCATATGATAGCCTGAGCATCTCTCCGGCCTGGTTCCGAAAAATCGAGACATTAACAATGTCGGCGTTTTTGCACCAAAGACCCATCCATAACCCGCTGTCGGATCAAGACTCGGTATCCCCTCGCTCTTCCTCAACTTCCCAGAGATCCCTTTCGATTTTCAGCCCGACCGCGCTTGTAATTCTCTTATTTCTTCTTGTAGTCCTCGGGGTCTTTTTGCCCTGGGCGGGCATGCCCGATTTCATATTCTCGAGCGCCAGACCTTCACTTTCCAAGTGGCGAGACTACACGCTGGCACAAGCCGTGTCGTTTGTGGCCAAGAATGGGACCGTGATTGTTTGTGCTGTGAGCCAGCCTTACTTGCCGTTTCTGAATAACTGGTTGATTAGCATTTCCCGGCAAAAGCATCAGGATAAGGTGCTCGTGATCGCCGAGGACTACGCCACGCTCTTTAAGGTGAACGAACGATGGCCTGGCCACGCCGTGCTCGTTCCACCTGCTCCCGATGCTCAAACTGCACACAAGTTTGGTTCTCAGGTAAAATTGTGGATATTAATTGCTGGGTGTTATTTGTTTTGTTGTCATCAAGTGTTAACATTGTGTTTTATGTATACAATTTGAATATTGTCTTTTAACATTCCAGTATTAAAGTAGAGCTAAGCTAAGCTAATTGTGCTTCCCATTTTTTGTTTGTTTTAAGCACTTATACATTGATGCTACATCGTTAAATAATTGGTATTGATTGGTTACGTAACAGTGCGTTTCATATTAACCTCCTCCACCACTTTTTATGCCTGACTGTAATCCGCATTTTGTAAATATCTAGATAATTGCAATGGCTGTGCCGTAATTACAGTATGCACACACCACTGACAAATCCTTCTAGTTGACTCGTGGAGGACTTGGGATTGATGTTAAAAACAGATCGTTCTAATGTTTTTTTTTTTTTTGACTTTCTTTCTTTGCTGGTGCCTCTATTTTCTGTCGCGTGCTTTCAGCTTGATTCTGATAATATGAAAATAAGATGACTTACCAAGGTTCTAGGCAGATGTTTGATTTAGTACTTTGTTTTTTTCCCCTAGGTGTACGATTGTAGTATAAAGTTCGTCATGGTTGAATGACTTCATTGGTAATACTTATCTCCATGGTTTAATGACTTCATTGCATTTTGTAAGTAGTCCTCACTGGTTTTGGTGTACAGGGATTCTTCAATTTTACATCCAGAAGGCCACGCCATCTACTGCACATTTTGGAGCTTGGATATAATGTTATGTACAATGATGTTGATATGGTCTGGTTGGCTGATCCATTTCCATATTTGCAAGGGAATCATGATGTGTACTTTACAGATGATATGACAGCAGTACGTTCATCAATTTTTCTTCTTGCCTTTGCTGTGTGCCATTTATGGAAAATTGAGTGCACCATGTTAGAGGTTTGCGGTTAAGTGAATTTACAATATGCTGGAAGTTTTCTTTGAACTTTTTTGTCTCCTCCTTATTAGAGGTACCAAATTGGTCAATCCTTTGGTGGCTCTAGTTTTTGGAGATGTAGTAGGAAAATTTTAGTAGTCTGGATTTAGTATGAGAGGGGTGGTATTGGATCCTACATTACTTGAGAGGGTAAAGTTCTTGCAGTTTATAATGAATTCATGGGTTTCACGTGCAAGATTGACTACTCATTTTTAGAGTACAAGTCTAGATTGAGTTTGAAGTTTGCTTGGGTCATTACACAAATCATGGTCTTCTGGGATAATGTTTGAAATTTATTTTGTAAATATGTAGTTTTCTTTGTTTTGCAACATCAAACCATCACATCTTTGAGCACATTCAAATTTGTTTCCACTGGAGCCTACCTTGAATTGTTGATTTCTTGTTTCTGAAATCTTTCAGATGAACTGCAGATACCAACTGAATGGTTGCTTTTGTATGCTCTTTCCCTAGCATTTGGTAAAATCGGAAGATGAATGCAAAGAAATTAAAAAAGACCAGTCAACCTTGAAATATGAAGTCCATCTACACCTCACCCTCATCCCCCGCCCCCCATCCCTATGAGCTGGATAAGTCACTGAAAGTTATTTGGTAGGATTTGAGTTGTTTCAATATGACCAGTGAGGAACTGAGAATTCGGTCATCCAATTTTGTTAGCATCCCAATGTGTGCCTTGAATCTAACAAGTAAACCTTAACAGATCCAATCAGCCTTGCTCTAAAACTTCTTGGTGTAGTATTTACTTGAACTTGCATTATGGTCCATGACTCCAGAAACCACTTCTTAACCACATCAATAATTTTATTTTTCTGGATGACCAGGTGAAACCATTGAAACACTCTAATGCTCTGCCACCCCCCGGGAAAAAAGGACGCACTTACATCTGTAGCTGCATGATTTTCCTTCGCCCAACTACCGGAGCAAAACTGGTTATGAAGAAGTGGACAGAGGAACTTCAAGTGCAGCCATGGTCCAAAGCGAAGAAAGCAAATGATCAGCCTGCTTTTAATTGGGCATTGAACAAAACTGCTGGAGGGGTTTGTTATCTTTGCCTTCTCATACTTTCCTTTCCAGTTTGTTTTGTAGCCAAGATTTACCTTGAAAGAAATATGCATTCATACATATATATGAAGCTCTCTTGTTTTAATAATTCCACCGTAAAAGTATCTGAAAAGACCTCTTGAGAGTTTTCTGCTTCTATCAAAAGTATTGCGATGTGCTCTTAAAAACAAATAATGATGGAATCTCTGCATATGATGGGTTGTCTGCATAATCTGGTTAATTTAATTGGACATAATATGTTCTACGTAGGACCCAGGTTTGGTGTTTAAAACCTGTACTTTTCTAAAGTCTTGTTTCAAAGGCTCCTGTAAGAGACACGAGTTGCTGTTACGAGACTGAGTCTATACCTTCTTAGCTTTATTGATAAGTAGTATTGTTTTGGTTCTTTAAACTCCTTGATGTTTGAAGTTTTTGTGCAGGTGGATCTCTATTTGCTTCCCCAGGCAGCATTTCCAACAGGAGGATTGTATTTCAAGAACCAGACATGGGTGCAGGAAACCAAGGGAATGCATGTCATAATTCACAACAATTATATCACAGGTTTTGAGAAGAAGATAAAGCGCTTCCGTGACTTTGGCCTCTGGTTGGTGGATGATCATGCCCTTGAATCCCCTCTAGGCAGACTATGATGATTGAAAACCTTGCATCTCCCTGTGGAGTTAAGCATGCCTTCGGTGATTGTGAAATGCTTGTAGCCAGTGAACTCGACCTTCTTGAAAAATGGCTACTCCCATGAACTCTGTGAAAGGAAACTTTGCATTAACAGCTAAATCTCTTTATGTGCCTATGGATTTCGGGCCTTCCTGCCATCCTTGGGGAGAGATTTCCTACGGTGTCTTAGCAGTGGTCTTCAGTTGTACCAATTAGATTGTTGTCAACCAGTTTTCTATTATTTTCGATTCCAAAAAATGTTCTTTCTTTATGATGAAATTCAATTGTGTTAAAAAATTATTATGTTATTTTAGTAGGTAAATTAATGCCTCAGATGGCAAAAGAATTGTCGTATGCCCATATTTTGCTGTAATCTTCACCAAGTTAGTCATTTTTTGGGTTCTTCCTTGTGTGAGTGAGAATGCTCTGGTCAAATTTGAATTATATACTTGTACTGATGTAGATCTGCATCGCCCAGTTTAAAAAACAACATAAACAAAAAAGAAAAATCAATCCTTAGGGATGGCAGTTTGTGCATTTTCTTCGTTGTAACTCGGAAAAGGCAATGGGAGAGGGGAAGAGAAAAAATCAAAAGACTGCGTTTGCCGGGAGTCGAACCCGGGTCTATTGCTTGGAAGGCAATTATCCTAACCGTTGGACTACAAACGCGGCTCTGAGAGTAAGGTGAAGTGAAATAAAAATAAATAATATGCTTTTGGAACAAGCACTTTCAAATTGAATAGTATTGAATAATGTATATACTAACAATTTAACGCACACAGCACAAAATTATGCATGTTGAGTAAAAGAGCTATTTTATTTTATTTTTATTTCTTTTTTAATTTGAATTTTAAATTTTAATAATTTTTGGCAAATCAATAAATATAAATAAAGCACTCTTAGTGAATCTCGTATTTTATATGTATATCTAAAATAACAATTATTTTATAAATAAAGCACTCCAATGGATCATGCAGTTTATCATTTTACATTTTTCTACAGTGAGCTACCCTCTACATTTAGTTGGCATTATTCATCCATTTAAAGATTTTTATATTCATTTCTCTTTTCACCTTGTCTTCCTCTTAACACTTGGAGCTTTAATATTGCAACAATTCTCTTTAATCTTTTGTAAGATGCATAACTAGGAATGAAATTATTTCATGCATTTAATATTTCTAATTTTTTTTTTCATAATATAGGCATATTTTTATTTTTAATTTTCTTGCTTCTATTTCTTTTGTGTATAGCTGGGAATTATATTATATTCTGAGTTATATTGCAAATGTCAATAGAAAGAATATTCGAGATTAATAAAATATTGAAAAAAGAATATTTAAATGATATGAAAAAAAAAAGAAAAATAATATTTGTAGTCGTACAAAACAAAATAAATATGAAACTCACATAAATAAAAATAGTTATTTAATAGCAGATTTTACTTTTTTAAAATGATTGTACTATATTTATATATTCTATAATTATATATAATATTATTCAAATCAGAGATAAATTCAGAAAAAGAAAGGAGGACAATAGGATGAGTGCCAACTGCCAAATAGAAGGAAACAATGGAACATCGTGTGTTGAGAAGGCGATTAAAGGCATCAAGACTCCAGTTGTCCATTTCTTTTAGAATACTCAAATTTATAACTTGATTTGCTGTCACGTAAAGTAATGATATTAATAGTCATATTAATATCATTTATTATTACTTTATTACCATTGTTTGAAAGATGTGGATGTCAGGATGATGATGATGATCCCTTGCAAGACCTACCAATGTTTAACCAATTTGAAAGAAAGCGCATCCATTAAACTTTGAAATCATTCTTTGAGATCATAATATCCAACCATTACTTACCTATCAACAAAATAAAATAAAATAAAATAAAATAAAATGATATTCAACCAATAGTTGCCAAAACACTTTTATATGGTATGGTATAGATTATCGTTCAAAATTACCGTTCAAGTATTTTAATTTCATTTTATTTTACTAAATAGCTAAATAAATTATTATTAGTGAAGTTTTATATTCTTTTAATATTTTTAATAGTTAAAATATTTAAAAGAAAATTATAAAAAAAAACACTATAAATTTTATTAACTTTAAATTGCATTGGGATGCTAAGTTTACTAGTTAATCACTTAAAATATAATTACGATCAGGAATGATATTTCTTTATTAAAAATTTTATACACTATTAAAAAAATATGACTTATAATTTTATAAGTTAATCATAAATTAATATGATTTAATATGCTACATTATATTATAAAAATAATTTTAATATAAAAATAATCTATATTACATGAAATTATATTAATTTATAAATTTATTTTTATTTTGGAATAGTATTTCTTAATTAAAAAAAAAATTGAAACAAATGATTTGGAATATTCTTTAATCTTTATATATATATATATATATATATATATATATATATAGTTACTGTGAATAGTATTGCTTGAATGGTAAGGTAAAGATTAGTTCCCTGCGGAAGGAGCATGCAATTCTCGTGAAAGAAGGAAAGATTTCGGACAGCATACTGTAAATCCGCCATTAGATTGTAATCGAGTTTGTAGCTCGCAGATTTTTTTCATTCAAAAGTCACAAGAAAATCATTTTTCTCGGTTGACAAATTATGACTACGACTCAATACACGTTTTGATCCTCCTCGTAGCCCCAATCTCTCTCTGACCTTTCACGCCTGTCATCCTCAACGCACCACCTGTGCCTCACTCGACACTCAAAACATTTACTCTTTATATTTGCGGGTTTTCCGTAATCTGATTTCATTGTTTGTATCGGATTTCAAGCTTTTGTAGTCTAATATTGGATGGGATGCTGAATGGGGTCTCTGGAAGACGGGGTTCCATTGAAGAGAGACAACCTTTTCCGCTCTTACTCAGCTGGTAGAACTGAGCGACACCAGTTTTTACAGAGACCTAGATCGAGGTTCTCAAGGTTCTTGATTTTCAAGAAGCTAGATTATCTCCTATGGATATGTACTGTGACTGTGTTCCTCTTCTTAGTGGTGCTCTTCCAGATGTATCTTCCTGGTTCGATGGTGGAGAAGTCAGGGGCTTCATTAGGAGAAGATATGGAAGTTAGTTATGGAGATTTCAAGGTTTTGAAGGAAATGGGCTTGATTGATTTTGTGGAGGATGCTCGATTTGAGCCTACGAAGGTTTTGGAGAAGTTTCAGAAAGAAGCTAGAGCGGCTAATCAATATTTTTCCGCTTCCAACAGGACGGTACAGCGTTTTGGGTACAGAAAACCCCAACTTGCATTGGTCAGTATTCAACTGCTATCAGGAATACCGCAATGAAAAAAAATTGCTATCAAGAATCTTTGTGGTTCTTTTATCGTATTGCATTTTTTCTGCTTTATCGTTTTGCATGGTTGATATTCACTTGGAGGATGATCTTTTTTATTTGTTTCATTGTTTGCCTGTCCGTTTGATTTCATCTTCTACTCCAAGGTTTTTGCAGATCTGTTTGTTGATTCACAACAATTACTGATGGTGACAGTTGCCGCTGCTTTGCAGGAGATCGGCTACAAAATTCAGGTAGTTTACTTCCATCAATTTTTCTTCTTGTTTTTTTTTTAGTATCTTTACTTGTAGAATATGGTGAAGAAAGTACAAAATATTTCTAGATATAATTCTTTTTTATTGATGGGATGACCACGAAATCGTTAGGTTACGAACGGACGTTGTGGGTAGCCAAGAGGTTTGGGATAAACTTTTAACCAAATGTTACAGATGGCATTTGAGCTATAATTTAAATTATCATCCCAAATTTTCTCTTGAAGTTTGCTTTGGCAACCGTTTTCCACCGTTTTTTCTGTTACAGTGCTTAGTATTCTGGCGTTCCTTGTCATGACTCATCTCATCTTCCATTTGTAAGGGTTGATTGTTTTTCATTTTCTCTGTGTATTTGTTTAATCTCTTATAGTATTCTGAGATCAGAAGGCTCATTTTTCTTCTCCTACCCCCCTTACTCTTATTTTCTATATATACTTGTGGAAGTTGTGAATCAAAATTTGGCAAGTTTGGAGAGAGACAATGCTATAAAAGCTATGTACACGGTAGGCCTTTAAAAGATGGAGTCGGAAAATTTAAGGACTCAGATAATGGGAATTACTTGAGCCTGAGGGAGTTGAGTGGTAGTGGTCCCATTCCCTATTCCTAAAGTGTGGACAATTTGGGAAACTGTGGGCATGAGGACTCATATATGTTTTAGGGATAAGTATATATGTTTTAGGGATAACTATATATGATTTACTTATCAAAATATATATATATATAGATGTTTTAGGGATGTTTGTGACATTTGGATGGTTTAAATCATCCCATGCCATCAAGTGTATGCTCATATGTAATTTTTATCTTTTTTTAATCTTTTTTTTCAATTTGTTTGTAAAAAACTCTTTTTATCTTCTAAAGAAATCATGATATCTTCTAAGAATTATGTCTAGCTAATTCAGCAGAAATGACTTGAAATCCTTTCTTCTGTCTGTCACTGCAGAGTTGTCCGTCTCCAAATTAGCTGAGTCGTGTTAGTTAAAAGCATTACCTTGAATTCTCTGTTTCCAACAGTATTATACAACAGGAATTTTTGTCTTTACATAAATGTAAGATCTGATGATGGCATTGCATTTCTTATAATTTTGCAGGTCTTCTCACTTGAAGATGGTCCTGTTCGTGAGATTTGGAGAAAAATAGGAATTCCAATTTCCATAATTCAAACATGTGTTAAGACGCCAATCGTTGTAGATTGGTTAAAGTATGTAACATAGGTTGAACATTGAAGATAATGTTTCATGCAACAGATTGTTTGGATTGAATCAAATTGAAGATCCTTTGGCTTTAATTCTTACAAGAACTAGTCTGTGATATAATTAATACAGAAAGACAAAAGGAAAACCAACTTCTGTTCTAACTTACTAGATACTTAACACGTTGGCACTTTGTCAGTTTCTGTACATTTGGAATCTAATTTGATGTGCTGCGGTAAATTATGTAATTTGATTTAGTTTTTCTTTATTGGCGAGCAACTGAATATTTCCCTAATTTAGTTTTAGTTTATTTTTTTTAAATAAGAATAATTTTGTTACACGCCTGTAACTATAACAATAAGACCATGTTCATAGTGGGCTTGAGATTGATAGTAGGAGTTTAGTTGGGCTCAGTCTATGGGCCAATGTAAATATCCCATTTATGCCTAGTTGCGGACTGTTGGCCTTTAGGCCTTTTGCGAGGTTGGGCTTAGCCCATTGGTTAGAAAAGTATTATATGTAGTAGTAAGAAGGAATTGTATGATCATGAACCTTAATGAAAATAATCTGTTTCTTCTCTCTTTTTGTTGGAGCTAGTCAAACTCAAATTGACTAATTTTCTTGCACTTTCTCTCTTGTTTTCTGGTTTCCCAAACACATTACTATCAGATGTCTTACAAATTTATTGATCTACATAATTAGGCATGGCTCAAGTACACAAGAAGTATGCACGAGATGGACCTAATTTATTTCCTTAATTAGGCTCATGATTATCATGCAAATAGAATTGATGCTACATCCCTTATGATTGCTTCTATCTAAAGTGATACATTAAACGCTTGGGGGTAAATGTGACCACAGTGACTATGCAATTATAAATAAATATGCGCGCTGCAATTTATTAAGTTGTTGCTCATGTCATTTTATTGGATCTGTTAAACTTTGGATACATATAACAAAATGTATATCTTTTGCAGCTACGATGGCATTATTGTGAGCTCTTTTCAGGCCAAAGGTGTCTTTTCATGGTAAAATAAATTGTTTTATTTATGTTTTTGGTGCAAGAACTTCCAATTTTTCAGTGTCACCTGAACTCTCTGGTCTCTTCTCTCCTGTACATTCTTCAGTGAAGAAATAAGTTTGTGGAACAGTTAGATCTGAAGACTGTTTTGATACCATTACCTTGAGTTTTTAAAAGCATGAAGAAACAAAGTGCATTTTAAATGAATAATTTCCAATTGACTATGTCTTCTCTTCATTCTTAGTCTATTGGATACTTACAAAAAAAAAAAAAAAATCCTTTGTTTATAAGTCAGGTGCAAGTCATCTGGTTCTCCCACATTTTCGTGGCCTTGATAATGAGGTATTGGCTGTGTGCTGAGCTGGAGAGATGCATGAAGACCAGAGGTTCTAACATAGGCCAAGTGGACCTTAGATTATTTGGTTTAATGTCTCTTGGTTGTCAGCACAAGGGTGGCCGATGAACATGGCATGGCATGGCAGTGCCTATGGGGCAGCTGTTGTAATAATGGTCCTAACTCGGACGTCTAATCTTTCAGGCCAACATCTTGAACCCATTTACCAATCTACCAACTCTGATTATGCTTTTAAACCCATTTACCAATTTAATCACTCTGGTTATGCTCCATCTGACATCTATCTGTCTCTGATCTGTGATTTTTTAGCTTCTTTAGTCATATATTTTTTCTGAACATGTTGGCAATTCTTGGAATTCCTTCCATCGGCATGGTTATCTTAAAATGAATAATTTTACTTCTATCAGTTTTGAGCAGGAACCTTTCAAGTCATTACCTCTTATATGGACCATCCATGAAAGATCTCTTGCTACTCGTTTAAGAAAATATATTTCAGATGGGCAGACTGGCATTTTGAGTGATTGGAAAAGAGTATTCAACCGTTCTACTGTTGTTGTCTTTCCAAACTATGTACTGCCGGTAATATGTAACAGATTTATTTTTTTACAGAGACTCATCAGCATCTTATATTAATGATTTGTCACACTCATTAGTTTTGGAAAGGTGCTTTACTGTTTTCACTTAGGCCTGTTTGGGAAGTGAGATGATCTCACCTCATCTCGTCTCATTTCAAAACTTCTCAGAATTTCCTTTCCAAACATCACTCAAACGCACACACTTTTTAATTTCAAATTTTCAACCTTCTCATCTAATCATTACAAATTTCCAAATAAAACACAAAAAATATTTTTTTTCAAATTTCAAAACAAAATAATATTAAAAAATTAAATTATAACAATATTTTAACTTTAATACTTTTATTCTAACTTTTTCTCTTCCTTCCAAAACCCAATAAAACATTTTAACGCAAATCATTTCACTACTATTCACAAACCATTTCACTGCTATTTACAGAATTCTCATCTCAAATCATTACTGAAACATACCGTTAGAATCTCCTATCTGTAACATTGACACTATTATTGGTTTGTGTATTGCCTTTATATTAGTTTCTTTGTCAATTGGGAAGGGTTATATCTGAGTCAGGATATATAGATAATGTGCAATTATATTATAATCCAATGAGAATCATGTTATTCTGAGTAAAACTGTAGCTGATGTTTACTTTATATTGCTAAATTGGTTACTTTAAAATAAATGCTGAAGCTTGTACTATTTCTTGTGGCCTGATCTTTTTTTCTCTCCTTCCAACAGATGATTTATTCCACATTTGATGTTGGAAACTTTTTTGTAATTCCTGGTTCTCCTGCTGAGGCATGGGAAGCAGACACAGTAATGGCCTCTCATAAAGATAACTTGCATTTCAGGATGGGTTATGAGCCTGAAGGTGCTGTTATAGCAATTGTGGGTAGCCAATTTTTGTACAGGAGTTTGTGGCTGGAGCATGCAATCATTTTACAGGCTTTATTACCAGTTGTTTTGGAGTTCCCATTAGATAATAGTTCCAATTCTCAGCTCAAAATCATTATTCTGAGTGGGGATTCAACAAGTAACTATGGTGCAGTTATTGAGGTACATATATGCAGAAATGTGGTTCTATCTACCTGTGGATATATTATTACAGCTTCTTATTAGTTTTCTTCTTGTTCTTAGGAAGTTGCTCTAAAACTGAAATATCAAAGTGGCATTGTGAAGCATAAAGCTCTTGATGATGCAGACAATGTTTTAAGCATGGCTGATCTTGTAATATATGGATCCTTTCTTGAAGAGCAGTCTTTTCCAGACATCTTGATGAAAGCTATGTGCTTCGAGAAGCCAATCATTGCCCCCGATCTATCCATGATAAAAAAATATGTATGGTTCTAAATACTTATCTCTTCTCTTTGCCCACCAATCCTAACTAGCAAGATGTTCCAGAGAAACTGAGTATACTACGAAGTATAAACAACAGAAGTTTCGTGCCGAGGAAATTCTTTCATAATCTTCATTCAGCTCAATAATTCCCATCCCCAATACTTGAGGCGGGCATGGAAATCCTTTTTAGCCATTGAGATTTTGTTTCCTATATGGTGCCAAATGTACTAATAAGTGTTGACATGCCCAAAATTGTTTAATATCAAAATAATTTTCCATCTTGTGCATGTGTCTATCTAATTGGCTTGGAGACTTCGGCAAAGGTCGTCCTAGATCTTTTAATTCAACTACTAGAATTCACCTTGAATTGTTTATCTTAAGATCGGGTGAGCCTGCCTAGCAATTGTAGAGTTTTTTAAAGAAGGAATCCCATAGGGAGGAGCTAACTAAAATGTGGCTTTTAATTTTATATCTATTGTGTATGCTAGATTGATTGCTTCTATGGCCTCTCAAACGCCCGCCCATCTTATTATTCTTATTTCATAATGAAACAACTGCTCATCTTATTATTATTATTTTTTTCCTAATGAAACAACTAACTTCATTGGCAACAATAACTAGGTCGATGACAGGGTGAATGGCTATCTATTCCCTAAGGAGAATACTAAGGTTCTGACACAAATGATAAGGCAAGTGTTCTTGAAAGGAAAAATATCACCACTCGCACGCAATATTGCCTCAATAGGAAGAAGCACTGCAAGAAACCTGATGGTTTTGGAAACTGTTGAGGGTTATGCTTCACTCCTTCTCAATGTTCTCAAGCTCCCATCAGAAGTTGCTTCTCCTGGGGATATTGCAGAAATCCCTCCCAAATTCAAGGAAAAATGGCAGTGGCATTTGTTTGAAGTAGCATCAACTTCAACATATACGAACAGAACTTTGAAAGGTCACACATTTTTAGACAAGTTTGAGCAGCACTGGAACCATACTCGAAGAGAGAGATCTGGAGATGTAAAAGCTGCTAATGAATTGTTTGTATACAATATATGGGAGGAAGAGAAAGAAATTGCGGTGGCTAATGCCAGAAAAGGAAGAGAAGAAGAAGAGGTAAATAATGAGTGGGACAAAAGTAATTTTTGTAAAATTATAAAATAAAATATTTCGGTGACCCTGACACAATATTTTGGATCTTTTTTCCTGTGTACTTGGACTATGCCTATTTATTTGCCTCAATAAATCTTTTCTTACCTATATAAAAAAAATATATATTTGGGTTTTTGTATGAAAACACACCTTATGTGGACTGTAATGCAGATAAAGGATAGAACTGATCAGTCTCATGGAACCTGGGAAGAAGTATATCGAATTGCAAAAAGGGCTGATAGATCTAAGAACGATTTGCATGAAAGGGAGGAAGGGGAGCTTGAAAGGACTGGTCAACCGCTGTGCATTTATGAACCTTACTTTGGGGAGGGTACCTGGCCTTTCCTACATGTTTCTTCCCTTTATCGTGGGATCGGGCTGGTGAATTACTAAACTATTTCACCATCTTTGTCTTCATAATAAAGACATAGTTGCAGTTTGAATAGTGTAATATTTATATAAATAAGCAATTACAATACTCTTTATCCCAAAAGTATGTCAATCAGCAACAATATGCCAGGGAAAAAACTATGTTTATTCCTATAATCAGTGGGGCAGGTTTTCCTCCATATAGACTCTTTTGTTGCTCGTGATATTATATGTACCTTGTTCAGCGGTATACCATTCACTGTTCAGTATGGGCTGTTAATGTCTGCTGACTATTTTAAAATGATATATATATTTTTTTAAATGATATATATATATTTTTTAATTTCTATGTACCACAAATACTTGGGCTGATCAATAAAGTCTTGTTTACCAATTAAAAAAAGAAAAAAAGAAAAAAAAAATCTATGTACCACAAAAGATTGATAATCAACAACTTATTGGTAGTTGAATAACTAAACTTCATTCTTGTTTTCTGTTGATTATTTTGGTGAGTTTTAAAGAGGACTGCAGTTTATCTTGGAGGTTGTTGGTTTAATGGTGCTCTTCGTCCCATATGTGCTTTTGAAACTATTAACCTTAGACAACTCTCTGCAGTATTCACACTTGATTTTGAGTTGGGTCCATTGTGCATGCTCAGTTGTTTTGGTATTCTTGTTCTTGTGAATGTTTTGCCGGGCACCTTTATGCTGTACCCAGGCATGCATTGGTGCTTATCTAATGGTTATTGTGCTGGTTTCTTGCAGTCCACTAAAGGCCGGCGACCTAGGGCAGATGATATTGATGCACCTTCTCGTCTGCCAGTTCTGAATAACCCTTACTATCGAGATATACTTGGTGAATATGGAGCATTTTTTGCAATTGCAAAATCAATTGACCGTGTACACAAGAATGCTTGGATTGGGTTTCAATCATGGAGAGCAACAGCAAGCAAGGTATGTGTTTGCTCTTCGTATTTGCTTTATCCATGGACTTTGTTTCTTGAATCTGTTTTGTGAGAAGATGACACTTGGCTTATAAGTTGCAAGCTTTGAACCAGTAGGTCTTATAAACAGGATTATGGATCACTTGAAGTCAATAAAACTAGATTTGTATTCATATTAAAATGCCATATGGCTAAAACATGAAAGTCTTTTTGTTGGGGGTGGTTGAACATGTATCCCTGGTGTATTTATTCCTTGAGCTTTGTAATCAATATGCCTACTAAATACTTACAATTTTTTTTTTTTTTTTAAGTTTTGAACTTTCGTAACATTTTTGAAACAGGGAAAAGTGAAAACAATAAAATTGTTTAAGAATCAGAATCTTTTTGTGTTGAGAGAATTAATCACACTAGGTGTATTGAACCCAACTTGTTGGGTTTGTTTTATTTGTTGATGAGTAAAAACTCCCAAGTTTCTTAGATAATCTGGGCTTGGATGCAAAACAAAGAAAAGTGACTACTCCAACAAAGAAATGAAGTAGTTCTTTTCATTGCTTGTAAATTCTGCTTTATATCTCATGTGAGGACTTAAACAGGCGTCTTTGTCTAGAACTGCTGAAAATGCAATGTTAGATGCTATCCAATCACGGAAGCATGGGGATGCACTCTACTTTTGGGTACGCTTGGATTTGGATCCACGAAACCCTTTGCAGCTGGACTTTTGGTCGTTATGTGATGCTATAAATGCTGGAAATTGCAGGTATGAGAGACTGAAAATCTGTGAGATGAATTTTGTAACATTTAAAGAATGTTGTATATAGTCATTCTCATACTCCGTCCCCTTTTTCTCTGTACTTTTAACATTTAACCTGATTTCCTCCATATTGCTTGCAATGAAGGTTTGCATTTTCTGAGGCTCTTAATAGGATGTATGGCGTAAAGACCGATTTAGATTCTTTACCATCAATGCCTGTAGATGGTGGTACATGGTCTGTCATGCATAGCTGGGCTTTGCCAACTCGGTCCTTCCTAGAATTTGTGATGTTTTCTAGGTATGAACGATTAAATAACTTGGTTTTTCTAGCATTTGAGGCTTTTTTCACTTACTGAGAAAGCTTTCTGCTAAGTGTTCCTTCACTTTTTAACCCTTTGATATGAACTCATGTGCAGAATGTTTGTAGATGCCTTGGATGCTCATATGTATGACAAGCACCATTCAAGTGGACACTGTTATCTGAGTTTGTCCAAAGTAACTTTCTTACTTAAATTATATATTATGACACGTTTTCTAGTTATATATCAAACTGCTTTTAAGTTTGTTTTTGTTTGAACGTCCATGGGAAAGTTAGGAACCGCATGGGAATGGAATGAAACTAGAAGCTTCTTCAAATACGAATATAGAAAAATTATGTTCTATTATGGTTACTGAATTATATGGTGTCCTTATACATACTCATGATTGGAGATTCAGGCCTATATGGTTACACAGTTCAAACTATCTCATCTCATATAATCATTATATATATATATTTTAGATTCCTACACAAAATATAATAAACAATTTAACTTTTTCAAATTCCAAAACAAAAAAAAATATTACAAATTATATTCTAATAATTTTTTCTTCAACTTTCAATTTTTATCTCATCTCACCTCATTTGTGTAACCAAATGAATTCTCAAAATATTAGTTTTGGAGGAATATTGATATATTTGCTCAATCTTCTGTGAAGCAATATGAAAGACACCATTATGCAGGCATGTGCCTTTTGTTAGTAATTGGAATGATTTCTTTTCTTGTCTCCTGGGTGCGCTGCTCACTGGCACCTAAAGTCAAGGGGCAAAAGATAAGGAAATTCTTTATTCTCTAGAATCAATTAATTGTACGGATGAATACTCTTAAATTCCAAGTCTTCCAAATTATATCGCTGGCAACGTAGGTTACCTGTGCATTTGCGGATATTGAATGAATGAATTTACAAAGTTACAATATGCAGGATAAACATTGCTACTCACGGATTCTTGAGCTGCTAATAAATGTTTGGGCATACCACAGTGCAAGGCGGATGATGTATGTGAACCCCAAGACGGGTGAGATGCAGGAACACCATAGATTTAAGAGTCGTAAAGGTCAAATGTGGATTAGATGGTTCTCATTCGCCACGCTAAAGAGCATGGATGAGGATATGGCAGAGGAAGCAGATACTGAGAATACTAGACGGTGGCTGTGGCCATCGACTGGTGAGGTCTTATGGCAAGGTGTGTATGAGCGAGAACGGGCTTTACGACATCAGCAAAAAGAAACTAGGAAGCGTAAGAGTAAGGAAAAGATTGATAGAATGAGGAAGCGAACACACCAAAAAGAAATAGGGAAGTATGTGAAGCCCTTACCGGAATCAAACTTGACTCTGGTTAGGTAAAGATTACAAGTCATGGGGTTTCGGCCATCATTCAAAGTAGTGTAAGTTGAAAATTCCTCTTTTTTTTTTTTAACCCAATATATCATTTTCATTCTGTAATTTTTTGCTTGGAGGATGCATAAGTTTGTATTTTGCATCCTTCTGGTCATTGTTTGTCTGATGCATAAATTGTAGGTTCATTTGTTGCTTTTTCTTATCCACTTGTTCAAAAGATAATACATTCTTTGAAAGAAAAACAGAAAATGGAGACGCTCGGATACTTCTGACCATCAAGCACTCTTTTACTGTTGCTGTTGGTGAATGATCAGTTACTTTGCCAGCAACTGTGTTCGCATATAAGGGTACAAGGATAGTCCATTTCTTATACCTTTTTGTCATCTTTTCCATTGAATCAAGTTGCCATTGATGTTGGTGATAGGGAATCCATTATTGTTAATGTTGCCTCTCTGTATGCGAACATTACGAGCTTGGAGGAAGCTTAATGCATTGATGTTGGTTGTCATTGCACTCACACTTTGTTAGTAAAGATTCTTAAATATTTACTGATTTGAAAGAGGACTTACAGAAATTAACAAGCACTTAATTGTTGCCCATTAAGGCATGGACACTCATTCAATGATAAATTTACAATTTTTTTTTTTAATATAATTTTAGTTTTAAAAGAATTGTAAGTGTATCATCATTCTAGTTTTTCTTGACAATAGATATAACTCACTTAATTTCGATAATTAATTCCCTTTTTCTACTGTTTTAATTCCATCTTCTGTAACAACTATAGTTAATTTTTGTTAAATGAATTATATGCTTTTATGTAAAGCATAATGCCTTTAGTCCTATCATCTCTATATCATTTTGTAATGTTTATTTTCAACCATTTGAATTCTGAATAATGGTGATTGTTTTTCTATTATTTGAAGAAGAACAATGATCCTTTCAGGTGCCACCTTTGTCTGAACGCACTATTCTAAAGAAAATTCAGAATATCTAACTTTAATTATAAACTAACTGGCAAAAATCGACAAAAGTTCCGATTCTATCCTCAGGACCCTGGCAACTTACGTCGAAAGCAATCATTTTTTCACTGCCGTTTGCATTACTGCCAACCAAACGTTTGATGCATCCATAAGGGTCAATTTCGTATGACTGAGCATTGCATTAAAAATGTCAATTCTTCTCCTACAATACCCAAAAAAATACAGAAAAAAAAGAACTGCCCTGGACTTATAACACACGAGAGAATCCAAAATTACATGCAGCAAAATCTGTAATCACCAAGTCTTCCCACTGTTGAAGGATCATATTTCAATATCATCAATATCTTGGAGCTGCAACAGACACACCATAATTACTCTCAGAAAATATTACCCCAAAAAGGAGGAAAAACAGCAAGAATTCTTTACCAAATGCAATCAAAACCTCAAAAATAGCCAAATCAAATGGTATGCTTATATATTCGAATGGGGCGGGAGGAAAAGCCTATCATTTCTCTTATAATTAATTCATCCGACCAATTTATAGAAATAGGTCAAAATTAGCCTACCTCCACCAATTGTCGCTTCAGGCAACCGCTCTATTGAGTACCTGTGCTTTGTGATGTACATGATTGGTACACCAGGAATCTGCCAGCAAACAAGCAACCTTATATACCAGAATCCAGTTCCAAGTACTAAATAGCCAAGCCATTACTAAATGATCATACCTTTCGGATCCTTCGCTTCAAATCTCGATCACAAGTAGCAACAATGTAGCATTTATGCTGTTTCCAACAAATTGTTTCAAGAAAATAAATAGTGCTAAATGCAACAAACAAATTGGGAATTCACTCAGGTGCATTGTCTTCAAAGAACATTGATTTGGTAAAAATTACTAATATGCCAAATGATATCAGCTACAACACACAGGAAATTCAAGTCGAGAAATAGATAACATCGAAACCCAACATTATATGTATGACATTAGGTAAAGAAATATCTCCATCCTAAGGCCACTACATATTCTGTTAAAACAGTTTTAATACAAACATTGAAGTGATTGAGAACATGACATATGGTGAAGGCTAAGTTCTGGAATGATAACATGCATCATCAATCATAAAAAAAAACAAACAAATTTATCCAAATCTGCAATAAAAATTGAGCCACATGAATTTTTGATAAGTACTTAAGTAAATAGTTGAAAAAGGTTAACTATGGATGCCTTGATGCAAATTTCAAAAATGCGGAAAAATTGATCACTCACTCCACTAGAAACAGGTAATGCACATAAGAAATTCAACATTGCATTAGTTCAAGTCATACCTCAGTAACTCTCTCAACAATACAGTCATCGGCATAGGTCCCTTTGTGAGTACAAATTAGTCTTTGAAAACGAGGATCCTTAGCAATCCTGTCAAGAGAGAAAGAGGCGGGAGAAGAGGGCGTTAAAAGTCAATAGCTGAGTCACAAATAATAAGCGGATACAGGGAGATTAGCAAGACCAATTACTAGTAGAAGAACACTAATGCACTAGTTGTCGGCTCATATTATGCATGATAATGGCAGCAAAAGACAAGGATATTGCACAAGGTATTACAATTGTATTACAATTGCTACTTAGTGCCTTTTCATTTTGGTAGAATAATTTCCTCAGTCCAAGTGTGAGAAAAACTATTACTATAATAACAGTTTAGAGAAAGATCAACAGCTAATCCAATTCCTACAAACACACTAACACATGCATTCAACAAACGGTTGAACCTCTCTATACTAGTATCGAAGAAAGGAATGTCAACAACCACTAGAAAAAAAAAAAAAAAAACTCTTGGGAAAATTTTCAGAGTATCAAAAACACAATAATGGATACCTCAAAGCAACTCGATATTTTTGACCAAGCTTCTCCAGTTCTGCCATGACACAATCCGTGATGCAAGGAGTGCCTTCAGCCCAAAAAGTAGACAGGATTATACAAATAAATAAAAGAAAAACAGATATTCATTTTATCACTCAAGGATTATCATAGATATCTAGAAAACCAAGATTAATATTTTCAGGGTTAATATTGTATGCAAGCTGAGACAGCACCAACTGTCTGCAAAGCAAATGTGACATGGCACTCAATCCTTGGTATAAAACACATTCACAACTATGTTGAACTTAAGATAACTCATCAACACAGAAGAATTCTTGCGTCAAATTTCAAAACTAATGGAATAACTAACAAGCTGTAATTGAAGAAACGAGTGATTCTAGACTCACATTTTGCATATAAGCAGTCCATCATTCCCTTCTCCAGGTCCAACTACAAAACAACAAAAGTAAATCAAGCAAGTTAAGATTAAAAGTAGAACTGCTGTGTCAAAGTACAACAAATTATTCTCCTTCCAGAATTTATCTAACAAATACAATAGTGGACAAGAACGCTCTCCATAGTTGAGAAGCACTTCAATTTCATCACAAGGTTTTTGAAGATTCTCAAAGTCTGCATATCTCAGCCGAATCCGCCGATGATGAAAATAACTAACTCAAAACGAGAAAACTAACAATCACTCACTTTATTCTGGATAGAGAAGTTGATGAAGTTGGTATCTATCAGAACCCGATACGGCGGTCCTAACGAGGTGTTGTAATTGAAGAAAAGCGCCGACGACACCTTTGGCCTAAATGACATTAAAAAAAGAAAAAAAAAACACTTTAGAAGGTAAATCCTTATTGATTCCAGAGGATTGAACCCACGAAAACGAAAAAACTTGCACAAAATCTATGAATTTCTTGAAATTGAAAAGAAAAACAAATAAATCACGTGGATTAACAGTAAAAAAAGCTTACACATTTCTTGGGAGCTTTTTCTCGCTGCCATCTTTCTTTTTCGGGTCCAGAACCTGTTGTTTGTAACTGAATCCAATACATAGAACAAAACTTACGACAAACTACGAGAAATCATAATAAAAAGCTTTCAAACGAAATCGACAGGAAATCTATACCATTAGAAGGAACACTAAAAATAAGAATTGAGGCTTACTTTTTAATGGCTTTCTGGGTTATGAGCTTTTTCATGACTGCAAATTTAGGACCTTTCTTTGCTTTCCCCATCTCTTTGATTGCACAGCGAAAGACGTAAGATATAGATATTCCTACTCCGAACGAAAGAGTTCCAAACCCGGCTGGTGATTTAGATTGATTGGCAGAGGAGACGAGACGAGACGAGAAAGTAATGGAAACCTTAATCTCTAGGAAACAGTTCGTATATATATCGAGAGAGATCAAAACCGATGAAGATGCAAAAGCGGCGACGGGGGCAGGGAGGAGTCCAGTCGGTCGAGTGAACGAACGTAGTATCTCTCCCACTTTAGGTTATCTATTTTTAAAAAATAAAAAATAATATTGTTTTATGTTATACAAATTAAATCGTAAAAAAAATAAAATATACAAATAAATCAAATAAAAATAATTTGAAAAGATTTTAAGAACAAGTATAAAAGAGAATAAAACATAGTCTACAAAAGGATTTTACAAATTATTATAATTTGAAATGATATGCGAAATTATAAGAAGTATTTATTTTTATTTTTATTTTTATTTGTATTGGATGCCCTATTGCAAGGGCCGACTAATTATAAGGATAACAGGTCCTCGTCAATGAGTTTTCTTCAAGTATACCTTAAATATTTCAAGAGAAAATTCTTCAAGTCTAATGATTTCTATTAATTATTTGTATTAAAGATAAATTCAAACCTTAAAACTTGAAGGAAGGATACACCGTCTAAACAAATGAGTGACAGAGGAGCCTCCTTCATTTATTTTTTTATCTAGGACGAAAAATGACTGATTTATCACCTAAAAACTTCATTTGTTTTTTTAATTATTTTTATCTTATCTTCTCTTATCTAATTATTATAATTATTTTTTAAATTTTCACACAAAATAAAATAAATATTTATAATTTTTTAGTTTTTTAAATAAAAATAATATTAAAAAAATATATTATAATAATAAATTATTTAATTTATAACTATTATATCAATTTATCTTATCTCATCTCATACAATCTAAACATGAGTCCTACGTTAGCTTATTTAGCCGCTAATCAATAAACAGAAATGCTTTTTATCCAAAAATTTTGTACCGAATAGATGTCCCGAATGGGGAAAAAATTGTTTTTTTTTTTAATTATTTTTCCTTAGTAATTAAGTAATTTTTTTAATAATATTATATGTGTATATATATATATATATATTTTAAAAAATATTTAAAAATATATAAAAATGAATGAATAAATAAATAAAAATAAGATTTTAAAAACCAATTGGAAAACAATGAAACATGCACATTGTCCCGTGGCCTGAAGTACCGACCCCAATAGGATCCCAAATGAAATCTCTTAGGGCAGGCTTGAGGCCTTAAGATGAGACATAAGATTTTCACTTAATTTTATTTCATCTTATTTTATTCTCAAATATAATTAAATCCAAAATTTTTAAATTAATCATTACAACTTTTATAAATTTTCAAATAAAAAATAATTTCAACGTTGTCAAACTCTCCAACAAAAATAATATTTTTATAATATTTTTTATTCAACCTTTTCTCTTATTTTTTAAAACTCAAAAAATTTTTTACTCAAATTATCTCACTAACATTCATAAACTACCTTACTACTATTCATAAAATTTTCATCTCATTTTACTCTCCAAATCAGCCCTTGACTGCATATCTTCAAGTTTGATTATCCACGATCTTTCACAAAGAGTGCATGAACTCCATGCATTGATACTGAACTGCGTGCTTCTCATATGCTTGCAAGATTGTAATCGACTCAACCGTACGTTCGTCCGTCCTCACCTATCTTACTATTTTTCCTAAAATTCAAAGTCGAAGCATTCTCCTATATATATATATATATATATATATCTATTGGAGCTTTTGCAGCTGAAGATCCCCCACAAATCCTAAAGATACTGTAACAACAACCCATAAATCCTAAAGATACTGCAACAATCAAGAAATTCAAACTTGGCTGCAACCTGTTACCGTATTTGTTCATGCAAGTAAGAAGGAGTTCCATAAAATCCTACTTTTCAATTTTGAATTTATATTTGAAATTCATGCGCTCGGTCACTATCATTTGAACTATTTAAACAAGCTGTTGTACTCATTTTACTCAATGAAAAACCATATCAGATTCCAATGCAATTCTTTCCCTTCTTCAAATTCTACATGTTATCTGCCTCCTAGAAAAATGTCCACACTCGATCCTTCTCAATCATGTTAGTTTCTCTTGATTCCTCCACCTTTGATACTCAACCCACCCAACTTCTCCACTTCAATCCTACCTCATCTCTTAATGTGACTAAACTTAGTCGCAACAATTACGATCTACTTGGAAAGCTACCATGCTTCCATATTCGAAAGGCTAAAAAGTTTTTAGCTATGTTGATGGTACTCTCAAACAACCATCGAAAGAACTCACTGATGGCAATGGTACAAAATCTCCAAACTAGCTTTTCAACATTTGGGAAACTCAAGACAATTTACTTCTCAGTTGCCTTAACTCTTCTCTTATTGATGAAGTTCATGCGTAGGTTGCTCATTGTACTACTTCTCATGCAGTATGGATGGCTCTCATTTTTGCCTTTGCCTCCCAATCCAAGGCTTAGGCAATTTAAGTGAGATCTCAACTTTCTACAGCTAGCAAAACAAATTAGATGGCCACAAATTATTTCATGCAGATCAAGTGTCTAACGAATAATCTTACTGTTGTTGGCCAACCCTTAAAATGTTATGGTATCATCACCTATCTTCTTGTTGGTTTAGGAACTGAATATGACTTATTTATAACCACTGTTTCCGCTCATGATGACTCCCTCACATTGGAGAAGGTCTATGTAATGTTACTCACCTATGAGGCACAGATTTAGCATCATTCCCACTCAGTTCATGTTTCTAATGTCTCGGCTAATGTTGCAGCATGACAACCCAATTTCTCTGGAAATTATCGTGGAAACACTTCAAATGCCCCTACTAGGGGGTGTGGTTTTGGAGGTGCCTCTCGTGGTTATGGTAGAGATAACTCTTCTTCCCGTAATTCTGATCTATGGTGCCAACTATGTGAAAATGTTGGACATATTGCTTCTAAATGCTATAAGTGCTTTGATCCTCACTCTCTACCGCCACCCCCACACGGAAATGCTTAAGCCAAACTCACCACCAAACAAAATCAATAGCAAACTAATTAAGAGTGGCATGTTGATTCTGGAGCAACGCATCATCTCATTAACAATTTAAACAACCTTAACATCCGTGGTGAAGAGTATGTCAGAACTGTTTAAATTCAAGTTGGTGATGGTTCATATTTGCATATAACTCACACTAGCACTACCTCCTTACCAACATCTTCTAAATCATTTGTTTTTGACAAGATACTTGTTCCACAAATCACAAAAAATTCATTTTTGTTAAGAAATTTGCTCATGATAATAATGCCTATTTTGTGTTTCATGACACTTTTTTATTTTTTTTTATTAAGGATTACTCAGACAACATCCTATATAAAAGTCGTAGCAAAGATGGGTTGTACTGCGTCTCACAACCTCTCCAACGAATTGCTTCCTATGCTTTTGTTGCGGTTCAAGTTTCAATTCCTCATTAGCATCGTAGGCTAGGACATGCTTCTTTCCGCATTATCAACCATGTGTTCAATTCAAATAATCTTCCTATTGAATCTAATAAAAGGTAATATATTTACCCTAATTGTGAGATGGCTAAAAGCCACAATTTGCCATTTTCAAAATCTATTTATAATGCTACTAGGCCTTTAGAGCTAATTTTCTCAGATGTGTAGCGATCCAGTTCTGTTATTTCTAGTTGTAATTCTAGACACTATATTTGTTTTTTGGATGACTGCGCTTCTTCCACTAAAATAAAATTTAAAGTAGAGAATGTTTTTCTACAATATCAAAATTATGCTGAACAACATTTTGATACAAAAATTAAAGCTGCTCAAATTGCTTAGAGTGGTGAATTTCGGCATCTAAATAATTATTTTAAATCATGTGGCATCGAACATCGCATGTCCATATACATATGAACAAATGAGTTTTATTAAAAGACGTTATCATCAAATAGTTGAAATGGGTTTGACCTTATTAGATCACTCAAATCTTCCACAACCTTACTAAGAAGAAGCTTTTCAAACAAAAACTTATATTATAAATCGTTTGTCTACGAAAATCTTAAATAATAAATCTCCTTTTGAAATAGCTTATAACAAAAAACCAAAGTATGGTTTCATGCGTACTTTTGGATGTGCTTGTTGGCCAAATTTACGTCCATATAATAGTCATAAAATAGATTTCATTAAAAAACTTGTATTTTTGTTGGCTATAGTCTCTCACATCAAGGTTACAAATGTCTTGACTTATCTACAAGAAAAATATATGTATCTTGACATATGGTTTTTGATGAGTTGTCATTTCCGTATAAAAAATCCCAGTCCTCATCCACTTGTCAAATACAATCTGAAACAATCTCTTTACTCTTGAATTTGCGTCCAGCACGTATACTCCCACTAACTTTGAATGCAGTTGATGATATGTGTCAATCTAATACGCAACCACTTTCTCTTGGTTACTTGCTGACTACTTCAACCACAGCACATCCGGACACAGATCATGTACCCACTCCAGACTCGCATGCTACTTTAAACTCGGTTGTTGTTGACATCTCACCTATCCCTAGCTCAATTTACATGATAGTAGCTTCAAAGTGCATGACCATGAGATCCCAAACAAATAACCTTAAGCCTAAAATGCCATATGTTGGGCACATTAAGTACCCTTTTTTACGGGTACTTCTTGTCGAGGTTCATTAATTCAACTCCGAACCAAGTTGCTTTAATGAATGTAGAATTCAATCCATTAATTCAGAATGGAACTTGGGATTTAAATCTGTCACAACTAGCTCACAATCTTGCTAGGAATAAGTAGGTCTATTGGGTTAAAAGAAATGCGGATTGCAGCATGATCGATACAAGGCATGCCTTGTGGCGAAAGACTTTTATCAATAAGGAGGTGTTGATTTCAATGAAACATTCAGTCCAGCAGTAAAACCGAACACAATATGCCTCGTCATTTCTCTTACAGTTTTTAATAATTGGTCAATCTGACTATTGGATATTCAAAACACATTTCTTCATGATTTTCTTTAAGAAAATGTATATATGCATCAACAACATGGCTTCATTCATCTAGATTATCCAAACCATGTGTGCAAATTAAAGAAGAGTACTCTCTATGGTTTTCGGCAAGCCTCACTAGCTTGGTTTTCTCAACTTACTGATCAACTACAACAATTTGGTAAAGGATCTAAAGCCGAAACTTCTCTATATATTCTTCACCAAGATCAGGTTCACTTAATCATCCTCATTTACGTCGATGGTAGATTTGTTACAAGCTCGAACCAAAAGGCAATTGATCATTTAATACATACACTATCCATGGTTTTTCCCTCAAAGATTTAGGCACCTTATCTTTTTTTCTCGGAGTCGAAGTTTTATGTCACGGTGATGGTTTATACCTAACACAGGGAAATTATATTACTACTTTATGTTACGCAAGGTTAATCTTGATAAATTGAAGCCGTGTGCAACATCATTGTCTACTACTTGCCACCTTTCAAAATTTGAAGGTGCAGATTTCAGTGATCAAAAACTCTATTGAAGTACAGTGGAAGCCTTGCTTGTCTTGGGTTTACACGTCTAGACATTGCTTACATTGTTCATCGCGTAGGCAAGTTCATGCATCAACCTAAGGATCTTTATTGGCAAGCAGTGAAGAGAATTCTAAGATATCTCAAGAATACAATATCATTTGGCATTCGATTTTATTGACAATCAGATCACTTCCTTCATGGGTTTAGTGATGCTGATTGTGCAGGCAGATGATAGTGATGATCGTCGAAGTGTTGGTGCTTATTATGTTTTTCATGACAATAATTTAATTTCTTGGAGTCTCAAGCAACAAGAAACCATAGCCCTTAGTAGCACCAAGTTCGAATATAAATCACTATCTAATACTGCAACAAAAATTCACTGGATTCAATCCATGCTTCATGATTCGCATTTTTTATTACCTAGTTGTCTAAAACTATAGTCTGATAATATTGGTGCCACATATTTTTCTTCCAATCTGGTGTTCCATACTTGAACTAAGTATATTGAAATTGATTTTCATTATGTATGTGATCAACTCCTCCAAAAGAAACTTGAGATTTCATTTTTATCAACAAAAGACCAGTTAGGTGACTTGCTTACAATGTCCTTGAATGCTACTCGTTTTAACCTATTACATGACAATCTCCAAGTGCAAGAGCTACCCTTTTGATTGCGGGGGCATATTGGAGCACCTACAACTGAAGATCCCGCACATCCTAAAGATACTATAGCAACAACTCATGAATCCTTAAGATACTGCAGCAACCGAGAAGATCCCACAAATCCTGAAGATTTTGCTGCAACCAAAGATCAAACTTGGCTGCAACCAATTATCGTATATCATGCAAGCAAGGAGTTCCATAAAATCCTACTTTTCAATGGTCCGACAATATTAGGTATGGTAATAATCTAAAGTTTAGTAAGATCTCACTTACTATACTTAAGATTATTATAATTAAATCAATTGCTTAAAAAAAAAACTCCTCAAAGCCAAAATTTGTTTCCTCTCTCTCCCTTAAATTCTTCCAACAAAAGATAATAATTATTAATTTGACTACAAGCATGGAGTCTTCTAAGGGCTCATCACAAATGTGAGATATATAAAAATTTCATTCCTAAACATCACTTAAATAATTTCACTATTATTTATTACCTTTGCATGGATGTCTTTAGCCCTCTCTTCTTGCAGTAACATATAAGTTTCTTTTACTTGTCCTAAAATTATGATTTCCATCACTCGAGAACACTCTTTATAAGTGGACCCATATGAAATATTTAACTTTATGGGGATGACATGCGGAGTCAATTTTTTTCTAGGCAAGCAAGCAATTTCATAGATAAATTGCACAGTTACAAGATACTAGATTTAGTAGGATGAGTATTTGGCTGGAAAATGAACATAAATACTGTAAACTACAAGGCGTAACGGCAATAAGCCTACCTATATATAACAGAAAATTCTATATATATTTCTGTGGGCAAAAACAATCCATACAAAGATTTTTTTTAATAAACACACATAGTTCTTATTAGATTCATCCACAAAACTTTCAGGTGGTTGCATGTTAAGAGTTTCTTCTAATTCACCATACAGAAAAGCAGTTTTAACATCCAATTGTTCTAAAAGCAAATCATGAAAAGCAGTGTAGGCTAACAGCAATCTGATAGAACTGTGTTTTACCACAGGGGAGAAAATCTCATTAAAATCTATGCCCTCCCTTTGTGTAAAACCCTTTGCCACTAACCTAGCCTTGTACCTAGGTTTTTCTACCCCAGTTATACACTCATTTTTCTTGAATATCCATTTAGACCCTATGACTTTAACCTTGTCAGGTTTTGACACCATTTCCCAAGTCTTGTTCTTATAAAGAGATTCCATTTCTTCTTGCATAGCAAGGAGCCAATTACTTACTTCCTTGCTACACATAGCTTCTTTGTAAACCTTGGTTCCAGGTCTTTAATGTCTTGAGCAGCAGCCAGGACATAAGCTGTTAAGTCAGCCTGTCTAAATCTCTGAGGTGGCTTTATAATCCTTCTTGACCTATCCTTTACTAGGTTATAGAAATCAAGATTTTTCTCTTGGTCACTGTCTAAGCTGGCTTTAGAATTATCCTCTACTTGTATGGCTGTTTCATCAGGCAGAGAGTCCAAAGACTCCACCTCAAACTGAATCCTATCATGGACAGTAGCAGGTTGTGTCTCAACTGTGCTCAGTTGAGACTTGGCCATCTGTGATTCATTAAAAGTCACATCCCTACTTATTATACATTTTTGTTTTCCAGGTTCCTCTATCCAAAGTTTATAACCTTTTATACCTTCAGGATACCCTGTAAAAATGCATTTCACTGCCCTATATTCCAATTTGTTAGTCTTGGTGTGTGCATATGCAACACATCCAAATACCCTCAGATTATTATAGTCTGAGGGTTTACCAATCCATAATTCCTGAGGGGTCTTGAAATTTAGGGCAATTGAAGGACTCCTATTTATCAAATACACAGCAGTAGTGACTGTCTCTGCCCAAAAGGTTTTTGGTAGTTTGGCATTAGATAACATGCACCTAACCCTCTTAATAATTATTTTATTCATTCTCTCAACTAGGCCATTCTGTTAGGGTGTCTTCCTTACTGTTCTAAGCCTTGCAATTCCCTCTTTCTGGCAGTAATTATTAAACTTATTTGATAAGTACTCAAGCCCATTATCTGTCTTAAGTTTCTTAATCTTTCTCCCAACTTGATTTTCAACCAAGGTTTTCCAAAAAAGGTATTACTTTTTTGTTTGAGGATATAAACCCAAACCTTCCTAGAATAGTCATCAATAATGGATAGGAAGTAATTTCCCCCACTATGAGAACTAACCTTAGCTGGTCCCTACAAGTTAGAATGGATATAGTCCAAACTTTGCATAGTTAGTTGTGTACTGGGTTTGAAACTAACTCTAGTGGACTTGCCTAGTATACAATCTTCACAAAAGGGGAGGTCTCCTAGGTCTTTGCCATCAAGTAACCCCTATTTTTGGAGTTCCTTTAGGCCCCTATAGCTGACATCACTTAGCCTCTTGTGCTAGAGCACAATATCATTGTCCCAAGGTTTCTGGACAGCAGAAGTATGTCCTATAATAGTTTGACCTACTAGGGTATAAAGACCATTCTTTATTTCCCCTTTCATCACTATTAAGGACCTTCTAGTTACCTTTAGGACACCTGACTCAGATTTAAAAGAACAACTAGATTTATCAAGCATTCTAAGAGAAATTAAATTCCTCTTAAGTTCAAGTATGTATCTTACATCTTTTAGTATTCTTTCCATACCATCATGCAGCTTTAATCTAATTGAACCAATTCCAAGAATTTTACAAGATTTATTGTTACCAAGCATTACATAACCACCATCAAAATTAGAGAAAGTTTTAAACCAAGATTTACAAGGACACATATGAAAATAACAACTTGAATCTAAAATCCATTCTTTTCCAGATTCAATCTCTGAGATACAGAGCTCCTCAGCACTCTCATAGCCATCAGATGCAATAGATGCATTTCCGTCATGTTTGATCTTAACCTCCTTGCTTGTCTTCTTTTCAGGGCAATCTTTCTTAAAGTGTCTCTCTTTGTGACAGAGGAAACACTTCAATTGCTTTCTCTTTGATCTGGATCTACCTTTATTTTTCTTTCCTTTATGACTAGGTTTCTCAGGTCTTCCCTTAACCACTAACCCATCACCAATTTGTGGCTTAACTTCAGAATTGTTTTGAAGTTCCCTTGCATGTAATATAGATTGCACCTCATCTAGAGACAGACTCTGCCATATATAATTGTTACTTTTAGGTTAGCATATGTACTATCGAGATAACTCAATAACAATATAGCTTGATCCTTTTCATCTATGGTGATGTCTATGTTAATAAGATCTAGAATGATCTTGTTAAACTCATCCAGATGATTTTCAATGGATGCACCTGAGGTCATCTTAAAGGTATACAGCTTAGTCTTCTTATGAAGACGATTGGCCAGGGACTTGGTCATGTAGAGATTTTCTAACTTTAACCTAATCCCTACAGCTGAATCTTCATTTGCAACCTCTCGTAGCACCTTGTCACCTAAGGAAAGAATAATGGCACTATGTGCCTTTTGTAATATCTCAGGTTTACACCTCTCAGTGGAGAAGGAGATCGATTTCTCCTTTGAGAACCCCTTAGGCAGCTTCTTGTCTCCAAGAAGTGTATCTTAGAGACCATGTTGTACTAACAGAGCCCTCATTTTAATCTTCCAAAGACCAAAGTCATTTTTTCTCATGAATTTATCCACCTCAAACTTAGCAGAACCCATCTCGACCTAAGCTCTATATACCACTTGTTGTATTTTAGGGTTTGAGATTAACACCAAAATAAAACACAACACCAAAATTGATTCAAGAAAAATTGTTACAGATTTACAAAAGAAAAACAAACAAGAAAGATAAAACAATAATACCAAGAAAATTGAGATTTAACGTGGTTTGATCCTTTTGGATCTACATCCACAGGGGGAACTGGCCAGAGATCTTTCATTCATCTTCAAAACGCAACAGAGGTCCGGGTACTAGATTCAAGTCTCAGTATTGAGACCTCAACTCTCTCAATCACTATGATTTCACAAATTTCTCTCAAATCCTAGATTCGCCTCTCACGAGTCTCTCAAGCGCTTTAGATCGTGTTTTTCATCTGCCGTCTACTGTACATCGTGATTTATATATATACCTCACCACACGATTACAGTCTTCCAGATGATCCTAAAATAATACACATGGTCACTGCATTGACCGTTAGATACAACACTGATCATGTTAGCTCAAATTACAAATATATCCTCTAATTACAAATTATTGACACCAAGGTCATCACCTTTTATTAAGGATTACTCGGGCAACATCCTACATAAAGGTCACAGCAAAAATGAGTTGTACTGCATCTCACAATCTCTCCAACAAATTGCTTCCTATGCTTTTGTTGGTGTTCGAGTTTCAGTTCCTCATTGGCATCGTAGGCTAGGACATGCTTCTTTTCGCACTGTCAACCATGTGTTGAATTTAAATAATCTTCCTATTGAATCTAATAAAACGCAATATATTTGTCTTAACTGTGAGATGGCTAAAAGCCACAATTTACCATCTTTGAAATCTGTTTATAATGCGACTGCATAAAATTTATTTGGCATTTTTCACTAAAACAAAATTTGAAGAGGAGAATATTTTTCTATAATTTCAAAATTATGTTGAACAACATTTTGATACAAAAATTGAAGCTGCTAAAACTGATTAGGGTGGTGAATGTCAACATTTAAATAATTACTTTAAATCATGTGGCATCGAGCATCGCATGTCCATCTACACATGAACAAATGGGTTTTATTAAAAGACGCCATCCTCAAATAGTTGAAATGGGTTTGACCTTATTAGCTCACTCAAATCTTTTACAATCTTACTGGGAAGAAACTTTTCAAACAGAAACTTATATTATAAATCGTTTGTCTTTGAAAATCTTAAATAATAAATCTCGTTTTGAAGTGGCTTATAACAAAAAACCAAAGTATGGTTTCATGCATAATTTTGGATGTGCTTGTTGGCCAAATTTAGGTTCATATAGTGGTCATAAAATAGATTTTATTAAGAAACTTGCATTTTTGTTGGCTATAGTCTCTCATATCAAGGTTACAAATGTCTTGACTTATCTACAAGAAATTTATGTGTATCTTGACATATGGTTTTTGATGAGTTGTCATTTCTGTATAAAAAATCTCAATCCTCATCCATTTGTCAAATACAGTTTGAACCAATCTCTTTACATTTGAATTTGCATCCAGCACCTATACTCCTACTAACTTTGAATGCAGTTGATGATATATGTCAATCTAATACGCAACCACTTTCTCTTGATCACTTGCTGACTACTTTAACCACAGCACGTCAGGACACAAAGTATGTACACACTCCAGACCCACATGCTACTTTAAACTCGGTTGTTGTTGACATCCCATCTATCCCTAGCTCAATTGACATGATTGTAGCTTCAAAATGCATGACCACAAAATTCCAAACAAATAGCCTCAAGCCTAAAATGCAATATGTTGGGCACATTAAGTACCCTCTTCTACGGGTACTTCTTGTCGAGCTTCATTCATTCAACTCCGAATCAAGTTGCTTCACGAAAGTTTCTAAACATCCTGGTTGGCGTAATGCAATGAATGTAGAATTCAATGCACTAATTCAGAATGGAGCTTAAGATTTAGTTTTGCCACAACAAGCTCACAATCTTTGCTAGAAATAAGTAGGTCTATCGGGTTAAAAGAAATGCAAATTGCAGCATTGAACGTTACCAGGAATGTCTTGTGGCGAAAGGCTTTTATCAACAAGAGGGTGTTGATTTAACTGAAACATTCAGTCCAGCAGTAAAATTGAGCACGATATACCTCGTCATTTCTCTTGTAGTTTCTATTAATTGGTCAATCTCGCAATTGGATATTCAAAACGCATTCCTTCATGATTTTCTTTAAGAAAATGTATATATGCATCAACAACATTGCTTCATTCATCTAGATTATCCAAACCATGTGTTGAAATTAAAGAAGAGTCTTTATGGTCTTTGGCAAGCCCCACTAGCTTGGTTTTCTCAACTCATTGATCAACTACAACAATTTGGTAAAGGATCTAAAGCCGACACTACTCTATATATTCTTCACCAAGATTGGCTTCACTTAATCATCCTCATTTACGTTAATGATAGATTTGTTATAGGATCGGAACAAAAGGCAATTGATCATTTAATACGTACACTATCCATGGTTTTTCTTATAAAAAATTTAAGCATCTTATCTTTTTTTCTCTGCATCAAAGCTTTATGTCATGGTGATGGTTTATTCTTAACACCATGAAATTATATTACTGATTTGTTACACAAGGTTAATTTGATAAATTGAAGCCATGTGCAACATCAATGTCTACTACTTGCCACCTTTCAAAATCTAAAGGTGTAGACTTCAGTGACCCAAAACTCTATTGAAGCAAAATGGGAGCTTTGCATTGTCTTGGATTTACGTGTCTAGACATTGCTTACATTGTTCATTGCGGAGGCAAGTTCATGCATCAACATAAGGATCTTTATTGGCAAGCCGTGAAGAGAATGCTAAGATATCTAAAGAATACAACATCAATTGGCCTTCAATTTTGTAGACAATCGGATCACTACCTTCATTGGTTTAGTGATGCCGATTGGGCAGATCATGATAGTGATGATGCTGAAGTGTTGGTGCTTATTGTGTTTTTCATGACAATAATTTAATTTCGTGGAGTCCCAAACAACAACAAACCATAGCTCGTAGTAGCACCAAGTTCGAGTATAAATCACTATCTAATACTGCAACGAAAATTCAATGGATTCAATTCGTGCTTCATGATTTGCATTTTTCATTGCCTAGTTGTCCATAGCTATGGTGTGATAATATTGGTGCCACATATATTTCTTCCAATCTTGTGTTCCATGCTTGGACTAAATATATTGAAATTGATTTTCATTATGTACATGATCAACTCCTCCAAGAGAAACTTGCTTACAAAAGACCAACTGGGTGACTTGCTTACAATGGCCTTGAATGCTGCTCGTTTTAACCTGTTACATGACAGTCTACAAGTGCAAGAGTTACCCTTTCAATTGCGGGGGCATATTGGAGCATCTACAATTGAAGTTCCCACAAATCCTGAAGATACTACAGCAACAACCCATGAATCCTTAAGATATTGCAACAACTGAGAAGATCCCACAAATCCTGGAGATTCTACTGCAACCAAAAATAAACTTGGCTGCAACCAGTTATCATATATCATGCAAGCAAGGAGCTCCATAAAATCCTGTTTTTCAATGATCCGGCGATATTAGGTATAGTAATAATCTAAACTACCATAAGATCTCACTTACCATACTTTAGATTATTATAATTAAATCAATTGTAAAAAATAAAAAATAAATAAACTCCTCAAATCCAAAATTTGTTTTCTCTCTCTCCCCCTTAATTTCTTCCAAAAAAAGATAATAATTATTAATTTGACTACAAGCACGGAGTTTAAGGGCTCGTCACAAATGTGAGATATATCATAATTTCATTCCTAAACATCACTTAAACAACTTCACTATTATTTATTACCTTGACATTGATGTCTTTTATATAGCCCTCTCTTCTTGTAGTAACAGATGAGTTTCTTTTACCTGTCCTAAAATTAAGATTTCCATCACACGGGGACACTCTTTATAAGTGGATCCATATGAAATATTTAACTTTATGAGGATGACATACGGAGTCATTTATTTTTTTTAGGCAAGAAAACAATTTCTTAAATAAACTACGCGGTTACAAGATACAAGGTTCAGTAGGATGAAAGTTTTCAACAATCATCCCAAAACAAACAAAACAAGTAATACCGAATAATAAAAAATAGTTTCAGAGGCAAAAATATGACTCTCATCAATCCCATTAAAGGGATACCGCCTAAAGAGGTTTTAAAATAGTCTGTAGAACAAACTATTGAACTGTGATTAAAAGTCACAGTAAGGGAAAGTGTGCTACATTTTGTTAAATTGGCCCAACTAAAGGGAATTCTCACAGTAAGGGAAATATGAAAATAACAACTGGAAGAAATACTGATGCACCGACATAAGACCACAATTTAATGCTACGGCCCACACCAAAGAGAAAATGGGTAGCCAAAACCAAAGGATCTAAAGCCGCTATCCCTGTTGTGCCACATGTGGTGGCAAGAGATCTATCTTGGTGTGGCAGTGCATGGGTCTCACGTAGACTACCCCTGCAGGTGAGACTCACATGCCACTCTTTTGGGCATTTTTCTCCGTTCCTCTGATAGATCTGCAGCTAGGGAGTCCAATGGTCTAGGGCATGGCAGGCGATGAAGTCTAACAAACAAAAGATCGAGACATCTTGGTACTATGGGCAAAATGCTAAGAGAAAAGCTGGAAAAGCTTGAAAGCAAACATGTAGAAAATGCAACTAGGGCTAGACGAGAGGAGGGAGGGAAGGAGACTAGAGAAAAGAAATGGAAAGTATGTGGAGTCAAATTTAAATTCAAATATCTTTACTTTAAATTATGATTTATTTACAAAAAACTTAAATCAGCAAAGTTATATTTAATAGTTTAATTTATATTTTAACATTCCCCTTGACTTAGCTAAGATAAGATGATGAGATGTAACTTAATTGAAAGAGTCATATAATTTGTGTCGCAGATTGAGCACCTATTTTTTGAGCGTACGACACTACACTCTCCTAGCATCATCAGCAGACGAAATTGTAGCTCCAGCCTCCCACGGTGGAAAGCATGAGTTTAATGCCCCGGCTTTGGCAATTTTCGATATCTTCAATATATCGTAATGACTTGCGAAGTAAATTTGATGTTTTTTTTGGAAGTGCATGTTTCGAGAAAAATTATATTGTTTATGCAAGCGTCAATTTAACTGACATTACATTCAACAATAGGATATAAATATGATCACGTGTTTATATTTTAAGAATACCTATTAGTTTAATGCCCTTCCTCTCATCCATAATAATGATCTATATTGATCTAGCATCCTATTACAAGGCAGATTAACAGACTTTTAGTACTTGAGGCCTTTGGAAGCATCATTTCTTCTTCTTCTTCTTCTTCTTCTTTTTTAAATATTTCGTAGAGTTTGTTTATGGGGCTAAAGTCTGTTTACAGGGCTTGAAGGTAGAAGATCAAGTTATATGCTTTGACTTCTATCTTCTAACCAAAAATCTACTCAGTCCATAAAAAGAAACGATATTATTTGATTAATAAAGAAGAAAGTTTTTTGATACTAAACAAAAATGAGTTACAATTGGACTAATATTGTCAATCATATTAAAAAATGTCTCGAATATTTAAAGGATAAGAAATTTTTTCAACCCAATTTAAATAAACAAACATCAAAATTTTATGAGTATTTGGCTGGAAATTAAACATAAATATTGTAAACTACAAGGTTTGTTTTCATAGATAAGATGAGATAAAAGTTAAAAATTAAATAAAATATTGTTATAAAATATTTTTTTTAATAGTAATTTTGTTTTAAGATTTGAAAAAATTATTTTAAAATTTGAAAAAGTTGAATTATTTATTTTATTTTATATAGAGATTTGAGAAAATAGTAATGTTGAGATAAAATGATATGAGAATATTTGTGAAACCAAACAAGGTCTAAGTCTACTGGCTATATATGACAGAAAATTCTATATATATATTTCTGTAGGAAAGTATTGGTGCATATAGATAGCACTTTGAAGTTTGAACGATCCTATCTTCATTTAATTTGCTTCTTTTTTTAATTACCAACCATTCATTCACTTAATAACTGGATTTTCTTCTCAAGATTTTTTATTTTATAGAGATTATTACTTTATTTATAAATACTAGGCATTACATCCTGTAAACAGGAACATATTTCAGTGGAAGCCAAAACCAAAAGTTCAAACATTGCTTTTAATAGCTGCGCTATAGCCCTGATCATAATACCTAGACCAAAGCATAACCCCTCCATATTTAGAAGAAGTCTTAATAGAAGGCAAAACATCAGAAATAAGCACATTGGGAGGGATGTAGCCACTCCCAGCAGCCTCAGGAGCAGCAGGCAAACCCAGAAAGATCTGCCCAGCTTGAATAGTGTTCCACTGATTCCAAGAGCTCTTAAGGTTGTCTGCATTACCAGAGTATTGACAAGGTGGGTTGTTATAGAATTGGACCCAGACATAGTCAAAAAGGCCAGTTTCTAGTGCTCCTTTTAGCCAAGCGTCTGGGAATGGACACTGTGGTGCTGCTGTTAAGTATACTTTTTTCTGTTGGCTAAATGCAGAGAGTGCTCTTGCGAGCTCGTCCCAGTACTGGGTTGTGCCTCCCTCGATATCAAAGTCAATGCCATCTAGAACTGCATCACCCAATGGACGGGAGCTTGATTGACCCCCAAGAAAGTTGTTCCACAAGTAGTCTGCAACACTCCTGCACAGCGTTAGAGAACATGATCATTTTCTCATCTTTTATTTGGGGAAAGAGACTAGCAAAACATATGCAGGAAAAACAAAAGAAAAGTTCTAAGTCAGTGTAAATAGACATTAATTATGATATCCCTTATGATAATGTTAAGAGTAGCTGTTGTATGAGATCCTATATTATTTGAGAATGAGAAATTATTATTTTTTATAAAATTCTGTAGGACTTAATTATATCGTCAATTAGTCCTTTTAAATTTTAGACTATATGGTTAAGATTTTTTACTGGAGCGTTACGTACAAATAATACTAGAGCATATTCCTACCATAAATATTATAGGACTTGAGTCATGCTACCTACGACATATTAGCTCAATGAGGATATTGGAAAATTAAGGGGGTAGATTGTGATACTCCATATGATAAAGATAATGGTAGATAGTTTATGAGATCCTATGTTGCTCTTTATAAAGCTTTAATGAGATTTTAATTATATAATTGACTAATTTTTTTTAGAGTATATGTCATGTGATTTAAATCTTCTGTTAAGACAATAGACTTATGGTGGGATCCATTACAATTATTGATAAATTTTGGAAAATTTTATGTTGGTAGATTTTTTATGCTGACTTTATAATAAATATGATACTCACATAAAAAAAAATTAATTATTAATTGTAAATCACACTCTTTTTTAAAAACGATTGTATGACACTTACATATTTCACAAGTGTATGTAACATTGAATTATAGGTAACATTACTTAAACTTTTTTAAATATAACCTCAAACTTTTCAAGTTTAAACACCAAATTAAGAAGCTAGCTCCATGAGATATAGTGAGATATAGTGAGAAGAAGCAATACTTGCCTGGCATCTTCAGCAGAGGAGAGGGAATAGCTACCACCAGCCCCTCCAAGGGAGAGCATTACCTTGATGCCCTGGTTTTGGCAAGCTTTGATGTCGTTGCTCAAGCCGGTGCACCCATTTGTGCTTGGGTTACAATGGCCGGCAAGGTTCATTTGTGGGGTTTGGCCGTTGCCAAATGTTACCAGGAAAGCTATGTTCACTATCCCATAATTCCCAGTGGCGCAAGCATCAGCCAAGCTGCCCTCATTTCCATTCTGGCCCCAGTACACAGAGATCACGCCTGCCTTTGAGCCTGTGAAGAGGGCAACCATTAAAAGGCAGAACAAAGCTAACGGGGTCTGCAACTTTCCACCCATTGTTATAAACTTATATGTGCTTAATTTGCTTGTGGCTGCTTCGGAATAAAAATTAATGGTGAATGGAGCTCTATTTATAATTTTATAGCTAGGGACAATATTGGAATAGAGTGAAAAATGACTTTATTTTCTTCCAGTCAAAACCGCCTGTTTTTTTTTTATTTTTTAAAGTCAGTCAAGACCGTGTTAAACTAGAACGGTAGGACCAGAAAACTACATAAAATTAATTAGAATTCTATGCAATACAAAATGTCCTTAATGCCAGTACTCCCTGAACTTTCACTTCTGAGGTTGAATGTCCGAGCTCATCACTAGGATCGAAACAGACTAATTCTGAATTTGAGTCTATTTATGAGAAAAATTGCAGGAAAATTTTCTGTACGAATGGCGGTGTAAAAAATAAAAATGACTCAAATTTCTTGTGAGTTGGCATAAGTTTCCAAGTTTTCAATGAATTGCGCGCGAAAACTTGATCGTCAACTCCGCAAGGACAAGGAGACATGTAATATTTAATGTGAATTATTATGTTAATTTGCCGAACGCTATGAAATAAGTCTGAAAAGTCGACCCGAGTGGGGGCTGCAGCTTGATTAATTGTGATGGGAAATTGTCTACTACGCCTCTAGAAGGGGGAAGATGACGGGAAATTAAAGTCTTGTAGGAAAGCTGAAAGCATAAAGGCGTTCAGGTAAGGCAGAAACAAAGAAAGGGATTGGCCTGCCAGAGTGTATTTACGTGTTTCATTAGAATTGATCCCACGATTGGCCTGCCAGAGTGTATTTACGTGTTTCATTAGAATTGATCCCACGATTGGCCTGCCAGAATTAATAAGGACACTAGATATTTAGGAAAGATTCCGATGTCCAAGTCAGTAACGAATATATATGGGAGAAGTGTATGTAAAAATGAGATGATCTTACTCTTACCCTGCAAGGAGTTATGTATAGGGAATGATGGGCTGGTGGTAACCACTTTTGATTAGTACATTGAATTTGTATTTAAATCTGTTCATCCAAATTTCAAATATGAAAAATTCAAGTTCAAATGAGCAATTTTTTTGAATCTTTTAAATAATAAAAGTGTTAAAATTATTTTCTCCCAATCAATACGTTCGGAGGAAGAAGGTTGTGAGGAAACCGTGTCAAACTAGAACATTAGGGCCACAGAACTACATAAAATTAGAATCCTATGCAATACAAAATGTCCTTAATGCCAGTCCCTTAACTTTTACTAATTCTTTTTTTGGGCTGAACTTTTACTAATTCTGAGGTTGAATGCATGCCTGTCCGATCGAGCTCCACTTCCAATCCCGGTTCAGCAAAGAAGTCACTAGGAAACAGACTAATTCTGAATTTCAGTCGCTTTCTGGATAAAATTGCAGGAAATTTTCTGTATGAATGGCGGTGTATGGCTCAAATTTCTCAGAAGTTGGCATAAGTTGCGAAGACTTGATCGCTAACTCCTTAGGGAGACAGGTATTGTGAAATATGTTCATTTGTCGAATACTAAAGTTCCGTTTGAAACGAATTCGTCTCATCTTATTAATATAATTCTTTTATTTTTTTTAAAATATAATAAATAATTTATTTTAAAATTTTAAAATAATAATAATATTTGTAAATATTATCTTAATAATATTTTATTTATCTTTCAAAATTTATCCTAATTCATTATTCAAATCATGCATAAATTAAGTAGATCCGAGTGGGGGAAGCAACTTAGAATTTGATAGGAAAGTGTCCATTACGTCTCTAGAAGGGGGAAGATGACAGCTTACAGGAAAGTCAAACGGGAAAGCAATTTAAAAGTTGTAATATATTACACGATTGTTAACTCAATACGAACACGACATGATAATAACAGGTTAGGATTTAGTCTTAATAGGTTTCGAATCAAAACAGATTGACACGTTAAGACACGATTGTTTAACGGATTAATAGTAGATCAACCTGTTTTAACCCGCTATGACACGTTAAGAAAGTTAAAATTATAAGTATACCTTTACATTTAAAAGTAAAATTGTTAGAATCTTAATTTTGATATTTTCTTTATTTAGATTGTAATTCATACTTATAGTTAGTATTATGATTGTTATAAATATTATGGTTTTAATATTTGTATAAAGTTATGCTAAGTTTAATTAAGTCAAACGGGTTAATTTCGAATATATTTAACATATTTATATAAACAAATTGAAATGTATCATATTTTGTCATGTTAATTTATTTCGTAATATTTACTAATAGGTCATAACGAGTTGACACGACATGACACGTTATGTTAACGGGTTGTGTTAGGATTTGAAATTTTGACACGATAAGTTTAACAGATCGGATTAGGGTTGATTTATATAATATAATATACATGTCTTGATATGACACGAATACGACCCATTGACACCTCTAGAAAACATGCTAAAGGCGTTCAGACAAGTCAGAAACAAAGAACGGGTTTGGTTTGAAATGCATATATATTATTTGGGAATAATAATGATATACTTGCAACCAAATTTACAACTAATTTATAACTTTTTTTATTTAATTTTTTATTTTATTTAATGATTAAGAATGTGAATATTAATAAAATTATATATATATTTTTTTTAATGATTAAGAATATTAAAAAAATATTGAAAATAAAATGATAAAAAATAAAATAAAATTTGATAACACTAAAAATTATAAAAAAAAAAATTGTAAAATTATTATATAGGTGTCATCACCCTTTTATCTTATTAAAACTATGTAGAGGTTATATAAAAGATTTGAAGGGTAAGATGTGAAACAATATCAGCTTATCCAACAGTACTCCACACTATTTTGGAATTGTAAGTAAAAAAATAATATTAGATAAAAATTTTAACTATGCAAGCTTTTTATAACAAAATTGGGTCCATCGAGAAAAACTGAACTCTTTTAATCTTTTCTTATCCTGAAACCTACTTTTTAACAATAAGATGGATGTAAAACTTGTATATTTGAAACTTGTATAAATAAAAATGATATTTGTAGTCTTAGATTAGTCTATAAGCCTCGTGTACTTTTTCTGAAAAATATGAGAAAATATGAGATTTACATTAAAAAATAATAATTTTTTAATAATAAATCTTACTTTTTTTTAAAGAGAGTGTATAAGATTTACACATCTAAGACTATATCTAACCATACTTTTGAAAAAAATAAGATCTATTATTAAAAAATAAGAGTGTTGTATCTATAAAAAAATTACACAAAAATAATCTAATAAATTGATTTAGTTTTATTTAATTCGTTAGATCTACTTTACAGTAAAAATAATTTTAGAATCTAATAGATAACATTAAGTCGTATAAATTTATGAAATTATTTTTATGTAATTTATTTAGAACTTTTTTTTAAAGAATCTTTTAAAAAATGCACAAAACCTTCACATATAAAGATTGTAAATTTTATTTTATTTAATCTAAATTCATTTTTACTATATTAAGATTTTGGTGTATATTTGATCAATAATAAAAAGTGTTAAAAAGTGTTGAAGAGATTTGTAAATAATAATGAAAAGGTAACAATAGAATATTAAATTGTAGTGAAAAGTAATAAATAATAATAAAAAAATAGATAAAATATAATAATAAAATAAGAAATAATAATAAAATATTTAAAGGATATTTTTATTGCCAAAACGTAAAGAGTCAACGTGATCTATGTGTCAAGTTCTTCCATGATTTGGGTCAAATATCAGTCAAAAAAGTTTAATAGGCATTAGCCCAATAGTTAGCATTAGGCCTAAAGCTATGATGCATAGGCGCTTTTTAATTTCTTTGTGTTTTTTTAATGATGCACAAGCTCTTATTAATAGTATGATTTGTCATAAAAAAAAAAAAAAAAGGCTTTAGAACAGTTCAACTGGTAATAGGAGAAAAACAATTCTAAATTATATTAAGACACGTAGGAAATCTGCTTAAATAAACACTATATCTGCACACGGAAAATGCTAAATACCCCGGTGAAACGGGGTGAATAGCACACACCTGGTTAAAGTTTAAACCCGATCTGAAATGAAACTTCTTCGGTCTTCTCCTACAAAACTGAAACCCCTTCCCCTAAAAACCTGTGAATGAAATTTGAAGCCCCTCTTTTCTCCTGCGAAACCTCCTGCAAACCTATGTAATTGGTTTGCTTGTTCAACTGCTAATCTGTCAACTTGAACTTTTAATTTACGTAAACGATGACCAATTCTTGAGGAAACAACATCGTATAATTTTCCTATTGATACATGAGCATCTTCTACCTTAAGCAAATCATCAAAATGGATTGGGTCTCCAACAAGTACCGTCGCCTACGTATGCAGAATACAAGAAACGGTAAGCCGAATGGATTTCCCACTTTGTTCACGATCTCCGCCAGGCTTTATCACTTTCGTATGTCACCGAAAATTAGAAATCTGCGTCTTTAACATTCTGGAATATGCAAACCTAAAAAAAAAAAAATAGAGCTAATCTTATGGAAGAAATTGAAGATCGGCCAAGTTTAGAGTAGAGAGGAGAGAGATGATGTACTGGGTTTCGTTGGGTGGGGGGAAGAGACAGTTAATAGGTGAGGGATTTGGGTATGGGCTACGTGGTAACATATACTTGGGGGGTTGTTTTTAACCCTTAAACAGTCGGGCTGGTTAAAAGAATTTTTCTTTGTCATCATATTCTCTTCGGCGCACATGAAATGGACAAGGCCGCTAATTCTGTAATTAATTTTAGGTTATATTCCTAATTACAAACTGTAGGCAGGCGCTTTAACTTTTTTCAATAATAGATCTTATTTTTTTTTAAATGATTATACGTCATTTGTAATTTTACGATTACATTTATTATTTTTCTTAATTTTATATAGTGTAATGCTTTCTCAATTTGTTTATTTGTTGTGCCGTTTGGATTTAAAATTCAGTTCAACTTATTTTAATTTTATTATTATATATTTTTAGTTTTTCATATAAAATATAAATCCTTATACACATTTTTAAAATTTCAATACATATTTTTTTAAATTTTAATTCAACTTTCTCAAATTTTAAAATAATAATAATATTAAAAAATAAATTCAATTCATCTCAACTCATTTCATTTCCGAATCCAAATAAAGTCTTAGTATAATTCGTACTTTTTTTTATTTTTTTTATTATATTTCAAATATTTTCTAAATATTTTTAAAAAGAATAAAAGTATACAAATATACTAATAGTCACTTCCTTAATTATTAAATAATTTCTTTTAAAATAAAAATAAATACATGAGTCAAAATAAATGAATAAATTATGACAGCATAACAACATTTATCTATTATTATAGCTGCTCAAATTGATTAGGGTGGTGAATGTAGGCGTCTAAATAATTATTTTAAATCACGGAGCATCAAGCATCGGATTGCATGGTCATATACACATGAACAAATGGGTCTATTAAAACACGTCATCGTCAAATAGCTGAAACGAGCCTAGCCTTATGAACTCACTCAAATCTTCCACAACCTCCCTGGAAGAAGCTTTTCAAACAACTTATATCATAAATTGTTTGTCTACGAAGATTTTAAATAATAAATCTCCCTTTGAAATGACTTACAATAAAAAACCAAACTATGGTTTCATGTTTAGTTTTGGATCTGGTTGTTGGCCAAATTTACGTTTATATAATTATCATAAAAAAAATTCATTAAAAAACTTGCATTTTTGTTAGCTATAGTCTCTCACATCAAAGTTACAAATGTCTTGACTATTTACAAGAAAAATATATGTATCTCGACATATGATTTTTGATGAGTTGTCATTTCTGTATAAAATATCTTAGTCCCCATCCACTTATCAAATACAGTCCGAAACAATTTCTTTACCCTTGAATTTGCGTCCAATACATATACTCCCACTAACCTTGAATGAAGTTGATGATGCTTCAATCTAATACACAACCACTTTCTCTGGATCACTTGTTGACTACTTCAACTGAGTATTGGTGCTAGGGATCCCTGGGAGGGGATCCACGCCACGGCCATGTAGTGTAAATTTTTTTTTACATTTTTTTCATTTTATTTTTATTTTTTACAAAAACAATAAAATAATGTGTGGAGATAAAATGTATATAATTTTTTATTTTTTTTTTCTATTTAAAAACTCCTATGGGGCCGTGCCAAGATCCAAATGCCAGGAATACATATATTTACTCACTTCAACCATATCACGTCAAGACACAAATCATGTGTTGGGGATGGGCTGGACAACAAACAATAAATATGGAGCCACGCAGTGGATGCAAAAAAGAGAAATGAAACTAAAAACGCAGAACAGTAATGGACACCAAGATTTGAAGTGGTTCAGCTCAAACTGAGCCTACGTCCACTGTTGGGTCGGTCTAAATCACTATAATAACAGAAAATGGAGTACACTTCAGAGGTTACAAAGTTCTCTCTCTCGCAAGGCTTTCAAACCTTTTACAAATGACTCTCTGATCTACAAAATCAAACAAGAAGAAAAGAAGAGACGGAAGCTGCTGTGTTTGTCTTCTCGCTTGAGCGGAATCTTCTACTCTCACACAGCCCTCTGCCCCGCTCTCTTCATTCAAATGCAGCAATCCTTATATGGGTGATATCTCACTCGAGCGAGCCCTTCTCGCTCGAGCGGAATACTATCCAGACGGTGCTAACCCTAATTCCTTGAAGCGATGCAATCTTAGGATTGATTCTCGCTCGAGCGGGAGGTCGAGCGAGAGTCGAGCGAAGTCTCTACCTGGATCGAACTCTCTGTCTGATGCCTCGCTCAAGCGGTTGTCGAGCGAGGGTCGAGCGAAGTGCAATCTGATGTACTTTATTCAAGCCACATCTCAGCAAATCTCCACCTTGACTTGAATTATCACAAGCCCCACAAAATTCATTGTTGAGACCCACAAATCCTTCAATTGCAGAAGGAATACCCAACACGAAATACGAAGTCTATCTTTGAAGAACTCAATTTCCACACAAAAGTCTTTAACACCATAGACGACATCTGAAGATTCACTATCTTCACACAAATAGCAATGCACCACAATACAGACTGCTTACTTGAACAAACGGCTTCTGAATACAAATGAAGACAACCAAATATTCTCCTGCTGAAGTAAGAACCAACAAAAAAGCCTGCATGAGCATACACAAAAGGTGGCTAAACTGTCTCATCTATCTACCAACTGTAGACCTGCTTTCACTGTGCACCAATGTCAATAAACTAGAGTACCACCTGTACTCCACTATGAAGCTCTCTGCAACTCCACCTTCTTGCTATAACTCTCTCTCCTTTCCTATGAAATAAAAGAAGAGAACGTTCATCAAATAGCAAGATGCGTTGTCCGCTTCACTGACGATCTGCAGACAAGCCTGGCAAACTAAAAGCAAACTGTAGACTCTGTCGCTCAAAACCCACCTCATTCCATTCAGTTACTCCGTGGAGTGAAACAAAACTGTATGGTCTGAGTAACGCTCTACCTTCTTGTCTATTCATCATTTGTCTTCTCAAAATCAGATAAACAAAACCAAACTCTTCAATGATCATTAAAACAAATATGAGTTTAATACAAAATAAGACTTTACACAAAATGTATCCTAATCAGAAATACTGCAGGAACTCTGATTCTACATTGCTTTTCAAGAATACAATGCAAACAAAAAACCAAGATTACTGTCTTCTGATCACACCAAGCAAAAGCTGCCGACTCATAAATGACCATCCTGTCTGGCGCACTCACATGTGACACATGCAAATGATATCTGAATCTGGAGCATGTGAGGATACTCCACCTTGTTACCAAACTGCCCTCAAGGAAGTAGAGACTAACTGTCATCTTCTTCGCTGTCATCACTACTAGAGGAATTTTCCTCTTCCTCCACATTTTTCAATTGAGGACACTCACTTCTGTAATGATCCAACTTATGGCAGTGGTAACACTTCACTTTTCTCTTGTTAGATCTAGAGCTACTGGAACTGGAACTACCTCTATTCTTCCCTGAATATCCTTCCCCGGATCTATCACCAGAAGAACATTTCACAAACAAACCCTCGGCTTGATCGTTCATGCCTAAACCCCAAAATTTTGTTCTCAATTCCTTAGAATTCAAAGCAGACTTGACATCTACTAAGGAGATTATATCGCTACCATACAACATTGAGTTTACAAAATTATCAAACGAAATAGGCAATGAACACAAAACAATTAAGGCTTGATCTTCCTCATCAATCTTAATGTCTATGTTCCTCAGATCTATAATAATTTTATTAAATTCATCTAAATGTGCAGAAATAGAAGTACCTTCCTCCATTTTGAGAGTGTATAACTGTTGTTTCAAATACAACCGGTTAGTGAGAGATTTCTTCAAGTACAAGCTCTCCAGCTTGTTCCACAGATCAACTATGGTCTCCTCTTCTGTAACTTCCCTCAAAACTTCATCTGATAGTGACAGTAGAATAGTACTGTGAGCCAGTTCTTCTTCATTCCTTGACGATGCAAGAGACTCACCAGTCACTCCTTCTACAATCTTGAACAGACCCTGTTGACGCAACAGAGCCTTCATCTTCAAGCACCATAAACTGAAACTGTTCTGACCATCAAATTTCTCTACTCCAAAATTTATTGAGGCCATCCTTTCAGATCTTCAAATAGCTCGAGAACGCTCTGATACCAGTTTATTGGAGATGGGCCGGAAAACAAACAATAAATATGAAGCCATGTAGCGGATACAACAAAGAGAAATGAAATTAAAGACGCAGAACAGTAATTGACACTAAGATTTGAAGTGGTTCAGCTTAAACTAAGTCTACATCTACTGTTAGGTCAGTCTGAATCACTATAATAACAGAAGATGGAGTACACTTGAGAGGTTACAAAGTTCTCTCTCTCACAAGGCTCTCAAACCCTTTACAAATGGCTCTCTGATCTACAAAATCAAACAAGAAGAAAAGAGGAGACGAAAGCTGCTGTGTTCGTCTTCTCACTCAAGCGAGGTATTATCGCTCGAGCAGAATCTTCTGCTCTCACACAGCCCTCTGCCCCACTCTCTTCGTTCAAATGCAGTGATCCTTATATAGGCAATATCTCGCTCGAGCGAGCCCTTCTCGCTCGAGCAGAATACTATCCAGACGGCGCTAACCCTAATTCTTGGAAGCGATGCAACCCTAGGATTGATTCTCGCTCGAGTGGGAGGACGAGCGAGAGTCGAGCGAAGCCTCTGCCTGGATCGAACTCTCTGTCTGATGTCTCGCTCGAGCGGCTGTCGAGCGAGGGTCGAGCGAAGTTACGAGTTGAGACTCGCTTGAGCGGAGGGTCGAGCGAAGTGCAATCTGATGTGCTTAATTCAAGCCACATCTCAACATCATGTACACACTCCAGACCTGCATGCTACTTCAAACTTGGTTGTTGTTGACATCTCACCTACCCTAGCTCAATTGACATGACAATAGCTTCAAAGTGCATGACTACAAGATCTCAAAAAAATAGCCTCAAGCCTAAAATGCCATATGTTGGGCACATTAAGTACCCTTTTCTACGAGTACTTCTTGTCGAGGTTCATTCATTCAACTCCGAACCAAGCTGCTTCATGGAAGCTTCTAAACAACCTCATTGGCGTAATGCAATGAATGTATAATTCAATGCACTAATTCAAAATGAAACTTGGAATTTTGTTCTGCCATAATCAATTCACAATCTTGTTGGAAATAAGTGGGTCTATCGTGTTAAAATAAATGCAAATTACAACATTGAATGTTACGAGGTATGCCTTATGGCGAAAGGCTTTTATCAACAAAAGGGTGTTGATTTCACTAAAACATTTAGTCCAATGGTAAAACCAAGCACGATACACCTTGTCATTTCTCTTGCGATTTCTAATAATTGGCCACTTTCAGCAATTAGATATTCAAAACGCATTTCTTCTTTATTTTCTTTAAGAAAATGTATATATGCATCAACAACAGGGCTTCATTCATCTAGATTATCCAAACCATGTGCACAAATTAAAAAGAGTCTCTATGTTCTTTGGCAAGCTCCACTTCTCTATGGTCTTTGGCAAATTAAAAAAGATTATCCAAACCATGTGTGCAGATTAAAGAAAAGTCTCTACAGTTTTCTCGACTCACTGGTAAACTACAACAATTTGGTAAAGGATCTAAAACTGACCCTTCTTCACCAAGATCAGCTTCACTAAATCATCCTCATTTACGTCGATGATAGAATTATGACAGGCTCAGACCAAAAGGCAATTGATAATTTAATACGTACACTATCCATCATTTTTTCTGTCAAAGATATAGGCACCTTATCTTTTTTTCTCGATGTGATGGTGAAGCATTATGTCATGGTGATGGTTTATTCCTAACACAGAGAAATTATATTACTGATTTGTTACGTATGGTTAATCTTGATAAAGTGAAGATGTGTGCAACACCAATGTCCACTACTTGCCACCTTTCGAAATTCGAAGGTGTGGATTTCAATGACCCAAAACTCTATTGAAGCATAGTGAGAGCCTTCCATTGTCTTGGGTTTACACATCTAGACATTGCTTGCATTGTTCATCATGCATCAACCTAAGGATCTTTATTGGCAAGTGGTGAAGAGAATACTAAGATATCTCAAAAATACAATATCATTTGGCCTTTAATTTTGTAGACAATTGAATCACTCCCTTCATGGGTTTAGTGATGCCGATTGAGCAAATGACAATGATGATGGCCAAAGGGTTGGTGTTTATTGTATTTTTCATGACAATAGTTTAATTTCATGGAGTTATAAGCAATAACAAACCGTAGCCTGTAGTAGCACCAAGTTTGAGCATAAATCACTATCTAATATCGCATCAGAAATTTGATGGATTCAATCCGTGCTTCATGATTTGCATTTTTCATTACCTAGTTGCCCAAAGGTATGGTGTGATAGTAGTGATGCCGCATATCTTTATTCCAATCCAGTGTTCCATGCTTGGACTAAGCATATTAAAATTCATTTTCATTACGTAAGCGATCAACTCCTCTGTATGCATCAACAACAGGGCTTCATTCATCTAGATTATCCAAATCATGTGCACAAATTAAAAAGAGTCTCTATGTTCTTTGGCAAGCTCCACTTCTCTATGGTCTTTGGCAAATTAAAAAAGATTATCCAAACCATGTGTGCAAATTAAAGAAAAGTCTCTACAGTTTTCTCGACTCACTGGTAAACTACAACAATTTGGTAAAGGATCTAAAACTGACCCTTCTTCACCAAGATCAGCTTCACTAAATCATCCTCATTTACGTCGATGATAGAATTATGACAGGCTCAGACCAAAAGGCAATTGATCATTTAATACGTACACTATCCATCATTTTTTCTATCAAAGATATAGGCACCTTATCTTTTTTTCTCGATGTGATGGTGAAGCGTTATGTCATGGTGATGGTTTATTCCTAACACAAAGAAATTATATTACTGATTTGTTACGTATGGTTAATCTTGATAAAGTGAAGATGTGTGCAACACCAATGTCCACTACTTGCCATCTTTCGAAATTTGAAGGTGTGGATTTCAGTGACCCAAAACTCTATTGAAGCATAGTGAGAGCCTTGCATTGTCTTGGGTTTACACATCTAGACATTGCTTACATTGTTCATCATGCATCAACCTAAGGATCTTTATTGGCAAGTGGTGAAGAGAATACTAAGATATCTCAAAAATACAATATCATTTGGCCTTCAATTTTGTAGACAATTGAATCACTCCCTTCATGGGTTTAGTGATGCCGATTGAGCAAATGACAATGATGATGGCCAAAGGGTTGGTGTTTATTGTGTTTTTCATGACAATAATTTAATTTCATGGAGTTATAAACAATAACAAACCGTAGCCTGTAGTAGCACCAAGTTTGAGCATAAATCACTATCTAATATCACATCAGAAATTTGATGGATTCAATCCGTGCTTCATGATTTGCATTTTTCATTATCTAGTTGCCCAAAGGTATGGTGTGATAGTAGTGATGCCGCATATCTTTATTCCAATCCAGTGTTCCATGCTTGGACTAAGTATATTAAAATTCATTTTCATTACGTAAGCGATCAACTCCTCGAAAAGAAACTTGAGATATCATTTTTATCAACAAAAGATTGGCTGGGTGACTTGCTTACAATGGCCCTGGATGTTACTCGTTTTAATTTGTTACGTGACAACCCTTTCTATAAATATATATATATATAGCGCAATTGAGAAGATCTAACAAATCTTGGAGATTTGTTGCAACGAAATGTCAAACTTGGCTGCAACTTGTTATCGTATATCATGCAAGCAAGGAGTTCCTTAAAATCATGCTTTTCAATGGTCCGACAATATTAGGTATACTAATAATATGAAGTATGGTAAGATCTCACTTACTATACTTTAGATTATTATAATTTAATCAATTGCTCAAAAAAAAAAAAATTCCTCAAATCCAAAATTTGTTTCCTCTCTCTCCCCCGTAATTTCTTCCAACAAAAGATAATAATTATTAATTTGACTACAAGCATGGAGTCTTCTAAGGGCTTGTCACAAATGTGAGATATATCATAATTTCATTCCCAAGCATCATTTAAATAATTTTACTATTATTTATTACCTTTGCATGGATGTCTTTAGCCCTCTCTTCTTGTAGTAACAGTTGAGTTTCATCTACTTTTCCTAAAATTAAGATTTCCATCACAGGGGGACACTCTTTATAAGTGGACCTATATGAAATATGTAACTTTATGGGGATGACGTGTGGAGTCTTTTTTTTTTTAAGGGCAAGAAGTAATTTCATAGATGAACTACATAGTTACAAGATATAAGATTCAATAGCATGAGAGTTTTCAATAATCATCCCAAAACAAACAAAACAAGTGGCACCGAAAAAATAAAAAATAGTTTCAGAGCCAAAAGTATGGCTCCCACTAACCCCACTAAGGAGATGCCGTCTAAAGTGATTTTAAAATAAACTATTAAACTGTAACTAAAAATCCCAATAAGAGGAGGTGTGCTATATTTTGTTGAATTGGTCCAATTGAAGGAAATTCTCACATTCACTTTATCTTGATCTTTGGTTAGGGAAATAGAAAAACAATAATAAGAAGAAGTACCAATGCACCGGCATAAGACCACAATCTGTTGTGGCGGTGCTTGAAGCGCACGCGTCATATTGAAGAGAAAATCGATAGCCAAAATTGAAGGATCCGAGACTACTATCTTTGTTGTGCTATGTGTGACGGCAAGAGACCCATCTAGGTGCGGCAATGCATGGCTTTCACGCTAACTAAACCTTGTGTGTGAGACTCACACACCACTTTTTTGGGCATTTTTTTTTATCTTTCCAATAAATCAACGGTTGGGGAGTCCAATGGTCTAGGACATGGCGGTTGATGAGGTCAGACAAACAAAAGATTGAGACATCTTGGTGCTGTGGGCAAAAAGCTGGGAGAAAAGCTAGAAAAGCTGGAAAAAATAACACCCGAGAAAATGCAACTAGGGCTAAACGGGAGGGAGGGAGGGAGGAAAGGACACGAGAGAAAGGAAATAGAAAGTATGTAAAGCAAATTTAAAATAAGGGCATTAAACTACTAGGTATTCTTAAAATATAAATACGTGATATTTACATCCTATTATGGAATGTCATGTCAGTTAAACTGACGCTTGCATAAACAATATAGTTTTCCTCGAAACATGCACTTCCAAGAAAACCTCAAATTTACTTGATTAGTCATTGTGATATGGTAATCCAAATTGCCAAAGCCGGAGCATTAAACTCATGCTTTCCACCGTGGGAGCTACAATGTCATCTACTGATGATGCTAGGAGTGTGTAGTTTCATACACTTAAAAACTAGGTACTCAATCTGCGACACAAATTATATGACTCTTTCAATTAAGTAACATCCCATCATCTTAACTTAGCTAAGTCAAGGGGAACGTTAAAATATAAATTAGACTATTAAATATAACTTTGCTGATTTAAGTTTTTTTGAAATAAATCATAATTTAACATGATATCAAAGTAAAGATATTATCCATAATAATGATCTATTGATCTGGCTTCCTATTACTAGGGAGGCAGATTAACAGACTTTTTAGTACTTGAGCCCTTTGGAAGTAGATTTTTTTTTTTTTTTTTTTTTTTTTTTTTTTTACATTTCGTGAAATTTGTTTATAGGGCTAAAATTCAAGTCTGTTTACAGGGCTTGAAGGTAGAAGATCAAGTATATGCTTTGACTTCTAAGTTCTAACCAAAAATCTGCTCAGTCCATATAAAGAAACGATATTTGATTAAATAAAGAAGCAAGTTTTTAGATATTAAACAAAAATGAGTTACAATTGGACTAATATTGTCAATCATATTAAAAAATGTTTCGAATAATTAAAGGATATTGCAATTTAATAGATTAAATTGGAAGAAATTTATTCAACCCAATTTAAAGAAACAAACATCAAAACTTCAATGAGTATTTGGCTGGAAAGTGAACATAAATACTGTAAACTACAAGGCATAATGGCAATAAGCCTACCTATATATAACAGAAAATTCTATATATATTTCTGTAGGAAAATAATGGTGCATGTAGATTGCAATTGAAGTTGAAATTACAAGCCTGGAAGGCGAAGGCTGGAACATAGGCTTTATTTGGGGGGGAAAAAAGTAAAGCAACTAAAATATTGACTCCCTTTTGAACGATCCTATCTTCATTTGGTTTGCTTCTTTTTCTAATTCCCAACCACTCATGCACTCAATAACTGGATTTTCTTCTCAGGATTTTTTATTTTATAGAGATTATTGCTTTGTTTATAAATACTAGGCATGATTACATCCTGTAAACAGGAACATATTCAGGGGAAGCCAAAACAAAATGTTCAAACATTGTTTTTAATAGCTGCGCTATAGCCCTTATCATAATTCCTAGACCAAAGCATAACCCCTCCATATTTAGAAGAAGTCTTGATAGAAGGCAAAACATCAGTATTAAGCACATCGGGAGAAATGTAGCCACTGCCAGCAGCCTCAGGAGCAGCAGGCAAACCCAGAAAGATCTGCCCAGCTTGAATAGTGTTCCACTGATTCCAGTAGCTCTTAAGATTGTCTGCATTACCAGAGTATTGACAGGGTGGGTTGTTATAGAATTGGACCCAGACATAGTCAAAGAGGCCAGTTTCTAGTGCTCCTTTTAGCCAAGCGTCTGGAAATGGACACTGTGGTGCTGCTGTTAAGTACACTTTTTTCTGTTGGCTAAATGCAGAGAGTGCCCTTGCGAGCTCGTCCCAGTGTTCGGTTGTGCCTCCCTCGATATCGAAGTCAATGCCATCTAGAACTGCATCACCCAATGGACGGGAGCTTGATTGACCCCCAAGAAAGTTGTTCCACAAGTAGTTTGCAACACTCCTGCACAGTATTAGAGAACGTGATCATTTTCTTATCTTTTACTTGGTGAAAGGGAACAGCAAAACATGTACATTCTCTTCCAAACATCTACGCTTAGAACTGATTTTAAAAGGAAAAACAAAACAAAAGTTTTAAGTCGGTGTAAATAGACACTAATTGTGATGTCCCGGATAATAATGATAAGATCAGGTATTATACGAGATCCTATATTATTTAGAAATGAGAATTTTTATTCTTTAAAATTAAAGTTCTAATAGAACTCAAATTGTATAATTGATTAATCTTTTAAAGTTTAGACTATGTAATTTGAGCCTTTTACGTCAAATGATATTAGATCCTATTCTAACAAAAATGTGAGACTTGAATCCTGTCACCTATAATAAATTGACTCGACGAGAACATCAAAAATTTAAGAGAATAAATTGTAATACTACATATGATAAAAATAATAATAGGTAGTTTATAAGATCCTATATTATTGAAAAATGAAAAATTTTTATTCTTTATAAAATTTTAATAAAATTCTAATTATATCATTAATTAATTTTTAAAAATATATATTATATGATTTAAACGTTCTATTAGAATATTACAATTATGATGAGATCCATTACATTTATCGATAACTGTGGCAAATTTTGGTGTGTGTTTGATGGTTTGACTTTTTAACAATAGCAATGCATTTCTCAAATTTCTCAGAAATGCTAGTGATAGAGAAAAAATATGGAACTCATAAAAAAAAAATTTAATTTTTTAATAATAAATCACTTTTTTTTTTTTATCAAAACGACCGAGTACACATCGCAACTTGCACACTCCAAAAAATTGACGTGTTTAGGTACCGACTGAAACTCAGTTTAAACACCAAACTTTTAAGTATAACCTCAAACTTCTAAAGTTTAAATACCAAATTAAGAAGCTAGCTCCATGAAATATAGTGACAAGAAGGAATACTTGCCTGGCATCTTCAGCAGAGGAGAGGAAATAGCTACCAGCACCCCCTCCAAGGGAGAGCATTACCTTGATGCCCTGGTTTTGGCAAGCTCTGATGTCGGTGCTCAAGCCGGTGCACCCATTTGTGCTTGGGTCACAATGGCCGGCAAGGTTCATTTGTGGGGTTTGGCCGTTGCCAAATGTTACCAGGAAAGCTATGTTCACTATCCCATAATTCCCAGTGGCGCAAGCATCAGCCAAGCTGCCCTCATTTCCATTCTGGCCCCAGTACACAGAGATCACGCCTGCCTTTGAGCCTGTGAAGAGGGCAACCATTGAAAGGCAGAACAAAGCTAACGGGGTCTGCAACTTTCCACCCATTGTTATAAACTTATATGTGCTTAATTTGCTTGTTGCTGCTTCGGAATAAAAATTAATGGTGAATGGAGGTCTATTTATAATTTTATAGCTAGGGACAATATTGGAATACAGTAAAAAATGACTTTATTTTCTTCCAGTCAATACCATCTGTTTTTTTTTTTTTTTCTAAAGTCAGTCAAGACCGTGTTAAACTAGAACGGTAGAACCAGAAAACTACATAAAATTAATTAGAATTCTATGCAATACAAAATGTCCTTAATGCCAGTACTCTCTGAACTTTCACTTCTGAGGTTGAATGTCCGAGCTCATTGCTATACTAATTCTGAATTTGAGTCTATGGCGGTGTAAAAATGGCTCAAATTTCTGGTAAGTTGGCATAAGTTTCCAAGTTTTCAATGAATTGCGCGCGAAGACTTGATCGTCAACTCCGTAAGGACTGGGAGACATTTAATTAATGTGAATTATGTTAATTTTCCGAACGCTATGAAATAAGTCTGAAAAGTCGGCCCGGGTGGGGCTGCAGCTTGGTTAATTCTGATAGGAAATTTAATTCTGATAGGAAACTGTCCACTGCGTCTTACAAGGGGGAAGATGACAGGAAAGTCTAGCAGGAAGGCTGAAAGCATAAAGGCGTTCAGATAAAGCAGAAACAAAGAAAGGGTTTGATTTGAAAAGCATACTTTACGTGTTTTACACAATTAGAATTGATCGCAGGTTAACCGTGCGAGAATTAATAAGGACGATATTAGATGTTTAGAGGACACTCTGATACCCAAATCAATAACAAATATAGGAGAAATATATGTAAAAATGAGATGATCTTACACTTACCCCGCGATGAATTATTTATAGAAAATGATAGGCTGGCAGTAATCACTTTTGGTTATTACGTCGAATTCGTATTTCTCTTGATCCTTAGATTCTAAGGAAAGATAAACACTATCTCTTAGGAGAAATTTAATCTGACAATTCCTGTGTATTAGGAGTTGTTTGTATTTCAAATGCGTTGTTAACGACTATTCTTCTCTCTTGGGGGATTATCGTTATCCATTTGCGGCCTTAAATCCGTGGATTCTAGGTGCCCCTTTTAATGGACGAAAGATAACTTATTTGTCTTTTCTGCATCTTCGCATTCGTCTCTTCTTTGCTAGATTCCCTTGTCCGTGTGTTCCTTTTCGTTTTCTTTGATCTTCTCTTATTTTTCTCTATTGTTTATCCATTGAAATGGCCGATCGTGTTTCTTCTGAGTTTTCCCTCAAGTTCAAGGGTGAATCTTCCTTCTCCCGACACCTCCCTTCCTTTGAAGGGTTTTCTTGGCGCTTGGTTCTTGACGTCGAGACTTGGTAGACATTTGGGAGCAGTACGATATTGGATGATCCACTTTTTCTTCAATTTTCTTCAAGTTGGCGTGTCCCCAATTCCTCTCCTCTCTTTCCTTTCTTTTCTTTTCTGCTTTCACCCCTTTTGTCACTTGCATGACGTACGAAGATATTGGGTGGAATGAGTTCAAGTCCTTCACGTTAGTATCTTTTCTCATTTTTGAATTTGAATAGCTTTTTTTTTAATCTTTTTCTTTTCACCTGCACGTGTTATGTAGATAGCAGCTTCTTTTTTCTTTGTTTTGATCTTCAACTCTTCAATAGCTTCCGTACAAATACTTCTTTCATTCCAAATCTTTATTTTTTAACATATTAGCACACGCATCCTTCTAATTAGACTTTCATTACTTCATTTTTATCTACAAACATACTCAATGACCAACATTTTGCAGTTGAATAAATCTTCATTTAAATTTAAATAAGAGAGTCTTCAAATGGCAGGTCTCTATAATTTCGATCTGTCTTTTATTCAAATCTAAAATAATTTAAATAACAACAATGAAGCTTAAAATCAATAAAGATAAATAAAATTAAACTAAAATTTAAAGTTGAGAAATGATAAAATATAATAATTATGCAAGTCATCAAGTATGGCATCTTGGATAGTGTGGACATGGAAATTCCCAAGGAGGGTTGTATTGACCGTGAGAGTTACGCTAGAAAAGTTACTATCACCGTATGTTCCCTTTCCCATGGCCTCCATCTTCCTTTCATTTGCCCAGTCTACAATGTTTTGAACTTCCTTTGAATCGCTTCGACTCAACTTCACAATAAAGGGTGGCGTGTGCTTCTATGCCCTTCGTGGTTTTTCACAAAGTGTTGGAATGCCTTGGAAAGGAGAATCTCGACTTAATGGTGAAGGAATTCCTCGGCTTTTAAGGTGCAATAGCTTTGCCAGGTAACATCTGTAGCTTTAGAAAAAGAGGAAAATGTCCAGCTATCTTTGAAGGGTGCTATTTCTAACGCTAAACAGTGAAATGAAAATTTATTTTCTATTTTTGGTGATGGTTGGGAGTTTTCCATTGATAAGGCCAATATAAAAGATTACCCAGTTAGAGCTAATTGGGGTAAAATCCCCGATGATAAGACCCTGTCATTATCTTTGAATAAGAACAAATGCACCCTGGTTGACTGGGTGTGCGAGTGGCCGAGAGAGAATGACCCTGCCGGTTTGTATTTGGAAATCCTTATCTTTGACAGTGTAGACATATTCCTTACCATGCTCAGCCGTGGTCACATTCAAGGACATACCCTTAGGGTTGTCCTTTCCTTGAAAATGACCTTTTCCCAGGCTGGGAGGCCTCAACAAAAGTGCCCTCAGAGTGGGGGTATTGAAATAATAATTGATTCTGGTTTTGTTGTTGGTAAGGCATGGAGAGTTGAAGATGGCAATGTGCAACTCACCTCTGGTGCGGAGCAAGTTGCATAGCCCACCTTTGTAGAGGAGCAGGCACAAAGGAAACATGGGGGTGTGACCGGCAGCCCAGGTCTTGGTGATTTGGGCGCATTTATGAAGCGAGCTGCTACTGATTTATCCATTGCTTGTAACCTTGAGATGCCTTCAAGTGGTGAGACGGGGGCGGCTTCTTTTGAGTTTCTTGTGATTCCATCTTCCCCACTCGTGCCTCGTGAAAAAATTGGTGAGATTTTCTCTACTTTTGCCCTGGGCTTTTGGGGGGAAGGCCCCCATGGCAGTTTCTACTACTACTAGTGGTGTGAAAGGGGGTGATGGCACCAACTCTCATGGAGAAACCTTGCCTATTACCACATTAGGAAAGGATACTTCGCTAACTGATTATGAAAGAGTATTAATCCCTTCCCGCTCCCTGTCGTTAGTTGGCAGTGAAGACGAGGTTTCTGTTCTCAAAGGATTTCGTGTCTCTCCCTTCCTCGTGAATATTGAGAACCAAGGGAGCCACAGTCATGGTGGTGGGGATGATGCAGTTTAGCGTGAGAGGGGTTAGGACTCTCCCTCACATTCGTTCATAGAAGACCAGGAGAGCCTTGTTCATGAAGATGCTGGCAGATCTACTCCTTTCGTGGAGCCTTTCTCTTATGGAGGTGAGGCGAGTGTGGCCCTTTACGAGGGTGATATCGATACTGCTCTCCGTGAGAAGAATGGAGAAGTCCGTTCAGGAGTGGTTGGCGGCTCCGGCCAACTTTATAAGGACTCCGTCGGGGGAGGCGAGCGCCAACAAACACCTCTTCCTCTATGTGCTCTATACCCGTGGGGGACTTTGTTGTGCAGGACATGAGCGAAGTAGAAAATGCAGGACCTCGAATCTCCCCCCCTTTGTAGAGATGGCTAGGCTCCTGAGAGGCATGCTATCTCCCATAAATTTTCCTATTTTTTTTAACTTGTCTTTACTTTTTTTTGCTTTTATTGTCTTGTGACTTTGTTTCTATTGTTGTGTTAATGGCACAAAGGGTTGATGACTTAGCCTCCTTTTTTGCTAAAAGAGAAATCTCTTCCCTTTTGGTCAAGAGGGAAAACTTTAAGGGCTTGTTGAATGAGGCGAACGCAGAGAAGATGAGGCTTAAGGACCACTTCGATCTTGTGGATGGGTACAGTCGTTATTTGGAGGTTGATCTTGACGCCTTCTGCAAGGATCTTGTTGAGTTACATGGCGAATTGAGGTGTGCCTAATCCTTGTATGTCCGAGAGAGTCTTGCCCTCCACATGGCCAATCTAAATTAACTCGCTTGAAAGAGGACGTGGAAATCTACGTAGGGGCTCAAGAGGCTACTAAGAAGATATGCTAGGAGGTGTCTGATGCCTTCACTACCACTTTTTTCAAGCATGCAAAACAGGTAGCTGCATTGATTTGGGTGAGAGAGACGCTAGAGGAAGAGTGAAAAGGCAAGGTTGTTAGGATAGCTGATCTTGAAGTCGATGTGAAGATTGTTCAGGGAAGGTTCGTCGCCTATGAAAAAGAGCAGGAAGGCATTGTCGCTAGACAGGACAATTATTTAAACTTGATAATCAAGCTGACTAAACAAGTGGAACTATGGAAAAGCTAAAGAAAGGCAGGGAAGAGCTTAAGTCGTCGCCAACAATGAGATAATTCATCTCTAGCCCTAGCTGATCGCCTCTTTGGTAGTTCGCAACTACGCATTTGGCTATGGGTATGGGGTTGGAATTGCCCGACTCCAAGGATACTGGTTAGCCAACGTAATAACCCAAATTTTAACTTGTCCTTTTTAATTTACATGCTTAGTCTGATCATAATTCCTTTAGAGTTATTTTGATGGATCTTTGAAACTTTTTGGAAATATATTTATTATTTATTATCTATTCTGGGCCTTTCATTATGAGGAACATTGACAAGTTAGGCTCAAATTGTGAAAGAATGCAAATACGGGAATTTAGTGCCAACCAAGATAATTGAGTAATATTTGGCAGATTTGATGCCCTTGGTAGTCTGAGCATAACTTTCTTATTTTATTTCTGATTAGGATGATTTAAGATGATATGAAAATTCAAGAGAAATATATACAACTTTTATATTTTAAGTTTTTAGATATGTGAGCTTAATCGATGATGAAATTGGGCGTGAAATTGACACGTTTGAAAATGGATCCAAATAGCTGAATTTCACTTTGTTTTCATTTTGTATGTATAATACCCCACGTATAAAGCCGTGACTTAGATGAAATGTATGCTTCTAGAAAAATAAACAAGGAAAGCCTATGATATGAGAGTTTTAGTTACGCAAGCAATGTATTTTTGAAAGAATATTCCTAGACAATTTGGATTGGCTAATCTCGAGCAGTTACGACGTGATTTAGTAATTTGAGCATAAATTTTCCATTAAATATCCAAATGAGATGATTTAAAAGGATATAGAACACCATGATAAATATACACAATTTTCATGTTTTGAGTTGTAAGAGAAATGGATTGAATCAGGGAAGAAATTGGATGGGAAGCTGACGTACCTGAAATGGATTTATCTGGAAACCGATTTAGACATTGGTAACCGACTTTGTGCCTTGACCTATAGGGATATTTTTCTAACACATGTGATAAATTGCCAAGAATAGGGACAAGTGGTCTAATGAGCTTAAGATAAGTTTAAGTCTTATCAAGAGCCAACTAAACCTAATATTAAATGAAATGATGTAGGCTATCACCTAAAGGGGCAAGTGGTAGACAGCAATAGGAACATGTGTAATCTTAGAAATATTTTTATACTTCTTTTATATATATATAGTGATCGACCAAAGGGATAGGAGTTCTCTTCATTTTTTTCAAGAAAAACTCACGGCTAAGGTAAAGGGAAAACCCTCTCCACCTCTTCAAACACTCACTTACTTTACCAAGCAATTCTCAAAGTTTCTAGGAGTGTTTTTTAAGAGATTTTAAAAGACAAAACTCTTCCACAAGTATGATTGCTTGTAGAAAGTTGTAAACACACTATACCTTCACTTATTTATAGGATTTTATTTATATAGATTTAGAATGTAATATGTTGATGGTTATTCCATTTAATTGCTCAATATACTTATAGAAAATGTTATGTGGTTCTAAGTGGGTTTTGTAAGATAAGTAGTGTGATGAATGATGGAAGGATACTTTAAGGAGCATGTTATTATTCTAGAAATGTGTGGATTGAGGTTAAAATGATAATGTGTGAGATTGAATGAATAAAAAAGCCAAATTGAAGACCTACGAGGCTTCAACTATGATGGAATCTTTTAAGATGTTTTTAGTTTACTTTCCTAAAATTCACGATATAAGGATTAATTTAAATACGGCCTGTTAGCACCTTGATTGTGTGGGCTTGGAAATACAGCCTTAACCTCCTGGCAACGATCACTAACGCAAAAGCGAGGATTTCCCTTCTCGAGAATCGTATTTCTATGCCCTTCAGGGCGAGACTTGTATAGTAGACAGGCATTTGATTCCTACCTTCATCCTTCACAAGGGCCGCCGAGATGACATGTGGTAATACCTCCAAATATATGTATAGAGTTTCTCTTAGGTTTGGCTACTTTAACAAGGATGGGTTAGATATATATACTTTTACTACTCTTGAAAGGCCTTGTCACATTCTTTGTTCCAAGGGTGAGCTTTCTTTAGGATTTGGAAGAATGAAAGGCATTTGTCCACTAACTTCGACACAAAACAGTTCGTGGTGGCGACTTTCCCCACTAGTCATTGAGTATCATTAATGATTTTTGGTGGCGCCATGTTTGGCATCTATCTTTCTATAATGGTTTCGATGCCTCTTTTCGACACTATAGAGCCCAAGAATTTTCCCGAGTTGATTCTGAAAGCATATTTAGCCATGTTTAGTTTCATCTTGTACTTGCGCAAGACAACAAAGGATTCCCATAGGTTTGTTAAGTGATAGACAACTTCCCTGCTTTTTACTAAGAGGTCGTCGACGTATACCTCCATATTCCTCCTGATTTGTTCTTGGAACATCCTATTGACCAGCATTTGGTATGTCACGCTGGCAATCTTGAGACCAAATGGCATGACCTAGTAGCAGTAGTGCCCTCTATTGGTTACGAATGCTTTTTTTCCTCGTCCGCCTTGTTCATTTTTATTTGGCGGTACTAAAATAGACGTCCATGAAAATGAGTACCTTATGTCCTGTTGTGGCATCTACGATTATGTCAGTCTGGGGAAGTAGGAAGCTATTGTTAGGGCATGCTTTATTGAGATCAATGAAATCTACGCATATTCTCCATTTTCCATTGCATTTTTTACGAGGACCACGTTGGAGAGCCATTTGGGATAGTGTGCTTCTCTGATGCAGGCCGGAACTAGGAGTTTGTCAATTTCTTCGACTATGACTGTGCACTTTTTGACGCTAACAATCACCTTTTTTGCCAAACTTTCTTGGCTTTAGGGTTGACGTAGAGATTATGTTGGATAATTGTGTTGTCGATCCCCAGCATTTCTGCATGGCTCCATGCAAGCATATCTCTATACTAAATCAACATGGCCTTCAATGCTTCACGGTCTCTTATGCAAAGTTGTCTTGACTTCGGTGGTTGTGTTTGGGCGATTTGGGTACAATTTCACAACCTCCATGGGTTTGTTTATTTTAGCCTGTATTAAACTGCTTTTGTCTATTGCCTTTACTTCTTGCTACTCATTCATTGGTGGTGGCAGAGGGGGTTATTCCCCTTTACTCATTGAAAAAATTATCTTGAGTTCCTGCACATAATATTCATGTACTAGTGTCTACTCATCCCAATTTTGTCAATTCCGCCATTGGTTAGGAACTTCATCTTGAGATAGTAAGTGGAGGTCACTACTTTCAGGTCATTGACGGTTGATCTTCCCAATATGGTGTTGTAAGAGAATGAGACTTTTACCTCGATGAAACCTGATGAGTGCACAAAAATACACTCTAAATACTCTATTTAAATACTAAAAGAAATGAGAAAATAATGGATATAACTCATGCTATTAAAATTAATGGTCATTTATCTTGAGATAGATATAAGCATGATTTAATATATTGATGAGAATATAAAATGCCATATTTTCCTCTCTTAATGTTTAATACTTTATTCTTATTTGATGCCTAAATATACTCATTATTCTTATATTTTGATTTAGGACACAAATAGAGACATTAGGAGCAAATGAAGATAATTGCGGAATTTTAGACAGTTCTGACATCTTTTCGTAATATGGGCATAACTCTCTCATCCAATCTCAGATTGAGCTTATTCAAGATGATATAGAACCGCAAGAGAAATATATATAACTTTTATGTTTTATGTTGGAAGAGATATCCACTCAATTTAAGACAAAATCGACCATCAAGTGGACGCACCTATACTTGACGTTCCTAGATATTTTTCAGCTACTTGCATCAAATCCAAATGTTATTATAATATTTTCCAGCAAGCACTCCTACACCAACTTGGAAATTCAATGATCAATTCATATGCAAGATGAAGTGCACTCAAGTTTCTTCAAAACAAATTATTTGATCACAAGATATTAAGTCATACAAGACAACTAATGGATAGAGAAGCAAAATTGAAACACTCAACCTACAAGCAAAATCCAGCTCATGCATAGTGGGAAAACAAATGATCAAAATGACAACTCACAAATCACTTGGATTCAAGAATGGCACATGGCAAAACAAGTTGAAATTGTGATGATTTTGTCATGACAACTTGCATGAAGGATGCTTATAAATAGAAGGGAGGGGTGTGTGTTCTAAGACAATGCTTAGTGTGGGAGGATGCTTTGGAAGAGCCATTATCTTGAGAGCTTGAGAAAAGAAAAGAAAAATCAAAGAAGAGAGAAGAAAATAATGGTTGGCTCTTCCATATTATCCCTTGGAGAATTTTTGTTGCATATTTTCAATATGTGTAACTAAATTCTCAAGGAGGGCTAGGAATGAACTTGTGTGTGTGATGGTATTTGTAATTTATTTTTTATTCATGTATTTGGTCTTTAAATATTAAAACTCTTTTGTTCTATTATTCTCAATTTATTTGTGATGTTTTTTCGTCTTCAAATAATTATAGAATCTATTTCGTTTATGGATTCAGTCATGCTTTTTCTATTGAGTGAATTAGTTCTATAATTATGTTTGGAGCAATTGATTATCTATATTGATTTAATTCTCTGCTGCAATATCGCCTCTTGGGTATATTGTCGTCGTTGGATTTTCTCAATATCGATAACAATTTATAAGAGTTAAGCGCGAAGAATGATTTTTCAAAAAGTTACATGTGATTTAAATTTTGGTTATTAATGTTATATCTTCCGATTAAGAATTTGGATATAGAATTCTTAATTGAGTTATCAATGAATTAAGAATAAATTTGAATACCACAAATACACAAGGAATTTCCTACGCTCTACTTTTCGTCTCATTTTTATACTTTTCAAATTACTCATTTAGTTTTAATTTACATCACACTCTAAAATTTACTTATCACACTCATTTAATCTTTTTATTAATTTCGTTACTGTTTTTCAATTTCTCAATCCATCTCCCTGTGGAATCGACACCCCAAAACTATACTGCAAACGACCGCGTTATTTTTTGGGCGTAATCAAAATTAAATACTAAAAGAAATGAGAAAATAATGGATATAACTCATGTTTTTAAAATTAATGGTCATTTATCTTGAGATAGATATAAGCATGATTAAATATATTGATGAGAATATAAAATGCCATATTTTCCTCTCTTAATGTTTAATACTTTATTCTTATTTGATACCTAAATATATTCATTATTCTTATATTTTGATTTAGGACACAAATAGAGACATTAGGAGCAAATGAAGATAATTGCAGAATTTTAGACAATTCTGACAGCTTTTCGTAATATGGGCATGACTCTCTCATCCAATCTCCGATTGAGCTGATTCAAGATGATATAGAACTGCAAGAGAAATATATATAACTTTTATGTTTTATGTTGGAAGAGTATCCACTCAATTTAAGACAAAATCGACCATCAAGTGGACGCACCTGCACTTGACGTTCCTGGATATTTTTCAGCCACTTGCATCAAATCCAAATATTATCATAATATTTTCCAGCAAGCACTCCTACACCAACTTGGAAATTCAATGATCAATTCATATGCAAGATGAAGTGCACTCAAGTTTCTTCAAGACAAATTATTTGACCACAAGATATTAAGTCATACAAGACAACTAATGGATAGAGAAGTAAAATTGAAACACTCAACCTACAAGCAAAATCCAACTCATGCATAGTGGGAAAACAAATGATTAAAATGACAACTCACAAATCACTTGGATTCAAGAATGGCACATGGCAAAACAAGTTGAAATTGTGATGATTTTGTCATGACAACTTGCATGAAGGATGCTTATAAATAGAAGGGAGGGGTGTGTGTTCTAAGACAATACTTAGTGTGGGAGGATGCTTTGGAAGAGCCATTATCTTGAGAGCTTGAGAAAAGAAAAGAAAAATCAAAGAAGAGAGAAGAAAATAATGGTTGGCTCTTCCATATTATCCCTTGGAGAATTTTTGTTGCATATTTTCAATATGTGTAACTAAATTCTCAAGGAGGGCTAGGGATGAACTTGTGTGTGTGATGGTATTTGTAATTTATTTTTTATTCATGTATTTGGTCTTTAAATATTAAAACTCTTTTGTTCTATTATTCTCAATTTATTTGTGATGTTTTTTCGTCTTCAAATAATTATAGAATCTATTTCGTTTATGGATTCAGTCATGCTTTTTCTATTGAGTGAATTAGTTCTATAATTATGTTTGGAGCAATTGATTATCTATATTGATTTAATTCTCTGCTGCAATATTGCCTCTTGGGTATATTGTCGTCGTTGGATTTTCTCAATATCGATAACAATTTATAAGAGTTAAGCGCGAATAATGATTTTTCAAAGAGTTACATGTGATTTAAATTTTGGTTATTAATGTTATATCTTCCGATTAAGAATTTGGACATAGAATTCTTAATTGAGTTATCAATGAATTAAGAATAAATTTGAATACCACAAATACACAAGAAATTCCCTACGCTCTACTTTTCGTCTCATTTTTATACTTTTCAAATTACTCATTTAGTTTTAATTTACATCACACTCTAAAATTTACTTATCACACTCATTTAATCTTTTTGTTAATTTCGTTACTGTTTTTCAATTTCTCAATCCATCTCCCTGTGGAATCGACACCCCAAAGTTATACTGCAAACGACCGCGTTATTTTTTGTGCGTAATCAAATTTTGGCGCCGTTGCCGGGGAGACGGTAGAAGAATTTGTAGTTTTTTTTAGTAGTTTGTAAATAAAAAAAAAAAGAGCGGTAGCTTCGTTCATTTTCTTTTTAGCTTTCTGCATCTTTATTTTATTTTACTTTTCTTTTCGTAATTATTTTTTTTTCAGTATTACGTTTTTCTTTGCTTTGCATGCGCAGGTACAGAGACGCTTTTGGACGGTTTGCTAGTAGACCCGTACTAGAATCAGATTCAGAATCTAATTTTTCTAATCGCTTGTTTGATAATTCTTCCAATTCTGACGCGATGAGTGAACACGTGGACCAACCTGTTAGAACCCTCCAAGATTATCTTCATCCCGCACGAACAACCACACCATCCTGTATTATGTTCTCACCTAATGTTCGTCATGTAGATTTCAAAACAGGAATGATACAATTACTTCCGACTTTCCATGGTCTAGAAAATGAAAACCCCTATGTTAATATTAGGGAATTTGAGGAAGTAGTTGCAACATTCCAAAGTCAAAATACCACTGACGACACGGTAAGGCTAAAGTTCTTTCCTTTTTCTTTGAAAGATAAAGTTAAGAGTTGGTTGTACTCACTAAGACCACGGTCTATTGGAACATGGAGTGAGATGACTCAAGTGTTTTTCAATAAATATTTTCCCCAACATAAGACCAATGATTTAAAAAGACAAATCTCTACCTTTGCACAAAAGGATAGTGAGACTTTGTACCAGTCTTGGGAAAAATTTAAAAAATTACTGAGTATGTGTCCCCACCATGGATATGAGAATTGGCGCTTAGTGAGTTATTTCTATGAAGGGCTTACGCCCAGGGAACGTTAATTCGTGGAAATGATGTGCAATGGGGAATTTTTACAGAAAAATCCCGATGAGGCCATAGAGTATCTCAATGAATTTGCTGAAAAAGCTCATACTTGGACTGGACCTAGTGCTACTGATAGCACAAACAGGTCACGACCTACAGGAAATCCGAGTGGTGGTATTTACCATCTAAGAGAAGAGGATAACCTTAAGGTTAAGGTTGAAATATTCACCAGAGAATTAGAGTTATTGAAAACGAAAAACTCAAAGCCAACGCACATGGCTAATCATGCAGACTCTTTTGAACCATGTGTTGTCTGTGGTGAGGTAGATCCCAAGACTGTCCTACACATGCTAACATGAGAGGATGGCATAATCACCCCAACTTCAGCTGGAAGTCTGAAAACCAACAGCCTGCACAACTTTTTAGATCATATCCTGCACCATACCATACACCTCAATCTTTTAGAAATTCTTTAGAAGACACTTTGCATGCATTTATTGAAGTACAGGGTAAGACTAACCAAAAATTTGAGTCTTTAATTATGCAGGTTGTTGAAGAACAAAAGGAGATAAAGAGCCAGGTGTCTAAAATAATGAGTTTCTTGAGTGTAAATGAGCAAGGTAAGTTCCCTTCTCAAGCTCAGTCTGTACCTCATGGTCAACATATGGCACAAGAAACTGTGAAGAATCACGAGTGCCAGCAGATATATATGATTGACTCACTCATAGATAGGGAAGTTTTCACAACTCATGATTTTGATCCCCTTGAGAATTTTATTATTGATTTTGAGTATAATCCTATCAGTGATTCGTCTGATGTAGCTAATATTTGTGCAATTTTTTACAATACTCAAAATTATAGCACATGGGCTTGGCAACCGAAGTTTGAGGAGTTTCTTGAGAAAAATGAAAAACAGATTCCTTCAAGTGGGCAAGTAACCAAAGTTAATCTTAAACCTTGCCACCTACCTGTGAAGTTCGAGCACCGAGCTTATTGGAAAATAAGCGTTTCATTTTTTACCCAAGAGGAACAGTTCTATGAGTGGAAGATAGTCCGGTTGTAAACTTGGTCTACCAACTTTGACCACAGCATGCAACAATAATTATTATTATTATTATAATTATTATCATCATCATTATTATTATTAATATTATCATCTTATTTGTTTTGTTTTGTTTTTATTTACTACTGTTTTCTTTATTTTTGTCTGTAGGATAGTATCATTTTGTCATTTCAGATCACTACTTTTGACGCTTAACGAGCTATCTACATCACACATCAGGTGTATCCTACCCTTTTTAGTTACTCCCCATCCAATTTTGATTATTAAACATTGAGGACAATGTTTCATTTAAGTTGGGGGGTGGAAATACAAATCTGTTATTTAAACTCTGTGGTATATTTCAATCAAAATATAAAAAATTGCCAATTTTTTTTCACACAGGCATCTTTTCACACATGATACTCATGCTCATTCATAACCATTTTGGTGAATTCAACAAACCCATCTTAAATCATTTTGCTAAAGCATCCACAGAAAAATTTTTATGCACTTATCCAAACTTTGTAGTAATATGGTGATTTGACACATGTAACTAGAGAATTATTTTGCTTAAGTATTCATGTGAATTTTGGTGAGAATTGAGAGCTTACAAATATAGAAATTGTGATAAGTATCCATTGATCTGTTGAATTTGACACTTCTTTTGAGAATATCATTACATGGTTTGTAGTAAGATGGTGGATATACTTGGGATATGACAAAAGTCAACTTAGGATTAACGTTTGAGCCTTTCAAGCTGACCTTTTTCATCATAGACCCCTAGCAACCAATTTTAAGCCAATATATACATATGACCTTTTTTGTTCATATCTACATCATCCATACCTCTCCACATTGGAGTATAGCTTATACACTATATTTTCCTACCATTTTACTTCCAAGTGTGTACTAGGTGTGAAATTATCATTTAAAAAAAAAGAAAAGAAAAATGAAAATCATGACAAAAATGGCATGGTGCTAGATGTGTCCATCAAATTATTCATGAAGGAATTCATCAAATTGCGAAGACACCAGTGACAAAAGAAGATGGAAAAGTGTACTTAGTCAAAAATCTAAAAAATTGAAAAGTACATCAAAAGGAAAGTATAGTTTACTGAAAAATTTAACAGAATCCCCTTTATGTATACTTGGAAGTTTTTGAAACATCTTCACATTTTCTTCTTATGAACCCCAACCCTAAACCACATTACAACCCTTTGTGTTGATTTTTCCAATCCTAAGTATGCTTGTGGAAAGAACGGTGGAAATCTCATTTGTTAGTATTCCTATCATAAAATCAATGTTTACTTGTTACTTATATATAATTAGCTAAATTTTCATGAGAGTAAATGTACACCTTTGTCAACTCCATAGAGAGAACCCATACATGAAACACTTCTATACTCGTGAGTTATGGAGTTGAACCTTTTTGCTTAAGATATTCTAATGTTGCATGTGTCGAAACCTCTGATTTGATAAAAATAGTTTGGAACATATACACACTCTGTGGATTGCTATATTTGAATTACTTGTGAAAGGGTTATTGAATTTCTAAGATTGTTTTGATATGTAAATTTGAAAAATGTGTCTTAATGGCCCCTATGTGTGATTTTCTTTGGTCTTTCTCATTATTTTGCATGAAAATTGTTAGGGACTAGCAATGAGTAAGCTGGGGGTGTGATGAGTGCACAAAAATGCACTCTAAATACTCTATTTAAATACTAAAAGAAATGAGAAAATAATGGATATAACTCATGTTATTAAAATTAATGGTCATTTATCTTGAGATAGATATAAGTATGATTTAATATATTGATGAGAATATAAAATGCCATATTTTCCTCTCTTAATGTTTAATACTTTATTCTTATTTGATGCCTAAATATACTCATTATTCTTATATTTTGATTTAGGACACAAATAGAGACATTAGGAGCAAATGAAGATAATTGCAGAATTTTAGACAGTTCTGACATCTTTTTGTAATATGGGCATAACTCTCTCATCCAATCTCCGATTGAGCTGATTCAAGATGATATAGAACCGCAAGAGAAATATATATAACTTTTATGTTTTATGTTGGAAGAGATATCCACTCAATTTAAGACAAAATCGATCATCAAGTGGACGCACCTGCACTTGACGTTCCTGGATATTTTTCAGCCACTTGCATCAAATCCAAATGTTATCATAATATTTTCCAGCAAGCACTCCTACACCAACTTGAAAATTCAATGATCAATTCATATGCAAGATGAAGTGCACTCAAGTTTTTTCAAGACAAATTATTTGACCACAAGATATTAAGTCATACAAGACAACTAATGGATAGAGAAGTAAAATTGAAACACTCAACCTACAAGCAAAATCCAACTCATGCATAGTGAGAAAACAAATGATCAAAATGACAACTCACAAATCACTTGAATTCAAGAATGGCACATGGCAAAACAAGTTGAAATTGTGATGATTTTGTCATGACAACTTGCATGAAGGATGCTTATAAATAGAAGGGAGGGGTGTGTGTTCTAAGACAATGCTTAGTGTGGGAGGATGCGTTGGAAGAGCCATTATCTTGAGAGCTTGAGAAAAGAAAAGAAAAATCAAAGAAGAGAGAAGAAAATAATGGTTGGCTCTTCCATATTATCCCTTGGAGAATTTTTGTTGCATATTTTCAATATGTGTAACTAAATTCTCAATGAGGGCTAGGGATGAACTTGTGTGTGTGATGGTATTTGTAATTTATTTTTGATTCATGTATTTGGTTTTTAAATATTAAAACTCTTTTGTTCTATTATTCTCAATTTATTTGTGATATTTTTTCGTCTTCAAATAATTATAGAATCTATTTCATTTATGGATTCAGTCATGCTTTTTCTATTGAGTGAATTAGTTCTATAATTATGTTTGGAGCAATTGATTATCTATATTGATTTAATTTTCTGCTGCAATATCGCATCTTGGGTATATTGTCGTCGTTGGATTTTCTCAATATCGATAACAATTTATGAGAATTAAGCGCGAAGAATGATTTTTCAAAAAATTACATGTGATTTAAGTTTTGGTTATTAATGTTATATCTTCCGATTAAGAATTTGGACATAGAATTCTTAATTGAGTTATCAATGAATTAAGAATAAATTTGAATACCACAAATACACAAGGAATTCCCTACGCTCTACTTTTCGTCTCATTTTTATACTTTTCAAATTATTCATTTAGTTTTAATTTACATCACACTCTAAAATTTACTTATCACACTCATTTAATCTTTTTGTTAATTTCGTTATTGTTTTTGAATTTCTCAATCCATCTCCCTGTGGAATCGACACCCCAAAGCTATACTGCAAACGACCGCATTATTCTTTGGGCGTAATCAAAGCCCGTCATTGTGGTGGCGATGTGACCATTTTGGCCTATGGTAACCGAAAGTGCAATAGCACCCATGGGTTGGATTGCCCATCTCGAGAATGCTTTCAACAGAGTTGGGGATGAGCGCAAACTATCCGAGCCTAGCTTCTGTTGTCAACTAGAAATCTCCAGGTTGTATAATTGAAGACCAATAGTGTGACAACTAACATGTCGTCGTGGGGGTAGAGGACTCCCTCACAGTCTTCCTCCTCGAAGGGGATGTTCGAGGTTATTCCTAACTTGGCATATTTACTGGGTATGTCCGTCGTGTATACCCCATGGCTTTGGGACCTTCAGGCATTGGCTCTCCATCCTAACGATGTCACGCCACCTCTTGCAATGCTATCCATTATCATGCGAATTTTCCAAATTGAGCCTGCTCCTCATTCCTTGGGGGGTGGGGGGGAGGGTGATCTCTTTGCTCCCTCTCCTGCCTTCTACACCTTGGGTTCCTATTCCTCATTTGTTTGTATTCATGCTCCTCCTCTTTTTGTGGTTTTATATAATTGGCCAACATTTTTTTCAATTCTCCACTTCTCGAAATTTCCTGGACTTGCTTCTTCAAGGTATAATAGTCTTTTGTTCTGTGTGAATAAGTCTAGTGATACCTACAATAGCACTTGTTCTTTCTTAAAGGGTGGCCTTCCTCTTTTGCTCGGCCGATATCGTGATACATTGTAGCTATTGTGGATCAGGTGGTGGCTTTAATCATGCCACTCAATCCCCACTCTCTTTTGTCTTTTTTTTTTAGGATTGTTGATGTTCTTTTTCTTAATTTTTGTTTCTTGCTTCCTTGGTTCTAGTAAAGCGTGTAGCATATCCTTTGCGTTAACAAAGTCGTCGGTGCGGTCCATGAATTTCCTGAGGGTGGAGGAGTGTTCTTGGCTATCTCTTGTATAAATGAGCCAATGGGCCATATTCCACTTATCAGAGCAGCTAGGATGAGCTTTTATCGTGGTTGTTGGCCATCAACCTTTTCTTGTTAAAGAGGGCCAAGTAAGACTTGAGACCCTTGGGCTTGCGTCGTCTTCTGCTCGCCATGAACTACGTGAGGAATTGCTTTGTCAATTTCTTGAAACTAGTGATGGAGTCAGGGCACATTATTCTGAACCATCATCGCGCCACACCCTTCAGCATGAGTGGGAAAACTCAACAGGCTGCCTCTTTAGGAAAGCCATGGAGAGTCATGTACGTCTTGGAATTCTCAAGGTGATCAATTGGGTCCTTGGACCAATCATACAAATCGATTGACGAGATCTTGAATTTTGCTGGAAGTGGAATAGCCATAACCTCTCCACTATAAGCCAAATTTGTGTGAGTGATCAGCTAGTCTACGGAGGACAAGTCCTCCATCTTCTTTGCCATCTCCTCATATTTTTCCACTAGGCTGAGTAGTTTGTCATGCATTTTCTTTTTTTCCAACTCATCACTATTGATCCCCTTAACACTGTGAGCATTTCCTTCGGCGTGTTCATGTTAGTGCGAAAGGGGATTGTCTCTTCACTGTTTTAGTTCTTCATTTTCTTTCTACAGCTACTCTGTGGTCTCTAGGGCTTCCTTCAACCCTTCCTTGGCTTCTGTCAGCCGTGCCGCAATGCTTGTCATCCTTTATTTTGAGACGTTTGCGTACAATCGAGTAGTAGACATGTGAAAATCACATTGAAGTCTGTAGAAAAGAATCCCACAAATGGAATTACTGTAAAGGATGTGTTTCAAACCACTAGGATTGATTGCACAATTGACTTGCGAGAATTAATAAGGATGGCACTAGATGTCTAGGGGACACTCTGATGCCTAAGTCAGTGTTGAATAAGAGAGAAGTGTATGTAAAAAATGAGATGATCTTACCCTTACCCTAAGAAGGGTTATTTATAGAGAATGATGGTCTGGCGGTAACCACTTTCAGTTACAACTTCAAATTCGTATTTCTCCTGATCCCTAGATTTTAGGGAGAGAAAAACTCTATCTCTTAAAAGATATTCAATCTAACAACTTTTGTATATTATGAGTCGTTTGTAGCTCAAAATGTGGTTAAGGGCCATTGTTGAAGCCTATCCTTCCTTTTTGGGCTCTTATCTTTATCTATTTGTGGCCTCAAGCCTATGGATTCTAGGTACCGTACCTTTTTGGGCCAAGCCTCCAGATATGGGTTGAGCTAGTTGGAGTACACAAATATCGCTTCCATCATATATATTATTTTATTTTCGGTTTTCACCATAAACACATCATTAATATAGAAGGAAAATGTCTCAAGAACAAACGAACTCGGCCCTTATTAAATCGATCCTCTGATCCTAAAATCCTGCCATGCATGGCTTTATGACCACTCCCATCATCGACAACTTTGCTACAAACTAATGATATTTTTATCTTATTAAAATGTAGAGAATCTATAAAAGATTTAAATGGAAAGATATGAAAGAATATTAGCTTATCAACACCATTTTTGAATTATAAGTAAAAAAAAAAATGATGTTAGGCACGAGTCTTAGGTTCTATTTGTATAGTAAGAAGAGATGAGATAGTTTTATATGAAAGTTAAAAGTTGAATATAATATTATTAGAATATTATTTTTTAATGTTATTATTATTTTGAAACTTGAAAAAGAATTATTTTATTATCATATGAGAATTTAGAAAAATTATAATACTAAAATGAGATGAGATGGAACTAATTCTGTATCCAAACAGGGTCTTTTTTATGCAAAAAATTGGAATGTTCGAGAAAAATAGTTTTTTGTTTACCTTTTTTTTATAGTAGAATCTAGTTTTTTAAAAAAAAGATTTGTATAAAACTTGTGCATTTGGAACTTGTATAAATAGAAATGATATTTACAATCATAGGTCTATAAGCGTCGTTTACTCTCTTTAACAAATGTGGGTAAATACGCGACCTATATATAAAAATTTATTATATAATGAGAGACATTAGTATTTTGAAAGAAAGTGTGTGAGACTTATTCATCTATAATTGTATTTAGCATTACTCTTAAAAAATGGAATCTATTATTAAAAAATACTTTTTTATGTAGATAGCATATTAATTGTTACTTTTTTTCAAGCCTTTTATGCACTCTACTATGTTAATTCACTCTACTACATCTGTTGAAAGCTTAACTGAATTTATCTTGATCACTTAGGGATTATGGTATCGACCCCCCCCTAAAAAAAAAGTTATGCAATCTTCTTTAAAAGGTTTGTTCCTTCATTACAAATTCATTAGCACTCTAGTACCAACCAAGCTCAATACAAGTGAATTCCTCCTCCTCAAAACATCAAAACAGTTTCAAACTAAATGTGGATGGAGCTCTCTTTTTTGACTGCAACAAAACTAATATTGGAGTTGTCCTACGTGGTTCCAATGATGATGTGATCATGACCATGAGTAGAGTTGAGGTGGAATTTTTGGAGCTTGAGAATGTTGAAGCAATGGCCATCCTCCGAGGCTTGCAGACGTGTCTTCACATTGGCATTCATAGCCTCTTTATTAATAACGACTGTCACAACGTCGTGGAGGAAATACTTAGTGTTACAGAACCTTCCTCGACAAGGAGAGCATTTATCTCACAAATTTGACGCCTTGTGCTACTTTTTACTCATTACTCGGTCAATCATACACCATGACTGGCAAATGTAGTAGCTCATACACTTGCACGACATGCTTGGACAATTTCTGGGATGCAATTGTGGTGGGATGTCGTTCCTCCTTTTATAATTGATGTTGTATATGTTGATGCTTTGCCATGTAAACTCTTTTAAGGCCTTTTGTGCCTATTGCAATGTAGATTATTTTTCTATCAAGAAAAATATTATTATTTTTTTCAAAAGAGGTATGCGAGACTTTTATCTTAGAACTGCTAATATAATTTTTTTTAAATCTAGATTCATTTTATTATATTAAGGTTGTGTTTGGATAGTGAGATTATTTCAAGTTTTTAGTGAATAATCAGGAAATAAAAAATATTGAATAGTAGTAAAAAATAATAAAAAAAATAGGTAAACAAAATTGATAAAAAAAACTAATAGTAGTGGAGTATTCTCAAAAGTCAGAAGAAAAATACTACTTTTCCTATTGATTCTTACCTTTGGGATTTTTTTACTTAGTGGTCAATAAAAAAAAGGCTAGGATAGGCATTAGATAGCCCAATATTTAGCATTGGGCAAAAGCTATGATGCATAGGCGCCTTTTTTTATAATTTTGTTTAAAGATGAATAGGCTCTTGTTAATGGTATGATTTGTCATCATACTCTCTTCATTGCACATGACATGGACAAGGCTACTAGTTTTGCAATGTTATTATATATGATATACCACTTATTTAGATGATGAGATGAGATAAAATAAATTGAAATTGTTTGTGAATAATTTCTTTCATTCTTATTTTTGTCCAGAGGCTTTTTATATTTTCGATTTTATCATTTTTCTTGATTTATAAAAATTTATCTATATGATTCTCTAGTAAATTAATGAAAGACCATATATACTACATATATTTCCAAAATGTTGTGATTACATGTATTAAATAATGATATGTAAAAGACAGGAGTCTTTTAGATGGAAACTGTAGTGTATTATGTGTCAAGAAATTACAAATATATAGACAAAGTACAAAGTTGACAGAAAAGGAAATATGGAAATTATCTAGCCTAGGATCATGCATAGATTATATACATTAGTGCAGATTTACAGGGATTTCATAAATTAATTTGCAGCTTCTATCACTGCAGAAGTTAAGGTCTGAAATTCACATGGCATGGGAGGCAAGTTTGCAGTCATTGAAAGTTTCCTCAATATGCCCCTGCAAGTACAATAGGCCTAGTTTGGATTGGGAGATGAGATGAGTTGAGATGCATTTAGTTTATTTTTTAATATTATTATTGTTTTAGGATTTGAAAAAATTGAATTGAGATTTGAAAAATATATATTATAATTTGAAAGGCTGTATTGGGATTTGTGTTTTGTATAAAAATTTGAAAAAAAATGTAGTAATGAGTTTGAGATGAGTTAAGACAAGCTCATCTCGTCTACGAATCCAAACCGGCCCATAGAGGGACAAACGTTGAGCTTGGTTCGTAGTAGAAAAAACATCGTAAAGACCAGTGGTTTGTTTAGCCCATCAACTAATTGATGTTTGCTAGAAATGAACTTGACTTCAAGTGATGTTTATTGAAATTTTTTCTTGACAAAATGGTAGTCAATTTTAATATGCTTGGTGCAAGCATGGAAGATGGGGTTGGCGGTAAGATATGTAGCACCGATGTTTTCACACCACAGAATCGATTATTGTGGGACAAATATATCGAGCTCTCACATCAAAGATTGTAACCAAAGAGATTCTGCCATGGCATGTGCAACAGCTCGGTATTCGGCTTCGGTGCTTGATCAAGCCACTGTATTTTTTTGGAGCTCCAAGACACAAGATTAGGACTCAAAAATATGAAAAGTCTAGAAGTGGATTTGCAATCGTCGGGGCACCTCGCCAAACAGTATCCGAGTATATAGTCAATTGATTGGAAATACTCAGTCAAAGTAGTAAACCAAAGTTAACAGTAAATTTTAAGTACCTCAAGATTTGATTTACTGCTATCTAGCTTGCTTCGGTTGGCTTGTGCATGAACTACAAGATTTTGTTCACTGCAAAGAGATGTTTGGATGGGTTAAAGAGAGATATTCTAATGTGCCAACTGCACTCCAATATAGGGAATGATTGAAGCTTGTGGAACCAGAAAATAAATAGAGTTGTTGGGAAGAGGACATAGGTGAAGAGAGGCTTGGCTGAATGCATGTTTGTGCGCTGGAGCAAATTGGTGATGTACTAACGTTGAGACAAAAGAAGACCATCTGCAACAAGTTGTATCCCTATCCCAAAAAATAACTTAATCCACCAAGGTCATTCACTACAAATTCAATGCTAAGAGCAGAGTTGAGTTCAGTAAGTACAAATGCACTAGAGCCAGTGATTAAGATGTCATCTGCATAAACCAAGACATAAGTAATGACTGAGCCTTGCTGAGAAATAAACAAGGAGTTGTCTGAGGCAAAATTAATAAAGCCAAGTGTACATAGATGCTCATGAAGTTGAGAATACCAGGGCTTGTGGGCTTACTTTAGTCCATAGAGTTTTATGTAATCGGTGCACATGGTGGGGAAAGCTAGGATGGACATAGTCAAAAGGTTGGCTTATATAGACTTCTTTAGTTAAGATTCCATGGAGAAATGCATTTTGAATATCGATTTGTTGGATAGATTAGTGATGAGGAACCCTAATGCTAAGCACCAACCTGATTGTTGTTGGTTTAACCACTAGACTAAAGGTGTTGGCAAAGTCGATTCCTTGTTGCTAGTGATATCTCTTGATAACCAATCGGGCTTTCCACCATTCAAGAGTCCCATTGGACTTGTGTTTGGATTTGAAAACCCACATGGAATCAACTATATCCATACCAGGTTGCATGGATGCTAAAGACTAGGTGCCATTTTTTATGAAAACTCATCATCCATGGTTGCACGCTACTCATTATGTTTGGAGGCCTTGGAATAGCACATGTGTGCTTCTGGAACAGAGCAGCTAGTGAGATATGTTTGAGGGAGAGGTTACCATATAGTGCCATCACCAAAGGTTTTAAGTTTGACAATATTATTCTGAGCACTTGTCGTCATTTGATGAGCACCAAGCATCGTGAACTCTTCATCAGCAACACACTTAGGTGGCATAGGTCAGTCGGTGGAAGAGTCAAGTGGTTTGGAAACATAGTTGTGGGACGTAAAGGATGGCCCAGGTGTATCTATAGGAGAGGTGTGCATGGGATGTGAAGGGGAAGGATAGGAGTCAGGTGACGTCATTTCTGGTGTAAAGGACGTAGAATGAGAATTTGTATGTAGGGACGACATGATTGGAGGTGTATTGGTGTCGTTGGGAGGAAAAGAAATAGGCCAGGATATCGTTTCAGGATGGGAGATGAGAGGCGGTGCAAATTGAGTATTATGGATGCGAATGAATAGGAAGATTCATCAAATATTACATGACGAGAAAAAATGATGTAGTCTAAACTAAAAACAAGGCATTTATAACCGTGATGAAGATTATTGAATCCAAGGAAAACGCAGTGTTTTGATTAGAAGTTAAGTTTATGTTTTTCGAAACGACAAAGGTAAGAAAAGCAAGCACAACAAAAAATATTTGTTGAATGGATGAAGGTATGGAAAGCAAGCACAACCAAAAATCTTGATAGAAGAAAACTCAGGTGCATGGTTATGTAATTTTTCATGGGAAAGATTTCAAAAGGAGAGGTGGTAAGACAGTTAATAAGATAAGTTGCCATGAGGAATGCATCATCCCAATACGAGTGGGGAACACTAATATGAGAGAGAGTGGAAATGTCAGTTTCAACAATATGGCGATGTTTCCATTCGACGGAGCTGTTTTGTTCGAAGTTGTGTGGACAAGTGACCCAATGTTGAATATTAACATTGGCAAAAAAAAAAAGTATGTAAGGATCAAAATTCGCCGCCCTAGTCTGTTTGAACAAATTTAACTTAGCAATTAAACTGAAATTCCACAAGTTTTTGAAAAGAAATAAATACTTCTATGGCATCGGATTTTTCAAAAATGGAAAAAACCCATATATACTTGCTGAAATGATCAACAAAAGATAAATAATATTTATTTCCATTTATTGACAAAGTTGGTAATAGACTCCATACTTCGAAAATTATTAATTCAAGAGGCATTTGAGAGATAGTCTTTGAATCCAAAAATGGAAGATGATTTTTCCCTTGATGACAAGCGGGCCAAACACTAAGACTTTTATTTGTTGAAAATGGGAGGGAAAGTCTTGAGATGAGTTGACGAACATTGGCCTAGGAAGGATGTCCCATATGACAATATCAAACTTCAAGTGGGGCATGTTTACAAAATTTGGTCTGAGGAGTGGAAGAAAATGTTGGTGATGCTGGAAAAGTGTATAAGACATCCTTAGTGTTTCCGCCTAGTAGAATTGTCCTTGAGTCCTTGTCCTTCACCAAAAAATTAGAGAAATAAGTTTCAATAAACACATTATCTTCATTAGTAAATTGGCTTACGGAAAGCAAGTTTTTCTTAATGGTAGGGGCATGTAAAAGATTAGATAATGAGAAAGATTGAGAGGGAGTTTCCATATTAGTAGTTGAACCAATGTGTTTTATGTGCAAACCTACCCCTTGGTTACTTGTATTTGATCACTACCAGCATATGATTTAGCATGTATGTGAGATGTTGAAGGTCGCGTGTGTGGTGATTTGTTGAACCAATGTTGGGGTACTAGTTTGTACTTAGTGCAAGAGAAACAAGCAGTCAGATAGGCTGAAGGAGCAAACAGATATGCTGACATTGGATTGCTATGTGTTTAATTTTGTTACACACCTGACAAGTTGGTCGAGGAGTGGATTGAGAGGACTAAAAATGACCTGATGATTGAGAGTGATTCCCTCACCCACAGTTGGTGCGATCACGACCCCGAAAGTAATTTTGATTCCAATTAAATAATTGTTAAGGTGAATGTTGATATTGATGTTGTTTTCCACCACAATAGTATGATTCTTATCTGGTTGCAACATTAACCGTGCCAACTGTTACGTCACATGTGGAATGATGTTGCTCAAGTCTCAACTCAAAATTGAGTAGATGACTAAACATCTCTTAAGTAGGTATTTGATCGATGCGAGTGGAAAAATAGGTGACTATTAATAAGTGATAAGCAATAATCATGCAAATCAAATCTCCCACGATCACTGTTTTGCAACATCCATGGAGATTATTGTGCTTACTTACTTAATTTAAACCTATGTAATATTCAGTACAGAAAGCAACATTAATAATGTTAGTTTCCTTTCTTGTATACGTTAGCAATGTATATATTGACAATACTCAAGGAATACAAGTGTGATAGTTTTCCAAACCACGATACTGTGTGTTATATCGCTTTATGGTATATAGAGGTGTTTCTTCTCCAATGAGTTGATCATTTTTTCCCTGCTTCCACTATGGCTCAAAACCCTCCCCTTGTCACCAACTCCAATAGCTCCCTTCATCATCCTAAACCCAATATTATTGCCATTAACGACAATGCCTAGCTCCCTTACAAACTCACCTCCTTAAATTTTCCTACTTGGTGTGCCCAACTTGACAGCCTTATCATTGGGCATGACCTTCAAGGCTTTATCAATGGTTTCAACCCTTGCCCCATACTCGAGAATAACCCCATAGCAGAAGTTATTTCTACTCATATCGTTGGATTCACCAAGATAAACTTCTTTTCAATGGCATTTTTGCTTTAATCCTTGAAAATATTCTGCCATTGATTACTACTTCTAGCACCTCTAAAGAAGCCTGGCTTAAATTGACTCACCTCTACGCCAATCAGTTTAGAACAAGAGTCATGCAACTCAAGGACACACTCACGCCTTTAAATCGAGGTGCCAAAAGCGTCACAAATTATCTCCAACAAGTAAAACCTATTGTTGATGAACTTGCTTTAGTGGATTCACCTTTAACCAATGACGATCTCACGTTGTACATTTTCAATGGTCTATGACCAGAATATCATGACATTGCAGGTTCCATTCACACACGTGAAAATCCACTCACTTTTGAAGAATTGCATGACATACTCGTAAGTCATGAGACATATCTTTAACGTCTTGAGATGCTGTAACAAACTACGATTGCCATTGCCAACTACCACCAGAAGAAAGCTTCTTCTCCCTCTTATCGGGGCAAACCCAATAGAAGCAACACACACTCTAATCAGCAATCTTTACAGCACACAAACTCCAACTCCTCTAATAAGTCATCCATCATATGCTAGTTCTATGCTACACCAGGTCACATGGCTCATCAACGCTACAAGTTTTGAAACCCCTCCTCTCCAACTACAAATTGTGCTACCACTTGTCCTACTATCAACAAGTCTTGGGTGGTTGTTCTAGAGCATCTCACTATATCACATCTGATATGTCTAAATTGTCCATCCACTCTGAGTATGATGGAACCGATGAGGTCATAATAGGTGATGGATTAGGTTTGAAAATCTCTCACATTGGCAGTATCAATTTACAACTTCCTAATTAAAGTGTTGCTCTTACCAATACTTTATGTATTCCTGAAATTCATAAAAACTTGATTTTAGTACACTAATTTACCAAAACCAATAATCTTGTGCTTAACTTTCATCCTTAACATTTTTTGTGAAGTATCTGATGTTAGGGGCGATACTAATGCAAAAGTAATGTGACAATGGCATCTACAAAACTTCTTTTTGCTATGATGAAAACCCGAAAGCAGTCTTTACCACTAAACATGCTTCCTCTGAACTTTGGCATAACTGATTGGGGCATCCTTCTCGCAATTGGTCAATCATTTGATTAAAGTTTTCAATTACCATAAAATCAACGAATGTCTACCTCTTTATATTCCTCATGTTCCATTAATAAAAGTCAGAAATTACCATTTCATGATTCAAGTATTTTGAGTTCCTCACCTCTTAAATATTTACTGATGTTTGGGGTCCTGCCCCTCATATATCACTTGAGGAATTTTGATGCTATGTCTTATTTGTTGATCATCACACCAAGTATTTGCTAATACTTTCCTATGAAACTAAAGTCAGAGGTCTCAAAAATTTCTCCTTAGCTCTAAACAATTTTGGAAAAATAATTTTCTTTTCCTATCAAATACCTCTACTCTGACAATAGCGGTGAATTTGTCACACTTAAAGGCTACCTCAGCCAACATGGAATAAGTCATCTCACAACTACTCCACACACTCCTGAACAAAATGAAGTGGTCAAACACTGTTACAGGCACATTGTGGAAACAAGGATTACTTTACTCCATCAAGTAAAACTTCCAATTGCCTACTGGAGCTTAGCTTTTCAAACCGCGGTATATTTAATAAACAGAATGCCGACATCAATGCACTCCTTCAAATTCTCCTTTGAAATATTGTTTAAGTACCCTCCAAACTACACCAAATTTTAGGTGTTTGGATGTCTGTGCTTCCCTTGGCATAAACCGTATTACCAACATAAAATGGATTCAAAATCTCACTCGTGCATCTTTGTTGGCTACTCCACCTCACAAAGTGCATACAAATGTTTTGATTCTACCACAAATCAGATTTTTCTCTCACGACATGTCAGGTTTGATGAGTCTATTTTTCCCTCCATCCCTGCACTATCAAACTCACCTTAAGTTCCTCATGCTTCTGATCCATCCCTCTTACTTCTCAACTATATACAACCAACAAATACCCCAACTATTTCGAGTTCTCTACTAGAAAATGTTGGCAACCAAATGTAGTCATAATCATGCATCAGTGTGACTATTGAAGCAGCTTCCTCTACAAGTACCCATCCCAACATTGCAACTCCACCTTTGGCCATTGAACAGGTTGTTGAAAATAGACCTTCTCAGCCAACTCGTATGATCACAAGGTCTATGAATAATATCCACAAATTCAAGAGGCTATACCTGGCCACCAAGCATTCAATACCGCCCCAAGGATTCACAGTGGAATCACGCCATGAGTGAGAAATTTACTACTCTTGTTCAACATGTCACTTAGCAATTGGTACCTCCCACACGACGATAGAATTTAATTGGCTCCAAGTGGGTATTTCACATCAAACGCAAACTCGATGGCTCAATTGAGCGCTATAAGGCACATCTTGTTGCAAGGACTTTCATCAGCGCCTTGGACTTGATTACACAGAAATATTCTCACCAATTTCCTACCACGATTAGAATCATCCTCTCTCCACCAATTGTCAAGCCTACCACGATTAGAATCATCCTCTCTCTTGTTGTGATGAAGGGCTGGACAATTCGTCAACTTAACATGAATAACGCATTCTTACATGGCACCTTAACAGAGGATGTATTCATGGCACAACTAGTTGGTTTCATTGACACAAATCATCCTGAACAACTATAGCGTCACATGTGGCGTCGAGGCCACCAAGGAGGTAAGATGTAAATTCTTGGTCGAGAAGGGGCTGACCAATGGCAACTAAGGCATCTCCAAACAACTTCATTTTCTGAAAATATTCAAAGAGAGGCAAATTATCTTTCTTGATTGTTGCCATGAATCGGAGAATTTGTATTGCATGCACAGTTCAGTGAGTAGAGAACATTTTCTCTTATGATAAACACTCATCTCTAGAGGTGGTAAGACCAACCATTTGAGCAAGGTTGCCATCAGACAAGGAAGACATCAAGGTGCTAAGCACTACCTAGTCTTGGAGATACCAGGTGGTGATGATTTCGCCAATCCATCAATGAGGATGCCAAGTCAAGATTAACAATGGTGATGGGTGGTGGTGGATTTGATCCATCCATAAATCTAAATAGGCATTATCCACACTGGATTGCTGGTAAGGGAGGACTTGAGTTTTTCATGGTAGATAATTGTCTTGGTTAATTTGATTGTGACTAGGATTTGGATGTTCATTGGGTTGACGGACATTAAGGAAGAAGAGACCATTAGACTAGTGAAGCTTGAAAAAGGTCACGATGACGCTCTCATACCATAAAACAGAGGACCTTTTGGATGGAAACCATGCCATGTATTACATGTCAAGACATTACAAATATATAGACAAAGTATAATGTTGGCAGCAGCGGAAATATGAAATTATCTAGCCTGGGATCATGCACAAATTATATACATTAGTCATGAAGATTAATTGGGATTCTATAAATTGATAATTTGTAGCCTCTATCACTGCATGAGTTAAGGTCTGAGATTCACATGGCATGGGAGGCAAGTTTGCTATCATGAGAGTTTCCTTAACAATCACCTCATTGTTCTTCTCCTTTAATTTCTATTATTCTATTATGTTTCTAACATGTAATACCTTAGTCAATAAGGAATATGAATAATTCACCTGCAATAGCTAGTTCATAAAGATAGTTATGAGTGCTAAAAGTTTCACATTGAATCCCGCTTTATGAAATTAGGCTTAATTATAAGTACTTTAATAAAAGTTGCAACTTGACTAGTCTCTTTGAGATTATGGTGCAAATGTGACTAGAACTTTTCCTAGATCTCACTTTGTAAGTACTGTTAAGCATATAATAACAAAATTTACATATTTTCATCAACATATATTTTTTAGATATTCGGTAATCTCATATAGTACTAATATGTACGTTTTGATTTTGAATATTGACTTTATCTTTTTTCCAATTAATTAAATATTCCATCGATTGAAAATGATGCAAGCTAGGAAAGTTTGCAATCTCCAAACCCTACAGTAGTGGAAACTGCGAATTATACTAGTAAGTCAAATTGATGTAGTTTACCAGAGGCGAAACTAGGATTTGTTATTTGAGAGGGTGATTGACAAAATATATAGTATATGTGAATATGAGTTTTTTACTTGCACATGATTATATATAAAAATAATAATCATATTTTATAAAATTATATATAAAAATACATGTTTATAAATCATTTTTTTAAAATTTTTACAATTTGTTAAGAGCCCATTACAAAAAAAAAAATGAACTTAAGATTTCTCTTACAAATTAAGCTTGATAATGATCTTTCATAAAATAAAATTAATCTATTATCATTTCTAAAGTAAAATTATTGATAATAATTTCTCAATATAAATTAGCAAATAATATATAAAAAATTCATATTTCTAATCATCTACATAGTTTAGATAATCTAAACATATCTTTAAAATTTAGTTACATTAGCACATTAAGTTAAAATGAGAAAGATAATTTAGGTGTAAATAAAAATGTAGAGTGAGATTAGGTAAGTATTAAAATTTGAAAAAATAATTTTAATAAAATTTTTAGAGGTCCAAGAATTGGGGAGGCAAATTTTTTATTTTTTAATAAATTGGTGTGAAATTTTAATTATATAAAAAAATTATATATATATATTTATATCCTATATATAATTTTTAAAAAAACTTTTAAGTGATTTTAAGCAAGTTCCAAATTGAGTAGTCTTTTTGGTATTCTAGAGCAGATGTGGCTAAGGCCGTTTTCTCAGCGTATTTCTTCACAAGATACGTATTTCTTCATGCTCCATACTCTAGATGCAGGCTCCTATGATTGGCTATAGAAATAATTTTATCTTATTTTATCATTATAATTTTTTTAAATTTTTATATAAAATATAATAAAGATTAATTCAAACTTTTTCAAATTTTAAAACAATAACAATAATAATAAATAATATTTTTAATTTTTAACTTTCATTTAAAATTATCTTATAATCTCATTTCATCTTATTTATTATTCAAATAAAATAATATTATTAATTAGTATATATGGTCGACTTTAAATATATTCCATCTTGTTATAAAACTAAAAAGAAAACTACTACTATTGCAAGAGAAATATAAAAGAAATTCTCTGAAACTTTCTTTCTCTCTCTATTTTCTTATGAATTTCATTACAACTGAAGCCCATATTTATAGGCGTTGAAGTTACTATGCAAGTTACTATGCAAGTCACTATGCAAGTTACTATGCAGATTTTAAAATAATAGTGGTGGGGTCATTCACATAATTTTAGTGGTGGGACAGGGGGCGGCTGCCGTCCCTCCACTTACAGAATTCATAACACTCCCCCTTGAATGACCACCCATAAACAATCTGCCTCGTTAAAACCTTGCCAAGGAAAAACCCAGTGGGAAGAAAAACCAATGGCGAAGGAAAAAGAGTACAGTCTTCTTATGTATCCACAAGTGCTTTTAAGATTGCCTCATTAAAACCTTGCAAAGGAAAATCCAATGGGATAAAACCTTAGCGAAGGAAAAAGAGTACAATCAACACAAGTCTTCAGGACTTTTACTCCCCCTGGAAAGTGCATGACGATAGATTTTGAGTCTTCACATTTTAATATTCTGCACAATTTTCTTGAATGTCGCAGTTGGTGATGTATTCGTGAATAAATCTGCCAGATTATCACTTGATCGTATCTTTGATATATTCTCCTTTGATTTGAGTGATACAAGCAGCATTATCTTCGTATAAAATTGTTGAGCTATCAAAATACCACACTTTTCTTGGATATGTTGAGTCATTGATCCCAGCCAAATATACTCTCGACTTGTTTCATGAATTGCAATAATCTCTGAGTGATTTGAAGATGAAAAATAATATCTGGTTGACAAACTTAATAAAAATCTGATACCTGCAGTAATACTTAAACTCCCCCTGATAATATGCATTAGTGTTTCAAGTAATAAGCAAATATAATTTCAGTATATATAACAAGTTAAGAATTCAAACACGATCTCCAACTAAATAATGCATTAGAGAGAGTATGATAATATTTTCATCTAAAATTTTCTCCCCCTCATTCGGCGTTATTAGGAAGAACTTGTTTATATACGGCGGAAATAACATTGGAAACCATCTATGTATGATAAAAGCTGTAAAAGCTTTGAGGTCTAATATTATCGGTTCGGCGGAAAATCAAATCCGCTTGACATTGTGGACAAACGAGATCTTGAAGAGATTTGAAGCCTTCGGGTTGTTGTTTAAATATAACCAATTTTACCATTGGTTTACTCCAGCAAAAAGATTTCGCATTCCTCATAGATTCAGTTGTTGTTCATTCAGAATGATATTATGTCTGATAGAAATTCTAATGTCCCAGATTTGAACCATGAACCTTTTATACCTCAACCACTCATATTTTCTCCTGAGGCTGTCAACACCATGATAGGAGCAGAGATATATCTATCTAGTAAATCTGATCCTGAAATTGTTGCAGCATCAAGAACCCTCAGTGCTCAATATGCTGCCTCTCTTACAACCATGTCTCAGAGTCTATTGGCGAGAACGAGTGAGGTTGATCATCTTAAAACTCAAATATCTGAGTTGCATCAAACGCTTGCAACTAAAGATAGTAAAAATAAAGATTTAAGACAAGAAAACAAGGAGCTGAAGAAACTTGTAGATTGGTATTCTCGTGACCTGAAAACACGAGTAGAAGAGCTGGAACGAGAGAGAGCTCAGATACAAAGTCAACAACAGCAGCTAACGGCAGAGGTTCAACGTTTACAAGAAAATAGGGATAGCTGTAATTAATCTCGCTGGCTTTTGAAATTATGCATCCAGCATATCTTGTAAAGTGAGATTTGAAGAGATGATGCTTTGTCTTGTTCTTATTTCCATTTCTATAAGAACCGTCTTTAGCTTCATTTAGTACGCATCAAATCTTCTTCTCATATCTATAATTCATCTGTATTTGTATTCTTATTCTACAAATTTCCAATGGCTCATCAATTTCCTTTTACTATTTCTCACGATCAACATATGAGGTATCCTTCGCCTCAATTACAAGTTGTTCCTGCATCTTCCGCAGGTGCCATGTTGCAGCAAGCAAATGATCTGGCTAATAAGTCAGATCGTGAAGCTGTTTATGAGCTGGTGACTCTCGGCACCAGATACTCCTCCTCTATTGTCGGATTTTCCAACCGATTACAATCCAAAAATCGTCAGATTGAGGAGCTTAACGAGAAGGTTTCTGTACTTCAACGACTCGTTCAAGAGTCTGACAGAAAAATTACAGACTTAAAGCAAGAGAATAAGGATTTAAAATCCTTACTTGCCTCTTCATTTCGACTGCCCAATCCTTTAGATAAGGATGGTATGTTGCTTTATGAAGAGCAAATGCATTTGAGAGATGAGGCTAGAAGTCTCAAATTCTTGTAACTCATCTATCAATTGAATAATAAGATCTTTCATTTTCAAATGCATTCCTTAAATTTATAGTAACTCTTGTAATCTCTTCAGGAGTTCTAACAAGGTAAATCATCAACGTAAACTGGAATAATGGCAAATCCGGATTCTGATAAACATATGGGCATATAGGATTATTCTTAAATCCTTCTTTCAATAGATACTCGTTGATTCAATTATACTGCATGCGTCCGGATTGCTTTAACCCATATAAAGATTTCTGAAGCTTTATAAAGTACATACTCCTAAATGTACTTGGATTAAATGCTTCAAGTATCGTATATCTTTATATATGTAATGATCTAATGATCCTTATAAATATGCAGGGACCACATTCATTAACTGCATATCTAATCCTTTTGTAATAACCAAATCGATTAAAAATATGAATGTGATTGCATTCATACCAAGGAAATATGTTTCCTCATAACTATTCTCGGGTTTCTGCAGGAAACCTTGTGCGACAAATTATACCGCACAATTTCATTTCGCATTACGCTTTCGTATAAATACTCATTTATATCTGACAGATATTACACCCTTTGGTGTTTGGACAACAGGTCCATTGCATCTCGCTTCACTAGCGAGTTTAATTCAGTTTTAATAACTGCTTTCCATTTTGGCCAATCATTTCTACGTCGACATTCTTCGACGGATTTTGGCTCACTTTCTTCATTACTTCTGGTAATGTCACGTGTTATCATATATGTTGTCGACAACAGTTTTATTTCTATCCATAAATTTTCCAGTACTCATGAAATGTATTGAGATCTCATTGTTCCTCTCCAGGGGAAAACATTTCATGAAACACCTCTACAGGAGGTTCCTCTTCAGGAGGTTTATACTCTTCAGGAGTTACACTCTTCAGGAGTTACCTCTTCAGGAGGATTAGAAAATACGGTCTCTTCATGAGCACCGATTTTTATTTTTCTTGTGCACCAATAGGTTTTCAACGCTTCAGGTGTATCTTAGACTCATTTATTGCTGTTTTAACAACTCGTCCTTCAGGGACTTCAATTCTTGCTTAAGCATTAACAGCAGTAATATATGATTTTACAACACCTTTAGTGTCAGTAAATACATCATGTAATTGATTTGCAACACTTTGCAGATAAATAATCCTCTGAACTTCTGGTTCACATTTATTTATAAGAGGATCAAATTTAAACAGGACTTTATTATCCCAAGTAATTTCTTATCGTGCTTCAGGCACCGATATTTCATTATTTCAAAACATGATGAAATATTAATAAACTTATATATAAAAGCTTAGTATAAGTAAATCAAGTGCATGGCCGTACAACAGGTACGTGACTACTGTTTAGTCATATCACATCTATGACAAACATTTTCATATTTTTTTTTATGAAGAATTATTCTGAGGGCCTTTACCCTTTTCTGAGTTTGATCACTTCTGGTGATACGATATATTTTTTATCATCTTTAGTGTTGTCGCTTTTGGGACCAACACTTCTATAATTTTTCTACCATGTCTACGCCCTTAGTTCCCGTTCACTTCTGGGAATTGTGTAAATTCGATATCATTAATAGGACGTAACTGGTGTAACAAAAACTCATTATTTAGCTCAATCACTGGAAGACAAAACAAAAGTTCAGAATATTTGTTGAACTTTCACTCTTGATATTGCTACTGCAGGAGCACATTCGAAGTATGAAAAATAATGTCTTCTTTTATATATCATCATCAGTGACATTTTCACTGCATAATTTTAATATTGAGCTGATTTTAAAGAGTGCAGAATATTCAATACCACTCTTAAAATCTTGCAACTTCAGGTGCAATAAATCATAATGATCTTTTGAGAGGATTACATCTTCTGGTGCTTATATCACTCTCTCAATTCATTTCACACAGTAAGATGATTTTTCATCATGAGATACACAGCACGGTCCTTCAGGGACACATGATTTTCTTCTATGATTGTATCTTTCAAGTTCATCATCATATCCAAATAGATCTCATCAAGGATCCTGGATAAATAACATTTTTCAGAAATGTCAATAGTAATAAATATCAATATTTGACATTATATTACAAAAATAAATCTGTGAATTTAAGAAATATATTCACATTATCATGAGAATAAAAATAAAATTTTATCAAGTAATATTCAGAAATATTACCTTTAATATTTATCTCAAAGACTGCAAATAATATATTGAAAAACTTACTTGAAGTAGAAGACCACTAGCTTCAGTATCGGTAGAACCTCGTGCTGATAACGTGTTATAAAACTAAAAAGAAAACTACTACTATTGCAAGAGAAATATAAAAGAAATTCTCTGAAACTTTCTTTCTCTCTCTATTTTCTTATGAATTTCATTACAACTGAAGCCCATATTTATAGGCGTTGAAGTTACTATGCAAGTTACTATGCAAGTCACTATGCAAGTTACTATGCAGATTTTAAAATAATAGTGGTGGGGTCATTCACATAATTTTAGTGGTGGGACAGGGGGCGGCTGCCGTCCCTCCACTTACAGAATTCATAACACATCTGATCTTATTAATATATATCATCTCATCATATTTTATTTTATAATAATTTTGATATCACATGCATGATCCGGGAAAGTCAGGATCGAATGGCCAGCTGGTCTGCACATCGCTGATGTATATATTCTTATTAATTGGAAGATATCACATGCATGGGTTTTAAATTATTATATGACAATTTGGCATTCCAGACAGTACTTATGTTGTTGGAACTTGGAAGACATCATCAAAAGCTGTTTTACTAAGAAATATTAATGTAACCGACACACGCCACATTAGATGTCCATTGGATATAATTATATGCAGAAAGATTTCATTATAAGACACAAATTTATGTTTATAATTTAATCAAATTCTGTGCATTTGAATAGGCCCCACAAATTGCAACAACCAATTGCCACTGAGTCACCATCCATTAATGGCTTTGACATCGATCCTGACAAATCATGATCACATTTAGCCAATTTTCTTCCACATTTCTGAATTTTTAGTTCCGGCCTTTCATGTTCCACAACTTCTGATCACAAGATTATGAGAATTTTGAAGTACTTTGGTTTGGCAAATTTCTATGTAACTTTCACTGATCATTTTCCTGATCAGCCCCACTAATTGCATGACCCATAAAAGTGGTAATGATCTCTTCAAGATATTGAAGCATGTGCTGTTCCTTTTCTTTAATCATCACTACCTCCACTAACTCCTTATAGATTACACCATTTTTCTATCATGCGTTAGGTACTGAGGAGGTCAACTGATCAGTAACCCAATTACTACTTCAAATTTAAACTCAACCAAATGACAATCATGTTGGCGTATGAGGAGGGAGAGAGAGAGTATTTTTGTAAGATTTGCATGCATGCCCCTTTCTTAAGGAACATTAATTAACATTGATAGAGACCTAACCAGTTTAGAGGAATGAAAGGGTAATTCAAAAAATTGTCATCAGTTAAGGCAAACCACAGAACATTTAAATTATATAATTGTTTTGGAAAGGAGGTTAATAATCTATTTGAAGTGAGCTATGACTTAATGAGCAGAAGGTGGCTTGCCTGGAAAGAGGAGTTTATGGTGGTGTTTCCACTATCAATTTTTTTTTTCTAGAACTTATTTTTGAAATTCAGATCTTTTTAGAGTTTGTACATGTACAGTCTGATTAAATGTTTCTACAAGGTCAATGCCCATACGTGCCTTTTGATTTGCCATTCCTCTGTTGAATTCTTATCCTTTTGATCTTTTCAATAATTATTTGGGTACTGCATACACTTAAAAGAAAAAATAAACATAATTAACTAATTACCTACATCTAAAAAGACTATTTGCATTCAAAACAAACTGTTTTGATTACGAATAGCCTTTTTAGATATAATTAATTGATTATTTATGTTAATATTTTCTTGTAGTGATAAAAGATGATCCAGCAGCTGAGCAAGAGGTCCACTTATTTCCCATTAGTGATAGGAAAATATTTTAAATATAAAAGAATTATACAAAAATAAACCTAGAAACTAGTATCTCTTGATATATATAATACGTTAGATTGTAAAATACATATTTTTATTATAAAGTAAATTTAATGAATTTTATAAAATTTTATTAATTTATGGATTTATTTTGTATAATCTCTTTATGTATATAACAATTTTCATAACAATAAAGTAGAAGTTCATATATTTATATTAATTAAATCATTTTGGTTCTCTTGTGCATTGATAGTGTTCATGTAGAAATATCAATATTTCTGTTGCCTTTGTCCTGCTAGCTTGTTTTGTAGAGATGGATGACCCCGGCCAGCTCGGGATCTTCATATACTATAAATAAAGCATCTTCTTATTCGGTGGTGGCTTGTTCCTTTACTTGTTTTATCTTTCGGTGGTGGCTTCTTCCTTATCAGCACATGTGGCTTCTCCCTTATCAGCACACTAATGCTGTACACATAAAGAGTATTCCACTTAATATATGGTAATTTTCGTTTAAATTTTCTAACAATTATGTTTGAGCCTTCATATCATCTATTTGGCAAGAGTTAATTTGCTAAAAAAATGTTTAAAATTAAATTATTTTGCAAAACAAATCTTATTAGGTAGGCAGTTCAGATTGTATTTTCCGTACCAATAGAATTATAATATATATATATATATTTATATATCCTTAGTTTATTTTATGCACTCTTGATTATAAAAGACTCCGGCCCAATTTGAATTTCACACTCACCTTAATTCATTTCAACTCATTTCTATTTTATCATTATATTTTTTTAATTTTTCATATAAAACACAAACCTCTATATATATTTTTTAAATTCTAATATACATTTTTAAAATTTTAATACACATTTTAAAATTTCAAAATAATAATAATATTAAAAAATAAATTAAAATTATCTCAATTCATCCCATCTCTAAATCCAAACGAGACCTCCATCCCTCTAAAGTTTTTGAGGTTAAGCAATATCTCAAAATAATACTTTGAATTAACTAGAATTTCATAATTTTTGCAACTGAATTTCTTAGTTTTCAAATCAGTTTCTTATTGGTCTCTTTAGATTTTGGGCCTTTTTCTATATGCTTTACTTTTTTATTATTATTTAATGGAAGTGTTTGTTGGGTAGATTATGCAAGATCTCGTGGAGGCAAACTAAGCCACAAGACTCCAAGCTTTGCAAGTTTTGAAAGTATGGCGTGTAAAGAAAGGTGACGGCAGAGAATAACATCTTTTAATGGATGATTGAGTTTAGCATGCATCGAATACTCTATTGCCAAATAATATGTGACGAATCATACAAAGTTAAGCTAATATGCACATGTAAAATATAATAACTATCAAATTATTTTTTTTAAAAAAAAATTATTCACATTTTCATCATTTTTAAGTGTAGTTTGGATAATTAGATAAAATGATCATATGTTTTTAAATTAAAGTTGAAAGTTAAATAATTATTATTTTATATTATTATTATTTTAAAATTTGAAAAAATTAAATTATTTATTATATTTTATTTAATAATTTAAAAAAATTAATAATAATAAAATCAAATATTTTTACTATACAAATGTGCCATCATTAGCCGTTGTATAGAAATAACGAATAACTTTTTAATCGTTTGACTGATGTCACATTAAAAAATCATAAATAATAGAACGATGAACATTGGTTTTTTTAAGGTTTGGTAGGCACGTAGCCATTGTGCTTTTAACCCACCCTAAAGTAAACCCATACTCGTGAGTTTTCTTTCACGAAAATTCATAGATATATATATATATATATATATATATATTATATTTCTATATATATATTTATTGTTATAATTATATTGTTATAAAAATTAATATTATATTCCATACTTTTTATCTTATTTTCATTTTAACATATAAGATATGGCCTATTTATAAAAATTATTTAATAAAAAATTATCTAATAATGATAAATGTAATATATTTTAATAGAATGGAAGTAAAATAATAATATGATGTATACAATTTTCTTTATATAAATGATTATAAAAAGAGTTATGTGCAGATTATTATTCTTTCCTTTCACAGTTGGAATGCAAATGTGAGAAGAAAAGAACTGAACAAGCGAAATGCAAAACAAATAGGAAAATGCTATTTCTCTCCCCTTCTATTAATCCCGTTTCCTATCCCGTTTAAATTTTTATTTATTTTTTGTCAGTTTTTTTATATAATTTTTAAATAAGTATTTTTAAATAATATTATAATTTTTTTATATTTTTAAAAAATAGTTCAAAATGTTAAAAAAATATATGTAAAAAAAAATTATATGATATTTTTAATATCTTAAAATATTTTTTTTAAATATAAAAAAATTATAATATTATTTTAAAATATTATTTTAAAAATTATGTAAAAAATACTGAATTAAAAAAAAAACTTAAACGAAATAAGAATCCGAAACAACATGAGCGGGATAATTTGCAGCTCCCAAACAAATATATTCTGGATGAGAATGACATTGGACAAAAGGCGAGGAGTAGACGCACAAAATTATGATTGATTAGTACGGCAGATTATTATTACTTAGAATTATTTGTACAACTTAACGAATGTCGAATTGTTCAAAATGGTGACTCTCTCATAATTATCTCTTTAATAGACTATTTCCGGCATTCTCCATTTTTGATTTTCAGTATTACCTTTTCGAGAGGGGATGGCCAGAGTTTAAGTTTCGACCACTTCCTCCCTTCCCTATTTTTATTTTCACACTAGTTGTTAGTGTTTTCTGCCCTTTTAGACTTGTTTTTCGTCCAATTAAACTACCATGCAGTTACTCGCTAGTCTTCTTCTTGTCGGCAATCTTTGTTCAACACGCGTTGGTTCTGCTCCATGTGTTTTTCGACAATATGATGGAACTTTGGTGGCCATGTGCGGCACTAGCGTCATCAGCGGTCCCGAATCCGACTGCCAGTCTCTCTTTCTTAGTGGTACGTGTCTTACACGAGCTGCCGTCAAAGTTGAACATCCACCAGAGAACTGGCTCAATTTCTAGCATTTATCATGTTTTCCTGCTTTCCGTAATTAGTGTTCTTAAAGAATGGAATTATGGGCTTCTTCAGCAAAGATTTCAAAACATTAATATACAGTGTATCCGCTACCCTTTCCTCTTTTTGCTGTTGAATCGCCGCCTTGTGTGGTAATTATTTAGTTTGCTTTTATACGAACATTTTATTCAAGTATAAGACAGCGCCCTTAAGACAAGGATATAGATCAATTATTGGTTACAAATAAACCCCTGCTTTGATTTTCTTTTTTTCGACTTTATCTACACTATTATATTTGTTTTGGAATGGTTGTTGGGTAATTCGACCCCCTCCTATTGTAACACTTTTTATCTTAATGTAGTCTAACTTGTTCAAAAAAAAAAAAAAATTGTTCAAACAATTATTTGAAACAAAAATGCATCTATTGAAAATATAAAAATTTTATGTGCAGTTCTTTTTACATATATATATATATTTTTTTGTACATTTTACTAATGTGATTGACTACGTAATTTTTTTAATACAAAATAAATATATTGACCAATTAAATATGTAAAGTGGGAAAAAAAAATATACAAAAATTTTTAATTATTTAATCACATGTGTGTCTCACATTAACCGTCCAAAACTTTTTTTAATTATTTAAAAAGAAATATTTTAACCATAGAATAATTTAAAAAAAAATAAATTTATAATTTAACATTGTTTTATAAAATTATTTTATTATAAAATAAGTTTAATATATCATATAAAATAATATTAATTTATAAATTCACTTTTAAAATATTTGTTTACAGCAATAGCATTTCTCTTTAAAAAATTTGTAAATAACAAAATTGTAGGTAAACTGCCCTTCCCTCTGCATTCTGCCTGTCGTTTTCGTTATATATATATATATATACACGATAAAAGTAACATGTAAAGTATATTTATTTTGTTTAATTTCTAACAAAAATTAGAATATTATTTATAATTAAATATATGATAAATAATTACACGTTTTCATATATTATAAAAAAAAAGTATTAATAAAAATAATAAGATAGTCTCATAAATAAACATAACTTATAATTTTATCAAATTTGTTTGAAATAATTTTGATTGAAAATTTAATAAAATATTCGTTCAAAATATTATATTTTTATAATTCTAAGATGATGATCTAATATTTGCGTCATTTTGCACAATCACAAAAGAGATGACATTAAAATAGTTATATTTTTAGTTTTTGAGTTTTTCTAGATCTACATAAACTTGAATCATCCACAGTTTTTTTTAATTATGTGATTATTTTTAAGAAATAATATAATTTTAAAAAAAATAAATTATGTAGTTTATTATTTATATAAAAGAATTTTATATTATAATTTATAACATGAAATTTTAATTTTAAATATATAAATTTATTAGATCATATATATTTTAATTAAATATCAAACATATATAATATATTTATTATCTATTATTACCAATTTAATATAATTCTAGTTAATTGTATATACCATATATTTATCATCTTAAAACAAATAATAATATATTCATTTTAAAATTATAAAATAATTTTTAAAGAATGAAATTATTAATCATATAATAAGAATAATTTTTCATGAATAAAATTTAACTCTTTAAAGTATAAATTAACATCTCTAAATGAGGATTGTATTGTTATATTGTTATGAATGATTTATTTATATATATTGTTATATATTCTATACCATTATTATGTCATTCTATATTGTTATTATTATTATCATATATTTATTTTACATAAAAAAGTTTTAAATTAAAAATTTATCGTTATAGAAAATTGAAGTGGTATAATTAAATTTAATGTTCAGAACATTATTTCGATAATTAATGGAATTAATGGATTGTATTTAAAATCATATTTTTCATTAAATGCAGTATTTATTTTAATAAAAATGGATGAAAAATATTAACTTTAACAGAAAAATAAAATTTTTCGTTAAAACAAGATTTTCTGTTAGATAATCACTTTATATATATATATATTAATACTATAGAAAATTCTACACACCTTACCCACTATTAATTTTTAAAAATAAAATAAAAATATAAAATTACATTTCTAAAAAAAGTGTATAAGGTGTGCAAGCTTTTTTCTTTCTTTTTTAATTTTTTTTTTTTGCATGTATATATATATATATTAAAATTTTATAAACAGCAAAATGCAAACAAACCTCTGTCACTTTACACACTACTAATTTTTAAGTATAAAATAAAATAAGATAAAAATATAAATGCTATAAATAAGTTTACATACTATACATCATATGATTTTTTATTTTTTATTTTATTTTTTTAAATTTTTTTCTAATTTTTTTAAAATTAATTGAATTCTCTACTTATTATTTATATACTTTATATTTTATAAAAAAAATTTAAAATTTAAAAAATATATGGTGTATAGTGTGTAAACTTATGTATAAATTTTTGTATTTAAAAAAATGTATAAGATGTGCAGTTTATTTATTTATGTATATATATATTTTTTATAATTTTTTATAGAAAAATACTACATACATTTCAAAAAACTGGATTTCTTTACTGATCAAGCAATAAACAAATATAAAAATCTTGATTTTAGAATAAATTTGATTAAAATATCATTATTTATAAATAAATAATTTTAAAAATCTGAAATTTTATTTTATTTAATTATAAAATAAGAGCATTTTTTATGTACATTATAATACGGAATAAAAAAATTATTCTTTCTCATATATATATATATATATATAAATATATATATATATATCAATTAAAATTTTATAAACAGCAAAATGCAAAGAAACAAAACACGCAGAGGCTCTCTGTCACTCTCTATCGCTCCCCCGAGCTCTTTATTTTCTGTACAGAGGCTGCTTACTGCTAGGCATGTTTATCGGCCAAATCTAGAGCAACCCATTTCATCTTCTTTTTCTCTTTTTCCTTCCATTTGAAGGGAAATTATTCTGTACAGACAGTTTTCTTTCCGACTCTGTATTAAATATAAACTAATTCTATTTTCCTTGATTTATCATTTATGTACGTTAAATCTGGAGACTTGGGCCAAATCTGGCGAGATTCGTTCGGTCACTGACTGTGGAGGAGTTTTCAAACAAGGCATACTCACGATAGGTTTTATTTTGGAATTGTTTTAACTCTTTTTTTTTTTATAATAATTTTCTGTGTGTTCACTGATCTGTCTGTCTCTTTTATGTGTGTTATTGGTTTAGTTGTAGTTGTTGATGTTATTGCTTTTTAGTTATGTGGGGTTTTGATGTTTGATTGACAGGTTCTGTGGTCCAATATTTGTCTACCGAACATCATTGAATCATTTTAAATCACAAATCTCTCTTCTAGTATAGTGTTAAGATTACGGTGAAAGATGTTCATAAGGAAAGATCACAACTTGTGCTTGGACTGCTTAAGGCATTGCGGTGAGAAATTTCATTTTTGTTGCGAGAATTAAGTTATTTTCATTTTCCAGTTTTTGTTCCTAAAGGTACTAAAATCTGGTTTTTTGTTAAGAGACTTATGTTTTTCTTAATTTCCTTTATGTGAAATATTTTCCCCTCCGAGCATGTACGTGGTGGATTAGTTGTTTCAATTTGTTTATTATTTGCTTAGTTTTTTGTGTATGCATGCAATCTCTTGTTTGGTTAGTTGTCTGAATATGGTATTGTTCCGTGGTATTGTTCCTTCTGTTCATGATGACCTTCTCAAGATACATGAAAATTATATCCTGGGATGTTTAATTATTTGTAGATTGTCAGGAGCTGCAGGTTCCCCCCCCCCCCCCCCCTCTCTTCTCTCTCATGGTTCATCGTCTCTATTTGCCTGGCTTGTAAAAAATGATGTTTGAATTCTATTATCATTTTTCTTCATGTAGAAGTTATGGAGGTAATTTGAATTTATTAGAGAGTGGAGATGAACCCATAGATCGTATATTGTAGACACAAATTGTTTGTCATGGCTTAGGACGCCCTATTGATCCATGAAAATATGAATCTGAGATGGTGATTCATTTGGTTACAAAAACTACTACCAAGGTTCAATTTTGCATTTGATCAGTACTACTTAGATTCAAATATAAAGTTCTAACACCTTTGGTTATAGTTTTTTTTTTTTTCAAAAAATAAATCGGAAGATTCAATCCTTTCATATTAATAAAGCATTGACGAGTCCCTAACATCTTTGTCTTTATGATCCACTCACCAGGAAAGAGGGTAACAGGTTGTGGTTTTCTTAATCTAATACAAAATATTTGCTTGATAGGCTCTTGTTAGGGTGATGAATCACTAAATTTTCTTGTTCATGTGTGTGTGCTCTTACTGTTCTTCCAGTTCCCATCTTGTGACTTTTGAAAATGATTTATGGTGCCTTTGACTTATAGTGGTCCCAGGCTTCTTATAGTGGTCCTGGGCTCCTTGCCTCAGTCGTATCTCTTTATATAATGTATCCTTAGGAGCCATGATTTATTACTTGTTTATTGTCAAGAGGAGCTGATCTCGTCTCCTGCATTACATAATTTATTTTATTTTCTTGGGCTCAGATTGTTACTTTTAACTCCTTTCGGTCATGGAGGGAGAATCATCATGGATCAACCATCGCCTTGATGACATCTCTGAAAAGATTGTAGAGTTTGACTCATTCTCAGAGCTTAATGATGAAGGCAATAACGAAGCTACTGCAGTTTCTCTGGAGTTGATCCTGCCTGATGACCTGTTGGAACGGATCCTAGCCTATCTCCCAGTTGCAAGCATTTTTAGAGCAGGTTGTGTGTGTAAAAGATGGAATGAGATTGTTAGTTCAAATAGGTTTCTATGGAACTTTTCACGTGTACTATCACAAAAACCATGGTATTTTATGTTTATTGGCTCTGGAGAACCAAATGGCTATGCATATGATCCGATCCTTCGGAAGTGGTATGGCTTTGAACTGCCCCACATCAGGGCGCCCGATTGGGTCATAGCTTCATCATGTGGATTGGTTGGCTTCATGGACAATGACAGCAGAAGCGAGCTTTATATCTGTAACCCCATTACCAAGCACCACAAGAAGCTCGAGGAGCCCCCAGGTTGGAAGCTTTCTGATTACAGTGCCCTTGCAATCTCAGCGAACAGGATCTCACATGGCTATCTCATCACAGTAGTGAAATCTAAGCAAGTCCCTGGAAATTTTTTCCAATGGGATATCTCAATTCATATTTATGATTCAGAAACAATTTTGTGGACAACCTCTTTGACAGAGGTTTTAACAGGTTGGAGAGGTGGTGATGAAAGTGTGATCTGCAATGAAGTTTTGTACTTTTTGATTTACTCAACTGGGAGTAGTGTACCGGAAAATCGTCATGGCCTAATTGCATACAATCTCTCTAGCCGCTCTTCCCACGATTTATTGGATAGGTGTTTTATTCCAGTTCCTTGTGCTCTTACATGTGGCCGTCTAATGAACCTAAATGGAAAACTAGTGATGGTGGGAGGAATTGGCAAACCAGATCGGGCTGACATAATTAAGGGAATTGGCATCTGGGTTCTAAATGGGAAGGGATGGCAAGAGATTGGGCGTATGCCTCATAAGTTTTTCCAGGGATTTGGGGAGTTTGATGATGTTTTTGCTAGCAGTGGTACAGATGATCTCATATACATCCAGAGTTATGGAGCTCCAGCACTTCTTATATTTGATATGACCCAGAAGCAATGGAAATGGTCACAGAAGTGCCCTGTGACAAAGAGGTTCCCACTTCAGCTCTTTTCTGGTTTTTGCTTTGAACCCAGGCTTGAAATTGCTCCATAATTTGTTTCACTTTAGATTCATGTGGCATTATTGATGAATGTGTCTTTGATTACAGTGGCTTTATTTGGTTTTCATTTACCTTTTCCTTCATATCGAGTCAATATGTAATTTTGTGTTTGGAAAAGTTATAGAAAATGTAAATGCAGATAAATCTGCTCATTCATGATCATGGGAATACTTTTATTATTATTATTATTTTTCTTTTTGCCTTCAGAAAAACCGCACAGATTAAAGTACTTCTTTGAGACCCTTTATAAGAAGCATTGATGTCACTTTCTATTTCAATTTTCCCTAAGCTTATTCTTTTTATTTTTTCTTTAAACAAGTAGTTCAAGTGTTCTTCTTTCACATAGCTCAAAGGGGCGCTTCTCATAGTCCTTGGACTGGAGGATATCTTTCCATGCCCAAGGAAATTTCGGAGATAGTTTTCTTGTTCTTTTTCAGATTGGTAATTCTTCCTTCTCCAGATCAAAATCTTTGGATTGATGCCTTTTTCAGATTAAGGATTGCTTACATTTTTTGTATAGGCAATCGTAAGAAAGATTCTCACCATGGACTATATAAGAAAAAGGCACAATGTGAAAGAGGTGTAAAAAATCTGCGGATCATCTTTTGTTTCTGTGCGAGATTACTACTACTTTGCAGTGTGACTTTTCAGTCGGGTTGGTTCGGCATCGGTGATATTAGTAGAACAGTCTAACCTTTCTGGACCCTTTGGAGAGCGTTTGGCGGCAGCTTACAGACAGTGATAATATGGACAATTATTCCTACTTAGCTCATATTGTGCATTTATAGAGATGTAATGAATAAGTAATATTAATTATAGTATTGGAGTATGCAAGTCTCATGCTTTTTTTTTTTTAAAAGACAATTATTAAAAAAGTAATTATATATTTATATCATATATATATATATATATTAGAGTCAAATGTCAAAGTCGAAATCAGAGTTAGAAGACAAAGTCGAAGTTGGAGTTAGAGGTCGAAATCGGAATCGGAGTCAAAGTTGGTGCATCTGAGTCGGATTGAAGTTGAAGTTGGTCCAACTTTGACTTTACAGGTGAAAAAATTATCAGGCAGTCGGATTTTTAAATTTTTGCTTAGCCCAAACTTATTTAGATGAGAAATTTTTAAAGCAACATTTATTTATTTCATAGAAAGGCAAATATTTAATATCAAATGTCAAATTCTCTCTAAATACTCCATGCGAGGCGGTTTATAATACCATCATAATTCAAAATTTACAAACTACAGTCCGAAGATTTATGACCGCATAACCTGAGAAACAGTTAATTTCATAAATTTAGAAGGAAAATAGTTTATCAAACTCAATTTATGCACAAATTTTTCATAAAACATTTTTTTCAAACATTAATAAAACATATGGACTTTTCTATTTATAAATTTGTTATTAATTACATATAAAATAGTCAGAACTGAGAGCAAGACAATGCGAAATACTTAAATTTAACGAATAAATTCAATAATTTCAAGTAATATAAAAGAAAAAAAATAACATGCCCTTAAAAGATTAATGCTTAAGATCTGTTTGAGATTGTAATAGGAGTCTTAAAAAGTGTTTAAAAAAAATTTAAAATCTCTTTAATAGAAAAATTAGATTGTTTGAGCGTTACATAGTAAAAACAATTTTAATCTCAAATAAGGTATGATGTTTTTTTTCCTAAAAGTGTATTTCATATTATAATATTATTCTTAATAAAATACAATAAATAAAAGAATAAACAATATTTTAGAGAAGAATGGTAATCTCCTAAATATGAGAGACTATTATTCACAATATCAAATCTTCTTCTATTTTAAATGAAATAAAACTCCATTTGTTATGAAATTTAAAAAAAGGAAACTACTATTGCAAAAAAGAAATAAGAAATTCTCTCTAGAACTTTTAAGAACTGAAACTTTCTCTCTCTCTATATTTTCTTATGAATTTCATTACAACTGAAACCCCTATTTATAAGTTTTGAAATTACTAGCAAGTTACTGTGCAAGTCACTATACAAGTCACTATGCAAAATTTAAAATAATAGTGGTGGGGTCGTTCTCATAATTTTAGTGATGGGACAGGGGCGGCTGCCGACGATACTTAATTCATTACACTCCCCCTTGAATGACCACCCATAAAGAATCTGTCTCGTTAAAATCTTGCCAAGTAAAAATCCAGTGGGAAGAAAAACCAATGGCGAAGGAAAAAGAGTACAGTTTTCTTATGTATTCACAAGTGCTTTAAGATTGTCTCATTAAAACCTTGCAGAGGAAAACCCAGTAGGATAAAACCTCAGCGAAAGAAAAAGAGTACAATCAGCACATTTACTCCCCCTGAAAAGTGTATGATAAAAGATTTTTGAGTTTTCGCATTCCAATGTTATGCACAATCTTCTTGAATGTGGAAGTTGGTAACGCCTTTGTGAATAAATCTGCCAGTTTATCACTAGATCGTATCTGCTTGACATCAATTTCACATTTCTCTTGAAGTTCATGAGTATAAAAGAATTTAGGTGAAATATGTTTGGTTCTCTCACCTTTGATATATCCTTATCTGATTTGAGTGATACAAACAGTATTATCTTCATATAAGATTGTTGGGCTATTATTAATCATGGAAAGTCCACACTTTTCCTGAATATGTTGAATAACTGATTTCAACCAAATACACTCTCGACTTGCTTCATGAATAGTAATGATCTCTGAGTGATTTGAAGAGGTAGCAGATAGTGTCTGCTTAACAGATCTCCATGATATAGCAGTATCTCCATAAGTAAATAAATATTCAGTTTGAGATCTACCTCTGTGTGGGTCTGAAAGATAACCTGCATCTGCATACCCAATCAATTTTGGACTTGAACTACGTTGATAAAATAATCTCATATCAATCGTACCATGAAGGTAACGAATGATATGTTTAATGCCATTCCAATGTCTTCGAGTTAGTGCAGAATTATATCTTACAAGCAGATTAACTGAGAATGTAATATCTGGTCGAGTGCAATTTGCAAGATACATCAAAACTCCAATTGCACTGAGATATGGTACTTCAGGACCAAAAATTTCTTCATCGTCATCACAAGGACGGAATGGATCATTCTTCACATCAAGTGTTCAAACAATCATTGGAGTACTCAAGGGATGATATTTGTCCATATAAAAATGTTTTAGGACTTTCTCAGTATACATGAACTGATGAATAAAAATTCCATTTGGTAAGTGCTCGAGCTGCAGGTTGAGACAAAGTTTTGTTTTGTCAAGATCTTTCATTTCAAATTCATTCTTTAAATATATAGCGGTTTTTGAGATCTCTTCAGGAGTTCCCACAATATTTAAATCATCAACATAAACCGCAATAATGACAAATCCGGTATCTGATTTCTTAATAAAAACACATGGGAATATAAGATTATTCTCAAATCCTTCTTTCAATAGATATTCGCTTAAGCGATTATACCACATGCGTCCGGATTGCTTCAACCCATATAAAGATCTTTGTAGTCTGATTGAGTATATATTTCTAGATGTACTTGTAGATGCTTCAGGGATCTTATATCCTTCATGGATTTTCATATATATGTCATGGTCTAAGGATCCATATAAATATGCAGTGATCACATCCATCAACCGCATTTCCAATCCTTTTGTAACAACCAGACTAATCAAAAATCTAAATGTGATTGCATCCATAACGGGAGAGTATTTTTCTTCATAATCAATCCTGAGTTTCTGCAGGAAACCTTGTGCAACAAGTCGTGCTTTGTATCGCACAATTTCATTTTTCTCATTACGTTTTCGTACAAATACCCACTTATATCCAATAGGCATTACACCCTTTGGTGTTTGGATAACAAGTCCAAATACTTCTCGTTTTGCTAGCGAATTTAATTCAGTTTCAATACCTATTTTTCAGTTTGGCCAATCATTTCTACGTCGACATTTTTCGACGCTTTTTGACTCACTTTCTTTATTACTTCTGGTAATGTCAAGGGCCATTTTATATGAAAATATGTTGTCGACAACAGTTTTATTTCTATCCAGAATTTCTCCAGTTTTCATGAAATGTATTGAGATCTCATTATTTTCAGGTACCTGTTCCTCTTCAGGAGAAAACATTTCATGACACACCTCTTCAGGAGGTCCCTTTTTAGGAGATTTATACTTTTCAGGAGTTTCCTCTTTAGGAGGTTCTGGAATAGAAGATTTGAGCTCTTTAGGAGCACCAATTATATTTGTGGCCTGTATTGTGGGTACGTGTTTTTCAGGAACACCAAATTCATTTTGTATTCTTTTCCTTCTAGGAATTTTATCTTTTGCACCAATAGGTCTTCCACGTTTTAGGCATGTTTTAGATTCACCTATTGCTGCTTTGACAATTTGTCCTTCAGGGACTTCAATCCTTACTGGAGTATTAACAGCAGGAATATAAGATTTTACTACACCTTTAGTGTCAGTAAATACATCCGGTAACTGATTTGCAACATTTTACAAATGAATAATCCTTTAAACTTCCCGTTTACATTCATTTGTAGGAGGATCAAAATGAGACAGGGTCTTATTATCCCAAGTAATATCTTGTCGTGCTTCAGGCACCGACTTTTCTTTACCCATTAAATGAAAATTTGATTCGTCAAAATGACAATTTTCAAAATGTGCTTTAAACATATCTCCTGTAAGGGGTTCAATGTATCTAATAATGGATGGAGAATCAAAACCAACATATATCCTAAGTCTACGTTGATGGCCCATTTTTGTACGTTGTGGAGGTGCAATTGGAACATATACAGCACATCCAAAAGTACGAATATGAGAAATATTTGGTTGTTGACCAAATGCAAGCTGTAATGGAGAATATTTATGATATGCAGATGGTCTAATGCGAATTAGAGATGCTGCATGAAGTATATCATGTCCCCAAGCAGAAACAGGTAGTCTTGATTTCATAAGTAAAGGTCTAGTGATTAGTTGAAACATTTTGATCAAAAACTCAGCTAAACCGTTTTGTGTGTGTGTATGGGCAACAAGATGTTCAACATCTATTCCTATTGACATGCAATAATCATCAAAAACTTGAGATGAAAATTCACCTGCATTATCCAATCGAATGGTCTTAATCGGATACTCAGGAAATTGTGCTCATAGTTTAATTATCTGAGCAAAAAGTCTAGCAAATGCAACATTTCTAGTGGAAAGAAGACAAACATGTGACCATCGACTAGATGCATCAATTAGAATCATAAAATATCTAAATGGTCCAATTGATGGATGAATAGACCCACATATATCTCCGTAAATCCTTTGTAAAAAGGATGGAGATTCAACAATGACTTTTGAGGGAGATGGTCTAATAATTAACTTACCTTGAGAACATGCAGAGCACGGAGATTCATTGGGTAGAAATATCTTTTGATTCTTTAAGGGATGCCTGTGCGAATTTTCAATAATTCGTCTCGTCATTATAAAACCCGGATGTCCAAGACGATCATGCCAAGTCATAAATACTTTAGGGTCAATGCACTTCTGGTGCATTACCATATATGATTCAATTGTTCTCATTTTTGTATAATACAATCCAGAACATAGAGCATGCAGTTTTTCTAATACGAGCTTCTGGCTCGATATTGTTTTAGTAATAAGAAGATGTTCTTTACTGCTTTCATTGGTCGTTTTAATATGGTAATCATTACGACGTATATTTTTGAAACTCAATAAATTTCTTCTAGATTGTGAAGAGAATAGAGTATCATCAATACAAAATTTGGTGCCATTAGGCAACACAATATAAGTTCTTCCGGAGCCCTCAATTAAATCCGATGAACCTGATATGGTATGGAAATAGGCTTTATTTAGTGTTAGATTTTGAAAATATTTCTTTTTTTTTTTAGAATTGTGTGAGTTGTATCACTGTCAGCCAGACATATATTTTTATCATTCAATTCAAAGATAAAAAGCTCATCAATGTGATTCATGATTCTACAAAATATACAAAACTTTTATTACTGATAGAAAGAAAATACATTAATTGAGTGGAACACTTCCATCTCCAATTAAGTGTTCAATACTACCTTCAAGATGATTAAAGAAATCAGATACATCAAGATGAGTAACGTCTACATCTATTAAATCTAATAAATCATCTGATGGTTCTACTAAATTTGTTTCATGCACTTTATTCTTTCCTTTAATAGAAACTTGATATAAATTAGCTAAGTGCCTGGCCGTACGACAGGTACGTAACCAATGTCCAGTCATTCCACATCTATGGCACACCTCTTCACTTTTTTTTGAAGAATTATTCTGAGAATTTTTACCCCTTTTTAAATTGTACCACTTCTGGTGATATGGTATATTATTATCCCTTTTAATGTTGTCATTCCTGGGACCAACATTTCTATAATTTCTCCTACCACGTCCACGCCTCCGATTTCTTCTAAAGGATGCACCATTCACTTCTGAGAATGATGCAAACCTATTACCATTCATTTCAGAAAATGATATTGAGCTAGTAGGGCGTGACTGGTGACTTTCTAATAAGAGCTCATTATTCTGCTCAGTTACTAGAAGACATGATATAAGTTCAGAATATTTCTTGAACTTTCTCTTTCGATACTGCTGCTGCAGGAGCACATTCGAGGCATGAAATGTAGTATAAGTCTTCTCTAGCATATCAGCATCGGTGATTTTCTCACCGCATAATTTTAATACTAAGCTTATTTTAAAAAGTGCGGAATTATACTCACTAACACTTTTATAATCTTGCAACCTCAGGTGCAACCATTGAGAACGAGTTCTTGGGAGAATGACAGTATTCTGGTGTTCATACCTCTCCCTTAAATTGTTCCACAAAATATAGGGATCTTTTACAATGAGATATTCAGTTTTCAATTCTTCATGAAAATGGTGGCGAAGGAAAATCATTGTTTTAGCACGTTCCTGCAGGGATGCTTGATTTCCTTCTTTAATAGTTTCTCCCAGGTTCATTGCATCAAGACGAATTTCAGCATCAAGTATCCATGATAAATAATTTTTCCCAGATATATCAAGAGCAACAAATTCTAATTTTGTAAGATTTGCCATTTTCTACACATATAAATAATGAAATAAATATGTGTATCTCAGAAAATATATTTATAAATTCACACAGATAATCATCAATAAAATATATTAAAGATTTCAAATAATATATTGAAAAACTTATAGAGGAATAAGGCCACTAGTTTCAGAATTGGTAGAACCGTCGTGCTGATAACGTGTTATGAAACTTAAAAAAAGGAAACTACTATTGCAAAAGAGAAATAAGAAATTCTCTTTAGAACTCTTAAGAACTGAAACTTTCATTCTCTTTCTATATTTTCTTATGAATTTCATTACAACTGAAACCCCTATTTATAGGCTTTGAAATTACTATGTAAGTTACTATACAAGTCAATATTCAAGTCACTATACAGAATTTAAAATAATAGTGGTAGAGTCATTTACATAATTTTAGTGGTCGGACAAGAACGGCCGTCGACGATACTTAATCCATATCACCATTTAAAATCTCAAATAATAAGTCTTCCTATTATAAGATACCGAATGTGAATCCTCTAATTTAATAGACTGCAGTCTATACGACGCCGTTTACAGCAAAAAAAGCCCTACCTATTTATTTTCTTCTTCTTCTTTTCGCTCCTTCCGTGTCTCTCTTTCTGCTTCTCACAAACCTCCATAGCCGACTCCAGCTTTCACTCTTCCTGTCTCTCTCTCTCGGCTTCTCTCTCTCTCTCTCTTTGGACTTTGGAAGTTTGGAATCAATGAGCAGGCCCTAGCCACTTGTAAAATTTGTCAATACGTGGTATTTGTAAGTTGTAGGATCAACGGGTTTTAAGGGGGTTTAAGCCGTAAAGACGCCTCTAAGTCGGGAAACATAAGAAGTTCATCTTTTTGTAAGCATAAGGTTACCCCTGTAAAGCACTGTCTTTAGGTATCAGTTAACGAGTTCTTGAAAATATTTACTATTGAATTTGTATTTCCCTTTGAATTTGTTTTTTCCGTCCATGTTTATTGGTTTACTTTCTTCTACTTTTTGTCTCTGATGTGTGTAACTTGTGCCCTACCTCCCCCAAGGAAAAAAATTCCATATGTGCATATTGTCGTTGTTTTTATGAACCCGAAGATGATAACTGAATGTTCGATGGTTATTACTATGTTTTTACCTTCTTTTTTTTTTTACCGAAATGTGCTGGTCTTTTTCCCTATTCTAGTTGAACGACCGAATGGAAGAAAATGGACTTTGGAATTATTTGCTTTAAAACTTTCTTAGTTGTTCCATAGTAAGGTAAACTGATAAGTTAAGTGCACATTTCAGGGTTATGGGATCATCAAATATCAGAGATTTGTTGACATCATTTAGTCCTTCTTTAGACTTTTTTGCCATAAGCTCTGGAGATGGTCGAATTAAGATCTGGGAAACTTTGAAGGGCCAGATACAGACTGAATTCTCAGATATCACCTCAACTGATGAGATAAATATATTAACCAGACATGAAAGAGGGCACCTTTCAGTTGATTATACATGCATGAAGTGGTTATCTTTGGATAGAAAGAAAAAAAGGAAGCTTGGGTACTCATTGTTAGTCTTAGGAACAGGTAGTGGTGATATTTTAGCACTGGATGTCTCTGCTGGTCAATTGAAATGGAGAATTAGCGACTGCCACCCTGGGTGAGGTTATCTTGAAAATCACATGCTTGATTAATTATAAAGTTTATTTGCGCCATGATTTGATATGCTACTGCATATGTTGTACGATCATATTAAATTTATAAGTGAGCCATAATTTTTTCTCATCTATCTTTAAATCATGACAGCTTTATCTTTGAAGCCCCGCGTTTAGATCAGCTGGCTTTTGTTGTAACCCACTATTAGAGTAGACCGCATTCCATCTTTTTTTTCTTTGACAAATATTGAATGCTGTTTCACATTCTTTCTCCTTTTCTTAATCACTTCACCTCTTTCCTTGATGCATAGGGCCTTGGTTGACCAAGGCCTAGACAAACCTCCAAAACTGAGTATTATGTTGCAGCGGCTGCTGATATCAGCAGACTTGGTTGTTGTTACCAGCACTGTTGACATAACTGACAAATAAATTGCAAGGCAGACATCCTATGTTTTGGAATATTCTCTTGATAGTTGTGGCTTTTTAATAGGCTGTAAGTCTAGAGACGAGGGATGATTCTATTAATGAGCACAGAGGTTCTATCTAAGTATGCATGGTGTATACAACAGATACACATTTTTTTTTTTATAGGTAACCAAGAGATTTTATTCCTAGGAAAATGAATATAACTAGAAACTGTTTGTAGAAACACAACGTTGGTAATGTTGGTTAAAGTTCTGTGGTCAAAGACTTGATTTTCAAGGGAACACCAGAAAAGATCTTTAAATAAATGATATGTATAGTTATTTATTATAGCATGTGATAAGAATCTTTTAATATGTAATTCATTGTGGAAGAAATTAACAATGAATGATTTAAGTTTAGCTGTAATGTTTATATCTACATTTGTGGACCTAAATTACTCCTCTTCTCCCCTCCTCTCTCTCTCTCTCTCTCTCTCTCTCTCTCTCTCTCTCTCTCTCTCTCTTGTGCAGGGGTGTTAATGCCATTTCATCTCCTACGAATGGTTCCTGTATTTATACTGCAGGTGCTGATGGCATGTTATGTGAAATTGATTCTCTGTCGGGAAACCTGTTGCAGAAGTTCAGAGCTTCTACAAAGGCAATTTCCCGTATATCTGTTTCGTCAGGTAAATATTCTTTACATATTGGTGGTACTCTTGCCTTAAAATGGTGGTGAGTTAACACATTGTACTGAGAACAGTAATGTTGTAAGTATACATAAATATCGTACAGAAGTATTTTAATTATATATATAAAAAAAGAATCTTACAGAAGTATTTTATCTGGAATAATGCAGTTCTATGGTCAGAATGTGGTGCTGTGAGTATGTGAATATATAGCCAACTGTGTAGTGAATATGACATTAAAAAATTCGCATGGTCAGTGATGCTTTAATCTAGGGGATTCGGTCAGATCTTATTCAAGCATTTGGTATTGGAGGTTGTGCTGTATGAACTGAAGCCCTTTAGACGAGACCACGTGTCAAATCAAATATCTTGCCTGGCTACGTAGTTGTGATAGCAATAATAATATTATGAGAAAAAATGCTATATATCATACCATCATCCTATTCTCATCCAACTATATTGATGTGACATTTTCTATCAATTTTTGAACTTATTGTTTTAAAAACAAGAATTGATTTAAGTGTCGTACGCAGTGCCACATCAGTATAGTAGGATAAGTGGGTATGGCATCTAGCATAACTCTGATGATGGCCATAATAATAATAACAACAACAAAAAAAGAAATTGTAGAACGTTAAACATAAATGAAGTAACTCCTGAGTGTTCAGGGAGAATACTTTCCATGTGTTAGGACAGAAATAAATTATTGTGTACTTATTAATCTTCTTACATTGCACCTTGGATGCAAATTCCTCAGATGGGAAGATATTAGCAACTGCTTCTGCACAGTTGAAGATTTTCAATAGTTCTGATCACAAAAAGATGCAGAAGTTTTCTGGGCATCCTGTAAGTCTGATGCAGTTCTATATTCTTCTCGTGTCAATACTTTTTCCTCTTCTCTTTAGATGAGTGAATATTTAGTCTTTGTGGTTATCTTTTCCAACTTTCTGATCTTATTGAATTAAGTTTCTTAAACTCTTCTAGGGAGCTGTTCGCTGTATGATTTTTTCTGAAGATGGGAAGTACATCCTCTCCTCTGCTGTTGGTGAAAGATATGTAGCAGTATGGGGGATAAGTGGCGGGAAAAAGCAGTCAGCAAGCTGTGTTCTTGCAATGGAGCACCCTGCTGTAGTACTTGACAGCAGGTGCATTGATAATGGGGAAGCCAATGATGCAGGTCTATATGTTTTGGCTATTTCAGAAGTTGGGGTTTGTTATCTTTGGTTTGGTCAGAACATTGAGGAGCTACGCAATAACAAGCCCACAAAAGTCTCATTATCTTTTGAGGACATTCCATCTATAAATCAGAAGGGTGCATTACCTACAATATTTGCTGCAAAATTCCAAGCCATTACCAAACCTACGTCTGGGCAGGTCTTTGTTGCTTATGGGTTTCCAGTAAAGCCATCCTTTCAGAAGATTTTAGTGCATTCTGGCTCAGATATAAGGTTGAATATCTCCAATGATGGGGTTCTTCTACCAATTAGTCAATCTCGCATCAAATCTAAGAAAGGATTAGATTTTCAAAATGGAGGTACGAGTCCATCTTGAAAAATCTTCCCTGTTCTATTTATTGTTAATGCAAAGTCTTGATGTTTCTTGAAAAGAAAATGAAAACAATTTTTAGTGCAGACATATATAGATAAAATAAAGTAGGTCCTGGGGATTGAGTGTTTTCTTGCTTTGATAAATCCAGTTGCACAATAATCTTATATGAAACTTTTTAGGTGCTCCTCCCCTCATCTTTTGTTTACTGTAATGAAGTTCGAAGATTAAAATAGTCGCACCTGCACAATTTTTGGAAATAAATTAACTTTTAACTGCATTATATTTTTAATTTTGTGTATAACCTGATTGTGGACTTGTTCGAATGTTGCCTTCTTCAATTACCAATTTTAATGAATTTATAAGTAGGAAAGAAGATGAAATGTTATAGATGAAAGAAGATGAAGTGTTCTTGACCTTTAAAAGTTCATGAATTTTTAAATTATTTTAAATTTATGGTCACACAGCAGACACAAAGCACCACAAATTATCAGTTGGCATTTGTCTGGTATTTGTTCCTAACGTTTGTCCCTAGCATTTTTAAAAACTATTGTATTCCATGATCTTTCAAATTAAATTTGCGGTCATTTCACTAATGAATGGATGACGTGGCTCCATAGAAACAAAGCTATTGTTTTGAAAAATTATATATAGAGGAAAGACAATGAAATATTATAGATGATCCAAAAATAATTGTCCATTACATTTCAAATTCCCGACCTTTCAAATTATTTTAATTTACTGTTGTTTAATTTGGGAATTAATGGAGTGGCTCAACAGAAGCAAAGCTGTTGCTTTGAAAATTATTGTAGATGGTCTGACTATTTTGTTTCACATGGAAACTCTTTATTGTAGCCACCATGTTGTGACTAAATTTATTATTAGTGCTTTTTTTTCATTTTCAATTCCTACAGTTTGCTTGCATTTATTTTATTTTCCTCTATTTTTGGTAGTCGATAATGCACATATTTGATGTATGTTGTCTATTTTCACCAAGTATAACAATGGATGTGCTTAGGAGTAATGCTAGGGACAAGCCCAAAATAGACAAGCCCTTTGTAAAAAAGATGATCCCACTAATAAATAACAGTTTTTTTACACTTTTTTAAGATGGAGTTCACTTTTTACAAGGGCTTGTCTATTTGGGGTTTGTACAAGTCCTATCTCATATGCTTGGTGGTCTGCTTTAGTATTAGTTTCTTCATTAGTTACATTTTATTGTGTTGATTTTAAAAACTTGTTTGGTGATAAAACAGTTACTGCATTAGACCGTGCAAATGCTGAGGATGCCTTACTTCCTATTCCAAAGATGTATTCTCATGAAAAAAAGAAAACATATACAAATATGATTGTTGAGCCTGATGAGGTAACGGCTCATTCGAGTGGCAGTAACAGTCAAGCCAAGCTTGTAGAGAGGGAAGGTATGTCTAATATTCTTTATGGAATCTTGTAACATTATATATTTTTGCCTTATACTAGTCTCTCATATGGTTTGGAAATTGATTTTTAAATTATAAGCTTGGGGCCAGGACATTCTTTTAGTGACTCTTTAGGAAGTGCTTGTTCTTCTGATAACTTGAACAATTTTTTGTCCACTCAAGTTTAAATTTGAGTGTAGGGATCTTCTATTACTTACAAAAAAAAAAATTGAGTATGGGGAATGGTTTTGAGTTATAAACTCTGGTAAATCATCCACACAAAATCTCTTTGGATGGAAAAAAGCTCGCCTCTTACAGATAAAAAGTGGAGGAAAGGATATATGCAGACTAAACGGAGGAGTAGCCACCAGACAAAAGCATGGGCATGGAAATGTGTTTGGGTTTTCCTTTGCAGTGATCTCTCACTATCTTTGACTATTGGTAAAGTGCCTTCAGTGTTTCACAGCCTGATGTTGTATGGGTTTTGCCATATTGGGTGGGTCGTGGAAGTAATGCCAATCAATGCATGTTCGCAAAAGGGTTCAGTGTGGAATTTTCTATATTCTTCACAGGTTATTATGTAAATCATGAAGTTAAACTTTAAAGTGAAATTTTCTAAATTTTCTAGTATGTTTCAGCATACTCTATTTGGTAAAATTAAGGTTAGTGTGATTTCAACTGAACTTCTTGCAATGTCCTTGACCAAGTGGCCTTTGGCCAAAATATGGGCTTCCTCTTTAGAAAAGGAAACAATAAAGTGGCATGTCTTTCTATTTCACCAGTCTGTGACCGCTCTATGCTTGGGGTTACCAACTTTTCCTTTTAGAAGAGTAAAAAAAAAAAGTTTTTTTAATGGTTCTCCTGCTTGGCCTTATATACCTGCTGGTCTGTGCAGATGGCATGGATGAAGTAGGAGTGGACGCTGAAGCATTTTGCATGGAGGACAAGCTGAGATCATTAGGGATACTTAGTAATGGAGATGACCTAACATTAGACTGTACAGTTGATTTTGCAACATTCAAGGGTGTTAATCTTGAAGCTGAAATGCCGCCAAAGAAGGTTGGTTTGATTTCTATTTTTGATTAAGTCAGAAACTAAATGTCATTGTCTCCTCACTCAACAAAACATACTCCTCCCCTCTAAACAAAGGGGAAAGCATCACCCATTGTATTTACCTTTATATGTTTTCTCTAGCAGATAAGGGCGTCTGTTCTATCTATGGACCCTAGTGATGCATACAAGTTGTTGCGAGTGTTGGTGACCAAGTGGCAATTTAGGTTAGCCCTTTCTCTTCTATTGATTGTGTTGTAAATACATTTTAATCGGTTTTGTATAGAAATCTATTGACCATATAATTTCTGAAGCATCTTCTTTGTATTCCACTGAGACAACTCATCCTTGGTTTTATTTTTTATTTTGTCTTATTGATCTATCCGAACCCTTCTTAACATACTAAATTGCCACTTATAAATTGCCTCTTTTCATTAAAAAAACTTTACTTTAAAAAAAAAAAAATACTAAAAAGGCCTTTTATTGTATTGTCTTTATTACCACAATTAATCTTCTCGATTTTTTGATATTAAGATTTAAAATACAAAGGTTTGAAGATGAAAGGTTTCCTACCATTTATGATCACTAATTCAAATGAGAGAAAAAAAAAGACTTTTCATCTTATAGTGATTATCAATACCCATTACTTGTCTCTTTGGCTTTCCTGTCACTTAACTCTTCTATCACTTTATTATTACTTTTCCAGAAATAAAAAACTCATCTTATTGTAGCATTGACTCTTCGTTACCTATTGTTTGGTTTCTTCACCTCTTAGCTCTTGTACATTGAACTCTTTGTATTCTCACCAGGTAATTTTGATATCTACTGAGATCAAAATTGCCATTTCTCCAGATGATCAGAATATTCTTGTTGTCTTGACAGGACATGCAGTGGAAAGTATGCCCTTCCATGGATATATCATATACTTTTGAATCACAGTAATCATGTTATGTCTCAGGAACCGACAAGCCAGATGCTCAACTCCTTATACAAGGTGAAAAGCTGTGAATTTTCCTAGTTTTTTGGAGTTTATTTAATAAATATGAAAGAGTGGATCATTCATGTTTCCTCTGATCACAACCTTATGCTTGTGCTTACATTATAGACATTTGATTATATAACTAGATGTGTCTTCATCTATAGTTTTGTTGTAAAAGTTGAATTTGACGGATGGTTGTAGAACGGGAGGATTATAAGGTGTTAAAAAGGCAAAGGATAAGCCTTTTTTCCTAATAATGTTTGATTTAATTAGGATATTTGATATGCCATAAGACTCATGAAAAGTTTCATTTCTATAACTTCACTGAATGGGAATAAGGATAAAAATGTGGGGTCATTGATCAACAGGCAATCATACTCTCCGGATCTGATTATTTAATGTATTAACATGGGGGAGTAATAATATCTTTCCAGAAGCAAGCTTTGATCTAAAGTTGTCATACATTGCATGACATGTTTAAATCATGTTTTTCTCCATACAGATTACTAAACCCAGAGGTGCTGCCATCCAACCTTTATTACAATTATCGGGTCGTTTGCAACTTGTGATGGCACAGGTTTTTAACTTTGCATCCTCTCATTAATGCATTATTATTTTATGAATTTGTTGGTTTTGAAGTTCACCGTTCACTCTTCTTACAGATTGACAGAGCTTTGCAGATCAAAACTCGTAATCTGGCATATGATGGCAAAATAAATGAAAGTGAAGATGAGGATGAAGAAGTTGATGAAATTCTTTATGGAGAAGAAGATGATGAATCTGAATTAAGCAGTGATGACAATAGCTAGGCGTATTGTACCATATGAGGTAAATACTATGTTAAGAACAATGAGATTTTATTTTTCCTTTGTTCTAGGTCTATATAAGTAGCAGGTAGACAGCTTGGTAGAGATAATTATGTGAGCATCCATCAATACCGTGAACTTTGGTTGACATTTTCAAGGTCTGGTAAGGTACTTGGAGTTTGATCTTAAGGTTTTAGTCATATGCTTGAAGTAAAGGTCATAATCCTCACGTAGGCAAGGCTGCTGAAATCTATGTATGAGACAGTTAGGCCTAAGGGTGTCCTTTCTACCAGTTTCATGTTGATCAAGACAGAGAGGCTTTACACATGGTGCAGGATGTTCATCAATTTGGCCCAGGTCGTTTACAATGGTGCCAAATTAACTCACTTCAAACTTTTCATGGTCAGGCTGTTTCTCGCCCTGTCTTATTGACTACAGCTTGTTTCGTTCTAGTTTTTCTTTTTTCTTTTTTGATTTTTGCCTGTAATGTTGAATGAGGCACAGTTTTGTAAGCCTATATCTTTGTTTTCATTTATAAAAGGCCAAGCAATTTTTCAAGAAACTTGCTCATCTTCTTGGACCCTTTATTCCGCTGCTTCTGTTTATTTATTTATTTATTCATTCATTCCTTTTAATGTATCAAGTGCATACTTGGACGTCAATTAGGTTAGACTGCAGTATGGGTACTTAATAAGGAGTTAAAGACCAAACAATTTTTTATTTTTGATAGGTGAGTTAAAGACCAAACATTAGGCTTGTGTAAGATGTTGTACAAGAACCGGCCAATTTGTGTGATATTATATAACGGGCAATTATTTTCGTAAATTTTTTCTCTGATATTGTACTTGCTATAATGCTGTCTTCCTATTCCTCACCCATCTTTTACCTTACTTGACAACAAAAAATATATTTCCATCGTTTAATTTTCAATTTTGAGTTTCTAGACTAAACATGTCTGTTTCAATATAGGAATAAGCATCTTGTTATTTGTATCAAGGGAATGCTAATTAGATCTGATTGGCGTGTGCATTACGTACTTTTGGAGGGTTAAGTAAAAGTTTTTTTTTATCTTTAATTTTTCATTTTGACATGGACAACAACCTTTATTGGGGTAGTGAGAGGTTGAGAAGAGTCGTGAATAGTAATAGAAAATAATAAAACAGTAATAATAGATGATTGAATAATAATAAAAAGTAATGAATAGTAGTAAATGAAAGATATTAATAAAATAATAAATAATAATAGAATACTGTGAGAATACTTGAATTATTTTTACTTTCTAAACCTAACCAATCTTCAGTAGGGAGGTTTATTAGAATAATTCATGATTCTGGATAGTCTTACAGCTTTACAATTTTGCAATCCAGTAGATGATGTTCATTTGTCTAAAAATTTCACTGAATGAAGAAAACTTCAATTATGCGGTTTCGTGCATAATGGCCCACAGGAAGTCATAATTTTGCAGTTTTTCCCTCAGTAAAAAAAAAAAAAAAAAACCCTTTTCACTGCAAATGTTTGGAGACAGTATAAACTAAAGAAAATGATTATTTTTATTCAAAAACGGAAAGCTGACAAATCCAAAATGAAATATAATAAGAAGAGGGAGAAGAAGAAGAAGAAAAAAAGAAGGCTGAGAAGTTTACGTCCAGAATATATTAACTATATCGGATTCGTTGAGAAGAAATGAATACCAGGCAGTACTTGCTAGCCTTCCATAACTGGAATCCAGGAATAATACTCCTGCACGCAAAAGCTTAGAATTTATTTCTTTCCTCAACATTTTCACAAGCTCATTAGAAAATATAACTGTTCCACTGTATTTTATTATTTTTCTAATAGTTCCCCATTAACTTTCTTTCCTAGTCTCCCTAGGAGGAAAAGGACTCCCCTTTCATACAGGCTTTCATCCCTTCTACATTATCCTACATGCATTAGGATTTTCATCGCTAAACATTGATGCGATGTTTCCTTGTCCATTATTGCCATTGTGGTAATCTTCAGCATAGCGGTCCATCCTGCTGTAATTTATGTGTCTTGGTGGTGAGCCAACATACTCATATTCAGTAACATATGGTGATGGCTTGTATGTGTTATAGCTGTGTGTAACATACACAGGTTGAGGGTGCTCTTGTTGCAATCCTTGGCCATTTTGGTACTTTTGCCATTGCCCACCATATCTGTGACTGCAATTATATCTGTAGCCATAGTCTGGTGGATGGTGGTGTATCACATGGACCTCTTCATTATCTTTGGGTCTAGAGGGTTTGTATGTTGGCTCGCTTGTGTTATTGTCTAGAGGTGTAGGCGGCAGCGGTGTAGCCTCTGCTGGTGGATTTTCAGGCGGTGCCGGTGGGTCTTTTGGTGGCTCTGTTGGTTGGGATGCCTCGGCTTGTGGAGCTTCTGGTGGGGGTGGGGTCGGTGCATCAAGGGTTGGTACACCACCCTCCTGAGGTGCTTGTTCTGTTGGTGGAGCAGGGGGCTCTGCCTCTGTTGGTACTGTGTGAGAACAAATAGTGGCAATTCTCTTTGTCTTCTTAATGGCTTTGACAATTTTTTCTGGATCTGCCCACCCTATTATTGTTAATTTTTGCTGAGGGAAATCAATGTTGAGCTCATATATGCCTGTAGAAAGTACGCATTAGCTTGAAAATTTAGAGGTGAACAAGTGTTTTTCAGACCACTAGATGTTACCAGAGAAAAATTCTGAAGACTAATAATCCAGGCACTTTGTTGTTATCAGCTGCCTACCATTAATACCATGTAGTGCTTTCTTTATCTTCCGAACACACCCATTACAGTCCATCCGGACCTGTATCTCAGTGACTCGAGGTTTCTACATTTGACAAATAGACTAATTGGTTAGACCAATATCCCTTTTTATGCATGAAAGAGGAAACTACATGTTGCATAAAGTGATGTAGGGAAACTGGGTTTCAGAAATTCGGAGACATACCTCTAACTCTGGAAACATGAGAGAGGGGAAGGATAGAGGAACCAAGAGGTGTGTGCTCTGAATGGGAATGAAATGGATGAAAGTGAGAATGAAGAATCAAAAGGTGGCATTTATTTGTACATGGTGTAGGAATAATTGGAAATGAAAAGGTGTGGGACATGTTAGGAATCTCTTTAGAGGGATGGAAAGAAAGATGGGGTATTGCTTAGGATATAGAAAGGGGTCGGTATTCTATATGGACCTTGAAATGAGCCGAAGGGAATTTACTTTTGGGATCGATGGACATCTACAATTGTAGGACGTCAGTGATACAACCAACGATGCAAAAGAAATTATGAAGTGTGAGCTGATGATAGATCATGGTGTACGCATGCTTCATGGGTCAACAAATATCAAATCAAAAGAAACTTTCTAGATTGAGGATATCCACCATCATGGAATTCTTTTGTCACAAGAAACCTTTGTAAATGCAATGACAAAATTGTACTTCATCTTTTTTTAGTTGGAAGGCACAAACGGGCCTCTTCCATATTTGTCGAAAAGATCGATAGAGGTTGACTCCTGAAAATGTTTTATTATTAGTTTATTAATACCCCCGGGATTGATTTATTTTAGATGCAACCTTAACCTGCCATACAAACATTAATAATTGTTATTCTGTGAATTATTCGTGCGGGCTTATTTTGGTGACATGATTCTTTGAGTCTCCATTAATATAAAAGGAGTGCTACAATCACAAATATAGATTATATAAAAGTAAATCTATAAACTGATGTAATTTTATATGATTCAACATATTTACTTTATAATCTGACTAATTACATCAAACTACGTTAGTTTGTAAGATTATTTTATGTAACTAATTTATGGCTAAAGTATTTTTCATATAGAAATTCTAGAACTTTACCTATCATCAGTATTTTTTGGCGAAGGAAAAACCTTTGACTATATATATCAGTGTCCCTTAACTATTGTCAACAGCAAAAGAAAATATGAAAATAATGGAAAGACATTAATGTCTAAAATTGGGGAAAATCCTGATTTATCAAGAACCAAAAATCTTATTCAAGCTTCGAGGGAGTTGAGCAGCAGTAGAAAAACTGAAAAAGACGTCAGCCTTTAGTGTGATGTTTGCACCGAATCTAACCGCATTTACGAGCAAGCCAGCTTGTCCATATGCTAAATAAAGGAATCCGTTCTTGAGATTGGTTGAAGTTACGTGCGTGAACACTGAACAGGACCATGTGTACCATGTTTAAACTACAAATTGTGAGAAGGGATGTGGCGTTGTGGAGATTTGGCTTCTGAAAAGTTGTGCAGAGAGTGTCACCATTTTCATGGCATCAATTATTTAAGTGGAGGTTTCTTGAGGTGTTGGGAAAGAATATTGACATATTTTAGGACAATTACTTTGCCATGCCTTCTGATTGGCGATAATAAGCCTAAATTCCTAGACTTGGCTTCTTTATATCTCAAAAGAGTAAAAACAAAAAGTCATAGCGAATTGGACCTCTGGTCTAATGGTCTTAGTATGCACAGTTTTCCCAAATGACCAAAGTGAAAGGAGAGATAAGTGGGAGGGGAACTTTATATGAAAATGATGGTCCATGCTCATAAGAGCAAATGAAAATGACATGCTTTTGAGTTTTGCTGGGCTTGGATTACAGGGAATATTATACAGGCTGGCTATGCATGACGTTGAATGAATTCCCATCCATCCTTTGTTTTGTCATGATAGAAAAGCATCTCCTTGGAAAAAGATTTTACTTGTACTTGATATTATTGATGGTGGCCAAACACCCGAAGATAATTTTTAGATTTTGAAAAATTATTCAAATGAGTTTCTTCTTCATCGATAAATATTTAGTGTTCTTTATTTCTATGCTTTTTAGTTATTTTAATATTTATTGATTTGGTGATATCAGTTGTATGTAAATTACTAAATTCTAAATTCCATTGTGATGGAAATAAAACACTTCCCCCTCCCCCCCCACTCTCTTGGAGTTTGGTGTATTCAAAGATCTGTGCCATTTGGATTATCCTTCGAATCCTTTTGACGCACTCCTCGGTGATTTCTAAGACTCATGTGAGGGGAGGCCCAGGCCCAGAAAAGTTAGCTCAAGTGGGAATCAATGAAGGCCGGGCCTGGGCCTGGGCCTAGGAACCATGTGTCAACCTTAGGACTTGCTTGCCCATCCAAAAAGGTCATAGCATAAAGCCCGGCGCTGTTGAAAAACCCACCACAGGGCAACGATCACTTGAGACTAAGGGTGAACAAAAAACCCGAATCCCGACCCGACCCGACCCGATCCACTGACCCAAACTCGAACCGATATTTCAACTCGTTTTGCGTAATCGGGTATTACCTATTATCGATTAAAACCATTTCACCTTTTTACATTTTATCGCTTCACTTTCGTAGGCTTCTCATCACTTCACTTTTGTAGGCTTCATCCCGTAATTCTCTCTGTCTCTCTTTCTCTCCAACCAAGTGTCGATGATCTCTCTCTCTCTCTCCTCTTTCTCTCCAACCAATCGCCAACGAGCGCTAAAAAACCAATCGCCAAAAAGGCTAAGCCGCGATTCCAGACTTTCTATGGATAGGCGTATGTAGAGAAGAAGAGATCAAGGAGTGGGAGAAAGTCTTCTTGACGTGAAGATATGGCCCTTACCATAGAAAGTCTTCTTAGTGCGAAGATCATGGACGCTAATGGTAGAATACTTGGTAAGATTTCAATGAGAGAAAATTGGTTCCTGTTCGCATAAATGGGTTAAGATTCTTGAATTTTTTTTTTTGAAATCAGTTAGGAATTTAGAATGATTTATAACTGGGTTAAGATTTTGTTTTTTTGAAATCAATTAGGGATTTATAGCGATTGAACTGGATTCTTGTTTTAAAATCAATTAGGGATTTGCATCGATTGAAATTAATTGAGATTTTTTCTTTCTAGAACTGGATTTAGAAAAGAAAAAGAAAAAAAACAAATCGGTGAATCGATCGGCTTACTGGTAGTTAGGGGTGTTCATCCGGGTTCCAGATTTAGGATTCCGGAACCCGGATTCAAAATTTACTTAAATATTTTAAAAAATAAATTCAAAAGTATTAAGAAATAAATAAAATCTCAAATCAGGCCGAGTACAATCCGGTCCGGATGAATAGGCCTATTGGTAGTACTGTCGGAATGGGAACATTATCAAGTTGGGTCGGAAACCAACGTTACCAACTTGGGGCGGGTGGGTGTACAACCCTACTTGAGACCTCGATGAGCAGCTGAGCCCTACAAAAAGGAGCATAGCAAACAACCGTCGGAGAGCACAAGCGGTTGGATGCGGGCAAGGCCAGAGACAAGCCACATTTAATGTGTTGAATCCAAACACGCAACGACGTGCTGTCCAAGGTGTCGTAGGAAGACAACGGCTTGACACATTGTTTTGGCAGAAAGATGATGACAGGTCTGCTTGAGCATAACCTGACACCCCTTGATCTCCCTCAGCAACCATGTCCAAGCCATGTATAAATACAATCATCACACCAGGAGAAGGTGGCAAAAAACACTTGTTCTTTCTTGACTCATTTAGCTTTCTCTTCCATTCATATAATTTTTACTAACTTTGGCATCAGATGAACCATGGAGGTCATCGGAGCCCATTCTTCTTCTCTACTGCAGGTCCTAAGAATTTGGCTGCTATGATACTGTTTGAACTGTGAAACATGATATCAACAACACAATAAAGAGATAACCTCAATTCATCTCATTTATCATTATAAATTTTCCAAATTTCTATATAAAATATAATAAATCATTTATTTTTTCAAATTTTAAAATTATATTCTAGTAATATTTATTCAATTATTAATTTTTATCTAAAATTATCTTATCTCGTCTCATCTAATTTTATCTTATATTATCTTATTTCATTATCCATTTTTTATTTTTTCATGCACCGTCGGTCTGTTTTAAGCGCAGGCCCTCAACACTAACCTCTAGGAGTGTTCATCCGGATTCCAGATTCCCAAATCTGGAACCCGGATTCGAAATTTTCTTAAACATTTTTAAAAAAAATTTTAAAAATATTAAGAAATAAATAAAATTTTAAACCGGGCCAGATACAACCCGGCTCGGATGAACACCCCTACTAACCTCAATGCCGCTCTATGGCATTGCAAAGAGTCAAAGACATCCACAACACGAACGGCGGACTCATCCACAAACTCTCCCAGCATCAAACCCATCACCTCCATGGGAACACCAGCTCTTCTTATCCTTCACATCCAACCTAGAATTATTAAAAATGCAACAATTACTAGATCTAGTTTTGAATGTTTTTTGAGATGGGATGTGAAGAGTTGAGATAAAAGTTGAAAATTGAATAAAATATTATTAAAATATTTTTTTAAATATATATATATATATAATTTTGAAATTTGAAAAAATTAAATTTTTTATTTTATTTGTATGAAAATTTGAAAAAATTATAATAATTAAATAAGATAAGATGAAATGAGATAAGATAAAATGAATTAAAATAAATTAGAAAAAGACGAGATCTTTTGTAACATAAGTCGACATGAAACATGCATGATTAGCCAAAACTCAAGATAAAGAACAATATTTTTCTTTTGTGTGAAGATTTTGACCAAAAGTCAATAAACAATTAATTTAGAAACATTTTTATTGTCAAATTTAATATATTTAACTATTATATCTTAAAATAAATCCACATTAAATTAGCTAAAGTCCAAAGATTTTTTTTACTTTGGTTACAATATTATCAAAGTTTATTCCATATTTAAGAGTTACTGTTCACATACTAAATTCCTATTTTATTACTTTCTTCTCCTTCTTTCTTTCATTATTTAGCTACAGTACTTCAATCTTTATTGCTTTTATTTGATTTCAGTATACTTTCTAGTACATAGGAAGTTATTAATTAGTAATTTAGTTTAAATAGAATATGAAAATTAATTAATTTTTTTAACCCATATTTTAATTAGAATATAATTATTAGTTAACATATAAAAAATAGAATGGTAAAATATGATAAAATAAAATAAAATTATAATTACAAATAATTAAATATTTTTTTAATTATATAATTATTCATTATTATGTAATAAATAAATATATATCTAACGTAAGAATTTGATGTAAATAGTTAAAATTAAATTATTATTAAATCATTTTATTATTATATAATAAGAAAATAACTATTTTAATATAAAAATTTATATAAATAGAATAATTAAAACCCAAATTTCTCTTCATAATAATTAAAATTGTCATGAACAATAGAGTGCTCTATTATGCTTGTGGAATGATAAACATATATTGTCTCGAAATCTGTCGGTTTATTAGCAAAATCTGTGATCTGGTGGGTCATGTCTTCCTTTCTCAGGAAGACATTCACGTTCGTTCGTTATCTCATCATAATTTGTCATGTCTTCCTTTGTCTTGTTTGCCATTCCTATATCAACTTTCAGTCAAATCCATTTCTTTGAAGGGAAAAGAATAGGAACATGGGTAATAAAAACAGTGAAGCACTCAAAGATTGAAGTTTGAAGAGAGATGGAGAGAAAGGGTGGGTAATGGGCCTGGGGAAGGAAAAGAAAGATGGAAAGCAAAGAAAAAAGTGTGGAGAGAGAAGCCGAAAAGCAACGATTAATGGTGAAAAAGTTGAAACGCCGTATGTTGGTAGGGAAAAGAGGAGGCCCTTCTACTCCACCACCAACATGGAGGCTTGAGTTTTCATCTCACAAGAATGATAACGTTACTAATATTCGAGAATTCCTCACCTTTCCCAACACCGACGCAACAATCTCTGCGAGAAAGCTCGGGGCAAACCTCTGGGAGATACTGCCCCACCGAAACGTCCGCCTCCTGCTTGCTAAAATGAGCAAACGTGGTGCTGGGCTTCGTTGCCGCCACCACAGGGACAAGGGGTTTGAAATTCCGAAAGGCGTGGTTGACCCTCCTGATAGCTCAACTGACTCGGTACAACTTTACCTATATTGCTTTGCCTTTCGCGTTTATTGGTTGCTTAACGTTAATGAGCATTATCGTTTAGGCGAGTTGTTGTCTTTGCTGGTTTTGTGGGTGGCTTTTTTTTATCTGTTTGTCCTGTGTTCTTCTTCAGTTACCATTTTTCAGCAATTGTAGTTGTTGATATCTTGCTTCCTGGGCTTAGAATACAGTAGTTTTGGTAACAGAAATTTGGAATTGCTTCTACCTATGGTGAAAATGTATATGAAAATTTTATTTGGTAACTTGGAATCGAAAGCATTTGTATGGGTGAAATGAGCCTAATTGAAAAACGTTTTACATCTGGGAGAACATTATGTTGAAGGAAGGATCATGAGGCAGCAATGTAGACAGAATTTGTGAACACCTATGGAAGAGAGTTGTGATCTGATTATTATTTGGAAGGTTCCCATGTTTTTGCTTCCTCGTGTTTTTATAACTAAGTACTGATTTCTACCCTCCTTTTGCAGCCAGCAAATGCAAGTCACTTGAGGAGGAATCTTGCTGCATCAATTGTGCAAGAGCATCGACCAGTTCGAAGGAGCAATCGTGCCCTGCAGCCTGTATCTCCGGCAAGTTGTGGTAGCTCGTTTGAGGTATGAATGTATTCTGCCTAACCATCCACAATTATCTTTGGTTAGTCTTTTTTTCCCTTTTCTTCAGTTGGTAAATGAGAAAGCTTGTGAGTTGGTGATATTGTAAAATCAAAAACTTGCTAAATGACATGTTGGTGATATTTCAAACACTTTGCATACAATTCTTGGCAAGTTACAGGTATTACAGATATAGTAGCAGAACTTTGAAAATGTAATATTGATCCTACAACTTGTAAACATGTTGTTTCTGAACACAAGTTCCCTTGAGATACAAACGGTGTTGTAAAAGGACCCAAAAGAATAAAATCTTATTTGGTGAAACAATGTTTGTCACTAGAACAAGGAACTTCAAGCAGGCATATGCCCCATACCTTTCAGTCAGCGTGAGGAATTGAACACGTTAGTTTGCTAATTAAACACAAATATAGGTATTTCCTACCTTGTTAAACTTTTCTCACAGAAGCCACTGTTACTGTCGTTTAGAACATTCCTTTCCACACAAAATGCAAGATAAAGTGATGCAACATTCTAGTTTAAGTTATATTGCAGAATTTTACTTGCTAGCAATACGTCCTCTGATTCTGTCAATACTTATATTACCCATTTCCTCTAATTCTTGAGAAATTAAAGACCCTAATTTCACTGATTCTGTAGCATAAGATACATGGTGATAGGGAGCAGGACTGGAATATAATTGACTAATTAGTCACCGATCAAAGAAAATTGATTAATTACTCACGAAACCGTACAAGAGATGTGACTGTATTACTTGATGACTTTTAACTTCCATTGTGCAATTGCCTTTTCTGCCATGAAAATGCCAGTGCCACATACCTTGGGATTTAGTTCATTAATTTCACTGCCGTTACTATCCTGCCTCCAAATCTTTCCTCAGATACCCAATGTTATGTTGGCATGATGAATTCAGAAAACCTTTGGTTTTCACAGGTGGCACGTTATAAGCCTGCAGTCACTCCCCCAAGTTCTTTGGACTTAAAGTCTAGAATGGGTGAATCAGATTATGGCATTAAAACGTCCACAGAGTTACTCAAGGTGCTCAATCGGATTTGGAGTCTTGAAGAACAACACGCATCCAATATATCATTGGTGAAAGCACTGAAAATGGAACTATATCATTCCAGAGCAAGAATTAAAGAATTGCTAGAAGAGAAGGAATTAGGTAGGCATGGAATGGGCGACTTGATCAAACGAGTAGCAGAGGATAAACTTGATCGGAAGAATAAGGAGCAAGACCGGACCAAAGCTGCAATTGAAGCAATAAAAAATGAGCTAGAAGATGAGAAGAAGTCAAGAAAGCATGCAGAAGGCCTGCATCGAAAGCTAGTTCAAGAGCTTTCTGAATTGAAACCATCTTTTTCTAATGCATTGAGAGAGCTTGAAAGAGAGAGAGAAGCACGAATTCTGTTGGAAAACTTGTGTGACGAGTTTGCCAAAGGAATAAGAGATTATGAACAAAAACTCCAGTCCTTGAACCAGAAGACTGAGAAGTATGGGGTTGGTAGGGAAAACCCTGACAGATTAATTCAACATATTTCAGAAGCATGGCTTGATGAACGGATGCAAATGAAGCTTGTGGAATCTCAAAACGATTTTGCAGAAAAGAGTACCATCCTGGATAAATTAGGGTCTGATATAGAAAGCTTTCTTCAAGCTAAACAGTCCAATGAATTAAGGACTAATGGGAACTTTCCCCCATTGGAGCCAAAGAACATGTGCCGGCATTCATTAGAGTCCTTTCCTTTGAATGATACTGTTAGTGCACCTCAAAAAACTGCTGATGAAGAAGATTTCTCAACTGTTGATGATTCACATTGCTTTGAACAAAACAAGGGTACCAGTGGAAAGCAAAGCAAAGGCAGCTCGAAACAAAAGGAGATTAATGCTTCAGATAGCCATCACAAAGAGAGAATGAAATCAAATTCCATAAGAAAACAGGTTGAGATGGGAGGAGAAAAGCAAAATTTAATAAACTATCCTGAGAAATCTGGAATGAGTGAGGCTACCCAGGAAGATCTACAAGAAAGACACAGTAAACGAGTAGGGATCGGTGGACTGAAGTCAGATCATGTTCTGAATAACTTGATTCGAAATTATTCCTTGTCATTGGAGGGTGAGAAGATTCATCCCCGGAGTAATTGCAGAGAAGATTCTTGTGTTTGGTCAGTATTAACAAGCAATGCAAGTCCAGCACAGCAATGGATGTCAAAGTTAAAAACCCCAAATTTTGAAAAATCTGAATCTTCGCTGAGATGGCCTCGGGGCTTGAAGGAGAATACATTGATGGCAAAACTACTTGAAGCGAGGTTGGAGACAAAGCAATCTCAATCAAAAATTTCCAGAGGTTCATTCAACTGAATGGTAAATTTTTCTGTAGAAAAAAAAAATTCTGATTTATGATAGTTGCTTTGTGAATATTTTGCCTAGAGATCGTCTTCCTAAAGGGAGTATTTGTAGAGCAATACATCTGGAAAAATAGGCGGCATACTTGTATTTTTCTTGCTTTAATAGAGTTACTTTTATACATGGAAATTGTATTCTTCACATGGTTACAGTGATCGATGGGGAGAATTCAGCCAACCAAGTTTTGGTTAAAATTGATTCAACTAGTTGTTGCACTAACGTGTAATATCCAAGACTCGATTAAAATTCAAGACAGCTTTATGAAAGAAACTAGGCTTGGCGATATTCTTTGAAGATGGTCTTGAAATTTTAGTCTTGTCTCTTCCTAAAACTTGTAGCGCAATGTATATGGAAAAAAAGCAATGCTAGAGTGAAGCCACACTCATTGCACTAACACACATGAACAGTAGCAACACGTTACTATTCATGTGTGTGTGAGTGAAATGAGTATGGCTTCTCCCAATATTTTCTCATGGAAAAAAGGCAGGCATACTTGTTACTCATGCTATAATAGAGTTACTTGTATACATGATGGCAGTTGTAATCCTCATATGGTTATACTGATCAACTAGGAGAATTCAGCTAACCTTTGTGTCTTGCAATCCAAGTAAGAACAGTTTTTGAGAGGGAGGGAATTGCAAATAATATTCTTCCTAGATCTTTTTCCATTTTGTTTTGTTTTGTTTTGGTTTTTTGTTTTTTGTTTTTTGTTTTTTGCTTGCTTAAATGGAGAGATACGATGTCAAGATTGAAAAAGAGGGAGAATGAAGGCAGATGGTTAGTTTGAAGAAGGAGACTAGGGAATGGCATTATAGTTGTTAATGACAATTGACAAAAATATAGGTTTGACTCGTCCAATTAGATGAATAGTAGGAAACCAACTAATCAAGTCTTGTATTTTCTGAAGGGGAAGAAAAATATAGACGATAGAATATTTGAGAATGTAAGTGATGTGTTGAAGTTGTACTATTTCGTATCCTAGCAGTTTCTCTTTGATGACTTGCAAGATTCACTAAGGCTAGGGGTGGTGTGGGATCTCTGATGCCTATATAAGTTTCGAATAATCTTTATTTGAGGAGTGCGTTTGCACATATTAATTCAATTTCTCTCTTTTTTTTTTCTTTTCTTTTTCTAAAAGTACCTTGTGACAAGTTTTACGATTTCACTTGCAGTAACCATCTCATTTTGCTACAAGCCTATGTTCATGTTGTAACCTTTGTTTGCGTTTTTTAATGTATTTCAATTCTTGATCAAACAATGTTATTTATTCAATTTATTTGAAAATTTGTAATATTTTTAGATTAATCATGTTATTAATTTCATATTCTAATTTTTCCCTTCTTTTCAATCAATTTAATTGTCAACGGTTTAGCTGTGTGTTAATTTTTCCCCTAATAATCTGAGGAAAAGATATCCCTTACAATCTTCTATCCCTCCAGAGGAGTCAAAAGTATTTCACTCTTTTTCTGGCATTTGAAAAAATCCTCTATTAGTTACTGTGAAAATTTATAATATATTTAGATTAACTTGTAATAATTTTAGATTTATATGTAATAGTTTATAGTACTTGTAAAAAAACTTGAATTATTAGTTAAAATTGGTCCCGTTTGGCTACAAGACGTGTTTCATCTTAGCCTATCTCATTTTATCTTATTCCTACAAGTTTCTCCAATTCTCACACAAAATATAATTAATAATTTCTTTTCTTCAAACTTCAAAATAATAATAATATTAAAAAATAATATTTTATTCAACTTTACTTTTAACTCATCTTATTTCAATTCAGAATCCAAATGGCACTTAGCAACTTTATTAGAGAACATTTAAATTATGTTTGATACATTTAATATTACTTTATGTTTTTATGAATTTAATTTTACGTATTGTTTTAGATTTCGGGCCAAATTTAGCTAAAAGAATTGGATTATGGGCCTATAACGCCCAACTTTAGGGGCGGTAATATCTGACGTGAAGTTAATATAAATAGTATATGAATTTAACGAGTTTTGCTTAATATAAATGGGTTTGGGTCAACCCACTTAACCTGAAAATAACCTTTTTTTAAGTTCTATTTTAAAATTATATATATATTTTTTTATTTTGTTGAGTTGTAATATTGATATTTCTCAATATTAATATGCTTATATTCTATTATGAGGATTATAATTATAGACATATGTTCATATTTCTTATTATTGGGTTTAAATGTTGAAATATTGGTTTTGTTATAGGTTAAAATCTAATAAATATTAATTTATTTTGTGAGAAGGTAGTCTTCTTGTCTTTGTTTTAGATATTATGATTGCTAATAAATATAGTTTCTACTTTCTAACTTTTGTATGAAACTATGTTAATCAGGTTTAATAAGTTATGCAAGTTAGTCCAACATATTTATAAGAAACAAATTGAAATGAGTTGTGTCGTATTGGCTCAATTCTTATCAATTATTAAAAAGATCAAAACCAATTATACGACACGATTTGTTATTTAATAGATTGTGTTAGAGTCTGACCAATTTAACAACTATTCTCCCATGGCGTTGTGTGCACCAGTTGGGTGTGTCCCGTAGCAAAAGCAACCGAGGTTTATCATAGCACACTAGACTGAGTGAGGCAGCTCCCTAAATCTGGCTCATAATTTTATCATATTTGTTAAAATAGAAAAAAAAAATCTGGGTAACTAGACTTTTACACGAGTTTCATAGACTTAAATATATTGTAGACCTACGAAAACTTTGTGTCATATGTGACTAATTCTACTTTTTATTTATATTTTATCTTAGGAAAATTATACTTGTCCTTTCAAATTAACGTACCGTTTTGATAAATTTTAATTTTTTTAGTAATTAAAATGGTGATTACTAGTAGAATTATATTTTTCTTAAAAATTAAAGTTTTTAAAAAATATTTGAAAGAGTATTAAAAAAATGCAGGGGTTAGATGTAAGAGTGCCAAATCTTGTTAATATATCGTGTTTGTGTCATTTTAAAACATATATATATATATATATATATAATGGTTATTCGTGTCAATTTTAATCTAACCGTTAAATTTATTGTGTGAAAACCTCAAATTTTAACACGATTCATTAATATAACGTGTAATATCGTGTCAATCTATTTTAACTTATTAATAAATATTAAGAAATAGGTTAACATGATAAAATACGACTTATTTCAATATATTTATGTAAATAGATTGAATAAGTCTGGAATTAATTTGTTTACTTTGATTAAATTTAATATAATTTTATTTAAATGTTTTAATTTTAATATTTATAAAAATTATAAAACTAGCTACAAGTTTAAAATTATAGTTTAAACAGTAAAATATGAAAAGTAAATTATTCATAATTTTATTTTTAAATATATAAATATAATTTTTATTTTTATAACGTGTCATAACTAACCCGTTATAATATTTCGAAACGGATGGACCAATTATCGTGTCGTGTAACCCAATTTGGGCGGCCTCCTAGCGTTAAGGATACAAAAGACTTTGAAGTTGCACATTTTTAAAAGAAGACGTTGACCAGAAATAGTGGCCATGCGTAAAGACAGTGTAGGCCAATCCATCTGTGCTGAAGACTTTGACCAGAAATAGTGGTACTCATGCGTAAAGAAAGTCTGTGGGCCAATCCGTGTTATTTTGTGGAAAAGTCATGCGTCTCATGAGTTGGGGCCTTCAACTTTAAAAATTGAATATTTCACAAATATTCACAAATAAATTGTGGTAACTGGTAATCGTTTTTCACAAATAAATTAGGCAAAAGAAAAAAAAATGTTAATAGAGGTTAAAAGATGGTTTCGAACCTCTAAAATTTTAGGTACTTATTTTTAGATTTATTGATGTGAATTTTTTAATAAAGATAATGATAGGTTTATTATCTTTTTATTACTTTTTGACAATTGATTTATAATGTATTTGAATTTTTTTTTTTGCTTAAAGTGTTTTCTTAACATCTTTAATAATTAAGAAAAAAATTAAATATATATATAATTTTATTAATAATCACTTTTTTAATTATTAATTAAGTAAAAAAATAAAAAAGAATAATAAATAAATAGTAAGAAATAATAATCCTATTAGAATCCTAAATTTTCATTGTTTTATAAAAAGAATGTATGAGGTGGCACAATTGGAAAACAAAACTTTGCTTCAAAAACCATTTCTTGTGACACATCATAAAACAATAAAGAAAAATTATATTTGTTGGAAATTTTGTGAGGAATTATATAGGAAATAGATTATAGTTTATTTTTAATTGTGTTTTGTGTTTCAGTCTTTTTAATTTTTAATTATTTTTGTGTTAGGTAAATGATTATTTCTATTTTTATTTATTTTTTCTTATTTTCTTAATTTTAATTGATGTGAACTTGTAAACTTGTTTCTAGGTAATTCCCGAACGAAATTTCCTCATGTAGCAGAACCCAACAACAAATGCAAGTTCTCTTCACAAAGAATATAGTTACTGACCAAGGAAGCTATACGATTAAACACGAGTCCCTGCACTTGTAATCATTTTCTTCTTAGCTAACTGAAGATTATAAAAATACTCTCATCAAATAAAAATAATAGACTATTTTCCTTAAATGAACTATTTTACTTAAAGAAAATAATGCTTGTGCGCACACATGCTAACATGTTCTTAGCTTGCATACCATAAAAAGAAGAGAAATTAGCAACAAGAAAAAGGCGGCTTACCAAAACTTGCACTTGGAGAAAAACTTGCTCTCTTTTACCCTCTCTCACACTCAATGAAAATCTTTAAATGCTTAAGCTTGTGAAAGTGAAGAAGACCGAATGAGAGGGAATGAAATGTGGACGTAGGAAACAAAAGGGAGCAGAGATGCATGCGGGCTGATGGCTTGTGGTGTTGGTCATGAAGTCATGTTAAGCTTGTGTAAGAAAAAGTAAATAATAAATAAATAAATAACTAGGTGAGCTGCGAACTGAATGAGAGAAATCAAAGGGTTGGTTGAACAATTTAAATACAAGGGCCGGGAATGGGACTCATGTGAAGGGCATGCTAAGCATGGCTTTGGATAGGTTGCTTGCAAAATTAAAATTGTGTGTGTGGGAGAAAACATGTAACCGATTGCGACATGTTGGGCGGTTATCTATCTAATTTCTTTCAAGACATCACAAAATTATTTCTTGGGAGTTGCAACATCGTTGTAAATACGAAATGTTTATGGAGATCATTAAGCATTACTCTGAATCCTTTGGACTCAAAAGAGATTAGCTACACTTGCTTTTTTACTCGAGTCCTTTGTCCTGACTTTATTACATGAGACACAATCTACTATTGACGAGGATGAACTCGGGCAAACAACAAGCATGACAAAGCCATGGAAGAACCACATCAGATTCAATATTTATAGCTAGAGATAACATATATTGCTTCTGCTATGCTCTCTGATTTAGATTTCTTAACAATTATAATCATACAAATTAAGATAGATCATAAACTATGCGTACGTAATGTGGATCTCAGCATGATATTGCATGCATCTCTCTCTCTCTCTCTCTCTCTCTCTCTCTATTATATATTGTAGTCAAAATTTAAAATCAGTTTGTATTATATCATCTTCCTTTACATTATATCAAGGATATGGCCTCATCAGGGCTGGCTCAAAAGGGTAACCAATTAGGCTATCGACACCTAAGGCCCTCCATCTCAAATAGGCCTCACATTTTGTCTAAAAGATGAAAGATTTGATAAAAAAAAAAATATATATATATAATTTAAAGAAAATATTTTATTCAAAATGCACAAATTTTTTAAACAATAGTAAAATTAGAATAAAAGTAATAAAATGATGTGTATTTTTGATATGGCCTTATTTATTTTCAAAATTCAATATTAAAATAAATATATATTATTTTAAAATAAAAGTAAGTATTTAAATTATAAATAAGTATATTATATTTGTATCTCAAAATTTTCAAATAAAATTTTATTATTTAATATTTAAATATTATTATTATATTTTTAAATTAAAATATAATATATTTAATGATTGCCTAAAGCCCTAAAATATATTGAACTGCTCCTGGATCTCATACTCAGTTGAGTAAGAGAATATGGAATAATACAAACTGATTTTTAATATTGGCTATATATATATATATATATTGATCGGTCATTTAACCTTTATTCTTAAAGTAACTGTATGGGATCCGATTCAAGACATTGAAAAGAATATATATCATTATATATCATTACATATATGGTAGGTTAATATTGTCGTTTGTTTAATTAATTTGAAAAAGAATTAATTTCTCAAATATTAAATTACTGATATTGCTGACGACATGGGATTCTTATTAACTATGGAGCGCCCTAACTAGCTAGCTGGCCTATCCCTCTATGAAATCTATACTAATTATAATTAAAATTAAAGTAGGACAATATATAATATACTACAAAACCGTGACATAGATTTTATAAAATTGGTAAACATGTTCTGATTCCAAACACGAAAAAGATGAATCACTTCCATCCATAGTATAAATAAATTAAACAAATTAAATATAAACCCTTTGACCATATAAACAAATTAAATTTATTATTTCTAATTATGTAGTTCCGGTAATAGAAAATCCCAAAAAGCAGACAAGAATTTAATCTTTTTTGCTTATTTAGATACGGAAAACATTATATTTTCTCATCATCATAGGACTAGAAACGTCGAAATAAAGTAATGCCGACAGTTCTCTTATCGACAGTTCTCTGGAAGAAGAGAACTGTCCCACCACCCATGCACCCTGATCATGATCAGCAAATAAGGTTGGAAAGAAGTGCTTAATGAATGGAGTTTTTGTTCATAATTTGATTCTCATATATATATATATATATAATTTTTTCGCAGTAAGTATTTGATCCATTTTATTCTCCAAACATGTTTGTGTAAGAAATTATATAAAATTCATATAATGGCGGCCAGCTTATTAAGCATTGTTCATTGGTTTGGGCAACATAGTGCTCGAGATATGTACCGTCTTCCAAATTAATATAATTTGCAGCTTCTTTTTTCAATATTATTATTATTGTTGTTGTTATGATTCTCATAAACAAAACAGCATTCTCACTTTCAAAAGTTTGGGAAATTTCAAAAATTTTCAGAGTTGTACATATTATATATATATATATATTTATATATCTTTTTATTATAATAACTTGTGGCTATCTAGATATTTAAAACATTAGATATGATTTAAAATTTATATGAGATTAATTAGATATATAATTTAAAATTTAAATGAGATTAGTTAGATATATAATTTTAAATAATATCTAAATTATAAATTTATATATATATATATAAATTATAAGTTAGATAATATAAATTATTCCATTTGTTTAAAGAGTAATGTTACATACAAGTAATATTGTGCATCAATATGCACACCAATACATTCCTATTGGTTGATCATTTATTTTATTTTAAAATTTAAATTTTTGACCAATCACATTAGATGGTGCACATATTGATGTACAAAATTGGTTACAGCTAGATGTTTCCTTGTTTAAATTAGATAAGTTATAAATTTAATTAAATTATTCCATTTTTTTGTCTTTATATAATTTAGATAATATAAATTATATAATTATATAAATTTAAATTTAGATAAATTTTAATATATATGAACTTAAATAATGTATATTTAGATAAATTATAAATTATATTATATATAAATATATATATGATTTAAGATTTCTATTCATTCTTTATATTAAAAAATATATATAAATTAATTAAGTTTAAATCTGTTTGCTAACTACATTTGTGAATACAATTATTTGAATAAATATTACATATTTCTCAATTTAAATTTATTATGAAACATTAAATTCAAATAATAATATTTTATAAATAAAACTATAATAATTATTAAATAGTTATCTTAAATCACTTCACATCAATATATAATTTACTTTTACATAATTAATTCACTGTTAACATATTTTTCTTTTATTATCTTTCAAATATTTGTTAGAACTTATATTCTTTTTCCTCTACACATTACATTATTGATCGAAATTTATTTTTTAATAAAAACATATAATTTATAACAGCTTCATTAAACTAGGAAAACGTATTTTGTATATTGCTCATATCTAATATGTATATATATATATATATATATATATATATATATGGGTGTAGTGGACATTGTGGACCACTATGGAAATGCATGGAAAGAGATCAAGTTGCTAGCTAGCGTAAGAATCCACATCATACAGTCATGAATTATAGATGATTAATATATGAGTTTGCTATTCATCATTTTTGATACCACACATCACACATTTTTTGACTTTTTAATTTTTTTTTAAGTTTATTCTTCTACTTATTACCCATATATATATATACCACATATTTGATAAAAAATAAATAAATATATATGCTATAATTTCTTAATATATATGCTATTTCTTTCGCGCGCCCTTAATGTACATCATGTAATTTCTTAATTAAAAATTGTCATTTTCTAGAGGTTGTTTGGGTCATCCATGCCGTTTGCATAAAGGTGCTATATATATCAAAATAAATAACTAAACAATAATGAGCATGACAAAAATGGCACTTGATCTTCACATATTTTTCCCTTTCCACTCTCAAACTTTTGAATTAAGTTAAACTTTTTAATTAAGTTTTATATATAGATTTTGGAATGGGTTAATTGTTAGAGAAAAAAAAAATGCAAACAAAATTTGCACAAAAAGAGAAAAGAAAATGAAGAGATTCATTAATCTTATTTTGGCAAGTTTAAAAAAATAATAAAAAAATTAAAAAAAAACATAAAAGAATATGAAATATATTGGAAATCTCAAATCTTAGGCAACCAATTATTGGAAAGTAACTTTAATTCTCTTTAATGTTAATCATGATTGCAATAAATTATAACTAATGCGTCATCAAGTACTCCACTTATATATTAAACTGAATTTTTGACCAAAGAATACATCAACCAATAAAATGGCAAGCAACCTTAATAATGTCGAGCAGTTATTAACAGGCACTCTCAACATAATATCATGCCATACTTTTTTCATTCGCATTTAGATGATCTCCTAGGGCTACTGTCTATGCGTACTCTAATGTTTAAATCAAAAGAAAGATAGACACATAAATTAGTTTCCACAATATTTATCGCTATATATTTTTTTAAAATGGACAATATTAAATGGTGATGTGCTACAATTATAAAAATATTGCATAAAATTAAATTCACAAAATATTGATCATGTGACTTCATATATATAATATGTAATTAGATTATAAATAAAATATTTTTATGGTAAAGTAATTATAACATACCATATCAAGTCACATAATTAGGATCATTTGTGGTATTCACTTTTTATAGAATCTCTTTATAACTAAAGCATTTATCTATTAATAATCAGATGCTCAATAAATGTTGTACGTTGGATCCATTTTCTAATATATTTATATATTTCTAGCTCGTAAGAATCCCAAGCAATCCAAAGAAGTTTCAACCAATCACGAGATGATCATATTTGATTAAAAATTAGTGTTTACGTCGCTGTTTTCTATAATGCTAGTTGGCCCCTTCATTTTGCTCCCTCAAAATTACCACTAATGCATTTGAATTTTTTTAAAATGGTTAAAAATTTTATTACTAGGGCATTTGAATATTTTTTTTAACATTCAAAAATGAAAATAAAAAACACACAAAAAGACAAGTACTTGAACTATTTGTAACTTTGAGGAAATTACTGAGTAGCAGCACTAAAAAAATAACAAGTGATTATGCAATCAATTACAAGGATACTGACAAACGTCTGTACTGTGCAATAAGTTAGGAATATATACCATATCCCATTCCTATTCCGAAACTCCGTAATATGCTAGCTAACAGTCGCCTTAAATAGACTTATATGGTATTAGTACAGTACCTGCATCCAATGACACCCCATGGAGATTTGGAAAAATATGCTCAATCAGCACCAATTTCGCTGATGACACTAATATTTTGGACAAGAAAATCCTCCTCATAAGATTTTGGACAAGTATTGCCGTTTCCAAATTCAACGGTTTAGATTACATCTAGTCCAATTCTCTGAGCCTATATAAGGGAACCCTTTGCTTCCCTATTCTCACAACCTCCGATCTTCTTTCCATACGTTATTCACTTACTACTTGTCATATTTGTGCATGTGCATGCCTTTTGTGGTCGTTTAATTTATAGGCACAAGTAGTTTTAGGGTATTGGGTGTACTGGCTAAATGGAGCTCTCTTTGCTCCATCACTGAAAGGAGTGATGGGTATGCTGCGGCTGCCATGTTCATGAATACCCTTGGGTGCGCGCGCGCGTGCGTGGAGGGCGGTCATCGACGAGTAGTTACTATTGATAATGGCGCGCGCAGTCTAGGGGTTTGCATGAGCTGGGAGACGAGGTTACCTTCATCTTTTTGGATTGGAGTGAAGGGAGCTCCGCATGGTATTTCTAAGATATTCTAATACCAATATTCTTTGTCGAATCAGATCAGAATGTTATTCTAGCTTTAATATTGTTACCATGATATTGATTTATTTCTTTGAATATTACTTAATATTGTGAATTAATGGTATTCACTCTTCTTTCATGGTTTCAGGGCTCCGATCTGCAAGTTCGTCACCTGATCATCATCGAGCATCCATATATCATGTTCATCATCTACAAGTACAGCTTGATCGTGCGTCCAAAGTCATTATATTCTCTTATATATCTAGAGAATGGAGACTGGGATATTCTCCATCATCTATATGTAACTATAAAATTAATTAAATTTCCATTCGCAGTACTTGATCTGCCAAAAATTGGGAATGTAGCTTGCTTGCTGTTACTTTTTCAGTTAAGTCTTTTTCAACCCTAATATAATATGCATGATATTAATTTGGATACAAACAAAATTAAGTTTAATTTGGCCAAATTTATTTGAAAAGATAAGGACAGCAACCCTTTCACGGTAGAGAATTGTAGTCAGGACTGGCTTAATAAGTTAAGGACTTAAAAGGCAAAAATTTTGATTGGGGCTTTTTCTTATAATTAAAGTAAAATTAAATCAAATAAGTTTAATTTTTACATTATATTTTTATTTAAAATAATATCTATCGTTTGTCAAATAAAAGTACTAAATAAGATTTATACTATAATATTTTCAACTAATAACTGACTTAATCTTTATTAAAAAAAATTGATTTAGAGAAGATTTTATCAAACATAGGTTTATAAGACGTGCTCTTAAATTTTAAAGGTTATTTGGAAACATAACTATTTTTACTTAGATGTTTTCAAATTCAACTTTTTTTTTTCACTCAAAATCTAATAAAATATCTTAATTCAAGCTATTTTACTACTATTCACAGATATTTTGAGGTATTCTTAATATCTAAATATAATTATGATAATTATCGCCAATAAAATTCTATAAAAAAGTAGGCATTTGTCTCTTCAAATAATCGTACAAAGATTTTTTTCTGAACACATGAAAATTAGATTTTGTTATTTATAATTCTCTCATTATATATTAAACTAATAATGATAAAAGAAAAGTTATATATATTCTCATAAGGAGAGTATTAAAAATAATTATTATGTAGAATACTTCTAAAACTAATAATGATATATATAATATCCATTTAATACCTTTATTCTCTTATATATTGAGTTAATTAATATTTTAATTGGATTTAAAAAAAAAATTACTTCAGACTTTTTTTAGGGGCCTTTTGCCACTATGGGGTCTTAGAAAAATATTGCCTAATTTACTTAAGGGAATAGTCGGCCCTGATTGCAGTCTTTCATTTGTATTTGACACTAGAAATTTATAGATAGATCCCATCATAATTCGTCAGTGAGATGAACCAATTTGAGATATTCATGCTGGTCTTCAATATTATATATTTGGTTTGGAAATTAGTTAAAGAGTTTCGCACCCACGGGCAAGGCCAACAGATTACAGCCGCAATTTAAATATTAAGATTAAGCACTGTTTGCCCATTATTAGCATAATATATATTTTATAGCATGCAAAGCATATACGAATTAAACCAAACATGCTATAACTAGCTTTGCATCTTTTGATACATAATATATAATAGAAAAAGGAGTTGGAATTTTGGATGTTTTCGTAATCAGCCTGAAAGGATGATTAATTATGCATTGGCCGATCCATCAGGAATGCCTGCAAGCTGTTCACTTCTACTCTACTTGCTAGTTATTGGTTTTACTTAATCAAAATCTAACTACTCTTTATTCAACACAATTAATAGATGGGAATTCATTCGTTGCTATACTTGTATATATATGGTGATATTTTGGTTGCAATTACCAGACTATAGAAATGGCCCTTTTTGGGATGAAGCTTTTCATCCCAAAAATCTTTTGGAGACGAAAAGTTTTTATCTCTATTTTTTTTTTTAACAAAAGTCCTCGAGAATTTTAGGAGACGATTTCTTTTTTGATAAAATGTGGCAACCCATTCGAACAAACTTTTTTAGACAAAACAATTTAATCTCAAAACACTGTTCCAACTAAATAGATTCGGTTTGAACTATCAAGGACCTATTCAAATGTTGGTAATTAATTCAAATGAAATGAATTTATTTAATCATGTTCAAATGAAGCAAGTGTTCGAATGCTTTCTTGTTGTTCTAACACGTCAATTTGTGTTCAACCAAAAAGAATTCAATTGAACATCCTTGAAAAATCATTAGAATAGAAAAAATTGTTTGAAGGGTTTATTGTCTACTCAAATGTTGATAAATTTGTTCAAACATAAATAGTATGTGTTTGAATGATAAAAGAGGAAGTGTGTTTGAATGTAGTAGTAATCCACTTGAACCAAAGTGATGATTTTTTTTTTCATTTGAATGGTTTTGGGTTATTCCTTCGAATGGCGGTGGAAAATGTATTCGAGCGAAAATAATTAACAATTACTGTTCAAAGTGAAAATTTTTCATTCAAACGGTAATCATGATACAGTAAATGACAAATTTAAAACAATCTAACTACATTTAAAAGTTATAATTAAAAAATCAAAATTGTTCAAATGTTGCATTAAGTCAAAATAATTAAAAACACATAACATAAGAAAATAAGTTCTAAATTGGTGGAGCTATAAAGTTCTAGGACATCATTAACTGCAATGGTTTGAACATTTTTTTCAATTAAATTTCCATCTCCCTCTTCATGTCACACTATAATGGTGTCTCCATATCCATTGTCTAATGTAATTGAGCCTCCAACTCTCTTGGACTTCATTTGTTCAATCTCGAGCATTGCTTCCTGTAAGTCTCGAGAGTTGTTATTCGATCTACTTTGCGAAGAGAATGAGGTTGAGGAGGAAGGCTTCACGCAACGTCCTAAACCCCTTAGATATTTAGAATAGGGTTTGAGAATGTAATGCCCCACTCCCCAAGTTTAAAAACAAAATCACTTCTAAGAAATTTGACAAAAACATTTTAGGGTAGCAAATATTCTCTAGAATTTCTCTTAGATTCAAACCATAGCTGATAATAGAACTAGAATAGAGATTTTTTGTTTGCTACTTACACAAGCCCATATCCTTGCTTTTCTATCAATTTCTAATTTTAATCTTCCCAACAATCTGATATTAAAGTGCCGATATAAACAAAAATTTCGTTATTGTCCAATTCTGACCTGTAATATATATATCGGGGCTTTGCAATATGTGACTGATCACAATTCTATATATTCCATTTGCTATAGAAGTTCCCAATGAATTCATTAGAGGAATGTTTCCAATAAAAAGTTTTGTTCTTACATATCTCTACTGTTATTCCAAATTAATCCTACAGATACGTATAATTCACGAGAATATGTGAGAGATTCATATACAACATCTCTTTCTTTTATCAATGGTTTTACCAACTGATATGTTTCCACAAATAATTAAAATTCAATTTCTAATTTGTATTTTCAATTTTTGGAAACTTATAAAGTTCTTATGTTAAGCCCTCATCAATGAATTTAAAAAGTGTTTCAAATTGTATTTGATTAAATCTAGATATTGTAGACATTACTTCATTTTCACTCCCAAGCATTTTCATTTTTCTTCTATAGAAAAAAAATCTCATTATTTGCTCATTCTTCATCGAATCATATGGAAAAGTCGAAGTTCTCTACTGACCTACTTTAGAAATATAATTTTTTTTAAAAGATGCACTAAGTACAAAGATTTCATAGCATTCTCTGTCAATCATGTTAAGTCTATATCCATGCATCAAACATGCTGAGTATTGAATGACCCGTCTGGATAGACTACGTGCAAAAGCATATAATTTACTTGAGGTGTCTTACGAATTATCATCATATATCAATACAACCTACATTAATACATTTTTCAGTTAAAATAGCATTAAGTAGGAAAAAAGTCTATTTCAGTGTTGTGAAACTCGCAAAGTGCAAGACATTTTTTAGTAATACCATCTATTCAAACCAAGAGGTGAAATCTTCTTCTTGCTTCTTTCCTACATCAGTTATACCATCCGTTCAAAGTTGACGAATGTGTTCGTTGCACATGTTAAAATATTGCTTAAACCATACTAATTATATTATCTTCTGGGAATTTAAGTTATTAATTTTATATGCACAAATCACTAACCTTTGGTACTTGTCAATTTTTGTTTGATTATTCAATACATACTATCGGGATCTACCAAACTCTCTTCTACATAAGTCGTAGCCCCTTGTGCACTTATGGGATACACACTTTGAGAAAACACGAAGAATGATGATGTAACTTCCAAATGTCCACTTTCATAATATCGGTACGATCACGAGAATTTAGTATCAACCCCACGAAAATATATTGAATAAAATGTAAGTCATTGGTTATCAATATATGTCTCAGTAATCAAATCTTCTGAATGATCCATATTCCCCATAGACCACTTAAGTTTTCCTAGAAACTGTTCAATAAAATATATTCATCTATATTATATGAGGCAAAAATTAAAGCCTCATGAAGCAGGTGCATATCTAAGTGAACCATTACATCAAAAAATGGTAGTGGCTACAAGATTTCCAACTTGCACAATATAACTGAATTTTAGTTTCCATCTTTACTAATACATCAACTTTCAAAACTCTATTGCAATTGTTCTTGAAAAATCCCCAAATTATGTTATTGTTGCATGAACACTTGAGCCAGTTTCCACATACCCCAATTGGAACAGATACTGCAAATAGACATGACATTTATAACTTTTAAAAGCAATTATCATCCAATCATGGATACGCACACATCTAAACATGTTTGAGCAAAACCAGCAGGTAATTTGATTGTCATGAACCACTCATAATTACAATTTTTTTCTCTCATCATTTAATAGTGTATACCAACCAAGGAGCATATAAATTAATGAACCATTGTCTTGCAAATACAAGTCTCTTCTTATCCCCAAACTCCTTTAAATCTTTACGAGAGTTAACAGTATCTTTGATCTTTCATTCTATTGACATTAAAGTGCCCAATATGTTCTCACATGTATTTTTCTCAAATGTGCATAAGATCTAGATTTGACACAATGTCAAGGTATACTAGTGTGGCAACTCAAAGAATATATACATATATGTTTGTCCAATTCAACCTCATTGTTTGTCATTTCCTCTTCTGAGCTCTTGCATTCTTGGCAAATCTATTTTCAAAGACATTCATCAACTAAGTGATAATATCTAACAAGATAACTCTGATGGTGGTGACATATGCTTAACTTTTCTATCAAAAATCACTCTATTTGAATAACAATTATAATCATGGTGTAAATATCGACGATATCCATGAAACATATTCTGTCATTTTCAACTATTGAAATGGAATAACTTTATGATAACAGGACAAGCCATTTTACCTTTTGTGTTACACTAAAAAAGTTTTCGTATGTCGAAAATCATTTATTATCCATACAATGGAAGCATGCATCTTGAACTTCCTTGATGATGACGCATCATATGTACTAACACTCGCATCCCACAAGCCTTTCAACTTTGCAAAAAGTGACTGAATATATATATGTCTATTTCATTTCCTAGTAATCAAGGCCTTGGTATAAGTAGATTCATAATTTAGAATGGATCTTTCAAGCACTTCCAAGATGGAAGATTATAGAAGTATGACTGACCAAATACTATAAGAAGTTCTCATTTTGTCAAAGGAATTAAAACCATCAGTTTCTAGCTCAAGATATACGTTCCGAGGTTCTTAAAAAAATTATGGTAGTCGGAATCAAACTTTATCAATTATGAAAGATTCGTAGGATACAAAAGAAAGTTTTTATTTTTGACTCTTTTTGTATAAGGGCAGGACATAAAAATCTGTCTAGGAACCAATGGAAATGGTTGAACACTTTTTGGGGTACATTGCGTTTATCAAATTCCATCTTGACTTATGACACTGGACATTAATCACATTTTGTGTATTACTGCCAAAAGACAGTACAATCATTCTTACATACATGAATGATATTATGGTCGTATATGTCTCTGGCTTTAAATGCTTCACTTCATAAAGATTACAGGGCTAAAGGTTATCCATTGGGAGAGCCCCCTTAAATGGATTCAGCAACATGTCAATGGTCTTCTTACAAATGCGACATATAAACTTAACATAAATTAACCTTATTGGATGGCGGCTCTTGTTGCCTCTCTGGTGAGTGATTCATCGGTGGAGATAGCATTTTAAGGCATTGCTAGTCAAAAGTCATATGTGCAAGCATTGACACACGTGGATGCACATTCTTTTAAGCTTCCAATGCAATATCCTATGGATATCAGTGAGCAAGGTTTTGTTCTTACAGAGAATAAGTTGTGTAAGGTGGCTGATAATTTTGTTTGCTCTAGTTTTAAAGTTCACTCGATTGAGGCATTCCATTGATGTTATTCTGCTTGATGTGAATAAAATGAGGGGTTTTTTGGAAATTTCGACGATTAGTTTCATCGATAATTATAACATCGTCATTCGTATGAAATCAACAAGGGACTTCGTGCATGGCTAGGCTTGTTAGGATAGATCAATTGATGGGTGCTCTTTCAGGATTTCTAGGTGGACAAAGGACTTTGACGTGCGGACAGAGACCTTGCTTACTCTTCAATGGATCTTTCTCTTTGGTTTACCGTTACACATGCATCAAAAGGACTATTTGTAGATTTTAGCAAGTCTTTTTGGTCGATTCTTAGGAATGGATAATGCCATTCTCAATTGCATGAGGACTTTGGGGGCTCACATATGTGTAGAGATCAATTTGCTGGAGGATCCGGTACAAGGTTTCCCAATCGTGGTCTCTAATAATACGATGATTTGGCAAAAGCCCAGATATGAGAAGCATGGGTTCTATTGTAGGAAATGTTGTTGTCAGGGACATACTGAAGTTGTTTGTAGGGTTGGGCAAAGTAAAGTGTCTCACAGTACTGATCTAAAAAAAATGCTAAGAAGGCCTTAAAAGAAATGAGAATGGAGGATCATGGAAAGGTGTTGAAATCTATTGGGGAACAATTACCGTTGAAGTCAAAAGTGGTACAGAAAAACCATGAAAAAATTATTCAAGAGGTGCCAGTGGTTAAGAATTTGCAGGTAATGGTTGGGCATAATATCAATTTTTCTTTGAAACCTATTCATGAAATAGGGGGAGTCCAGTAGGAAAGGAATTTCTATATGTGAGAAATCTTTGTGTGCAGGCTAAGAATTTGTGTAGGGATGTAGTGGTTCATGCTAATAGTGAGTATGATATCCAAGTTGTGATGATGAGAATTGATTTTGCAAATACTTTTGTGAACTTTAGAGTACAAGATGTTGTGCATATAGAGGTTCTGAACACTACTTTGGAGTTGGAGTGTTCAACGTAAAGGAGACCTGTCAAGAAGTCACCTGGATAGCTGTGGAATATTTATCTGAACAGGATAGTAAAGGGCTATTTAAGCCTCTTGTCTATAAAAAATTGTATGATTCAAATATTGAGGTGTATGCTAGTTCTAATAATATGAAGGAAATGCCATTGTAGGGATCTTGGTAGACACAACGGGTGTCCACCCACCCTCCCAAACTTAATCTATGATTGATACAATTCTAGTGTAGAACATGCGAGGGTTAGGCAAGTCCAGAAAGAGGCTAAGAGGGTTGGTCTGATGAAAAAATTCTTTTTTTGGTTGCTCTCTCGGATCCATTTGCAAATATTGGTAGTATGCCGAGTTTAGTACATTTTTTGAGTCTTTCTTTGTATCGCTCGAATGATGACATGGGGGGCAAGTTTTGGTTGTTTTGGAAAGACGATAAAATTTTTATGTAGTGTGTAAGACAACTCAAATTATTACAGTTTGATTTTTTTTAACAAAATAAAAATTTTGATGACTTTTATCTATGCAAAGTGTAACCAAGTGGAGCGAGGGGAAATGTGGAATTCTTTGAAGGAGCTCAACGTCAAAGGTTGTCCATGACTAGAAGCAGGTGATTTTAATATTATTAAGGAAGATGGTGAATGGATCAGTGGCCATCTGAAAACCATGTTGGCAATGTATGAGTTTAATACTTGTTTGGATTTGTGTGGTCTCCTAGGGGTCGAGTGTCCTAGTGTAATGGTCAGGGGGGGTCCTCTCATAGCTGGGCTAAATTGGATAGAGTTTTAAGTAACTTTGCATTTTTTTTAATGTGGTTCCGGAAGCTTGGTATGAATACTTGCCAAGAAAATCTCGAATCATTGCCTTATAGTTTTTCGATTTCACAAGGAGTTGTCTTAGTATGACCCTCCCCCTTTTAGATTTCAAAACATATGGAGTCCACGTGATTCTCTTAGTGCTTGTGTAAAGTCTATTTGGCATGAACTAGTGCAAGAATATGGTCTTCTGAAACTAGCTACTAAGTTAAAATATGTATATATATATATATATATATATATTGAAGGTTGCACTACACATGTGGAATAAATCAGTCTTTGACCGAATGGATGTCCATATAAAGGGGTTGGAGGGCAGATTAAATGAGCTGGAGAGGCCGTTCAAGGATGGTTTTTCTGTAGCCTTGGAGGCCGATTATTTGGCTGTAAAGGTTGAGTTGGTATCCCGAGAACACAAGGAAGAGTTGCGCCTTGCTCAGATTGCTAAGAAGGCTTGGATCGTTGATGAGGATAAAAACTCTTAAGTTCTTTCATGTTGTTGTAACCAACAAAAAAATAATTATTTTATTTCCTCCATGACTTTGGTGGATGGCATAGTCCTTAACATTCCTAAACAGGTTGATCATCAAGGTGCAGTGAGTTTTTTTCAAGATTTTCTTTCGGGAGCAAGGGATTGTGCAGACGTTGATCTCTTTTCGTTGTTGGCCAAGGTAATTGCAAATGATGATAATCTTTTCTGTGCAATGAAATAACCCTTTTTTGACTTTGCATCAAGTTTACTACAAGCATCAAAGTCAATGTGAAAGTAAGAAACACAATCAAAGATTCTAAAATGAGAAAGTCTCACCTCTTTTTTGCTCCAAACCTCCTTGGGCAGTCTACATTCCAATAAAACGGATGGTTCTCAATTTATTAGATAGGATGTACTGCTAACTGCATCTGCCTAGAACTTTGCTGGTAACCCAACATACAATCTCATACTCCTAGCATGCTCATTGATGGTCATGTTCATGCGCTCAGCAACACCATTATGTTGTGGGATCTTAGGAATGGTCTTCTCCATTCTAATACTGTGTGTTGCAAGGTACTCAGCCCTGAAGCCTCCATCAATGTATTTTCCACTCTTGTGTTCAGATATTAAGAATTTCAGCTTCAGATTTGTCTCTTTCTCAATCAAGGCTTTTCATTTCTTGCATATATTAAATATGTCATATTTAAACTTTATATTTAAAATTGTTATATTATAATCAATCAGAGAATAACAAGTGAAATCATATATGTATATAAATATATATAGGTATATATATTCATACATTCGGTTTATTAAAAGTTAAAAAGTATGTACATTCAACATGCCACATCGACGTATACATTAAAAAATAATAGAAATATATAACAACTAAAAAATAACATAGAGTTACAATATTTTAGCTTAATTAAATGTAAAAAAGCAACCCACGAGAAACCGCACCCAATTAGGTGTTTACATTAATATTTAGGTCACAACTTTTGGCCCTGACCATGTAATTGGAACATAAAATATAGTATTTCATGACAATTTCCAATTAATCAAATGAAACATTACAACATAAAATACAGGATTTCATGACAATTTACATGCTGAAAGAGTTTCTCTCTTAATCCATTTAGTTTGTCAATTCAATACAAATTGACAAACGTCAAAAACCAACCTTAAATAGCGTATCGAAAATCAATGAGTCAACATTTTGCATTATTTAACATGTTGCAAAGATATAAATTTTAATTTATTATATGAAAATTATCAATCTATAACTATTTTAGAACTTTCTATAAATGGAGGGAAGTTTTATAAAATCAAAATTCATCATAAATGAATGATGATAACTAACTTGTTTAATTAATCTCATCATATTTAGATTAGCTCAAAAATGATTCTCTGATTCAAAAAAAATGAATTAGTAGAAGAAAGAATAGATGCCACATGATATTTCACCACATTGGTAACATGAAAAGGAATAGATTATTCTAATTTCTTGTCAAGAATGTTTAATTGTAGCCTCGCTTACAAACAAGCTCAAGTAAAAGTCAAGAAAGATCAATTGTCTATAAGAGTGTGCAGATCCAAGAAACCCTGAGATTTACTTAACATAGATATCTTTTCAAACCAAAAGAACTGATCAATTTAATATTTGAAAAGGTCGTACTAAATACAATTTTATGGTGCATGTGGTCGTTGAGAAAAGTCAATTTTATCTTGTAAAAGTTTTTTTAACAAGGATTCCAAATTTCTCTTATTTTTATCAAGAATACTAAATTTGTATATTTTAAAATTGTATAAATTTTTATTTTTATTGTCATGATGCACCTTATACATTTTTTTTAATACGGTGCTCTCGATGCACCTTGCAGTCAACTTTTAGAAAATCATTGCAAAAGATATCATAACTTTTCCAATAACCAAATGCTTCAGAACTTGACAATAACAAAAATAACAATAGACAATATGAACTAAATAATTTATGCGTATCATCTGTCAATGGGGTAGAAAAAAGCAACCAAAAGAAAACTTAGCAATTTTTGGCTAGGGCAAACATCATCCATGCTATAAGACAACCTCTATAATACAAATGCCAAAACTCCAAAAATGTAATCTATAGCTTCTATTCGAACATTAAACGATCAGATTATTTACTCAAAATTAATAGTTGAATAATGCTATTTTTCATTCTATATCTTTGTCAGTCATATATACTTACTAAAATGATACATTTTAAGTGATTTTCAACTAATCATATAGACTAACATTTTTTCAAACTTAAACTCATGTCATCTATTCTAATAAAACTTTTTCTCTCCTAAGCTCAAGCAATTTCAGAAGACCACAATAACTGTTATTCTCCTTTTTTCATTATTCGTGCTGCCTAGGCTAGAGGTTTTCCCCCTACTCTGTGCGGGACTTAACATTTTTTTTTTGCTGATTACCTTCTAGTTGCAGTTTCATACATGGATCCTAACATTGAATCCACGTGTGCTCTACTTACTCTGACAGAATAGGAGGATAAAGTGTTGGAGGTTGAAAAGCATTCTTTAGGGGATGCTCTTGTCCGAAGGCAATTTGATTGGTTAGTCACTCTTTTGGATTCTCATCAACGATCTGCCTGTGTTGGCCAGAAATACAAAGATGGGCAATTTAATTGGTTAGTTACTTGGAAAGGTTGTTTCCATTGATCTTGACCTTGATGAACTTGCATGGGGAGAGCATATGCGTATAAGAGTATGCATTGATATCACTAAGCCTTTACTACGTGGTAAGAAAGTCAATGTTGATTCTACAAGGTCAATTTGGGTAAATTTTACATATGAATGCCTCCATGACCTATGTTATCTATGATGTTCGATCGGCATAGCCATCAAGATTATGTTTTATTGAAGGACTCTATGGCATCCATTAAAGTCTATGATTTCCCTTATGGTCCTTGGCTTCAAGCTAGAAGTTTCAGTGGAGTTGGCAGTCCCTCCCAGAGCAAGTTTCAGAAAAAGCATGATAGTTGTACCATGCCAATGCAATCGGAGGTCCATGGATTTAGCAAGCTCCCCAGTAACCTTTGCATGGAAGTTTCTACATGTGATTCAAATTCTGCTGATTTATCAAATTAGATGACTCATGTGGCCAATACCTTATGTACAAGTTAGCCATGAAAGTTATTTTCTGATAAATATCAGGATACGAGCAATGGTACCAAGCCAAGTGGCACTACTGGAAATATTCCAGAAAATCCAGGTAACTGTTTGATCTGGGTATTAGAGACTTTCCCACCTGATGGAGACACTACTGCAACAAAGGGTAATGAGAATACAATGCAACATGATCAGAATGCTTTTGAAGGGAACAAAACAGTCTGTAAACACTTTCCTAATTCACAAAGTTGGAAGATATTTAAGCAACTTTCTTCCCATCAAATAAGCTACTCTAAGACTAAAATGGGTGCAAAAAGGGCTTTTGGAATAGTCCCTTGGGTGTGGGTTCCTCGAATGTCTAAAAGATTGAAACTAAAGACAAATTTGAATCCTAACTCTGATGGTAATTCATCTCTTAATACGGTGGTGGCTAAGGCTTAGCCCCACCAAGCACCATAAGGATTTTAAATTGGAATACCCGGGGGTTTGGAATCTCTTAAGGTATTCAAATTCTTACTAACTTGGTCAGAAGAGAAGATCTTGATATTTTATTTTGTTTAGGAAACAAAACTTAGAGCATAGAAGATGGAACTTTGTAGGTTGAAAATGAAATTTGATAATTGCTTAATTGTTGATGCCTTTGGACATAGTGGTGGGCTAGCTTTACTATGGAAACAAGATGCGAAGCTCGAGATTCTCTACTATTCATCATCCCACATTGATGTACAACTTGACTATGGCTCCAATCAATGGTTTATAACAGGTTTCTATGGCCAACCAAAAGCTACTCGAAGAAAGGAAACCTGGAATTTTGTGAGAAGATTGTAGAAAAGCAACTTAGTCCCATGGCTTGTATTGGGTGATGTTAATGAACTCACACAATCTGAGAAATGGGGAGGCAGGGATAGATCAACCATGCAAATGATGGACTTTTGTGAACTACTTTCAGACTATAATCTCAAGGATATGGGCTTTAGTTGACCTCGATATTCTTGGAGCAATAAGAGAGAACATTCAAAATTGTTCTTAGAAAGACTAGATAGGTTTCTTAGAAACCAAGCTTGGTGTAAGAGGTTTGATAAAGTTGCAGTCACCCATGAGTCTTCTTCCTATTCAGATCATTTACCCATTTGGATTGATGTCATGGGAATTCAACAATCAGGGAGAAGAGGACCAAAGCCCTTTCATTTTGTGGCTATATGATTTGAGGAACAAGGATGTAAACAAGTTATTCACAATGTCTGGAACTCAAATAGCAATCAAAACTACTTAACTGATGTGATGAAGAGCTCAAGCTCTACAAGGTTGTGACACTGGAACAAGACTCAATTTGGCAGTGTACAAATTAACCTAAAAAGATCAAGAGCCAAAATGAAGCTATTACAGGAAAGGGATCTGAGTTTTATTAATTCTAAGGAACTAAATGTTTCAGCTAATGAGGTGAACAAATAGTTAAGTAGGAAAAATGTGATGTGGGAGCAAAGGTCTCAGGCATTACGGTTATCTGAGGGGGATCAAAGCATTACATTTTTCCATTCAAAGGCTTCACAAAAACAACAGAAGAATATTACCTAAAAACTTATGGATGATCAAGGCACTTGGCTGAAATGAGAACAATGTGATCAACACATCATTAACCACTTTACTTCATTTTTTTCCACTGCAGGTACCTGAGATATCCCAGCTTTTCTGGACTATATTGAGACTAAATTCACAATAGATATGAGGATGGATCTTATAAGACCATATACAATAGATGAAGTCCATAAAGCACTAAAGGATTACCACCCCTCAAAGGCTTCAAGCCCAGGCGAAATACCTCATTCCTTCTTTCAGCATTATCGGTCTCAAATTGGTAGCGGTAGCCAAATTTCTACAGCAATGGTCAAGGCTTTAAATTCAGATGACTTTCCTCAAGAAGCAAATCACACTTTCATCATATTGATCCCCAAAAAGATGGATCCTATTAAAGTTAATGACTTTAGACCCATTAGTCTTTGTGATGTCATATACAAGCTAATCTCTAAAGTCATTTCTAATAGAATTAAAACCTTTTTACTTGTTGTCATATCCAAGACCCAATCAGCTTTCATTATTGAAAGTCTAATCACAGATAACACCCTTGTTACTTATGAGGTTCTCCACTTCTTAAAAATGAGAAAAATGGGTAAAAAAGGCTTCATGACTATCAAGCTTGACATAAGTAAAGCTTATGATAGGGTAGGATGGTCCTATCAAAAAGTTGTCATGTTTAAAATGGGCTATCCTGAGCAGTTAATTCAATTGATGATGAAATGTGTTTCAAGTGTTTCTCTTTCAGTTTTGATTAATGAAGCTCTTACTAGACATATCCTTCCATCTTAAAGTTTGAGACAAGAAGACCCTTTGTCTCGTTATCTCTTTTTTTTTGCACTAAAGGACTAATTGGCTTGTTAAGACAAGCAGCATCAACTAATTCAATACTTGGGGTGAAAATTAGCAGAATGTCTCCTAGGTTTAAGCATATGCTTTTTGTAGATGATAGCCTCATTTTCAATGATGCAATAGTGGAAGAAAATGACAAATTATTAATGATGACAAAACTACCATAACTTTTAGTTAAAATTCTGTTGGAAAAGCTACGATTCTGCTTGAACGGGTCCAGTCCTATTGTCTTTGTTTGTTCTGTGTACCTATGCCACTAAACTCCTTTTTTCCACTTATGGGGCAATTCTAAAATTTAACTTTATGATAAGTATCTTGGTTTGCCACAAATTATTGGAAGATCTAGGAGGAGTGCATTTGCTAAGATAAGGCATAAAGTCTTGTTGAAATTCCAAGGAGGGAAAGGTAGTATGTTTTCACAACAAGGTCAAGAGGTTTTGTTAAAAGCTATTGCCATGGCGATTCCATCCTATGCCATGAGTTGCTTCAAAGTCCTTTCTCAATTATGCCAAGATTTGGAGGGATTAATGGCCAACTATTGATGTGGTCAGAAACATGATGAAATGAAAGTTCATTGGGTTTATTGGAAGCATCTGTGTAAGCCTAAAGCAATGAGTGGGCTCGGGTTCATGGATCTACAACTTTGTAACATAGCTATGTTAGCCAAATAGAGCTGAAGACTTCTAAAACACAATTACAGCTTATTTTATAAAGTCTTCAGTTCCAGATATTTCCCTAACACTTTTCTGTTTGCAGCTAAATTAGGCAATCAACCTACATGGAAAGATATATGGGAAGCCTTGCAAGTGCTTAACATAGAGGTAGATAGAGTGTTGGTGATAGCCTGAGCATCAACATTTTTTCTTATGCCTGGGTGCCAGGGTATTGAGCTTTGGGTGAACATGGGACAACAATACATTCCATAAGCAACATTGAGCCTATTGGTATGGATGAAAAGGTTTTATTTGCTTGATAATATTACAAGAGGGTGTGACATGGCAAAGGTTAGGGCTCTTTTCGATCCAAACATTCGATCCAAACATTGCATAGGCAATCTTGAGGATCCATCCCAATTACAATAATGAGCAAGACAAGTGTATATGGGAGCATGAAAGGAGTAGGGTGTTTTCTATCCAAAGTGCTTACGAATTTTTTAAAGGCCTTTCTCCTTTTCACATGGGTGAAACTTTCTCTATGAGAACGTCAAAAAAGTTTCGTCAAGCTCTATGGAAACTGAAAGTTTTCCATAAGGTTAAAACCTTTGCATGGAGAGCTTGTAAGGAGATCTTGCCTTCAAAAGCTAATTTGCTCAAGAAAAGAGTAAATGTTGATAGCTTTTGTTGCTTTTGTAAAAAAATAGTAGAGGATTATACCCATTCTCTCTTTTATTGTTTATCTATTCATCACATATGGGTGGCAAAATTTACAGTCCTACCAGATCCTCGAACTTTCACTTCTTTTATGTATAATGCTATGCTCATTCAGTCTACTACTTCTGTGGAAGACCTTGCAAATTTCATCCTAATGGCTTGGGGACCATGGTATCGTAGAAACAAAATGGTGGTTGAAGGTATTAATATTCAGCCTCAGCAAGTCCTCATTCTTATTGTTTCCATAAAAAAAATAAACATCTCCCTAGATGTCCTTCTATGCATAAGTCGAGTTCAAGTCCATCCCCCTATAAGTGGACTCCTCCTCTCCAAGATAGCTTCAACTAAATGTGGATGAGGCTCTCTTCTTTGACCATAACAAAACTGGTATAGGAGCCATCCTATGTGATTCAAATGGAACTGTGTTCATGGTCCTGAGCAAAACTAAGACTGAATTTCTAGAGCCTGAAATAGATGAAGCCAAGGCAATCTTGAGGGGTTTGCAAATGTGTCTTCATATTGGCATCCCAAGTTTGTTAATTGAGAGTTACTGTTCTAATTTAGTGAAGGAAATCAACAGTGCTTTAGAATCATGTTCTGCTAGAAGGATTGTGATTTCAGATATTAATCGCCCGATGCTTTCTTCCACAAGTTGTTCAATTCATCATACTCCTCGATCAGCAAATGTTGTGGCACACCAACTAGCTAGACATGCATGGACTATTGATGAAATGCAATTGTGGTGGCATGATGTACCCCATTTCATTTCTCATGTTGTATTCATTGATGCACTATCTTGTAGGACCTATTAAGGGCTTTTGTGCCTTAATTAATGTAGGTCTTATTTCCTACTAAAAAGGAAAATTATATAGATTGTTGGTAATGGGTCAAACCCATGACCAAGTAGTGTCCACATGGGTGGAAAAGTTATTTGTTAACTCCTCACCGCTATCACAACTCTAAAAAAATTATTTAACTTTCATGTATTTAGGAAAGTTAATTAACTCCATCTGCAGAATACTCTTTAAATAAGAGTACGTACTATTTACAATAGGTGGTTGAAAAACTGTAGTAAAAGAAAAAAAACTCCTCTTTCTCTCTCTCTCTCTCTCTCTCTCTCTCTCTCTCTCTCTCTCTTCATTTTCCTAGAGAAACCATCTAGATCTCTTGATTTTGAAATCTGTAATTTTTTAGGAGACTTTGGTAGCCTTCTAAATGATGTAGAAGAGCAAACAACAAAGTGATGTGGGCTATTAAATGATCAAGATTCGGCCTTGTGGGAATCCGCTCGTTGAAGTAATTCTATTTAACATTATTTTACATAGACAATCACTTAAAATACTATAGTAACAAGGAAGTTATGGAAATCTCTTTGGGGTATGAAACATCCTTAAAAAATGCAAGTGTTTGCATGGAAAGCTGTATAGGGAATATTACCAACAAAGGCTAATTTAAGGAGGAAGCAAGAAGATATTGATGAGGGTTTTGCTTTCTATGGAACAGGTAGAGAAGATTCTTTGAATGCATTGTATTCTTGCCCTTCCATAAGATATGTCTGAGACAACTACTTTTCAAAGTTGCAGTTAAATGATTATGATTGTTTCCTAAATGCTGCTCTTATCCTGCTTTAGAATTTTGACTCTTAAGTTATTTGAATTATTTATCTTAATCTACTAGAGTTATTGGTATAGAAGAAATATGAAGATATTTGAAAACAAGGAAGTGAAAACAGAAGCAATATTGGGTAGTGCTCTCCCAAAAGCTTTCCATGAGTTAAAAAGCAAACATTTACCAAAGATAAGGCATCATTGCATATAAGAGTTCCCTCCATCAAGAATTTTTAAATTAAATGTGGACGGAGTTTTTACTCATGATGGATTAGTTGCTAGAATTGGAGTACTAGTGTTGAGGGATTCAAAGGGCGAAGTAATCATGTCTACAGCCAAGAGAAAGCACTATATTATGAATGTGGTGGAGATTGAGGGACTTGCAATCCTCAAAGGTCTACAGTTATGCCTTCATCTCGACATTCACCATCTGGTAATTGAGTCAGATTATATATTGGTTGTTATTGAATTCAATAGAAGTGGCGCTCCCACGGCAACTGTGGGAAATATCATCTAAGTAGCAAGGAGTCTAATGAATTGTTTTCATTCTTGTGCTGTGCAACACGTATATCGAAGCTGCAATTTTGTAGCTCATACTCTTGCCAAGTTTGCATTGAGTGTCTTGAAAATTAGTTTATAGTGGGGTTTATTCCCAGATATGATAGCTAATTTCCTTTGGTTTGATTCTACTTTGTAAGTTTGTTTATGAATGAATAAAGTATGTTTTCCTATTAAAAAAAATGTACCATATTAACACAATTTACTGAAAATTACAGAGTTAAAAATAAGAAAAATATTTTCCTACTTTTTTTTTTATAGAAAATCAATCTTTATCATATTAATTATAGAACTCCAACGAGGAGTACTTTGTGGAGGATATTGCCCAGCTTCTAGGTCAATATCCGGATTAATTATTTAGGCCCCCACCAAAGGAACTCGGAGTCAAATTTATGAAAATTATTATATATTTGGAGAGGATGGATACGACAAAACCATGTCATAGATTTGAAAACATGTTCTAATTCCAATCTCAGCATTCGACGAAAAAGATGATTCACTTCAATCCATCGATCCTCAATATGTATAAAGCTTTTGAAATTGTACTTCTGGTAATAGAAAGTCCCCAAAAGCAGACAAAGAATTTAAACTTTTTTGCTTATTTAGATAGTGGAAACATTATTTTTTTTCATCATCTGCATAGGAGAATCGCGTCAAAGCAATACAGACGGATCGACAAGAGAAGTTTACCTGCACCACCCACCCTGATTATCACGATCAGCATATAATTAGGTTGGAAATAAGTAAGCTAGTGTTTTAATGAATGGAGATTTTTGTATTAATTTGACTCTTATATATATATATATAAATATGTATTATAATATGTTTTTTGTACACAAACTATATAAATTAATTCATGTATATGGCCAGCTTATTGAGAGCATTGTTCAATATTGGTTTGGGCAGCGTTTTACTTGAGATCGATATGTGCTTTCCAAAATTAATTGTTCATTTTTCATTATTATATATAATTATTATTGTTGTTATTGTTATTATAAACAAAACGTGAAGCACTATCACTTGCAAAAGTTTGGGAAACTTCAATCAATTCCAGGAGTTGTACATATAACATATATATATATATATATATTAATCATATAATTCATGTCTATATGAACTAGATTCTTATGGAACTAGATTCTTACGCTAGGTAGCAGCAGCTTCTCTTTGCATGCATGCTTTTCCTTAGTGATCCATATATATATATATATATATATATATATATATATTATTTCTTTCGCCCTTAATGGACATCACGTAGTTTCTTCATTGAAATTGTCATTTTCTAGATCAGGTTGTTTGTGTCAGCCATTCCGTTTACGTAAAGGTGCTATATATATTAAAAAAATGTTAAAAAAAGCAATAATGAGCATGAGAAGATATATATCATATAAAGGCACTTGATCATCTCGTGTTTTTCCCTTTCCACTCTCAAACTTTCTAGTTAAGTTCAATAGCTTTTGGAATAATGGTTTAATTTTTTAGAGAAAAAGAAATGTAAACAAATTTGCACAAAATAGAATAAATAAGAAAAAATGAAGATGCTTAATACCTGTTTAGATTTAGAATTGATCTTAACTCATCTCATCTCATCTGATTATTACAATTTTTCAAAAATTTATACAAAATATAATAAATATTTCAATTTTTTTAAAATTATAAAATAATAATAATAATAATAATAAATTATCTATCAAGATTTTATTCGATTTTCAAGTTTTATTTCAACTCACTAACCAAACATCACCTAAATCTCCTTAATAACCACTAATTAATCAAAGCCATTTTATCATAGATTGATTCATCTTAGTTTGGCTAGTTTAAAAAAAGACATGACATGATGAGAACAAATACAACGGCCGGAATCTCAAATCTTAGGCAGCCAATTATAGGAAAGTAACTTTAATTCTCTTTAATTGTTGATTGCAATAAATTATAAATAAGGCGTCATCAAGTACTCCACTTATATATTAAACTGAATTTTTGACCAAAGAATATTACATCTACCAATAAAATGGCCGACGCCACACAAGCAACCTCTTAATAATGTCGATCAGCAGGCACTGATCTAATGTAATACGCCATACTTTTTTCACACGTCTTTAGATGATCATGATGATCTCCTAGTAGAGATTCTATTTAAACTCTAATATTTAAACCAAAAGAAAGATAGAGTACGTCAAAAATTAGTAATTTCCACAAAGTTACGAGTAGTACTCTGTTTGAATATCGTTTAAATGGTTAAAAATGTTGCTAGATCGTGTATTTATATATTAATCTTTTAACATTTAAAATAAAGATAGAAAACACACAAAAATACCAATTTAAAGTAGTGATAATTTTGAAGGGACTGAGTAGCGCGCTAAAAAAATCATTGATTATGCAATCAATTTTAACGATTGATCTGACAGTCTGTCATATTGCGCATGAATAAGTTAGGAATACCATCCCATTCCTATTCTGAAACAATATAATAAGCCAAGAGACTCCTTAAATGGGATCAGAAATTCGTGAAGATGATATTTTTACTAACTAATAAGGTTTGCATGGTACACCAGCCAATGACAACCCATGGAGATATGGAAAAAGATGCTCAATCGGCACCAATTTCGCTGATGACACTTAGATTTTTGACAATAAAATCCTCCTCGTCAGATTTTGGACAAGTATTGCTGTTTTTAAATTCAACGGTCTAGATTACATCTAGTCCCACTTCTCTGAGCCTATATAAGGGAACCCCTTGCTTGCCTACTCTCACCACCTCTTCTTTCCATAGGTTATACACAATATACTTCTACTCAGAATTTGTCATGGAGACAATTAGCCGTATATATATATATATATGTGTGTGTGTGTGTGTGTTGTGCATTTTTTTGTGGTCGTTTAATTTATAGCTATATATTGCAACGTTACCATTCTTTGCCGGCGTTGAGAAACTCGCTGTGAAAAAGTATCTGTAGCGATTTTAGTAGTTTTTTCCCACGAATTGTGGCACCGGAAAAAGCTGTTTTCCTTGTCCTATAGGCACGAGTAGGTATTGGGTGTGGCTAAATGGAGCTCTCTTTACTCCATCACTGAAAGGAGTGATGGGTATGCTGCGGCTGCCATGTTCATGGATACCCTTGGGTGCGCGCGCGCGTGCGTGGAGGGCGGTCATCGACGAGTAGTTACGCTACTGTTAATGGCGCGCGCAGTCTAGGGGTTTGCATGAGCTGGGAGACGAGGTTACCTTCATCTTTTGGACTTGGAGTGAAGGGAGCTCCGCATGGTATCTCTAACATCTAATTACCATTAATTCTTTGTTGAGTCATATATATCAGAATGTGATTCTCTAATATTATTACCCCGATGATTTATTTCTTTGAATATTACTTACTTAAGTTTAGTTCTCCTTCTTCTTGTTGTTCTTCTTCTTCTTCTTTATACAGACTTCTTGCAGCCTTTTATGTAAACAATTCAGAAAACTAACCCATATATAGAGCGCCATATTGTTGCAGATATGGAGTACTAACGCAGAAAGTACTACAAGAATAAGTTTTTCTCTCTTAGCGGATTGATGGTTATTTTTGTTTCCTTGCCCACTTTTGATAGGATCAGTGACTTGGTAGCTTGACGTATCACTTTCGCAGTTTCTCCATTTATTGTCAAGATATTCTGAAAAGATTTCAGGGTCAAAGTTGTGGATTAATGGTATGTATTCACTCTACTTTCATGGTTTCAGGGCTCTGATCTGCAAGCTCGTCACTGTACTGTCAATGGTTTTGATCGAGAGACGTCAAAAGTCATTATCAAAGAGATATCTGGAGATTGGGATATTCTCTTCATTGATCTATATGTAACTATAACATATCAAAAAATAAAAACAAAAAATGTAACTATAAAGTTAAAATTAAATTTCCATTTGCGCGCAGTTGATCTCCCAAAGATTGGGAGTGTAGCTTGCTTGCTACGTCTTCAATGAAAGTCTTTTTCAACCCAAAAGCAGGAGGTTGAGAGATTATAAAGACAGAAAACATACAAGTTTTCTTGAACTATTATATGTAACTGATGATCTTAGAGATAAAATAATATATTCTCGTATTTTCTTATCACTGTAATTAAAATATTGTGAAGCTAATTAGTTTCATTTTAATTAATTAATCTCTGATCTTATCCTTGTAAACTATATTAAGCATTAAAATCAAGATGATTATAGGCTAAATATATATATAATATGCACGCATGGTGTTTGGCATCTGTCACTTATATAATTAATTAATTTAGATGCAAACAAAAAGATTAAATATTTCCCTTCGCTTTTTATTCTGTTTTTTGGGCCAAATTTATTTGAAAAGAAAAGGACAGCAACCCTTACCCATTATTTGGGCCAGATTCAGATTAAGCACTGTTTTCCGGCCAGCTAGCTAGTAAATTGTCACGATTTATTTTAGTATGATAATTCGTAACTTAGATTTTAATGTTTTCGATTAATTACTTTATTCTTAATGTTAGAAAATTAGGTTAAAATATAGAATAATGATAGATTTCTTACCCATTTATCACTCTTCTACTTTTTAAAAAAAAAAAAAATCTTTTTACTTAATAACTAAGAAAGTGATTATTACTAAACTTGTAATTTAAAAAAAAAAATATTTAATGATTAAGAATATTTAAAAAAATAATAAATAATAAATACACTAAAAATAATAAACAAGTGGTACACCAATAATAAATATTTCATTACTCTAAAATATATAAAGAAATTAAGAAAGTGTCAATTCTAGCCGTAAATCCAGGATGTTATGTGGCTAATTTTTCGATTCATAATTATTGTCAATGATGGAATGTGTCATATGCTAAATCAAGACAACACTCACTTTTTCTACGGCCTAAATATTGAGAGTGGAGATATACATATTTTTATAAAGAAATTTACAAAATCAAAATTTTGAATATTATACTTTTTTTTTTTATATAGGTAAAATATGCGATGATAATAGTTTTGAATATTGTGCTTGAGGCGTTTTGATCAAAGACTCAAAATATTAGAATAAAATATTTTAATATTAATATTATTTTATGTATCATTTCAAAATAGTATATAAATAAAGAAATTATATATATACATATAAACTATAAAAAAAAAATTGTTATTTGTTTTGTGATTCATATAAATAAAATATACATTTTATATTTACAAAAAAGGAAAAAAAATGCAAATTCACTAAAAAAATAATAAGTAAATCTGTCAAAATCCGATATATAAATCGGTACCGGTCAAAATGGTCGAAAAATTTACCAGTATAAAACGGGCATTTTTGTGTACTAACTACATGGCATGTAGGGCCCATTATCGGAATACTGGCAAATACGGCCCATTATTCAAAATTATGGTCAAAATCCTTATATTACAATACGATTGGAATTAAATGCCCAACGATTAAACTAATTAGCAAACTGCTATAGACGCCCCTTTATTATACTTAGGGATTGTTCGAAAAGAATTTCCATCCTAGAGTCTTATATGATCATCTCATGTTATTTCTTTCTCCCACATCACTTAAACACAAATATATTTGAATTATCGTTACAACTTTTAAAACCCACTCGTTATAATTTTTTCAAATTTTCAAACAAGAATAAAAAAAAAAATCAATTTTTCAAAATCTCAAAATATTAACTATGTCAAAAATTATATTTTAACAATATTAACTTAATAATATTTTTAGTTCAAATTTTTCTCTTTTATTTATAAGACTCCATAAAGTATTAAATACTCAAATTATCTTATTATTATTCACGAACTATCTTACTATTATTCACAAAAACATTCATCTCACTCTCTAATCATGTCTTTAATTATGATGAGCACCATCCATAGGGAACTTTGTGAATAAATTATTTGTTAAAAAATTAATTAATAGTAACTGTATTTAACATTATTCGTTTAGATATATAATAAGACTAAATAGCTACTAGGATAATATATGATAATAATGATGGCAAAACTAAAATATCTATAGGAACCAGAATTATAACATTCCAATATGCTCGTCGATTTCGTAAGTGCACGAATTGTAACAGGTAATAAAGTGAATTAATAAGAGTATCGTCTCATAAGGATTAAAAAACTACTAATAAGTATTAAAATATATTCAATTAAGATCTGTCTGATAACTTAAATAAATAGAATTAATTACTAAACTAGAACGGTAGACTAATAAAATCAAATAAGCAAGTTTTTATCAAGGAAGTAAAAATCTAGAATTTTCAATTCATCATAGCAATTTTTCTAATTGAATTAAAAATATCTGTTCATATTGTTGATAATCAGATTTCTCTAATTTATTCACTAATCTTTCTCAAGCATTAAAGAAATATCTCAACATGTAAATTCTCTACATTTCTGTGACAATTTTAAACCTGTCAAATTTATTAAAAATAAAAAAATCTCATAAAGACTACACAGGCCTGTAGATATCTCTATTATACGGCATCTTACAATATATTAAACATAGGCTGAATCAATTATCACTTTTCAGTCTCAAACCGAATCCCAAATTATGTAAATGGTGATTAAACATTTACAAGCATTATGTCTAGAATGAAATATTCAACAATAATACACAAGTATTAAATTAATCCAATTACCAAAAGTTCATATAATCAAAATTAGGCTACATCGTAACTCTAAAAAAATAAAATAATTCATAATAAAACTAAATAAAAATCTACTAAAAAATTTAATATCAAGGCAAAAAAAACCTAATAAAACAAATCGAAGAAAACTTGAAAATGGCTAACGTAGTTCGGTTTGTTGCTGCACCGCCGCTCCTCTTTTGATTTTTCTTCTTTTCCGTTTCATCTCTTCTCTATTATTATCCGGCGCTCAATCTAAACTTAACTTTACATATTGTGTCGTGCGGCCCGTGCCCCCTTGAACTCCTAATGCATGTTGAAGCCGATTGGGACCCATGCAAACATCATCTAAGCCCAATGATTGCTTGTTAAGCCCATAAACAAGTGCGGCCCCATCTCCATTTCCTGCATGTTAAGCCTATTCTCAATTTATGGGATATGGTTTAAAATGCATGTGTCTCCAACCCAAATGAGTTTCTAGCTCCCCTTGTTGTGCTCTTGCAACGTGTGAGCTCAAAAGAACTTGTGATATCCCAAGTCCGTTTGCTTGTGAAGATGTTTGTTTGTGGGGCCAAGCCGAAGTGAATTGAAGTTAAAATGTGGCTCAAAATGTAATAATTCCTCACATTCCTTTAAATACAAACAATTAAAAAACCATAAATAAAAATAAAGTAAAGTAAAATAAAAATAAATTAAGTAAAATTAACAATTTTAATAAGTAAAAAAGTAATAAAAATCATGTAAAAATTATACTTATCACAATACTCAATAATTTATACATATAGAATTATTATGTCAATACAACAAGATTGGCTTATTGCGTTCAAAAATATTTCGTCGGTCAATAACGTGTCGCTATAGATAAGTTATTACGTCTTCATAAACAATATTGCAAATAACCACACTTTTTAGTCAAATAAGTATACGAACAGTAAGACTTTTAATCTCATTGTTTTTACGTAATTACATTGTTTTTACGTATCAATATTGCATTGTTGCAAGCACAATTCTTTCTATTGCGATGCATTGAATTTCTTGTGTCAGAATTATTGATGCAAAATAACTTCTATATTTGCTGCCTTACATACCATTTCCACCCAGATGTCAAAACAAAATGTAGATTTTAGAATTGATTTGTTATGTGATTGTAATTAAGCTTTGTTTTGCTTATTTTTTGTGCTCATCTTGCAGGAAATGCTTCCTAGGATAAAAATCGACTTCTAATTGTTCCAACAATACAACTAAAAATACATCTATTGTGTCACAGTGACCATCAAGTTGTGATGGTCTTAATCAACGCAAATAATAACTTATTATGACAACATATTTTACGACCATAAAATGAACATGAAATTAAATATTTTCCTGACTATATTATATATTTTCCGATACTATATTGTTGACGCAAATGAATTTTTCCTACTTGTGGTCGGTTCTTTTCTGACATAAAAAATTAATATTTGAGTTAAATATATTTAGACGTAAAAGCTTTTTGCGGCATTAAGCTGTTTGAGCAAAATAAACCTTTTGAAAGTCATTAATAGTGACCACTTTGTGTAGATCAAATTTGGACGGCAACAACTATTGGCGAGAAGATGTGGGCTTTTGGCGTCAAAATTCCCATAGGCATTAAGTGGAACTTGTAGTGTGTACAATATTATATATTAAATTTAGACCGATAACATTTTCCTAATAGTAATTATTAATAAAAAATGCAACTTCTACCAAGAATTTCTATCAATGATTTGTACTAACTGAGGGGGCTACTGTCATCTAGTTATAAAAAAATGGACCTTACTACATCTACGGAGGATTTTTATCGAGAAATCTTCACTGATTAGCCAAAAGTTTATTTCTTTCTTTTCAAGAGTTTTTTGAACTAATTAAATATTTAAAAAAATTAAAAATTTATTTAATAACACTTCTTTAATTATTTAGTAAAACAAATTTAAAAAAATAAAATGAAATTTTGTAGAAAAATTCTGTTGAAATCTTTTTGTGGAAATAGTGTTTTCCTTTAAAAAAAAATAAGTCAAACTTTCGCCTCTTGCCCCACGAGTAATTCTACACAACCTCCCAACCTCTACACACCATCACTTTTTATTTTTATTTTTAATTTTTTAATTTTTTTAATATTTTTTTTTGAATTTGTTCTTTTTAAATTAATTTAATTTTTTTATTCATTATTTATATATTAAATATTTAATTAAAAATAAAATAAAATAATATGTGGTGTGTGGAGGTTGTGTGAATAGTAGGAGGATGAATAGATTTTTTCCTTGCCCCACTCAGTGCAAATCGAGAACCCTTAAGCCGAACCTTTCGACCCTCTTCACGAACTAGAGTAACTATGAAATTGGTTTTAGAAAAAAGTAATGATACATATAAGCAACTTTACACACCAATACATCCTTATTGACTACCTATCCTTATTTTAAATATAAATATTTTATTAAAATCTATATTTATACTTCAATATTAGTGCACATATAGGTGCGCAAAGTTACTTGCATTTAGAATTTTTCTTTAAAACAACTAGAAACCTTAAAACTACTAGACTCTCTCCGATTTTGCTTTCCTTCCTTCATTAGCTTTAGTTCTTCTTCAAGGGCCTATTTGCTTTCTTGATCTGGCTAAGCTCAGTTGAAGATTCTTCAACTCAGTCGGAAACATGTTTGGGGCACAAAATGAGATACAAAATTTTCATCTTATCTCATTTGATCATCTCATCCTATCTTATTTTCAAGAATAGTGTTACTGGTATACGACCTCACATACCTTTTACAGAATTGTTATAATACCACGTTAATTAAATTTTTTTTTAAAAAAAAGTACAAAAAAATATACAAAAATACGATGAGAGAAAAACAAAAATCAGAAATATGAATAGTTAGATCAGAAGATGTATACAAATAATATTTTTATATGACGTGTACACAAAAGGTACTCAAGCCGTATACAAATAACATTTTAGTATTTTCAAACATAATTTAAATATAAAGTTTACAAACTAATCATTATAACATTTTCCAACATTCAAATAAAAATATTTCCTAACATTTTTAAATGAGAGATGCTTACAGCTAGTCCAGCTTGTAAGCATAAGAAAACAACCCTCCTTTCATTGGTCTCTATGTCACCTTTTACATATAATAAGCAATGCACTCACCCACAGTTGATCAAGAGGAGAATTCTCTTATTTCAAACTACAGACTTGAAACCAGTCCTCCCTCACATTTCGAACTTCCATTTTGATTCAATCCAAGTTCCCACTGACTGACGCCACCCACTGCTGCAACTTTCGACACCACCGCAACTTCCCACGACATTCAATCTAAGAAAAGAGATACACTCATTCAGTCAAAATCAATCCAGATGCTTCCGGTTTCACCACCGCACAATGCAACCAGTCCAACGCCATCTCAATTCCACTGCCACCATACTGACTTCCACTGCCACCAGCTCAGTCTGAATCCTTGCCTAGAAACAAACATATAGTTACAAACAATCTCACAAAAAAATCAAAAAAATCCAGTCCCTCCGTCCCCTCCTACACAACATTGCTGAGTAATCAACACCAAACATTGAGACTCTAAAAACTTGTAAAAATTTGTGGAGATTTCTTGAACCAGCTGGAGATGTTAAGAAGGTGCACAACGAATAGAAGAAGATGGAAGTAGCTGGATTGCGGGCTCCAAACTTTTCCACCGCCATTAGCACAAAACCAACCCATTTTTTTCTCTATAAATAGATGCAGTTAGTTGTTGTAAAGTATGTGCCTCTAGTGAGGTTTAATGGTGAGATTAGAAGCATTCTGTACTGTGAGAGTTGAGTAAAACCACTGTAAATCGTTGGTTCCTTGTTTAATAGAAAACTCCTCTCTGTGTGTATGGACATAGGCTAAATTGGCCACACAACATTATATTCCGGTCTCTATATTATTTGTGAACTTCCGCTAAATCCAACAAGTGGTATCAAAGACAGTAGGAGACAGGCATTGTAAATTTTCATGAGAGACCCATTTTGAAATGAAAAAGCGGTAGCTAATTACCTTACACACCTAGAGGGGGGGTGAATAGGTGTTTAACGAAAACAATGGCAGTTTAAAAAAATTAATCAACATACACAAGCAATCAATGGAGAAATCAACACACAGATTTTGGTTACGAAGTGGAAACTCATTTGAAAAACCTCTTCAAAATCTAAAACCACTCCGGGTGTAAGACACCACCTCTAATCTACTATAGAAATTTTAGTTTGTTACAATCAATTTAGAAACACTCACAAACCCACTGTAGCAGCTAAACTTGGCTTGCAACACCACGAGTGACCCACTCGATCTCTACACGCATGTAGTGCCTCCGACCTTTCTATAGCTTCTCACACGAACATCTTGATTTCTTCATCCAAGCACCTTGAAGAACTCTTCCAGCTTGATGAACACGTCCACTCCAATGGACTTACTAAAATTATGAATGTGTGTTGTGGGGGAGTAATATAATCCAAGAGAGAATGGTCTTTGAAACAATGGAGGAATTTCTCTTAAGGGATGAAATTGGGCTTCTTGGCTTTTTCTCTGTTTTTCTCCACTCAGCAGCAGAAGATTTAAGGATGTATTTATAGGCCTTCTCCTGAAACGGCGCTCAAACCTTAGAGAAACTCGTTTAAGATGAATTTCGCTCGAGCAGGATATCGAGCGAGTGTCGAGCGAAGTCTCTGCCTGGACTTCGCTCGAGCGCCATGTCGAGCAAGTGTCGAGCGAAGTCTCTGCCTGGACTTCGCTCGAGCGCTATGTTGAGCGACTGTTGAGCGAGATCATTGTGTTCGGTTTTTCTCGAGCCATCTTGATCATCTTCATGTTTACTCTGTCCACCATTAGTTACAACTCAATTATATTAGGTTTTTCACTAGAAAATTGCCAACTACTAAATTTTACATCAACAATCTCCCCCTTTGGCATTTCTGCGACAAAACCTCTAACCTATACATTGGACCTAATCCTATCACACACAAACAACAGGACTTCCACATGTAGGTTTAGTCTTGGCAAGTGAAGTATCTGCACACTTAACAAACATGTAAACGTACCAAAAGAAAACACTTGCAAGGAATTTAACAGATGAACTCAAACGTAAAAAAAAAATTTGCCACAAAAATTTAACACTAAACCTTCAATAGCATTTAGTCCAACACAGAATACATCAAGAGTTCATCAAAAGTTTAATCACATAGCAAAACTAAAAACATCAAGCTACTAGGTACTCCTCCTACAAAGTAGCTTAGCTCCCCCTAAATCTAGCTACTCCCCCTAAGATCACTCCCCCTTTTTGTCACAAATGGTAAGGGGTCTCAATCTTCATCAGTCTCTTCCTCCTCAGCAAGAAGATACTGAACTTGATTGCCAAACTCAATCACCTGAGTGTCAAGTGTGTCAAACCGAGCATTAATATGAGTATCCAATCGAGTAACCTGAGTCTCAAGGCTGTTAAGTCAGTTATCAATGCGGGTATCCATGCTAGTCACGGACTGCTGAATGCTAATCAGAAAATCCAGTAAAGTCTGCCTGGTTGGTTCTATAGCTGGTGGCGTCAGACCCGAGCTGGACTCAGGAGCGTGAGGAATAGGTCCGCTCTAGGTAGAATGTGCAAGAGCGGGTTCAGCATTAGGAAGATGCACCTGACTTAGCTGCATGGTCTTTCGGCCAATTGGTGTCTTAAGACTCACTCTAAGTTCCTGGGAAGTGATGGACACAGATCGAGACAAGGCTATCCTCGTAATGAGACAGGCAAGAGGAAGACCAGTTCGAAAATTGACGACATATGGGCCTCTATCATGACCCGACAGAGAAGATTGCCCAAATCAATAGCAACATCAGTGAGCAAGGCATGTAGAAGAAGGGCACGATCCGGACTAATGTCACTATAATGACCAGTAAGGTATATGTTGGGCAAAACAATCCGACTCACAATTTGGTATGCATGGGGAAACGACTTGGTCGCTAGAGGAGGAATCCCAGTCCAAGTCATAAGAGACCTGGTGAGAAAACGACCCAAATCAGGTCTGCTAGGGGCTGGGGTATGGAGATAGGGGTAAATTGGATTATTGACTCGTGGTACCCCTAGTAAATTTGCCACAAGATCGGGAGTCACCCGGAAGGTGATATTTTGGAGATCCACTTGAAAAGATCCCTTTGAGATGTCATGCATGTTAGAGTAAAACTCCCTGACCAACTCCACCGAGGGAGCGGGATGACCAGTGGTTAAAGAAAGCCACTGGCGCGACTCAAAGATCTGAGGGAAAATGGGATAAGTATCCCAAAACTCACCGAGAAGAACTTCACGTTCCACAAGAAGGGAGCGATGAGAAAAATTCTGTGTGTAGAGTTCCTCAGCTTGGGGACTATGGAAGTAAGTCCGAAAGGCGGATGGGGCAGTCCGAGGACGAACACGTCGTGATGCCATGGCAGCTGTAGATGGACCAAGCACAGATAGTGAGGCATATATGACATGATGTGGTGTTACATATGGATGTCCAATATGCCTAAAATGCCTGAAATGCCTGATATGCCTAAAATGCCTAACATGCCTAAAATGACTAAAATGTGACCCAACAATGTTCTCAACAAGGTGTGCAGACTATGAATGAGACCTACATTTTGTCTAAAAGATCAATGCACCAAAGGAGAGACAAAATGGAAGATAAATTTTCATTGAACCATTTCATCGAACAGGTAGTGTGCATGCTGTGCAATCATGGGTTTAACACCCAATCAATAATCTCATCCCTCCCTAAATACAACAGCACTCTCATTGGATCATCCATACCCAGAATGACCCACCAGGTTTCTTAAATACAAGAGAACCTGAAACTATTATGATCCAAACACAACCCAACATTTTCCCTATGAGTGGAATGAGACATGGAAATAAATGGAAGAAGAAATGAAGATAAGAAAGCTTACCGTGAATGGGATGCTTTTTCTTGATTAAAATGGAGAGAGTATGGCGTGGATTGATTGTTTGAGAGGAGGGAAGTGTGAGAGAGATGTTTAGAAAAGGAATTCTGTGATTTTGGCTTATCCGCGATGCAGAGCGCAATATGGGGTTTTTCGCTCGAGCAAAATTTTATGGTCGAGCGAGATATCGAGCGAGATTCCATTTTGGCCCAATTTCAGAATAATACTCACAGTAGTGATTTCAAACTTTAGTGGGGACAATTTAAAACCATCCATAGCATAGCAAATGTAAAATAATATCATATTCTAAATACCACGCAAGTATAAAGACTGTATGTCACAATTAATATAAATATGCGTGTTTAAACCGTGCCCTTACTCAATCAAGAAATTCTAACCGAGAGGCGTGAGTGGAGTTGGGCTAAACAAGAAACTATAGATGCTTGGGAGACCCTTCAAAGTACAGAAAGTCAAACCCAATGCTGCTAGGACCTAATTTCTTGTGTCTAATAGAACCAGATTCAGGATTTGTATCGTGGCCTTTTTTTTTTTTAATTTAATACAACGAAAGAGCCTATTCATTTTCTTTCCTTTCAAGATACAAAAGTTCTTACACAGGTGTTCTAGCCCGAGGTCAATTCTGAACACTCGTAAGGCTCCCTTACACTTTTGATTGCCTCCCCAAAGTCTCACATAAGGTCAAATGTCAAGAGATTAAGCTAGGCGTGCAATGTGTGCGGCAAAACACATATTAAAAGTGACACACATCTTACACCTTTGTAGCATAAGCTTATGATACAATTTTCACAAGACACATGCTTGAAAGGAAAGGCAAGTGAGTCAGAGGAAAGACAAAGAAGAGAATAAAGACAAGAAAAATAACAAGGCAAAAGATAAGAAAAAAAATGATATGCATGCAATGTGTATGAAATGCATGTTACATCTCTTGTGTTAAGTCACAAATACCAATCGCCTTTCTAAGACACTCAAAATGAAGACCATCTAATGGTTTTGTAAAAAGATCGGCTAATTGATGTTCGGTGGGAATGTACTCAAGAGTAATTACGTGTGTTTCCACAAGTTCTCGAATGAGATGATGCCTAATGTCAATATGCTTGGTCCTAGAGTGTTGGACAGGATTTTTAGAGATGTTGATGGCACTAGTATTATCACAATAGATGCTCATCACACCTTGAGTAATGCCATAATCACGAATCATTTGTTTCATCCATAGCAATTGAGTACAACAACTCCCAGCAGCAATGTATTCAACCTCAGCTGTAGATAAGGAAATGGAGTTTTGTTTCTTACTCATCCAAGCAACAAGATTTGTTCCCATATAAAAACATCCACCTGAAGTGCTCTTTCTATCATCGGCATTTCCAGCCCAAACAGCATCAGAGTAGCCTGCAAGCTCAGTGTTAGACTCTCTGGAGTACCAAATTCCATAATTCACTGTAGCATTCACATAGCGAAGTATACGTTTGACAGCCACAAGATGAGATTCTTTGGGGTTTGCTTGGAATCTAGCACAAACGCCGACACTGAAGGCAATGTCAGGTCTACTATCAGTGAGATACAGTAGACTCCCAATCATGCTTCTGTACAGAGATTGCTAAACCCCCTTTCCTGACACATCAGCACTGACTTTTTCACTTGTGCTCATGGGAGTTCTAGCATGGCTACTCCCATCTAATCCAAATTTTTTCAGCAGGTCCTTTGCATATTTAAACTGAGATATGAACAACCCTTCATCTATTTGTTTTACTTGGAGTCCCAAGAAAAAAGTTAGCTCACCCACCATACTCATCTCAAATTCATTCTTCATTTCTTTTGCAAACTCGAGAGCTAGGTCATCAATGGATGATCCAAACACAATATCATCCACATAAATTTGAGCTACAGTTATCTCCTCACCCACTTTCCGGATAAAAAATGTCCTATCAACACTTTCTCGCAGAAACTTGTGTTTCAACAGATACGAAGTTAGCCTCTCATACCAGGCTCTGGGAGCTTGTTTTAACCCATACAGGGCTTTCTTCAACCTGTAGACATGATTAGGATATTTTGGATCCTCGAAACATTTTGGTTGCTCGACATACACTTCTTCTTGAAGGATTCCATTTAGGAAGGCACTCTTTACATCCATTTGATAGAGTTTGAAACACATATGGCAAGCAATACTCAATAGTATTCGGATTGACTCAAGCCTTACCACCGGTGCAAATGTCTCATCAAAGTCTATTCCTTCCATTTGGGCATAACCTTGTGCCACTAATCTTGTCTTATTTCGTACAATCATTCCATTTTAATCAGATTTGTTCTTGAAGATCCATTTGGTACCTACAACATTGTGCTTTTCAGGCCTTGGGACCAGGTACCACACATCATTTCTCACAAATTGATTAATTTCTTCATGCATGGCATTTGTCCAATTCTCATCCTTTAAGGCTTCTTCCACCCTTTTTGGTTCAATCTGAGAGATGTAACATGAGTGATCTAGTTGACTTATCACTTTCTTCCTCAACCTCATCTCTTCATTTAAATTCTCGATTATGTTATCTTGAGAATGATTTAGCTTCACTCTCGAAGATGGCTCCTTGTGAATATGAACTTTTTCAGTTGATGAGGTCTCTTGATCTTCATTAAGTTCACTAGAGTTCTCTTCAGTTCCACTTGGTGTGTCAATTAGATTTTGATTCAACTCCTCTTTAGGAGTATCATCTATAACCACATTGATGGATGCCATGACAGTTTGGGTGCGTAGATTGTAACATCTGTAAGCACGATTGTTTTTGGAATAACCAAGGAATATTCCCTCATCACTCTTTGGGTCAAACTTACCCAGATTTTCCCTATCTCTCAAAATGTAACACTTGCTCCCGAACACCCTGAATTACTTCACATTTGGTTTCTTTTCTTTCCACAGCTCATATGGTGTCTGAGAAGTGTTGGGTCGAGGGTAGACTCTATTCACAATGTGACATGCTGTGTTCACAGCTTCACACCAAAAATGAGCAGAAACATTTTTGGTATGCATCATAACTCGAGCCATTTCCTGGATAACTCGATTTTTCCTTTCAACAACTCCATTTTGCTGTGGAGTAATGGGAGCAGAGAATTCTTGACGAATGCCTTCTTCATCACAGAATTTCTCTAAACTTGAGTTATCAAATTCTCGTCCATGGTCACTCCTGATTCTGACAATAGGGTTCCCTTATTCATTTTGAAGATTCTTACACAAATTCCTTATCACATTTGAAGTCTCACCCTTTTCCCTCAAAAACTCTACCCAAGAGTATCTGGTGAAATCATCTACCACCACCAGTATGTATTTCTTTCCCCCCAAACTTTCAGTCCTAGAGGGTCCCATAAGATCAATGTGTAACAACTCTAAGGCTCTTTTGGTCAGGATATCTGTTGTGTTCTTGTGGGCTACTCGAACTTGTTTTCTCACTTGACATGATCCACAAACAGATGTCTCCACTTTTCCAAGTTCGGGCAGTTCAATCACCATTTCTTTCTTAGTAATCTTTGACAAATTTTTGTGATTCACATGTCCAAGTATTTGATGCCAGAGAGTAGTGGCCTCACTTTTAGTACTATTGCAGCTGTACTGTGAAGTGGGAGCGATACCATAGCAATTGTCAGAGGTCCTGATTCCTTGCATCAAGTATTGTCCATTGTTATCAGAAACAATGCACATATCTTTTGAGAACCGAACTTCAGCACCATTATCACACATTTGGCTTATACTAAGAAGATTTGCTTTTAATCCATCAACATATAGAACTTCTCTCAATGCCGGTAGTCCAGTAATGTTAATTTCACATTTCCCAATTATGTTCGCTTTTCCACCATCTCAAAATGTCACTGTCCCACATTTGTACTCTTCAACTGTCTTAAAAAGAGTTTTATCACCGGACATATGTCGAGAACACCCACTATCAAGATACCACAGTGAATTGTTCTGGGTCTTCAAGGCAATGTGAGCAATGTGACATGTGTCTCTTTTCTCCTTCTTGACCCACACTCTTTTGATTTTTGGAGAGTTGACTTGCACAGTCTTCTGGGTACTTGTCAGGTTGTCTATCTTAGCATTTAGACAAGCATTTTGTCTAGTGAGAACCATGACTTGATCCCACAGATTTATATGATCTCCTTTTGGTTGTCTCCTTTTATTTCTCACAGAGAGTTTCTTGAGCTCATAGCAATTTGGCCGGATGTGACCATACTTGCCACAATTATGACAAATGCGATATTCTTTGTGAGTTTGTTGTTTCCTGAAAGGCAAGTCATCCTTAGGAGCTTTTCTGGTGAGTCTTTTAAATTTCAAACAATCTGTTTTCACATGACCCAACTTCCCACAATGATGACATACGGGTCTCGTGTTGTGAGCTATTTGTTTCTCTTGAGATGAAACAAACTTTTGTGCATGTATAACTTTCTTTCCCTTTGCTAGTGAGTGATTTTTCACCATGCTATTTTGAGGAGTGTTCGAGCTCGTACCCACTTCAAACTTTCCTCCAACATATCCTATTCCACTCTTGTCTCCTGAGGGCTTTCCAAAAGTTAGAATTTTGTCCAGATTTTGTTTTCTAGTGGAAAAGGCTCGCAATCTTCCGTTTAGCTGGGTTAATTCATTTTCCTTAGTTTCCATAGCATCTTCCAAAACCTCACTTTTCTTTCGTAATTGATCAGTCAAGATATAAGCTTCATTCAGTTTGCCTTGAAGCTCATCATTTTCTTGTTTGCACAGATTTATCTTTTCAATCTGTGCTTTGTTGACTTTTCTCAATTTCACACACTCCTTGTAAAGTTTTTCATAGATTTCTTGCAGTTGATCTTCACACTTGGACTCATCTTCCGGTATGTTACAATCATCAGAAGCTTGTTCACTGCACTAATCTATGTCTCCAACAGAAGATGTAAAAGCCATGTAGTTGACATTCCTTTTGGGAGTGGAGTTGCCAGATGAGTCACTCGATTCAGACTCACTTTCACTTAGAGAGGCAATCTTTGCCTTTTCTTTGCTCGTCTTATAATTTGCACACTCCGAGCGAATGTGACCAAATCCATGACATTCATGACACTGTACTTGTGTCTTGTCCTTGTTAGGCCTATTGTAATTGTTGGAAACTCTTTCCTTATTCTCTGAGCTTGACCCCTCATTATATCTCTCAAACTTCTTCTTCTCTGGTCTTTGGCTCCTGTGCTTTTTTAGCTACAAACATTTTTCTGAACTTCTTAGCATAAAATGCTATTTCTCTGTTACTCATCGCTAATTCATCGAATGACTCATCTCAGTCCTCTTGAATTGTATTAAGAGCAATGGACTTGCTCTTCCTATCTAATGGCAGAGTATGTTCATAAGTTTGCAGAGAACCCACCAGCTATTCTATTTTCATGACATCCAAGTCTTTACTTTCCTCAATTGCAGTAACCTTGGGACGAAATCTCTCAGGAAGAGATCTGAGAACTTTTCTTACAACTCTATTTTCTGGGATTTTGTCTCCCAAGTTGAACCGAGAGTTTACAATGTCATTCAATCTTGCATAAAAGACATCAAATGTTTCATCCTCCTTCATTCTAATTTCCTCAAAGCTGGTGGTAAGCATTTGGAGTTTAGAATTTTTTACAGCCCTAGTTCCCTCGTGACTGATCTCAAGCATGTCCCATGCCTCTTTGCTTGTATTACACATGGAGATTCATTTGAACTCCTCCTAGGACACGGCCATAAAAATTACATTTAGGCCTTTACTATTCTAGTTAATTTTACTCAACTCATCATTTGAGTAGTTGTCCACGTCTGTGGGAACTTCTACTCCATCAACAATGGTGACGGGCTCTTTCCATCCTCTTATCAAGGACACCCACACACGTTCATCTATAGACTTAAGAAACGCTCGCATTCGAACTTTCCAATAAGTATAGTTGCTACCATCAAAATATGGTGGTGATGAGAGGGATTGAGACCTATCCATTTTGACCATCAACGCAGGATCACACTCAGGAAATTAATCCTAACGAAGTGTACCCGCTCTGATACTAATTGAAAAAGCGGTAGCTAATTACCTTACACACCTAGAGGGGGGTGAATAGGTGTTTAACAGAAACGATGGCAGTTTAAAAAAATTAATCAACATACACAAGCAATCAATGGAGAAATCAACACACAGATTTTGGTTACGAAGTGGAAACTCATTTGAAGAACCTCTTCAAAATCTAAAACCACTCCGGGTGTAAGACACCACCTCTAATCCACTATAGAAATTTTAGTTTGTTACAACCAATTTAGAAGCACTCACAAACCCACTATAACAGCTAAACTTGGCTTGCAACACCACGAGTGACCCACTCGATCTCTACACGCATGTAGTGCCGGAACTCCGACCTTTCTATAGCTTCTCACACGAACATCTTGATTTCTTCATCCAAGCACCATGAAGAACTCTTCCAGCTTGATGAACATGTCCACTCCAATGGACTCACTAAAATTATGAATGTGTGTTGTGGGGGAGTAATATAATCCAAGAGAATGGTCTTTGAAACAATGGAGGAATTTCTCTCAAGGGATGAAATGGGGCTCCTTGACTTTTTCTCTGTTTTTCTCCACTCAGCAACAGAAGATTTAAGGATGTATTTATAGGCCTTCTCCTGAAATGGCACTCAAACCCTAGATAAACTCATTTAAGATGAATTTCGCTCGAGGGGGATATCGAGCGAGTGTCGAGCGAAGTCTCTGCCTGGACTTTGCTCGAGCGCCATGTCAAGCGAGTGTCGAGCGAAGTCTCTGCCTGGACTTTGCTCGAGCGCCATGTCAAGCGAGTGTCGAGCGAAGTCTCTGCCTGGACTTCGCTCGAGCGCTATGTTGAGCGACTGTTGAGCGAGATCACTGTGTTTGATTTTTCTTGAGCCATCTAGATCATCTTCATGTTTACTCTGTCCACCATTAGTTACAACTCAATTATATTAGGTTTTTCACTAGAAAATTGCCAACTACCAAATTTTACATCAACAATAAACTTGAATGAAATCAAGTTTGGAGGATGCTATTAGATTTCTCAGCTTAATATGAGAATTCTGGTGAAAATTTCATCTTAAACAAACCTTGGAACACCCCGCACGTGTCCCACACACCGGCAATCTCCGTTACCTGTTACTCACGCACCGATCATGCGTGGCACGCGCCAGACGAAGGAAGGAGACAGATCCTACCTGAAACGCGACCCGATTCAACCCAATTCATGACCCGATCCCCTGAGAATGGATCCAAAAGAATATTCCAACAGAACATTCCGACGACGGCAAAGAATATTTCGGTGACAGTAGGAATATTTCGGTGACCCTATTTGATCTGATCGGTTGCCGGTGAAAGAATATTCTGGTGGCCAGAAAGCATATTATGGTGACGTTTTGGGAATATTTCGTTGATGGCAGAGAATATTCTGTTTTAGAAGGGATATTCCATTTTTCTTATATTTCAGGTTTTTGGAGTAATTTTGATCATTTTGGAACGAGACCAAAGTTGTTTCTAAGGTTTTTCACTGTTTCAAACATAATGGTGAGCTTCGTTTATTGAGATTCAACTCCAAACGTTGAGAAAAAGTCACTCAAATCATAGATTAAGACCGAACTGATAGAGGACTCAGGAGCAGGTGCGATGATCAAGCTAACAGTTACAAGCTATACACTATGGAGACTTCAAATGGAAGATCTCCTAAATTTTAAAGATTTGTTCGATCCAATTGAAGAGAAAGGCGTAAAATTAGTTGATGTAGTGGAAAAAGACTAGCAGAAGTTGAATAAGAAAACTATTGGTCAGGTCTGGCAATGGATTGATATAGTGTTTTTCACCATGTTACACAGGAAACGGATGCCTATCAGCAGTAAAAAAAAGTTAGAAAATATGTACTAGGCAAAAACTACTCGGAACAAAGCATTATTAATAAGACGCCTTGTCAACTTAAAACTTAAAAGCGACATCTCAGTGGCCGCACACACCAACGAGTTTCAAAATCTCGTAAATCAACTTGCATCTGTAGACTTTAAGCTCGGAGACGAAGTGCAGTCTCTACTACTTCTCAGTTCCCTACCAGATAGCTGGGAAACGCTAGTGGTCTCACTCAGTAATTCAGCTCCAGATAGAAAGCTCACCATGTCAATGGTGATAGACGCATTGTTTAATGAAGAGGCTAGAAGAAAGGAGTTGGAGGAGACCAGACATATGCCTTTATAACAGACGGAAGGCATCAGAAAAATAGTAAAAGTAGAAGTCGAGAAAGAAACAGAAGTAAAAGCAAAAAGAGATCCCAAAGTCACGATAGCAGCGAAAGTAGGGAAAATGCTTTCATTGTGGTATTGAATGCCACTTTAAAAGAGAATGTCAAAAGCTGCAGAAGGAGCAGAATCAGCCTAGCAGTCAGTCAAAGCACGAAGAAGGTGAAGCCGTAGTGACGCTTTTCGAAGATTGTGCACTCATTTCCGTTGGCGAAGAATCTTACTTGCACGTTTCAAGCCAGGAAACAGAGTGGGTGATAGATACAGCAACATCCTATTATGCCACTCCTTGTAAGGATTTCTTCAATACTTATAAGGTAGGAGACTTTAGTACAGTCAGGATGGGAAATTCAAATTTCTCAAAGATCATAGGCCTTGGAGATATTAGAATAAAGACCAGCGTTGGCTATACTATGGTGCTAAATGAAGTTTGGCATGTACCCGATCTCCGGCTCAACCTAATATCTATAAGAACCCTTTATCAACATGGTTACGAGAGCATATTCAGCAATAATGTTTGGAAATTAAAGAAAGGAACAATGGTTATTGTACGGGGACATATCTGTGGCACTTTGTACAAATCAAGTATTAAGATATATGCAAACAGTCTCAACATAGTTGAAAATGAATCGTCACCAAAATTGTGGCATCCAATACTCGGCCACATGGGAGAAAAAATGGTGTTTACGCTTGCAAAGAAAGCATTGATCACAGTAAACAAAAGTATTCCCCTCAATCCTTGTGAATTCTATTTTTTTGGTAAACAACATAGAGTCTCGTTTCAGACATCTATTGGAAAAATATCAGAGTTATTGAATTTGATACACTCTGATGTTTGCAGCCCTTTTGAAGTTGAATCACTTGGAGATAACAAATATTTTGTACTTTTATTGATGATGCTTCACATAAAGTGTGGGTGTATTTCCTAAAAATGAAATATTAAGTTTTTTAGCAATTCAATAACTTCCATGCCATGTTAGAAAGAAAAATAGGCAAGAAACTGAAATGCCTACTGCCAGACAATGGAGGAGAATACACTTCTCGAAATTTCAGAAAATATTACTCCAGTCATGGCATTAGACACGAAAAGACTGTCCCCTACACCCCACAACACAATGGTGTGGCAGAAAGGATGAACCAGACCATTGTAAAGCGAATCAGATGCATGTTGAGAATGGCCAACTTGCCTAAGCCGTTCTAGTGTGAAGCAGAAAGAGCAGTTTGTTACCTGATCAACAGAACAACGTCAGTTCCACTACAGTTCAAACTCCCAGAGATGGTGTGGTCAAGCCGCAATATTTCATGCTCTCATCTAAGAGTATTTGGGTGCAAAGCATTTGTATATGTATCCAAAGAGAAAAGACAGAAACTTGATGAAAAGTCTACTCCGTGTATTTTCATTGGCTATAAAGATGAAGAATTTGGATACAGATTATATGAGCCAAAAATGAAGAAGGTCATCAGAAGCAGGAACACTGTGTTCCATGAAGACCAGATGTTTGAATCAGTACAAACAACTCCAAGTGCTCCAAAACTAGCTCCTAGTCTACCACCACTTCAGTTTGCCTCAAACACTGAAGATAGGTAGGAAGTTTCCCTAAAAGAAGAAGAGGATGCTGACGACGGAGAAATTAGTACTAAGCAGGAGGAGCAGTTGCCTTCTCCATCAGAAACTGTAGAATTTTCACAATTTTCACAGTTGCCTTCTTATCCAGATAGCAACAAATGGATGCAGGCTATGCAGGATGAGATGAACTCATTGCAAAAGAATCAGACTTATGAGTTGGTGGAACTTCCAAAAGATGCACTGAGAAACAAATGGGTGTTCAAGCTGAAAAATGATGGCAAGCAAGTGAAGCACAAAGCTCGCTTGGTCGTCAAAGGATTCCAGCAGAAAAAAGTAATCGACTTTGATGAGGTATTCTCACCTATTGTGAAGATGACTTCAATTCAAGTGGTACTCGGATTGATTGCAAGTCTTAACTTAGAACTTGAGCACATGGATTGAAGACAGCATTTCTTCACAGCAACCTTAATAAGGAGATTTACATGGAGTAGTTAGAAGGTTTTAAAGTTCCTGAAAATGAACATTTAGTCTGTATGCTGAAGAAGAGCCTATACGGTTTGAAGCAGGCTCCCAGACAGTCGTACAAAAAGTTTGACTCATTCATGGTGAGTCATGGCTACAAAAGAACTGCTGCAGATCAGTGCTTTTACATCTGAAGACTTTTAGAAGGTAATTTTGTGATTTTACTGCTCTATGTCGATGACATGCTGATTATTGAAAAAGATTTGTCCATCATCAGCAAGCTAAAGGCGGATCTCTCCAAAGTCTTTGATATGAAAGACTTAAGACCTACTCAGCAGATTTTGGACATGAGAATCACTCATGATAGGAAGAAAAAGAAGTTATGGCTGTTACAAGAAAAATATGTTGAACAGGTACTAAGAAGATTTAACATGGAGAAAGCAAAACCAATCAGTACTCCACTGGCTAGTCACTTCAAATTAAGTAAGAGTTCCTGTCCCTCATCAACAGAAAAGGTTTAAGAAATGGCTGCAGTACCCTAGTCCTCAGCAGTAGGAAGTTTAATGTACGCCATGGTTTGTATCAGACCTAACATCGCTCACGATGTCGGACTTGTGAGCCGTTTTCTTTCAAATCCAGGAAAAGAACACTAGAAAGTAATAAAGTGGATCTCAGATAACTTAAGGATACATCAAGGTTATGCTTGTGCTACGGGGGAGCTAACCTAGTTTTGGATGGTTATACAAATACTGATATGGCTGGTGATCTTGATGGGAGAAAATCTACATCAGGATTCATTTACACATTTGCAGGGGGAGCTGTATCATGGTAATCCAGATTGCAAAAATGTATAGCTTTATTTACAACGGAAGCATAATACATTGCTATAGTAGAAGTAGGCAAGGAAATATTGTGGCTAAAGCGGTTCCTCCAAGAAATGAGAGTCAATTAGAATGAGTATAGAATCTATTGTGATAGTCAAAATGCTCTTGATCTGAGTAGAAACTCGATGTATCACTTCCGGACAAAACACATCGATATTCGTTATCACTGGATATGTGAAGTAATGGAGCAATAACTTTTAAAGCTTGAGAATTTCCACACCAAAGAGAATCTAGCTGACATGATGACAAAAGTGGTCACATGTAAAAAACTCGAGCTATGCAGTAACATAGTTGGGTTATGTACATTGAACTAAAAGATGTCAGGATGTTCTCCGTTTGGTGTTGAGGGGGAGAATTGTTGAGTAATCAGTATCAAATGTTGAAACTCTAGAAATTTGTAGAAATTTATAGAGATTTCTTGAACCAGCTAGAGACGTCAAAAAGGTGGGCACCGAATAGAATAAGCTGAAAGTAGTTGGATTGTGGGCTCCAAACTTTTCCACCACCATTAGCACAAAACCAACCCATTTTTTCTCTATAAATATATGTAGTTGGTTGTTGTAGAGTGTGTGTCTCCAGTGAAATCTATTGGTGAGATTAAAAGCATTCCGTGCTGTGAGAGTTGAGTAAAACCATTGTAAATCGTTGGTTCCTTGTTTAATAGAAAACTCCTATCTGTGTGTGTGGACGTAGGCGAAATTAGCCGCACCACGTTATATTCCGGTCTCTATAATATTTGTGAGCTTCCGCTGAGCCCAACAAACATCATCTGCAATTTCAATGCCGCCGACCAAATTAACTTCCACCGCCACCATGAAATCGAACCAATTGGAGAATCCCATACACCCATACACTCTTTGACCAACCTAAAAAAATATCGCATTATAATTAGGTAAAAGAAGAAACTGAATTCCAAAACTACTACTTACTGAAAAATAGGGAAAATTCAGCGTAGTTCTAAAACTTACTGAGAAACAACATCATGCGTGGAAGGCAAGTGTGGAGACCAAATCAAAATGGGGGAAGGCTCTTCGAATTTTGCTCTCTCCCAGAACGATTCTCTCTATCCCACTTTGATCGTCGCCATACCTTCGTGGATACCCATTTCAAATGGGTCGTTATTGTGATAGTGAGGATTCTGTGGAAGATAATAGAAGCAAAATTGTCTTGACTTTGTGGGGGAGAGGGGGAAATAGTGCTTAATATTGTGGGGTGTGGGCACATGGTAGTTTTGGTGAGTTGTCTATGTGAAAGTCACCCATTGAAGGGTTGTGGGTGGGAAAAAAACAATCCAACTGGTGTAAAGATAAACTCCTTTTAAATTCTCAAATGAAAAAAATATTATAAAATTATATTCATATAATATTTTAACTTTATAATATTTTTTATTTAATTTTTTTCCTCCTTTTTAAAAATTTCAAAAATACTAAACTCAAGTTATTTTATTACTATTTAGAAATTATCTTGCTACTATTTAAAAAAAAAAATTATCTCATCTGAGTCTCCAAACGAGCTTGCAGCCCTCAAAGGAAAAGATCTTTTCAACCAGTAAAATCTTGTGTCTTCAAATCTTCACATTCTTCAGATATTAGATGCAGTTATGCCTCCAATCTCTCCTTTTCAAATTTGGTTGCTTGAAGATCATTCATATAAGTCAAAACATCATCATGAAGATGTGCCATTTTTTGCACTGAATGTTCATTTGTAAAAGTTGTTCTCGTTCATATTTTGAAAATGTAAGCTTTAGGTCTAGGCTATTCCCGGCGTTTTAAAACTTCGTCAGATTTGTATTAACTCTCCAACAACTTAAACACCTTTTCATGGTTAATTATTATAATTAGCTTTTCCTGGTTTTGTTTCGAAGCAGCAAGCTCATCGATCAGACTTTGCAGATTCGATTCAAATTATGTTAGTGTGAATTCAAGCTAATTCTCAATCCACTTCATCTTGGTTTGAGATTCTGGAAGGTGGATTCCAAAATTAGCTTTATCTGCAAATAAGAAGAAGGAAAAAAAAAATCAAAAACCCTAATTGATGAGCTCTTGTTTATCTGCAAGTAAGTCAGAACGAGGGAGGGAGAGGAAAGTGGTATGGAGATTTGGGACTCCTGTAATTTTTTTTTCTTTATATCAATCATTTTTTATATATCTTTAAATATTTATAAAAAATAATAAAAAGATAAATATTAATGAGGTGTATAAAAATATAAAGATTTAGGACTCCTGTTTTCATCCATCATCTTTGGATTGCTCAAATTAAACTTGGTAATATATATTAATAACCCATTATAATTGAGAAATGATAGATGTAATCGTAGATTTGTAAGTGGCATGCAGTCACTTAAAAAAAAGTGAATAGATATGGGACCTACATAAAAAAAAAAGTTAATTTTTTTAACAGTAGACCTTACTTTTTTTTTTCCAAGCGAATGTATATCGATTGCAACTCCACGACTACATGTAGCATTACTCTTTATAATTTATAAGTAACTTGAAATATAATAATATATTTTATTAAATTTAAACACATATTTTATTAGATAATTATATAGAAGTTGTTATATAATGGTAACTTTTTCATTTTTTAATCAAATAACCTTGAAAGCCATGTTGTTATTTTGTACCATAAACAGCACCAACAACAGCAACCAAAATTAATTTTAGGGCTTTCACTTAACTAATCAGAATTACTACTTGTCATTGATCAAAAACTAGGGGGCATCCTCGTCCTGTTAATCTGATTATGGCTTTTCGTGACTTTCTTGATCATTGTAACTTTGAAGTACTTTAGGAGTTTCATAAAATACTTAAATAATCATAAAAGCTCGTTAATGAAAAAAAATAAGATTGTTTTGGTATTACATATTAAAACACTTTTCATATAAAAAAAATATATATTAAAACACTTTTAATTTCAAATAAAATTAAAAAATACGTTTGAGAAAAATCATTATTTGTGTTTTTCAGATAATGAGGAATGTAGCTCCAATTTTAAAAGATTGGTAATGGAGAATAGCCATGCAACTTTCAATCTTTTAAAGCTATGGTCATATTTTTAAAACATTAATTGATCTTTTTATATATGTCATTCCAAGACTTCACAAGGTATTTTATCTTACTTAACTAGAATTAATTTTTTTTTAGATTTGTATATAAAATAAAATAAATAATTTAATATTTTTGAACCTCAAAATAAAAATATTAGTAAAAAACTATATTTTAAAAATATTTTATTCAATATTTAATTTAATATTAATTTAACTCATCTTATCATTTTATCTGCAAAACCAAACAATGCCTAATTCTGATGGCCGATATTGTTAGGATGAAAAGATGTATGATGAGACCTTAAAGCATTATAAGGAGATGTTTTGTTCTGTCAATCACGATCATGGTAGAACTTGCTACCTATTATTAAGCCAAGAGTTACACGAAGCCATGATTTTATCCTTGGATGAGTTTTCACCCTGATGATGTCTATGTCATTCTTGTCAAGCAGTAATATGTTATTCTTGAAATGTCTATGTAATTAGTACTTCTAATTGTTGAATGAAGTTGTTTCAGTTATTAGGACCCCAAAAAAAAAAAAAACTAATCAAAACCGTTTCCCTCATGATTGCCCTCAAATTCTAAATTTTTTTACAAAACAAACCCACAGCTCATTATTTTCACAAAAATAAACACGAAATTATTCCAGCTCATCATTTTTCTAATACCCCTCTAATTTCGTACCTTTCTAGAAAACCTTATTTCAACAAAAAAAAAAAAAGAAAAAAGAAATTTAGTGATAAACAATATTAACAAGAAAATCCCTCAATAAAGTAAATTATAGTTTAACAACAAAATCAATGTCAAGGCCACCAAGATTGAAAACCTTCAAAGTTATTTTGGACTACATTATTTGTTTATTTCTTGCATATTTAGTTTGTCATGTCAATTAAAATCACACAAAAACAAACACACTCTGTCTTGTTGGGCTCATCTTCTGTCAATTTACCAGACTAACAATGGTGGGTATGGTTCACTTTAGTTACATGCAACTTTACCCGACACTTTATCTTTTACACATGTTTTCTTTTCTTTTCTTTTAAAGAGACAATCAATCCTCCATAAAGCAATAATCCATTTCAATGCATCATTACCTGTTGTGGCGGCTTTCGTGCATATTAATTGCGACGTAATATCTAGCTCTCCAAGTCTTTATGATCATCTATTAATCTTCATTCTTGTCGAGCCAAGAACACGTCGTGTAGTATAAATAATATTAAGAAACTGAACCAATCACCGAAGACCACGTAGGAAAGCCAAAATTGAAGAACATAGACTCGTAGTTGGAAGAAAAAAGGTCACGACTCCGGCGCTTTGGATATTAACTACACGCTCTCGGCTCTTTTGCCTTCTCTCGTTGTTTATTGGCTCTAATCTCAGGCTTTCGCAATATCACGCAAACTTCGAGACTTCATCTGTTAGGGTTTTGAAAACCCCACCGTCTAGGGCAGGGCACGCCGTCTTCTTCGCTTTTCGGGGGGTTTTGGTGGAATGAGGAATTTGGATATGAATTCGGATCTTTTCGATCCGAAAACGGTGATGAACTCGGATTTCTCTCGCGATTCATCCGCTGGGGAAGCTGATTTCGGGTTCGCTTTTAACGACAGCAATTTCTCTGACCGGTTACTCCGGATCGAGATCGTTGGAGATCCGTTGGAAAACCGGCCTGATTGTGAGGGTAAGTATCTGCTTGTTTTTTAAAATGTTTGATGAGGGGTAGACACTAGTTATTGGTGTTTTATGCTTGATATTTATGCGGGATAAATGGAACTTGGAGCAGGTAAAATCCTAAATGGAAAGTCGGTTCTATGAGCCACTGTTTGCTGGAAAAGCTGCTTTGTTTGCCTGGGTATCTGGATGCTTCAGGTAGAGAAGTCAGTGTCCTAGATGTTCGAAAGCTTATAGGTTTCCGTTCGATCTTTTAGGGCTCTGTATGGTTTTTGAGGGGGAGAAAAATGGAGTATTACTTCCTGTCACACATCTAGAAGTTCTCATTTAATTGTCTAGAGTTTTGCTTACTATTATAAGAAAATCGAGGAAAAAGAGGTAAGAATGAGGGCAGCAGCTTAGTCTCTGTCTGGGTTTTTATAAAGTGGGGAGAAATATTAGATATTGTGGTATCTGATCTGTTGGGCATGTTGTATTGGTTCAAAACTTGAGAGACCGACCAACTACACAGAATTGCTGATTGAAATTAATATTTGACGAATAAATGGTTAAAATTCACTCAACCAAGCCTGATTACCAAGTAATTGAGGTCGTGTAATTTCAAGTTTTCTGCTTCTTACTCAGACAATTGCAGTGATGAAATCAAAACAAAGAGATTCTTGTTTTGATGCGTCTTTAGCTGTAGGATGCCTGAGTAAATGAGAAAGTCAAACTCCTTGGACTCATATGATTGTGCTGAAAATTCTTGAGATTTGATTTATCTGTTTTCCAGGTACCAAAGTTATGGGAGATATGGCTTTTTAGTATATTTCATTGTCCTGCCATCCACTTTCTATCCAACTGGACATTGTTATTGCTTTATATTTGTTTTGGCGACATATCCATGCTGGTATTATTATGCTTGAAACTATGAAACGAAATGTTCTGCTTGAGCTTTTTCTTTTATTTTCTTTAATAAGCAAGTGAATTGGACTTGTTTGCACCTAACTAGATGGTACACCATAGAAAAACCTAAATAAGAATAGGGAAAGAGGCCAGAAAACCACCAAGACTCTGCCCATTCAAATCTATAGAGGCTGTCCGAAGGAAAGCTATATCCTTGAATGGTTGGTCATTGAAGAGAAAGAACTGGGGAGTTCGCGCCTGTTTGCTTGCTTGCTACGCCATCCATGAGCTCTTTTAATTGTTCTTGGATGAATGATGTCCCAAATACGTATCATGATGATAAGTTTTCTCATTCACCTCATATGATTCTCATTGGCAATGTATTTGGAGATGTCAGTTTGGAAATTGAATATACCTACAGTGAGATTTCATGTTGTTTCTTGACTTTGTTCAAGTTGATTGAGATAGGAGACATAAAAGTATCTGGTTTCCTCGAGGATGAAAATATATTTAAGTTGTATGGTCTCATGTCTAAGATCATCCAGAAAACATAGTTTGGCATATGGAAGATTTGATTAATTTCTGTGTATGTGTATTGTGTGCTGGCTTCCCGATTCATGCTTAATGTTTTCCTTCCATTTCCAGTTTTGGACGTTACTTCATGGGATGTGGAGCCAATTTTGATCTGTAACCAGCCAGAGCCTGATATGGATGAATGCGTGGCCTGTCAAAATCCAGATGAGGAAGCTGATGCAATGAGTGAAGAATCACCTTCAGGTTTGTATCAATCTTAAATATAATTTTTCCTTTTTGGTCTTGTGTTTTTAAAGATGAGAAAAGATTTGATCTGAATTCATCAAGACTTTTTGCTTGATCCGTGTCTCTCAAAACTTATTGAGACCTTCCTGTTTAGGACCGCACTTGATCTTCTTAATCTTCTTGCGGCTAGAGCAAGATTTTCTTCTAAGAGCTCTCTCTTGTGATGTGTTCTAAGCTTGCTTATTGTTCTCATAGGCGATGAAGCTGGCAATAGCAATGATTCTAGCTGGAGCATGGACCGTTCGGTAGTTGTAAGAGTCAAAACATTGCATATCAGTTCTCCTATTTTGGCAGCCAAAAGTCCATTCTTTTATAAGGTATAGAGATTATATCTTACCTTAAGGTGGCTTTATCTATGTTTACTTGTGCTGTTGCTGCTAACTACTCGTATTGTTGCTAAATGGGATTTTCATTCCTTTCATTATTGTAGTTATTCTCAAATGGGATGAGAGAGTCTGAGCAGCGACATATAACCCTTCGTATCAATGCCTCTGGTATAAAGAAATATCCTAAACTTTGTGTTTTCTTAATATTATTCTTTAAATATCCTAAACTTCTTGTTTCTAACCATTATTCTTAAAATATACCAAAGTCCCTGTTTTCTTACTATTATTCCTTCTATTTCTTGAAACTAATTAGGTTATTGATTGTGCATTGCAATTCAACTTATAATTCTTTGCATTTCCCCTTTGATGCAGAGGAAGTTGCCCTCATGGAGCTTTTGAATTTTATGTACAGTAATACCTTATCCGTCACAACAGCTCCCGCTTTGTTGGAAGTTCTTATGGCTGCAGACAAATTTGAGGTTGCCTCATGCATGAGGTATTGCAGCCGACTATTGCGGAATATCCCCATGACACCTGAGTCTGCATTGAATTATCTGGAGCTTCCTTCTAGTGTATTGATAGCTGATGCAATTCAGCCATTGACCGATGCTGCAAAGCGCTGCCTTGCTGCCCACTATAAGGACATCAACAAGTAAGTTCTAATTCCAAGTACAAGTACGATTTAGTCTTCATTTCCTACCTTGTGTCTTCCCTTTCTTTTCTAGTCCTATTTTCTTTTAGTCTTTTGTTATCAGAAAAGTTACTTTCAAAGGCAGAGTTGTGTCGTGTCAAAGTGTTTTTAAACTTCCTCACAGATTATCCTCTTATTTCCTGTGTCATGCAATTCTCTCTTCATGTTTGTTACACGAGGAAAATGCCACAATTTGCTGTTAGCTTAACCCCAATATGTTACATGGTGCATTTTCTACCTATACTTTTGGCTTGGTTAAACAAGAGGAACAGGATCCTTAGGTTATAATATTGGTTAACATGAAAAGCAGTTTCATATATTGCGACATTATAGCGAAGTTGATCCACACAATCAGCAAAGTGTCAATGGCATTCGGATTAAGTGAGCACATCTATTAATTAACTTATAATATTTTTTTTAAAAAGAAAGTGAGCACAACTATTCATTATTGCTGCTACTGCTATTGTTTCGCTTGATGTTATCTTCTTTTTTATGAAAATTAAATGCAATTTGCCTTCTGGGTGTTGCCACTTTTGACCAGGTCCCAAGAAGATTTGATGGACTTGCGCGTTGCTGGAGTAGAGGCGGTGTTGTCCAGTGATGATCTCCAGGTTGCATCAGAGGATACTGTGTATGACTTTATGTTGAAATGGGCTAGGAATTGGTATCCAAAACTGGAGGAGCGACGAGAAGTCATTAGCAAAAATCTGGCGCGCTTTATTCGATTCCCTTACATGACGTGCCGGAAGCTTAGGAAGGTTTTAATCTGTAATGATTTTGATCCTGAGGTGGCATCCAAATTTGTTATGGAGGCCCTCTTTTTTAAGGCAGAGGCACCACACCGCCAGCGCATTCAAGCTTCAGAAGAGTCTGCCATTAGGTATCGCCGGTATGTGGAGCGAGCCTACAAGTATCGGCCCGTGAAGGTGGTAGAATTTGAACATCCTAGGCAGCAGTGCGTGGTGTACCTGGACCTGAAGCGGGAGGAGTGTACAAATTTGTTCCCATCTGGACGAGTGTATTCTCAGGCATTTCACTTGGGTGGGCAAGGCTTCTTCCTGTCGGCTCATTGTAACATGGACCAGCAGAGCTCTTCCCACTGTTTTGGGCTGTTTTTAGGGATGCAGGAAAAGGGATCGGTGACTTTTGCGGTAGACTATGAATTTGCAGCAAGATCAAAGCCAACAGAGGAGTTTTCCAGCAAATACAAAGGTAACTACACCTTCACTGGGGGGAAGGCAGTTGGGTACCGAAACTTATTTGGCATACCCTGGACTTCTTTCATGGCTGAGGATAGTCTCTACTTTATAAATGGCGTCCTCCATCTTAGAGCTGAGCTTACCATCAAGCACTGACTTTTTCGATCTGTTCACAAAGCCGATTAGTGGGTGGATCTAACCTTTTCTTCTTTTGATTTTTCCTCTCTTTTTTCTCTGAACTTGAAAACACAGAACTTGTAATGATCTGGCATTACGCCCCCTAGATGATACTTTAGGTGTCAGGCAGTCAGGGCCTCCTTGTGTTTACAAGGAACGGGGAAATTTGTAAATGCGTTTTCAGTAGGTCGCAAAAGTTACAAATGTTTTTTCTTTTTCTTTTTTTTTTTTTTGGGGGGGGGGGGGGGGGGGGTGTGGGTGGTTAATCATGGAATCGAGTGGCAGCATGATTGTTTAGCCCAAATTAATCTTTCTATGTTTCATTGGAAATCTGGAAGGTTGAATATTTAAAAAACAAAAAACAAAGAAGAATATGATATTCCAATTTTATTGAAACCTCTCGTTTATGATAAGAGGAAAACTGTGATTTCAAGTACTTAGCCTTCGTCAAGCAACTAAACTATACTTGGTAGCACATATTCTGTTGGTAAAGATTTGGATCTGATTCTCCCTCTATCTCTACACCAATCCCACATCCAGGTGGAATCCAATTCTCGCTCACATCGGTGAACATCAAAAAACGACATACCGTATTTCGTGTCCATATTTTGGTGATGCAGGGTAGGGTGATCCTGAGAATTTCCACACTTGATGTTAATAGCATCAGCAAAATACTTAAAAGTTGTCCAACCTTTTAGACTTTTCATCATTGCTTTCATCTCATTTTCCTTGCACCGTTAGATCAATCAGATATTATTTTCTAAATTACATAAACTTAATAATTGACTAATATATATTATGTAAATATATACAATATGATTGGGATAAGATAGATCTGTGTGAAAATATCGCAGATTCGTAGCCACGCCTAAAGGAGTAAAGTGTAAATACGCCACGCCACAAGCAGCTCAGCCCCTTTCCTGCACGCGAAAGCTCTCTTTACCCTTTGTCTTTAGCATATTCTCACCCGCTTTCACGCGCTTACACCTCTATCCTCCATAAAAGCTTTCTTCGCAAAATAAAGCAGGGATTGGCACAGAGAGAGAGAGAGAGAGAGAGAGAGAGATCATCGATACCTGCGGTATAGCTTTTTGACCCAAACCCAAGATGCCGAAGAACAAGGGTAAGGGAGGCAAGAACCGGAAGCGAGGGAAGAACGAGGCGGACGACGATAAACGGGAGCTGGTGTTCAAGGAAGACGGGCAAGAGTACGCTCAGGTCCTCCGGATGCTGGGGAACGGTCGGTGCGAGGCCACCTGCATCGACGGCACCAAGCGCCTCTGCCACATCCGAGGCAAGATGCACAAGAAGGTTTGGATCGCCGCCGGCGACATCATCCTCGTCGGACTCAGGGACTACCAGGACGACAAGGCTGACGTTATTCTCAAGTACATGCCCGACGAGGCCAGGCTCTTGAAGGCCTACGGCGAGCTGCCGGAGACAACTCGGTTGAACGAGGGTATTGCTGGTGGGTTGGTCGAGGAAGACGATGCTGCTGGGGATGACTACATCGAGTTTGAGGACGAGGATATTGATAAGATCTAAATTTCTAAAAACCAAACAAATATAAGGTTTGGGTTCAGATTCAGTATACTTTGTTCTCGGTGTTCTGCTTGCGTTTCTAGTTCTACTTTCTGATACTACAACGAACAATATGTAACGTTTTGCTTTTTCTTATTCAATAATACTAAAGGGATTGGCTATGTTCTGTCCTGGTCGTTCAACAACTTTGTTTAATTTGAGCAGAACATGAAGAAAGTATTGGATTTGCGACTGTTCATGATTTCCTCAAAAATGCTATTTGACCTTGGTAATTTGACCATGATCAGAGGCATAGAATTTTAGTCAATTTTAACAGCTTTATCCAATCACGATTCTTTCCTCAATCAAAATGAACCCAAACCGATGCGCCAGATTGTTTGGACATTATTCATTCCAAACAAATATATCACAGCACAGAACAGATAACATTTCACATGCTCGGCCATTGCCGTTCTACCTGTCAACTCTTTCACATATAAGCTAACTCACCGTAACTTTTGTTCTGTGGTTCATTCTATATCGAACCCAACTTCCAATATCTTCTCACAATAAATTTTTTAGTACTTAAATCTTCAGCAGATTCTGTGAACTTGAACAGAACATTCTAACATAGGCTTTATGGTTTATCTTCAACATCATATGAATCAGTATAAATATAGTTTGTGATACTATAACAGTTCTTGCCTTAGTTTAACTCTCCTACAGTTCCCCATAAAGTTTTGCAGAGCAACGATGGGCAGACTACATAAAACTGCTGCTATTGTCTTAATAAACAATTACCAATCTTATAATCTAATAGGAAAGCATCGATATAAATAAACAATCACTTCTGACCGATTGAACTTGAAAAAAACAAGGGAAGTGATCCTGTTATGCATCAGATTAGCCTATTGGTCTGGACGGTGCTAAACCAGTATCCACCCCGTTGGCTTCTGGTACTTCATTGACTACTAATAACGGTGCACTCCTATTTGATCCAACATATCATCGGCGACTAGTTGGTTCTCTTCAATATCTTACCTTCACATGTCCTGATATCTCTTATGCAGTTCACCATATTTGTCAAATTCATGAAAAATCCTCGAGACACTCTTCTCATTGCCGTTAAGTGTATTTTTTGATATCTCAAAGGTATTCTTAATCTCGACCTTTTGTTTGAGCTCCTCTCACTACACTTCATGCCTTTTGTAATGCGGATAGGGTAAGTTGTAAGGATTATTGTCACTCCACAACTAGGTTTGCAATCTATATGGACGATAATTTGTTATCTTGGGGAGCCAAAAACCAAGCCACTGTGTCTCGTTCCGCAGCAGAGGCAGAGTATTGAGTGTTGGCATCAACTACAGCTAAACTTATGTGGTTCATGCACCTCCTGAAAAGTATCAGGTATTGCCTTCCTTACACGATGTATTGCGACAACATCAGTTCTATCAACATGGCCAAATATCTTGTTTTTCATTATCACATGAAACATATTGAGATCATTGTTCATTTTTTCGAGAACAAGTAGCTCATGGTGTTCTTTCTCTGGTACATATGTCTGGTCTCAACCAAATTGCTGATATTTTTACAAAACCAATGTGCACCCCAAGTTTGTACCTCGTAGCAAGCTCTTCATTGGTCCAATACTGCCTTGAGCTTAGGGGGGATGAAGAGAAAAGCTCTCCAACATTCTGCCGTGATTCTCTCTCCCATGATTTTCTCCCTTAATTGTCTCTTACTCTGTTTTTGTATATTCGTTACTTTCCCTTACTTTCCATGTATAGCAGGATAGACAGCCATGATGTTTCCATGTATGGCAGAATAGACAGTCATTATATTAGCTATACATAGTTGTTATGACTGTCTATTAGCTATACAATAATTGTTAATCACTCGTAATCTGAAATTAAGATGAATACAATATCAAAGAACAAGCAGGTTAGCTTTTCTTTACATATTTTAAAGTTGATGACATTTCATATGACTCTTCCTCTGGTGATTACTTAAAAATAATCTGTGAGCTTTAAAGCCCTTTCTACAATTATTTTGTTGAATCATCAAATATTCAATATCCTCCCAGTGAATTTTAGACGAGGTTTTGGATGAATCGTGCACTTATTTTTATTCTTGTAAAATAACTTATATACTCCTACAATTTTTGTAAGTTGTACAAAAGGGCTGTGTGCTTATCACTATTCTTTATTTTTATCTTGTGGTAACTTACCTATAACTACAAGGTTTAGGAGCAAACTTCAATAAAAATCAATCTTTCATAAACATAGGAAAATAATCTGTAGCTAAAATTGATCTGGAGCCGCAAACAATAGAGACATTCTATTTGCAGTCCACATATTTGGACTGCAATGCAATCCATTAATGAAATGTTGCGTTTCATCAAGCCATTTCATCACTTCTTCTACGTCCAACTCAAAATAAAAGAAATAAATCCTTCAGAGCGCCATCCCAGGACCCAGATTCCTCACCCTCACCCTCGCCCTCACCCCTTCCCCTCACCCTCTTCATCCCTTGGTCATCTGCACAAAAATGATCTGCAGAGCAACCTAGGACCCAGATGACTATAACGTCGCCGTCTCTCAGAGCAACCACATGCCGATTACCTAGTCAAGTACCCACGTCCTCCAAATAAGCAAGGGTCTCACTTTCAGATGGGAGAAAATTTGCCCAACTCGTTCTCCTAATGCCCAGAGTAGCCAAGGCTAAGGGTTGAGATCCCATGATGCTAATCATGGAACGTCGTCGTAGCCTCAATCGAGCAAACCCCAGTTGCATTTCGGAGCAAAACAAGTTGAGCAAATCCGTGATTTTGAGTAGTTGGTGAGAGCGTACAACCCAAAAGAAGGCAATTCTCGGGTGGCATTGTTAGAGAGAATGAAAAGATTTTCCGGTGCACTTGGCGAGTATGGTGGTGTGATGAAAGGGTGCTTTCCAATGAGGGGGTTATGGCTCAGATTCAAAGTGAAAAGGAAAGAGTGAATGAAAGCTCTATGCTGAGCGAAACAGAGAGAGATTGGGAATGAGAAATACGCACATTTCCAGCAGTGGGGTCACTCCACCAAGGCTTCAAATTTTGGTCACTCGGATTGGGAATGAGAATGATTTTTTTTTTTTCCGTTGGTATTTTTGTTGGTGCAGTACCCAGTCAACTAATCAAGCCATTGTTGGTGTTTTCTTGTAATGTATTAAATTATGGCTGCGCTTTCAGTTGTAGCTCAATTAGATTGTTTTTTGTATTGAGATTGAGAGGGAGTCTTTGAGCATACGGGAGTGCAGGAGGCATGTGATTTGGGGATGTTTTAATTTTAGGGTATTTTCATTTAGGGGTATTTTAGTCAAGTTAATAATAAAATAAGGATATTTTTGTCTATTCTTAAAATGGACTGCAAAGGAGTCCAAAATATTGGACTGTACCTAGCACTGCTCTAAACAATAAGCATAGATCTGACAAAGTCTTATTTTATTTATTATTATTATTAAGAAAAAAAGGGTAACACAAAGAGTGATGAGGATCCACAGAAAACCTAATCTACGTTGCAGGATACAATTGCCTCTTATCCATGAAATACAGAGTACCAAAACAAGATGATGATTGACGACGAATATATAGCTTTCACTAGCTGCCAAATTATCTGAATTTTATTCAGTTCCAGCAATCTTCTTCTTCAATGCTTCAATATCTGTAGCTAGTTCTTTTCTGCTTGACTGAAAACAAAGAGTAATATCATATGTTATCAAGAGGAGGATCATAGACCTAACTGAAAAAGAAGAAAAATATTATTCTTCATCCTTCCAATCATTCGATATTCATTGGTGTAATATTAAACGATTGAAAAATTATTTTTGTTTTTAAATCCTCCTTTTGTCATTTTTTACTTATCTGCCAATCATTTGATACATAATGATGAAATGATGATGAATAGGCTGTCACGTGAATGATAATCACGGACTTGTCTTATATGCAGAAAACATCATACGTGATAATAATAAGGTCTTATAAAGCAATATGGTTATAATTTTATAAAGCAATAAAGATTTTGTAGTCTCTCATATTTACCTTGAAGAGAAGGTAGCGGTAGACAAACCATCCTGTATATCCTAGCCCAACCAACTCCATAATCTTTGGAAGCTGGGAAAATAAGAAAAATAAACTCATGTCAGACTGCTTGCATATAATTTGAACTGCCTTTATTTCATTTTAGTTTTTTTGAGAAATACACAGTCACAAATGGATTACTAAAGTAAATCTACAAACTGATGTAGTATAATATGATTCGTCAAATTGTATAGTTACTTACATTATAAAGTAAATTTAACTGATTACACAAAATCACGTCAGTTTGTGAAATTATTTTTGTATAATTTCTTTGTGATTGTACTAGCTATTTAAGGGAGAGAGAGTACTAGCTATTTTTATTTCATGCAAAACCAATCAGTCAACTACGGACCTGAATGGCATGCTTCCTCTTGATATAATCCAATGTTAATAGAAATCGAAGCACCAATGCACTTGTTATTAAAAGAGATCACCTACTAAAGGGAAGCACCAATGCACTTGTTATTAAAAGAGATCACCTACCAAGGGGACTGAGTTGACAGCACCAACTAAAATAGAAGAAAGCCAAACAGCAACTATTGCCCCACCTCCATAGAGAAGTACTGTTGACTTGTTTTCAAGTGCATCCCACTGAAAATTACAAAAGAAGGAACCATTTTAAACCATTGCATTTTGTGTTTACTCATAACAAAATAGTATTATTATTAACCAATTCTCTTCTCTCTCACCTTCTCCTTCAAGTCTGAAAATAGCTCACTGGTGTCAAGGCCTGATGATTCTTCTGAAGAAGCTCTGATCTGAAGCAGAGGAGGCCTACGGGACTCTGCTTGAAAGTGAAAAAAGAAAGCTATTTGCTTGAAACTTTCCAAATTGTATACTGAGCTTTCTTGTTTAAATATTTGGTTTGCAAGAGCACTCTCATTAGAATAGCTAAAGCCAAATTCAAAGTTTTAGCTAATATGAGATGAATTTAGCTTTGGCTATTCCATTCACATTAAACCCCACATTGGATTATTATTTTTTCATTATATAACAATAAAATAATATGAGATGAAAATGACTTTGGAGAAATTAAGAAATGAAAACCTGGCTCAATCACAAGCGGACTGTGAAAATAATTATAGAGAAGAAAACAATTCCAATCATTCAATCATCTTAAAAGCTAGAAACAGAAAGGACAAAAGCAACATCACCAATATCCATTAGCTGGGGAACCCAAAATCCATTAGCATTGTCTGTCTGTGCACATATTGCATATAGTTCAATGCCCACCTTTGATTACAATGTAAAATCTGAGTACTTCGGCTCTACTGTCTCATAATAGTATATATGGTAAATACATACGTACATACATGTACATCTCTACATCTCAAGCCACAGGGATTCTTTTAGTTTTAAAGAAGAAAATCAAAAAGTCCAAAAAGCTGTGCTGCTTCAAAAAATAAGGATGCATTTCCATAACTATAGGAGTTATATGAGAAAATGCCTCAGAGACAATGATAAAAGAAGTACCTGAAAAGTTCTTAGCAGAAGAAGGGAAAGAAGTGGAGGACAGGCGAGGTGGGAGGAGAGGGAAAGAAGAGCAGCGGGCGGTGGGTTTGGTGGTGGGGAGGCGAGAGACTAAGACAGCGGTGTTGGGGTAAGCCGTCGCATAAGCCGCCGCTGCTGCCATGGATGGAAGATGATAGATTTGTGGACAGCAAAACGATATGTCTATCCCCAACAGCTCAGCTTATTTGCCAATGCGGTGCTGACTTCGATTGCTTGGGATTTTCTTCTCTCTATTTCTATGTTCGCCATTGGTTTGGTTATCTGTGGTTGTAGTTCCGGGCACTGATTCTAGAGTGCGACACGTGGAGAAACTCGGCTTCTTGATTGGCTGCATCCCTATCTGATATCCACGCTTTTTGGTCCATCTCTCTCACTTGTCTTTGGTTTCAAAAGTGTGCTTTTCAGGGGGTCTTGTACCGCTCTGTAGTCTCTTGTAATAGTAAATACAAATTCTAAATAGATAATTTTTATATGTTTTTTATTATGAAAAAGAAGTTCTATTAAAAAAGAATAATCTTTTTACATAATTTTAAAAGTTTTATTTAATAACTTATGCAAAACTTGTTAGAATCTCAAATACCATCTTAGGATTAAAAAAAATGAAGATGTGATTTTTTTTTAGAAAGAGTCAAGATCATATGTCTAATATTGATTTTTATCTCAAATTTATTCATAAATTCTTATTTATGATGAAGAAATACCATAATACCATCATTTCACTTAAGGTTACGACATAAGAAATTAAAATAACCAAACCCAACTCACCAAAAAACCTTATTCTCAATTAAATAAACCACGTACAATAAAACAAGCTAGACTTAGGCCGAAACATTTTATTAGCCCCAACACAATAACCTCATAAACAACCAAAATGAAAAAAGACGAGTGAAAATTAAAATAATTATGTGTGGACACTTTAACAACAGTAATTCAAGTCCTTCCACCTTGAGTATTCCTTTTAATATGAGGAATTTATTCAAAATGATGCCAACATTCAAACAATTACCGTCTAGTAAGAAAATTTGTCGCCAAGTTTGCCTCCCTATATATGTGTTTAACAATCACCTGCATTTCACCTATCAATTCCACAATTTTATCCCAAAAATTTTCAAGATACCATATCTCACATCTTATATTCTTAACCCATGAGACCACCAATAATGAGTCCATTTCCACTTCTACCTTCCTAATACCAATTTTCCTACATTTTTTCAAGCCAAGAAGAAGAGCCAACATTTTCACTTGATTATTGGATTCATGTTTCCTGGTATCCGAGAACACCAACACTAAATAACCCATATCATCTCTAATCACTCCAACTACTCTCATCATTCCTAAATTACCAACACAACTCTCATCTACATTTAATTTGTGCCACCCAAAACTTGGTTTATGACATTTAATCAATGACACTTTTTTTAACATAATGCCCTTAACAGGAATTAAAAAAAATTCAAAATCAATTCATCCCCCTCCTTAGATTTATTTTCAGCTATAAGTCGAGTTCCAACTCAAGAAACCGCAACCTTTATAGACTGATGGAGACTCTCAATCGACACCACAGCCCCTTTCATCCTCACCTTACATCTCCATACCCATAAAGCCCAAGTAACAATAGCAGGACCAAGCAGTGAACCTTTTTGAGAAACATTTGTTGCCCGACAGAGCCATAGCTCCACTCTTTCCTTCCACAAACAATCCAGATGAAAAGGAATACCAACAATAACAAAAACTCTTCTCCAAATCTCCCTTGCAACTGAGCTAGTTTCCAAGACATGGTCTTGATCTTCCATTTGTCCCTCCACACAGCAAACACACCTCGAAACAATTGAGATCCCAACTTGTGTTGCACAATCATCAAGCGACAAGCAATAATTACTAGCTTTCCACATAATAATTGAATACTTCTTCGGAAGAGCCATTTAGCCCATCGGCCGAGAGGAGCCTTAAAATGAACACATTCCCACGCACTTTTGGAAGAAAATCCACCGTCAAACATAGGAGTCCGAATCAGCACATCCTTTCTAGACTTAATGTTGCCAAGCCTTTCTAGGATGTCCAGTGCTTTCTCCTTCCCAACCAAAGAGGTAATTAAGCCCACATTCCACCCATTTCCATTTCTCTAAAGCCGAATTTTCAAAGAGTTCAAACCTGAAACCGGCATCTCTGTCCCAATAGGTCTCAAGTCCAGCCAAGACTTATGCCCAAAAGAAACACTTTCATCTCTTACACATCATATAGACATATTCAATACCCTCGGCATGCATCTTATAATATTCTTCCAAAACCAATTACCATTCTCCCCTCCCAACACATAAATGTGCTTTTGTTTCACATATTTTGCCAGGAAATAATTACCCCATAAAGAAGCACTAAACATCATCTTCCAACACAATTTCATAAGTAATGAAACTTGCACATCCTCCAAACAATGTAAACCCAAACCACCCTCACAGATTGACAAACACATATTCTTCCAAGCCACCCATTTACACTTTAGTTTTCCATCCACATATCCCAAACAAAAAATACTCATAAGCATAGAAATCTTACTAAACAAGGCCTTAGGAGCATGCACCACTGAAAGAATATGAATAGGGATAGAACTCACAATGTGCTTAAGCAAAACAGTCTAGCACCACTAGATAAAAGTTGATTTTGCCAACCATCGATTCTATCTCTAATACTTGCAATTAAATCATCAAAATGACAAACTTTAAGTCTCCCTATAATCAAAAGTGCTCCCAAATATTTAACCAGAAAGAGCCCCTCCGAGTAGCTTGTGATACCTAATAATCTCATTCTCCTTATAGTTGAAAAATAGTCAAGAAAACAAGTAGAAGACTTCTCCCAACCAAGTCTCATGGGATCAAAAAACATCTTTTATCTAACAAAGAGACAACCGGCTACCATTACTGTTACTGAAAACCATGATATCATCGGCATATAATAAGTGACACTAATGGTGCCCCACGGGAATGATTAAAAGGTCTTACTAACCCCAAGTCAAAATTCTTTTTCAGTAATCCTGATAGCACTTTATTCCACTAAAATAAATAAATATGGCGATAGTGAATCCCCTTGACGCAATCTACGACCACTCGGAATAAATCCTATAGTCGTAACATTCATCACAATCGATAACCAAGATCCATACATTGACTCATGAGTCCACACACCCCCTTCGAAAACCCAAAGGACCTCATTACAGTCAATAAAAACTCTCAATCAATGCTATCATAAACCTTCGACATATCAACTTTTATGAACACATTACCGCCATGAACTCTTTTATTTATTAGATGAACCATTTTTTGGACCAGAGAAATATTTTTAAATATATTTCGACCAGGCAAAAATGCTCCTTGCTTAGGCGAAACCAACCTATTAAAAATAGACGACAACCTCAACCTCCTGACCAACAATTTAGAATAGATCTTATAAATTACAGAACATAAACTTATATGTCAGAATTTATCAAATTACTAAGGATTTAAAACCTTCGAAATCAAAATAATATATGAAGCTGAGTAGAAGCAAGGCAAAAAACAACCCCTGAAAAATTTCCAAACTACCCCTACCAGATTAGCCTTTACAGTATCCCAACAAGCTCTATAAAAATCTAGCCCAAATCCATTCACGCCTGGACTACTATCTATTAGAATGAAAAACATTACTTCTTTCACCTCTTGGATTGAAAGGTGTTGCATAATTACTTGACTTTCTTGCTCTAACATATCTGGAGAAATAATGGAAGATAAATCAGGCACCTTCTGAGTAGGCCATGATTTCAAAAAATCTTGGAACTACTCCATAGCAATCGGATGTATATCTTTTAGCTTTTACAAAATAGAACCATCTCACAAATGCATGGAATACACCATCTTCTTAGACATAGTAGCGAAAGAGCTTAAAAACTGGGCAGAGGCTTCCCCATGCTCCAACCAATTTAATTTCACATGCTGTGATAAACAAGATTGTTCCCTCTAGTTCCAAATAGCCAATTCTTCTCTAGAAACAAAAATATCTAACTCAACCTATTCAAAAAATTGAAGTTGAAGAGAAGCCTCTAAATCTTTAATCCGATCCTCAAGTTTCTTGATGCATTCTCCAATATTTCCAAAAACCCAAATATTCCATACCTTAAAAGCCACCTTTAGGTTTTTTAGTTTCTTAGCCAGACGCCGCAAGCCTACTTCCCTCATGTCCACCTACCAAACCTCCCCGACTAACTACAAAAATTTAGGTGAAACCCATATTTGTTGAAACTTAAAGGAAATAAGCCCATATCGAAAATCCCTTGGAACTAAATCAACATGCATAGGGGCATGATCTGACGTAGTTCTAGGTAGATAACAAATCAAAGCTTTGGACCACAAATCTGCAGCCTTCATATTCATCAAGTCTCTATCCAATTTTGACCAACAACAAGCCAAATCCTGCTACCCATTACACCAAGAAAAAAAATTCTCAGTGTACTACATGTCTCGCAATCCACAATTTTCAATAAAACAATTGAATTAATCTATAGCCAAACATGGTCATGGATGACCACCACTATGTTTAGATCTCCACAGATTATCACGTTCGATAAAACAAGAATCTCCACACGGGATAAGTTATCTTAAGGATTTCCATAACTCTCTTCTCTCCAAATAATTACACTTAGTATAGACAACAGTAAGAACAAACCTCTTATCCTCTAAACTCATTTCCATAGTAATATGTTGATCACTAACATTCAACATAAAGAGTTGCAGATCATTACACCAAAACACCCACAATTTTCCTCCACAACTTTGATTTGAGAAAGAACTATCGAACTAAAAAAAATTCATCAAAGCCAACCTATTAGAATCTATCACAAATGGCTCAACAACAATGAGAACATTCTGCTTCACTTTCTTAACCAACTTTCGCAAACACTACCTCAAGGTCCCAGACCCCTAACATTCCAATACATGGGTGTACAAATCATAAATCACGCCAAGGAGGTTTGCTAGGAACCCTAGTGGAACTTCTAAGAACCAATGATCTTTTACCCCTATTCCCCTTCATTTGAACATCACAATCCGATGTGCAATCTTTGTATATACTATGGTGCTTCAATTTTCCAAACTCCGACTCAGATGCAAACCCACCATCCATTAGTTCCACATCCTTCAGCAAAATTTTATCATCCAGTTCCCTTATTGAATTATCCGAATCCAAAGCCACAATACCCTCAACCATAGGCTCCACAACATCAACAACAAATTTCTCCAATACCACATGCCTGCTCATATCTTCTTCCTTAAACTTCTTCCTCAAACTTCAATAAACTTTTCTCGCTATGACCCACAACCTCACATGAAACCTTCTCCCCTGACTTCAAGCCAGTATTGTCGACATCTATAAATTCCTCAACATTAACAACCGACACCACCTCAAGCACTAGCTCATTTGAACCAACATCATTACTTGGCCCCTCTTTTATAACCAATTGAGCATTGCTTAACCCTACATCAGCAATCAACAGATTTTTACTCGACTCTACCACCTCATTTAAAGAATCATTTTTCAGTACCTCAACAACAACATTACTATGCTTCAGAACCAAAATACTTTGTTCTACCATTTTCTCCAAACCAACTCTAGGAACCCAAACACGAGAGGCTTTCACACCCTTTCCTTTATTCCAATCATCAACCTAAACACCCTCATCACGCCATCGACAAGATTTCAATCATGGCCTTGGCTATGACATCACGAGCAGAAAGTAGGTAATGTTTCATAATCAACCTTGATGTAAATACTCAAAGGTTGAAAATGAACACCAATCCAAATACCACGGAGAGGCACCTTCAACACATCCATCTTGATACACACCCTCACGCCATCCATTCAAGTCACACACCTCATTGAATTATCATTTCGTAATAGTCTTCCAATAGAAGTTGTGGTATTCATAAAAAAAATTATTCATGATAAAGATTGGGTGGCAAGCCTAGAAGAAACACCCAAACCGGTACCAACGACAGCTCCATATCTTCATTGAAACCCGGTTGCCAATGGAATCCAAGATAAGGAATCCCTTCAATATCAATAGCTTCTCTCAAAAGAGCCTTCAAGAAATCGGATTTATTAGAGAATCTCACAAATACATTCTGATGCCTCCTCATAGAAGAAAAAATCAGTTGAGAGGTTAACCCCCACCGCAATCGTATGAAAGCCCTAATCATGTCCAAAAATGGTGTTGCCTTAAAAACTTCATAACCATGGAGTACATAAAAGGAACAGCTGACCTTGCAATTTTTGCCTTAGAAAATACCACACAAACCTCCTCATCAATTACCTTAGAAGGCCTCAACAGAACGTCCACCTCAAGGAGAACTTGAGAAGTCTACACTACCATGTCCGCAAAAGTTTCCTGCCTAACCACTGGCACCAAAGGACCATGCGGATCCTCGGCGGCAGCCATAAGAAACCATAATCTCACCTTTCAAAATCACCAAAGTCGCCTAGGAATTATGGAGCTTTTTTTAAAATATAAAATGAAGATACGTTTGAAAATAAAGGTAAGACGAAAAATGAAAGTAAGTAGAAAATGAAGGTAAAATGGAAAACTAAAGATAGTTCAATAAAGTTTGGTAAAAAAAGCTCAAGAATATGACAAATAAATAAAAGTTGGCCGAAAACACAAAAGTAGCTTGAACGAAAGAATAAGGAAGGACTTTATTATAAAAATGAATTGTGGTCTAAAATTAAAAAAAATGGGTTGAAGGTTTTCCCTAGATCTTTAATTATATTAATTATATATTGTGTGCTTCAACATTTAATGAGATTCACTATTCACATTATTGATATATATCTCTTATTATAAAATGTGTTCTAGTAAAAAGAACCTAAAAATTATTGATGATAAATTGCACAAATGCCTATATGCAAGTTGATGTATGATTCCTAAAAATCTTTCTAACCTAACGCAACACCTAAAGGGAGTGAATAAGTATAATTCAATTATATTAGAGGTGGGTAATGGGCCCTGCACCCTGTTGCTCCACCCCCGCATGTTGACGTGGGCAACCTAGTTATGCACTTGCCCGCATCTAGCCCCCTAGCGAGGGCAAGGACGGAGAGGGACCAACCCCTCCCCACATTCTTCCCACTTCACCCTCACTTATATGTTTATGTATATATATTATATTTATAAATAAATATCTATTTATATTTATATTTTACAAATCGTGTATATGTAAATATATATTATAATTTGTTAAATTTGTTCACAAAATACGCACTAGCAAATTCCTAGGTCACTATTGATCTAGGAATAATTTAAGATCTAATGAAAAATCCTACCCCATCGCGTGCAGGGGGGTGGGGAACTACCCCGCACCGTATAGTACGAGTAGTACCCGTAAATTATACCACACTATTTAAAAATGTTGTCAAACAAGTAGTCAATCAATGTAACAATTTACATAAAAATAATCAAATAGCAATTTGGTCACGAAGTATAAATTCATTTGAAGAACGTTTTCAAAATCTAAAACCATTATGGGTAAATCACCGCCTAAAGTCTACTATAAAAATTTAGTTTGTTACAATCAATTTAGAAACACTCGAAAGACCTTGTAATTAGTTAAATTTGGCTTGCAACATCACAAATCACTCACTCGATCTCTACACACATGCAACTCTGAAATTCTGACCTTTTTATAGCTTTACCATGAGAGCTTCTCAATCTCTCCTTCAACAGCAGTTCTAGAACCTCTTCCGGCCAAAGAACATTCACACCAAATGATCTAGTAGTAGTTGAACTCAAGCAAAATAAAACATGGATCTAATTTCAAGAATAAATGAAACTATATGGAATGGAATCTTTCTCTATATATTTTGCTCTCTTTATGCTATGTGTGTGCTTGCAAACTGAAGAAACGAACAAGCTTCCTTTTATAGTATGCATGGAACACAGCATTGAAGTCCTAATCAAAGTCATATTTTTTAACATTCGTTCAAGCAGAGTGTCGAGCACCCGTTATATTCAAGATTTTATTGAGCCATGAGTCAAGTGGGTGTTGATCGAACTTTTTTCTGGATTATCACTTGAGGAACATGTCGAGCGAGTATTAAGCAAACGTGTCAGTGAACTCTCTATCCGGACTATTGCTTGAGCACCATGTCGAGTGGGTGTCAAGCAAACTTTTTATTTGGGTTATCACTCAAGTACCACAATGAGCGTATGTCGAGCGAACTCTCTATATTAGTTTTGCTCGAGCGCCATATATATATCGAGCAAACTCTTTGTATGGGTTCCACTCGAGCCATGTTGAGTTAATTTTAACTTTTTTTCATTTTATCACACTTAACATTGCGACAAAACAATTTGATACATGTTGTCACATGATCAATATGCCAACACACTTATTTTACACTACCAACTCCTTCCAATTAAGGTATTTGTTTTTTTAATTAAAATAGAATTTTAGATTAGCTGTCTGAGACTCTTAGCTCCAAAATTATGGAAGAGATAACACCTGTGTTTAATTTGTGCAACTTGACTAAGGCGATAAGGACTCTCTCTTAGCTAAGTTGAGCAGGCTCACCATAAGTGTTCCACTCGAACAGTAGCACCAACCATCTTAGTCCAAAACTAACATTATTTTATTGTTATTGGTATTGGTATTGGGTGTTCAAAAACAGCATCTGACTAATTTTAGAAGTCAACATGTTTTTGGTGAAAAAATTTGTATTAGTGCACATCAAGTACTAATTTAAGTAAAATCTCCATAATCCTATGACTTCAAAAAATTATTTGCATCAATAAATAGAACACCTACCATACTCTCGCCATCAAGAGAAATGCCTTTATCGCTTGAGTAAACTCCTAGATGTCATTATCGTTAATTGAATGTAAAGTTGACCGAGAACAACGCATCACGTCGTCTATGAAGGCCGGCCAGACAATGACCCTTTACCCACACACACGAAGATGCATATAATTAATGTTTACAATTTAAACAAAAGCCACCTATCATCTTGGTTGTTCAAAGCAAATCGAACTAGCTTAGAGACAGACAATTGGGAGGAAAAGAGAGAGCAACTTCGGACTCTCCAATATTCACATTAATGGACAATTACTCTAATTATATACACCAAGTATCTTGACCTTTTAAATCATTACAATATTCTATTTTTAGGTTGCTTTTGGGGTAACCATGGGGCCTCCAAATCATTAGCCTTAAGACAAGCTCTCATATTCCTTGGACACGCAAAGCTTTCGTCTCTCCCTATGGGACTCTTCCCACCTGAACTCCTCGTTGGCACCGTCTATCTTAACTCTCTCTCTCTCTCTCTCTCTCTCTCTCTCTCTCTCTCTCTCTCTCTCTCTCTCAACTAACCCACCTGATGATTAGGAAAAAGAAAAGGTATACTTAAATATAAATAGAAAACAAGAAAGTACCCAACAACAACTCAAAGTCGACCCCTTCTTTTGTGGGTGCCAGTCAACATGTCTTCCCATACTCAGAGAATAAAACCATATTCAAACCCCTTCCATTGCCCTTATTCCATTGCACAACCCATTTCCCTCTAATTCCCAGGTAAATTCCAAGAAGATCACGACGAAGCCAATATTAAAGGGATTTGAAGAATTCGAAGTGGTTTTGATCTCATTATGAAGCACTTTAATTTGTTAAGGTGATTTTGGTTTACCTTCTCATACCCACCACTATGGTTTATGATATTATTCATGGTTGACTTTGGTTCATATATTGTTCCTTTTTGTGTTTGGGAATAAGCAATTAGTTTCCGATATGCCTTTCATGAATTGTGGGAAGCTTGCATGAGAGAAGAGCTTTAATGGGTTTTCTTGATCATTATCAATGGCTATCCGGTTCTGCAATTCAGGAACTGATCAACTTAAAAGACAGAAAAATGCTTTCTGGGTAAAGTTGATGGGCTTCTGCAAAACCTGGTATTACATCATCTGGGTGATATTTTCTTTGTCATTATCATCGTTTGCTCGAGGTTCAAACGATTATGACCTTGACTCTTTAAATGCTTTTATTCATGATTATGCCTATAAATCTCGAGGAAATCCTCGTACAGGGATTCTATACAATATTCCCCTCCCTTCAAACTTCTCAGGCATAGAAGTCTCAACTATCAGACTCCGAAGTGGGCATTTTTGGGCCAAAGGAAAGAACATTAGCCTCTTCCAATTCCCACCAATGATTCGACCAACGCCTTATGCGAAAAGGATATCCGTTCTGTATCAAAATTTGGGCAACTGGTCTTCTTCTTATTATAACGTGCCTGGCTATCGATTGGTTGCTCCTGTGGTCGGATTCGTGGCATATGATTCTTCTAATTCAAGCGCATTGGGCAATCTTAAGGTCAACTTTAGCGTCATGGGGAACCCTATTTCAGTTCATTTTTCTCAGGATATTGTGTTTCGAGGAAAGGACTTAACACCAAAATGTGTCAAATTTGGAACAGATGGATCGTTTACACTGCAGGACATGAATGAGTCGTACGTTTGTGTTTCACGAAGTGCAGGTCATTTTTCTGTTGTTGTACCAAAGAAACATGATGATCATCAGAGGATTCTGAAATTTTGGGTGCTTGGATTTGGGATAGGATTTGTTGTGCTGGTTCTAGGGGGTTTGGTTTTGGCAGCCATCTACAGACTGATGAGGAGGAGGAAGATTATGAAAATGGAGCAGCAGACTGAAAGAGGGGTGGCTTTCGACACATTTTGGATTGGAGGGAGTAAATTGCCTTCTGCATCAATGGTTAGAACTCAGCCAACCCTTGAGAATGATTACGTTCCTTGATTCAAAATTTGGTTTAATCGTACATCTTTTTTGGTCTTTTTTTTTTTTTGGTCCAGAAATTTATTTCACTCTCCACAATTTACAAGTGGAGATGCCTTTAATTGTTCCCTTTTCTGCCTTTTCAACTGCCAAAGAAAAGCGATTAGTAGTTTACTCGAAATTCTCGTACAATTAATTCTCTGTCTCCTCTAGATCGAAAATTACTGTTGATGTATGACAGTAACTTAAAATGTGCTACATAATGCATGCATGCTTGGGGATGACAAAAACTTAAAAGGTTCTTTCAGTTAACCACAAATGCAGGTTTGAATGGGGCATATTTAGCTTAGCTAGAGTTATAAGGTAATGATGACGATGAAGGTCGACAACTTGAGTACTCTAGTGTCTGAAACATTATTCATGGGATTTAGAATGCAAAAGCAAGGACTTGAGATAGGTAAAACTGAATATATATGGATAGATTATAATATTATATTATATATATTTATGTATAGCCTTCCAAGTTTAATAATTTTACATATTAAAAGGTCGACATAGACCCTTATATCAGTAATAATGAACTTTGGCTTGAATTTCCAAGAAGTTTCTAGGATTCCATTTACATCATTCTTATATGTGTGAACTCTTTGTTTAAGACAACTCATATATATTTAATGAATAATGTAGATATTGCCTAAGATGATAAATAGATTAGTAAGCTTACCGCGTAAACCAAGATTCTTGAAGCAGATGAGACATCATGTCAATCCATAAGCAAAGGGCTTTTCTACTTAAATATAAATTTGATACTTAATATAAATTTGATACTATTTTAGATGTTTTTGTTTTTACTAACATTCTTATCTTATTTCATCTAATTATTATAATTTTTAATATTTTTATATAAAATAAAATAAATAATTCAATTTATTTAAATCTAAAAAAATTATATTAAAAATTATATATATTTTAATAATATTTTATTCAACTTTTAACTTTTATCTCAATTCATTTCATCTCATCTCATTTACAAAATAAACGAGATGTTAGATTTTTAATAAGTTTAATAATTCATCTTTTAATTCTTAACATTATGTCGAGTTTCAAGATCAAATTAAAATAACTTCACAAGGTTTTGTCTCTTTAAATTAGTTCAGAATTTAAATTTGGGATGTATACGTAAAAGATGTATCTATTACTTGTTACTTGTATAAAAGATCCTTCGATTTTTAATTCCCAAAAGACTTTTCAACCATTTAGGTTCTACAATCATCATTGCCACATAAAATTAAGGTTTTTCTTATAAACAAGTTGAAAGCTAGGTCTGTAGGATTTATGTGGCTTGAAAAGTTCTTTTAAGGCACTACAACAAATATATCCATTTGGTACGCTTTTGTTTTCTGCGATGGCGATTGGCTGGTGATTTTATAATTGTTGCTTCCCATCCGCATGACTCCCGGAGACTAATGGACTCGCCACTAATTAAAATTCTTTTTTAGTGAGTTTTGATCGTGGCAGAAAAAGACGCCACAAAAGCTGGGTGATGAGCGATATTTTGGCAAGATACAAGTCAGTAAATGTATTTGCTGCGATATCACAATGATAAAATATTTTAGAAACAGTACATACATTTTTAAAAGCAATTAGCAGCCTTTGTCAGTTTGTCTGCGAAATGTTAAATACATAACAAATATATTAATACAATTGCTCAAGTACCCGATTGACATTTCAATTCCTCTCCCACCGATCTATAGATTAAACACGATATAATTCTCAAATGTAGAACCTGCTTTAATCATCAAGTGAGCTTTAAAAAAATATTAAAATGCATGTTATGTCTACTAGATTAACTTGTACAAGTGTATAACACTTGTTAATGCTTTGGATGTACTACAAGCAGCTTATTTAGGACAGCCATATACGTAATGTATAACACTTGGTTCCAGCCGAGTTATATGATTAACAGCAGGTACAATAGCCATGCTGCTGTCAACTAATGTTTCAGACAGCTAGGTCATCAGTAGACGTTACCAGCCATGATGACAATGTTGTTTCCCAGACCAAAGAAGCTTGTTCCTGCGCGGGAGAAAAGCAAATTAGTAGCCGGGAATCAGACCATGAAAATGTATAGACAATTACCAAATACATCGAGACCACTCTTTTGATATTTAGCTGCTCTCTTTTTCACTGGTGAAGTCTTGCTTATTCATCAGAACTCAGTTCTCCCAAGCTGTAATTTCTCAAGATTAACCAGGGAGTCCACAGCATTTGCTTAGTAGGCCTTTAACACTCACTTTTTGGTTTTATTAACTTTTGTAAAAGCATTCCCAGCAAGGTGTAAACTCCATTGGTATCTTAAGTGGTATAAGATATAAATAGACTAATCTGAAGCATGATTAGAGCAATTGCTTAAAGAGATAACTATTTTAAACAGATTATTTTGATGTTGTTAAGGTAGTGGTGGAGTTTAGTTTACAATGTTTGACCTCACAACTTCAGTATTATTCAATCAGGATTTCAGTTTAGTAATCTATAATTGTTTTTTACTTTTTTTTTTTATGTGCATGTAGTAGTCATGAATCAGTCAAAAAGAGGGAGACGGGTATTGCCTCCAACATTAAGACTGCCACTTCAAGGTGCAGCAAGCTGGACCTTGAGAGGAAAGGGTAGGGTGGACTCTGATGACTCTACTCCAGGTCTAGATGATATACCTTCATCACTTTTGCTCCACCATACCCCTACAGGGGCTGAAACCAGAAGTGATGGTAATTAAATTCTGTTCTTTCACGCAAACTATGTGTATTGACTAACACCTAGGAATAAAATGGCTCCCATAACTGTGCATTTTTCTTGGTTTAGTACCAAATACTCTTGCTGATGACGATGTCAGATTTAAATTTGGAGTAAAATATTTTTTTACATCATCTGTTGAATTGAGTTACCTATAAATGTATATAAGAAACAGTACCTGGACAGCAAACTATTTTTTATCCTAGACTAGTACCAAATACTGCAAAACCTAATGCACAACGGCTAAGGAGACCGATGAGTTTGAGGTGTAAACTATATTTTGTATTTCACATCATATTTTGTATTGAGTAACACCTTGAGATAAAAAGGTTCTCAGAATTGTGTATTTTTTCTAGTTTAGTACCAAACAATTCTGCTGAGGGTGAAACCAGAACTGAGGGTAAGAAAAAAAAATCCACTGCCTTAAGGGTTTTATGTATGGCAGTAGTAGCAAATTTTGGGTTGTTGACATGTTTTTACTACACTTTTGAGTAAAAGGGGTGATGGGTATGCTTAATTCCCATCCATACTTTTGAAAAGTAATGAAATTATTCTGATTTTGCTGGAGAAGATCAAGGATTGGAGGTAATTTGGTACCTTGCTGTATATTAACTCTGAATTCTATATTTTGATGCTGTTTAGAGATGACATACATGAAAGTTTCAGTTATTAATCAATATAAAATAGTACTAAGGTGAGACATGTTAATTGGGTATTTTGGTTGTAAGATATGTTGGAAATCTTGATACTTGATATTATTTGCAATGTTAAACCTGGCAAAGTTTTACCATGCCCAATTTCTAGGTTTTAGATTAAGTTTCCAAATATATGATTTACACCTTTATTGTAATATAAATGACTCATATATAATGACAAAAATTGGGCATTTAATATTAGTTGGTGGTAGCTACATGTCAGGCATACTTGAAAACCACTGTATAAATGAGTTGCTGCATAAGTTTAGTTTTCTTTTTGGCATATTTATTAATGCTTTGGCAGTGGTTTCAGTTGTTGATCCACACTTATGTTATGGTGCTTAAGAGATATGTTGGAGTATAGCTACAACATAATAGTTCATCAGTTCTAACTTATGTTTTTGGCTACCCAACACACAATAAGCAACACAAACTCATCAAATTGTGGGGTGGTTGAAAGCACTACTAATGAAGATGTGACATATGTGACTTAAATTGCACAATATGAATCAATGGTTTCTGTTGGTTATTTTTATGCGCATGTTGTGTATTGGAACAGGTGAAAATGCCATATTACCAAGAGCTTACAATGAGGGTCAAGGATGAGAGGTAAATTCCTCTGTTTCAAAATTTTGGGCCAAGTTATAATTTTGGGCTATTTTTCTATTTTAATAGTAGATTTTGATGCTGATTATTTGATAACTTATATGACAGATTCAGTTATTAACCAACTAAAAATAGTATTAAGGTTGCCTTATATTTAAAAACTATTTTCTTCATTTTTCGATAAATGGAATACTATATTAAAATACTATGTTTGCAATGTTATAACTGTCATAGGTTACATGAGATTGGTTACTAACTAAGTACAAGTGCAAATGAATGAATTACTTAGTGCATGGGGATATAAATGAATGATATATCTTAAAAAGTTGGCACTTGATGTAAAGGGTGATAGCTTGCTGTCAGGCAGGAATGAAAACTACAGTATACATGAGTTAATGAATTTTAATAGATCCACACAATTGTTATGGTGCTCTAGAGATATGGATTCAATATAGCTACATGTAATCATGTCATTATTCATCAGTATTAACTCCATGTTGTAGGCTGCCCAACACACAGTAAGCATATTCTTTGTATGATCATATTGGGTTGTTGAAAATTAATCCAATTCAGATGTGAACAACAATAATAGAATTTGCACAATAGCACTGCAATCATATTAATGATTTTTATGCCATTGGAATAGGTGAATATTTAAAAAGCATAAAGGGCAGTGCTGATTTGGATGTGCCACCCAACACCTTAAAGAAGTTCTTTAAATTTGCCTCTATGCATAAAGGGGTATGTACATGTAATTCAGAGATAGTAAGCTGCTGGCATGTTGAAACATAAATGATGGATTTGTAGTTTGAGATCACTGCTAAACTAAGTTGTGGACAAAGATGAATGAAAGTATAATTGCTAGTTGGGATATTTGACATATTGTGTCGCAGATGCAAACTTAGTTTAGCATGTGAGAATCATAAATATTCAATTGCATGATCAGTAGCAAATTTATACATGTATCATTTCACAGATGATTAACAGCCCAATATATTTATGCGCCAATCTCCTCTCTAGAGAAAAGATTGGTTGCAGCAAATATATATAAACCGTGGCTAAACCAGGTGATGACCAATTTGAAAAGATATGTGCATGCATGTGTGAAAATTAACTCCTAGATCAGAAAACCCAATGTTAGAAAGTAAACAATACCAACGTAAAATAGAGTGTTAAGATATGGTCTGCAAAACTTTATGCGAACTTTGGCATTTTTACCTATGGAAAACAAAAAGTTTGTGATCAGAGTAACACAGGTATAAAGAAATGGTCGTTTGGGAGGAACATTTCCACAGATGAATAAATTTTGACCATTAAAACTATTATAGATTTCAAATTTTAGGGTTCAATAGATTATGCACTCTTAAAATTAGAAAGATCAAATTTTGAACCCAAATCTGATGAATATATGCAAAATACTAACATCGGGGTAAAGGGGCTAGTAAATTCATACCTAGCGTCGGGAAATGGCTCATTTGATGATCGTTTTGGTTAATTGGTTGCATTTGACGACATTAGCACACGCCGCAAAATAGTTAGAAGCCGTCAATACTCGAAATCTTCACAGCGGCCGTAGCTAATCGCCGGTAAAACCTGAAGGTAGCCATACCCCATTCGTGAACCTCCAAGATTGCCCATCAATCTTGCGGTGGAGGAAATCGCAGAACCCGATACCCATTTGTGAAGAATATTTTCCCGCAGATGCTAATGATCCATTAACGGCGCTTAGATGCAATTGGGTGGACAGCAACATCGGTGGTCAACTTGGATCTTCATCGGCATGAAGATCGTCGAGAAAGGCAACAATTATTCAGCGGATCCCTAGCGGTGAAATGAAGAGCAGATGTCAAGCCTATTTACTGGCGTTTCATCTGCGAGAGAAAAAAATGTGGGTATTCATTTTTAACTGCATTTTTCATAGCTTAAGCTGCGCTTTTAGCTCGCAGTAAAAACTAGTAATTGTTGTTGTGAGGAGCAATGATAGGAGTTAATGTTTCATATATATATATATATATATATCTACCCTTAAAAGTGTAGGTTCTTTATAAAGAGTACCGTTATTAGGTCATCTAAAACTTACATCTCAAAAGTTTTGAAATTCTAAGTCCTCTCTTTCCGTTATGTGTTCGTATTTTTTTTTTTTTAATAAATCACGAGGTATCACATGCATGCAAGTAGTGTAATGTCAAAAGGGTCATCTGAATAGTAAATTTCGGATAGTCAAATAGCACCATTCTTTAATAAATTATAAAGCAAGGGTTAAATTAATTAGCCAATAGGGTGGAGATCACATAGTAGATGTAGAGGAAAAGGGGGATCAAAATAAGAGCCATTGAGAATGGCCATTGTAACAATCTTGTTTGCTGCTTCTGTCGCGTGTATTCCGTCCCAGCTAACATAGTTTTGTGGGTCATTGCAAACTGTTGCTGTAACAATGCTCCCATTGATCATTTTGCTATTTCCGCAGTACAATCGAGGGTCAAAATTGTGGACACCACCCCCATGTCCACAACATGCTTTGGTTCCATATTGGAGCTCTGGTCCAAATAGATATAGTTTAGAATTGAATAATGCTAGTACAAGTTTCAGATAGACAAGTTCTACACAAGCCCTTTGTAAATAAAAAGTGGATCCTATTAATAAAAAATATTTATTTTACACTTTAAAACCTTAGGCAAAAGTCGTACCATGAGATTTGGGATGGCGGAAGAGCTGGAGCAATACAGAGTACGTGTCTACATATATGAGGGAGGCATTGGAGAGAGCTTTCCGAGTTTGAGCAAGTGTTTCCTTCAACATATTGTTGTAATCCACAACTGCGTTGTTGTAAGACATGGCGCATCCAAACTCATCAAGGTCTGAAGTGCCATGAGAAAGCTCCACCAAAATTGCCGGATAACAGCCCACTGGTGCCAAATTGAGCACTAGAAATGCACGCCCCCCTAGGCCATAGAGCTCCTTCAAATTTTAACAAGGAATAGAAATGGTCATCTTTGCTAGCAAATGCAGAACTCAATGATCATACTAACTCGACCAACTACTGTACAAGTCATCAGTCAAGTAGGAAAGTTAAGTCCAGCTTGCCTTGTCCTCTCCTGCCCTGTGAAGACTACTAGATACATGAAGGAATTAGACAAAAGAACTTTAGAAACTAACTTGACTTTATCTAATATGTTAGATCTAATTTATACTTAAGTAATTTTATAATCTAACAAATCACATCAAGTCATAGTTTATAAAATTGCTTTTATGTATTCATTTTGTCATGGCTAGAGTATTTCACTTTTTTTTATTCTGCAACAAAAAGAGTCCTCTTTTGATCCCCTAGGCTTATACCCAATTAATATTCCATCTGGCAAATATAGATCTACTCAACTTCTTATTCAAAATTAAAAGTTTCGAATGAGAGAGGGGTAGGCATGTAAAGTGAGTCCTACAGTGTTTATTGAGCATTTAATATATGTAACTTGAAAAATACCAGTGAACAATAAATAATATTATAGAATTCACTTCTAGCCAAATCCAAAAATAAACAAGCATTGGCTGCTACCCCAGCTGGAAATTGGGAAACAGAATGACTATTTGCGACTAATTATTTCTAGCAAAATAACTATTTCAGTTAAAATGAGTATATTTTCATTATAAATCATCATTTTCATCACAAATAATTGATTACAAATACCAGTTTTTTTTTTTTTGTAATATGTGTTTATGTTAATCTAAGTGAATTACAGACCTTGATGGTGCCAGCAATTTGGAAAACCACTTGAGGTAGGTACTGCTTCACTCCACCTATTCCAATGGCTCCTAAATTGGAAGTGAAATCATTCTGCCCTATATAGAATGTGTAGAGCGATTTCCCAAAAACGTCCGGCGATGGAAGTTTCATCAATCCTAAGAAAGAAAATTCATGAGCATTTTTGGGAAAAAGACTACAGAAATAGGATGCCACATTACCATAATATTATTCATGAACGTCCATTTAATTCTTTTTATTATTATTTGCAAAACACATATTTATCGAAGTGGGTTCGGTTTAATGGAGCATGGCATATATATGCATTAGAAAGCTGATGAAATCATGGTTTTTACCTGTTTTGTCTGAGGAGTGACCATGAAGTTCATCAACCTTGGCCTTGAATTCTTTCATTTGGTTGAGCTGAATTGCCAGAGAAAAGGGACTAATTCCGGTAACAAACAAGGAAGTGTTTGGGAGGAGCACCGTTGATGCCAATGTTGCATAGTTGGCCCCATGTCTATAGTCAGATCCAATTGATTGCAGATATGGGCTTAAAAATGGCAACCCTAGTGCTTCAGCTGCCAATCTCCAAAAGCAACCATTGCATGGAGTAAATCAATTCGCTATTTTTTATTCATGTGCGCTCATCTCATAAGAACCATAAAATTCATGATTCCAAGGACATGATCGTCTGTTAGATTCAATAATATATAGATATATATATATATATATTAGGTATAAGTTCTAGAGAACGAATACATGGTTTTAATTCTAACCTATTTATATAAGATGATATATATATATCATTAAAAAGTAGGCTTTATAGGCAAATTAATGGAATGTTTTTATTAGATGGACGTACCACACTATCCATAGGAAAATTCTACTCATCAATATTCCTATACCACACATATATGGGTTTATTTTTATGAGATTTTTTTGTAACAGCAACATTACTACTCTTTTAATTAATATTGAGATATACATGACCGCCTACATGCATCATTTAATATATTAATTAGGGTTCAAAGTTGTATATTTGATCTCTCCACATGATTATAAAAATATGTTTAGATAATTTAATAAAAGTGTATCTCTCAGCTGAAGTCTTCATGAAATACTTAACAGTACTGTCAAAAACTTATGTACTCATCGATGGATAGCGGAAAATGTGGAAAAGGTAGCCCTTCAGGCTTCAATTATTTGTCTATCGTTTTCACCAGAACATTGTTTGTCGTCCAGCCTGGCGCTTACTTTCTCTACTGATGGAAAAGGCCAGTTGCAATATAAACTCACGACATCTATCCAAATTTGGGCCTACCATATCTCTTAAGGATTGAGAAAATCATCATGCAACCGAACAAATGGTGTTTAACCATTTGTCACAAATTCTAATGTCCATGTTAAAATGAATTTTATTTATCATAAAATTCGACAAATTTTTTTTTTCTTTATTTTGGGTTGTGTGTAGAGCCATCCAGCTGCACCTTAATGTTGAAAATTAAAGAGAAGAACCATAAGCGAGCTTAATCATCAAGTGTTTCAGTTTTTTGGCATGTTTTGTGACTTCATGAAGACAAACAACAACATGGAAGAGGAAGAAAACAAGAAACATGCATGGCTCACTTGAATTTTGTATAAATTTACAGTAAGAAGCAGCAGTAGTAGTAGTAATTAATGGTGGCCTTTTGAGAAGAAATTAATGAAGTGAAGAAAAATAATCAGAGAGATGATGATGATGATGATGATGATGATGATGGTAGAGATTATAGAGATGATATATAATTACCAAAGAAATCAATAATAAGCCTTCCATCAGAAGCACGACCAGCAGGTCTCTTGAAGTAGGTCATGCCGAAGGGACCAGACTGTGCCGGAAAAGCAGCCCAAAACCCACCCGTGTCTGAATTCGAGTCGCCGAAGTTGAATATTGCCTCAAAATCACATTTTGAATCACTCGAGTAACCAAGTATTGCCACCATCATCACCCACACACCTAATCCTTCCCAAGTTTTATGTAATCGGAGCCCCATTCTCTCTCTCTCTCTCTCTAAAAGTTTATTGGGGGGTATGGTTTTAACGGAAGACTAAAGTACAAGCCTTATATTTTATACGGCTTCGTGATTTTGATCTGTGAAGCATACGGAGGTTTGTAAACTGTTAATGGAGCTATTTGATATCCAATTCGGTGCCTTTTGTCAGTGACCCTGGCAGGGCTCTAGATAGACACACATGTTATGGCGAGACAAGTTGAGCTTCTATTTATTTCCTTTCAAATTTATTATTATATTTTTTAAAATTTTTTTATAAAATATAATTTTTAATATAATTTTTTAAATTTTAATATAATTTTTTCAAATTTTAATTTAATTTTTTCAAATCTCAAAATAATAATAATAATATTTTATTTAATTTTCAAAATTATTTCAACTCAATTCAATTCAATTTAACTTATGTCAACTTTAAATTTAAACTGAACCTATATCTTAGATCTAATTCTGGAAAGAATAAAGGATGATCTATCTAATGGATCTTCAGCGATATGGTGTGACAATAGTGCCATAAAAATGTAGTGTATATTACAATTATGTCAAAAAAAAAAAAAAAAAAAAAGAAGAAAGAGAGAAATGTCCACATAAAACCAAGCCAAGCCAATACAACCAAAGCTGCAAGCATCGACTTCACAAAAGTTTAGCATGGACCAAAACGTGGGAAAAATGAATGGGGCATGGCCCATTGGGAGATTTTCTCTGGCTTTGTTCACTGTAAACTTGATATTGATACTGGTGATTGTAGGCTTAGACATATAGCTTGTTTGGAGTGGAGTTGCATTTTAAATTTTTAAAAGTATTTTTAAGTACTTAAAAATATTTTTAAAGAAAAAATAATATGTTTAATAATTTTATAGAGAGTACTTTAATAAATTAAAAAAACTGAAAGCGTCAAATTAAAATTTTTATCAAAAAACTCTTGTGAGTAACTGTATATTTTAAGAAAGTTATTGTAATTAATTTTAAAAGTACTTTAAATGTATATTTATCAAATGGTAAATAATTTTTAAAATATAAAACTTATTATTTAAATCTTAAGTTATAAACCATAAACCTATAAGTTACATTTCTCACCCTAATCTCAAATATACGCATAATTTTCTTCTTTTTAAATATTTGTGGGCTTTGGGCAAGAAATTCATTGGGCTTATAAACCCAGATAGTCTATTGTTTATTTGTTCGACAAGAACTCGGAAGTTTTTTATTTTTTATAATCAATTGTTTAGCTACTTGCAAACTATCCTTCCTAAACATGTTTGCGGTGTGAACCGAAATCATTTTATGCTTAGGGGAATTTTAGCTTTTTAACGGTCTCAAAATGAATTATGATCTTATAAAATCTATGAAGAATAAAATCTATGAAGAACATAGATAAATAATGACTATATGAATCTCTTGAATGGTATTAAATATTTTTTTTTATAAATAATGCTTGAAAAACTAGTTCATTAATCCAGGTGATCGCTTCAACCAATTTAATTAAATCATTTAAAAATCAAATAGATTTGAATAAATTTTTTGAATCGTTCACTGAATCGCCTTAATCAACCGATTTAAGCCGATTTTAACCAATTCAAAGTTGTATTTGTTTTTCATTTGTATAACAATTGGGTTTTTTTTTTTTAAGATTTTTATATAAAAATATGATAAACCTAAACATATATTAAATTTCTTCTTCATTGTCTTCTATAAGAATTGCAAAACAATTAAAAGATAAAACATATCGTTCTTTATTTTATTTAGTTAAAAAAAGTAATAGATGAATGAGTAGTATTTTGTATTAAAATTATGGTTGTGCATAAAATAATACATTTTCCATGTGTTTATAACATAATGATCTTTATCTTCGTCGTATATAAAGGAAAGAAATATCGACAATTGAGATTAATTACAGAAATTACATGTCTATTAAAACTATTTGGTTTCATAATATCATATTGTACTAAGCAATAAATTTATACTTTATACTCTTTTATACATAATATTAAAAGTGATACACATGACATAATTACAGAACACATTTTAAAATAAATTTTAAATAAAGAATAACTCTATAAAATATTTTATACATACACAACACTTTACAAAAATACTCATCATCTAACACATTGTTACGAAATATGTTATATAATTATATTGTGTGTATATCATTTGTCAAATTATAAAGTAGGAATATTTTTATAAATTTCTTATAAAATTAACATCACTTTATGAAAATATTTTCACTTTATAACACATATTGTATAAAATATTATAAAAAATATTATGAATTTATCATTTATCACATAATAAATATCCCCTGTCAAGGGGTCACTAAAACAAAGTAGATATTAAATAATGGATAATGTTACCATGTCTATTATGTTTCACACTTTTTGCATTTTAATTTTTTTTAATTTTTTTTATTTAATAATTAAAGAAGTGATTATTAATGTATTGATATTTTTTCATATTTTTAAAAAATATTTAAATACATTAATAAATATGAAAAGAAAAAAAATAATTTTTTTTCTATTTTTTATCATATTTTTTATCATTTTAAAATATTTTTAAAAAATATAAAAAAAAAAAGAAATATATTAATAATCATTTCTTGAATTATTAAATAAAAAAGTAAATTAAAAAAATAAAATATATAAAATCTCAAAAATAAATATCAAATAAAATACATATAATAACATTACCCTTAGATAATATATCTCAATCAATGTAATGTGAACAAAGGTTCAATATTTCAAAGAAAACGGCGGGAGGGCTATCTTCGTTATTTTAGGGGATGGGTATTTAACTTAGTGTGAAAATGCCTTAAACATTTTGACCACCGCTCCATTAATGGAGAATTTGTTTTTCTTTGTAAAAGAAAGAAAAGGAAAACAATGAGATCGGATCCGGAAATATTTGCTTGAGGTCCACGTCAACTGGTCCCCACCAGAGAAGGGTGGCATAACCCATGTGCCTGCACGACACGTCATGTTGTCGGGGTCTATGCATTGCCTCGTCCTTATTAGCCATTCGTAATATATATTTTTCAGAAAAAAAAAGTAAAGACGCCACGTCAGATCCCTGCCAATCACAGTCTCTTTCTCACAGTCTCTTTCTCCGCCCACCGCGCATCACGCGATGCCGTTGATCACTCCCCGTCCAATCTACGGCCCATGGTTCTCTCCCACGTGGCCTTTCTGACGCCCCTCTCCCTCACATTGCACTCGCACGCATCTGTTTCTGCTTTTTCTCTGCCAAGTTGTGCCAACCACCTTCCTCTTTTTAATTTTTTGTTGTTTTTGCTCTTTTTATTTTTTTGTTATTTTTGCTCTTTGATATTTTCCTTTTCCTCATGCAACTTTGATCCGCATTTATGCTAGGCGTGCTACCCCGCACGGTATTGTGCGGTTAGCCCCATCCTCACATCCGTCATGCAACTTCATCCACGTTTATGCTAGGCGTGATATCTAACGTTTTGAATTTCGTTCTAATAATCGTTTTGATTGAAATATTAGAATAAAATATTTTGATATAGGTCTGTTCCAGTGTACCATTTTAAAATTAATTATATATTATAATAAATATTTTTATATATATAAACTAATAATTAATAGAATAAAAACATATATATATGTAAGTATGTATCATATATATGTATACATATTAGAAGAATTAAAAATTTATAAAATGATTAGAAGTTGAAAAAATACAAATTTAAATTGAGATACAAAAATAAATAAATAGATGAAATATTAAAAATGATGATATTTAAAAAAACGTATTTAAAATTACAAAGCATATAAATTTATTTTATATTCTAAAATTAATTAAATACCATTTAAATTTAAAATTAAAAAAAATATCATTCAAACATAAAAAAAATTACAAAAATAATCTAAACCGGAATAAGGACTGGAACGACCGGAACGGCCAGAATTTGACCGGAATGGCCGGAATTTGACCGGAACGAAATAAGGTGGTATAGTGTTCCGGTTGAGGTACCGAAACGGAACGGAATTTAAAATTATGGTGTTATCCCACCTCGTATGGTGCAGGATAGTCCCTTCTTCATACCCAATCTCGCATAGAATGATGGGTGAGATTTTTACCTAATATTTTGAATATCGTATTAATAAACGTATCACTCAAGGCACTAGAATGAAATATTTCGATATCAATATTATTTCGTGTACCATTTTGAATTAATCTATATATAAAAAAAATTATATATATAAATACATATATAAATTATATTTCAAAATAATAATCAATATATAAATAAATTATATATATAAATATATATGTAAATAATCTAGTCTAAGTTAAAATAAAAAAAATAGCAAGAAATGAAAAAAAATGAAATTCTGAAATCCGATACACATGGCCAGTACGGCTGGTACACATGGCCGGTACGACTGAAATCTAGGCCGGTATGAAATAGACCCAATTTCTATATCGTTCACTACTCCGTACGTTACGACCGTAGGGCTGAGCAAAAATCCGAAAATCCAACTTCGACTCCGACTCCGACAAATCGGAGTTGGAGTCGGAGGAAAAACTCCAACTTTAATCGGAGTTGGAGACGAAGTCGGTAAAGAAGTCATGCCGACTCCGACCCGATCCGACTCCGGCATACCGACTCCGATTTGTAACCTGACTCCGACTCCGACATTTTGTATATAATTTGTAAAAAAAAAATATATCTATTTTTCATATACAACTATTATAAACTATTATAAATAGATAATTAAATTAATTATTGTTTCCAAATAATTTACTCATAATATAATAGACATATATAATTATAAATACTAATATATTAAGAATTACTAATGTAATAATTTATAATATTAATATATACAAAATTAAAGACTAACATATAAGTAGTGATGTATTATAAATTAATAAATAATAAAATATCATAATGTTGATAATTACTATTATATAATATTATAAACATAAACTTATTCAAAATAATTTCTTAATAATATAATAGACATTTATTAAGACCAAAGTTTAAACCTTAAATTATAAACTCTTAATTTTAAATCCTAGACTATTACAACCATAGATGATAATTAAATGAAATAATAGTATGTTAGATAATGTATAAATATTAATGTATGAGCCAATATACATTGATAATAACATTAATGTATTAATACCAATATGTTTTTAAAGACTAACATATAAGTAGTGATGTATTATAAGTTAATAAATAATAAAATATCATAATTTTGATAATTACTATTATATAATTTTATAAGTATAAACTTATTCAAAATAATTTCTTAATAATATAATAGACATTTATTAAGACCAAAGTTCAAACCTTAAATCTAAATCCTTAATCTTAAATCCTAGATTATTACAATTATAGATTGATAATTAAATGAAATAATAGTATGTTGGATAATGTATAAATATCAATGTATGAGCCAATGTACATTAATAATAATATTAATGTATTAATACCAATGTGTTTTTAAAACTAACATATAAGTAGTGATGTATTATAAGTTAATAAATAATAAAATATCATAATATTGATAATTACTATTGTATAATTTTATAAGCATAAACTTATTCAAAATAATATCTTAATAATATAATCGACATTTATTAAGACGAAAGTTCAAATCTTAAATTCTAAACCCTTAATCTTAAATTCTAGACTATTACAACCATATATTGATAATTAAATGAAATAATAGTATGTTGGATAATGTATAAATATCAATGTATGAGCCAATGTACATTAATAGTAATAGTAATGTATTAATACCAATGTGTTTTTAAAGACTAATATATAAGTAGTGATGTATTATAAGTTAATAAATAATAAAATATCATAATATTGATAATTACTATTGTATAATTTTATAAACATAAGCTTTTTCAAAATAATTTCTTAATAATAATATAATAGCAATATTAATGTATAAACACTAATTTGTTTTTAAAGACTAATATATAAGTAGTGATGTATTATAAGTTAATGAATAATAAAATATCATAATGTATCACAATACTATTGCATAAAGTTTAAGGAATTTGTTTTATTTAAAAAACTTATCATTATTTAAAATTATTTTTAAATTCCATTTACTAACATAATTTGTTTCTTTAAAAATATTTAATAAACTTTCAGTTTCTTATTTAATTTTATAATAAAATAATATTAGTTCTACTATTTATTTTGAATTAATTATATTATATTTTTATTTTTAATTATCTATTTTTATTTAATTTATTTATAAACTTATATATGTATTTAATATATATCGTTAGATCTAGACCCTATTACCTACCGGCTACCAATATCCCCATTGCCCCCACGCCCCTCCCCTCCTTCTCATGCTCTATTCATTTCAACGAATTTGGAGCTCCCCTGCGCACCTCAGGTCCTCAACGATAGCCCATTCCCCCCGCACCTGCTTCAACTGTTCAAGAGTTGCTGCCGGGAGCTATTGTTGCTCTCCTCCAGATCAATACCGCTTACCGAAAGAGGTTAGTTCGTATAGCCCACATGCTTATTCCGTTATTCGTGACTTTGGTCTAATTTATTGTGGGTTTTGGATTTCGATTGATTTGCGTTGAGTTTGGTCTAATTGATTTCGGTTCTAATCTATGTTAGTGTGAGTATTGATTTTCTGTGGATTTTCATGTTCATACTCTGTTCCCAGTCTCGGTGTCTTGATTTCAATTTTGGCTTGAGTATTAGAAATGGTATAAACTAATCTGTTTATGTTTATAAGTGAGCAAAAGATAACTAGGTTGTATTTGTAACTCGTTTCTGTTTATAAAAATGAAAAAAAAAATTGTTGTTTCCAGCTACATTCCTGTAAGCACCCCTGTTTTTGCTTCATTTTTACATTTAGCCTAAATTATCCCATGATTGGGGGTAATTGCAGTGGCATTCATTGTTGGAGTTTAATTAATTATTTCAATCACTTAAAAAAAATTGCAAGAATGAATCGAAATGATCAATATCAATTTTAAAATCCTGACACTAACTCCATTTTTTGCACCTTTATATCTGTACAAGCAATTGCCATTCCAACTGCTCGAGAAACTTGTTAATTTTTTTGGAAAGTATTGTTCCTATTACTATAATATTAAAGAAAAAGATTTATGCTTGCAAACTGTTATATATAAAAGACACCTTAAATTAGCTCCACCCACTCATCCTATTCAAGTTAAATCATCTAATTTTGATTTGCAATGAAATATATTTTTATTTCCAAATGATCTCATCTCCAGCACTTGAATCCTTGTTGTTAACAAAATTAAGAGAAAAAAGAAATATTTCTAGCATATGTAATGTGGTAATGGTAATGACTTATTAGAAAAGTATTGTGATGACTTATTTTTTAATACAAGTTTTCTTATAAAAAAAAAACAGAAAGCGAGATTACTATTTGTCTTTTTTATTTTGTTATAAAAAATTATGAATATAATGGAAGACTAATTTATATACCAAGTACTTCTAGTCTTTGTCTTTGAGGTCAAGGGGGGAGGATGGATTTTGTAAATTATGATTCATGATCAGTAACTCTCATCATAAAAATATATTTAAAAAATCTATATTTGTAATGAAATATACTTTATATTTAACATTATGATATCAGATATTTGTATTTCCTCTATTTTTTTTTTTTGAAGTTTTAAATCATGAATATTTAAGGCTCTGGAAGCACTCCTACATTCACATCTGCATCATGTCCAGCAGGACCACTACCTCCCCCTATGGAAGAACCTCCATCTCCCATGATTGCAGAGTCTAATGAACAATTAGACTCTGCGACGGCCACTCAACCCACTTCTAAAACAACCTACTCTACTCGTCAAAGAAATCCCCCAAAAAATAGATCTATTGTCTGAGATAACTTCACAAAAGATACGGATTGCGATCCTGATGAACCCACATGCACTTGTAACCATTGTGGGAAACAATTTAAATGTCATCCTAAGAAGCAGGGTACTTCAGCATTGAAAACTCATGTTGATCTTTGCCCTAAAGGACTTAAGAAATGCAAAAATCAACAATTCTTGATCCCAGAGGCAAGAACTGATGGAGGGGAAGGGGAAAAGAAATTAGGAATGGCCAAGTACAATAAGAAAAGAATTAGGGCTGCCCTAACTATGATGGTAATTATTGATGAGTTGCCTTTTTCAGTTGTGGAAGGTGAAGGGTTTCGAGAATTTATTAGATCTCTTGATTCTAGGTTTCCTATTTCTTCTCGTTTAACGGTAATGAGGCATTGCATGAGACTGTTCTTGAGAAAAAATGATAGTTTGAAGAAAATGTTTTTAACTACTAAGCAAAGAGTGGGCTTGACCACTAACACTTGAACGTCTATCCAAAACATCAATTACATGTGTGTTACGGCTCATTTTATTGATACTAGTTGGAAGTTGCATAAGCGAATAATTTCATTTTCTCGTATTGGTGATCACAAATGGTCAACAATTGGTAGGGCATTGGAGGAGTATATGCTTGATTGGGGGATTGACAAATTGCTTACAATAACTGTAGACAATGCTTCCACTAATGATTCCGCTACAATAACTGGAGTGTGTTAAAGACCATGCGTATATCCACATGAAGTGTACTGCGCATATTTTAAACCTTATTGTTCGAGAAAGTTTAAGCGAAGTTGATGAGTCAATTAGCAAGATCCGTAATTTGATTAGGTATGTGAAGTCTTCTCCTCAAAGACTTGCTACTTTTAAAACTTGTGTTAAAAGGTCAAAAGTTCCATGTCATAGTTTCTTATGTCTTGACGTACCCACTAGATGGAACTCAACTTTTCTTATGTTGGATGTGGCTAACAAGTATAAAAAACCCTTACAACTTTTGCTTGATGATGACCCGTACTCACGGGTTTATTTGTCTGAAGATGGGTATGGGAGAAAAGGATTGGGAGCTCCCGTGCATGATGATTGGGAGGCAATAGAGAACTTTTCGAAGTTCTTGGGAGTATTTTATAATGTCACAATGCGTCTTTTTGATACATTATATGTCACTTCGAATCTGTTGTTTAAAGAGCTCGCTGGCATTCATAAAAACTTGATGGGTTTTTGCAAGAGTAACAATCGATGCTTCAGTTCAATGGCCTTGAGAATGAAAGAAAAATATGATAAATACTGGGGGAATATTGAAAAAATAAACAGGTTATTGTTTATTGCTACGATTCTTGATCCACGATGCAAATTGAAAGCTCAAGAATATTGGTTCAAAAAAGCATTGGGTGAGGATAAATGTGAGGAACTTGTTGAAATCCTTAAGGATGATTCTACCCGACTATATGAACAATATGCAGAGTTCAATGGTGAGTACACTAGCATAAGTGGTCCTAGAGACGATACTTTTAGTGCTCAGAGTGATACTAGTATCTTAAAAAGGGATAGCAATAGCGTTATTGATGACGACATTTACACCGATCTCCATAAAAACAAGAATTCAAGTATGTTGGATACTAAGTCAGAGTTAGAACGATATTTGTTGGAAGCTGTTGAAATTCCCTTACAGAGTTTTGATATTTTAATTTGGTGGAGGGTTAACTCTACCAAATATCCAATTCTTTCAATGATGGCGAGAGAAATCTTGGCCATTCTAATTACCACTGTTGCTTCGGAGTCTGCATTTAGCACGGGAGATCGTATTTTGGATCTATTCCGAAGTTATTTGGCTCCTAGAACTGTGGAGGCCTTTGTGTGTACGCAAATCTGATTGAAGTCTACTCACATATGCTTGAGTCAAGATCATTTCACTTTAATTGTTTAATTGATGATGCAGAGAGTTATAAATTAGACTCAGGTAACATATTTCAAATTTAATTAATTATGTTACATAACTTGATTTGTCTTTTTTTTAAATACTAATAGCTTATATTTTAATATGTTAATGTAGAATTGGTTACTAATATGGCGAACTTACTACATGAAAAATGGAGATGATTGAGGTTTGAGGTGCTTTGTTATTGTTGAATTTGTGTACTTTTTTATTTGTTTAAATTTTGTTTTCTTATTTGTAGAAATTTATGTGATATCTTATTTCCTTACTATTTTTTTTTTCTTCAGGCACAGCCGCACAAGTGGGAAATTTGAAATGACATGTAATTTATAATTTGTATTAGTTATTTTGTTGAAATGTGGAAACTATTGTTTGTTTGTTTCTATTGTTTATCTTTTGTTGTTGGATGATAATTTGAAATTTGGGAAGATAAATTGTGGAATGTGGATGATTGTGGAATGTGGATGAATCATCTATATGATGTGATAGATGACGGAATATAGATTCAATGATGGTACATGATGGGTGTTGTTTGCATATCCAGGATAATGAAATATGGGTTCAATGATTAACCATGATAGATGATAGAATGGGTATTGTTTACTTTCATTTTTTGTTGAAATGAAACAATAGTATGGTTACTACCATCAAGTTATGTATTTAGTTAATTTGTAATAATACTTTTATTTTATAATTTCCAATATTTGGTTTTGATTATGTATATTGTATTATTAATTTGTAAGAATGATTTTATTTTATTTTATTATTGACATTTGACTTTGGTTTTGTAATTTTAATTGGTTGGAATTTGTAATTTTGGTCTTTTGGTTTTGTATTTCGTTATGTAATGATATTGAAGCCCAACTTCGATTTATTATAGTTTGAAATTGTAAAATTGAAATGTCAAATGGGTTAAGAAAAAGTTCAATACAAAAATTCAACAAAAAAGTCCAATTCCGACTCCGCTCCGATTAAGTCGGAGTCGGAGTATATAGAAGTCGGAGTCGGAGTTGGAGGTTGGATTTCATTTTCAACAAAGTCGGAATCGAAGTCGGAGGATTCCATTTCTGACTCCGACTTAGTCGGTGCTTAGCCCTAACGTACCGGCCAATACGGTACAAAATTGAAAACTATGTTTTCATCTCCCTCCCACCGATGGAGAGACGAAATATCCCACTCCGTAAGACAAGATGATGAACAAATTCTCAATCTACCCTATTTCATGTCAATGGCGAAATTAGGAATTTATTTTAAAGGGAACCAAACAAAATTAACACAAAATATATAAAATATATTTTATTCTATTTTTATACATTTTTTTATATGGTATAGAACAATCTTATATTAAAATTTATTATAAAAATAAAATACGTTTAATACAACTTATATATTAAAGAAGTATATAATATATCAGGAACATGTCATCAAAATAAAAAAATATATTAAAAATACATTAAAAATCATCCAAATTATTTTTTATTTTTATTTTTATCTATAATAAAAATATTTTATCATGTTATTATATAATTTTATTTTATATGAGATGTATTTTATTTTTAAATTAGATTAAATTTTGTAGAAGGAGACCAAAATAAATTTTAGAGAGGAAGTCAACACAAAATCAAATTAATATTTATTCTAATAATTATAAAAAAAATTAATTTATATTATTTTTTCCCTAAATTTTTTTTTATTTTTATTTTTTAAAAAGGGGCGGGGCCAGAAGTAAAGGGCCATGCCCCCTATCCCCACATGGCTCCGCCATTGCTTCATGTCCATTTAAAAAATAGGTAACATCTCACTAGGTCCCGATTTTATTGATCATGCTCTTTGATTTAATCAATTTGTTTTGTAAGACTCTTTCTTTTAATGGAAGTCCTTTTATCAAAAAAAAAAAATATACCTAGGTCTAAAAATGATCAAAAAAAATATTTTTATAATACCTAGGTCTAAATTTTGTAACTATGATTATAATTTAAAAAATTATATAACTTTTAAATTTGCTATGCATATTTTGTGGAAGCTGTGTAATAGCTTTTAAACTTTATAATTTTGAAATTTTCTAGGGCATATTTTATATAAGTTGTAGTTTTTAAACAATATAATTTTTAAATTTGCTAGTACATACTTACATACTTTGTGAATAAGTCTAACAAATTATAATATATGTTTATATATAGTATATATACAATTTGTAAAATATAAATATTTTATATATATATATATATATATAAGTATATAAGTAGGGGCGGAGCCAGAGAAATGCAGAACAAGGTTGGGCTCTCCTCATCTCCTATCCTAACTAGGAAGGTTAGATGCGAGGCGGGACGGACAGGGGCAATATAGCGAGATATAAGGCCCTGTTGCCCACCCCTAATTTATACATCCAAGTTTGTCATTAGAGCGGAGTAAGAAGTTGATTTAATCGATCGGATTGAATTCAATATTGTGAATACTGTATCTCAATGATCGTATTAGTTAAGATATTATAATTAAACATTTTAATATCGATTTTGTACTATTTGGAATAATCTAGGTATGAATAAATTATATATATACATGTATAAACTACAAACATATAAAATTATTATTTATTTTGTAATTCATGCAAACAAAATATGTTTTTTATATATACAAAAAAGAAAAGAAATGCAAATTTATTTAAAAAATAACTTAAAAATAAAAAATAAAATGTTTGCCAAAATTCCAAAATCCAATATTTTAGCTAATACTGGCCAAAATGGTCAAAAATTGGACGAAACCAAACAGCATTTTGTGTACCTGCTACATGGCCAGTACAACACATTTTCAGAATTTCAATTGGTACAATGCGATATTTAAAATTATAACTGAATCATTTAGACTAAATTTGACCTGACTAAATTTGATCCCATATATTATTAAACAAATAATAATAATAATAATAATAATTATTATTGACCATATAAAATATTTTTTAACAACTGAATTACTTAATAGACATTAATTAATTCATTTAGTTTTAATTTAATAATTTAAATAAAGCCTTTAATTAATTCATAAAAAATAAAATACAAAATATTTAGACTGGATCAAATCAAATTGGATCGGATCGATTTATACCTTTAATTAGATTTGCAGTTAACGTTGCTAATTACTAATCTATTATATATTCAATTTTTTAATTTATTAATTGTAATTTTATTTATTATATAATAAAGAGAGATTTGAATAATGAGTTGAGATAAAATAAAATAAAAGTGGAATAAAATTTTATTAGAATATTTTTTTATTTAAAAAGTTGAAAAAATTAAATTATTTATCATATTTTATTTAAAAATTAAAAAAAATTAGAATTATGAACTAAAGTTGAGATACTTTCTGAATTCGAGCAAGGTCGTGTTTATAAATTTATGAACTAAGAGGTTAAATTCTACAGTACTTCAGTTTCAGTCAAAACCGATTGTTTCCATACATGTTGAAGATCGGCTAAATTGGGCGATTACAGACAAGAAATTAGGCATGCTCGATTTCGGCTAGATTCCGGTTGGTTCATTGGTTTGCCATCGATGGCGCGATGAGAGACAGTGCCGAGAAAATAAAAATCGCTATGAGAGAGAAAGATGGATGGCGCGTCACGGTGAGAGAGATGCACCGATGGACGGAGCTACATGAGAGACAGCGTGCAGCAGGAGAACTGGAGAGGAATCAAAATGAAGAAGAATGAAGGGGGATAGTAATAAAACCCTAATCAAAACGACATCGTTTCTTCTTCTTATTATTTTTTTCTAAAACTTACTCCTTGTTTAGTTTCACAAACATTTGAAACCATTTCATTAAAAAATAAATAAAAATCATTTCATCCTATTTCATTTCTTTTCAACATCCATGCATCATTCAACATAAAAAATTTTCATTTTCAAGATTTTAAAATCTTAACTTTTCATCTAATTATTTGCTAATTACTACAATTTTTTTAAAATTTTCAAATAAAACACAAAAAATAATTTAATTTTTTAAATTTTAAAACAAGAATTATATTAAAAAATTATATTCTAACCTTATTTTTATTTTATAATTTTTTTAATCAACTTTTTTCCCTCGTTGTTCCAAGTACTCATAAAAATCATAACTCAAACCATTCACTATTATTTACAAATTATCTCACTATTATTTATAAATTTTTTATCTCAATCTTTTTTATCCCATCTCATATATATAATCAAACGATTTGTTAGCTATAAAACGATGCGATGCCATTTTATTTTTAAATCTTAGCTATAAAATCGTTTAACTCAATTAAGTTAAACAATATGGTTGCATATAGGATTAAAATAAATATATATATTATCTTTCAGTTAATCGGTGTAGAGTATTAGCATTGACTACATTAGAATTTTTTTCAAAATTTAATAAAAAGTGTAAGTTTAAGCCAATATCTCTACATCCATAACTCCATATTAAATTTATCAAAATAATAATATAATATATAATTTATAAAACTGACAAACACATTTATAATTTATTCATCCAACAAATATATTAAAAGAAAATAAAAAATATTTTAATAAGTGAATAATAACTCTTCAAATGTAAAAGATGATGTTCAAGTACTAATTCAAAGTTTGAGTTAGTAAATTTTGATGAGTCTAAAATAAGATTATTTTAAATAAAATTATCAAATTTATATTTGATAAGTCTAATAATAAATCCAATACCAATGTTCTTACATGTACTCTAGACCAAAAATAAACTGACCGACATTGATTCTAATGGCTTGTTCACGTCGGTGATGGCCGGTTGGTATACATCCCTATTATGAACAGTGAAAGCTCATCTTAAGAAAGCAAATTTAGTGCTGTTAATGTTTTTTGAAAGAAATGATATTTGTAGATTTGGAAGGTGTAAACTCGAACACAATTTTAAAAAAAAAAGGATAGATTTAAGATTGAAATGTAATTTTTTTAATAATGGGCTTTATTTTTATAAAAAAAGTATGTGAGACGTGTATACCTTATTATTATAATTATATCTGATATTACTCTTTTATTTATCATATCAATTAGAAATGTAGTTAGCAACTACCATTCAATTAGTTTGATAACAGAGTAATGTTAAGGCTTTATTCGGATAGTGAAAATGTTTTATCTCATCTAATTATTATAATTTTTTTTTAATTTTTATACTAAATATAATAAATAATTTAACTTAAATCACAAAATAATCATAATATTAATAAATAATATCCTAATAATATTTTATTAAATTTTTAATTTTTATCTCTATTCACTAACATTTTTTTGAAGAAAAAATGGAATTGAATTTTTTTCATATGGATCTTAAATTATTCATTTTTATTAAATTAAATGCATGAGACCTGCATATCCCAGATTGTATAAATTATTTTCCTTAACAAGAGGAGCATTAAAATCAAAGTTATGTCAAAATGAATAATATTTCATAAATAATTGTTTATTTTTTGTATTATCTCAACAAGTATGTAATTTTATCGAAATAGTTATTTAATTAACCTCTTATTTATTTAGAGAAAGGTCTTTTTTGAAAGAAAATAGGACTTTGTTGAAAATCTTCAAAAAATGAATGGAAGAACACAAGATGAAAAAGATTCCATATCAACCAAGTCATCCTCTAACTCGAGAGAGCTTTTGGTAAACAGTGAGCTCATTGGCACTCCTCCTAACATGCTTAACATTTCAGTTTAGAAAAAATAGAAAGATGTAATCTGGTTTCATAGAGCACCATACCAATATTGTCCATCTTTATGTTTGTTGAGAAATACTTCTAACAACTTGGAGGGAATAACCTTCTCATACGACATTTCTTAGTCCAATCTCATAAGCAAATACTGCAGCTTAGAAACACCTATGGACTCGGCCAGTAATGGATTGTTGAAGCCTGCTCACTTCATCCTTTTAGTAGCCAAAACGTTAACATCATGATCTATAACTACAATTCCAACTCCAATACTAGACCTGTTCATCCGGGCCGGGTACAACCCGGCCTGGTTTAAAATTTTATTTTTTTCTTAACAGTTTTGATTTTTTTTTTTTTGAAAAATGTTTAAGGAAATTTTGAATCCGGGTTCCGGATTTGGGAATCCGGAACCCGGATGAACACCCCTATCCAATACTACCTCTGGACTGATTCAAAGTAACATTCCAATTGATTTTATAGAGGCCTATTGGTGGACTGATTCAAAGCAACACCACTCGAGTCTTTGAATTGGTACTAGATTGAGGCTCCTTGAAGTCTTTCAGTAATTGTTTAGCATGTTGTGCCACCATAGTAGGATGTAAAAGCACTTAAAACTGTCTGATTCATTCTGAGCTATATCTTTCTTGCTGTCATGGCAAGAACCTCCATGATCTACTTCTCTGTTCCGGCATTAAGAATACGTTTGGATAGTGAGAACTATTGAAAAGTGCTGTGAATAGAAGTGAAAAGGAAATGAGAAAGTAATAATATAATATTAAATAGTAGTGAAAAATAATAAATAGTAATAAAAAGTAAATAAAAATTAATAATAAAATAATAAATAATAATAAATTATGAGAATACACGAGAAGTGTTTGCTACCCAAACCTAGCCTAAGTCTTTCAAAAATGCCTCTGAAATTATCTACACTAAGAGTGCTTTTATGAAATGATGTCCGGCATTGACTCCACATATCCACAGCTGAGCTATAGCTCCAAAGGGCATGTACTACAAACTCCTATTCTCTCAAGAAGATGGGGCACAATGGAGACTCAACAATTTGTTTCTTGTACAAATTCAGATTGGTGAGCAAGGACTCTAGATAAGCTCTCCATACAAAAACTTTTGTGGTATTGATAATTCGAAACTTCCAGCAGCATGTCCACCCCTCTTTGTTAGAAATAGCTTTTGATGATTACCTCTTTGACATTCCAATCAATTCCTTCTACAGATGATAAACACTTTTAATTGAAAAAAATCCATTTTTGTGCTTTGCCAAATTAATTTATCAAGAGATCTAATGGAGCTTATTGGAATCTATTGACCTCACTCATACTCTTTGCAGAATCAACATACCATCCACATGAAGTAATAAAAAAACAAGCAGATCATCATCAATGCTTTTCATAAACACAACAATCATATTCACATTGCTTGTTGTAATCGTGCAGTAATTACAATGAATAATATGAAATTAATTGAAAGAGAAAATAAGAGAAAAGTCACACAGAAATTTATGTGGTTCGGCAGTGTGCCTACATCCACGAGAGTGAGTAGCAAAAATTTTGCTATATCAAAAATAAGATTACATTATATGTATTTATTCTAACCCTAAATGTACGGATGTATTTAAGAAAATTTACAAAAATATCCCTATTGCTCGCTTTGCCATCTTTCATTTTGTCGATGTACACATATTAAGTATAAGTCACATACTTCAACAGAATCATTTTAATGATGCTCTAAAAAACTCATTTCACTAGATTTGCTTTCCATTGCTTACTTCATGGTTAATAAGCACCGTCATGATAGCATATTCACTTAGCTTCTAAAGTAAACTTCAAACCATGAAACTAAAGGCTTGAGGCAACGATTTGTCCTTCCAAATGTTATTGCTTTGACCATTCCTAATTCTCCATAATATGACTTCCACTAAACTCCTTGTTGCAATGATGCTCCTTCAAATAAAATATGGTTTAGCCCCTAAGTTGGCTTGAAAAAATAATGTGTTTGAAAAATACTTCAGTTTTAAAATATATGAGGCAAGAGACTTGGGATTTTGTAAAATCCTCTATCCTTGTTTGTTGCTTGGCCAACAAAGTCAAACTAAAGCTTTCCAAATCACGAAAACACAATCCACCTGAAGCCTTGACTTTTTCCATTTCAATCCATAAGACTTAGTGGACTTTCATTTCAATTTGTTGATGTCTCCACTAGAATTGGTGCATTACTTTGTTGATCTCCTTAAGAAGATATTTTGGGATTTTAAGCACCCTTATGCAATAAGTAGGGAGAGCTTGGATAACAACTTTAAGTAGAATTTTCTTCCTTGCTTGATATAGAAAATTTGACTTTTGGTTACTGATTCAACTCTTGATTTTGTTTAGAATACTTTTGAAAGCCTTGTGATTTCATATACCAACGAGAGCAATTAGGCCAAGATACTTTTCATAAGTGGTTGTAGATAGGAGTGTAAATGGTCCGGTCCAGGAAAAACGTGAACCGATTTCATTCGGTCCAAAATTTTTTTTACCCTAGACCGAACCGAACTCCTATTCAGTCCATACCGATTTGGTCTAATTTGGTTCAGGGGCGATCCGGTCCGGTCCAAGGATACTTGATATGATTTAATTGATTAAATTTAATTCAAAATCATGCAATGATGAAAAATAATTTTAGTCCAAATTAAATTATTTTCAGCCTAATTTACGTATTTATCATATATTTAAGCTAAATAATATTAAAAAAAACTTACTCTTAAAACAATTGGCAAAAGAAAAAATAATCTAAATAAAAAAATAAAAATAAAAACAATCCTTAAAATATAAAAATCCAAATAAAATAAAAAGAAATTAACTCTTAAGTGACTAAGTCTTAAGAGCCTTTAAGAATTAAGAGTCCAAATAAAATAAAATAAAATTAAAAAAAAAAACAAATTTTTAAGAGTCATAACTCCTTAAGAGTCTACACAGTAGATTCCAGATTTTCTCAAAAGTCTAAATAAAATAAAAAAGAACATTATAAATAGCATTCCTAAAAAATATATAGTTAAAATTTTAAAACCAACATTAATATTTATAATTGGTACATGTAATCATAAGAACTAAGAAGAGTAATTAATAATTAGTTAATAATATATTAGTGATACATCATAATTCATAGGTTAGTAAACTATAATTAATAATATTATTACATTAGTATATTATAAATTTATATGTTAGTAAGTAATGATAAATTAGTAATAATATATTAAATAATAATAATACACTTATTACTTATAAGTTATTATTGACACTCTATATAGATATACCATGACTCTATATAAATAATAATAATACACTTATTCTGAGTGATTTGAAGATGAAAAATAATATCTGATTGATAGACTTAATAGAAATCTGATACCTGCAGTAATATTTAAACTCCCCCTGATAATATGCGTCAGTGTTTCAAGTAATAAGCAAATATGATTTCAGCATATATAACAGATTACGAATTCAAACATTATTTCCATCTAAATAATGCATTAGAGAGAGTATGATAATATTTTCATCTAAAATTTTCTCCCCCTCATTCGGCGTTATTAGGAAGAACTTGTTTATATACGGCGGAAATAACATTGGAAACCATCTATGTATGATAAAAGTTGTAAAAACTTTGAGATTTAATATTATCGATTTGGCGGAAAATCAAATCCGCTTGACATTGTGGACAAACGAGATCTTGAAGAGATTTGAAGGTTTCAGGTTGTTGTTTAAATATAACCAATTTTATCATTGGTTTATTTCAGCAAAAAGATCTCGCATTCCTCATAGATTCAGTTGTTGTTTATCCAGAACGATATTATGTCTGATAGAAATTCTAATGTCCCAGATTTAAACCACGAACCTTTTATACCTCAACCACTTATATTTTCTCCTGAGGCTGTAAACACCATGATAGGAGCAGAGATATATCTTTCTAGTAAATCTGATCCTGAAATTGTTGCAGCATCAAGAACCCTCAGTGCTCAATATGCTGCCTCTCTTACAACCATGTCTCAGAGGCTATTGGCGAGAACGATTGAGGTTGATCATCTTAAAACTCAAATATTTGAGTTGCATCAAACGCTTGCAACTAAAGATAGTAAAAATAAAGATTTAAGACAAGAAAACAAGGAGCTGAAGAAACTTGTAGACTGGTATTCTCGTGACCTGAAAACACGAGTAGAAGAGCTGGAACGAGAGAGAGCTCAGATACAAAGTCAACAACAGCAGCTAACGGCAGAGGTTCAGCGTTTACAAGAAAATAGGGATAGCTGTAATTAATCTCACTGGCTTTTGAAATTATGCATCCAGCATATCTTGTAAAGTGAGATTTGAAGAGATGATGGTTTGTCTTGTTCTTATTTCCATTTCTATAAGAACCGTCTTTAGCTTCATTTAGTACGCATCAAATCTTTTTCTCATATCTATAATTCATCTGTATTTGTATTCTTATTTTACAAATTTCCAATGGCTCATCAATTTCCTTTTACTATTTCTCACGATCAACATATGAGGTATCATTCGCCTCAATTACAAATTGTTCCTGCATCTTCCGCAGGTATCATGTTGCAGCAAGCAAATGATCTGGCTAATAAGTCAGATCGTAAAACTGTTTATGAGCTGGTGACTCTCGACACCCGATACTCCTCCTTTATTGTTGGATTTTCCAACCGATTACAATCCAAAAATCGTGAGATTGAGAAGCTTAACTAGAAGGTTTCTGTACTTCAACGACTCGTTCAAGAGTCTGACAGAAAAATTGCAGACTTAAAGTAGGAGAATAAGGATTTAAAATTCTTACTTGCCTCTTCATTTCGACTGCCTAATCCTTTAGATAAGGATGGTATGTTGCTTTATGAAGAGCAAATGCATTTGAGAGATGAGGTTAGAAGTCTCAAATTCTTATAACTTATATATGAATTGAATAATAAGATCTTTCCTTTTCAAATGCATTTCTTGAATTTATAGCAACCCTTGTGATCTTTTCAAGAGTTCTAACAAGGTAAATCATCAACGTAAACTGCAATAATGACAAATCCGGATTCTGATAAAACACATGGGCATATAAGATTATTCTTAAATCCTTCTTTCAATAAATACTTGTTAATTCAATTATACTACATGCGTCCGGATTGCTTTAACCCATATAAAGATCTTTGAAATTTTATAAAGTACATACTCCTAAATGTACTTGGATTAGATGCTTTAAGTATCGTAAATATTTATATATGTAATAATCTAATGATCCTTATAAATATGCAGTGACCACATTCATTAACTGCATATCTAATCCTTTTGTAATAACCAAATCAACTAAAAATACGAATGTGGTTGCATTCATACCAAGGAAATATGTTTCCTCATAATTGCTCGGGTTTCTACAGGAAACCTTGTGCAACTAATTATACCGCACAATTTTATTTTGCATTACGCTTTCGTATAAATACTCATTTATATCTGACAAATATTACACCCTTTGGTGTTTGGACAACAGGTCCATATGCATCTCGCTTCACTAGCGAGTTTAATTCAGTTTTAATAACTGCTTTCCATTTTGGCCAATCATTTCTACGTCGACATTCTTCGACGGTTTTTGGCTCACTTTTTTCATTACTTCTGGTAATGTCAAGTGTTATCATATATGTTGTTGACAACAGTTTTATTTCTATCCATAAATTTTCAGTACTCATGAAATGTATTGAGATCTTATTGTTCCTCTCCAGGGGAAAACATTTCATGAAACACCTCTACAGGAGGTTCTTCTTCAGGAGGTTTATACTCTTCAGGAGTTTTCTCTTCAGGAGTTATACTCTTCAGGAGTTACACTCTTCAGGAGTTACCTTTTCAAAAGGTTTCCTCTTCAGGAGGATTATATTTTATACCGAAAATACGGTCTCTACATGAGCACCGATTTTTTTTTTTTGTACACCAATAGGTCTTCAACGCTTCAGGTGTATTTTAGATTCATTTATTGCTGTTTTAACAACTCGTCCTTCAGGGACTTCAATTCTTGCTTAAGCATTAACAGTAGTAATATATGATTTTACAACACTTTTAGTGTCAGTAAATACATCATGTAATTGATTTGCAACACTTTGCAGATAGATAATCCTCTGAACTTCTGGTTCACATTTATTTGTAAGAGGATCAAATTTAAACAGGACTTTATTATCCCAAATAATTTCTTGTCGTGCTTCAGGCACCGATATTTCATTATTTCAAAACATGATAAAATATTAATAAGTTTATATATAAAAACTTAGTATAAGTAAATCAAGTGCTTGGCCGTACAACAGGTACGTGACTACTGTTTAGTCATATTACATTTATGACAAACATCTTCATTTTTTTATGAAAAATTATTCTGAAGGTCTTTACCCTTCTCTGAGTTTGATCACTTCTGGTGATACAATATATTTTTATCATCTTTAGTGTTATCGATTTTGGGACCAACACTTCTATAGTTTTTCTACCACGTCTACGCCCTTAGTTCCCGTTCACTTCTGGGAATTGTGTAAATTCGATATTATTAATAGGACGTAACTGGTGTAACAAAAATTCATTATTTAGCTCAATCACTGGAAGACAAAACAAAAGTTCATAATATTTGTTGAACTTTCACTCTCGATATTGCTACTGCAGAAGCACATTCGAGGTATGAAAAATAATATCTTCTTTTATATATCATTATCAGTAACATTTTCACTGCATAATTTTAATATTGAGCTAATTTTAAATAGTGCAGAATATTCAATACTACTCTTAAAATCTTGCAACTTCAGATACAATAAATCATAATGATCTTTTGAGAGGATTAAATCTTCTGGTGCTTATATCACTCTCTTAATTTATTTCATACAGTAAAATGATTTTTCATCCTGAGATACACAGCACGGTCCTTCAGGGACACATAGTTTTCTTCTATGATTGTATCTTTCAAGTTCATCATCATATCCAAATAGATCTCATCAAGGATCCTGAATAAATAACATTTTTCAGAAATGTCAATAGTAATAAATCTCAATATTTGACATTATATTACAAAAATAAATCTGTGAATTTAAGAAATATATTCACATTATCATGAGAATAAAAATAAAATTTTATCAAAGTAATATTCAACAATATTACCTTTAATATTTATCTCAAGGACTGCAAATAATATATTAAAAAACTTACTTGAAGTAGAAGACCACTAGCTTCAGTACCGGTAGAACCTCGTACTGATAACGTGTTATAAAACTAAAAAAAAAAACTATTACTATTGCAAGAAAAATATAAAAGAAACTCTCTGAAACTTTTTTCCTTTTTTATATTTTCTTATGAATTTTATTACAACTGAATCCCATATTTATAGGCGTTGAAATTACTATGCAAGTTACTATGCAAGTCACTATGCAGATTTTAAAATAATAGTGGTGGGGTCATTCACATAATTTTAATGGTGGGACAGGGGGTGGCTGCCATTTCGTTCGTTCATTACAATTCATAACAACAATGTAATTGTAAAATCCATCACAGAGGTTATAAAATATCTTCTTTTTATTTTTTGAATTAATTTATATTTTAATTTAACTTATATAAATTTAGATTAATTTAAAATAGAGCATAAAAATATGACATTGTATATAAAAAAATATTATAAATATAAAAAAATATGAGAATATTATTAGTAGTTAGTGAAAATATTTGAAATGAATAATAAAATATTAAAAAATTTAAAATTTAAATGTTATGAAGAAAAATAAATAAATTGATGTATGATATATTGTAAAAAATCATGTATAAAATAAATATAAGAAAAATAGAATTTTATATTGTATTTTAAAAAATAGAGTGAAGGATCCATTAGAAATTTTTTTATAGAGCCATTACATAAAAAAAAAAAAAAATAGGCCTATAATTAACATATGTTTTGTGACTTTTAGGTCTTGTTTGGATTTAGAGATGAGATGGTTTGAGATAAGTTTAATTTATTTTTAAATATTATTATTATTTTAGAGTTTGAAAATGTGTATTAAGATTTAAAAAATGTGTATAGAAATTTAAATTTTAAATAAAAAAATTATAAAAATATAATAATAAAATAAAAATAAATTGAGATAAATTTTGAATATAAACAAAATCTTAATCTTAAAAATCATTACAATAATATAAATATCATTTATGGGAATAAGACACCTCTAGAGCAACTTTTTTTTGATATCACAAAAACGGCTTTTTAGGATGGGTTCAGATAAAAAAATTTAAGATAAAAATTAAAAATTAAATTAAAAATATTTTTAAAATATAGTTTTTTGATATTATTATTATTATTTTAAAATATTAAAATATTTATTATATTTTATATAAAAATTTAAAAAAATATAATAATAAAATAGAATAAATTGAAATATGTTATTAATTCAAACCCAGCATCATAAAAAAAAAGTTTATTAAAATGATGTCAGCTTCCAATAATGAAACACCACGTGGATGTTGGGCACGTGGAGATACGTTGTTGAAACGTGGGCCAGTTTTAAAGATCTTCCGGGGGAGTCTTGGGGAGTGAGGGGGTGGGACCGGGGGAGGTGTGATACGTGAGCTGGCTACACAACCTTGTCCGTGGACCCCACGTTTTTTCTGAGTCTACGGGCGTGGGACACGTCAGTGTCCGGACCACACGACACCGACAAACGCGAAAGCCAATGGGGACCACACCCAATTACTACGTGTTTAGATGCTCTTTTGTGGTGCCGAGGCAGACCCCTCGTTGGCACCAAAACACTCCCTCGTTCCGTGGTGCCGTGGCTCTCTCCTGTCCGTCAGATCTGAACAATCGAGGCTTCAGGGCCACGTTGATGTCAGAAACGGGTCCCACGGATTCATCCGGAGAGAATATTTGTTTATTTATTTCTTTTTACAACTTTTTATTTGTAGAAAATAATTGGCTGGCCAGCTCTGACCGTACACGTGGGTCTGGCGTGAAATGACATGGTAAAGTGTTGCGAGATCTAGCTTTGGAATGGACGGTCAGGATTACAGATAGCCTGGTATTCGAGTCAAAACAAGGTGCGTCAGACATGGAGTGCTCTCCGAGTCGGAAAAGATGGGTGCACTTGAAATTACTTCATTTACCCTTTCTTTCTAAAATTGTCTCGGGCCTCGGCTGTTTATTTTTTCTTTTTCTTTTTCTTTTTTCTTTTCTTGGTACGTGACACGTCCGTAATATACGAATATACGAGTTGAAATACGCCCAACGCAACAGAATATGAATGAGTAAAGATAAAGTATCATCTACAGCTTACCCTTTTATGACTTTATCTCTAGATGTCTCAATATTTTTGATAGAACAATAATCAAAAGAAACCTAAGAGGAAGTAGAGATACATTTTAGTTTTAAATCATGTTTAATAATTTTTGCTGAATCTTTCAAAAAATTATTGAAAGTTTGATAGTTTGTCGTCTTATATCATCTGATCATATTGAATTATTATAATTATTTTAAATTTTTATATAAAATAAAAATAAAAATAAAAATAATTCAAAATTTTCAAATTTAAAACAAAAATAATATTAAAAAATATATTCTAATAATTTTTATTCAATTTTTAATTATTACTTAAATTATCTCATTTACAAAAACAAACAAGACCTAAAAATTCATTATATTATTCTAGAGTAATATTACACACAAATTGTGCAAGTGTCGTTAATTTAAAAAAGAAATGATAAAATTTATTATTAAAAAGCTAATTTTTATATCAATATTTTATTTATTTATTTATTAAAAGTACGCTACACTTACATAATTGATAAGTGTATATATAATTTATCTCATGTCTCTATGTTAGTCTTGTTATCAATAATAACTTGTAATTCATAATTAAGACCCCATTAAAAATCAATCTTTAAGTTGATATAATATGATTTAATATGTCGAATAAATTAAAAAATTTAAGCATGCCATATCAACGAGATGATGATATTATCTATACAAGTTTACGGTTAAAATAATGCTATTAAAATATAATATATATTGACGTGACATGTCGCGTATAACAAAAACTTAAAATATCATAATTAAAAATAAAATAAAATATTTACAAGTACATATAATATATATATATATATATATATATATATATATAAAAGAGAATGGTGATATAGTTGGATTTGATTTATAACGAAAACTAAACATTTATATATTAAAATTTTTATTTTTTTGACATCGATTATGTTGATCTCTTATAAGAATGACTAAAAAAAAATTCAAAGGGTAGAACTATTTATGCTTTATCACATAGGTGTTAAGTTGCATGTGAAAAATGGTCTAATAGCAAAAAATGGAGTGTTAGAAATCTTATTTGCAATATAGCTCAATCAAGATTTAGATAAAGAGTTTTCTCGATGCTCGCTCAATATTTCGCTCGAGTAATTATCGTAGAAACTTTGAAATTAGGATTTCAAGTACCATTTTTGCTATAAATATAATATATTTAATTGTTTCACACGACTTTCAATACATTTCGAGAGGGAATAATTGTCGAATGATTGTATATTGTGTGAGAGCAAAAAATCATAGATAAAGTGAGTTGAGATTGAATGATTATAATCTCTTCTAGTTAATAAGATTTATGCAACTTTGTGGATGTAGGCAATTTGTCGAATCACATACATTGTGTGTCGTGCATTTGATCGTGTTTGTTTTCAATTTTATTTTTCATTATTGGTATGTGTGTTTTGCACAACAACTAATATCAAGAGTCAATGTCAAATCTGAAGGAGAACGATGGCTGGATATAAAATAAACACATTTGGGATTGAGAAGATTGACGTCACTGATTTTAGATACTGGAATATGCAAATAGAGAAATATCTCAATGGGAAGAGTCTCTACCTTCCACTGTTGGGAAAGAAGCTGGAGAGTATGGATGATGCTGAGTGGACCCTGTTAGATCCATAGGCTCTGGAAATTGTTCGGCTAACCTTATATAGAACAATGGTACACAATGTCAATAAGGAAAAATTCATGGAGGGTCTCATGATGACTTTTTTTGGTATGTATGAAAAGTTTTTGGTAAATAACAAAGGGTACTTGGTGAAAAAATTGCTCAATCTGGAGATGTTGGAAGGTATGTCTGTGGCCCAACACTTGAATGAATTCAATACAATCACAAATCAAATTTTCTTCTGTAGAGATTAAGTATGATGATGAGATAGAGCGTTGATTCTGTTAGCATTGTTATCAAATAGTTGGAAGGTCATGAGAATGACTGCGAGTAGTTCATCCGCCAATATGAAATCGAAATACGATGACATATGTGACATGATTCTTTCTGAAGATGTACGCAGGAGAGACTCTTGTAAGTTATTAAGTTCAGAATCAACCCTGAATGTTGACAATCGGGACAGAAGACATGACAGATCAAGCTCTAAGAGCAAAAGGAAAAGAAAGATGAGATTTGGGCAACAAATCACATACTAGAGTTGGGGCAAACCAGGCCACTATAGGAACAAAAAAAGTGTTGAGGATGATGATGTGAATATAGTAGTAGAAGAAATTTGTGGTGCCCTAATTCTTGCAGTGCATGGTCCGATTTATGCTTGGATGTTGGTTCAGGAACTTCTTTCCATAGCACCTCACATCTAGAGATCATGCAAAATAATGCTGCTGGTGATTTTTAGAATATGTATGCTGCTGATGGAGAAGTGCTGGATGTAGTGGGAGTGGGTGATGTGTGCATCATACTTTAAAATTGGAGCGTGTAGACTTTACAACAAGTCAGATTCGTTTCAGATCTGAAGAGAGATATGATCTCTATGGACAGCTTGATGACAGCGGTTATGTAGTAGCATTCTCATAAAGAGCTTAGGAGATCACTAAGGGTGCGCTAGTTTTAGCGGATGGTAAGAGATCTAACTCTTTGTATTTAACATTTGGGTCCAATGATGTGCAGGAAAATATAAGACTGCAAAAAAGCAGGCTTGATCGCGAGAAACATGTGAAGAAGCCAAAGGGAGTCAGTTTTGTCGTTCCTCACGTAAGCTTGGGGAAATTGGTTAAACTTACCAAAAACGGTTCGAGACTGGATACTACTAGTGCAGTAGAAGTTGTGAATTACTTAGTGGATGTGCTGACTAAGGGCGATGTACGTGGGAGACTGAAGTCGGGCTCGACTTCAGTTCTTTTTTAGGTTTGAAGACGGGAGTTGTGAGCTGCAAAAATGATAGGGCTTGCCTAAAAACAATGGCTGGCATGTGGAGACCTAGTCTCCAAGTGGGAGATTGTTGGGATGCATGTCAAATTGGTCTGAGAGCTGAAAATTGAGTATTAGAAATCTCACTCGACACTCGCTCAACACCTTATTCAAGCAAATATCGTAGAAATTTTATAATTAGGGTTTCCAACGCCTTTTTTACTATAAATATAATATATTTTACTATTTTACATGACTTTTAGCACATTTTGAAATGAAATAATTGTCTAGTGAGTGCACATTGTATGAGAGAGTAAAATACCCTCGAGAGAGTTAAGATTGAGTAATTGTAATCTCTTTTGATTAACAAAATTTTTGCAACTATGTGGACGTGGGCAATTTATCGAACTACGTATATTATGTGTCGTGTACTTGATTGTACTTGTTTTCACTTTTGTTTGCATCATTAGAGTGTGTGTTCTACACAATAATGAGGGTGCATGATAGGGGGAGGAGGCCTCTCCAACCATATTACAATTGCATTAAGGAACTTTTCCTCAAGTTTGAGGAAATTTCTATAAGGCAGGTAAGGAATGCATGATGGATATCCCATATGCTCGAATTATGCATATAAATATTAATAGTGTATATATATATATCTAAATGTTTGGGTGCGTATACACATGAATTCATATATAAAGTTTAGATTCAAGGCAATGTTGCTTGGAATCTAACCTAAAAAAGCTTCCAATTTCTTATTACAACTTCATGTCTCTCTTCTTTTGTTTATCTCTCATCCTCACCATGCCCACAATTGCATTCCTTAACCATAAGGCTAACAATGACTTTTATTTCTCTTTGTTAATATTGTGTTTCACAGTCCAAGCAACTCTATTATTCCAAATCCTTTCTTGTAAATGTAGAAAGCGAAGGGTCAGGATGGTGAGAATACCTTCGATGCCTAAGTTAGTATGAAGTTCTTTCCCATGTTTCATAGGATAAAAATGATTAGAGAGATTTTTGCTCTCAAAGGGGATATATAGTAGTTGGGTTGATCTTCTGACCAGTTATGACGGGGATGTCATTCCGTACTCAAGTCGTGTCCTTTGCCATCTCCCTGCCAAGTGATAGACTGTCCATGTCTGATTCTTGATATCGCTGACAATACTGGGTCCATCCCATGGCGTGCCCGCCTTTGTCTTTTATTAAATGTGGCGTGACCTCAATTAGGCTTGCCCTTCTTTCCAGGCCTGTCTAGCTGTCGGCACTCAAGTGTCGGAGTTGTCCTTAGCACTATAGATACAAGTTGTTGGCTAGTATAAATGTCAGACTTCCTAACCTAGTTCCACACCCCACGTGTGCTTTCTCACTACCTTTTCGTGGGTTTCTTGAGTCGCCTCACCCTTCTTGGCTCAAGCGTGAACTGCAGCACCAATGCCTAGCGAGCTAGGTTCATGCAGAATGGTCCATTACAGGGAATGTCCCGCACACATTTATTTCCTCCTTGTTCCACTAGCCACCAACCATGGAATTTTGTGCTTTTTACTCTCAACCCATGCTAAACTGATCCTCACAAAACCATGTTGTCGTTAACGATAAAAAAAATTGAAAAATTATTTATTGCCATTGAAAATGAGGATATATGATATGTTGATTAACTTTGAGTGTGTGACATTGAATAAGCCTCAAATACAAAAATCGTTGGGAAGACATGAATAATATCAATCATGTATATGTTGTCATTTTACTTCACTTCTGTTTACGTGAAAAATTGCTAAATGAGTTAGTAGAACTATTTCTTTATTTGTTATGAGTTATTTATTTAGTTAATTCCATTTCATTTTATTAAATATGTCTTAAAAGACTACTCAATCTATTTTGGCCAAATCACAATTACTAAATTTGGTTTTTAGTTCAAGTTGTTTATATTTATTCCTTGATCCAATTTTTGTTTATTTTTTATTAGCTATAAAATGCTTCTTCTCTGTCTCTCTCTCTCTCTCTTTCTTTCTTTTCTTTTAATCTTTTGATGGACTCAAGTGTCTTTTTAATGGGAGAACTTGGACACCAAAGTTTGTTTGGGCATTGGCAATTTGGAGGGGGTATTGCATCGACTTAGGTTGAATATAAGCGGTTTAGTGGTTTACCATAAGGAATATATCTTAGCCTATTTCATACATTTAGACACATCTCAATTGAAATAAATTACAAATTATCTTTTTCAAAAAATCTAAAAAATTACAAAGTATAAATCAACACTATATGGAGAGTAAGCTCAAATCCATCGAGTTAACTCTAGATAAAGTTCATGAGTCTATACAAAGACTTAGTAATATCACGAATTTAGATCTTACAGCTGAGACTAAATCCCAAATGAAAGACTTAATTCAAAGTCCAAATGAAAGACTTAATTCAAAGTCTAGATAAGTTTTACTTCTACATAGGAGGAATGAATAGTCTCGAGAATGAAAAGGTCCCTAGACTAGTCTATGAAACAGAATATATACTCACACTCTAATCAAGAGAGGTAGAGTACTCCTACAAAGAATACACAAACCTTGTAGAGATTTTATAATTGAAATTTTGATTAACTCTATGTTTAGGGTTAATTCAGATGCTTTAGCCAAAATCTCTGATTTTGAGAGATGTGTTGCACAAAGTATTTGTAACCTCTCATCCAAAGCAACTTACCTAAAAAGATTATCAAACCCATTTACAATGGTCACATATGAAAGAAGATTTTTGTTATCTCCATACCAATTGAATCAAAGAAATTAAAATGTCTTAGAAGATATATAGATTTCTTTTTTTCATTGTTGTGGAAAAGATTATATCTTTTGTTCCAATGTTGAAATGATAAATCTATGATAATTGCATAAATTCTTCTTTTTTATCTAGAAGAATGATGGTTCTAGGTAATCTTATCTTCTTCTCAGACTCTTTCTCTAATTCGGCTCCAAGTAAAATTGGAACTTCTATGGTTTTGTATTCAAGTGGTTTTTGTTTAATACCACTAGTCGACTCTTTTCCTTTTTGGGAGTTACTAGAGCTGGTTTGTCCAAGTTCTGATAAATAGTTTAGTTTGAATTGAGGTAAAAAAAAGTAAAAAAAAAAAAGGCTAAAAGATCGAAATCCGATACAGTCGAAACACAAATAATTGGTACGACCATTACATACCGGTATAGACAGTATTTACTTCGGTACGAAACAAGTATACTATCTGTATTGCCCAACTAGTCGGTATGGCATATACTGGTCGGACCTATATGGCACAATATTCAAAACCTTGCTTGCACTCCCCCCCCCCCCTCCCCCCCCCCAAAAAAAGGTAATAACCATTGCTTTAATTTAGATCTTATTAACAATAATTGTCAATATACCTTCTGAGACGAGCCATATATCTTGCAATTAAATTGGATAAAAAAAATTTCTACCTATATCTATATATAATTTATTCATATATTAACTATTATTTTGAAATATAATTTATATATGTATATATATAATTTATTTATGTATAGATTATTTCGAAATAGTACACAAAAACAATACCAATATCAAAATATTTTATTTCAATATCTTAATCAATATGTCCACTGGTACGGTATACTAAATATTGGTAACAAGTGCTACTAGCCAATTTAAAATAAATAGCATCCCTAAAACTCTAATAAGGCATGTCGTGGCATAGAAAACTATATCGCCAATAGTTGTTAATAAGGTCTAGATTCAAGCAATAGTTATTAAACTAATTCCATTTGGATGTATATGAATCTTTCACATCCAATTCCAAATAGCACGTTACTTGCATCAAAGATGATTCAAAGACTAGAAGGCTTACGGCTTGTTTGAGAAGTTAAGCAATCCTATCCCATATAAAATTTATAATATTTTCTTTTCTCAAATATTACTGAAATATAAATATTTTTATTTTTTAATTTTTTAATTTTTTCATCTAATCATTACATAATTATTATAATATTTTCAAATTTTAAAAAACTTAAAAAATGATATTACTTATTCAAAATAAAAAATTATATTAAAAAATTATACTCTAATAATCTTTTAAATTTATAATATTTTTATTCAGATTTTTTTTTTCAAAATATAATAAAATATAATAAAATATCTTAATTCTTATTATTTTATTATTATTCACAAACTATTTTATTAGTAAGTATATAACTATAATCTCATTTCACTTTCTTAAACGAGCAGTACATAGATAATTGAGAAAAAATAAAAACGACGTGTGAATCCAAACGGGACTCAACTATTTATCCATGAGCATCGTGAAATTTATCTCTTTATTTGTCTTTTAAAATAATTATAAAAAAATATATCTTAGATATAAATTAGAAAGGATATATCCTTTTCATTAGTCGGATAATCAGATTAAAGTGGAGGGAGGCAGTGTAGTCGGTACAAAAAAATAAGTTGCAAGCGACAGCTTAGCATCATGGTGGAATCCATGTAGAGGCTGCAATGTCTGGCCAAAAATCAACCATCTGACATGACCCGGACAATTCCTTTTTTTTTTTTTTTAATATATATATATATATATATATTATTTTAAAAACAAACCTGATATATTTCATTATCAACCATTAATCATTACAATAAATCTCCCGCAATACAAAATTCTTGATTTGCGCAGGACACTTCTCTATCCATATAAATTCCTGTCAGTCTAAGGTTTTATTTATTTTAAAAAATAAGATAAACTAAGATAAAAATAAAAATAAAAATAAAATATTATTATAAAATATTTTTTTAATATTAATTTTATTTTAAAATTTGAAAAAGTGATTTTAAAATTTTAAAAAATTAAATTATTTATATATTTTATATTAAAATTTTAAAAAATATGCTAACCTTTATTTATTTATTTATTTCTAATATTCTAATTTAGTAAGCATGCCAATTAATTAATAAAATGTTAATTAAGTTCAATTAAATTAGTATACATTGGTAAGGCCATGAACCGTCCATTGGGTGTGTTCAAGAATTCTATCGCAAACGAAATTTTTTATAATGATTTTAAAGTTATTCAAACTTCAAATCAATTCTATCTCAAGTCGGTTATCATCTTTTACTTACAAGAATGCAAAGAGGATAGAGCTTTCATGTTATGTAAAGATTACATAGAAAATAAGATCTCGATTAATTACACGTATAAAATGAGATGAGATAAGATTTAAAATAAAATAAAATATTATTAGTAATAACGTAGTGTTTCATACCCCTTTGTGTCGAGTTCTAGTCAATGTTTTGAATATCATATAGGATGTCATACAAATTAAGATATTAAAAAAAAATATTTTAATTTCGGTATCGTTTCGTATATCCTTTTAGAATAGTCTATATATGAATAAATTATATATATATATATATACATACATGAATTACAAAAAAATAAAATAACTATCCATTTTATGGTTCATACAAATAAAACATACATTTTATATATACATAAAGGGAAAAAAAATGCAAACCTACATCAAAAATCACTTAAAATAAATAAATTGTTTGTCGAAACTCGATATATAGTATCATCTGAAATTCGATATTTTGGCCAGTATCAATTGAAATAGCCGAAAAATAATCCGGTATGAAATAAGGCATTTTTTGAATAGGCTACATGATTGGTACAACACATTTTGAAATTTTGTCTGGTACGATATGGTATTTAAAACTATGGTTCCAGCAACTCTGGTTTTGAATTTTTCACTTGCACACATGAGAAAACACGAAAATTAAGGAGCCTTCGTGGAGGCCAAAGAGTCTCCAATGCTGAAGTTATCTGCGTAGTAATTTGTGCGTCAGTTTAGAGGAATTAGATCAAATTCTTGATACCTGGGGATTGATTCCTATACTAGGTTTTCAAGTATGGACATTTTTTATCTGACTTCATAGAGCCCATGCCCCTTCAACTATTCACTTAGTTAGAATTTTTTAATGCGTCGTGACTTTTAGGTTGGGGTCATTATGTGGCGTAAGGTTTAGAGAGTGGCGCCATTAGTGCAGCATGGCTCCCTGACTTATTTTACTTTACAAATGTTCTTTGTTAAACCCCTTCATGTCTGCTGTCAAGAGATAAAGGAGTCTTGATATTTCCCGTCCACCTGCTTGAAAATGTTATCGAGGACAGGGTGTATTTTGGGTGGTGTTAGGATGGTGACTTCCATTTGCCCCTGTTGTCCGCTTTTCCACACATATGTTACTTCGTGGGTGAATTTTGTCCATGGGCTATGTATTTTGCAGTGAGACCCACTGATTCCATTTAGAGTAGGGTCATTGGGCTTTTTGACTTACTCCCTCCAGTAGTCTTTCGTGGGTTTGGTGTACAAGTCCATTTTTGCACATTTTCTGATGGTTGGATTTTATACTTGATTGCGTCCTTACAGTCTCTAGCATTGATGGTGTTAGCCGCTCTTCCTTTTGATCTCGCATCGTGTTGTGTGTTTCATGGGATTCTAACCTTTTCGCATCCTTCGTTTGACACATGCATATGGAAAGCCAACATTCACTCCCCTTTACATAAACACGGTGCTGCCCTATTCCCCCATTTACTAAATCCTCATCTCTTTTTGCTATAGCCTTGTCATTCTCTTTGCTCGACTCATTTTCCTCTTTTTGCTTTTCTTAACTTCAACTTCAATGACTCCCTAAAAAGCCATTCAACCCAAGATTTTCAAAGAATTGGATTAGACTAAGAGTCGTAGTACGGAGAAGTCCTATATTGGTATATCTGGCGTTCAAATGTCACCACTGAATTCTTGTTGTTGCTGGCTTGCACCTTTCATGTCCGGAAAAATGTGTTTTCTTAGGCTCTCGGACCGCATGAGAGGGTTGTTGACAATAAGGGTTATGCTTCGAAAGTTGCCCTCTTTTCCAGCCTATTCTCTTGCAGGCTGAGGTTACCCTTCTCTCGTCTTGTCTGTGACCTACTAGATTGTCTCAAATGTGATCCCATCTAAACTCCACCCAAATGCCAAGAGGATCTTGATATGTTATTGCATCCTCTGGTGGCGACTTTTATTGAAGTCAAACCTAGAGCATGTTGACCTTAAAGGCTGTGAGTTTCAAGGCGATGCAAGCCCTCATCTCTTTGGAGCCGTGTTATTGCAAGGTTAATGATTGGACCTCCAAATTTTTCTTCGTGTCCGGCCGTGGGTGGAAACTTTCAATTGGGAAGGTGATTTGCAGTGAGTTCTCTATTTGGGCCATATGAGAGATAATTCCTTATAGCAAAGCAATACGGCCAACAACCTTACCTGAGGAGTTATGTCATATTACTCAAGGCAAATAATTGGTAAAAAATCACCCAATCGATGTTCTCTTGGAGGTTCTCCTTGGAAAAAAGATTATAAGGGTTTTTCACGTCTTCTTGGCCATACTATGTTTTATGATCAGGTCATTTCCATGCAGTCCAAAGCTACCCTGGCTCGAAAGAGTTTTCCAAGCCCTCCTTCTATAGGCAAGGGGGAAGAAATTGTGCACGAAGGTTGATAGAGCCAACACCAAGCAGTGTCCCCTTCTCGATTTGAATTGGGGCAGTCCTCGGTGATGATTGAGGTACGATGTCCCCTCATTGTTGGTGCCTGCTCCATTGCTAACCTCATTTATGCATCCCTTAAATCCACCAAGAAGGTAGGGGGAGGAGAGGCCTATATCCTAGAGGCACTAATCACTCATTCCACAATCATCTTTGTGACATAGCCCATCACGATCGCGGTCCTTGCAAAGCTAATTGCGCCAACGGATCCACCCAGGTTATCCCAGAGGGACAATATGCTCTCAAAGCATTTCTATGGGGGCCCTTATGGAATCGACTACTTTTCAGTCAACTTTGGTATAGCTCACTTCTAAGTGAACTTGGAGATGATCCCCTTTTCTCCATCCAAAGCGCAATCCACCATCAGTGTTTAAAAGCAAAGGGTTGGCCTGCTCTCCACTATGAGAGTGATAGAACAACCTTAGACGTAACTCATCCTTTGATGCCTCACAGGGAGGTAAGTAGTCTTTGATGGAGATTTCGTGGATGGAGATTCCGTTGATAGAGACTACATTCATAGAGATTACATTGGTAGAGATTATGTTGATGCAAATTACGTTGATGAAGATTTTATTAGTGGAGATTTTATTGACGAAGATTATGTTGGTGGATATTATGTTGGTGGAGATTATGTTGTTGAAGATCACATTGGTGAGATCATGTTGATAGAGATTATTTTGATGGAGTTCACGTTGTTGGAGTAAAGGGTCGAGATAGTCAGGACGTGTTTTACTCCTGAAAGTCACACTTTCAGTAATCATAGTCTACAATATTGACATAGAAATGTAAATTATAAGTCATAAAACTTTTTTAGCAATTAAAACTTCTGCATGTGCTTGAAATTCTAGAGATGTGGCAGCTCATTTGTTCAAGAGTCTCGAAGTCAATAAGAGCTCGAGCGGTTGTTGGCGATGACCACATAGGGCCTTCCCACTAATGGCCTGACTTTCCATTGCTTGGGTAACTAGTTGCTCCTCTTGTTTCACTATCGTCTATAATAATGTACACACCAAATCCCCTTCCAACCTGGGAGGATATGCCATCAACAGAGACCTGTCATGATTTCATGGGAGGTGCATGTTCGATCCCTTTTGAAAAATTGGTGAATGCTGTTAATTGTGGTTGTCACCAGTGGTGCGGACCACATGCACCCTGCCACCTGTTTGCTTCACCTTTTGGATGTAACAGTGATGTGCCAGGATCTATTCTCCTCGAATTTCTCCCACCATTTGAAGGGTCGAAAACTTTATCTTCAAGTGGTAGGTCAGCCTCACCGCCCATTGAATGATAAGGGTAGGTTTGCAGGTTATGGCATTGTATAAGGAATGATCCTTCACTAGCAAGTAGTTGACCATGATGGAAGCCATAAAAATGGTGCTGCTCGTAAGAACAGGCATTGTGGTGGTTCCGGCTGGCTAGAAGATGTCCTTATAGAAACCCTTCAGCAACATGAGGGCTGGTTGAAATTAGGTGACATCTATCTCCATTAGGATAAAAGCTTCCCATAATAGGATGTTGGCGAAACTGCCGTTGTCAATGAAGATTCATCTACTGGTAAAGTTGACGACTGGTATAGTCACCATTAGAGCGTTGTGTAAATAGATGACTCCCTATTTGTCTTCTTCTCCAAAGGAGACAACGACTTCCAATTTTCTTCTCTTGTACCTGGTGAGGTGGTAATCTGTCTAATATACTTCTTGGTATCTTTCTTGGCGAGCGCCTTCCGACTGGATGAGGTTGTGCCTCTACTAGCGAATCCCAACACGATGTTCTAATTTTCCTCAAAAGTGGCCCTTCCTGAAGTGGTGTGCGGGGGCGATCATGATGGGATCCCCGTGCAAATATCCTTTATCTTGAGCTTTCTTCCTTCCTTAACTTTCCAACTCTGTGCTTCTTTTCCGTAATCTCCGCCTCCGCTCTCTTTGGCATCCAGGTGGGAGGTTACTGCAACCTCGGCCATCCCGCTTACTCTCTTTTGTCTCTCAAAGAAAGGCAATCTTTAGTGTTATGGGTGATGGACCAATGGTAAGTGCAATAGCGGTGACTAGCGCTCTTGTAGTCGTCTTATTGGGCATGTTGACAGTCATCTTTTTGGATAGTGAGCACCGGCTAGTCAAGTTAAAACCATAGACCTTTTTGTAAGGGCTTCTTCTTTACTGTTGTCGTATGGTCGTTTTTCTAGCTTCTCTTAAGTCTTGCCTTTGGTTGGTGCCTTTCCCTCCCTTCTGCCTACTCAAGTTATTTCCTCCTTAGCTTAGTTAGGGCCCGAGTGTATCCTCAATGTTAAGAAAGTTTTTAGCTTGATCCATGAAGTCTCACAACATGGCAAGAATTCTTCTTGCCAACCATGCTGGTTCATGTGGGTCTTGAAGGTTTTTAGGTGTTCAAGAAGGTCTCTAGCCCCATCCTACATGTCCATAAGAAGGACTTAGAACTTTGTTGGTAGGGGCATAACTATCACCTCCTCAATTGGTTTATTGATGATGATGTGTCCATTTTTCTCGTCATTTCCTCACATTTGTCTTTGAGATTATGTAACTAGTCCGGCATGTTTGTTATTTCTTTCTTCGCATCACCTCCTACTCCTACACTACGGGATTTTACGTGTTCACTGTTGCTTGATTCTACTTCATTCTCCCGCTCACCTGCTTGAGCAGGTTCTCAAGGATAGGGTGTCGTCGAGGAGGTGTCCAGATGACGAGTTCCATCTGCCCATACTGTTTGCTTTTTTATGAGTTGATTACTTTGTGTGTCAGCTTTGCCTAGAAGTTGAATACTTTGCAGAGGCCCACTAACTCCTTTTAGAGTAGGGTTGTTGGCTTGGTTGGATTTTCTGGCTTGCTCTTCCATAGTACCTTGAGGGTTTGTTATAGGGGCTAATGAGGGGAAACTCCCTTACAATTAGAATATAATTTTTTAATATAGGTTTTATTTTGAAATTTGAAAATTTTGAAATATTTAAGATATTTTGTGCGAGAGTTTAGAAAAATTGTAATGATTAGATAAGATAAAATAATATATTTTATGTAAACAAATAAGGCCTAATACAAAATGATTGGTTTCATATGATTCATTTTATAATAAAAATAATTTTATAATTTGTCATATCATATCAAATTACGTTATTTTATATATTTATTTTTATGTAATTCATTAGTTGCTTAAATATTTCTCTAAAAGAAAATAAATTTAATCTTTTGACAATGACACGGTCGATGGTTTGGGGTACTCTTAGAGTGACGCACGTCCCTCGCATGCCACGACAGACTTCCCACTTTGTGTTTTCTCAATTTTCATTGTATTTTCATTCTCAATTTTGTTGTTTTTCTTGTTTTTCAATATTATTTAGGTATTTCATTTCTTATGTTTGTGCTAGGTAAAAATAAAAAAGAATATGATATTCCTTTAACTATCTGCTTCTTTTTTGGAGGATGTGAGTTCTTCTTTCCTTTTTTCTTTTAGACGATAGAGATTTGGTTACCTCTATTTTTACAGTGTTACATTTATAAAGAAATCGATAATGAAATCTCAGAAGATTTTTCAATGGAAAATTTATAGGAGTTAAAATAACATCCGTCACAAAAAAAATTATGTGCGGATGCCCCAAATAGTTGAATAGTTTGTGGTTTGTAATTTGAGATTTTCCTATTTTATCAGTCACAAATGTAATTTTGAATTTATAAAATGAAATAAAATTTTTTTATAAAAAAAAGGAAAAAAGAGAAAAAGAAACTGTATCCTTCATCCGGAATAATAAATATAAATTTGCGGCCGTATTATATCAACGTCAACATACAATATGTTCGTCTCATTTCATTTTTTTTTTTGTTTTTTTTTAATTTTTTTTATAGGCATGGAGTCTAATTGGGAAATATATCACATTTTTTTCCTAAAATAATTTGTTACTTATATTAAATTAATAGTGGATTAAATAAATCCACTTACATGGCATATAGATAGACTAGACTTGGGACAGCCTATCAAATTCTGTGTCAGCGACACGTACCAAAGCTTAAGGATGAATATTTAAAATTGTCATATAAATTTACACAATGGAGTACAAGATGTTGGTCCAAGATGAGAAATTAACTATACTTTGGGAACAATTGGATATCATAAACCAATATCTAGATTATAATATATATATATATGTCACTAGAAGTATATCAGTAAATATTTGAATGCCAAGTCGGTATAACGACTGTTTCTCCTAAAATGACAGACATATAAATAAGTATTTTTATAATTACGTTTAAATTTTTATAAAATAGCTAAATAATTAGCGACCACATCGACCCCTCCTTAAATTATTCTCTCTAATTTAACACAACAAGTGATTAAAAAAAAGCCAGTTTGATATAAACAATAACTAAATAAAATTGAAAGAAAAAAAGCTTTTTGGCGAGACTTAAGACTTTCGAGAAAGTTCCGCCGGGTAAGAGGGAATATTTATTAAAGATTTACAAAATTAATTGTTGGAACTTCAAGAACATCATATTTTTAATTTTTTAATATATTGTAGTTTTGAGTTTTAAGAATATTGAATTATTAAGGGGTTGTTTGAAAATGTTTTCCATCTAATCTAATTTCGATTTAATTTTTTCCAAACATGATTTAAATTGATATATATATTTTATCTAATAAGTATTTAATGTTACAACTTTTTTAAGCTTTTAAATAAAATATAAAAAATAATTTATTTATTTTTTTCAAAATTTGAAAATAAAAAATAAAAAAATTTAATTTTATAATATTTTTATTTAACTTTTCATTCCAATTTCATAAAACGCAACAGATCATCATAATTTAGATCATTTTATTACTATTTATAAATTACTCTACTACTATTAATTTACTTCACATCTTATCTTATTTTTTAAACATCTCCTAAATGTTCATGCCGAATTCATACATTTTAAAATTGTATAAATTATCTTTTTTTTTTTTTTTTTTATCAATATTCGTGCAACTCTTTTACCAACATGAAATATTTAATAATATATATTGATCTATTACCTTATTTTAGATTTCAAATTTAAAAATACGAAGGCGTGTTTGGATTGTGAAAATATTTTATATTATCATTATAAGTTTTTTGATTTTTTTTTTATAAAATATAATAAATAATTTATTTTTTTAAATTTTAAAATAATAATTTTTAAATTTTAACAATATTGCATATCCATGAGAAGAATGCATGAACTTAAAAATTGAGATTAATGTTTATCCTAAGAAATCTAAAATGAAAATAAATCAAGTTTTTAGGTCATAAATTTTGAAAACGGATTCAACCCAAATAGAGGTAAAATGGTAACTAAGACGTGGAACCCAAATATGTAAAATAACCGAAGTTAATAAGAATAATTCTATTTATCATTTATTATTTACATATATCATACATCATATATTATATTTATTTTAATTTAAATATTTATTTTTTCTCTAATAAGAATGCAGTATAATGATGATAAGTAAAACAACTTAATTAATTTAATAAAAAAAAAATAAATAAATAAAAAATAATAATTTTAATATATGTAAAATATGTAAGATGAGATGATAAAGAGTATTCCTGATTAAATAAAATTATTTGATGCGTGTAGTCAAAATATAGGCATTGAAAGATTAATCGAGATAAATAATTTATAATATAACATCGCAATAGAAATGAAAGGACTAGTGGTGGATTTCAAAGCACCGTTTCAATCTAATTTAATTCTTCCCCCAACAAGAAAATAATATTTATTTAAAAATTTTAAATAATGGGAACGGACCACGTAAGCCACATGACGGGTGGAATAGGTTGGACCCGAAGCCATAGGACGCGTAGCTCGAGTCGTCGATGAACACGTGTGAGGCCGTGGTGACGTTGGAATAAATAAATGGACAGCGCGATTCCCGATGGGCCAGCTCAACAACCACCCATAGCAATCCTTCCCCCGTATACATACGGTGTACATACACCTTCTCTCCTATACGACACGTGTTTAGTGACGTGGATGTTGCCTTGGCGCTCCCTACCCCCTTGGCCTTCCTTTCTTCCTCTTCTTCTTCTTCTTCTTCTTCTTCCTCCTTGTCCCACTCTTTTTTTCCTCTTGTTTTAGAGAGCGAGAAAGTAAAGCCAAAATGCGGAGGTTGAGAAACTATGGTCAATATTTTTCGTGATATTTACTCCCTTTTCCATTGAACCTTTTCTTCTTCTTCTTCTTCTTCTTCTTCTTCTTCGCTGCCATTTCTTTGGTTTTAGGACGTGACGAGGTGGAGATTTTTTGGGTCTATACAGTGGAAGGTATGTGGATTTTTGTGATAGATTTGTTGTTGAACTTTAGATTTCGAATAAAATGGAAATTTCTGATTTGGAAATTCTCTTAATTTAACGCTCTGCTTGTTTGTTGAGAAAATGGATGAAGTAAAGGAAATTTTTTGTATCCGTTTATTTTTAGGGGCTGCATGAAAGTTTAAAAAAAATTATAATATGAACTAGTAACCAGAAACTCCTGGCGACTCCTGAATATAGAATTACGTGCTTAAGTTGAGGTGAGATTTTCGTTTGCCGGAACCAGACTTTAACGGTCCTATATATTTTCTTGTCGTTTATCTTCTTAGAAATCGAATAATGGATTAATTTAGATGGATCTCCACAATTTCTCTGCGATTCTACCGAAACCTTTGAATTTCCGTACTTCCTTTGTGGCAATTTCCTTGTTTTATGGTTCCAGTTTCCTTTTTCATGCATATTTTCTTTCTCATGCTATCTTTACTAGCCGTAAGAAGAGATAGAGTATAGAGATTTGGGGAGAAAAAGAAGGAAAAGGATGATATAACACGAAGGCGTTTGATCATCGAAGTATTGAGTAGAAAAATTCAGCTGCTTATTTCAAACGTTTTATTCTTTTTTTTTTTTGTTTGCTCTTGTTTTTTTTTTTTTTTTCTTTTTACAATTTAAATTTTCATATTTCACCTTTTCCTTTCATATATTTGCATCGAGGGCTCTATCGCCAATTAGCTCCTATATTATCCTCTTTAGATAGATTTGGCGTTGCTCCACGATTAATGTCCAACTTCTGTCCATACCTGTCTTGTTATGGAGTGGGAATGGTGGAGAAGACGATAATGACCCTCTACCTTATGGTCTTTTTCCGTGGAACGTTTAGGTTCTTTTTTCTTTCTTTTTTATTTTTCTCACTACTTTTGTTCTCACTTTAATTATTTACTTATTCTTCAGTAGATGATCTTTTCCAGTTTGGTTTCTGTTGAAATTAACTTGGGAGCATAATGATTTTTGTCCCAACTATACCGCCTCGGAAAATTAAAAAAAAAGAAATCCCAAATCCCTCTTCGTTTATTTAATTGAGGCTACAAGCTTTCTTTCACTCCTTGCAAAATTTCATTCCGTTGTTTACTTGTGCAAGCAGCGGACCATACGTTTAGTAAATATGACTTGTGCAAGCAGCGGACCATACGTTTAGTAAATATGATATGAAATCCTCTGTATGTGGGTTCACTATCTAATACAACGGCTGCCGATTGATCATATATTTTAAAGCTACATCACTCGATCTGAGATATTTGTCATTTATACTATTCATCTTCCTGTACCAAAGTCACATTGACTTTGGGAAGCTGCGTTTTGTCGTTGTCCTGAGGGAATTATGGAGTAGCCTTGTCAAGGTGAATTTTATCTCATGCTTTCTGAAAGAGGGTTTCAATTTAAATCCTTTGGCATAAGTGTAACTTTCATGGTTCGATCATGCTTTAGTTTAAGGTAAATATAATAGGCTTTCATAGGATGGCAAGACAAATTCCATTCAAGTTATGCCTCAAAAACCATGGTTGCATGAAAAAAGCACAGAGACAAGAACAAAAATACTATTTATGTACTGAAATTTGTGATTTCACTACTAACGTGACAAGCAACCTGAATTTGTGGTGGCTACTGGCTGGTGCTGTGGTTGAAGTTTTGGTTTTTCAAGTGCAAACTGCAAAGTGGTGGTTTAAAACAAAATGATTAACGTTAGGGCCCACCTAGGCTGGTCCTCTTGGAAGACCATTGCTTTGGCTGGCCGTGGGAATTGATGTATTAATGTCGATTATGGTGACTTCCTCTTAAGTCTTAATGTTGGTTCTGGGTTAACTATTTCTACTTTCGTTGGGAACAGTAGCTTAGGGTTTCCCTATTTTTTCCATTAATATGTTGCAGAACTGATGTTCAATTTTACTTATAAAAAAAAAAAGAACTGATGTTCAATTTTTATGACAAGATTATTGCATTAGTGGGACATAGCATCGTTATACTATTTTGAAAAAGATTAATAGCAATGGTTTAGACCATAATATCTCTATTTAGAAGTTTAAATCCTAATGTTTTTACTGTTAAGTGGTTGCCTCGGGGATCTTCTTGATTACAGATTAACTTGATAACCATTAGTGCAGCTAGGTGAGGTCTTGATCAGAGAAAAGCAAAGAATTTTCTTACATATATCAAATCAAGATTTTGAAAGCGCTCCATGGGAAACAATGAAGAGGGAAAGTCTTCCAAGTCTGAAAAGTCGTCTTCACCAGTAACACCTGTAAGTTGAGAAATGAAAATGTTCTTGTGGTCAAAGCTGCAGTATTTGAGTTGCTGAAAAAGTAAAATTTTCTATCTATTTTTCAAGCTTCATGTGTCAATTTTCTTGATGGAGCAAAAAAATAAGACTAGTTATTTATGTAGATACATCTTATTGTACTCTTTCTTTGGATCTAACTTTTGAAGGTCTGTTTATGAATCCTCAATCGATTGGTACTTTTTTTGGGCAGGATCAAACTAATCAGACCACTGTTCACGTCTATCCTGATTGGGCAGCCATGCAGGTTATCTATTCTATGCCTGCACTTAAATCTACTGTTTTTTATGCAGTTGTTAAAACAAAAACTAATGCCTTAGTAATTCAAACTAATGCCTTACATATTCAGGCATATTATGGTCCCAGAGTCACTCTTCCACCATATTACAACTCCACTGTGACCTCAGGCCATGCTCCTCACCCATATATGTGGGGCCCACCCCAGGTATTGGACAGAATCAAGGCAGTCAAAAGTTTGTGTATAGTTTTCAATAATCATTTTAAAGAGGTTGTGTACTGAGGAATAAATTACAAACATTATTCTATGATGGTTTGCTAACTTATTTATTCTTCCAGCCCATGATGCCACCTTACGGGGCGCCTTATGCTGCAATCTACCCACATGGAGGGGTTTATGCACATCCTGCAGTTCCTCTTGTAAGTTGTTCAGTCTATTTTTTCTTGGAGTTCAGATTTTTTCTTATGACTTGAAATCCCACCATGGCAAGGCCCTTTGGTCCAAGGTTTACTGGTAGGATACATGATCTTACTTATCAGGCTATGTATTAGCCTATTAGGTAAACTAGGGAAAGTTCTAGTGCAAATCAAACTCAGGATGTTTTGAGTCCAAAAAATTTGTTTCTAGATGGTTATAGCCCTCCTTGTGGGGCTTGCAATACAAATCTTTAATTTTAGGAATATCTGGCTGCGAAACTATCCTTTCTGGGTTATCTTCATGGAATGAAGATGATAACTTGTATGTGGCAGACATCCTAGTTTGTAGTGGCTGCCTTGTCTAGATGGACTTAATTATGCAATGTCTCCAGTTCTTTACAACTGTCCCCTCTCCTTGTTAAAATATTATGCAAGAGTGAAGAAAGCTCTGTTATGTACTTATGGATTTATTTATTTTTTACATTAGGGATCGCATTCACATGGTCAAGGGGTTCCATTGTCGCCTGCTGTAAGTGATGCTTTGGTGCTATGTTTTTCTTCTGAATTCTTGTAGTTCTATTTCTCTCTATAGTCAACCTATCATTATGGATTGTGAAATATATCAGTAATTAAAAACAAAAAGTTGCATATTAGGTGGCCCTTAACTAATTTTAGATTTAATTATGGTGCAATGGAGCAGGCTCTAACTCCTTTGGGCATAGAAACTCCTACAAAGTCGGGAAATACAGATCGGGGTTTAATGAAGAAGTTGAAAGAGTTTGATGGACTTGCAATGTCAATTGGCAATGGTACTGCTGAGAGCGCTGATGGTGGGGCTGAACATAGGCTGTCACAGAGGTTTGTTGAGCCTTCTTCTGTCTCTGCCTCGTGATAAGCTTTATATTCTTTTGATTTAGTTTGCTTTGGTAGCTAGAACTCTGCTCCTTCATCCTGTACAATGTAGATTTCCCACATGCACGGTTCTTGTGGCCAGGCTAACATAGTTTCTTTGGCCACATGAACAGTTCAGAGACTGATGGTTCCAGTGATGGAAGTGATGGGAACACTGCCAGGGTGATTATTTCATACCTTGCCTATAAGCATTTCTTGCAACACATTTGCACCGTGTCTGTTGATTTGATTATTATATGTAAATCTATAATGATGGACACATTGCAAATTTTGATTGTGGTCTTCATCTATCTTTATGTGTAGCCCAATCAAACCAGAAGGAAAAGAAGCCGTGATGGAACACCAACTGGTATTACTCTGTTCTCTTCCAAGTATCAAACTTAGATAAACAATAGATTGGGCCTGGTATTCAATTGTGTAGAATTGTGCACTGTTTACATGGTGTGGATCATTCTTTCTTTCTTTTTAAAGTTGTTTATCCTCTTCCTTCAAAAGTTAGAAGAATCTCTTGGTCAAAACCCACACCCATAATACTTTCACCTGGGAAGAGAATAGTACTCTAGGCCACCAGGCAATGTAAAATGTGTATCAATTAATGCAACGACTGGACCAACCTCTTTTTCTGCATTAGAGTTGCGCTATGGCCTCTTGGTTGTCTCTGCCTCGCTCAATATCTAGAAGTAAGCCTGCAGTGACATATGACAAAGTCACTCATTTTCCAAATTGAAGAAATTCAACGTTGCATTTCGTTATTGATGGTCTTGCTCCTCGGCTCTAGTTTCTTGAAGGAAAGGTATCTCAGCATGGTGGATTCTAATTTGTCATTGCTTCAAACATGGTAGAAATGGTATCTTTAACGATCTAAAAGTTTTGGCACTTAACTACCAGTTGTGAACATAATGGTGACATGGTGTGATTCGTTGTCATGTATATGAAATTGCTTGGTTGTCGACCAATTTTCTGCAGTAAAGAAAGCAGCTGAGTTATTGACTTGAATTCAGGTTTTGATATTTTTGGTTTACTGGATATTGTCTATGAACAGGCAGTGAAGGCAAGACTGAGATGCAAGCCAGTCATACTTCTGCTGAGGTAAGTGTAGCTCCCAACAAGACCTCTGTTGCAACTGTCACTCCTGGTAGTGCTTCTGGAAATTTGGTTGGAAGTGTTGTTTCTCCGGGCATGGCCCCAGAATTGGAGCTCAGGAACACTAGTAATATCAATACCAAGACAACTGTCCCACAGTCCTGTTCAGTATTACCTTCTGAAGCATGGATGCCGGTATAGTCTATGAATGGTGTTATATTATTTTTTCATTTTTATTATACCAAGTATTGCCTTCTTTTTCCCCTGGATAAAGATGTCTAAAATCTTTTGAAAATCTGGTAATGTTTGTTTTATATTGCTCAGAATGAAAGAGAGCTGAAACGAGAGAGGAGGAAACAGTCCAATCGTGAATCAGCTAGAAGGTCCAGGTTGAGGAAGCAGGTTTGGGAATCTGAGCTCTTTTACGCTTTTAGAAGTTTCATATTGTCGGTCCGAACCACCTTTTAGCATGTACACATTAACTGAGGTTAATGTTTTGAAACACTCTCTACAGGCCGAGACTGAGGAACTTGCACGTAAAGTTGACTCCTTGACCGCTGAGAATACAGCAATAAAATCTGAATTAGGTCGATTGACAGAAAACTCAGATAAACTGAGGCTAGAAAATGCTAAATTAATGGTACATCCATCTGCAACTCTCGTGGTTTTTACTTGCGTTAAATTTTATTTTTCCATTTCTGTTTTACTGTCGCTACAGCTTGTAATTGTTTTTAATGTAAACAGGAGAAACTGAAAAATGCTCAATTAGGACAGACAGAAGAGATCATTTTGAACAGAATTGAGGACAAGAGGTCCCTGCCTGTTAGTACAGAGAACCTGCTGTCAAGGGTTAACAATTCAGGTGCGGTTGAGCGGAGCACCGACGAAAAGAGCGACATATACGAGAACAGCTCAAACTCTGGTGCCAAGCTGCATCAACTCATGGACACAAGTCCAAGGGCAGATGCCGTGGCTGCTGGCTAACCCAAGGAGCCACAGCATTACTGCAGTTCCTTTTTTTTTTTTAATTTATTTTTCTAATTAATCATGTGGTTTTGGCAATATTACAAGCCCAGAATTACTGCTAACTGTGAGCAGAAGAATGAAACAAACATCTGAACAGGAATGGTACCCTTGAAACCGAAGACTAATTTTTTACTTGTAAGTTAGCCTTTTCATGGCAAAACTGATGTAATTTTATGAGCATTCAGAGTGCGTGGAAAGCCACTGAAGGTAATGTACATTGAAGTTTAGAAATATAGTTGGTGAAAGCGTGTGAACCTTTCATATGTATTCTGTAGTAGTTGTGCAATTCTATTAACTAGTGATTTAATATAAGGTTTGGATGTCCTTTTTTTTTTAAATTTTAATTTTATTCATTTTCTCTGTTTTAAGTCCCCGGCAAGAAGCAAGTTGGTAGAGCAGGGCTAAAAAAAGCCAGTTAATGGAACTGGATTTTTTTTTTTATATATATATTTTTTGTATTGGACAGAATTTGGTCATTCTGTCTTATGACCAACTGATCCAAATAGATATGAGTGTGCTCTCGACTTTCTTATTAAAAAAAAATGTAAAAATAATGTGAGATTTTTATTTAAAAAGTAATTATTAGGTAGTCTTGAAGTACATATATATATATTTTATAAAATATAAAATATAAAATAAATAATAAAATCTAGTAATTATTAGGTAGTCTTGAAATACATATAAAATAAATATTACAATTTACGCATTCTCGTCGGTTTAAATTTTTTCGAGAAATAGTGATATCACAACGCACAATTGTTGGTAGGGCCGTCGCTGCTGCCACTTTGGGTTGGGTTGGGATTGGTAGTGTTATAGAGTGCAGATAAATAACCGGAATCACCAAATTGTTGGTAGGATCGCTGCATCTTTGGGTTGGGAACTTGGGATTGTATCTGATAGAGAGATAAGAGGAGATGCGACTCGACAGACGTGAAACTTTTTGTCCAAAAAGTAGTTTTTTATTAATGGCTCTGGGGAAGGGGAAGGTTAGTTTCAGTTGCTCTTTTCATTGCATATGGCTGTTCTCCAAAGATGATAAATAGCTGGAAACCATCATATAAATCATTACTTCTCTCCTCCGTATGACTTTGTATTCTAATTTCTAATGTGCCTTTAAAAAAAAAATTCTTCTTTTATTTCTCAACATGGTGACAAAAATAAAGACACTTTTTGCTTGTTGAGATATTGCAATTATTATGATGATAAGGATGCTGTGAACCTCTATCTTATCGTTTAATTGTTTCTCATTACATCCTTTGCCAATTTAGAGTATTGATATTGTATCTATCATTAGATTTATCAAATATAAATTTAATATTTTATCTAAAATAATTTTATATTAGACTCACAAAAAAGTATTAATTTAAACTTCGAATTATAGTATTTAAATATTATCATTTATATTTGAAGAGTTACTATTTATCTGTCTAAATATTTTTTTATTACTTTTTAATATGTTTGTTAGATAAATAAATTATAAATGTATTTGTTAGTTTCATAAATTGTATATTATATATTTATATTATTATTTTAATAAATTTAATGATAAATCCAATTTAGAATTATGAATGCAAATGTGTTGGATTTCTATTAAATTAGTACTTTCCATGCATCAAATTTAAAAAAAAAAAAAATTGATGTAGCCATGCAATGCCGGATCTATCAAAATTTCTAGAACTAATTATTCACATTTCAAACTAATTATTTAATATGTTATTCTTCTTATTTTTTCCTCCTTTTTCTCTTTTCACTTTATTAAAAAATATTATTATATTATTATTTTGATGAATAAAATGATATATCCAATGTATAGTTATGAATGTAGAGATATTGATTTTTTATTAAACTTATATTTTTTATTAAATTTTAAAAGAAACTTTGATAGATTGATATGTCTGGCTATGAATTTGAGGTATAAACGAATGATTTCTAGAACCGAGTTCCAAATAATTCCCAATCTGTAATGCCATATATTCTGATTGCAATGCCACCTAAATCTTAAAGGGGTCCTAGGTCTAGTACGGGTATTAGGGTATTTTAGAAATATTTCATTATTATTTATTATTATTTAATACTATTATATATTTAATTATTATTATTATTTCACTATTATTTGCTGAATATCTTACTCAACACACAAACACAGCTTTAGCTCGCACACTTTTTTCCAACTCCAAGTACAAATCCAAGGGTGATGATGACACTAGAAAGTGAACCGAGAACGGCGAGAAGGTCCATCCTCTTGCGCTAACTTTTGCAAGTCAAGCCCACTCCAACTTTGTATGCAGGGCCGATGAAGTCCGCGGTTCATGGTAGCCCACAGTGAACTGCGGTCCACAGAATAGCAACATGTGGCCGTAAGTTTTTTAAGAGTTTTTTTACTCATTAATCCCACACTCTACACACTTATTAAAGAAAAATAAGTATAAAAAAGTAAAAAGTAAACGCATGTCTATAATATAAGATTGCTAAGTAGAATTTTTTTTTTTTTTAACAATACCATATACTAGAATCTCACTTTTAATATTTAGGGTGGCAGTTCGTATTTGTCAATTATGTTAAGTAATGAATATTAGACTATATTAATTAATATAAACACGACAAGTTTTATTAAATAAATCAAAATCTAAAATTCTGACATGACGTATAGAAATGTTAGGTAATGCAACAAGACCTGCTTAACTTGCTCAGTAATGAATTTTTATTGAATTAACCTAGACACAACTCATTTAGCCCGTTTCAACCCGCTTCAACTAGTTGAGCTGAGCTGAACCATATATCTATTTTGTAACTCAATTAATATAGAATTTCATATAGGAAAATGATAATAAGACTACCAAATATATGTCCATCAAATGTGCCCACTCATAAACAATATATAATATTTAGGATAACTATATAAATAACTCAAAATTACAAGACTTGTGATAAAATATTTTATTATTAATATCCAAATCAATAATGTATAAGAAAATTAAAATTTTCATAAAATAAAATTACCTATTTACAAAAAAAAAAAAAAAAAAGCTTGAGATATTAGGTAGTCAAATACTTTTTTTTTTTAATTTTTTTTATAGGGAAACAAACTTCATTCATCAACAATGAAACTACAAATGAGCATCATGCCAAATGGATTCGGTTACAACTTGGGGATAAGATCCTCACCAAATCATTAGGTCATTAAGATGAAAAGCATGTTTTGCTAAATAGAGTGCAACATAATTGCAATTACGTCTTTCAAACTTAACGGAAACATGTGGAAATCTCATCAAAAGCCTTTTAATCTCCATGACCACATTTTCCCAAATACTCCTGCTATTGAATTTATTTCTTGTACAGCTAGTAGGGAATCGGATTCCACTTCCAGACAATAAATTCCAAGTGGTAAGCATATTTGTAGACCTCTTAGTATAGCCAGCAATTCAACCTACATCGGATCATTGATAGAAAAACTTTGGTTTGCTAGCCGTGGCTTTGTCATCTCTAAGCACAATCCCTAGCCCCGAACGATTCTGATCATGAAAAAGTGCTGCAGCTGTTTTTAAATTCGTAACACCAGGTTGAGGTGGATGCCATTTAAGCTGGGTTGTAACCTCTGTTCTGTTAATTCCTGTGCTTTGTTTGTGTTCATAGCAGATTGATAAAGCATTATCCACTACTACTTCAAGACTGATCTTCTTATTCTCAAAGAGAAATTGAATCCTGCTATACCAAATATCTCAGAAATAACTGAACAGACTTTCTAATTCTCCCTCTTTCTTTCTTCTAATTACTGAGTCCACGATCTGAAGAATATTCTTTGAAATATCCTCATAGTTCAGATACTCAAACTGGGACTTCAAAACTGCTTGTAATCTTGGGCAGTATATTAACGGATGATTAATGTCTTCATCCTTAGAACCACACCATTTGCAGGTTGCTTCTGCTATAACTTGATGAGATTTCAAATTTTTAAGAGTTGGAAGGCTATTTTGACAAACCCTCCATGAGAAAATATTTACTCTATGCGGCACTTGTAATTTCCATAAGCATCTCCATCTTTTTTGTTGTACATCACCATAAGAAACCTCTCCTCCCTTAGTTTTATCATTCAGCTCCTTGAAAAACCGATAAGCACCATTCACTGTAAAGCATCCATTTCTTTCCTTATTCCATATCAGGCAATCTGGTCTTCCATCATATGGCAGCATGAGATTTAATACCATATAGGCTTCAAAAGGACAGAAACAACTCACAACTCTATCCATGTCCCACTGGTTTGTATCTTGATCAATTAAATCAGCAACCTTCCATTGGCGTCTGGCGTTGTGTATCAGTAAGTTGATCAGAAAGTATGGCTAGCTTGTGATTTGGCAACCAGTAATCAGACCACACATTAATAGCCTTTCCGTCACCTACTCTCCATATGCATCCTTTCAACATATCAGCCTTTGTCTCCCATATTCCTCGCCACGCATAGGATGGAACTGCCCTCAATTTTGCTTTTAAAAAACCAGCATTTGGGAAATATTTTGCCTTAAAAATCTTATGAAGGAGTGAGTCGTCTTCTTTTATAATCCGCCATCCTTGTTTTGCTAGAAGTGCTTTATTGAAAATGCCCAAATTTCTGAACCCCAATCCTCCTTTGCATTTTGGTTGACAAAGTTTATTCTAGCTCATCCAATAGATTCTGTTTTCTTCATTCCTCTACCCCCACCAGAATTTTGCTATCATATTCTCCATTTCAGTGCATAAGACTTGGGGGAATTTCAAGCAACTCATTTGATATGTGGGAATTGAGAGTGCAACTACTTTTATGAGGACTTCTTGCCACCTTGTGACAATATTTTCTCTTTCAAGCCCTTTAGTTTCTGCCATAGCTGTGCTTTCACCTCCTTGAATGCTCGTGATTTGTTTTTGCCAACCATTGGAGGAAGACCAAGATATCTATCATAATTTTGACAGTGCTGAACACCCCATATCCTCATAATTTCTTCTTTGACAGAATCTTCTACATTGCCACTAAAAATCATTGAAGTTTTTTACTTACTAACTTGTTGGCCAAAGGCTAATTCATATCTCTTCAAAAGTTGGAGAATCTTGGCATTAGTCATTGTATCCGCTCTACAAAATAAAGCACCTTCATCGGCAAACATCAAATTATTAACTTTGGGCGCACTTCTTGCCACTTTAATACCTTCCACTATCTTATCAACATTTACTTGATTCAATAAAGAAATTACTCCTTCAGTGCAGAGTAAGAAAAGATAAGGGGAAATGGGATCCCCTTATCTTATCCCTTGACTTGGGAAAATTAGTCCTTTGGGTTCTCCATTCATCAAAATGGAAAAGGAGACACTTTTAACACACATCATAATCAATTATATCCATTTCATACTAAAACCCATCTTTAACATAACTGTTTTCAAAAAATTCTATTCCAACCTATCATAGGCTTTACTAATATTGAATTTCAGTGACATAAACCCCCTTTTTCCTTTTCTATTCTTCCTAATGAAATGGTACATTTCATAAGCCACAAATACATTATTAGAGATAAGATGTCCCATAACAAATGCAAATTGAGACTAGAAAATTAAATTAGGCAGAATACATTTTAACCTATTCGCAATGACTTTGGAAGTCAATTTATACACCACATTGCAGAGACTAATCGGTCTATAATCTGATACAAACCCAGGCTTTTTTTTCTTTGGTATAAGGGTCACAAAAGTATGATTTAAAGATGCAGGGAACGAACTAGTATTAAGAGCATTCAAAACAGCCCTGGTAACGTCATCACCAACAATTGACCAATATTTTTGATAAAATAAAGGGGCCATATCATCCAGGCCAGGCACTTTAGTAGGAAGCATTTCCTTGAGTGCTACTTCAACTTCTTCATCCATAAAATCTTTCTCAAGTTGTACCTTCATCGACTCAGAAATCCGTCTTCTTAAGTTATCAAGAAACTGCATATCTCTACTGGTTCTGGTTGTTGAAAACAGGTCCTGAAAATATTTGAGGATTTCTACATCTTGCTCTACATCCATATGCCATACTCCAGCATTGTCTTTAACCCTCTTAATTAGATTCTTTACCCTTCATCGAAACGCTTTATGATAAAAAAAACTTGTATTACGGTCTCCTTTTAACCATGCTACTCTTGATTGCTACCGCCACATAATTTCCCCCCTCTCCAACCATTTGTTCATCTCTGCTCTAGCCTCTTTAAATTCCTCCATAGTGTGCCTTCTCATGACATCATTTTGTATATATTACATAATGAATATTCTTCAGCTACAAGTCGTCTAACTCAAGCTGCAAGTCGTCCAACTCAAACTGCAGCCATATTTCGATTTCCATCATATGCTTAGTCTGGAAAGGGTTAATTTGTATATATTGTCCTTTTCTTCATTATTATTGTCTTTTTTAATTATTTGTATATACATTCTAGAAGCTTTCCTTTTGTAACAGAATATGGTTAGTTTGTTAGGCATAAATGTATATATTTAGCTCTTTACTGTACATTCAGATACACGATTATAAACAGAGGAATATATTTATCTTTAATTTCCTTCATCTCCTTCGTGCACAACTCTCTGCCTTGCCCTTTTTCTACACTAAACCTAACATAGTATCAAGAGCTGAGAGTGCACCTTCCATGGAGGATTCCCTCAGTTTATATGATTCCTCTTCCCCTCCCACCCAACCCTCAGTTCATTTTGGCCATCCCTCAACCAACAACCATGCCGTAAACCTAACCAAATACTCAACCTCACAGACTCTAGCAACCCATTTCGCCTAGACACTAACGACAACCCCGTCGTGCTTTTAGTCACAGATCTCCTTACTAGCGACAACTATTCCACCTGGTCGCGAGCGATGTGTAGAGCACTTCGCACGAAAAACAAGTTGGGCTTCATCTCTGGCTCGATCCCTAAATCCGCTAACCCAGATAACCTTCTCTTCGATCTATGGGTACGCTGCAACGATATGGTGGTTTCCTGGCTACAAAATTCCATCAGCCCTTCAATCAAAACTAGCGTGGTCTTTGTTGATGACACCCGTGAGATTTGGCTCGATCTTGAGGATCGATTTTCTCATCAAAATGGATCTCGAATTTATCAGCTCAAGAAATCTTTGGCTAGCCTCCTCCAAGAATCAGACATTGTAAGTGTTTATTATGGCAAGTTAAAAACTCTATGGGATGAGTTATTGATTTATGATCCTATTCCTGTTTGCACATGTGGTTCCATGAAAACACTTTCTGATCGTTATCAACGTGATTCTGTTTTACAATTTTTGATGGGGTTGAATGACACCTATTCCCCTGTTAGGGACCAGATTATGCTTCTCGATCCATTACCCCCACTAACCAAAGTATTTTCTCTTATCCAACAACAAGAATGCCACTACCAAATGGCATCTGTCTCTCCCTCCCCTGATTCCATGGCTTTTGCCATCAGACAACCCTATCCCAATCCCACCAAGTTCCCTTCTCAATCCAGATCCAAGTGAGACAGAGCTTACTGTACCTGTTGTAAGATCTCTGGTCATACGTTTGAGACTTGTTTCAAAACTAGTAATGCTAAGGCACCTATTTGTTCTCACTGTAATATGTCTAGACATACGATGGAGAAATGCTACAAACTTCATGGCTATCTACCTGACCACAAATTGTTCAATAAATCCCAAGGTTCCTCTACTCTTGTTGCTCAATCTGCTTCTGATCCAGAGGCTGACAGTGATACTCGAGTGGGTCTTACCAAGGCTCAATATTAGCAACTCATGGCTTTACTCCAACCTCGGGAGCTTTCCCCTGCTGTTCAACCTTCTGCTAATCAAATTCAATCCAATTTTCCACCAACTTCGACTCCTCACATTTCTGGTATATCTCTTTGCTTATCCGCCAGCACACACTCAACTTTCTCCTCTCAAAATGCCCTTTGGATTTATTGATACAGGTGCAATAGACCACGTGGTCTGTTGCCCCTCTTTGTTGACCACTGTCACAGCCACCATTTCTCACTCAGTCCGATTACCAAATGGGACAAATGTCCCTATAACACACACAGGCACAGTTCAGTTAACCAACACCATTCTCCTTACTCATGTTTTACGTATTCCATCGTTTAAATTCAATTTGGTTTCTACCAAGAAATTGACAGCCACACTCACCTATTGTCTAGTGTTTTTCTCTGATTTTTGCCTCATACAGGACCTTCTCTCATGGACAACGATTGGGAAGGGTGAAGTGAGGAATGAACTTTATTAATTGATTAATACTACTGTCACTCATTCTGCTCTAGTCACCACACTTCAGCCATCAACCAAGAACTTCATTACAGCTTATGTTACTAGTTCTCATAATGTTACTGACCTATGGCATTGTCGCCTAGGTCATCTTTCATTTCTAATTTTACATATGATAATAGATCCTATTCTACGAGACCATATTTCTGCTATTAATACAAAACCATGTTATATTTGTCCATTAGCAAAATTTCATAGACTTTCTTTTTCTCACAGCACACATAAAACAACCAAACCCTTTGAAATGGTGCACTGTGATCTCTGGGGACCAAGTTCAGTCCCTGCCTATGATGGTTCCCTTTATTTTCTCACCATAGTTGATGACTTCACTTGAAGTACATGGCTCTATCTCCTTCACAACATAGCATAAACCAGAAAAAATATTGAATCATTTGCCAACATGATTGAAAGTCAATTTGATCTCAAAATTGAAATTCTAAGAAGTGACAATGGCAAAGAATTTCAAATGTAAGAATTCTTCAACACAAAAGGTATCATTCATCACACTAGTTATGTTGCCATACCCCAATAAAATGGGGTTGTGGAAAGAAAACATCAACACATACTCAATGTTTCTAGAGCCTTAAAATTTCAAGTCAACATTCCTCTTGAATTTTGGAATGACTGTGTGCTAACAACCACATACCTCATTAATAGAACCCTTAGCCCTTTACTTAACAATAAAACTCATTTTGAAATTTTATTTAACCATCCACTCTCTTACTCTCACTTGAGAGTTTTTGGTTCCCTTTGCTTTGCTTCCACCCTACATCAAGATAGAAAGAAATTTAATCATAGAGGTCGCATGGGCATCTTTCTCGGGTACCCTTTTGGCACTAAAGGCTACAAGCTTCTTGACCTTGAGTCCCGAACAACATTTATCTCTCGAGATGTGCTCTTCCATGAGACCATTTTTCCATTCCACACCATAAATACACATACCTCCACTACCTCCCCTAACCCCACTTTTGTTTTTACACAACCCCTACCCGATACACTTGACTTTCCCCTTCACTCTCCCACTTCACCACCTGCCCAACCTCACCATACAGCCACCCCTTCACCATCACCTATTCTCCCCCCCTCAACCATACCTGACCATTCTCCCTCCACATCTTCTCCCATGCCTTCACCTATTTTTTCCACCCCCACTACCTCATATCACCCTCCTCTACAAAAGTCTACCAGATTGAGGAGAGCACCACAGTATTTGTAAGAGTTTCATAGCAGCCAGACCTCACTTTTAGCTCTTTCTCAGTTGCTGTCCATTTACATACCTGGTAATCACTGTTCTCTTGCTAATTTTTTTATCTTACCAGAAATTTTCCTCTGCTTTCACTACTTTTTCCACATCAATTTCTACTATTTATGATCCCTTCACTTACAAACAAATTATGAAACATCTTGATTGGTGTCAAGCCATGGAAGTTGAGTTGTTAGCTTTAGAACAAAACCATACTTGGATCATCACTGACTTAGCTCTTGGAAAAGAGCCTATTGACTGCAAAATATGTCTACAAGACCAAGTTTAATGCTGATGGGTTTGTAGAACGCTTGAAGGCAAGACTTGTAGCGAATGGATTTACATAACAAGAAGATATAGACTATACTGAGACATTTTCTCCAGTAGCTAAGCTTGTCACTGTGAGAGTATTACTGTCAATTGCTGTTGTCCATGGCTGGTCCCTTTTTCAGTTTGATGTCAATAACGCATTTCTCTATAAAGATTTGAATGAAGAGATTTATATGTGCAAACCACCCAGTTACACCAAAGGGGGACCCAACCAAGTTTGTGAACTCCTCAAGAGTCTCTATGGCCTTAAACAAGCATCACAACAATGGTACTCTAAATTCTCCTCTTCACTCATTGCCTTTGATTTTCATCAATCTAAAGCTGATTACAGTTTATTTACTAAATTAGATGCACCTTTTTCATTGCCCTTCTAGTTTACGTAGATGATATTATTGTTATTGGAAATTGTGCTTCTTCTATCGCATCTCTTAAATGTTTTCTCAACACTCAATTTAAAATCAAAGATCTTGGTTGTTTGCGCTACTTTCTTGGCTTGGAAGTTGCTAGATCCTTCAAAGGGATTCACTTATGCCAAAGAAAGTATGCTTTGGACATCTTGGCAGACTCTGGTACCCTTGGCAGCAAGCCACTTCAGCTGCCTCTTGAGCAGAATTTCAAACTTAGCAAGACTACTGGAGTTCCCCTCTCAAACTCGAGCACCTATAGACGACTTATAGATTGTTTGCTGTACCTCACAATTACTAGGCTGGATATATCCTATGCTGTCTAGCTCTTCAATCAATTTATGAATCATCCCACCACCTCACACTTAGCCACAGCCCATAAGGTACTTCAATATATTAAAGCTGCCCCTGGCCAAGGCATATTACTTTTCTCATCTTCCAAGCTTCAAATCAAAGTTTTTTGTGACTCAGATTGGGCATCATGTTCTGACACACGTCAAAGTGTCACTTGGTATTGTGTGTTCCTTGAGAATTATCTGGTTTCTTGGAAATCCAAGAAACAATTGGTTGTTTCTCGTTCCTCAGCTGAAGCCGAGTATCGCTCTATGGCCACTACATGTTCTGAAATTACTTGGCTTCGTTATTTGCTCATTGATCTTCAAGTTCCTCATCTACAAGCTGCATTACTTTACTGTGACAACCAAACAGCTCTCCATATAGCTGCCAATCCATTTTTTCACGAAAGAACGAAACATATTGAGTTGAATTGCCACCTAATCGAATACAAGATTCAAGAAGGACGCATTACCATTGCTCACATTGCATCAAACAGTCAGCTGGCTGATATTTTTACAAAAGCTTTACCCTCATATCTTCTATGACAACACTTATTCAAGATGGGAATATTGAATCTCTATTCTCCATCTTGTGGGGGGCTATTACATAATGAATATTCTCCAACTACAAGTCGTCTAACTCAACCTGCAAGTCGTCCAACTCAACCTGCAGTCATATCTCAATTTCCATCAAATGCTTAGTCTGGAAAAGGTTAATTTGTATATATTGTCCTTTTCTTCATTATTATTGTCTTTTTTAATTATTTGTATATACATTCTAGAAACTTTCCTTTTGGAGCAGAATACGGTTAGTTTGTTAGGCATAAATGTATATATTTAGCCCTTTACTGTACATTCAGATACAAGATTACAAACAGAGGAATATATTCATCTTTCATTTCTTTCATCTCCTTTGTGCACAGCTCTCTGCCCTTTTTCTACTCTAAACCTAATAGTATAGCTTCCAGGTTTGTCTTTACTTGTTTTAGCTTCTTATTAACATTTCTGCATCTCGCTCTGCATCCATATGCCATACTCTAGCACTGTCTTTAACCCCCTTAATTAGATTCTTTACCCTTCATCGAAACGCTTTATGATACACAAAAACTTGTATTACAGTCTCCTTCTTTTAACCATAATACTCTTGATTGCTACCGCCACATAATTTCCCCCCTCTCCGGCCATCTGTTCACCTCTGTTCTAGCCTCTTTAAATTCCTCCATAGTGTGCCTTCTCGTGACATCATTCTGTATAGCTTCCAGGTTTGTCTTTGCTTGTTTTAGCTTCTTATTAACATTTCCAAACTTGCTTTTATTCTAAGTCTGAAGATGCTCTCCACAAATCCTGATTTGCTTCATCACAATATCCATTCTTCTGCTACCTTTACTGCCATACCAAGCTGACTCAATCACTTGTTTACATTCACCATCTTCAACCCACATAGCCTCAAATCGACAAGGCCTCCCTCTCCTTGTAGCCATTTCTTCAAGATGTAACTGGAGAACTAACGGTATATGGTCCAAATAAGCATTAGACGCATGCTTCACTTTAGCCATTGGATATGAATTCTTCCATTTGAAGTTGGCTAACCCACGGTCTAGCCTTTCCAAAATGCATTGATCGCCCTCTCTCCCATTACACCACGTAAAAGGTGCCCCTTTGAACCCCAAATCAAGTAGCTCATAATCATCGATCACTCCCCTGAACGCAACCATCTGACTTTCTGTTCTATCTCTTCCTCCTATTTTTTCGGATAAACTAAGGGCCTCATTGACGTTCTCAAGGAGAAGCCATCCTTGTTCTCAAGGACCTTTCAATTGTCTGAGTAAACTCCACATTTCATGTCTGCTATTATGTTCCAGATGTCCATAAACCCCTGTTAAATCCCAGGGCTTATGATTTATTTTGCAATCCAGGATTGTTGAATGTATATGATGCCGAGAGAAACTTTTGATAGTCACTTGGACTTCTTTCTTCCAATAGAGACTGAGTCCTCCACTTCTTCCTTCACAGCTAACTGAGAAGCAATTCGCAAAACCCAATTTATACTTCAAATGAACCATTGCCCTTTCATGTAGTCGAGTCTCCTGAAGAAACAAGACCATGGGATTTTCATCTCGTACAAGATCGACGAGAACTCGAACTCCCTCTGGGTTCCCAAGCCCACGGGAGTTCTAACTAAGGACGATCATTGTTCTCGGCAGGACTGCTCAACAGCCTCTGCCGATAACAAGTGGTAGCAATCACTCACCCCCATAATATCCTTCCCTTCATTACTAATGCCTTTACCACTCTGAATTTCTTTGTTGTTGCAGGTGCTTGGGAAAGACCTCTCACTTCTCTCTTGTGCCCTATCAATTGTGACGTTGGAGGAGTAATCTCAGAAGTTCGGGATCGTTGTTACCAAGTCATTCTGTTGGCCTTTCGCATTTTCGGACTGGGTTGATTGTGGGCTGGTCTCAAACAAGTGTCTAGGTCAGATTGTTTAGTACGTGAGCTAGGGCCTATGGAATTGGATTGGTTCTTCGATGGATTTGAAAATCCGTTGTAGTTGTCATCTCCCTTGATTACCTCCTCCTCAATCCCGCAACTTTCCTTCTCACCCAAAATCTTATCCAGACCCTTTAATTCAATATTTTTCGTTTCCAAAACTGTTCCTTTTGTAACGTCTTTTGATTCTCGCCTAAGATTCCGCTACCCATAACTGATCTCTCAGCATTTTTTCTAGCAAAATTATCGTGAGATCCTAACCCTCCTCCGGCAGCCATTGTTCATGACAACTCATCCACCAGCATTTGTGTTTTTTTCGATGAGCTAATACTCGAGTGAGGAAAAGATCGAAATCTTCGATTAAGAGTATCCGCGCGAAGCCAACTGCCATATTGTTTGGTAGACTCTGTGGTATTCTTTACTGAGCATCTTGAAGATTCATGAACAATCTGTCCACAGTGCAAGCAAAACCATGGAAGCTTTTCATACTGTATAGGTGCCCGTCGCTTTTCGCCTTTTACCATTACTGTCCTTCCTCTAGCCAGTGGCTTCCTAAGATCTAACAAGATTTTGACTCGCAGCAATACACCCTAGCCCACGTCGTTAGCATCAACCTCTACATCCAGGGCTCACCCGAGTGAATTTCCCAACTTAATGCCATAATCTTTGGCCATTCCCATAAATGGCAAATGGTGAATTGCACCCAGAAAGCAACCTTATCGAATTGCATATCGCACACATGAGTGTAACCATCAAACTTAGTCATCACGAACATATTTCCATCAAATAACCAAGGTCTTCCAACTTCCACTCGAGCTCTGTTGGCATGGGTCGCAAATGTGATGTTAAAAGTATTGTGGCTCATCTCAATAAAACCAATAGGTTTACTAAGTCGCCAAATCTTGGCCATGGTATTTTCCACCATAGCTTGAATTAGGAATTCATTTTAGGGCGTCAAATAAAATTAAAACTATAAAAAAAAAAGTTGTGCTATTTTTATATAATTTAAGTTATAAATCTTACATATATTTAAAGTTGTGAGCTTTTTTAAATTAATATATTATGATTGTTTATATGTTCTGTGCAAGCATATACTTGTTGAAATATATATAATTTATATTTGATTGTTGTAGTCTTTACTTGAAATATGTATATACTATTAATCTGTTATTAAATTTTGTTAATATATATATATATATATATACATAATATCTATGTTTATATTTATATGCTCCAAAACTTTGAAATTACAATAAACTTTAAAATATGTAAATTGTAAGTTTAAAATTAAACTTATAAGTAATTAATCTATAAGATCAAAATAATTTTATAGAAGAAGCCAATATAATTTTTAGAAAAATGGCCAATATAAAACTATATAAATAACATCTATTAAATCATAAAAAACTAATATATATATATATATATATTTCAAAATTAATATATATTATAATTAATTTGTATTAATAATATAAAAAAATCATTAATCCTATTAAGAGACAATGAGGGAAGGGGGGCCATGGCCCCCCTGCCTTTTAATAGCTCCGCTGTTGGCTTTTTCAATCTTTCTCTCGTACCAAATTTTACCTATCAGATTTGGATCACATTTCCGTTGAATCTCAACAATGCCTTCCCCTTCAAGGGGAAACACTTTCTCTTATGGCTCATTCAACTGTAGATTTGTACACATCGCTTTGAAGGGTATCTATTTCAACTATCTAGATTACCTTTTGCACAAACGTACATTCACCACCTCTATTTCCAAGAGAGAGAAAATAGAGAGGAGCAGGGGCGGAACCAGAATTTTGTATTTGGGGGGGGCGATCGATAAAATATACAATAAATATAAATGTTATAAGGATGATCACCAGTGATAAAAATGTCATATTTTGTTATTAACGAGCTCTCTAGATGTATATTAATTTTCGAATTGTTCACGTCTTTTTCTTAAAAAAAAAATCAATTATTTTTAAGTACTTGCTCATATTTTTCTATGATTTAAGAAAAATTTATAGATTAAAAATAAATTTAAGAATTTTCTAATAAGTAATAATGTAATGCTGTTAAATTTTTAACAAATTATATCTCATAATCATACAAGTTAGACTGAAACTAAATAAGTGAATATAATCAATCAATTTTACAATTATATAAATTTATAATCAATTTTTTTATTAGTTTTTTTATTAAAATTAGACTGTTAGTTGAGTAACTGTAAGATTATATAAGTTGTAATTTGAATTTAAGTGAAATTAAAAGTTAGAATATAAATGGATATATATTAAGATTTAGACGAATAATTTTAATAAAAAAAATTTGGAGGGAGTAATTTTTATTTATTTTTAATTTGAGAGAGAATTTTAATTATATATATATATATATAATTATATATATATTTATTATAATTTAATTTTTTAAAAACCTTGGGGGGGCGGTAGCCCCCCCAAGGCCTAAGCTGGGTCCGCCCCTGGAGAGGAGACTCAACAATAACGGAAGCTATTTTTCACACTAACAATTTTCAAATACTATTATTAATACTACATCAAAATAGCAAAAAAAGAAAAAAAAACATATAAAACTAAAACTTTATAAATTTAAAAATAAAATTTATTCGTCCTATAACTTGTAAGGGTTGATTGTAGGTTATCATGCAATTAACATACTTATTAATCATATCTGATCAAATCATGTCAATCCATTTTTAACAAAAAGTCCATTTATATCCGTTTCGATAAAAAATAAAAATAACTATATCAAACTTAAACCCGTTTAGGTCATCTATTATCATTCTTAAATTTTCCCTCATTTAGTTAACGTAACACTATTTACTTCTGTTAAATCAATTTTGGACGTATTTACTTCCGTCAAGCCAACAAAATAAAACGAAAATAGAAAATAGCATAATATATGGTTTGTGCTGCTATGTTATTCAAATTTATGATCGATTTGGTGCGTCTTTAATATAAATTATAATTTTTTTTTTATCTTCTCTTGTAAATATTTTTTTAAGAAAATCAACGTACTAATAATTATTCTTTAGTTATTAAATAAAAATATTTAATATATATATATATAAGCGATCAAATGGAAAATATATATTTAAACGATATAATTTTGTTTTCCATATATAGGCCGATAATGTATGAGTTATATTTAAGTTCTGTGTCCCACACACTCATGTTAATATGATTTAAAATAATTCAAAATTTATCGATTAACATTTGAGTTATGATGGGATAAGAATTACTCCTAAAAGATAAGATTAAAACTTTATATCTTTTATTATAGTTAGACACAAACTTTTAAATTTCTTGACGGTCGGAAGATCTATAAATAGTACTGAGAGATTTAAGGGTTCTTACCTATAATATTAGAGTGCCTTTAACTATCGAAAGACATTTATGAGATAAATTTGTTAAAATAATCATTTTCTTATAGTCAGATTATTTCTTTATCAATCAGATGGAAAAATGTACGTCTATCTTTATCATTGTTTTATTAATGTGGATCATAGAAAATCAAAAATATGTTTATTAATATTATGTTAAATATCTAACATGTGGTATCAGATATGCAAGTTATAAATTTTTTTATGATCTCAATAAAATAAGCAGAATAAATATTTTATACCATATGTGATTTTGTATATACGATTTTATCACATTCTGTGAAACACAAAAAATAAATACCTGTTTTGATCTAAAAGACAAATTGCGATTATATTCTCTTTTATCTATTATGTATTTGTTTTTCATGATAAGGATTTCGTCCTCGTCGTTTTGAATTTGTGCAAGGAAGAGAAACTTCTGCATGTATTGATGCGTCTCCTTGCTTGGATTTTACTTTGCTTTCCTCTATTTGTGTTGTGCAATTGTTGTAAATTTTCTTTCCCTTTTGTACTATGTTGCAATGGTAGAAAGAGTGTTGAGGGTTTCTGTGTTGAAAATTTGAAGGGTCCTGTAACTGTGAGCCGCCGTGTGGCTGTTTTGTGTAGCTGCTGGGCAAGGGCGTAGCGCCGTAGGTGGTGGCTCAACATGCGGTTGTAAAGGATGTGGCCGGCGGCACAATGGGACTGTAAAGTCTCGAATAGGTGCCGCCCTACCTATTTAAGGTTCTCATTGGACGTTGTGATAAAGATCGGCGCCAGGAGGAGGAGTTGAACTCCTCGCCGGTGTCTATGTAACAACGGCAGTGGGGTATCAAGCCCACTAGCCGCGGTGCTTGCAGTGAACAAAAAAAAAAAAAGTGAACATGACTTGCAGCTAGCGGCAAGGGGTGGACGGAGACCCATCGGTCCTCATCGCCAGCAACGCCCGTGGCCGTGGCTTATGTTGTGGCAGATTGTGTTCTGAAAATGGGCGGCAGCTGCTAGAGGATGAAGAAGACAATTTGGGTTTCTTTTTATTTCAGTATGGGTTGGGATATTGGGCCGGGTTGTTGGCTCTGGCCCAATTCAAAAAGAAAAGAAAAGAAGGGTAACGGGCTAAATGGGCCACTGCAACAACCCAGCCCAAACGAAAAAAAGGGGAAGGAAAGTAAGTTTCGGGCTTGAACAGTAGCCCGACCCTAAACTGGACCTTGACCATGAACCGGGTCTCGATCCATTGAACCGGTTTGGTTTGACTTGTATCGGACAGAATAAAATAACATTATTTTATTATTATTATTATTTTTTAAAAAAAAAAGTTTTGTATATTTACTCTCTCTTTATGCATATTATTGTTATACATGTTATTATTGGTATTTACATGTATTAGATTTTATTTTATAAGCATATTATTGTGTATTAAATTTATGCATGTTATTATTGTTAGACACATGAATTAAATTTCATACATGTTATTATCGTTATGTACATGTATTGATGAAAAGTTTATTAAATTTCTATAATGTTACTATTGTGATTTTTTTGTAAAATTAAATTTGGTTTAAAATGAAAATTTTTATGGATTTTTGCTATGATAGTATGAATACGTACAAATTAAAGCGGTTTTGTCTAAGAGATTGAAAATTTTAAGTGTGTCCATTGTGACCCTTCAATCTTTTATGGGAATTTTGAAATTCTGTTTAGGAAAGAATAATCTTTTCTGGGAACTTACTTAGTAGTATTATTTATATCTCTAATAAAATTCATCAAGGCGTTGAAAGGTTTTGATTAAAGTTTATTTTCTATGCATACTTTATTGTTGTGAAAATGTATGGAAATTTTATTAAATTATATAAATGTTATTATTGTTATCTACATGTATGAAAATTTTGTTAAATTTATATACATGTTATTATTGTTAAACATGTATGAATTGTTTATTTTAGCTCTAATTATCATACCATATATTATTGTTCATTCAATGTAGGGCAAATGATTACATCAAAATTAAAGAAAAGATTGGTTACCCAAAGTTACAAGATTTTCTTAATTTTGGTGATAAATAATTAAAACCCATAATAAGGTGGATATAATAAAGGAAACATTTTGTGTGTCAAGATCTCCTCCCAAAAGAAGATTTTGACGACACTACTAGTTCATCTATTAAAAGTAAGGTTGGAAGAAACACCTTGTGTGTCAAGATCTACTCCCAAAAGAGGGTCTTGATGACACTGTTAGTTCATTTATAAAAGTACGGTTAAAGAGAATACTTTGTATGTCAGAGTTTACTCCCAAATGAGAATTCTGATGATACAGCTAGTTCATCTACATAAGTTAATATCGGAATGAACATTTCGTATGTTAAGATCTACTCCTAAAGAAGGGTTTTAATAACACTACTAGTTCATTCATAATTGTTTAGATTCTGATTACAGTTTATAAGTGTCTAACTCAAAGCATTTATATAATAAATATTATTGCCAAATTACAAACTCTATGAATGAAAGTAGAGAAGTCTTTTGTAGTTCAATTTATTCTAAACTCATTGTCATCTTAGTATGGTCAATTTTAGATGCATTAAAATGCTATGGAATGTGAATAAATTGACAAGTAATGTAGTTTAGGCAAGTCTAAATTGAAACAAGAAGAACATTGTTTTGTTAATTTTGTGATTAAAGAAATTAGAAAGAAAATACATCATTATGGAAAAAAGAAAAGACCTAGACCATAGAAAGGAAAGAAACCTGTGAAAGTTAATCAGGTTTTGTATAATAGTAGTAAATGCTAAATTTATGGGAACTATAGGACACACGAAAGCTGAGTGTCATAAATGTAAGGTTTGATTTGAAAAGAAGGGTAAGTTATTTACCTTTGTATGTTTTGAATAAATCTTGTAAATGTTCCCACTAATTCTTGGTGGTTAGATTCATGTGCTAATGTTCATGTTTTCATAACCATGAAGGATACCTTATAAGCTAAACACTAAACTCTAGTTAGCATTATCTTTATAGAAAATAAGAATAAAGGTGAGGTTTTAGCCACTGAAACTTTTTGTTTAATTTTGAGTATCGACCATTGTTTAGATTGTCATAACAAAGTATATGTGCAATTTTGTGAGGCATAATTTGAATTTTCTATCTAAACTAAAAATCGATGGTTATTTTTTTTTATCGTTCCATAATGTTATTTTCAGCATATTTAAAATAACTTTTATATTGATTTTGGGTTTTTCTCTAATGGTCTTTATCGATTCTGTCTCGATAGTACGTTTATTAAAAATTCTTATATCCAGTACCATGAAACATTTTTTTGGAATTAAAATAAACTTGATGACTTGTGGCATAAAAGCTTGGGGCACATCTTTAAAGAAAGGTGTGTGTGTGTGGATTGCATAAAAGGAAAGCAAACCGAATATACTAAGAAATGTGCCACAAGAAGTAAAGAGTTTCTTGAAATAATTCACAGATATATGTGGATTATTCTCCACAGAATGCTTTGGTGGAGAAAAGTAAATTATCACCATTATAGATGATTTCACGTTTTAGATATATCTCTCTGTTATATGAGAAATCTCAAATTGTATCGGTACTTGAGAAATTTCTCATGAAAGTGAAAAGATAGTTAGATAAAAAGGTGAAAAATCATCAATTTGGATTGAAGTGGAGAATACTATGGAAAGTATAACGAATCAGGTTATAATCTAGGCCCATTCGCCAAATTTCTTGAACAGTATGACATTATTGCACACTACACGATGCCCGGAATGCCATAGCAGAATAGAGTTGCTGAAAGACGTAATTAAACCTTATTGGATATGATCAGAAGTATGATAAATAATTCTACCTTACCCAAATTATTGTGGGGTGAAGATATTAAGACGACAATATATATCTTCAATCGTGTTCCTAGTAAGGTAGTTCCAAAAACTCTTTTCAGCTATGGACTAATAGGAAACCAAGTTTGAGATATATGTATGTTTGGGGTTGTCTAGCTAAAACGAAACTTTACAAACCACATAAAAATAAATTGGATCTTAAAACTATAAGTGGTTATTTAATTGGTTATCCAGAAAGACCCAAATGGTACAAGTTTTATGTTCTAATCACAGTCCGAGATTTGTAAAAACAGGAAATGTTAAATTCATTAAACTTGGCAAGATCAGTAAGAGAATTGAATTCAGAGATGTGATTATTGAGGAAGTACGGGTAGATGTCCCTATACCTACATCCTCAAAAAAGATAATAGTTCATCTAATTGATTATCATGATAATACTATAGAACAAGTAAATGATCACCTATCTCAGAATGATAATATCATTAATGAACCAAATTCGGAGTCACCAGAACAGATTGTCTTGAACAAATCTCAAAGAGATCGGAGACCTGCCATTTCGACAGATTATGTGATGTATCTCTAAGAATCTGAATTTTACATTAGGACAAGTAAAGATCCATTAATGTTTTCACAAGCCATAGAGAGAAGTGATTCTGTAAATGGATCGATACCATGAAAAAATAGTTGAAATTCATGGATTAGAATCAAGTCTAGGATCTCGTTGAGTTGCTTAAAGGAAGTAAAAGAGTCGAGTATAAATGGGTCTTTAAGACCAAACGCAACTCAAAAGGCAATGTCGAATGACATAAGGTCAGACTTGTTACTAAGGGTTTTACTTAGAAAGAAGGTATTAATTACAAAAAGACATTTTATTTAATATCTAAAAAAGACTCATTTAGAATTATTATAGCATTGGTGGCTCATTATGATTTAGAATTACATGAGATGAATGTGAAAACAATTTTTTTAAATAAAAGTTTGGATGAAGTAGTCTACATGGAGCAGCCAGAGGACTTCTCAGATATGGGCAAAGATTATCTAGCATGTAGGCTTAAAAAATCGATATACGGGCCTAGGCAAGCTTCCCAATAATACTTAAAGTTTAACGATACCATTACTGCTTTTGATTTTAAAGAAAACAATGTTGATCGGTGTATATACCTAAAGGTCAGTGGGAGTAAGTTCATAATTTTGATCGTGTATGTTGATGATATCTTGTTGACTAGTAATGATCTTCACTTTCTTTATGAAATCAAGGTTTTTCTCTGTAGGAACTTTGAAATGAAAGATATGAGTGAGATATCCTTTGTGATCGGAATCGAAATTTTTCGAGATCGAAAACAAGAACTATTAGGATTGCCTAAAAAAAGTCATATAGAAAGAATTCTTGAGAAATTTGGCATAAAAGATCGTTCATTGTTGTAAATCAGTAAAGAGATTATTACGATGCCTGCAAGGAACTAAATATTGCCGGCTTATTTTCAAAAGAATTGATAGTTTAGAGGTAATTGGATATTCAAACTATGATTTTACTAATTGCTCTGAGTTTATGGTGTGCTTTGAGATCACAATATATTATTTATGGTTGAGAAAATTTATCTTAAGACTTGGAATTGTTGACTTATAGCCAAGCCATTAAGAACGTATGTCATCAAAGTATTTTTTTCTTCGAATGATAAGTATTTAATAAAATTTTAAATACTTAAATGTTAAGGAGAAAGTACAGAAACAAATATATCGATAACAATCGTATGTTAATGATTACTCTTTAAAAGGACATGTAGAAAAATTGGATTGTATGTTTATACCCATAATGTGAACATGATGAAGGGATAATTGATACACTAAGTATTTTGTTATTGGACATTAAAATATATTTATTATAGTTATTTCTGTTTTCTTATTTTTTCACTTAATATGTACATTGAAAGACGTTGATGAATGATGATAAACTAATATCTCAATAGACATGAATTGAAACTCAAATGCATTACTATATTAGCCTTGTTAACTTAAGTTATAAATGTTGTAGTACATGGAAGGAAATTTGTTGATTGTATAATAGAGGACCATCATGACTTGCATTAATAGCTGATTTGACAGCGATATTACAAAATTAGTAGCCTTAATTATATATAGGCTGATAATGTAAGATTTTTATTTAAATTTTGTGTCTCATACACCCATTTTGTTATGATTTAAAATAGCTTAAGACTTATCGGTTAACATTTAAGTTATGATGGGATAAAAATTACTTTTAAGAAATAACAATAAAATTCCATATCTTTAATTATAGTCAGACACAAACTTTTAGATTTCTTGATGGTCGGAAGTCTATAAATAGTACTGAGAGATTCAAGAGTTCTCACCTACAACATTAGAGTGTTTTTAGCCATCAAGAAACACTTATGAGGTAAAATTGTTAAGGTGATCATTCTCTCATAGATAAATCAATTATTTATCAATCAGATTGAGAAATGTACGTCTCTCTTTATCATTATTTATTATTATGGATCATAAAAAATTAATAATATCTATTTATTAATGTTATGTTAAAATATTTAACTGATAATGTATTGAAAAGTTTTGAAGTGTAGGCACATGTTGAAGGAATCAATCAATTGTAGAAATTTGAGAGGGTGCCGACTTTTATCCCTACCACAAAAAGGAGTACTATGGCTGTTCGATTTATTTATTTGTTGCGTCTTAGTGTAAATTGTATTTTTTATTTATTTATTTAAACCACTTATTTAAGCATGATACCTGATTTTTTTTTTACAAATTGGGTTTTACTATTCACAACTTATTTCGTATTTTTAACTCATTTCAACCATTCATTTCAAATTTCAATTCATTTCAACCACTCATTTTATTACTATTCATAACTCATCTCATCTCATCTCTGAATCCAAGCAAGTCCTAAACATTTAAAAAAAATAAAAATACCAAAACACTAATAATAATTTTTAATCAATATATAATTTTTAAAAAATTAAATGCATGAAGGATTAAAAAGTAACGTGAGGCTTTGATTAACCATTCCTTTCATCAATGTCGTGCATAACTGCCTGCTGCAACTCCATGTGATTTTCAACCCTCCTTCTGTTTGACCTTTTCAAGAACGTGCATGTTTTCCCATTAATTTCACTAGAGTGGCCCATTTCCAAATTTAGAAAAAATGGTAAGTTCTCATGTGCTTTGAGCATGAATTGAGAACTCATTCCGCTTTTAGTGTACTATATATATATATCAGTGCATGCACTTGACGTTTGTATCTGTACGTGAATGAAGGTATCTGTACGTGAAGTTTGTACGACCCTCCAGAAGAATTTTCAATTAGAATAATGCTAAATCATACATTTTGTTTTTATTTTTATTTTTATGACATTACTCTTGTCATTTTTAAGAAGAGTAATGCTACGAGCACACGACTCCATATACTTTTTGTAGAATTAGTAACGATGTAAAAATGCTAGGTGAGCCAAAATTTTAAAAAGAATAAGAAAAAAATAAAAATATAATAAAATAAAAACAAAATATAAAATAAATATAATTAGATTAAAATGTGTATAAAAATAATATTTGTACACGATGTGTACGTAAAAGGTACACAAGTCGTGTACAAATAATATTTCTATTTTAAATAAGGGTGTTATCCGCATCATACGATGCGGGTATCCCATTCTTGGATAGGACAGAAGGTAGTATTTTCATCCTATCCCTACATTTCGTGGGCGGGGTGTGGGGCGGATTGGGAGGGGGTAGCCCTCTTCCCATCTGCCCGCCTCATGTCCACTTAAAAAATGAAATATATTCTACTAGATTTAAAAATTATACCTAAGTCTAAAAGTGATATAAATATATTTTTAGATCAAAATTATAGATTAAAATCTTGTAGATTTGATTATAATTAAAAAATTATGTAATTTTTAAATTTGTTAGTGCATATTTTGTATAAATTGTAGTGTTGTAGTTTTTAAACTATATACTTTTTAAATTTGCTAATGCATATTATTGCAATTTTTAAATTTACTAGTACATACTTTATAAATAAGTATAACAAATTGAAATATATATTTATATATATGCAATTTGTAAAATATAAATAATATTATATTATATATCAATATAATATATAAGCAAGGGCGGGTAGGGGGCCCCCGCTTTTGTGGGTGGGGTGGATAGGGGCCGGAGAGCGGGGTGCAATACTCCGTTGCCCACCCCTATTTTTAAATTGTAATATTTATTTTGTGTGTAAATCTGTAGATGATATATATATATATATATATTATATGTGGGTGTGACAAAATGATGAGCTTTAATTTTTTAAAGAGGATTTTCACGCTCTAAGAATGTATCTAACAAGGGTGAAACTATATGCACCCTATAAATTTTTAAAAAAACTTAATATAATATGTAGTTTAGTATGATTTTTCTCCAAACTTAGCCCCTCCCCCCCCCCCAACCCAAAACAAAAGTATGAACTACTTGTAGAAACTAGAGGGTGCCTCTAAAATGTCAAACTACATCTTTATTTTACACATTAGTCATTACCCGTTGTATTTACTAACTCTCTTAGTATTCTTTTGAGTTTTGAGGCTATTACAATCTATAAACTTATAGTCCATGGCTCTCCATGATATACGTAGACAGTAGACTATAGTTATGAAATAGTATGCTTTCCACTTTCAATAGGTGCAAGTGCTGTGACTGTGAGGGTTAACTCGTGAGTGTAGGTGTTGTTACATGTTAGTGTTTCCTAATGCCATAAATCTGTTGTGTTTTACATTTGTAACGTTTCGGTGAAGTGTGAACCCCTTGTCCCCTTCGGCCATTGAGTTTCAACTTCTCGAAACTGCAAAACTTCAAATTGTCGAACTTCATCTTGGTCCTCAGATTCTCAATCTCAATCCTCATATATTGATATATAATTCTAACTTCTAAGTTTTGTTGCATGTTGGTGTTACGTTGCTGTTGGAGCTTACCATTTTTGTTGCGTGTTGGTGTTGTCATTAGAGCTTGCCACTTGCGTCGTTGGCTTCCAACACCATATTTTCTCTAAACTGAAGTCTGACTTCATATTCTATGAATCTATACTATAATACTACTTCAAGTCTTCAATATTTCATATTTAGCCTAGCAAATGATCCGTTTAAGAAGCTTAAAACTATATATATATATATATATATATTATATTATATGCCAATAAATTGATAATCTAGTTTAGCCTAACAATAGTTCATAGTTAGAAGTGTATATTATATGCTGATAATTTGATTTAGTGCATGGCTTAGATCGCCTAGGCAGTGGGCCTTGATTGAGTAATTGGTTTATAATTAATTAAATAGACCAATATATTGAAATTAATTAAACTAGTACTCTCTATTTGATGTTTACAAAGTATATAAAGTATTTGTTTCTTCATATATTTTCATTTTTTACTCAATGCATTATGCATATATTATATATTCTTATGTTATATATATATATAGATTTGTGTAGCTCGAAGAAAATTAAAAGTTCTATATCTTGGATGTTGGGTTGGGTATTGTAGGTTTAAAGATTACTTAAGAATTTGAGAAATATTCGTTAATTGAAAAATTATACAAAAAAAATTAACAATTTTATATTATTATTTATTAGGTACTTCTCATATTTATTTTTGATCTATAAGTTTTTTCTTAAAATATGAGCAATTCAAAAAAACATGATTCATTTAAAAAAAAAAAGACGTGGATAAGTCGAAGAATAGTATACATTTAAAGAGCTTGGTCTTAACAAAACGTGATGTTTATATCGGTGATGAGCATTCCTCTAGAATTTCAAAAATGCAACCTGAAAAGATAAATGCTACCTCTTTGAAACGTGATCCAAGATAACGTCCATAAATATGAGAATCTCTTACTAACCTACAAGGTGAGATCCAATGTGCCTATCTTAAAACTGGTCCATATCAACCTAAGTTTTCAGAATATCCATTTTTAGGAATAGGCAGTCAACATCACTGATTTCTATTTTCTTGATTTTAAAGAAATCAATGGGCCGTCTAGGATCAAATGCATTTACCAATAAGAATTTTGACAATTAGAAAAAAGTGAATGATGTAATGAATTATCCTTTAATAAGACATGTGTAGAGAGATCTAAATTCACTACATAAAAATATTGTAAAATGTTGTGAAAATCTAATGAATCATTCAAGATATATTGACAAGTTAGTTAAAAACAACTATCATAAGAGATGAAGAATAATCGATTGCGGCTCAAAACTTCAATAGTAGTGTTCGATGGTTGATATTCCAAGTCTGTGTTTTTAGAGGTCATGATGAGAGTCCTGAATTAAAAAATAAAGATAACTTCATTGAACTAATAAAATTTTTGGCAAATTATAATGATCAAGTTAATGGAGTTGTCATAAAAAAAATGCTCCACAAAATATCAAATATACATCACCCAAAACTCATTTTGTATATATTTGTAAATAAATTAGGAAATGTGATTCGTGAAAAAATCAAGGATGTCAAATTTTATATTCTTGTTGATGAAACTCAGGATGAGTATAAAAGAAAACAAATAACTATCATTTTGAGGTTTGTTGATAAAGATGATTTTATTAGAGAGCGATTGTTATATTGTGCATGTCAAAGATACTATGACATTGTAAAAAATAAGATATGTGTTCTTTGTTCTCGTTATGACCTTCAAATTGATAATATTTAGGGTCAGGGAATGATGAAGGAAGTAATATGTGTGATGAATGGAATGAATTACAAGTTTTACTTCTTAAAGATTGTTTCTATGCATATTATATGCATTGTTGGGCTCATAAAATATAATTAACTTTGGTTGCAGTCTTTAGAGAAGTCAAACATGTTCATCAGTTTTTTGTCCATTTGGCATCCATTATCAATATTGTTATTTGTTCTTCTAAACATAATAATGAATTACAATATGCTTAATCTGTTGAAATTGAAAATTTGATCGCTCCCAATAAGATTGAGATTGGAAAAGGAGCAAATTAAATTGATACACTGCAATTAGTTGGAGATAATAAATGAGAATCTCATTTTCCATCTATTTATAGTTTGATGAGAATGTTCGGTGCTACTTGTTCGGTTATCAATTCTATCTCAAAATCAAGTTATTCTCAACGTGGTGATGCTGAAGTGACTTATATGATATTATCATCTTTTAAAGTTATTCTGATATTACATATGATAAAATAATAATGAGTGATTATTGTACTTTGCCAATCTTTACAACAAAATTTTCAAGATATTGTGAATATCATGAGTCTAGTTTCAACCACAAAAGTACTCATCCAAAAGCTAATAGATGATGTTTGAGAGTCTTTGCTTACTGATGTTAAATTATTTTGTGAAAAATACTAAATTAATATTCCTGATATGAATGCTAATATATTAGAGTTTGAGGCAAATTTCGTTGTCAAGTTAACCATTCATTGACAAAAATGGAACATTATTTTAGAACTGATATATTTACTACTATAATAGACTTCCACTTGCAAGAATTAAATAATCAAGCAATGAAACTTCTCATTTTTAGTGTTGCTTTAAATTCTAAAGGTGCATCTAAATCATTTAAGATTGATGATATATGTAAGTTTGTTGAAAAGTTTTATCTACAGGACTTTACTAAGCATTTTTTTTTTGAAAATTCAATTGCAGTATTATGAGTTTGATGTGTTGATGCATATAGAGTTTCAATATATATATATATATATATATATATATATACACATTATTTGAGTTATTCAAAAGACTAGCAATTTCAAAAAAGTCAAATATTTATTATTTGATTAACAAGTTAATTTGTTTAATATTAACTCTTTTTGTTTTTGCTGCTACTACTGAACCATCATTTTTTGTCATGAAACTTATAGAAACTGGATTGCATACTTAAATAGAAGATAGGTTTTATTGAAGATCATTTGCTAATTTATATTGAAAAAATAAATTGTCAAAAATTTTATTTTAAAAATGATAATGGATGGATTTTATTTTATAAAAAAACATCGTTGAGCTTAATTTGAAGAAAAAAAATAATTCTAAATTGATATTTCATTTCCTTTTCTTTTTATATGATCTCTAGCAATCTATAAAAATTCTAAAGAAAATTATTTTATAAGATAATTTATAGACATATATTTTATGTATACAATTTTATAGTGTATGATTATTGCTTTATATATAGTCAGGTGCAAAACACACACATTACTTATATTCATACTTATTATACATTTTATCGATCTTCTCCAAATACTAAATTTTGGTTCCGTCCTTGATATCTAACATTATTCATTTCGAATACTACTTATATATGGCATGCGAATACACTCCACACAATGAAAAATTTGAATGAAGAATATAAAAAAGAAGAATATTCTTAAGATAAACATATTGACTAAAATTGACACTAAAAGAAAAATATTCTAACTAAATAAATGATGTTAAGGACGCTACCTACCCATGCAGTGCGAGGTTGACCCTTCTCCACACTCTGACCCCACATGGAAAGGGGGGTGGGGATTGGGAGGTTTCACACCCACACCCTGCCCCTAGGATTTGGTAGCGGGGTCTCTTGTCATGATGTCGGGAGGTGAGGGCAGAACCCTCATTTACCCCACCTACTGTAATCATTCTCATGGTCCGCAGCACTCAAAAATTATTCATGAGTTCAAAAGTGACAAAGAACACATTTTTAGACTCACAATCCAAAATTTAAATTTATAAATATGACCATAATTTAAAAAATAATAACATTGTTGAATCCAAGATTTCAAGTTTCATGTAAATCTACAAATGGATTTTGATGATAACAAATGAATTCAAAGAATAAAGGAGTCTCAAGCTCAAGTTGTCCACACAATATAATCAAGCACATCAAGGAAGCAAGCATGAGCAAGAAGGGAACAAGTTCATATTAAAATCATAGAGTAATTTTGTAAATCTCTTAAAAAATTTGAAATTAGGATTAAAGCTCAAAATTAATATTTTATCATAAAGCATTAAAATACATTTTCCACATATGCATGAATATTTTGAAAATTAAATTTGAAAATTTTGAAAGATGATTGATTGTCATCTTTCACATGTGCATGATATGATTAAATGTTTGAATTTTGAAAATATTAAGATGATTGATTATCATCTTTCACATGTGCATGTTTTATTTGAATATTTTCAAAAGTGGTGGATAATTTTCTTGACTTATGCAAAAGGTAGATGTCTTTATTTGAAAATTTTGAAAAGTAAAGTGTGCTCCTTTTGTCATATGCAAAAAGTAAAAGATTATGTTTGAAATTTTTGAAAAGTAAAGTGTGCTCCTTTTGTCACATGCAAAAAGTAAAAAGATTAGATTTGAAATTTTTGAAAAGTGAATGATGATGTTTTTGATATGAGAATCTTTTCAAATTTGAAATTGAAAACTCATTTGTCTATAAATAGCTCACTTGAGTTTTGCAAAATATACAACAAGAGCTTACACATCTATTGCTAAGTTTTGCATCATTTCTTCAAAACTCTCATTCTCTCTTTTCTAAAGTTTTGAGCCTTAATTCTTGTTCTTGTTGAGAGAGATATAGGTTGCGCTGTATTGTTTCTATCTCACTCATTGAGGAGTGTACTTTGATAGTCTACCTACTATCAACTCTTGTATTTGTAAAAGGGTGTGTATAACCCTTGTGTGTATAGAAGGGGTTCTACACGAGGAATAGTTAAATCACCAAGTGTGAGGTGATTGGAAGTGTAGAAGGTGTTCTACACGGGTAATAGTTAAATCACCAAGCGTAAGGTGATTGGAAGTATAGAGGGTGTTCTACACGGATTCTTTGGAGCGGTGCTGCTCAAAGGTGTAATAGGTTTCTATCTCCACCTAAAGGAGATTGAATAGTAGATTTGGGAATCCTCAAGAGGTAGCTTGAGGCGAGGACGTAGGCAGTGGGGCCGAACCTCGTTAACATATTGAGTTTGCTTCTCTCTTACTCTTACTATTTATATTTATTGTTGTTTCATATTTTGTTTATATTTTATATTATATATTTGAGTTATAATTGTTATTTTTTTAAATACAACTCAATTCACCCCCCCTCTTGTGTTAGTCATCTGGGCAACAATTGGTATCAGAGCTAGAGCTCCATTATAAGATTAACTATCTTTTGAGTTAATATTTTATGGCTAACATTGCAGCTTCATTTGGTGAAGGTCAATCTAGCAGTCGGCCTCCACTCTTTTGCAGAGACAATTACTCATTCTGGAAAGTTAGAATGAGAATATTCCTTCAGGCTCAAGGTCGAGAAATCTGGAAATGCATTGTAAATGGACCTTATATTCCAACAAAAGTGGTTGATGGAGTAAAGGTCAAAAAGGAAGAAGAAGAGTTTAATCGTGAAGACGATAGACTTTATACTTTGAATTTAACTGCTATGAATTTATTATATAATGCTCTCAATGGTAATGAATTTAATAGAGTAATGACTTGTGCTACAGCAAAAGAAATTTGGGATAACTTGGAAGTTACTTATGAAGAAACTTCTCAAGTCAAGGAATCAAAAATTTATATTCTTACTCATGAATATGAAATGTTTAAGATGAATGATGATGAATCTATTTCTAGTATGTACACTCATTTTACTAACATCATAAATAGTTTGACAGCTCTTGGCAAAATTTATTCCAAAGTGGAGATAGTAAGAAAAATTCTCAACTCTCTACCAAAACGTTGGGAATCAAAAGTGATAGCGATTCTTGAAGATAGAGACTTCAAGAAGCTCGAAGTAAATGAACTCATCGGGTCACTTATCACCCATGAGTACACATTGAAAAGAGGAGAAGAAGAAGGAAAGTCAAAGAAAAGCTTGGCACTTAGAGTTGTTCCACATGAAAGTGAAAGGATGAAGATGAGGAAAATGACGACAAAGATGAAAAAATTGCGATGATAGTAAGAAGAATTCAGAGGTTCTTAAAGAAAAATAAAACTTTTCAAGGAAATCCTTCAATAAGTTTTCCAAGAAAGATTCAGGTAAAAATGACACTTTAATTTGTTATAAATGCAATAAACCTGGTCATATCAAGCCAGATTGTCCTCTGCTAAAGAAAGATCGAAACAAAGGCAAAAAAGCAATGAAAGTTACGTGGGATGATGATTCAAGTAGCTCAGATAGTGAAGCAAGCAATGGAGAATCAGCAAATTTTTGTCTTATGGCTAAAGATGACATTGAGGTAACAAATCTTGATAATATTGAAGATCCTTCATATGAAGAATTGCAAAATATTTTAGAAGAGGTATATGAGGAATTTGAAAAATTGGGTATCAAGTATACTGTTTTGAAAAAGAAAAATTCTTCTTTAACAAACGAAATTGATATTTTAAGAAAAGAAAGTATTGTTTTGAAAAATGAAAATCTTGAGTTGAAGAAAAAAAAAACTGATTTAGAAAATATTATTGAAAACTTTACGAATAGAAAAAGAAATTTTGAAAAATTTCTTGGTAGTCAAAGATGTGTTTTTGATAAGGCAGGCTTGGGATATAAGCCAAAACAAAAATACAAATCTTATAAAAACTTTTTTGATAATCCTTCTACATCAAAATCCAATATTCAAAATTTTTTTCATAAAAATAATTTTGTTAAAAAAGGATACTATTATAATCACTCAAGTTCTTCATATATGTCACATGCTATTTGCAATTTTTGTAATAGAAATGGTCATAATTATTTTGCTTATCCTATTAGAAGAAAACATATAATGACTATTAGGGCCATATGGGTACCTAAAAATCTTATTTCTTCTAATACTAATAAATAAAGGACCCAAAGAACTTGGGTACGAGGAATTGTTTTTAATTGCTTTTGTAGGTATGCATGAAGTATTCTACAGGTAAAAATAAATGATTTTTAGATAACGGATGCTCAAGATACGTGACAGAAGACAAAACTAAATTCATTGACTTCACTTTTAAAGAAAAAGGATGTGTGATATTTGGAGACAATTCAAAAGAGAAGATCATGGAAATAGAAGGAAAGATTATCAAGACTTAGTACAAGATGCAACCAAATAGTGGAAACATGTGAAAGATCATCCAGCGGAATAAATTCTAGGAGAACCTTCACGAGGTGTAAGTACTCGATCATCTCTTAGAAATATTTGCAATCATACTGCTTTTCTATCTCAGATTGAACCTAAAAATATTGATGAAGCACTTCTTGATGAATCTTAGATTCTAGCTATGGAAGAAGAGCTTAATCAAGTTGAAAGAAATGATGTTTGAACACTTGTTCCTAAACTCAAAAATCATACTATTATTGGAACAAAATGGATTTTTAGAAACAAGAAACATGAGTCCGGAGTCATTACTAGAAATAAGACTCGACTAGTGGTCCAAGGTTTCAATCAAGAAGAATGAATCAATTATGATGAGACATATGCACCAATCGCAAGATTAGAAGTTATTCGAATGCTACTTACATATTCTTGTTATAAAGATTTCAAACTTTTTCAAATGGATGTTAAAAGTGTTTTCTTAAACGGTTTTATAAATGAAGAAGTATATGCTGAGCAACCTCCAGGTTTTGAAAATCATATTTCTCTAAATCATGTTTTCAAACTCACAAAAGTACTATTTGGACTCAAACAAGCTCCTAGAGCGCGGTACGAGAGATTCAGTAGTTTCTTGATTGAAAAAGGCTTTTTAAGAGGAAAAATTGATACAACTCTTTTCATTATATACGAAAATGATGATATTCTTTTGATTCAAATTTATGTTGATGATATAATATTTGGTGCTACTAATGAATATGTGTCAAGATTTTGTTAAGAATATGCAGGAAGAATTTGAAATGAGCATGATGGGAGAACTTAATTTCTTTCTCGGATTGCAAATCAAGTGATCAAAAAGTGGAACATTTATTAATCAGTCAAAATATATCAAAGAGTTACTCAAAATTTGAGATGGAACGTGCGAAGGTAATTGAAACATCAATGAATCCGACCACTAAATTTGATAAAGATGAAAGCGGTAAGTCAGTTAACTCAAATGTATATCGAGGTATGATTAGTAGTTTATTATATTTGATAACTAGTAGACCTGATATTATGTTCAATGTATGTTTATGTGCACGTTTTCAATCATTTCCAAAACAATCTCATTTGATTGCAGTCAAGCGGATTTTTAGATATTTTGCCAGTACCATTGACTTAGAGTTATGGTATCCTAAATATACTTTTTTCGATCTTATTAGTTATTCAGGTACCGATTATACTGGTTGTAAAGATGATCGAAAACGTTTTAGTAGAACATGTCATTTCTTAAGTCGTGCACTAGTTTCCTGGTTTAGTAAAAAAACAAAACAAAATTCTGTTGCACTATTTACTGCTGAGGCAACATATGTTGCTGCGAGTAGTTATTGTGCTCAAGTTCTTTACATGAAGCAACAACTTGAGAATTTTAAACTTATGTATAATCACATTCCAATCAAATGTGATAATACAAGTGCTATAAATCTAAAAAAAAAAAAACCCAATACAACATTCTAGAATTAAGCATATTGAAATAAGATATCATTTTTTTTAGATCATGTGCAGAAAGACGATATAGTACTGGAGTTCACAAACACACACGATCAGTTAGCAAATATATTCATGTTTCATGTAAATCTACAAATGGATTTTGATGATAACAAATGAATCCAAAGAATAAAGGAGTTTCAAACTCAAGTTGTCCACACAATATAATCAAGCACATCAAGGAAGCAAGCATGAGCAAGAATGGAACAAGTTCACATTAAAATCATAGAGTAATGTTGTAAATCTCTTAAAAATTCAAAATTAGGATTAAGGCTCAAAATTAATATTTTATCATAAAGCATTAAAATACATTTTCCACATGTGCATGATATTTTGAAAATTAAATTTGAAAATTTTGAAAGATGATTGATTGTCATCTTTCACATGTGCATATTTTATTTGAATATTTTCAAAAGTGGTGGATACTTTTCTTGACTTATGCAAAAGGTAGATGTCTTTATTTGAAAATTTTGAAAAGTAAAGTGTGCTCCTTTTGTTATATGCAAAAAGTAAAAGATTATGTTTGAAATTTTTGAAAAGTAAAGTGTGCTCCTTTTGTCACATGCAAAAAGTAAAAATATTAGATTTAAAATTTTTGAAAAGTAAATGATGATGTTTTTTATATGAGAATCTTTTCAAATTTGAAATTGAAAAATCATTTGCCTATAAATAGCTCACTTGAGTTTTGAAAAATTCACAACAAGAGCTTACACATCTATTGCTAAGTTTTGCATCATTTCTTCAAAGCTCTCATTCTCTCTTTTCTAAAGTTTTGAGCCTTAATTCTTGTTCTTGTTGAGAGAGATATAGGTTGCGCTGTATTGTTTCTATCTCACTCATTGAGGAGTGTACTTTGATAGTCTACCTACTATCAACTCTTGTATTTGTAAAAGGGTGTGTATAACCCTTGTGTGTGTAGAAGGTGTTCTACACGAGGAATAGTTAAATCACCAAGTGTGAGGTGATTGGAAGTGTAGAAAGTGTTCTACACGGGGAATAGTTAAGTCACCAAGTGTAAGGTGATTGGAAGTGTAGAGAGTGTTCTACACGGATTCTTTGGAGCGGTGCTGCTCAAAGGTGTAATAGGTTTCTATCTCCACCTAAAGGAGATTGAATAGTGGATTTGGGAATCCTCAAGGGGTAGCTTGAGGCGAGGACGTAGGCAGTGGGGCCGAACCTCGTTAACATACTGAGTTTGCTTCTTTCTTACCTTTACTCTTTATATTTATTACTGTTTCATATTTTATATTTTATTTTATATACTTGATTTATAATTGTTAATTTTTTAATACAACTCAATTCACCTTCCCCTCTTGTGTTAGTCATCTAGGCAACAATTGGTATCAGAGCTAGAGTTCTATTATAAGATTAACTATCTTTTGAGTTAAGATCTTATGGCTAACATTGCAGTTTCATTTGGTGAAGGTCAATCTAGCAGTCGACCTCCACTCTTTTGTGGAGACAATTACTCATTCTGGAAAGTTAGAATGAGAATATTCCTTCAGGCTTAAGGTCGAGAAATCTGGAAATGCATTGTAAATGGACCTTATATTCCAACAAAAGTAGTTGATGGAGTAAAGGTCAAAAAGGAAGAAGAAGAGTTTAATCGTGAAGACGATAGACTTTATACTTTGAATTTAACTGCTATAAATTTATTATATAATGCTCTCAATGGTAATGAATTTAATAGAGTAATGACTTGTGCTACAGCAAAGGAAATTTGGGATAACTTGGAAGTTACTTATGAAGGAACTTCTCAAGTCAAGGAATCAAAAATTTATATTCTTACTCATGAATATGAAATGTTTAAGATGAATGATGATGAATCTATTTCTAGTATGTACACTCGTTTTACTAACATCATAAACAGCTTGACAGCTCTTGGCAAAGTTTATTCCAAAGTGGAGATAGTAAGAAAAATTCTCAACTCTCTACTAAAACGTTGGGAATCAAAAGTGATAGCGATTCTTGAAACTAGAGACCTCAAGAAGCTCGAAGTGAATGAACTCATGGGTCACTTATCACCCATGAGTACACATTGAAAGGAGGAGAAGAAGAAGGAAAGTCAAAAAAGAGCTTGGCACTTAAAGCTGTTCCACATGAAAGTGAAAGTGATGAAAATGAGGAAAATGACGACAAAGATGAAGAAGTTGCGATGATAACAAGAAGAATTCAGAGGTTCTTAAAGAAAAATAAAACTCCTCCAAGGAAATTTTTCAAAAAGTTTTCCAAGAAAGATTTAGGTAAAAATGACACTTTAATTTGTTATAAATGCAATAAACCTAGTCATATCAAGCCAGATTGTCCTCTGCTAAAGAAAGATCGAAACAAAGGTAAAAAAAACAATGAAAGCTACGTGGGATGATGATTCAAGTAACTCAGATAGTGAAGCAAGTAATGGAGAATCAGCAAATCTTTGTCTTATGGCTAAAGATGACATTGAGGTAACAAATCTTGATAATATTGAAGATCCTTCATATAAAGAATTGCAAAATGTTTTAGAAGAGGTATATGAGGAATTTGAAAAATTGGGTATCAAGTATACTGTTTTGAAAAAGAAAAATTCTTCTTTAACAAACGAAATTGATATTTTAAGAAAAGAAAGTATTGTTTGAAAGATGAAAATTTTGAGTTGAAGAAAAAGAAAACTGATTTAAAAAATATTATTGAAAAATTTACGAATGGAAAAAGAAATTTTGAAAAACTTCTTGGTAGCCAAAGATGTGTTTTTGATAAGGCAGGCTTGGGATATATGCCAAAACAAAAATACAAACCTTATAAAAACTGCTTTGATAATCCTTCTAAATCAAAATCCAATATTCAAAATTCTTTTCATAAAAATAATTTTGTTAAAAAAGGATACTATTATAATCACTCAAGTTCTTCATATATGTCACATGCTATTTGCAATTTTTATAATAGAAATGGTCATAATTATTTTGCTTGTCCTATTAGAAGAAAACATACAATGACTATTAGGACCATATGGGTACCTAAAAATCTTATTTCTTCTAATACTAATAAATAAAGGACCCAAAGAACTTGGGTACCAAGAAAAATCATTTTAATTGTTTTTATAGGTGTGCATGACGTCTTCCACGAACAAAAATAAATGGTTTTTAGATAGTGGATGTTTAAGACACATGACGGGAGACAAGACTAAGTTCTTTGATCTTTGATCTAAAGAATAAGGACACGTGACATTTGGAGACAACTCGAAAGGGAAGATCGTGGGAATAAGTAAAATTGGTAATGAGCCTTCTCTTATAATTGAAGATGTTCTACTTGTTGAAAGTTTAAAACATAATCTTTTAAGCATAAGTCAATTATGTGATAAAGGATTTACAGTTACTTTCAAAATGGATAAGTGCATTATATTGAATGATTATGATTGTAATATTTGTTTTATTACTTTTAGAAGTAATAATGTTTATACAATTGATTTTGAAAAAATTACCTCATAAGATGCGATTTGTTTTTCAGCTCAAAATGAAACTAATTGGTTATGGCATAGAAGACTAGGTCATGCCAATATGGAACTTATTTCCAAACTTTCAAAAAATGATCTTGTGAGAGGTTTACCAAAGGTAAATTTTCTTAAAGACAAAATTTGTGATGCATGCCAATTTGGTAAACAAACAAAAATTTCTTTTAAAATCAAGACACATATTTCTACTACTAGACCACTGCAACTGATACACATGGATCTTTTTGGACCAAATAGAGTTGCAAGTTTAGGAGGAAAATATTATGCATTTGTTGTTGTTGATGACTTCTCTAGATATACTTGGGTCATCTTTCTTACTCATAAAGATAAGGCACATAATGCTTTTACCAAGTTATGCAAGAGAATTCAAAATGAAAAGGGTTATACTATTTCAAGTATCCGAAGTGATAGGGGAAAAGAGTTTGTTAATAAAAATATTGAAGCATTTTGTGATGAAAATGATTTTGTGTATAATTTTTCTGCTCCTCGAACTCCTCAACAAAATGTGGTAGTAGAAAGGAAAAATAGATCTCTTCAAGAGATGGCAAGAACAATGCTCAATGAGAACAACTTGCCTAGTTATTTTTGGGCTGAAGCGGTAAGTACTGCATGTTATGTTATAAATAGAGTTATGCTAAGGTCTAAATTAGATAAAACCCCCTATGAGCTTTGGAATGAGAAAAAGCCCAACATTTGTTACTTTCATGTATTTGGATGCAAATGTTTTATTTTAAATGACAGAGATAATTTAGGCAAGTTTGATGCAAAATCTGATGAAGGTATCTTTCTCGGGTATTCTACTAATAGTAAAGCTTATAGAGTATTCAATAAAAAGACTTTGACTGTACAAGAATCTATGCATGTAGTATTTGATGAATCTAATGCTCTACTCTCCAAGAAATCTATTGATGAAGAAACAGGAGGTATAAATAATACGGAAAGTCTCAATCTCAACAAAGAGAACACAATAGAGGAAGTCTAACATGGAGATATCAGGAAAGATCATCAAAATTTAATACAAGATGCAACCAAACAGTGAAAATTTGTGAAAGATCATCCAGTGGAACAAATTCTGGGGGAACCTTCACGAGGTGTAAGCACTCGATCATCTCTTAGAAATATTTGCAATCATACTGCTTTTCTATCTCAGATTGAACCAAAAAATATTGATGAAGCACTTCTTGATGAATCTTGGATTCTAACTATGCAAGAAGAGCTTAATCAATTTGAAAGAAATGATGTTTGGACACTAGTTCCTAGACCAAAAAATCATACTATTATTGGAACAAAATGGGTTTTTAGAAACAAGAAAAATGAGTCCGGAGTCATTACTAGAAATAAGGCTCAACTTGTAGCCCAAAGTTTCAATCAAGAAGAAGGAATCGATTATGATGAGACATATGCACCAGTCGCAAGATTAGAAGCTATTCGAATGCTACTTGCATATGCTTGTTATAAATATTTCAAACTTTTTCAAATGGATGTTAAAAGTGTTTTCTTAAACGGTTTTATAAATGAAGAGGTATATGTTGAGCAATCTCCAGGTTTTGAAAATCATATTTCTCCAAATCATGTTTTCAAACTCATAAAAGCACTATATGGACTCAAACAAGCTCCTAGAGCGTGGTACGAGAGATTTAGTGGTTTCTTGACTAAAAAAGGCTTTTCAAGAGGAAAAATTGATACAACTCTTTTCATTAAATACGAAAATGATGATATTCTTTTGATTCAGATTTATGTTGATGATATAATATTCGGTGCTACTAATGAAAATATGTGCCAAGTTTTTGCTAAGACTATGCAGGAAGAATTTGAAATGAGCATGATGGGAGAGCTTACATTCTTTCTCGGATTGCAAATTAAGTAAGCAAAAAGTGGGACATTCATCAATCAATCGAAATATATTAAGAAATTGCTGAAGAAATTTGGGATGGAAGGTGCTAAGGAAACTGGAACACCAATGAGTCCATCCACTAAACTTGATAAAGATGAAACCAGTAAACCAGTTGACTCGAAGGTATATCGAGGTATGATCGGTAGCTTATTATATTTGACAGCCAGTAAACCAGATATTATGTTTAGTGTGTACTTATGTGCACGCTTTCAATCATCTCCAAAAAAATCACATTTAATTGCAGTTAAGCGCATTCTTAGATATCTTAGTGGTACAATTAACTTAGGGTTATGGTACCCTAAGCACACATCTTTCGATCTAATTAGCTACACAGATGCAGATTATGCTGGCTGTAAAATAGATTGAAAAAGCACTAGTGGAGCATGTCACTTCTTAGGTCGTGCACTAGTTTCTTGGTTTAGTAAAAAACAAAATTCTATTGCACTATCTACTGCTGAGGCAGAATATGTTGCTGCGGGTAGTTGTTGTGCTCAAGTTCTTTACATGAAGCAACAACTTGAGGATTTTAAACTTATGTACAATCATATTCCAATCAAATGTGATAATACAAGTGTTATAAATCTTTCAAAGAATCCAATACAACATTCTTGGACCAAACATATTGAAATTAGATATCATTTTCTTAGAGATCATGTGCAAAAGGGCAATATTGTATTAGAATTCACTAGTACACATGATCAATTGGCAGACATTTTCACAAAACCCCTACCAGAAGATAGACTATGCATGATTAGAAAAGAAATAGGAATGATGCATGCCATGGATATCTGCTAGATACTTTTATTTCATTATCTTAAATGACCTACAGAAACTTGAGACGTTTAGCCTCATCATTCAAATGCATTTGCTCCTCATAAATCATCATGCCATCCTTGTCTAAAGGATTAGGCAATCGAAATGAAGAGGTAAGAAAGGATTTCAAATCCTTATTCTGTTGCTTTAATTCTACTGTTTTTTTGTTTGACTCATAAACAAGTCGTTGAAGTACAGATACAGTCTCGTTAACCTTCTCAATTTCGCGAGTTTTGGACTGCAACCGAGCAGAAAACGCAACGATAGATGATGAGTATCGAGTTCCGAGACCCACAAGCTCGTAAATGGCGTCATGATATGATTTATTAGCTAAATCAGTCTCTTGTTGCTTCATGGCACCCACGACAGATGCAGAAATAGATAGAGACTGAGGTGAAGGATACCTCAAATCTTGATCAAGAGAAGCACTGAAGGGAATTCTACGAGCCATTGAAAAATTGTAGAATGAGAATGCAAGCAAATTGCAAAAATGAGAAGAAAGCTTGATGCGAAATAGATAAAACTAAGGATTGCTCTTATAGAAACGGAAATAAGAACAAGACAAACTTACAAATCATGATAATATCTTATTTTTCAGCAACATCAAGCAGATCAAATCTCTGCACCGAATTGCCAGAGCTACGCCTCCAGCCTTTGCAGGTTTTGTCGGGCACGGGTGGTTTCAATTATTTAGTTCTTTACAAAATCTCCTTCCGCACCGAATTACTGGAACTAGGCCTCCAGCCTTTGCAAATTTTGTCAAACACGTGTGGCTACGCATCAGATTCTCTACATTCTCTACTAACGCAGCGTTTTATTTATCTATTGGTTATTGCAGGAATATATCTTATTGATCTAATTATGATTCCTTTTTAATGATGCCAAAAGGGGGAGAAGTTTTAGACTAGAACATTAACATTATTTAAATTGCTAAACTTGTTATATATGCTTGGAATTATATTTATATTTTTGCTTGAAAAACTAACGCACATTCTCAGGGGGAGCTTAAGTATTAATATAGGATTCAGGTTCTATCAAGCATTTGTCATCATCAAAAAGGGGGAGATTGTTGAACCCAAAGTTTCAAGTTTCATGTAAATCTACAAATGGATTTTGATGATAACAAATGAATCTAAAGAATAAAGGAGTCTCAAGCTCAAGTTGTCCACACAATATAATCAAGCACATCAAGGAAGCAAGCATGAGTAAGAAGGGAACAAGTTCACATTAAAATCATAGAGTAATGTTGTAAATCTCTTAAAAATTCAAAATTAGGATTAAAGCTCAAAATTAATATTTTATTATAAAGCATTAAAATACATTTTCCACATGTGCATGATATTTTGAAAATTAAATTTGAAAATTTTGAAAGATGATTGATTGTCATCTTTCACATGTGCATGATATGATTAAAGGTTTGAACTTTGAAAATTTTGAAAGATGATTGATTGTCATCTTTCACATGCGCATGTTTTATTTAAATATTTTCAAAAGTGGTGGATACTTTTCTTGACTTATGCAAAAGGTAGATATCTTTATTTGAAAATTTTGAAAAGTAAAGTGTGCTCCTTTTGTCATATGCAAAAAGTAAAAGATTATGTTTGAAATTTTTGAAAAGTAAAGTGTGCTCATTTTGTCACATGCAAAAAGTAAAAATATTAGATTTGAAATTTTTGAAAAGTAAATGATGATGTTTTTGATATGGGAATCTTTTCAAATTTGAAATTGAAAAATCATTTGCCTATAAATAGCTCACTTGAGTTTTGTAAAATTCACAACAAGAGCTTACACATCTATTGCTAAGTTTTGCATCATTTCTTCAAAGCTCTCATTCTCTCTTTTCTAAAGTTTTGAGCCTTAATTCTTGTTCTTGTTGAGAGAGATATAGGTTGCGCTGTATTGTTTCTATCTCACTCATTGAGGAGTGTACTTTAATAGTCTACCTACTATCAACTCTTGTATTTGTAAAATGGTGTGTATAACCCTTGTGTGTGTAGAAGGTGTTCTACACGAGGAATAGTTAAATTACCAAGTGTGAGGTGATTGGAAGTGTAGAAGGTGTTCTACACGGGGAATAGTTAAATCACCAAGTGTAAGGTGATTGGAAGTGTAGAGGGTGTTCTACACGGATTCTTTAGAGCGGTGCTGCTCAAAGGTGTAATAGGTTTCTATCTCCACCTAAAGGAGATTGAATAGTGGATTTGGGGATCCTCAAGGGGTAGCTTGAGGCGAGGACGTAGGCAGTGGGGCCGAACCACGTTAACATACTGAGTTTGCTTCTCTCTTACCTTTACTCTTTATATTTATTACTGTTTCATATTTTATATTTTATTTTATATACTTGATTTATAATTGTTAATTTTTTAATACAACTCAATTCACCCCCCCTCTTGTGTTAGTCATCTGGGCAACAATTCACAAAACCCTTACCAGAAGATAGATTATTTATGATTAGAAGAGAAATAGGTATGATGCATGTTATGAATATTTCTTGAAAGATAGATCAGAGTTCATAAAAATAGAGAGATATTTTTTTAAATACTTTTACATAAACTTGAGGTTCTTAGCCTCATGTTTGAGACGCTCATTCTCTTCATACAATATCATGTCATCCCTATCCATGGGAACTGGCAAGCGGAATGAAGAATCCAATAGAGATTTCAACTTTTTATTCTTCTGCCGAATGATTCCTTCCCTTGTGTGAGACTCTTGAACAATTCGTTGAAGTACAACAATTTGTTCTTTAAGCTTTTCAACCTCATGATTTTTGACTTGTAGTCGCTGGGAAAAAGCGACAATAGAGGATGAGTAGCGAGTCCCGAGACTCACCAAGTCGTAGATAGCATCGGAGTCTGGCTTATTAGCCAAACTATTGTTCTCTTGTTGCAACATGGCGCCGATGGTAGCTGCAGAAAGGACATGAGATTGAGATGTAGAATACCTTATGGATGCATCTAGAGGAATGTTAGAAGAATGAACCATTGAGAAAAGAATTGAAAACTTAAAGCGAGAATATTGAAGGAATGCAGATGAGTTATAGAGATGAGAATAAGATTTGATGCAAATCGGATGAATTTTAAAACTGATTTTATAGAGATAGCATAAAGAACAAGACAAATTACTGTCTCTTCAAATCTTATTAGTCAAAAGAAATATAAGATATGCTGGACACACATTGTCAAAAGTTTTCTTATTAGAAAAACGGTTCTCTGCTCCTATCATGGCATTGACGGCCTTAGGAGAGAAGATTGATGGTTGATGCGTCAAGGGTTCCTGATTCAAGTCTGGAACATTAGTGGAAGAGAATTGTTCGGCCATTCTATCGTTATGGAGAAACAGAACTTAGGTCAAGAAGCAATTTTTTTTTTTTGGTATCCGATTGGTGAAAATGATTTTTTTTTTTATAGAAACTCAGAGCTTTCAAACCAATTTGTCAACAACATCAGGCGATTGATCTGCTTTCGCACCGACTGATAGAGCTAGGCCTCCAACCTTTACAGATTTTGTCAGATACGCGTGGCTCCGCACCGAATTGCCAGAGTTAGACTTCCAATATTTGCAGGTTTTGTCGGACATGCATGGCTCCGCACCGCATTGCCAAAACTAGGCCTGCAGCTTTTGCTGTCTTTGTCGGACACGAATAATTTTAATTATTCATCTTCAAATCTCTGAAACATCTAATTCTTCAATAACATCAAGCGGATTTAAATCTTCTTCCGCACCGAGATGATAAAATTCGGCTTCAACGTTTGCAAGTTTTGTCGGACACGGGTAGTTCTAATTTCTACAGTCTCTACTAACGCAGCGTTTTATTTGTCTGTTAGTTATTGTAGGAATATATCTTATTGAGATAATTATGATTCCTTTTTGATGATGCCAAAAGGGGGAGAAGTTTTAGACTATAACTTTAATATTGTTTAAATTGCTAATCTTGTTATATATGCTTGGAATTATATTTATATTTTTGTTTGAAAAACTAACGCACATTCTCAGGGGGAGCTTAAGTATTAATACAGGTTTCAGGTTCTATCAAGTATTTGTCATCATCAAAAAGGGGGAGATTGTTGAACCCAACGTTTCAAGTTTCATGTAAATCTACAAATGAATTTTGATGATAACAAATGAATCCAAAGAATAAATGAGTCTCAAGCTCAAATTGTCCACACAATATAATCAAACACATCAAGGAAGCAAGCATGAGTAAGAATGGAACAAATTCACATTAAAATCATAGAGTAATGTTGTAAATCTCTTAAAAATTCAAAATTAGGATTAAGGCTCAAAATTATATTTTATCATAAAGCATTAAAATACATTTTCCACATATGCATGATATTTTGAAAATTAAATTTGAAAATTTTGAAAGATGATTGATTGTCATCTTTCACATGTGCATGACATGATTAAAGGTTTGAATTTTGAAAATTTTGAAAGATGATTGATTGTCATCTTTCACATGTGCATGACATGATTAAATGTTTGAATTTTGAAAATATTAAGATAATTGATTGTCATCTTTCACATGTGCATGACATGATTAAATGTTTGAACTTTGAAAATATTAAGATGATTGATTGTCATCTTTCACATGTGCTTGTTTTATTTGAATATTTTCAAAAGTGGTGGATGCTTTTTTTGACTTATGCAAAAGGTAGATGTCTTTATTTGAAAATTTTGAAAAGTAAAGTGTGCTCCTTTTGTCATATGCAAAAAGTAAAAAATTATGTTTGAAATTTTTAGAAAGTAAAGTGTGCTCCTTTTGTCATATGTAAAAAGTAAAAATATTATATTTGAAATTTTTGAAAAGTAAATGATGATGTTTTTGATATGGGAATATTTTCAAATTTGAAATTGAAAAATCATTTGCCTATAAATAGCTCACTTGAGTTTTGCAAAATTCACAACAAGAGCTTACACATCTATTGCTAAGTTTTGCATCATTTTTTCAAAACTCTCATTCTCTCTTTTCTAAAGTTTTGAGCCTTAATTCTTGTTCTTGTTGAGAGAGATATAGGTTGCGCTGTATTGTTTCTATCTCACTCATTGAAGAGTGTACTTTGATAGTCTACCTACTATCAACTCTTATATTTGTAAAAGGGTGTGTATAACCCTTGTGTGTGTAGAAGGTGTTCTACACGGGGAATAGTTAAATCACCAAGTGTGAGGTGATTGGAAGTGTAGAAGGTGTTCTACACGGAGAATAGTTAAATCACCAAGTGTAAGGTGATTGGAAGTGTAGAGGGTGTTCTATACGGATTCTTTGGAGCGATGCTGTTCAAAGGTGTAATAGGTTTCTATCTCCACCTAAAGGAGATTGAATAGTGGATTTGGGAATCCTCAAGAGGTAGCTTGAGGCGAGGACGTAGGCAGTGGGGCCGAACCTCGTTAACATACTGAGTTTGTTTCTCTCTTACTCTTACTATTTATATTTATTGTTGTTTCATATTTTATTTATATTTTATATTATATATTTGATTTATAATTGTTATTTTTTTAAATACAACTCAATTCACCCTCCCTTTTGTGTTAGTCATCTGGGCAACATATTGCATCACAAATAATTGACATTTTTTTTATATAGTTTACCCTTGATTTTCTACTTTGCCAAAAAAAGCATAGCTCTTGCTATCATTGAAAATCAAATTGATTTCGTGAAGCTACTCTTAGTTCCTATAGTAGTTGGAAGAGAGAGAGAGAGAGAGAGAGAGAGAGAGAGAGAGAGAGAGAGAGAGAGAGAGAGAGAGAGAGAGAGAGAGAGAGAGAGAGAGAGAGAGAGAGAGAGAGAGAGTCTTAGGAGCTTGGCCTATAATAGTGAGAGGGAAAAATAATAAATGAAAGAACATCAAATTAATGATTTCGGGCCCCTTTAAATTATATAGGAACAAAACAGAAGAAATGAGGAAGTAAAGATAGAAAAAAAAAAGGGTTGTAGAGAGCATGTGAATAATTCTTTTTTAAATTCTTTACATGATCATACAAAAACCAACTAACAGAATTTGATTTAGAAAATAAATTACTTATAAAGAAGAGTTTGGAAACTAATCTTTTTAGTTGTATTAGTTGTAAGTAAAGGTATAATTAGTTCGGTCCGTTCCAAGTTGTCTTGGACATCTTGAATCGAAAATTTTGATCTATCATCTTTGTTGGACCATACCACTAGCTATCGGTCCAGTTAGTCCATAAATATTTTTTCTTTTTTTGTTTTTGCAGAAAAATTAATACAAAAATTTAATTAAATTATTAAAATTAAATGATTTTTTTAACATTTTATATGTAGTTAATAAATATTAAATAATTTTGTTGTATATATGGTTAATAATAATCCGTTAGATGGAAATTACATAATTAACTTATAGAAATATTATACAAAATAATATGTAATATTTAAAAATATGTACATACATTTAGTCAGTGACAGTCTTGGTTAAGTTCCAAAATTCATATTTTCAGATTGACTAATAAAACTATCGATCTAGTCTCAAATCGAATTATTCAGGTTACGTTTAGATGTTGAGAGTATTTGAGAGTATTTAAAATTATTTGTGAATAGTAGTAAAAAGTAGGTAAAAAGTAATAATAAATATTGAATAGTAATGAAAAAATAATAAGTAGTAATAAAATTAAGTAAAAAATAATAATAAAGTAATGAATAGTAATAAAAAGTGTTTGAGAAATTTGTTTACGTGCACAAACTTTTTATTTTTGTTTTTGTTTTTTTTAAATAAAAACTATCGATATGATTTGGTCCCCTCTGTTTTTAAATGAGTAATGCTAGAGTAAATTCAACACTCATCACGCTCACTCACATAAACAGTACAATGTTGTACTATTCATATGAGTGAGTGTGATGAGTATTGGATTTACTCTATATTTTTTCTTTTTAAATATAAGTTGAAGTCTAACTTCTTTCACATGGATTGCTTATAGTTAGGGCAGTAATAATAAATAAAAAAATCAGAAAATTTGATTGAACCGGTTGGACCGTTTGGTTTGGTCCGGTTTTAGACTAGTTTAGTCATAAATCGATTCTTTTATTTTAAAAAATTAGTCATAATTGATCTCGATTTTATTTATTATAGGATTAAATCGGACCGACTAAGACTTGTTCACTTATTTAAATATTTTTAGTTAATTTTTAATATATTATAATTTATACATAAAATTTAAATCTTAAACATGAGCATTAATTTTATCATATATTTTAAGTATAAATATATAGTAGTTACATTTTATGACCTGATAAGTTTTCTAACATATATTTTTTGATAAATATATTAGTAATATTGCTTTATCATCATTAACATACAGTAATAGTACGATACCAATGGTATCACTATACACTAATAATATTAGTGTATTATTAATATTTATATATATTAATATGTATCTAGATAAAATATTAGAGATTTAATATATATTAAAAATAAAAAATCAGATTAAACTGGATCGAAATCGATAAAATTGAAAGTACTGATTTAGGCGGATAATTGGTATGGTATCAATTTTTGAATTCAAAAATTAATATATACTAGTTTGATTTTAAAATTTGTCTTAAGCTAGAACAAACCAAATCAATTATACTCTTGCTTGTAGTCTCAACTTTTATAAATTATATAAGGATTATGAATTATTTGTAGTTTCACTTTTATAAATTATATAAAAAATTATTGTTGAACATTTTTGTTTCCATAGAAGAATCAAAGCATTATATTACTTCATTTGGTGGGTAAAGAAGATGGACGAAATTTTGTAGAATGAAATAATTCTTTAACAATAAAATGAGTTTTGCACTTTATAATTATTTTGAATTTAAATAATCTATTAAGATTATATATACAGTGAATGTGTTCGTAACTCGACGGCAAATTTTATTAGAGATGAATAAACACATGTAGTGGTTTGATTAGCTTCAATGTAAAGATAGTTAGTCTGTTAGTTAGTTAGTCTGCTACCTTCAGACCTCTTGTATAAATACTACACTCGATGGATGAATAAGATACCTTTGAATACATTCATAAATACTCTGTTTCTCTTCCATTTTCATTACTCTGTCTCATGGTATCAGATGTGATATCAGATGGCCGATAACAACGCTTCCGCATCACAATCAAATGCAAACTTGGAGATGGCTGCAAGTACATACTTCCTTCAAAATGGTGACTCGCCGGGCACTATCTTGGTGCCCAAAGTTCTAACTGAAGAAAATTACCACACATGGAATCGATCCATGTCTATGGTTTTAAAGGCCTAGAACAAGATAGGGTTTGTCAGTGGATCAATCCCTCGACCAAGTATAACAGATGCTTCGTATCATGTATGGGAACGCTGCAACAACATGATTTCTTCTTGGATCATAAATTTTGTTTCCAAAGAAATTGCTGAAAGTATAATCTGTGCAAATTCAGCCAAAAAAACGTGGCAAGATTTGGAGATTCGCTTCACGCAAGGAAATGGGCCAAAGATCTTTCAACTGCAGAAAGAATTGTCGATCATAACACAAGATGACCTTGCTGTAAGAGATTATTATACGAAATTTAAGTCATTGTGGGATGAATTACTTGATTTTAAACAAGTATCTACCTGTTCTTGTGGTGCTTTATAAAAGTGCACATGTAATGCTATCAAGTTTTCTTGGGTTATCAAGAACGACAACATGTAATTCAATTTTTGATGGGTTTGAATGACCCTTTTTCTTTGGTAGTTCAAGATGAGAAACAAAAAGAAATAAGTCATATACATGTAGTAGGTACTGCAACATTCAAGAGCAAAATGCAAGATTCAACCCAGTCAAACAGAAGATCTAATCCTGGCAAGCAGCAGTCACGCAAGGATAAGCTTGTTTGTACTCATTAAGGAATGAACAACCATACAATGGATAAATGCTACAAGATACATGGATATCCTCCAGGCTTTAACCAGGATTCTCGACAAAAAGGAATGACTATTGTAGCAAATCAAGTCTCAGGCCAACCTCTAAGTACATCATTTGAGAATTTTAACCAATTGACTTTCTCTCAAGAGGATTGTCAGAAACTATTAGCATTAATTCACTCACAATTAACTGAAAACACAAATCATCAAGCTACAAATGTTGTTTCTAATCTTGCATCAAGTCTTCTGTGCAAAGTAATTCCAATTTATCTTTGAGCTCTTTAACTTCTGCACAAGTATCTCATAATAGCTGGATCGTAGACACATGAGCTACTGATCATATTATCTATTCACTTAACATTTTTACATCCATAACAAAGTCATTAAATTCCTCTGTCAAACTTTCAAATGGAAGTATTGTACCTATTACACATCTTGGTACAATCAAACTACTAGAAAATCTGATTCTAAAGGATGTACTTTATGTACCTTCATTTTCTTACAATATACTCTCAGTGAGCAAATTAACTGCAACTCAGAAATGCTCATTTATATTTTTACCTGACTCTTGTTTTATCCAGGAATATACCCCATGGAAGATGATTGGGATAGCTAGAAGATCAGGTGGACTTTACATCCTGCAAAATTCAGGTGCTAATGCTCTAGAAGTTCAACCATCAAATCTCGTCAATTCTGTCATCAACCCGAAAATCTGGTATAGCAGATTAGGTCACCCATCCATGTCTAGATCGTCTTTACTTTCCAAAAATGTACCAGAAATTTCTGCTTTAAACAAAATTGTAGATTATTGTACAATTTGTCCTATAGCAAAACAGAAAAGACTTCCATTTCCAATTCATACATATAATAAAAGTTTCCTTTTCATGTATTATATTGTGACATATGAGGTCCATTCTCTATACCTAATCATAATGGTTCCAGATTTTTTCTCACATGAGTAGATGATCATTCTAGGTTTACTTGAATTTTTTTGATGAAATCAAAGTCTGAGGTTTGGAGTATTTTCATAAACTTTTACAATCTCATTCATACACAATTTGGAACTAAAATTAAATGTGTTAGAAGTGATATTGGATTTTAGTTTAAGATGACAGAGTTCTTCAGTTTAAAAGGAATCATACATCAGCTTTCATGTGTTGAAACACCCTAACAGAATTCAGTTGTACAATGTAAGCATCAACATTTAATGAATATAGCAAGATCTTTAAAGTTTTAATCAAACATAGCTTTATCTTTTTGGGGAGAATGCATTTTAACTACTGCATATTTGATAAACATAGCTTTATCATGTGTTGAAAAATCTCCGTATGAGGTTCTTTACAACAAATTACCTTCATATACTCATTTGAAAAATTTTGGATGTCTATGTTATTCATCATCACTTGCTCTAAACATAAATAAGGTCTCACCTAGAGTAAAGAAATGCATATTTGTTAGTTATCCTGTTGGTATAAAAGGTTATAGGCTTTTTGATCTGGAAAACCATTCATTTTTAACCTCAAGAGATGCGATCTTCCATTAATCAATATTTCCCTTAATTTCTCAATCAAACAACACAAACACAAATTCCAATATTCAATACAAATTCAGTCCAGATAATATTCAAGTTATGCCATTGACAGTTCTTGATTGTCATGAGTTCACCACTTCAAAATTTTCAAATCTAACTGTCATTTATCCACTCTTTCAAATACTTTACACACAGATCTTCCATCAATTCCTGACAGTATTTCTCCTCAAATAAATTCTGTTAATCCAATAAACACAGATAATACTTAGATAAACATAAATGATGAAGGGAGCATCGATGTTTCGACGAATTCTGTAGCCAACGACCACTATGCACCCTATTATGGGGTTCCTAAGTCACCGATTTGTTGGAATGCCGAAACTTTCATCAAAAGGAGTGGTGCGTGCTCCACACGAGGTGGTTATAGTTTATGTGTGACCATCACACTCTACTACAATGATGGCTCTTCTGCTATCACACGCATCATTTTCGCGGTTAGCATCTTCTATAGAACCAAAAATCGGTAGTCTGACATTCTCATAGGGCAGTACGTGTCCATCACGCGCATTATAATCTCTGCTTTGTGTTGTTTGGTTTTCATTTTATTTTTTGTTTTCATTCATGTTGTTTGTATGTTGTAGTCTTTCTATTTTAGTATAATTTGTTATGTAGTTTGTATTAGGTATATTGCAAAGGAATTGATTCTTTTTTGTTAGTCTCCTTCCTCCTTTTGAAAGATAGGGTATTTCATCATTCTTATCTTTTGAAGAATGAGAGTTGATTATATTTTATTTTAAAATATAATATATGCTTTCAGTTAAATGGAGATTGAAATTCCAGGTTTTTATCATTTGAAAAGTTATAGGAATTAAAATAATGGACGTAAAAAAAAAAATTTGTATACAAAAGCTCCAAATAAATATATAGTCTGATTTATAATTCAATTTTTCTATGTATTTATCAGTAATAATTGTAATTTTTCTTTTATGAAATAAAATGAAGTTTTCTTCTAAAAAAAAAAAAGTCTCATACCTAATTCAAATCTTAAAGAGCGATTCTACACTTTATAAACGGCAGATTCCGACTATGATCGCCTAATTAAAAAAAGTTTTTTTTTTGATTTGTTTGTAATGATCTTTTTATCATTTTTAAATATTAAAAAAAAATTAAAAAAATCACAATATTATAAAATATATATTCTTAATTCATATAAAAAAAAATTAAAAAAATTTCTTACACCACAGTCGGATTTTCCGTGGGGAATTCCGTTTGTTGAAGCACAGTAAAGGAATCTTAAAAAAGAGGAGGATAAGTATTTAAAATCTTGAGAGTCGTGAATTTTCCGTTCGATTTTATTTTTGTCTCTTTCAATGTTTCATGATCTGCTTTCATTTTCTGACTCCGCCGCAGGCTATTCTGTGAAGTTGGTGAGTCAAATAGATGGCTTCTCCTTCGTTAGACACATTTTGTAAGGGAAAAAAAACACCAGAAAAGAAAAAGAGTTGTCTAATCCATTTCAAAATATTGACTGTTTGTACAACTTTCATGTACTTCTCGTATCTCCACGTCCTAGATCTCTCCAAATGGATAAAAGCAAAACTGCTTCTTGCTACTTGTCATTTTATATGGGGTTTTCTCTTTCTTTTGTTCAGTTGCGTCTCCTTCAACAATCTTGCGTCTAAACCTTCATTTTGTTTGGTTTTGGTTGCTTCAAATTCTAGTTTCAGCCACGAAACACAGATTTGCAAATTTTCATGAGAAGTTGCTTGAACATTCCGAAAAGCTTGGCCATGTGTCGTTAGTATTTTTTTTTTCTTTTTTTTTTTGTTTTCTCCAAGTTATTGAGTGGGCATTGCTTTTCTATCTGATTTGAACATTTTAAATACAACAGAAATTTTTTTGAGGGTTTTATTAGAAGAAGGGAAAGCATCTTCATAGAAGTTGAGGATTTTTAATGTTGGAGTAAATTGTTTTTAAGAAAGCCATTTTGTAGTAAATTTGATTGAACGGTTTCCGTTATTTTCGTGGACCAAATCGTTTTCTACTCGGTGGCCAAATGTTCCAGTTTTGGACTCCCTGAACTTGTATTTAAGATTTCAGTGGCATTTTTCTTAGGCATTCGCATCTTGGGGGTGGTCGGGGTTTCGGTTTTTTAGATCTGAGGGAAAGTGACGACGAGAGATTAGGAATCTAAATGTGTAATTGGGTTTTGCTTCGATTCATGAGAAAATAGGTGTGGAGCGAGGTTCAGATACTCAAATTTTAAAAGCCATTTTGTGTACGAAATGTTGCAGTTTTAGCTAAGAAGTCGTTTGGAGTGCTCAGAAATACTTATTGCCAGAGGGAATATTGGCATTTTCGCCTGTTTTTGAAAAATGGGGCAATCTGCAGCGATCTGGGATTATAGGGCAGCAGTCAAAATCACAAAGGACTGGAATGGGATCGATCAGGCTGTTCTTGGGAACCCTCAAGGAGCTTCAGCACGGGTAAGAACCTCTTCGTTTACTATTCCTGAATGAATCTGTTAATAGACAAATCTATACATAATAGACAAACTCATTCTCTTTGGCAGAATTAGCTTTTGATTAATTGTGGGAAAATGCTGGTGTAGAGATGTTGAGTTATTTTTTCTGTTGATGATATAGGTAAGCTTGCATGGAGGACAGGTAACTTCTTGGAGGAATGAGCATGGGGAAGAACTCCTATTCACAAGCAGTAAGGTGTGGTTGTGTAATCCTATCTTATTATATCATGTGGTCCTCCAATTCTTTGAACTTATTGTTGTCCCAGGATCCTTGTTTGCCTCGTGGCTTAACTGATCTTTGGAGCTATAAATGAAGAAAGTATTGTGGGTTTCAATTAAAAAAATAATATGAAGTGCTTATGTGGCACGACTTATAGTAGAACAATAAGTATTATTATTATTATTTTTTGGGTAATTTATGTAGCTGACTGAGCATGTATATACTTGATACTGCTTTTAGATTAAAATAGATAAGTGTAACCATATCTACAATCTATAATATATAGAGTTTTCGTAGCAAGATTCTATTTTTGTTAAGCCATATCATTAATTCATTGTTAGATGATCGTAAATTTGGTCATTTAAGCTTAAAATAATCAAAAAGTTTATGTCAATAAATTGTCGATTTTCATTTTCGTCCTCGTGTACTTTTTGTTCTTTCCTATATATCTAATTTATTACAATTAATAATCAAAGAAGATAGCATTCAAAGTTTACTTATCAAAAAAAAAAAAAAAAAGATAGCATTCAAAGTTTTTCACAATCAGATTATAAATAGAATAAACAACTTGGAAAATAGAATTGAATGTTCATGTCAATAAATATTCTACTTACCATTTTCTTCATTATGTAACACATTGTCTTCTTTTCAATTCAAAGAATTTCACAATCAGAGATAAAAATAATTAACAATTCTCCACGAGCGGACGCTCAACTAGTTTATTCTAAATGCTTAAAAGAAAGAAAATGATCGGTTTTGTCTAATTTAATGTTTGCATTTTTGAGTAATGGTGTCAACTATCCAATGGCCTATTGGCTGATGGAGACTACCCCAGGTCCTTAGAGACCTTATTTATTTATTTATTTATTTTTTGAGAAAAACATTCACTTCATTGCATTAACATCAAGAAACATGTACAGATTTCGCATCCTGAATACAATGCATAATCTCTGGAGGTCCATCCTCCATCCATATATGTTCATCATCAAATTGTAATGCTAGCTTGGCTAATAAATGCGCAGCAATGTTCCCATTTCTTGGACTGAACATCAGTTTCCGGCTATGGCTTGTTCCAGGATCAAAGAAAACCTTCAAATCTTCAACTTTATGACCATACCAAGAACAGCACTCATCTGAATCCTGAATGTTCCTTATCACAGTCTGTGCATCACCTTCAAACAAGATCTGTTGCAGACTTATTTCTGTTCCAAAAACTACTGCTCTTTCCAAAGCTTCTATCTCTGCAATGAGGGGGCTATGAACAAAGTTACGTGCCCATCCAACGGAAGCTATAAGCTCTCCTTCCCAATTTCTGATAACAACTCCCCCTCCCATTCTTTTCCTTTCCTCATCATACGCAGCATCCCAATTACATTTACCAACCCATATCTGGCTTATGCCATTACAATTCCAGCTGTACTTCTGATCCCCTCAGTTGCTGTTCTAGTCCCCTCTGTTGATGATGTTAAAATGGTTTGTGCCTGTTGAAAGCTATCCAGCTCACTTGTAGTGCTTTCCCAGAGTTGGTATGGGCTTTGACATTCCTTTCTAAAAGTCTGATTATTTCTTCTCAACCAAATCCCTCTGAAAACACAGGCAATAATCTCCAAGGACGCTTTTTCACACTTCATACTCAGTTCTTCCCATAATTGGAAAAAGTCCTCCTGCATACTATTAGCCTTCTGCAGAGGGCTCTTACTGTCAGCCCAAACATCTCGGGCTGCTACACAGTCCCAAAGTGCATGAACAATTGTCTCCTAACTGGGCAGCAATCATCTCCAGCCTATTCCTCTTAAACAAATTCCTCTTAATAGGTAAAGCTCCATTCAATGCCTTCCACATGAAAACCTTAACAATATTAGGGACTCTTTGCCTTGTTTGTTTTGGGGGATAAGACCAAAAACTCAAAACACATCTCAAACTCATCATTACACTTTTTCAAATTCTCATACAAAATATAATAAAAAAATTCAACTTTTTCAAATTCTCAAACCACTTTTTCAAATTTTCATACAAAACTAATATTAAAAAAATATGTTACAATAATATTTTATTCTTTTTTTCACTTTTATCTTATCTCATCTCTGAAAACAAACAGGGCTTAGATTCCACAACTTCTTCCACTCAGCTGACTTGGTCTCCTGCAATGAGCATCCACATTGCTTTACTTCCTGAAGTTTCTCATGAAAGTAATAGGCTGATTTCACTGAAAATATACCATCCTTTGACTGACCATATATCAGTTTATCTGGTGAACCAAACCTACTACAAGGCATTTCTTTTATCGTCACTGCTTCTTCCTTGCTAAAAATCTCATCAATGAGAGCAGTGTTCCACTCTCCATTTGCAAGCTTTAGTTCACAAACCCTTGCTTCCTTATTGAGTTTCTTAACTGGAGATTGAATCTGGAAAGAAAAGGAGTTGTTGTCCACTTATCTTCCCATATCCGGATCTTCTCTCCATTTCCCACCCTCCATTTCACCCCTGCGTTTACAAGTCTCCCAGCATCTGATATACTTTTCCACACAAAGGAAGAAGAGTTACTTTTCTTTGCATTGCAAATGCCTCCATTTTTCGAAGTACTTATCACTCAACACCCGAAACACAAGACTGTTAGGGTTGATAAGAAGTCTCCAAAATTGTTTTGCAAGCATTGCATGATTAAAATTCCACATATTCCTAAACCCCATCCCTGCCAACTCCTTTGAAGTTTCTGTGGAACTCCACTTCCTCTAGTGCACTTTATTATTGTTATCTAAATATCCCCACCAGAAACCAGCCATTAACTTTGAAAGATCATTACATAATTGTCGAGGAAGCTTGAAGACTGACATTGTATAGGTTGGAATAGCCTGTAAAATTGACTTGATCAGAATCTCCTTCCCGGCCTGGTTTAGGAACTTATTATTCCAGCATTTAATCTTCTTTGATACTCTATCCTTCAAATTTTAAAAGCTGAAAATTTCCCCCTTCCCACCATAGAAGGTAGTCCTAAATATTCTCAGTATCATCACATTCTCTAGCCCCCACCTCCCTTAGCCACTCATTTTTATCTGAAATAGGGGTGTTTTTGCTAAAAAACAGAGAAGTCTTCTTCATGTTAAGTTGTTGACCAGACGCCTGTTCATAGTCCTTTAGGATTCTGTTCAAGGTTCTCCATTGACTCATTTCAATGGTTGGGGTTCGTTCTTGAACCCCTAACTACTAGGGCTGTTTTTCCTCAAAAATTGCCTATAAAAGAGAAAAGGTAATGGTGGCAACTATAGACATAATTAAGGTCTGGTGTGTTTTCAGATATGAGATGAGATGAAAATTAAAAAAAGAATAAAATATTATTGTAATATATTTTTTTAATATTAGTTTTGTTTTGGGATTTGAAAAAGTGGTTTTGGAATTTGAAAAATTTGATTTTTTTATTATATTTTGTATTTGGATTTGAAAAATTGTAATGATGAATTTAAGGTTTTTGGTTTTGTCTCCCAAAGCAAACTTGGCCTAAATGTCCGTTGTTCAAGAGACATGGATGGTGCCTACCTAGGATCATTGTAAGATCTTGATACATTGAGGCCACATTTGGTAGATAGATTCAACTGAGATCAACTCAGTTCAGTCTAATTTTAAGTTGATTCTAACATCCATGTACCTAACTCTGAAATTACTAAACTCATCTCAACTCAAAATCTCTTTACATGTGAGACTCATAATCTTTTTCAATTTAACACTTTTTTACACGCGGAATACATAACCTTTTTTAACTTCGCATAAATATATCTAAACTTATCTTAACATTTAACAAACACATTTAAACTCATCTTAGGTGGATCTCACTTAACTCACTCCACTATTTCAACTCACTTCTATTCATAAAGAAATTAACTGAGCTCAACATCCAAACACAGCATGAATAACTAACGCTTTTGTTTTGTTTTGTTTTTTGACCAAGCAGCTTGTACCTGGATAGTTTGCCTTGTCTTTTTAATGTTTGAAGAAATACAGTTGTAAGACTGATTTCATTTTTGTCTTTACATTTGATTGCATTTGCTGCTACACAGAGATGTCATGGACATAGACACTCCGCCAACTTTATAGAACTAATATAAACAATAAAAAGACAAAAATTAATTTCTGTATACTATAAAAATGCAGGCCATTTTTAAGCCTCCAAAAGCTATGCGGGGAGGAATACCCATTTGCTTCCCTCAGGTACTTATTATATTTGTGTACATGAGTTTGAAGTCCTCTTTACAGATGCATCTCATTATAATCTTTTTGAAGTTTGGAAACTGCGGATCACTAGAACAACATGGATTTGCAAGGAACAAGATTTGGATGGTTGATGATAATCCTCCACCTTTGCCCCCAAATGATTCCCAAGGGAAAGCCTTCATTGACCTACTACTTAAACCATCGGAAGATGACCTAAAGTTCTGGCCCCATAGGTATGTGCTTGACTCTGCTTTAATGATGGAAATTGCTACAACCCATCGGTGGCCCAAGTGGTAAGAGCAAACTTGTGTGCATGAGCCCCGTGTCTAAGGTTCAATTCTCTCTGGCATCAAACTGTTTTAAGTGGGAGGCCATCACTGTGGGTTGTTGTGCTTGTCTCCCCGAGGGTTTAGGTTCCATGGGTGAGTCCTAAGTGCTCTGCTGTGAGGTGGTTCCCCCATCCTAAAAAAATAATGGAAATTGCTAGTGCTAATATTTACCAAGTTAAGTTTATACCATCACTTTTGTTGAGGATAGAAAATGGAATGGATGAAATACGAGGTTTTTTTTGGCTTGCACGATTACGGACTTGATTTTTACTGAAGCTGAGAGGCACTACTAGTTAGCTTGAAAGGAAATGTTCGATAAAATATTAGCAAAAATTGAGAGGGAACCTCAAGTTATAAAATTTGTCATTGTTGTTAAAATGTGGAGACGGGTTTAAAATTGTAATGCTCTTTTGGTTGCATGGCTGATGAGATCCTTTGATTTCTTTCTCTATCACGGGGGAGGTAATAGGGTCGACAGATTTACACTCACATCTTTTGCAGAGCACATGACAGTAAAGGCTCACCATCTTTATCTGGTGTATCAAGGGATGATGTGATGCAAACTGAATATTATTATTTTTTTCTATTCCTTTCCAGCTTTGAGTTTCGTCTTAGGGTGTCCGTAGCAGCAAATGGAGATCTGATGCTGATATCACGGATTAGAAATGTCAATGGAAAGCCGTTTAGCTTCTCATTTGCCTATCATACATACTTGTCAGTTTCTGACATAAGGTATTGAGTATTTACCTTTTGAACTTTTCAAGTACAAAACAAAAATGAAAAAGAAAATGAAAAGCATGCTTTCCATTTGAGGTATATAGTGTAAATTACAATTTGGCAGAATGACTTTGCACCTCCAGATTGTCTCTTTTTTCCTTTTGGTCGGATTGTGACTATCTACTAGTAAAGGCAATACAAATTTTCTGCTTCTGTACTATGGATATCTTTGTAATGGATGTGTAACATGCACTCATGTGAACGGAAATGGTGTCCACAGTGAAATAAGAATAGAAGGCCTGGAGACAATTGACTATCTGGACAATCTTTGCCGAAGAGAACGTTTTACCGAACAAGGAGATGCCATAACTTTTGAAGCTGAGGTAAATTTTCCCTTCAGTGTTTATTAGTAATTTAATCTGGGAAACTCTAGATTTAGATAATGGGGTGAAATTTCTAAAACAGGACAATTGAAAAGTCTTTTCTACATCATATCACGATGTTAGTTTCTTTCACAAGGCATTAAAATTGCACCAGTACTTCCCTCGTCAAACTCAATGTGCATGTGTGTGTGCTTGATGCTTCTTCCCTGAAACTTCGAATGAAAACAAAGGTGTGGTTAGTGACAGTTTAAAATTTATTACAGAGCGATAACTTAATTTCTCTGACCAACAAAATTAAAAAAATCGATGGTTGATATTGAAAATATATTCATGAGGCGTTGTGAATCTTTTAAATTAACAACAGATAAAAAATTCCCAGGGAAATTATAGAAATATTCCTGGGATATAACTCCTTAGCAATCTTATTTTAAATGGTGTTCGGGCCTTTACTTTAACAGGCTTTTAGTGTTACATTTAAGAGTAATGCTACTATGCTGCCTAATTTATACCACTTACTTTGTTCTCTTGAGCTTATTAAAAAAATTAAAAAGAACTCAAAATTTGTATAAAAAAAAAATGGGTTCCAAAAATACAAAAGGAGAAAAATCCTAGATTCTCATTTCTCTCTACCATTTTATGTTTGCGGTTATAATTTTTTTTATAAGCCACATGGCACCATATTGCCACATCAAGGTGGCAAAGTGAGTGATATAAATTAGGGGTATAATAATATTACTTTGCCTTTAATCATTGAGGATATTCTTTCCTGGCAGGTGGATCGAGTTTATCTTGGTTCTCCTAATGTAATTGCTGTCCTTGATCATGAAAAAAAGCGGACATACTTGATAAGAAAGGAAGGACTTCCAGATGCTGGTAAGCTGTCATACATTTGAAGAAGTAGAACCATCACGTGCAAATTACTCAGTATTTCTTAAGACAAACCACATAATAAAGGGAATGATAATTAGGACTACATATACATGTTTACTTGGTATGAGTGGACTAACTCGATTCCCATGCACGCACGATGCTATCAAACATCTAGAATGGTTAATGTTCTCCTCATCATGAGGCTTGATCTTTATTGTGTTTGGCCTCTGTGTCAATAATTGATCAATTTTATTTTCTTATAACAGTGGTGTGGAATCCATGGGAGAAGAAATCAAAATCGATGGTGGATTTTGGTGACGACGAATACAAACAGATGCTTTGTGTGGATGGGGCAGCAATCGAGAAACCTATAACCTTGAAGCCGGGGGAGGAATGGATGGGGCGATTGCAGCTCTCAGTTGTGGCATCGAGTTTCTGCAGTGACCAACTCCATCTTTAGGGGGAGCGGTTTGGAATATGATAATTGACATGGTTTTTGTTTCTAATTCATCTTTTCAGTTGGAAGCTTAGTTAAAATGTCACATAACTAGCTTCGAGTTCGACTTCAAGTTGTAGAGTCCAAATGTTTAGAACATCTCCGTACGAGTTTTAAGTAGCATGTTGAAGGAATGGAAACATAGACAAAAGCTGTAATTTCGCATACTATGATGTATCGGGAAAGCCTGTGTTTTTAATGGAATGGCTACCCAGGGATCGTGGATATGAATTGGCATCTTCTTTCTGCTTGTGAAAAAAAAAGGGCAAAGCAAAACACAGGAATTAAAGTATCAGACTGCTGCAGGGTCAGAGCAGACGTATAAAAGGGCTTTACGGAAGCAACTCTTTTGAATATCAGAGCCAGGTTTCGATCCTGGGACCTGTGGGTTATGGGCCCACCACGCTTCCGCTGCGCCACTCTGATTGTTGATGTTTGTTGTAACTTGAATTCTAATATTTCAGACAATGAGTGCGCCAACCTTCTTCCTGCTCCGATCGGTCGACTTTTTTTTTATTCTTTTTCAATGCAGTCGTATAGCTTGGATTTATATCAGCCGAATCTAATATAATAAGAAAAGCTCTATTTACAAGTCTGTGCAGACCCTCATTTAGTTAACATGACAAGGATTTGAATTGGTGGAAAATTTTAAAATTAAAATCTCTTTCAAGTAGAAGAATTCATATAATAAGAATAATAGTCATTCTATTCCTAAATTAAATTATCCACATTATTATTATTGATGTGGCACAATTTGATTTGCAAGATCTTATGTATTAAATTTTGGCACATAAATAACATATAACTTATAGATTTTTTTCCTTTATAATTATATAGAGAGACTGAATAGTCTCCTCATTCTCTATTTCTAAAATGAAAAGGGTACTGTTATAGTTATTAAAAAATTATACAAAAAAATCTCAATTTTAATATGATCAATTAAATATATTTTACAATAAATGTAAATAGATTTTTTTTTCTTTATAATTCTATAGAGAGATTGAATAGTCCGTCCATTCTCTATTTCTAAAATGAAAAAGGGACTGCTATAGCCACTAAAATATTACAAAAAAATAATTTTATAAATTAATATAGTTTAATATGGTCAATTAAATCTATTGTTTAATAAAAGTAATGACATAATATGACAAATCACATAAAATCAAATTAATTTGTGAAATTATTTTTCTATAATCATTTGTGATTTAAGTATTTTTTAAAGTAAAAAGGAAAATGAAAATTGAGTAAGAAAGAGAGAGAGAGACAAAGGAAGTGAAAGACTATGCATAGAAGTAGAAGAAATGCAAGTAATAGTTCCGGGCGAAGGCGTGGTGAGGTACTCAGCTCCTTTCGGTAGCATTACTATCATCTACCAAAACCTTGTAAACTTGAATGCTGAAAATTGATTGGCTTATTGTTCGGGTGGATCCCAAGTGAAGCGGCTCACAACTAAAATAGGAAAAAAATTTGTACCTCTCTCTTACAAAAAATCAAATCATTGTATGAGTCCACTCAGTTGATATATAATAGAATCTCATTAGGCTGAGAATGAGTGGAAAAAAAAGAAAGGTAAATCTTATAACATTTTTTTATAATTATTTTATAATTCTACCTCAAATGATGAATGAAAGTTATTTAATAACTTTTACAGTACACGCTATTATATCGCATGATTTGATTTGTGTAGTGTAAATGTTTTTAAATAGAGTTATTTAAATTAATTTTTCTTTGAATAAAGTAGCATATGAGCATCTAGTGTCAGAATAGCACCACTTATTTTGACCCTTAGGCAAAATCTTGTTTTTTTTTTTTAATTTTAATTTATTTATATTATTTTAAAATGCTTTTAAAAAATATATATATATACACTAATAAGCAATTAATTTTTTAATCATTAACTAAAAAATTTAAAATACAAAAAATTTCAAAATAGACGGACATATTAACATTTTCATAAGTATATTGATATGTTGAGAATGAAGTCGTAAAATAAATATAAAAGAGATAAATGTTATTTCCACCATTAAAATAATGTCTCGAATGCAATTTGTTTTAAAACTTTTTATTGGGCCGTTCAATTTTTTAGTTTTTTTTAGTTTTTTCTAGTTTTATTTTTACTTTATGATTAAAAAAAATATTTAAAAATGTTTAGGAGTGTTTAAAAAATGATGTAAAAATAAATAAAAAAATACCAAATAAAAAAAAAGTAGGCACAAAATGTGGACTTTCCATTGAACTTCCTAGTATCTCCCGGAAAGAAAATATTGTCTTGAGCTAATAGAACAAAAATGAAAATTAATGCAACTAAATTGAGGCAATGAAATCTGGGTCAATATCATATTTTGTTTTTCTTCACATGGCGCCCAATTTTGGGATATTGTAAATAAGTGGTCTGACATCCTACAATGGACAACCTTAATTTGTAACGAGGTTGGGCGAATATATTAATGTTGCTGTAGTCACTATAAGAAAATTGGACTGTTGTGATATTTTTATAGTAATCAAATAAATATTTATAGCATTTTATGTCTCAAATAGTCTATTTAACTGTTATAAAATATCACAACAGATTAATTTTTTTGTAGTGAATTGCATGTGTTTCATTTTCAAAAGTGAACTCTACTTTGAGAGCAAAAGTAACATGATGTGAAAATGGGTGAAGTTGTGAACGTGGAATATGAGCAAGAGAATGAGGTTATCTGTGTCGTGAAAATTGGAACGGGACAACGGGTAGTAATCATTTCAGATCCCTCACCAAATTCTACTTTCGAATAATGCTAGTAGCTACTATGCATCCATCATTTTATTTTCTTATTTTTTTGATCGTTTATATATTTAATTTTTGTTTTAATTTTTTTAACTTATTGATTAAAAAAAATATTTATTAGTATATTGATATTTTCTCAAATTTTTAAAAAGAGTAAACCTTCCATCGGATGAATTGAAATACTAGTTTCACACCAGCCAATCTCGTAATGCCATGTAGGCATTCTAGGAAAACAAATAATGCACCAGCATTCTCCTGATGGGCCTCATTGACGAGACCCTCTGAATCCTTGCCGTCAACGACAGATCCTTGCCAACGACCAAAAACTCAAAACAACTCTCACGACTCATGCTCGACGCCGACAATAATAAACTTAATCTTAACAGAGCATCATTCGCTTGAAGTAAGTCGATAATTTCAATTCATACTAATATCATAGAAGAACAAAGCATATTGCGCTTCTTAAACAACTTTTCTTTTCAAGGTTTTGCTAAGCTAAATAAACTGTGTCCACTAAGATCATTTACCTGGCAAGTCACGTTCCGCTCAGTCGGTACCCATTCTTTAGCAATTCTTCTCCTCACAAGCTCTGTGTCAGCAATAGGCAGCAATATGATATTGAACCCCGCTTTCGCCTCCGAAGATTGCATGTTCATCATGAATCCTTGCACAAACAAATTAACTGTGTCCCCACTATAAAAATGCGAGCTTTGGTGTACCGTTGTATCACTCACACTGGGGGAAGGAATCCCAGCTTTCACATAAATAGAATTAACCGAAATAACTTCCGAATTGGGGGCTTTCCCAGCCTTAACCACTTCGAATTGATTCTCCCTAAACTTAGAGAAAATCTCAACGCTCTTCGTTAAGTTCTTGACGTCAGGTAGAACAACGATTATTTTGTAGGTTAGTTTCAACAGATGATTCACAAGAAATAACACAAAAAATTTGCCCAAAACACATAGAAAATGTCTCTGAGATTTAATTCAAAATTATCAAATTAAGTAATGTCGAAAATCAGTTTACAAACCAGACTGTATAACCAAAAATCATCTGTATCAAAATTTTACCAAAAATAGTAAGATCCCAAAATTACGCCAAAATGAAATACATAATAAAATAAGCACGCTGCCATAAATTTGGCCCAAATCTAGTTCATAATCACTTCCTATTTGACAAATGATATTACCAAAAATGACAAAAAATAACTAAACATAAGGATAAGAAAGAGAAAACATCGAAATTTGAAGTAAAAAACGACACACACTGAGCGTAGTCAAAGTTATGGCTAAAATATTGAAATGCGTGTAAAACTGTCCTAATTAGCAAAAGATCACTATCACTTACCATCTTTACGCTGATCCGCCAACTCATGGCACTCAGTGATATCAGAGTGTAATCTGACAGCTTAACATCATCTAATTCGAATCCTCCTGCATCAGTGACCTTGGGTTGGAAATAACTAGTCCTCGAGTTCATAGCAGTATCATCGAGATCCACAAAACAAGGACTCAGGTGCTCACAGGGTCCAATCTTTCGCTCCTTAAACTAACGATGATGACTGTCGGCTCGAGCCTTGTACTTGGCTTTGCTCCCATGTAGGGCCAGTTTTACTTGCATAATCTCTTTTAAAACCTGAACATAGAAAGTAGGTTAGTCTTATTGGCTACTAGGATAGGAGTGGTTCCCTCCCGAGTAGGCGTCAATACAATCTTCTTCCCTTTGATGCTAAGAAATTATGTATTTTTTCGCCTATCATGAACAACACTATAATTATACTTTCAAGGTCTATCCAACAATACATGACAATCATCTTCATATAGCACATCTACCTCTTCATCATCATCTAAACAAGCTCCTCAATCCCCTCAGTTTTGTCTACTCTATCACCCTCAATCAGAAGATTTTTGTCCTTCTAACTAGTAGGTTTCGTGCAATTAGTCACCCTATATCCCTACTCACCACATCAAAAATATTTAATATTAGGATTATAATTACCCTGTGGTGACAGTTGGGCAGGACAGGAATCTTTAGGGCAAGTTGGCCGACTATTTTGATCATTTTTGATCATTGGTTTCCTATTTTGCTATTTTTCAACATCAAGTGCACACTAGTATGCTTCTGAAACGGTCCATAGTGAGTGTGACGGCCTCGAAAATTTTACTAGATTAAGTACTTATTTTAATTAATAATAGTGGTAAATTAAAGTGGTAAGGGCAAGGACTTGAGTTTAGAATTAAGCTTGGAAAGGTGTTGGCCTAAGGTGTGTTATGTAAGCCCAAAGACCCAAATAATGAATCCATTAGTCAACTAGGCCAAGATAGAAGGACACATATTACACCTAGAAGAGCTCTATTTAGCCTCCAAAGACTAGTATATTTGTGGGAGAAAGAGCTAGAGAATGGTAAATTTGACTAGGAGTTTTCTTAGAAAAGGATATGTGATGAAACAAGAAAAAGAACCCCAATATGGGAAACTCCAAAATCGTGGGCTACAAAGGGAGGATTTCCAATTTAGTTTCTCTAGGAAGTCATCCTACCTAAGAGCTTGACAAATGGCATGAGTAAAGGCTGTGATGGAGATAAGTTTGTTTAAAAAAAAAAGGAGGGGGGGACTAGTTTTGGTGTGTGTGTGTGTGTGTTGGCCGACCCCCTTGGATTTTCCTTTCTAGACCAAATCTCAAGTAAGATCTTAGAAGTACTTAGAAGAGTGTAGATGAGTGATTGATTGACTAGAGCATCACTGGAGAGATGAAACAAGAAGAAGGGAAAGGGAAGATTCGGTGAAGCTTGGTGTGGAAGGGTTTAGCCGATTCTTCCATTGAGATTTCTATGGAATCTCATCAAAACTAGGTGAGTGACATATGGAAGATCTTGTAAGAAAGGATGTGTGATACTCCCAAATTCTCCTTAAAATAAATACGGGAATCGAAGCGTCGGGATGATGACAACACGGGTCATGCGCCCCCAACGTCAAGTGCTAAGTGTGCAAACACGTGACATATATAAATAAAAGTCACAACGGATAAAAAAGTCAATATCTAAGTACTAGAGTTTTTAGAAATATTTTACAAACTATTTTAATATAAATTCTCCAACAAAAAATTTAATACAGTCATCCTAAAACCCAAACATACAATTATATAAATAACAAGAAGGGGAAACATTTTTCCCAATATACGATTAGGTCAAGTTACTCCAACGGCAGAGCCGCCTCCTCAGGCTCACCCTACTCGTTCTCTGCATAAAAATCTACGATACCAAAATGGTACCGCAGATAAGCAAAAATCCCAAACAAACCTAAGATAATAAATACATTTATGGAACAACAAAAACATCACTCATGAACAAAATAGCATATGCATGAGGTTTAAAATTGTCACCCTTAAAATAGATAAATAAACGACATACTTCAAAATCACTAGATAAATCTCAATAAAATTAAACATCATTTTCCTAGAAAATGATGACCATAAATCCATTAAAATCACAACCATTTTTCTAGAAAATGACTCACGTAAAACCAGTAATTAAAACCCGCCACTTTGCTAGAAAATGGCCTAAACATCCATTTTATTAATCGTATGCACCATGATCTTCCATAGGGATCATCCGCACACCCTGACTTTCATCATCACACCGAAGGTAACGACCACGCATGTGACTTCGGAATAGGCGATGTCTAGCTAACCGCGCTCAGCACGTACCATAACCAGGCATCCCCTAGCTCCAGCCAGTAGAGAAGCCACAGAGTCGACACGAGAACATTACCATCTCGTCCGATCCTGTCGTCTCCCGGCGACAACTTAGGAGACGTCACTCAGTATATTCCGCTCCCGAGTGACCAGATGAGCTCCACCGAGATAATGCTCCATCTCGACTTGGAGTCGTGATACATATGCACCCGAAAATCATAAATACAATGAAAACTCAATTTTTTTTTCTAACACATGAATATGCGCGTAAATACATAATGCAGACGACTATGGATTAAATAGCCAACAACTGATAATTTTCAACAATGACCAAATACAATATATGTTGATGCCAAAAATATATTTAAATCTTAAAATTTATTTGAAAAATACTTATAGTACGTTCGCTAATAATTCCCAAAGTTACTGAAAATGCCGAACAACGATTCTACGCTTCCACCCGCGTACTCGCCGCTATAGTCACGCTCAAAACGCCAACGTATATTAATCATTATAAGTGAATAAATATTAATATCGAAAACAACTAAAATAATTAAAAATAAATATAAATAAAATACCAATAAAATATGGTAACATCAATAAAAATAATAAATAAACCTAAAAATTTAATTTAAAAAATAACATAAATAAAACAATATTTATATATATATATATCTAACCAACTCAAATAATTATTCCGAATATTACACCCAATTAAATTAAACATCTCAATATACATAAATAAATAAAAATAATTATTATCTAACTAAAATAAACACTTACTCATAAATAAAATCATACCACAAAAATCAATTAAAATTAACATAAAAATAATTTAATCAATTAAATTAGAAAAAAAAAAAGCTTATCAAAAATATCGTAAACGTTAAAATACGTTGATCTTACGGCTAGAAAATATCCAATCAAACACCTTTAAAATATTCGGGTTGCTAGGGATTTTGAAGAGGATATGTTCTAGTTGATTCGAGAAGAAGAAATGCTCAAGATGGGGACTTAAGCACGCGATTTAGTAGAGGAAAAATAAGAGCTTTGGGTGAGTTTTAGTGAAGGAAGGTGACGCCTTTTAAAGATTGAACCCGACACTATTTTGGGGAATTTTGGGTGGGAAAAAGTTACGGAATACTTACTAACTACAAGCCAAGACATCAAAACTGAAAACAAAGAAGATACATCAGCTTTGCAGATGACAAAACCATACTGAAATCGCCCTTTTCAAGTAGATTTATTGGGCACGTGAAGCCTCAATCGAAACCAAAATCAGAGGGAAAATCTTCCTCAGAGTATAGGGTAATCAATGGAACAACACGTGGATGAAAAGAAGAAGAAAAAGACTGCAAAAATCAAACTTTGGTATCACAGGTGAACAACAGCAAATAGCGGAAGAAGAAAACGAAAAGAGGAAGAAGAGGAAGAAGATGGCTGGCTGGACATGCGATCTGGCCAGGAATTAATTTAAAACAAAACCGAAACGGTGCCGTTTGCACTAACTTGAAGGAGTCGGCATTGAAGTAATTAAAATGGCCTGAATCCACATTAACTTAGATGTATACGGCAACGCTTTGAAGCTGGGAAGGCAACAATACAAAGGCTACAGTTGGGTTCAAGAGGCTTGGGCTAGGATTCGGGCTTGAAACACTTAATCCCCAAAAATGAATAAAATTATAACAAAGCCCATCCAAAAACACCTAACATAAAATGAATAAACACATTAAATTAAATTAGAATAATCCACAATACCTTTAACTTAAATGCTAACATAATAACATAATGGGATTAAATTCAAGTCTAAATTAAATGCATCACGATAATAAAATAATAAGATAATAAAATAATAAAATAAGAACATAAATTATTTTACAATTAAATCATGGAAATAATATATTTAAATGAAGATAAAATATTCTAATATTTAAACACTAGCACATTAAAACAATATTATTATCCACCAACTTATAGTACCTAATAATATAAATATATATTACATATGGAGTAAAATTACGAGTCCTCATAGGATGACTAGTGATGTGAGGGTCGAGTGGTGTATGTGTAAGAGAGTTGGAGTGACAAGAGAGGGAGCCAAAATGGAGGAGAGTCTCGGTTTTGGTATATTTGGGGAGCTTGGAGCCTTGTGCTTAAAGTTTTGCCTTTCCCTAGAGTTTTCACATCAAAGCGTGAAGATCTTCCAAAAAGATGGTCATGATGTGATGCTAGATCAAAATGATATCTTAGGGATGGAATAAGATCTTACTATTCTAGTCCATCTTCCATAAGAAACTCAACAACCCCAATTAGAAAACACCAACCGGTTGCTTCACTCCACACTTTCATCATTTAATTTCTTTTCCTAAGCAACCACCCTTGTCAATCAAGTGTCTTTCAATCATAGGTATGGTGGAGTATTCTAGCATCCTAGGAGAGAATGCCATGGCCAAATGGCCTATGCCTTGCACCCCATTTCCAACTCTCTATTCCAACTCTCTCCATTTTCCTCTTGCCTTGCCATCTCATCTCAGCCCATGCTCTCTCTAAGCTAACTCAAGAGGAAGCTTCACTTGGAAGAGGTAAGCAAACTTAGAATTATTTTTTCCCAAAACCCTTTACTACATAGAACTTAGGGATTTCAAACCACTCATTGTTTCCTTGATCATCTTTTGTACTAAATTCTTAGTCTAAGATTAACCTTGTGTTTTCTTATTTCTTTACGCTATATTTCTTCACACTTGGAATATTGTAATAATGCCTTTATATTAGCTTTTATGTTACTTGTATATGAGAAGTGAACATGTTTTTTTTTTGATTATTTTGTTGGATGAAGTATGTGCTAGTATAGCTTTTAGATTTCTTTTACTTTTCTAAGATATCATCTAGGCTTTAATCATATGGTTGCATTGATGATTTGATGAACTTATATTATTCAAATGTTAGAAGAATATCATGGTATTTGAGGAAATAAAATGTGTAAGGAATAGAAAAGGAAAAATGTAATCTAATGACTAAAGAGACTCACAGCCTTGGAATGATTTTTGGGCTATGAATTTGCATGCTTGTGTGACAACATTTCAAAGATAATATCATGAGTAGTTGAGGCGTTAGGAACTTGAAGTTTGTAGAATCTTCATGAATGTATTCTGGATGGTTGTTAGTAGAAAGGAATTGATTCAATTAGTGATGGTTTGATGAGGAATTGACTAAGAAACGATGAAAACGATATTTTTAAGAGGATAGAATTTTGTAAACCGTTTTACTAAATCATGTATTAATTTAGGAAGATGATTAGAAGATGGAATTGTGGAGTAGGGAAGGGAGGCTCTCTGCCTAACCTAAATGGTCTAGGGCCGAGAGGTGTGCTTTATTAAGTTTGAGTTTTGATGGCTTTTCTTTGAATGATATTGATGTTGTTGATGCATGATTGATGAAAAAGTGTTATAGTATAAGTATACATGTTGCCTTGTGTTTTGCATATAAGTCCATACATGGCATGCATAGTCATAAAACTAAGTGACATGGTTCGTCATGTGAGGAAAGAAATTCAAAGAAGACAAAAGTTTTACTTGTTTAAAAAAAAAAGGAAAATAAGATTTCTATAAGAACCCCAAAGGTTGTGACGAGATAGTGTTCCAGTAAAACTCCCTGTTCACTTAGGAGTGACTAAAGTTGAGTGAAACCACCTGGTTGACGAAGTACAGTCGATGAACCATGTATGACTCCAAAAGGTGACCGGAGCGTGGTCGCACCTAACATTGATGGGTGCCAAAGACAGTAAAAGTGTAAGGACCTACCGTAATAAATGTGCTATGTGACGTACTCACCTTGAAGTGATGCGGTAACCAGTAAGGAATACGCGGTACTTAGGGGAACCGTGATAAGTCCCATATGTGATAAGTCATGACAAGAATGGATTTTGAGCCCTATGTGTGATGTGAATATGTGTAATGGCACCTAAATACAAGAATGTGATAAAATGGTATTATATGTTTTTGAAAAAGTTTCTAGTATACGTATAAGTCGAAATGGCATGAAAAGTTTTTAAGTGAGATGTTCACATGCATGAGTTTTGATACAAAGGTAAAGGTATCAATATTTGTTAAAAAGTACATGTGCATGTGTCAAGGCATAAGTCTCATGTTAACAAAGCATTTGTTTGTTTTGTGTTTGCTTATTATGTGCTGGTAATATTTTTGATAAGATGCTTGTATACTTATTGAGATTTCTCTCGAAATCTCACCCCCCCTTCTGAGATAATAGAAGTAGTTACAGGTGATGACGGATCCACTGAGTATGATTCTCGGAACGACACTTCGGACCCCCAAGGGCCCGACTAAGTCCACCATTGCTAAGCCGGTGACTCTCGGTTTGTTAGGCCGATGGGCGGCGAAGCCACTGCCAATGACGACGTATTTTTTTGCTGACCTACGCCCCACAGGGTGTTGCTTAGTTCTAGGAGTAGACGAGTCCCTCCACTTGAGACGCCTGTTTGAGTCATTCTCTGAGATGAATTGTGCTGTAGGGCCTAAATTGAATTTGGACTGTCTTCGATATGGTCCTGATTTCAAGGAGATAAAGAAAGAGCCCTTATATTAGAAATGAGGGCAATGAGAATCGCCTACGTTATTTTTGTATCTACTCGTTTATATTTTGATAAGTTTCCCGCTATTTTGGGAAAACGTACTTTTGTGGAACCAGGTACATTGGAAATATTGATTCTAGATGTGTATCAAGTTTATTTTGGGTTTGAAATTATGTTAACCATGTGATGCGCCTTGCTTTAAAATATTTATTTGGCTTGACCTTTTTCATTGCAAGACTTTACTATTTATAGTCTTTATTTTAGCACGCTTGTTTTGTTTGTATTACGAATGAGGGGTGAGCTTCCGTGTGATGCTTATCCCTGAAACTTTTGTTTACGTCAAATCCCTAACGTAGGCGGGGGCGTCGACATCAAGTGAAGGCTAAAGACATCCTACAGGAGTTGTCGCAATCCCCCAAAATACTGCACTATCGTCTGCTCCTCTGTCTTAGACAAATCATTCCGGGCTACCAACTCATATAACTCCTTTGTGTAATCATTGACTTGTCTCAACTAATGAAGTCGCCGAAACAAGATTTGAGTGAAGCCAAAGGGAAGGAAGCGACCCTTCATCTTTTTCTTCATTTTCTCCAAATCAATAATTTTGGCTTTATCCTACTTGTCTCGTGATCGCTTTAACTGCTCCCACCATGCGGAAGCTTTGTCTTTGAGTTTGATGGCGACCGGTTTCACTTTGACACCATTTGAGATTTCTTATAATAAAAATACGCTCGACTTCATTTAGCCAATCAATGAAGCATTCGACTTGTAATGTACTGGAAAATTCGGGTAAATCCACTTAGAAATTGAAGTCTTCATGATGTTCCTCTTGGCCACGGTGCTCCTGAAATAGGACGCGATTGTAATATGTGTTTTCGAAAATAGAATTAGAATCGTGATTAGAAACTTCATAATCACAGAAATAGTACGCCGTTAGATGCCGAATTATCTTTCCAACTTTCATATGCAAATTCTCAATTATTGCATCCTGAACGCTACGATCATGGTGCTGGACTTCCTTATTTGAAACCTGCCCATGACGACCACGACCACGACCACGACTCAGCCATAAAACTGATGAAATACCACCTCAGGAAGATGCTGAAACTGTGATGCCAACTGACGCTAGGCAGAATAACGATTATTCTGCGGGATAGTTTGAATAGATGATTTACATAAAAGAATACAAAAAATTCTCCTAAAACACAAAGAAAACGTCTATGAGATTTAATTCAAAATTATCAAATCAAGTAATGTCAAAATCAATCCACAAGTCGAACTGTATAGTCAAAAGTTGTCTGTATCGAAATTTTACCAAAAATAACAAATTCTAGAAATCACGCCAAAAAAAAAAATCAGAATAAAATAAGCATGCTGCAAAAAATTTGGTCCAAATTGAGTTCATAATCACTTCTTAATTGATAACTAAAATATTATAAAAAGTGACAAAAAATAACTAAAAATAAGGATATGAAAGGAAAAACAGCAAAATTTTAGGTTAAAAATGACGTACACTAGGTATAGTCAAAGTTATGGTTGAAATACTGAAACACGCCCAAAACTTCCATAATTAGCAAAAGATCAAGATCAATTGCAGTCTTTGCGCTGCTCCACCAACTTATGGTATCTCAGCGCTATCAACGTGCAATTTGGCAGCTTAGCATCATTTGATTTAGATCCTCTTGCATCAGTTCTCTATCGCACTATTTTTGTACATTCTGGAATTGTGCCCAGGCATCCCTTTAGCCTTGATTATCAAGTTCCATGGCGATTTGTCTGCATAGAAAACCCTGAACTTGTTGTTTGGGGAGGCTTGACCCTCGTTCATTGCAAACCCCATGTTCAATTTCCTGAACTCCTTCGAGGCAACGAACTTAAAGGTACCATTGGCCCCCACCAATCTCCTCGTTGGCATTGAGTGTAAGTTGTGGGAGATAGATAGAGTTTTTCATTGTCAACAAGGATTTGTTATTGACGGCAAGGATTTGGGAGGGTCTCATTTGCAGGAGATTGGGGAAGGGTTTGAATCGAAGGAGGGGAGTGTTTTTGGGTTCGTAACACTGAGGCCTATCGGGTGGATGTGGGCACATTGTTTGTTTTTCTAAAGTGTATATGTGGTATTATGAGATTGGCTAGTGTAAAACTAGTATTTAAACTCTTTTAAAAATATTAAAAATGTTAAATAAAAATAAAATATTAAATTGTGCCTTTGGGACACACGTTACCTTCACTGCTGGTTGGTACCCTAGCATCACTTTTTTTTTTATGTCGAGTTTAGGTGTGTGTGCAATCGGGTTGGACTTTTTTGGTCCAGTTTGCAATTCAGAAATCTGGGTGAATCTAGACGATTCTCAGCCTAGATTGGTTTCGGGGCAGTAAAAAGTTTTTTTAATTTTAAAAAAGCAAGAAAATATATTAATAAACTTTCATATTTGAGTTTATATCCAAAAAAGGTAAAAAGACCTAGATATCTAGATACAACCTGAATATCCAGATTCGTTTTTGATTATCGTCAGAATTATTTTTGAATTTATCTGAACGAATAGTCGTCTAAATTTTAAAAACCCAAATCCTGTTACAACTAGTGATTCGAAGCTAAATTTTTGCTGTAGCTCTAGTCGGGTGGTAATTGGAACACTCAATAGCTAGCAATATATTTTTGCAATAAAATAGAAGGTTGACACTATGTACAATCTATAAAAAAAAAAAAAAACACCATGTACAATCGATAAAATTGAATGCATTTTCAGGCCAAACAATAGAAAGACAATAAGACCTCTTCCATTTTTGAATAAATTTGATCATAATATCCTTACTTACAAATAAAAAATTTCCAACTTTTAGATAAATCATTTCATTTATCTATGAAATGTGAGCATTTCAATTAAGTTTGCAATGTAATCCACATATATAGACATAGTAGTCGTATGGATAATCATGAAACAATCCATTGCATGTTCGGCTAGGCAAGTTGGCATTTAAATCATGACTTAATTGTGTGGTGGATAATTTGTTTCACACATCACTGAGTATGATGCCAGGATGCAATGTTGCTATATAAAAAAAACACGTGAAAAGGAATCAACGTTCAATAATTATACGAGAATGCGAGTCAAACTGCCCTTTGCATCTTAGTATAGTCAAGCAAGAATTATGTCGGAAAGTTCAATAGTGGGTCTCAGTTATGCAATCTATTTATTTATTAATTTTTTGTAAGCATCCAAACAACCACACGAAAAAATTTCTTTGGTAAAGAGATATCTAACATGCAATCTATTTAAGAATTGACAACTCTATCTAGAAACATTTCCATGGTCTACTCAAGCTTTTTTATTTTATTGATTTCTAAATTCCGTTCCATGGCCGTCTATTCCATTCGAGCTCAAAACTAGTTCACTTTCGTTAATTATGTTTGTTTTCAGAACTCCCATTCCATTTTATTTAATCATTATAATTTCTCTTAAATTATCATAAAAAATAATATAAATAATTCAATTTTTTTTAATTATAAAATAAAATAATATTAAAATAATACTTTTTTTAATAATATTTTTTTTAATTTTTATTTTTATTCCAACTCATCTAGTTATTTCAAAGTTAATAGATTACTCCAGCTTCAAAGTTAATGCGCGAGTCATCAACGTATTGTCCGTTATCAATTATTAGGTGAGACGTCGACCCATGCAATTATAATTCACGATGGTACTCCTGGTATCTTTTTTTTTATGTGAGAGTTTAATATTATTCGAATAAACAAATAATATGTAATTATTTAAAAAAAAATTAATTTTTTTTACGTGAATTTCGTATATATTAATTTTTTTTGAAAAATAATTATACATCACTTACAATTTCATAAATACATCTATTACTTCTCATATTATTCTCTACCCTTAGGTGCAAATAGAGAAACGGAAACCTACCGATTGGTAGGCAGGGACGGAATCAGGATTTTGTATTTGGAGGGATGATCGATAAAATGTGTGCTATATATAAATTTTAAAAGGACATGATAGAAGTATTACATTCTTTCATTATCGAACTCTCTAAATGTATTACTTTTCGAATTATCTACGTTATTTAAAAAAAATCAATTTTTTTACTTGCTCATATTATTTTTTAATTTAAAAAAAATTATAGATCAAGAATAAAAATAAAAAATTTCTAATAACTATTGATATACCGATGTTAGATTTTTAACAAACTATATATATCATAATCATACAATCAAGTTAGAGTGAAACTATATAAATAAGTATAATTAATCAATTTGACAATCATATAAATTTATAACCATATTATTTTTACAATTAAACTGTTAAAATAATTATGAGACTAAGTGAGTTGAAATTTGAATTTTAATAAAATTAAATATTAGAATAAAATTATATGTGTATTGACATTTGGAAGAATAATTATAATAAAAATTTAGGGGGTAATTTTTTATTTTTTTATAATTTGGGAGATAATTTAATATTATATATATAAATATAAATATATATTTATATATTATATATAAATATTTTAAAGAATTTTGGGGGGCCAACCTTCCAAGTAGATCCGCCTGGTAGGTAAACATGCTTCATTACATGGGGAATCTATTAACGCATACTCGCGAGTGCTTTTTTGTCCTATACGCCCACTCGCGAGTGCTTTTTTGTCCCCGGAACGGCCAACCTTCCCATACTCGCGACGGAACTGCCCACTCGCGAGTGCTTTTTTGTCACCGCATAAAGAGCAGAGAGTTAGGTTCGTTCCCCAGGGACAAACTTTTCTCAACCTAATTGTTTCTTGATTTGGATGTTTTTTGACTAATCAAATGCAATCACTTAAGAGTCTTAAATAGATGATTATATTACAATCTCATCGATAAGTGAGTATTAAAATAAAAAAAAAAATGATATTGTTGTAATTTTATATATTTTTTACACTAAGCTTGCATTGCAATCCTCAAAATGAGAATTGTAAATAACATTGCTCAAAGAAATATCAAATGTGTATGTGACTCTACCGGTAAAAAAAAAAAAAAACTGATAAAAGAAATAGTCAAGATTGAATGAAGAACAGAGAAATATCTATCAGCTGATTAAAATGTAATATTCCTTTCTATACAGATTACTTAATCTGTGTAGCTAGCTAGGCGCTCAACCCATTATATTAGAAAAACAAAGAAAAAGAAGAATAAGAATAGAACAAAATAAAAAGTTAAAAAGATCTCTGTTTGCATGCATCACTCTTATACGACGCTCAATTTCTCTATTCCCCATTTTTTATTTTTTTAAAAGGACTGGTGGATTGTGTCCAGCCTCACCGAGTTATATTTTTCTCCCTTAGAACCATGCAATTTCTTGGAAATTTGGTGCAGCATCAAATGCCCGTGTCTTTGATGCCCGCGTAATGACAGGACTAATTGAGGGCTTGAGAGAGAGAGTCTAGAGCACTAATTGAGGCCATGAGAGAGAGAGGATAATTTAGAGTGACAGGCCGGAAAGAGAAGGGTGAAAATGATAAAAATAAAAAGATAGAGTGAACAGACACAAATACTTTATATAAAAAAAATTTATTAAGTGATGTGACTTCATAGCATTCTTTAAGTCTATTTTATAATAAAAATAAACTTGTAATGGTTTAATGTATCATATTAAATCACATCAATTTATGAATTTATTTTTAAATAATTTTTTCGTGACTAAAATATTTTTCAAAAAAAAAAAAAACGGTTGCATGCCAGTTTGTTGTAGTCTTTTGCAACTCATACTTATTGAAATTTCATTATATATAGAGAAACACAAACAAATCAAATCTAACATGAGGGTGATCCCAGTTATACTGCACCAGTACATAAGTCATTTAAAGTTATACGTGAGTCCAAATATTTAATTATGATCTCTATCCTTTGGCCCGAGGTGCCATGCACTAACATTTTTGTTCTTTTGGCTCAAGACATAAATTTTTTGCTTATGAAAATATGGGGGGCAGCCTACACACCGGCAGCCCCCTCACAGCTACAGTGCAGCTGTACTGCAGTTTCACTGTAGCTGTGAGGGGGCTGCCGGTGTGTGGGCTGCCCCCTAGTACAGCTCTTTTTGCTTTCCTATTCTTTTCTCGACAGCCATACAAAAGGGCAAAATTTGGTAGTTGGGAAAGACAGCAAATTTGTGGAGAGATAAGTTTGTCTAAGATCTTGTCACCCAAAAACTCACCAATTAAATAGCCATTATTTTCTATTTATTTTCTTTATACAATCCGCTGCGTTTGTCTGAGTAGTGGCTGTAATTGAACGTGCCTTTCAAGGTCTAAGAGCACTCTCTTGAATCGACTAAAACTCATCTTTTAAAAATTGTACTTTTATACAATTTTTCATATCCCTTTGTATAAATTATATGCTATTGCACAGGATAAGATAATTAACAGTTGCGCTTAAATTATATGCCACCCATTTTCTTTCTTAATCATATCCCTTTGTATATTATAAAAAGAGTGTCTCTATAGCCATATATGGAGGATCTCGATAGTGTATTTTTATTTTTCTGTTTTTTTTTAGTATTTAAAAAAATTATAATATTATTAAAAAATATATTCTTAATCGCTAAATAAAATAAAAATTCATTGTTGGGATTTTCCGTTGGAATTCCTATGTGTGGATTTAGCATTTCTGTTATAAAATTAATTGTATATATACACTGAAAAATTATTAATTTTATTTATAATATGATCAATGCAGAGTTTTCTAAATTAAAAAAAAAAAAAGATTTTTCTTTGTTTTATTGAAAATCTGCCATGATTTATTAGACCATCAAGGACAGTCAAATCATCATGCTTGTTTTTTTATTTAATTTCTTAATTTTATTTTATGGAATTGTAAGGTCAGCACTAGTCAGCACTGCTTCAACCTTAAAAGGCCACAATAATTTTCCATGATTGTAAATTAATCCACACGCTCAAGATTCCGATAACTAAAGTCGACTATAGTGTCGCACTCAGCACTCAGCACTAAGCACTCAGCATTGCTAAATCAAGAAAAGCAACAAATTGCTTTTTAACAAATATCCGATTCGCTCGTAAGTGGGGTTTGAAAATATCATATTCGAGTGGAGCCCAAGTAAAGCGGCTCAAAGGTTTGCAACTAGGAAAAATTTCACCCTTTTTCTTACGAAAAAAGTTTATTCAAAATTTTCATATTATACATCATACATAATTTTTATTTTTTTTTCTCTTATTAAATCTGTGGTGTATGGCTAATGAGTAAGATAATTCAATTAGTTTAAAGAATAAACCTCCCTCCAAAAAAATATACTTAAAAAACTTTTAAAAATAAAAATAAATATGATATGTAATGTGTGAAGATGATGAATAACAAACTCTTGTTTTGAATTAACTTCTCGTATAAATCTCTAGCGTTGCTTCTTTGAACTTCATGTGGATTGAGCTGAAAAGCTTTCTATGTTCAGTGGGTGTTTTCCAATTGCAATCCACATCAAATAGTACTAGAACAATTGCAGTAACATTAAAATCATCCAACCTCACTAGAATCATGAAACAAAGGTTTTCGAGTGTAGGAATATAACAGACCACTTATTTGCAAAATCCCAACCTTGGGCTCCAGATTTCATTGGCTCAATTTATTTACGCTCGTTCATTTTTATAAAAAATTTTATCTTATTTTATTTAATATTATCATTACAATTTTTTTAAATTTTCATATAAAATAAATAATTCAACTTTTTAAATTTCAAAATAAAAATAATATTAAAAAATATATTTTAAATTATATTATTCAATTTTCAATTTTTATCTCAACTCATCTCATTTTATATGTAAAAACAAACGAGATATTAGTTGTATCAATTTTCATTTTTGTTCTTTTGGCTCAAGACATAATATTTTCTTTCCTATTCTTTTCTCGGCAGCCATACAAAGGGCAAAATTTGGTAGTTGCGAAAGACAGCAAATTTGTGGAGAGATAAGTTTGTCTAAGATCTTGTAACCAAAAAAGTCACCAATTAAATAGCCATTATTTTCTATTTATTTTCTTTATACAATCCGCTGCGTTTGTCTGAGTAGTGGACTGTAATTGAACGACGTGCCTTTCAAGGTCTAAGAGCACTCTCTTGAATTGACTAAAACTCATCTTTCAAAAATTATACTTTTACACAAATATTATATTTGATCAAATATGATAATAAAATTCGTGAGAAAATGTTTAAAAAAATATATTTTTTGAATAGTAAAATTAAAATAATTATCAAAAAACTGAAATAATTCCCATTTTTAAGTATTTGAAAAATGACTTTTAATTAATCCATTGATGAGAATGCTCTGACGGTAAGACTTATTCAACAACAGCCCAATACTCCAATATTATTTTATGATGAAATTGGGAAATAATTTTGATTTAATTGTAAGATATAAAATAGAATCGCATTAGAATGAAAATGAGGGAATAAAAAATGGAAAATCTTATAACATTTTTATAATTATTTTATAATTCTACTTCAAGGGAATGATAAATGATAGTTATTTAAAAGTTTTACACTATATAACTATTATTATATGACATAATTTGATATGTAAGATATAAATTTTAACATTTATCTTCTTAATTAAACTATGTCACATAAATATGTGCGGTATAAATACTGTTAAATAGAATTACTTAAATTATAATTATTTTGAATAAAGTAGCGTATATATATTGATCTCTTGAGAATGAAGTTGTAAAATAATTATGAAAAAGATATAAGTATATTTTGCTCTATGTTAATGGGAATTGTTAAGGCCATCGACACCTGGTCGTGAGAGCATCTACCGATAAATGCAAAATACAATTTTATTGTGGTCTAAACTTTTAATTAGTCGCAAATAATTTTTTTTAGTTGTTAAAAGTCTGTTTTAATTATTAATAGTCATTTTCATTTTAAATATTTGATCACTTTTATCTATTTTTCTTGTAGTGACAACAGTCAAAACTTTAAATACTACCTGATGATTCGTTGAGTTTGATAGTTACTTACCTGATTTTACAAACAAATTCAAAGACAACATATCAGACAAATTTATATGTCCACAACTTTGCTGTCTTTCGCTCGCAAGCACCAGTAAAAACAGAAATCTACTTGTCACTGCAGTTGTTTGATTTTCCAAAGTTCTTGTCAATATAAAATAGAAATCTAGTTTCAGAGCAACAGTAAAAACATGTGGAAATGGGTGAAGTTGTGAATGAGGAATAGGAGCATTAGAAATTGAGAATAAGGTTATCTCTGTATCGTGAGAATTGGAACAACGGGTACTAATGATTTCCCATCCCTCACCAAATGCTACTTTTGAATAATGCTAGTAGCTATTATGCATCCACCATTTTATCTTCTTATTTTGATTATATATTTAAATTTTTTGTAAAACAGATTTTCTTTTACTTATTGATTAAAATAATGACCATTATTGTACTGATGTTTTTGTCATTGACGTCATGGAATTGTGAGGGTCTCGCTTGCAAGAGATTGGGGAGGGGCTTGAAGGCAAAATATGTTTTTAGGTTCTCAGTAGTGAGGCCTATCGGGTGGATGCAAGCGCATTGTTTATTTTCCTAGAATGCATACGTGCTGGTGTAAAACTAGTAATTAAATCCATTCGGATAGAAGGTTTACTCTTTTAAAAATATTAAAAAATGTTAAAAAATATAAGTAAAAAATTAAAAACTGAATTATGCTTTTGAGACATGCCTTGCTATCACCGCTAAGTGGTACCCTAACATCATTCTTTTATTTTTGATGTCAGGTGTAGGAGTGTGCAATCGGGTTAGATTTTTTTCTAGTTCGGCTTGCAATTCAGAAATCTGGATGAGTCTGGACTGTTATCTACCTAAATTGGGTTCAAGCCGATAAAATGGATCTGTGCGAGTTTGAACCTGTTACGGATCTAGTTATCTAACCATTTCCTATTTAAAAATAAAAAATGGTTTTCGATTAAAATAATTTAAAAAGCTTTTTTCTAAACAAAAAATATATATATATATATATCAATAAACTTCCGTATTGGAGTTTACAATCCAAAAATCTAGATTTATATACGGTTATTGTTCAAGTTATTTCTGAATTTATCTGAGCTAATAAGCATCCAAATTTTGAAAACCCAAATCCGGTTTTGGCCAGTCATTCGAATCCGGATCCCTGCTATAGCCCTAAGCCCTAATCGGGTAGCAATGGGCACGAACACTAATAGCGATATATTTTTGCAATAAAATGGAAGATAGAAATGTTTGTAGAGATTGAGAAAATTAATATCCATGTGAAAGATTCAAGGAAGCAGCGTCCAACAACGAGAATGCGAGTCATGCGACTCATATCCCAATGTGAACCTTATGAGTTGTATGACTCTTTTAAGAGTATCTATTTGAGAACATCTATTTGAAAATATTTATTACATTCATGATTTGAAAATAACTATTTGAAAATATCTATTTGAGTAATATTTAAAAATAAATTAATAATTTTTTTTAAATATTATTTATTAGGTGTAATAAATACTCTTAATAATAAATACTCTAAAAAAATGCTCTAAAGACGTTTTCTTAATAAAAACAAAAAAAAAAGGGCCGGTGGATCGTGTCCAGCCTCACCTGCGTATTTTCTCCATCCAGTGAGATCCGCATATTAATAGGACTTGAGAGTGACAGGCCGGACAGAGACGCGCTGCGCTACCACCAAAAAAAAGGGGACTACAGCGTTAGACATATTTTATTTTTTTTATATTTTTTTTATATTTTTAATGATTTTAAACATTTAAAATCATTATATGCGGATCTCACTAAGTGAGAGCGAACTCAATTATTGGTTTTTTGTCATTAAGTTAAGAAAAAAGTGAGAGCGAATTCAATTATTGGTTTTTTATCATTTTTCAAGGAAAAAAAAAAAGAAAACACACAAAAAAAATTATACAAAAAAAAAAAAATACAAATTAATGTATCTTCGTAATATTTATTAAATCTATTTTACAATAAAAATAATTTTATAATTTGATATACTATATAAAACTAAATTAATTTATGAGCTTATTTTTTTATAATCCTTTATAACTAAAACTTTTATTTTTTATTTTTTTATCTCGTCCAAATTTATTAATAAATCTCTCATTTATGATTGTGACTACCAAAAAAACATTCAAACACTTGGGATTTACAAATTAACAAAAAAAAAAAAATATCCCAAGTATTGTAAAAAGAAACATACTCCAAAAAATTAAATTCAGTGCTAAACATGTCTAAACACTTTTTTTTAAATAAAAAAAATCTAAACATGCTTAAACCCCAAAAAAAAAAAAAAACCTCAAGTTTGAACCAATCAAAATATCAAAGGATAGTCACCCAATAATTAGAAGCCTTGGCAAAAGAATGACAAAACCAAATGAATGGTCACGGGAAACATGAATGAAGAAAAGGACCAGTTACGTGGCTGCATATTATTAAATTGGTGCAAAATCCACTTTTGCACCAATCCGGACTTTGCACCACTCATGAAACAAAACCATGAAGAAAAGGCCCGCACCAAACATCGTCGAACAGCCATGACCAAACACCATCAAGAAACTAGAATCTCGAAGCTGGAAAATTATCCACCTTAAAACTTGGAAGTCCTTCAACTCATACTTATTCATCGAAATTTCATTATTATAGAGAAACACAAACACATCAAAGCTTACATGTGGGTGATCCTAGTTTTAGCTCTGTATTTAAAGAGTCATCCCACTTGCTTTCATAGTTATATTGCTCTTTGTCACCCATGTCTAGGGGTGGAATCAGAATTTTATATTTAGAGGGGCGATCGATAAAATGTACGGTGTGTGTAAGTTTTAGAAGGATGATCATCAGTAATAGAAATATCATATTCTGTTGTTACCGAACTCTTTAAACGTATATTATTTTTCAAATTGTACTCCATTTCTTTCTTTTTTTTTTTTTTAAAAAAATTAATTGTTCTTAAGTATTTGCTCATATTTTTTTTTATGATTTAAGAAAAATTTATAAATTAAGAATAAATTTAAAAACTTTCTATTAAATAATGATGTAACGCTATTAGATTTTTAACAAACTATATCTCACAATTATACAAGTTTGAGTGAAACTAAATAAGTGAGTATGATTAATGAATTTTACAATCATATAAATTTATAATTAATTTTTTTTGCTAGAGTTAGACTATTATAGTAACTGTAAGATTATGTAAGTTAAAATTTGGGTTTACATAAAGTTAAAAATTAAAATATAAATAAATGTATATTGAGATTTAAAAGAATAATTTTCATAAAAAAAATTTGGGAGGGTTAATTTTTATTTTTATTTTTATAATCTAAGAGAATTTTAATTATATATATAATTATATATATATTTCTATTATAAATAAAATTTGAAAAAATTTTGGTGAGATTCTTTGACACTTCCTTTCTCTCTCTTCTCTACACCTTCTGCATATCAATACGTCTTAGATTTCTCACCCATCTCCCTTCCCCTTTCTCTTTTCAGAAATGGAGAATGATCAGCTGACACTTGAGAGCCTCCAATTAATAGAAACAATTGAAAATCCTATCATGAAACATATTGCGGTGAATGAAACTGGAGACAGCGTAAACCAGTCTCCAAACCAGGATATTAAAACAGATCAGGAGGTTGAACAGGCTGGAAATTCAACCAACTCTCAGGTCTGTTTCATGAAAAACTTGGAGAACTCTTCAGTTGTTGGTTATTTTTATATTAAATCTCCTTTGCGGTGTAGTTTTTGCTTCTGGCTAGAGAGGGGTCATCGTGATGGTGTCTAAGATCTAGACTCCGTCGAGTTGGTGTTGAAGAGCTCGACTCCGACATGCAGCTCTTCTGACGATTGTCCGAGGAGCTCCACGAGCATGGAGCTCGAAAAGAAATTGAGGAATATTTTCTTGATGGGACCAGTGCTGAACTAGATATTGCACCAGAATAGAAGGTTTAGCCTTATGGTTGCACAGATCCAATCACACCTCCATGCCTGAATTCCCACATACAACCACCAAAACCCTCTTCATCATGTTTGCAGAAACTGAAAAAGCCTAGCTTCGCCGACCCTATACAGCTATTTAGTTTTTGTGCTAATTCATTTTAAATAAACCTTTAAAACAAAAGAAACCTAGAAATTCAAAGTACTGGTTGGCCTTTTTTCTTATTAAAAATAAAATCCCTGGATTTGGAGGGACGATATATACTACTTGTAAACAAAATCAAGCGCGAGTTTTGCTTTTCTGAAAGCCCAGATCAGAGAGAAAGAGAGAGAGAGAGAGAGAGATCCAAGCACAATAGAAGGTTTAGCCTTATGGTTGCATAGATCCAAGCACACCTGCTGCCCAAATGCCCCACAGTCAATGACCAAAACCCTCTTCAGTCTATAATCATCCCCGCTCTTATATACACTTGTGTGCCTGGTAGGCCCTCCAAATTCCTCCATTCCTTCTATCTGCTGGTGCAAAAGAGTTTATGTTGTAAGATGCAAGGAGTGTTCCCGTATCTAGCTAGCTAGCTTATGTCCCAACTGTTGTTGGTAGCTAGTTTTCCTTGCAGCTGAATTTTCTACGTGTATATAATATATATATATATATATATATATATCTTATATTATACAGTCCTGGGTATTCAATTGGTTATAGTGTCTAGGTTGTTATATTTTTATAGACTGTTTGTTTCGAACTGCATGGTTTTCATAAAAAAAGTGAGTTGGATTGTTTCTTTGTTGGCGATCTTCAACCGAGATATATTCTTAGCATCACATATATAATTTGTTTAAGTTTTGCAGATTATTGACAGACCAGAGATTTTGGCAGACTCGGTTGACAACAATAATGATGAGATTCTGAGTAGTTCAATAGATAATGATTCAGAACCTGAACAAGGTCTTCCAGAAACTCCAGATGAAACTGTTCCAAATTCCGTTGGTGGGAGCCCAAATTCCGTTGATTTAGAAGCTGGACAAGATATTCTACAAACTCCTTGTGTGAGGTCTATATACCCTGGGGTAAGATTGATTTGTATAAAAAAATTTAGTAAAGTAGTGTTCTAATCTTAAACTTTATGATTTTGTCACAAGATCTGTAAAATGGTGCTTTTTTTAGTGGTTGCCTATATAATTAATTAGTTGATATAGAAAATCACTTAAAATATATCACAATAGCAAGTATGACCAAGAATAATAAGATATAGATTAATAAAATTTCTCAATTGTTAATTACGAGTTAATAATTTTATCATTGAATGTTTATCTATAGATTAATATAGATTAGTGGTTGCGAATTAATAAGTTTATCATTGAGTGTTTAGATGGAAGCTATAGATTGCATTGTTGCGGTTTTGGCGTTTGTATTAGAGGTTGCACAAGTTATGTCCAACGATTACAAGCCTCTTCAGTGGGTGGTGCTGGGATTTACTATAGTGAGTTGTCTTATAATGTGGACGATATTTGCTTGGAATGCAAGGCAAGAAAATGCTGAATTTTCTTTTGGGTGCTTCTTTCTCTCTGATGGACATAGATATGGGAGTATCTGGAAATACATTGAATCATATGCATCCATTCTTCAGATCATATTGGCAATAATTTCTTATATTGTTAAATTTTCATTGCGTTTGATCATCTGTGAAATTATTATATCTACTGCAATGATCTCTTCAAAGTTAACCGCGTGGTGCATTCAGAGGGATTCCTAGTATTAGGTTGTACTCTTTTGGTTTGTAAAAAAGATATGTATGGTTGTAATAATATGTAGTAGTTTGGAGTCTTTTGGTTTGTAAAAAAGACATATATGTATGGTTGTAATAATACGTACTCGGGTATGTCAAGGGATTGATTGGTTTTGCACTTTCATGGTGCCAATAATTAGTCTTATCTTGAGTTTGCATGAGCTTCTCCATCAATGTGGCTGGATTAGCGACTCTTGTAAATTATGTGGCAAGTATTCTCTCTTTGTCTAATATTTTTCTCATAACATTCATCTGACTAATTTGAATAGTTTATGGGTCAATTTGAATATGATAATTAAATTAAAAGAGCATGATATTATGATTTGAGACTCATTTGAATATGAATTAATGAGATGAGATAAGTTGAGATGAAAGACGTTGAAAGTTTTATGAAATATTATTAGAATATTATTAATTTAAAATTAAAAAAATTGAATTATTTATTATATTTAATATGAAATTTGAAAAAAAGTTATAATTATAATAAGATGATATGATGTAAAACACTTCTTCTATCTAAATGGAACCTCAAATGCACGATACATTTATTAGATAGATTGGCCTGACAAAATCCGTTTGGCAACACAAATTTATATCGAAATAAAATACTAGAATACACATATAATGTGCGTTAATTATTGTCACGTGATGGGAGGTCCCAAAACATGATCTGACTTTGCAAAATCTTCACCTCCTTTGTACCATTGTTTTGTGGGTGGCTTGACAGTCAACACTGTGAGCTTCTGCTGGAGGCTCTGCATGTGCATTTTGTTATATATATATATAATATTTTTAATATATTTAAAAAAATATATAATATTATTAAATAATTTCCTTTATCATTAAGTAAAAAAGTTAAAAAATAAAATAAAAACTAATTTCAGCATGAGTAGCCACCAATTACGAAAAGAATAACATGTTCTTGTTTTGTAATTGAACATGCAAACAGAATTGGTTCAAAAAAATATATATCTAATTTATTGCGTTAAATATATAGATATATCTAATTTATTACAATTGGTTCAAATTAGAAGACAGCGATCAAAGTTTTTCAAAATCAGATTATAAATAGAATTATATATCAGCTTGAAAAATAAAGTTGAAAGTTGATCAAGTCAAAATATTCTACCTACCATTGGCTTGTAGGTATGTAACCCTCTGTCTTTTCCTATATATATATATATATATATCTAATTTATCTACGATCAGGAATTGACATACAAAGAATTTCACAATCAGATTTAAAAATAACTAACAATTAACAATTCTCCACGAGCGGACATGAACAAGTATATTCTAATGCTTAGGGACCTTGGAATCAATCAATGGTTGGGGCCGGGGTCCTTGAACCCCCGACTACTAGGAGGTTTTCCCTATAAAATTGCCTATAGAAAAGAAAAGGTAATGGTGGGAACTATAGACATATATAATTAAATGTACGTTGTTCAAGAGGCATTTTGATGGTGCTTACGTACGTAGGACCATTGTAAGATTCTGATACATTGAATAACTAAGTAGCGCCTTGTTGTTATAACTGGATAGTTCACCCTGTCTTTTGAATGTTGATGAAATACAGACGTTGCAAGATTGTTTCATTTTTGGCTTTTACATTTTATTGCATTTGCTGCTACATAGAGATATCATGGACATAGGCACAATAGTGGCGGAACCAATAATTTTTTTGAGGAGGGGCTGATTTTTTTTTTTTTTTTTTACACATTTATGTAAAATGAACAGAAATTATAAAATTATAAAAACATTATTACATATAAAATAGGACCTCAATAATTTGCTACATACATGCAGAAATAAGATTCTAAAAATACAACTTAATATATGTTTTAGATTTCGGACGATCAATAAAGTTTCATAAGATCAGAATATACATCCATTATTATTTGTGTAATGAAATATTTAGAATTTAATTTTTCATAAAAACTATCAAGTGATTCTTTAGAAGGTCATATTTTATTATAATATGTAAGCTAGTTTATTAAATTTGATGTAAAATCTAGATATTTTTGTGTCACATTAAACATATAATGTTATATATAATTGAGACCTTAAATATATTTTTTTATTACTCAATCAAATCTAGGGGATAAAACCTCTCAACTATTTTTTTTTTTGTATATAGATTATCAGCTTTAAATATGAATTTTATTGTATGAATTTCAATTTGGACTCCATACGCTTAATTGGAAGCCTATTATTATATAAAAAAAGAATCTGGAATCTTATATATTAATCAGTTTATTATTTATCTTATTAGTTTTAATTTAATTTTGGTGGGACCACATCCTTGATAATAGATTTTATATAAAAATTATAAAAAATTTAAGAACTATAAAAAAATAAAAAATAATTTGTAGATCATAGACATTTCTAATTAAGTACTATATTGAAATTCTAGAAATTCTTTAAAAAGTATAAGGGAATCATAAATTTTTGGGGGGCCATTCTCTATATTTATATAATTTATATTGAATAAAATCTTAAAATCATAAGACTATTTTAAATTTTTCATAAATTTAGGGAGTGCCATGGCCCCCTTCAAGCTAATTAAAGTGGTTTCACCACTGCACAGACACTCACGCCAACTTTATAGAACTAATATAAATATTTATAATTTTTTGCAATAAACAAAGAAATTTTACCTGCTTGATATACAAAGATAATTAATTTCTGCATACTATAAAATGCAGGCCATTTTGTACTTATTTATATTTGTCTACAAGCTTGACTTTATAATATTTATCAAGTTAAGTTTACACCATGCATGCATCGTCTAATTTGTTGAGGATAGAAAATAGAATGGATGAATACGAGGTCTTTTTGATGTGCATTGTAACGTACCATTAATTAAAGGTCCAAACCAAATTTTTTATAGTGTATGGTTGTAATAATATGTAGTTGGGTAAACCAAGGGGCTGGTTGGTTTTAAACTAATTTCATGATGCCAATTATCAGTCTTATCTTGAGTTTTGCTTGATCAGCTTTCTCCGTCAATGTGGCTGCCATTAGCAATAGCATCTCTCATAAATTATGTACTGGCAAGTATTCTCTCTTTATTTCATACTTTTCTCATATCTTTCATCTGACTTTGAATAATTTATGGGTTAATTTGAATATAATAAGTAAATTAAAAGAGCATGATATTATGATTTAGGTGTCGTTTGGATATGAGTTAATAAGATGAGATGAAAATTTAAAATTGTATCAAATCTTGTTAGAATATTATTTTTTTAATTTTCTTATTATTATTTTAAAATTTATTTTGTGTCAAATTTGAAAAAATTATAATCATAATGAGATAAGATGATATGATACAAAACACTTCTTGTATCTAAATGGAACGTTTAATGTGACACATGATTTATTAGATAGATTGGCCATACAAAATCCTTTTAGCAACAACAATTTATATCAAAATAAAATACTAGAATACACATAATTAAGTTGTTTAATTATTGTAAAAAACATGTGACTTTGCAAAATCTTCACCTTCTTTGTACCATTGTTTTGTGGGTGTGGCTTGACCGCTGTGATCAGCATTTGTTGGAGGCGCTGCATGTGTATTTTGTCATCTTTTTATATATATTTGTAGTATTCTTTAATATATATATATATATATTAAAAAGAATACAATATCGTTAAATAATACTTCCTTAATCACTAATTAAGAAAAATTAAAAATAAAATAAACAATTTCAGCATTAGCCACCAGCAAAAAAGGTAGCAATTTCTTATTTTGTAATTGAACATGCAAACATAATTAAACATATATTGACCTATATGAGTCATGCTAAATATATATCTAATATATGAAATAATCTTATCTTATAATCTATACAAATTATATATAAACCATACTAATGAAACGAGAACGATTATCGTTATCATCATTTTGTTTATTATCTTTAATATATATAATATTAAATAATTAGAAAATTATTTATTATAATTTTATTTATGTTTTCACATTAGTAAGTAATAAAAGTGATATTAAAAATTACTGCATAATATATGACGTTTCAGACAATCTTGCCGCCATTAATCTGGCAATATTGAATTTCTGACATCGGTGGTCCCCTCGAAGAGCCTTCCATAAGATACACCCTCCTCTGAGCCTCTCTATCTCCCACTCCCTCCGTCGAGTGTGTATATATATATATTATGGCCAGAGTTTAGAGCGACACTTTGACCTATCTTGATCCGATTTGCACATTTATAAAATCTGAGATCTCTGGTGCGATTTGTTAAAATAATTGGAAAGTTTATGCCAATAAATATTCGATGTTTCATTTTCATCCTTGTTTCAAAGACGACAGCATTCATAACTCACAATCAGATAATAAATAGAAATGACTTGCTAGGGGGTTCGATGGAGTTTTTTATTTTATTTTTGGTGCTCATTTAATGTATTTTTTTTTACATTATTTTTTAAAAACTCCTAAATATATATATATTTTAAAAAATCATAATATTATTAAACAATATTTTTTTAATTATTAAGTCAAAAAAAAAAGGAGCAGGGGATAAAAAGGGGATCCCAAGGGGCTCCTTATCATTTTCCTAAATAGAATAAACACCTTGAAAAATAAAGTTGCAAGTTAAATTCAAAATATTGTACCATTAATTGCTTCCGTATTACCCTTTCATGTCTTCTCTCCTATATTTCTAATTTATTTACAATGAGGTATTGACATTCAAAGAATTTCACAATGAGATATAAAAATAATTAACAATTCTCCACGAGCGGACAACTAGTTTATTCTAATGCTTAAGAGAAAGAGAATGGTCAGATTTGTCTAATTCAATGTTTGCATTTTTGTGTAATGGTGCCGACTATCGAATGGCCTAGTGGCTGAGTGGCACTATCCCAGCCTCCCAGGTCCTTAGGGACTTTTTTGTCTAATTCAATGACTCACGCCAACTTTATAAAACTAATATAAATAATTATATTTTGTTGCAGTCATACAAAGAAATTTACCTGCTAGATATACAAAGATAATTAATTTCTGCATATTATAAAATGCAGGCCACTTTGTACTTATTTATATTTGTGATCTACAAGCTTGACTTTGTAAAATTTATCAAGTTAAGTTTACACCATGCATCAACTTTGTTGAGGATAGAAAATAGAATGGATGAATCCGAGGTCTTTTTTGGTGTACATTGTATCGTTCTAATAGAAGGTCTAAATAATATGATTTATATTCTAAAAAGACTAGTTAATAATACAATTGGAGTCTCAATATTAAAACCTTATAAAGAGAAAAATTCATATTCATAAAAGATATGAAATCCCATACGCTACTTAACCTTCTCTTTATCATATGAGTATCACATGCATGATTAGGGACTTGATTTTTACTAAAGCTGAGAGTCACTACTAGTTAGCTTGAAAAGAAATGGTAGATAAAATATTAGAAGGAAACCTCAAGTTTTGAAATTTCTATGATTGTTGTTAAAATGTGGGGACTGGTTTGAAATTGTAATCCTCTTTTGATTGCATGGCAGATGAGATCCTGGGATTTCTTTGTCTATAGGGTCGACAGATTTTCACAAATCTCTTGCAGAGCACATGAATAGCCTAGGCTTACCATCTTCATCTGGCGTATCAAGGGATCATGATGTGATGCGAACTGAATATTATTATTTTTTTCTATTCCTTTCCAGGTTTGAGATTCGTCCTAGGGTTTCTAGCATGCAGCAAATGGAGATCTGATGTTGAATATATCACGGATTAGAAATGTTAATGGAAAACCGTTTAGTTTCTCGTTTGCCAGTCATAATACTTGTCAGTTTCTGCATAAGGTATTTAGTATTTACCATTTGAACTTTACATGAACAGCATGCTTTCCATTTTACGTATAGTGTAAACTACAAATGGGCTGAATTATGACTTTGCACCTACAGATTGTGTCTATCTTTTTTCCTTTTGGTCGGATTGTGACTATCTACACTAGTAAAGGCAATACAAATTGTCTGCTTCTGTGCTATGGATATCTTTGTTATGGATGTGTAACATGCACTCATGTGAACGTAAATGGTGTCCACAGTGAAATAAGAATAGAAGGCCTGGAGACAATTGACTATCTGGACAATCTTTGCCGAAGAGAACGTTTTACGTACCGAAAAAGGAGATGCCATAACTTTTGAAGCTAATCAGGTAAATTCCCTTCAGATTTTATTAGTAATTTAACACGCTAGATGTTGTATGCTGGGAATTAAAACTCTAGATCTAGATAATGGAGTGAAATTTATAAAACAGGAGAATTGAAAAGTCTTTTCAATGTACATCGTATCAAGATCATGTTAGTTTCTTCCACAAGGCATCAAAATTGCACCAGTACTACCTCCCTCGTCAAACTCAATGTGCATGTGTGTTTTCTTCTCCCCTGAAACTTCGAATGAAAATAAAGGTGTGGTTAGTTAGAGAGTTAAAAATTGCCTATAGAGCGATAACTTCTCTTCTCAGACCAACAAAAAAAAAAAAAAAAAAAATCGATGGTTGATAATTGATATTGATAATATATTCATGGGGCGTTGTGAATTTTTCAAATTAGGAGAATTGATGTGATTTCACGTGAATTTGAGGAAGAGGAGAATTGATGTGAATAGCTCATGTTGCTTCTTTTCTCAGCCTATTGAGGATTCAAGGCATGCACTGTTTTTCTGTCCATCCATCTCTCACTTATATATGGACATCAAGTTTCCTATTATGCAGCAGGCATCTCCATCTGATTCTGTGTTAGGCATTGCATTGAAGATCTAAAACTCTGCTGGGATTGAAGGTCTAACTGCTATGGTTCTCATGGCTTGGGGCTGCTGGTTTAGAAGAAATAAAATTATTCATGACCAGATTAATCAAGCTCCTAATCAAACCATTGATTTTGCTCTGGCACAACAGCAATGGAAGCCCCCTTTTGCAATGGCAGGCACTTACCAGAAGAATTATGCTCTCAGATGGACTCCTTCCCCGAAGGACTGGTTTAAATTGAACGTGGATGGCACATTATTTTATGACTATAACAGAACTGGTGTAGGAGCCATTCTTAGGGATCATACTGGTCAAGTTGTGATGTCTATGTGTATGCCAGAAAATGCCCCTCTTGAACCAGAAACTGTGGAGGCCATGGCTGTTTTGAGAGGGCTACAAGATACCTTAAGTTCAGGTGTTAATTTTCTATTGGTGAAAAGTGATTGTCTACATTTAGAAGAGGAAATTAACAATCGCTCTGAGCTTCTTTCTGAATTGAGGAATGTGATCTTGGAGGTGAGAAGCATAATGACCAGGTTTACTGACTGCAAACTCCAACTTGCTCTTGGGTTTGTAACGCACCTGCTCACTTATTGGCCAGACAAGCATGGTCTGTTGATAACATGATGCAATGGTGGCATGCAGTTCCTCTGCTCATAGATAGTGCAGTTTATTTCGATGCTAATTAGCAATCTTAATGTAATGGCAGGTGGATCGAGTTTATCTTGGTTCTCCTAATGTAATTGCTGTCCTCGATCATGAAAAAAAGCGGACATACTTGATAAGAAAGGAAGGACTTCCAGATGCTGGTAAGCTGTCATACATTTGAAGAAGTAGAATCATCACGTGCAAATTCCTCCGTATTTTAAGACAAACCACATAATAAAGGGAATGATTATTAGGACTCTATATACATGTTTACTTGGTATGAGTGGACTAACTCGATTCCCATGCATGCATAATGGTATCAAACATCTAGAATATATTGGTTAATGTTCTTCTCATTATGATGTTTGATTTTTATGGTGTTTGGCCTTTCTGTCAATTGATCAATTTTCTTTTCTTATAACAGAGGTGTGGAATCCGTGGGAGAAGAAATCAAAATCGATGGTAGATTTTGGCGACGAGGAATACAAACAGATGCTTTGTGTGGATGGGGCAGCAATCGAGAAACCTATCACTTTAAAGCCGGGGGACGAATGGACGGGGAGATTACGGCTCTCAGTTGTGCCGTCGAGTTTCTGCAGTGACCAACTCCATCTTTAGGAGGAGCGTTTTGGAATGAATGGTACGAAGTTTCAAGAGCATGCAGACGATAAATATTTACATGGTTCTTTTGTTCCTTTTTCATCTTTTCAGTTGGAAGCTTAGTTAAAATGTTACATAACTAGCTTCGAGTTCAAGTTGTAGAGAGTCCAATGTTTAGAACATCTCCGTACGAGTTTTAAGTAGTATGTTGAAGGAATGGAAACATAGACAAAAACTGTAATTTCTCATACTATGATGATGTATCGGGAAAGCCTATGTTTTTAATGGAATGGCTGCCCAGGGATCGTGGATATGAATTGGCATCTTCTTTCTGCTTGCGAAGGAAAAAAGAGCAAAGCAAAACAAAGTATCAAATTGTAGTGTCAGAATAGAGACGCAAAAAGGCTTCATGGAAGCAACTCTTTTTAATATCAGAACCAGGTTTCGATCCTGGGACCTGTGGGTTATGGGCCCACCACGCTTCCGCTGCGCCACTCTGATTGTTGACTCACGCTGTACTTAATGTTTTATTATTTCCTACAATGAGTAAGATCCAATGCGCTGACTAATTTATTTTTTCTTCTTTTTCAATGCGTTGAGTCTTACAGCTTGGATTTATATCAGCTGAATCTTAATATATTAAGAAAAGCTCTATTTACAAGTCCATGTGTAGACGCTCAATTTAGTTAACATGACAAGGACTTGCAAGTCAAGTCATATCATGGCAATAGAATAATGAGTGCGTTTTGCATATTATCCACATTATTATTATTGGTTTTTAAGTAGTCATATTCTTTCTATTCGAGCAAATTATCCACATTATTATTATTGATGTAATACAATTTTTGATTTGCAAGATCTTACGTATTAAATTTTGGCACATAATTGGTAAGATGTAACTTATTAATAATTTTTTTAAAGAAAAATTATATAGAGAGACTGAATAGTTTACTCATTCTTTATTTATAAAAAGAAAATATAATTGCTATAGCCGCTAAGAGATTACATAAAAATAATCTCATAACTGATATAATTGAATATGATTTGATAGATCTATTTTATAATAAAATCAATAGTACAATCTAATGATATAAAGTTATATCAGTTTTGTGAGATTATTTTATGTAATTTATTTGTGATTTAAGTATTTCTATAAATAAAAAAAATTGAAAAAAAAGTGAGTAGAAAACGGAGAGAGAAAGGAAGTGAATGACTATGCAAAAAAAAAAATAGAAGAAATGCAACTGATGGTTCCGTGCCAAGGCGTGGTGAGATGCTGAGATCCTTTCTCAGGCATTACTATCATCTACCGAAAACTTACTAACTTGAATGCTGAAAATTGATTGGCCTATTGTTCTCCCTTTTTCCTTATTAACTTGAATGCTGAAAATTGATTAACTTGAAAACTGAAGCGGCTTACAACTAAAATGCGAAAAAGATCTCTTTTTTTCTCACTAAAAATTCTATTCAACATTCTCAGGTTATATATTATACATAATTTTTATTTTTTTCTCGTATTAAATATGTGATACATAGACTATAAGTAAAATAATTCAATTAGTTTAGAAAGAATAAAATTAAAAAAAAAAACTTAAAAATTTTTTAAAAATAAAAATAAATATAATATGTGATGTGCAAGAATGATGAAAAACAAAACTCTTGCCTCGAGTTCACTTTTGATCTGAATATCTAGCGTTGCTTGCTTGGACTTCATGTGGATTGAGCCGAAAAGCTTTCTATATTCGGTGGGTGTCTTCCAATTGTGGAGACATAAATTTGTCTAAGATTGTAACAACAGTTACCAATTCATTAGCCATTATTTTCTTTATACAATCTGATGCGTTTGTCCGAGTAGTTGACCATAATTGAACGTGCCTTAAAAGGTCTAAGACCTATCCAACAACTGTCCAACACCCACACTCACTCAAGTACAACATCCCAATATTCAATTATTATTTTATAATAAATTTGTGAAATAATTGTAATTTATGACTGTCCACTTGGTTGTCACTTGTCATATATAATATAATCGCATTAGGCTGAGAATGAGTGAATGAAAAATGCTAAATCTTATAACATTTTTATAATTATTTTATAATTCTACTTCAAGCGAATGATGAATGATAGTTATTTAAAAGTTGTACACTATATAACTATTATATGATAAGATTTAAATTTAAATATTTATCTTCTTAGTGTAAAAGAGAAATGATATTGACCCGAGCCATTGGGATCCCGTTGCACTTCCGACCCTGCCAATTGGTTTATTTTATTTTATTTTATTTATTTATTTAAAAATATATACAAAACATGAAACAGAAGGAAATTCATTTTGAAGAAAATATTGGCAGAGCGAAACAAGAGAAAGCAAGAGATTTGAGGATTGGGTCCCGCCCTTGCTGTCGTGCCTTGCGTCTCTAGTTGCTGTTGCCATCGTCACGTACCCGTAGCTTTGAGTCACAGTGGGGTGGGTGAGAGAGATGTCTATAATTGTCGTCGTGGGTAGGATTGAACTGCTTGTTGCTGTCGCTGGCATTCTTTATTCCAGATCTAGTTTTTTATGTGCATGCCAGACATTATTTCCTTTCCACCCAAAACAAAACTGACTACAAAAGTTTCTTACCTCCAAATGTTCCTTCCCCTTCTTCTCAATCTTTTCTCGAGAGCACAGTTTCGATTCAAGTAGTGTTCTATCTTTTCGTTTTTTAGTTATATTTTTTTGGCGTTCAATAAGAACACTAATGGTCTTCTAAATAAATTTGGCATCTTTTGTGTTGTTCTCCGGGAGGAATGGATATATAAACTAAAAAGTTTCCCATGGATCCTAGTTGAGCAGGGAAAGATCTTGAAATAATTTTGGAAAAAAAAATGGAACATAAGGCTTTGATTTGGAAACTTTTATCAATGTCTTGCATATATATCAATATTGTTCTTTTTGTTGTTGGTTTGATTTATTCTTGTTATGTATCTGGAAGTATACATGGAAGGGGGAAGAAGAGATGTTGTAATGCTGTGAAGAGGATAGGATGCGAAGAGGAAGAATTAAGATGTCGTTATATTAATTGGTTTAATAATACGATGTCATCACATTGAAGAGTTGTAAATAAATTTATACGTTGTCATTTCTATAATTCTTTTAATGAGTAGCGTTAACGATGAGCCATTCGTGTTTAGAAGGTAAGTCGTTTAATTCAACTCATTGTATGGAATGAGTTAAACACACTGTTTAACTCTATTAATCTTCTTCAAGTCAATATAAATACAGAGCCAGTGGTTGGAATGAGGCAACTCTGGAACAACAATCTCTCTCTCTTTTCTCTATCATTCTGTTACATTCAAATACTTACCAGTTGAGTAGTTCAGATACAAGAGCTCACTACAATTGGTATCAGCAATTAGTACAATAGCGGAGAGTCGTTCGATGACGGATGCTATTAATCAAGTTCATGTTGAGCAAGAAAGGCAGCAGAAGCAGATTGAAGACGCTATCTCGATTCTATTTCAACGACAAGAAACAGCGAGATTGGAAAGGGAAAAGCAAGAAAAAATGTTTGCTGATTTTATGGATCAGATATCCAAAATTTCATGTAATGGGTCTAATGATCAGGGAAACCGTAATCATGTGAGAAATGAAGATGTTCATGTTGAAGATGTGAAAGAAATTCATGTTCGTGATGTGGGTGACATGTCTCTATTGAAAGAGTCAAAATTGATTTTCCATGGTTCTTTGGCAAGAATCTAGCGCCATGGGTGCTTAGAGCCAATTAGTACTTTGTTTTCATTAGATTCCATATAATTAGAAGATTTTCTTAGCATCATTCCATATGGATGTTAAAGCTCTCATCTGGTATCAAGATGCCAGTGAGGCTAAGGCATTCTCTTCGTGGGAAGAATTTTCAAAGGTTGTTCAAGTGAGATTTGGGGCCACGACTTATGATGATCCAATGGAGGCATTGACAAGATTGAAGTAAACACATTCAGTGACAGTATATAAGGCAGAATTTGAACTTCTTTTTAACAAAGTTATGAGAGTTACGGAGATAAACAAGCTAAGTTGTTTCTTGAGTGGCCTTAGGGATGAAATTAGGCTGCCAATTCGTATGCTTAATCCCTCAACCCTTAATGAGGCATTTGGATTGGCCAAGATTCAAGAAAAATATATGTGGGTTGTTAAAAAGATTTTCAGGGAAAATGCTAATGCTTTTAATTCTCAAGTCTCAGTGCCAACAAGTGCTATGACAAAGAAACTAGGCAATGCAAAGCTGCCTTATCAAAGGGTTTCTGATTCACAAATGCAGGGAAAAAGGAAATGGGGGGTTATTTTTCTTTTGTGATGAGATGTACCATCCGGGTTACAAGTGTGTTAAGCTAAGAATTTATCTATTGGAAGTCATGGACATCCTTGGTGAGGAAATTGGAGATTACCAAGATGCACAAGAAGATGAGGGGTAGACAGTGGTTGATATTGTCTCGATTTCTTTGCAAGCTATTGAAGGTACCCCTCATCCTAAACCTATGCGTATTTTGTGTCAAATAAATAAAAGAAAAGTAGTTTTTTTATTGAAACTGGTAGTACCCATAATTTTGTGGACAATACAATAGCAATTTAATGTAGATTGACAATAGATGAAAGCAAGTCTATGAAGGTTAGAGTGGCAAATGGGGTAGTTGTCCATAGTTTGGGCAAATTTGCTACTGTACACTTATTCATGCAAGGAAATTAATTTGTAATGAATTTTTTTACTTTGGATTTGGGGGGTTGTGATGTAGTCATGGGAGTTCATTGGATGCATTCTCTTGGATCCATAACATTAAACTTTTCTCAGTTACAAATGAAGTTTGTTCATCACAACAGATCAATTATTTTGAAGGGTATATCATCAATTAGAGATAAATTAATTGATGATAAGGATTTGTTTGCCATTTCAAAGGTAGGTTCAAGGGATTTTTGTTTCCAATTGATTACTATAGATTATAGTGGTAAGCAGCAATCTATACCTGCATTGGTTGGGAAGTTGATAGAATAGTTTGACAAGGTTTTTGTAGAATCTAAAGAACTACACCCACATAGATCCAGCAATCATCAAATAGTCTTGAAAGATGAGACTATACCAGTATCATTGAGGCCTTACAGGTATCCACACTTTCAGTAGACATAAATTGGGAATGTGGTAGCTAACCTGCTTAAGAATGGAGTAATTCGACTAAGTCAATCTCCTTTTTCATCACCTTTTCTACTTGTTAGAAATTCTGATGGGTCTTGACGAATGTGTATGGATTACAGAAAGTTGAATGAAGCAACAATCAAAGATAAGTACACCATTCTAGTAGTTGATAAATTACTTGATGAGTTATTGGGCTGAACCATTTTTTCTAAGCTTGATCTTAGATGTAGGTACCATCAAATAAGAATGAGGCCTCAAGATGTGCATAACATAGCTTTTAGAATACATGCGGGGCATTATGAGTTTCTTGTTATGCCATTTGGACTTATTAATGCACCATCAACTTTTCAAGCCTTTATGAATGATGTTTTCAAACCATTTTTGAGGAAATTTGTCATTGTATTCTTTGATGATATCTTAGTCTATAATAAAGATTTAGCCTCTCATCTTTTGCGTTTATCAACTGTTTTGGAAGTTTTGAAAAAAAAGAAATCAATTGTATGCAATGAAATATAAATTTCATTTTGCTTGCTCAAAGATTGAATATTTAGGGAATATAATTTTCCAAAAGGGTGTAAAAGCTGACCTAAGGAAATTGTAAGCAATGAAAAAGTGGCCAATTCCTAAAAATATGAAAACTTTAAGAGATTTTTTGGGATTAACTGGGTATTATAGGAAGTTTATCAAATCATATGGTCAAAATGCAACCCCATTAACTTCCTTACTCAAGAAGAATGCATTTGTGTGGAATGCTACAGCAACTAAAGCCTTTGAAAAACTCAAGCAAGCTGTCATTAATCGCCCAGCTTTAACCTTGCTAGATTTTAATAAAAGGTTTGTGATAGAATGTGATACTTGTGGAGTAGGTATAGGTGATCTGGTAATGCAAAATCAACAACCTATAGCCTTTTTAAGCTAAGCATTAAAGAGAAAAAAATTTTCTTTATCAACTTAGGAAAATGAGTTGCTTGCACTGGTATTGGCCATTAAGAAATGGAGGCCTTATTTGCTTGGATCAGTCTTTACCATCCGAGCTGACCATCCAAGTTTGAAGTACCTTATGTGAAATCAAGGCTCTAATGGATCGATTTTAACATGCTTCGGTTCGATATGTCAATCGACTTGCTAATGGCGCTACTGTTGGTTTAGCTAAATATGCATGGTTTCTAAATGACCTTACAATTTGATGGGATAAGGTTCCATCTTCAGTCTCTCATCTTGTAGGGTTGGACATCACTTTGTAAGCTAGTTTTTTGACCATTGTTATTATTGAGTGAAGTATTATCTTCTTATCAAAAAAAAAAAAAAAATATCACACATGTAAGTAGCTCAACTGGTAAAAAAATAAAAAACTGGTAAAAGAAAAAAGAAATAGTCAAGATTGAATCAAGAACAGAGAAATATCTATCAAATTAAATTGAAGAATGAAGTAAAATTGTTTGTCCTTAATCGCACAAAATTTACATATTATTTTTACAAACCAAAACTAGGAATCCCTATGACTGCACCTCGCTGTCAACCTTGCGGAGATCATTGCAGAAGATATAATCACCAAACTGAAGGTTAAACTCTTTGAGAATTTGACAATAACAGAAATTATTGACAATATGACCTGAATAATGGCTGCATATAATTCAATGTATTTACATATACTCTCATATATATGTCCATCTGATAGAAAGAAACATCCAAAAGAAAACCTAGCATTTTCTTGCCTTGCATTCAGAGCAAATATCGTCCACGTTAGAAGACAAGTCACCACAGTAAATCCCAGCACCACCCACTGAAGAGGCTTGTAATCGTTGGACATAACTTGTGCAACCTCTAATACAAATGCCAAAACCGCAACAATGCAATCTATAGCTTCCATCTAAACATTCAAGGATAAACTTATTAATTTGCAATTTATAATTAAGTAATGTAATTATTTTATATCTTATTATTCTCTGCCTAATTTGCTATTGTGATATATTTATAGTGATTTCATATATCAACTAATTATAAAGGCAACCACTAAAAATGTACCTTTTAACAGATGTGACAAAACCATAAAGTTTAAGATTTAGGACAATATTTTACTAAACTTTTTTTTTATTTATACACAAATGAATCTTACCACAGGGTATATAGACCTCCGACGAGGACTTTGTAGAGCATCTTGCCCAGCTTCTAAATCAACACCCCGATTATTAGTTGGGCTCCCACCAACGGAATTCGGATCAATTTCTTGAGAATTATGATCTGGACTAATCAAAATCTCATCACTCTCGTCGATCAAGTCTGCCAAAATACTAGTGTACGAACATCCGGATGAATCATCTGCAAAAAGTTTAAACAAATATATGTGATGCTAAGAATGTATCTCAATTGAAGATAACCGACTCAGTAAAAATCCAACTCAATCTTTTAATAAAACCAATTCATAAGAGTCTATAAAAAGAGTATTCTAATCGTGATATTCGTAAACGCTGCATCACAAGTTCTCCAAGTTTTTAAAATAGACCTGAGAATTGGTTGAATTTCTGGACTGATCAAGCTCCTCCACTGTTTTCAGCTCCTCATTTTCCATTTCTGAAAAAGATAGAAGTCGGCCAAAAATTTTGAGGTTGGCATAACTCTAGGATTATAAGTCCAAAATTCAAGCAAAAACAGAGCACTATCCATCCAAAAATAACATAAAAACATACTATTATCCACCGAATACATATCAACTTACCATCAACTTTGGGCAGCACCGATGCAGTTGTTAGTTGCATAGCGTAGTCGGAGATACTAATCTCCTCAGCTTCAGGAGAGGATGTTCCAGCCATCTAACCTTTTAGCTTCGATTCCGTCTACCCCTTTGGATTCGAATTTCTTTTTTTTTGGGGAGCGAAGGAAGTTCTACAATATGATTGTTGACCATAGAGAATCCGGATTTAATAAATAAGATTACATATATAAAGAGTATGACCATGAAATAAGTTGCAGCTGAAATTGTTCAGCCATTTGGTTTCTTGTTTTGGAGGAGAAAGACATCAAAAAAAGAGTGAAGGAGAAGGGAATTCTGAGTTTTTGTGGTAGTGGTGGAAGCGGAGCAAGGTATTTATAGGCAGTAGGCAAGGGGCAGGGGGCAGGGGGCGGGGGCGGGGGGCAGGGGGTAAAGGTCGCATCAACTTACTTTCAATAAATAGTACATGCTTTCAATAAATAGATAGGGAAGGTATGGTACAAAGACTCGCACTGCCTACTACACCTTACTGTCCAATTGCCGCGCGTGAAAATAAATAAATCCAGCTGCCTACTAGACCTCACGCCCCAATTGTGCACGTGAAAATAAATCCAGCTGCCGCGCGTGCGCGTAATTGTGCGCTTGATAAATCCATAATAAAACCATGTGCGCCTGAAAATAAATCCAGCTGCCTACTCCACCTCACGGCCCAATTGTGCGCGTGAAAATAAATCCAGGGCTGACGTGACGAATCTTATCCCGGCATCTTTTGCGCCGTCCGTAGTATGCGTTTCCCAACTTTCCTTGTAATAGTTTCACGGATAATTCTATACAGAGTCGAGATATTGGAGTCGAGAAGGAGTCTACTGAGGAGCCTCATTCATCTTTAACTTCGTTCCATCTTTCCCTCAACTCGACTTCTCTGGTTCCATTCGCGTTTGAAGATAACTAGAGCTCTGCTTCGGAATAATAGTTTCGCCATTTCGATAGCTCTGGTCAGTGGTCTTTAAGTTCTTCTTGGCACTGGTGTGGTTTTCTTCTCGAGGTCTTCGGCTTCACAGTGTCGTCTTCTTCTCTTCTTCTCGAGCTCATCTTCATTTTCGTGGTCTTCAAATCTTTGTTGGTTATTTGCATCAGGTGGGTTATCTTGAAGCGCCTCCCTCTCTCGAAGCATGCCTCCTTCGAAGCCTTGTCGTTAACCCTTCCTCAGGTATAGATCCCAAACCCTAACTTAGCCTACCCCTTCCCCTTCATCCCAAAACCCCAACTCTAGAAGAAGGTGATCAAGGGGTCTTGTAATTGATCGCCCATGGGAAGGCAAACATTCTTCAAATTTCGATTTTACCCCATTTTTTAGGCTACAACATATATTCTTCCCTCCTTTTTATTTTCGATTAAATTGTATATTTTCCTTGATTACAAGATGCAAAAAATCAAATGCTTTTTCAGTTTAGTTATCTTACTTTCAGTGCTTTATTTGTTTGTGATGATGTATTGAATGGAGGGTTTCTAAGTCCCTAACCAGTTGATATCACGTTTGTGGGTTTATTATTTGTTTGTTCCCAAGTCGGGTTGCTAGAACTTCTATGCCAATATCTTAATTTAATTAACCATCATTTTAGAATTTCACTTTAGATCTTCTTGGCCAAGCTGGGATGTTTGGTGAAGTAGAGGCCATAAGAATATGAAAATGGGGCCATATGAGGTTCCTTTCTTGAAGATTGTTCTCTTCATGGCGTGTTGAACTGGGTGAATATGTTGCAGAGCGTCTCGTTGACTTGGATACTGAAAATCCAGGGGTTTATGTGCAGTGCTATTATCAAAATAAATATGAAGAAAGTTCCTGGATGTACTTCAAATTGAGGTGGATGTTGTTGTTTATTATTATTTATAATCAATTATCCAAAAAGGAAAAAGAAAAGGCAATTACTCTCATTCGTTAATGTTTTGAATGGATCAATATGAAATTAAATTCTTATCATGTAATTTATAATGAGAATTATGACAACTTTTTTGCTATTTGAAAAAAAAAAGCATGAATACATTATATAAATTTTCAGTTCTGTATTTCATAATCTACTTGATGTTTATTAATACAATTCAGTTCTTGCTGACTGGAATCTTGTGCTTAAAAGTAGAAACTTGGCAGGCCGACATTGAGTACAAGTGTAGACGATTAAGCCTTCACTTGATTCTGAAGACATTTATAGCAGGAGTTCACATAGAAGTTTGTTTGCAGTTGATTTGCAATGTATTATCTAAACTATCTCAGTTATACGTTTGACACTCATTTCCAATATTATATAGCAGCTAACATGTAATGAATGTAGTTCATGTATTGAATGAATGTATTGACACTCAAACTTTTGAGGCACGGTTTGAATTTCTAATAGTTTTCTATATTTGCAAGCTTATATATATATATATATATATATTATAATAATAATAATACATGTATATTCAAACTTCTGGGTTTAGTTGAAGCTACAGCTTTTATGATTATGGAGGTGTACTGGGAGTGCAAATCATCAAGAAAGGTACATCGGTAGTGGACCTGTAATGGTGGCTGTTGGTTTGAAATGTTGGTGTTTGGAGTGGGAGAAATGAACAATAGAAAAGACACCTGCAGATTTAAAATCGAATTGTGTTTGAACTATATGTCATGTCATGTATGAAAATCGAATTGTTTGAGGTATATGTTCTTTGTAGCTTTATGCTTACTCCAAAATATTGAAATTTGCGTTGTTACATATTTATCCAATTTTTCATTTGTTTGGAATTGTATGGCTTACAATTTGTATAATCAGCCTGAGATAGTAAAGGCATATTTGAACAATTAAAATGCTTTTAGAGTTTTGAACATTTAGATTGCTTGTTTTAATATTAAAATGTTTGGAACTCTATATTTAATATTATTTCAGATTTAACTAGTGAAGCTTCACACTGAATGTTAAACATATCACTGGTTGTTATGATATGCTTGCTTTACAATTTTTCAAGATTGAAAATGCCAAATAGTTTCTTATCTTGGCTTTACAATTTTATGTTGTCTTGATCTTATGTTGAAAATAAATAGACCCTGATGGAATAATCCTTACGTTTACAATTATCCGTTTTATGTCATGTATTATGGAAATTGGTGAAATAGATTCCTAGTGCCAGAGAACAAGCTAGGTTTGGTGAAATGGACAATTCAAATAGCATGGTAGTTTTGACCCGTCTCCTGCAAATAATTGCTCAACAACGTGACTGTTCCTGCATGTCTACAATACACCCTATTGCAATCACCAAGCATTCGGATTAAATACCAAAAGTCAAAAAATGATATTTTCATTACTTAAACCTGCATTCCAACTGAAAGATAAGAGTACCACTTGGAGTTATCCTTCAAGAAAAATATGATAGATACAAAACTTGGGACCAATTGCAGCATAAATAAATGTAACTATCTGTTTTGATCATACAAAACCAATGGACTTTTAACATTTTATCTTAGTGACAAACGGCACAAACTATAATAAGAAAGACTTATTACTAGTACATGGGAATAACTCCATGTCCCACTTCTATTCTGGCCAGTTTGAGAATGAAACTAAATTACATTATACAATTAAACATAAATACATTTGCTCAAAGTGTGCCTACTCTCCATTGTAGTATCAACATGTCCTAAGCAGACAATACACCTGCAGTTAAAATAAGAATATTTAATGAGAAGTCATATTGAATAGACGATTTTCATGCCATATATTATGGCATCATGCCATATTAAATCCATAAAGTTTCAAAAAAACAATTTGCAGAAATTAAAACTCAACCATATCATTGCACCAATTTTTAGGGGCTAAATGAATGGGAAAAACCTCTGTTTTTAGGGGCCAAAACCTAGGCTAATTGCAAGAAATTGACAATTTTAAATTCTTAAGAGAAAGAACACCCAGCAATGATTACTCTAAAGTCAATCCACTAGTCTGGATCTTATTCTATAAACAAGATTTTCTATTTAGCACTAGGTTTTAGAGGTTAACTACATGACAGAGTTAATATCTCAATTAAATAGTTCAATTTTCTGACTAACAATATCAATTTAAAAGAACAAGGAGAGATCGATATTAAATACTTAACTAATATGTTTTTGACTCTTCGATAAAAAATAATGATTAGGAATCAAGAACAAGAAAACTATGTTCTACATGTAACTAATTACATTAGTAGGATAAAGCTTTTAATAATTGGATTGAATAAGACTAATGCCGACAAAGGATTGGAGAGCATTACATTAGTAGGATGAAACATTCAGTAATTAGATAAGATTGCATTGTCAAAATCAGATCAGTATACGTTGGGGAGGAGGATATAATCATGTAAACCTCATCAAAATAATGGCTTTTAAGAAGAAACCCCGTCATTGCAGTGTTTCCTTTGGATGAAGAATCATAGATTCGTATATAATAAACAAATGAATGTGTTTGGATGTGAGTTTTGGAAGGCTGTGAACAGAGCATATAGAAAATCCATATCCATAGACCAGAAAAAGAAAAAAATTACAGCTTGATTGTTTATTTCAAAACTAATTTTTTTCACAAATGTAAAAATTGCAGCTTAAATCACAAAACGTATGCATTTCTATGGATTAAACTCAACCAATGTGCAATATTGGTGGCTACGAATTAAACTCAACCATACAGATTGCGTCAAGTGCGAAACCAACAAATTATTGTCGGCATTGTTCCTACAATAACAACTCCCAAACAAATCAAGGACTGAAAAGGCATTTGATTTTTTGCGTCTTGGAATCAAGCAAAATGGACAATTTAATGGAAAATGAAAATGAGGGGAGAATATATATTGTAGCCCAAAAAATGGAGTAAAATCGAAATTTGAAGAATGCTTGCCTTCCCAGGGGCGACCGATTATAAGAACGTTTTGATCACTTTCTTCTAGAGATGAGGTGTTGGAATGAAGGGGAAGGGGCGGGCTAGAGTTGGGGTTCGGGATCTATACCTAAGGAAGGGTTAAAGGCGAGGCTTCGAAGGAGGCAAGCTTCGAGGGAGGGAGACGCTTCAAGATAACCCACGCGAAGCAGATAACCCACAAATATTTGAAGACTACGAAGCTGAAGACGAGCTCGAGAAGAAGAGAAGAAGACGACACTGCGAAGCCGAAGACCTTGAGAAGAAGACCACACTAGAGCTCTAGAAGCAAGCAAAAAATCGAAATGACGAAACCATTATTCTGAAGGAGAGCTCTAGTTATCTTCAGACGCGGATGGAACCAGAGAAGTCGAGTTGAGGGAAAGACGGAACGAAGTTGAAGATGAATGAGGCTCCTCATGGCCAGTCAACCCAAATCGACCGAGATCTCTCGTTTGAAGATGAACGAGATTGAAGAAAAATGGAATTTGAGAAGCGGGATCCCGCTTTTTGTTTTCAAAATTTTTAATTTTTTTTTAATAATAGCTGACATGGCATCCGCCACATCAGCAGACTCCTTCCCGACTCCAATATCTCGACTCTGTATAGAATTATCCTAGTTTCACGTATTTCTACTGCAGGCCTTCCTTCTTGGGAATTTACACTCGTGACCCCTGAGTGTTTTTCTTTATAGGATGACCCCTGAGCTTTTTAAGACGAATAATCGCTAAATTTTAAGGGTGAATTGGTGGAAACATTAGAGTGGGTGCCAGTTTTATAGATTTTTTTTTTTAATTTGTTTTTTCTTGATCATATTTCATCATTAGAGTTATGCATTAAATCATATTGCATCATCAGTGATCACTCTAGGGTCGCAAGCTTAAAAATATATATAAAAGAAAACTAAATATCGACTGCTGAAATTATGAAAGTTTTTCAAAAATTAAAGAATCTAAATTATTGTATGAGAAACTAATACGTAAATAAACAAAAATTATACCAAAAATTTGATCAAACCCAAAATCAGAGTCATTTGAAGAATCTAAATTAATGTTATAAGAAAGGAAGGACTTCCAAATGCTGGTAAGCTGTCATATATTTGAAGAAGTAGAATCATCACGTGCAAATTCCTCCGTATATTAAGACAAACCACATAATAAAGGGAATGATTATTAGGACTCTATATACATGTTTACTTGGTATGAGTGGACTAACTCGATTCCCACGCATGCATAATGGTATCAAACATCTAGAATATATTGGTTAATGTTCTTCTCATTATGATGTTTGATTTTTATGGTGCTTGGCCTTTCTGTCAATCGATCAATTTTCTTTTCTTATAACAGAGGTGTGGAATCCGTGGGAGAAGAAATCAAAATCGATGGTAGATTTTGGCGACGAGGAATACAAACAGATCCTTTGTGTGGATGGGGCAGCAATCGAGAAACCTATCACTTTAAAGCCGGGGGAGGAATGGACGGGGCGATTACGGCTCTCAGTTGTGCCGTCGAGTTTCTGCAGTGACCAACTCCATCTTTAGGAGGAGCGTTTTGGAATGAATGGTACGAAGTTTCAAGAGCATGCCGACGATAAATATTTACATGGTTCTTTTGTTCCTTTTTCATCTTTTCAGTTGGAGGCTTAGTTAAAATGTTACATAACTAGCTTCGAGTTCAAGTTGTAGAGAGTCCAATGTTTAGAACATCTCCGTACGAGTTTTAAGTAGTATGTTGAAGGAATGGAAACATAGACAAAAACTGTAATTTCTCATACTATGATGATGTATCGGGAAAGCCTATGTTTTTAATGGAATGGCTGCCCAGGGATCGTGGATATGAATTGGCATCTTCTTTCTGCTTGCGAAGTAAAAAAGAGCAAAGCAAAACAAAGTATCAAATTGTAGTGTCAGAATAGAGACGCAAAAAGGCTTCACGGAAGCAACTCTTTCCAATATCAGAGCCAGGTTTCGATCCTGCGACCTGTGGGTTATGGGCCCACCACGCTTCCGCTGCGCCACTCTGATTGTTGACTCACGCTGTACTTAAAGTTTTATTATTTCCTACAATGAGTCAGATCCAATGCGCTGACTAATTTATTTTTTCTTCTTTTTCAATGCGTTGAGTCTTACAGCTTGGATTTATATAAGCTGAATCTTATATATTGAGAAAAGCTCTATTTACGAGTCCATGTATGGACCCTCAATTTAGTTAACATGACAAGGACTTGCAAGTCAAGTCATATCATGGCAATAGAATAATGAGTGCGTTTTGCATATTGGTTTTTAAGTAGTCATATTCTTTCTATTCCTAAATTGATGGAGAGCAAATTATCCACATTATTATTATTGATGTAATACAATTTTTGATTTGCAAGATCTTAAGTATTAAATTTTGGCACATAATTGGTAACATGTAACTTATTAATAAATTTTTTTAAGAAAAATTATATAAAGAGACTAAATAGTTTACTCATTCTCTATTTATAAAAAGAAAATATGATTGTTATAGCCACTAAGAGATTACATGAAAATAATCTCATAACTGATATAGTTTAATATGATTTGATAGATTTATTTTACAATAAAATTAATAGTACAATTTAATGATATAAAGTTATATCAGTTTTGTGAGATTATTTTATGTAATTTATTTGTGATTTAAGTATTTCTATAAAAAAAAAAAATTAAAAAAAAAGTGAGTAGAAAACAGAGAGAGAAAGGAAGTGAATGACTATGCAAAAAAAAAAAAATAGAAGAAATGCAACTGATGGTTCCGTGCCAAGGCGTGGTGAGATGCTGAGATCCTTTCTCAAGCATTACTATCATCTACCGAAAACTTACTAACTTGAATGCTGAAAATTGATTGGCCTATTGTTCCCCCTTTTTCCTTATTAACTTGAATGCTGAAAATTGGTTAACTTGAAAACTGAAGCGGCTTACAACTAAAATGGGAAAAAGATTTCTCTTTTTTTCTCACTAAAAATACTATTCAACATTCTCAGGTTATATATTATACATAATTTTTATTTTTTTCTCATATTAAATATGTGATATATAGACTATAAGGAAAATAATTCAATTAGTTTAGAAAGAATAAAATTAAAAAAAAAAAAACTTAAAAATATTTTAAAAATAAAAACAAATATAATATGTGATGTGCGAGAATGATGAATAACAAAACTCTTGCTCGAGTTCACTTTTGATCTGAATATCTAGCGATGCTTCCTTGACTTCATGTGGATTGAGCCGAAAAGCTTTCTATATTCGGTGGGTGTCTTCCAATTGCAACCCACATCAAATTCTAAACAGGAAAAACGGTAAAAAAAAAAAAAAAAAGTCTCATTTGGATCTTGAGATGATTAGTACTCGTTCTAATTTCGGAGACAACGTAATCTCGTCAATACAATATTTTCTTTCCTCAGTCATGAGAATGAGATTACGTTGTCTCCGAAATTAGAACGAGTACTAATCATCTCAAGATCCAAATGAGACTTTTTTTTTTTTTTTTACCGTTTTTCCTGTTTAGAATTTGATGTGGGTTGCAATTGGAAGACACCCACCGAATATAGAAAGCTTTTCGGCTCAATCCACATGAAGTCAAGGAAGCATCGCTAGATATACAGAAAGGACAAAATTTGGTACTTGCGAAAGACAACAAATTGTGGAGACATAAATTTGTCTAAGATTGTAACCAACAGTTACCAATTCATTAGCCATTATTTTCTTTATACAATCTGATGCGTTGGTCCGAGTGGTTGACCATAATTGAACGTGCCTTAAAAGGTCTAAGACCTATTCAACAACTGTCCAGTACCCAAACTCACTCAAGTACAACATCCCAATATTCAATTATTATTTTATAATAAATTTGTGAAATAATTGTAATTTCTGACTGTCCACTCGGTTGTCACTCGTCATATATAATAGAATCGCATTAGGCTGATAATGAGTGAATGAAAAATGCTAAATCTTATAACATTTTTATAATTATTTTATAATTCTCACTACAATAAAAAGCACTTTTTCCTGAGAAAGAATTTGTCCCAAATACTCACTTCTGCTGCCAGAAATAGTTTATTCTGATATTTTACAGTCGCAGGAAGGTCCTGAAAAATAACTGGTCCAAGAAGCCCTTTACCCGCCATTCTTACTGCCAGAAATGTTAGTATTTCTGGCATTATCGAATCGTGGGAAATGATAAATTCTGACAGCAAAAACTGCAGGAAATAACTTCTTGTGACATTATATTTTTCCAGAAAATAGTCTTTTATAAAATAAAAAAAAAAATAGTAGTAAAACAAAATATCTCTTCTCTCTTCCTTATAACCTTCACTAACTAAGCAGTTTGTGATACCTAGATAATAAATATGCTTGTAACCACATATATTATCATCTTACATACTCTACCATAGATGGCAGCCATTATACTACATGTTAATTAATATGTACAGACCTATTATTATACTATCATGCATAAACATAGCAAATTTGGTTTTTTTAACACTCCATGCAACTAATCACAACCATCAACTATCTAGAAAGAATTAACATATATTGACTAAAATTAAAATCAGCTTGCATGAGAAAGATCTGAGGTATATAAACAGATCAATTAAAACTTTAAGAATGATGGCAGTAAAACTTTAAATGCAATCACCTATACAAACAGATCAATTAATGATGTATATACCTATAAGAAAATATATTCTTATGGGTTTATAATCTCTAAACACGGCATGGACAGAAAGCAGACAAGTAAAATAGAATAGCAGAGAGCAAGAAAACAAGCAGAAAAGGTAAAACTTGGGGATTAGCAAGAGGGGACGTCAAAAACATTAATATATTAATAATACCCATTAGTTCACACATTAGGGTCCAGATCCTGGAATACTGGCATTGTAATTAACAACAGAACTTAACACTAAGTTAATAATTATAGTTAGCAGCAGCAGCTAGCCTAGAAGAAATATTGATAAGAAAATGGGAAATGGGGTGAAAGAGCAAATGGTAGAGAGTCCAACATGTTGTAACATATACTGAAAACAATGCAATACCTCCTTAGAGTTGCCTAACATTGAAACAATTGCGGTATCCATGGCATCTTGATTCTCTAACCTTGATGCCCTTGCAGCCATAAGTACAACCCTATCCTTGTCAACATCTTTGGCAAAAACCTGTAACGACATGAATGATGAAAGAATTCTTTAAACCAAACACAAATAGCATTTCACAATTAAAATGTGATCCAACTTTCATTATGTTAAGAGAAATATAAGAGGGACCAAGAGTATAACCTCAATCATATTTTTATCCACTGTAAGCTTGTTAAGCGTCAACGTGCCTATTTTATCACTGCATAGCACATCCATTCCAGCCATTTCCTCAATAGTGGTCACTCTCTTTGTTATGGCTCCCTGTACAAGACATAGATGCCCATTGCTCAATAATATTCAGAATTTCAATCCATTTAACTCTTTCATATTCACCATCAGGATTATGTACTTTATGATTGTTGTAAAATTCCAAAATATCAATATACAGTGTGGTGTAGAGTGTGTTTGTGGCTTCACAAACCTGCTGTGATAAACAATGTGAACCAATGGCCATTGTAACAGAAAGTGACATCAAAGGCCTAAAACATTGAAAGAAAGCTATCAACAAGAGAATAAATCAACTGAAAAATAGAAGAAATTTTTATGTCAATAAAATTAAATAGAACCAGCTCAAGTCTTTTAAAAAATTATTCAGAAGTAATACCCATTTTAAAAAATGCTATGAAATTAAAAGGGAACTAATCAAAGAATTAACCTAACACTTCTAACATCCCAAAATAGGCCATACAGCCCCATTGACACCCAGATGGAAAACAAAGATAAATAATGGATCTAGTATTATGTTTGTTACATCTCCCGCCACTAGATGCTTGATAAGGCCGAATAATTATTGATCTTTATCCATGCTTGAAAAGATCAAATTATAAGTTGAATTATTGCAGCCGGTGGAGGTATAACAGTGGCATATAAATGTGTTTTTGTATCCTTAAATCCACAAAGTACCCCTTGCATTGCCAGCGAGAGAAGAACAGCAGGAGCACCAAGTGACCTCAATGTCAAGTACTGTTGTGCAGGGGTTAGCATAGCAGAGTCCTATATAGAAATGAAAGCGGCATGCTTTTTTTTTTTTATAAGTAGAAATGAAAGCGGCATGCTATTAAGAAAAAACTACATTGTAATAAAAATGGGGGCTTGATATTAAAGGAAACCAAACGAGACTTGTAATAAAACTTAACAGAACAAGTGCTAGAGCTACTTGTACTTCAACTGAAAGCACTTACAAAACTGACTCCCATGAAGTTTAGAAGAGGTTTTGCACCAGATATGAGGAATATGGATTGTATGAGGCCAAGTATGCTGCCAATGACCAAGGCAGATGAGGTAGATGGAATATGCCTCCTTTTATTCTCAATCTTAGCTATATCGAAGCTACCACGAGTTAGTTTAGAAGTGTATGCATTCTCATATGTAAATGATAGAGAAACTTAACAGGGTTAATATATGTTTAATATAAATAATGTATGAACGGCAAAAGGATCCAAGATAAGTAGGGAAAATATGTATGATTATAAAAATTAAAGAGAGTAGAAAATAGGAAATCATACCATTTTTTGGTATCAATTCTTTATCCTCACTCTATACAATTGAACCTTTCTGTTGTAGTGTCTCAAGGAACATACAAAATGTTAATTTCATCATATCTACAAACAAGCTTAGTCAAATCCAGTGAGTAAAAATCATACCTGTACAGCTACTTATCTGTATGACAGATGCAATCGCTACAAAGTGCACACCCCAACAGCCGAGGCTCTATTACATTGGACATCAAGCCTGTCAAGTAGTTTCGTGTAAGTCAAAGAAAACAAGCATGTTGCTTCTTAAAATACCTGACCAACATCAGCAGTGAAGCAAACAATATCACAACCATAGTTCTCCCTGCAAAGGAAAATCTCTTACTATATAAACCTAGCACTATAATACATCTATTCACAATCAGATCGTCTAAGTGAATAAACACAGAAAAACACATCAGAGAAAAATGATATATCACAGAAAAACATTAAAACTCCACATTTCAAAGAGAGAAGGTGATAGCAATTACCAAATCATTATAACAGAAGGGATAGCAAATTGAAATAACTCCCCAATTCCTTAGACGATTACAGGGTTCCTGGGAGACTCGAACTTTGACAAAAACCAACACAATCACAAATAAAATCGAAAATACCTATACGATTTTACAAAACCCCAACAGATTTAGAAAGAAAAAACATTGTCGTATTCTTTAACACCAAAACCCTTTTAGCAATCACTCCAGCTAAAATAGCAGAGAAGTGTGGTTTCCTTTTAGAAACCTTTCATTCTTTAACACTGAAACCCTAAAAACTCAAACACTTTACCTCCATAAATCATCAAGCTCGAAGATTGGAGTGGGTATCGAGAGAAATACTCACCTGCTAAGCGACGGCAACAGCCCAAACGGTAGCTATGAAGTGGTGCAATCAGAGAGAGAGAGAGAGAGAGAGAGAGAGGATTTGGAGGAAAAACTCGGGGGAGTGGGAGTGGGTATCGCGAGAGAGTGATATAGATATTAGGGATTGAAGGAAAATTGGGGAAAAGATGGAGTTATCCCGCTGTTATATTTTTAAAAGACTATTTCCGGCGCTTTTATCGCGCCGGAAATATCCTTTTAATTCGCCACAAAAAACCAAAGCACAATTTCTCGCCCAGTTACTTTTGGAATTCGCCCGCAATCGTCCCAGTGCCGCTATAAGTGTCCTCTATTGGCATTTTTAATTGTGGCAGATTGAAAAACGTCGTAATAGGCGTTGTTTCTTGTAGTGGATCTACTTCAGGCGAATGATGAATGATAGTTATTTAAAAGTTTTACACCATATAACTATTATATGATAAGATTTAAATTTAAATATATATCTTCTTAGTGTAAAAGAGAAATGGTATTGACCCTAGCATTAGGATCCCGTTGCACTTCCAACCCTACCAATCGGTTTATTTTATTTATTTATTTATTTAAAAAAATATACAAAACATGAAACGAAAGGAAATTCATTTTGAAGAAAATATTGACAGAGCGAAACAAGAGAAAGCAAGAGATCTGAGGATTGGGTCCCGCCCTTGCTGTCGTGCCTTGCGTCTCTAGCCGCTGTTGCCATCGTCACGTACCCGTAGCTTTGAGTCACAGTGGGGTGGGTGAGAGAGATGTCTATAATTGTCGTCGTGGGTAGGACTGAACTGCTTGTTGCGGTCGCTGGCATTCTTTATTCCAGATCTAGTTTTTTATGTGCATGCCAGACATTATTTCCTTTCTACCCAAAACAAAACTGACTACAAAAGTTTCATACCTCCAAATGTTCCTTCCCCTTCTTCTCAGTCTTTTCTTGAGAGCACAGTTTCGATTCAAGTAGTGTTCTATCTTTTCTTTTTTTAGTTTTATTTTTTTGGCTTTCAATAAGAACACTAATGGTCTTCTAAATAAATTTGGCATCTTCTGTGTTGTTCTGCGGGAGGAATGGATATATAAACTAAAAAGTTTCCCATGGATCCTAGTTGAGCAGGGAAAGATCTTGAAATAATTTTGGGGAAAAAAAAAGGAACATAAGGCTTTGATTTGGAAACTTTTATCAATGTCTTGCAGATATATCGATATTGTTCTTTTTTTTGTTGGTTTGATTTATTTTTGTTATGTATCTGGAAGTATACATGGAAGGGGGAAGAAGAGATGTTGTAATGCTGTGAAGAGGATAGGATGCGAAGAGGAAGCATTAAGAAGTCGTTCTATTAGTTGGTTTAATAATATGATGTCATCAGATTGAAAGAGTTGTAAATAAATTTATACGTTGTCATTTCTGTAATTCTTTTAATGAGTAGCGTTAACGATGAGCCATTCGTGTTTAGAAGGTAAGTCGTTTAATGCAACTCATTGTATGGAATGAGTTAAACACACTGTTTAACTCTATAAATCTTCTTCAAGTCAATATAAATACAGAGCTTGTGGTTGGAATGAGGCAACTCTGGACAACGATCTCTCTCTCTCTCTCCTCTCTCTCTTTTCTCTATCATTCTGTTACATTCAAATACTTACCAGTTGAGTAGTTCAGATACAAGGGCTCACTACAATTGGTATCAACAATCAGTACAATAGCGGAGAGTCGTTCGATGACGGATGCTATTAATCAAGTTCATGTTGAGCAAGAAAGGCAGCAGAAGCAGATTGAAGACACTATCTCGATTCTGTTTCAACGACAAGAAACACCGAAATTGGAAAGGGAAAAGCAAGAAAAAATATTTGCCGATTTTATGGAACAGATATCCAAAATTTCATGTAATGGGTCTAATGATCAGGGAAACTGTAATCATGTGAGAAATGAAGATGTTCATGTTGAAGATGTGAAAGAAATTCATGGTCGTGATGTGGGTGACATGTCTCTATTGAAAGAGTCAAAATTTATTTTCCATGGTTCTTTGGCAAGAATCTAGCGCCATGGGTGCTTAGAGCCAATCATTATTATGCTTTTCATCAGATTCCATATAATTAGAAGATTTTCTTAGCATCATTCCATATGGATGTTAAAGCTCTCATCTGGTATCAAGATGCTAGTGAGGCTAAGGCATTCTCTTCGTGGGAAGAATTTTCAAAGGTTGTTCAAGTGAGATTTGGAGCCATGGCTTATGATGATCCAATGGAGGCATTGACAAGATTGAAGCAAACACATTCAGTGACAGTATATAAGGCAGAATTTGAACTTCTTTTTAACAAAGTTATGGGAGTTACAGAGATAAACAAGCTAAGTTATTTCTTGAGTGGTCTTAGGGATGAAATTAGGCTGCCAATTCGTAAAAAAAGGAAAAGGGGGTTATTTTTCTTTTGTGATGAGATGTACCATCCGGGTTACAAGTGTGTTAAGCTAAGAATTTATCTATTAGAAGTCATGGACATCCTTGGTGAGGAAATTGAAGATTACCAATATGCACAAGAAGATGAGGAGTAGACAGTGGTTGATATTGCCTCGATTTCTTTGCAAGCTATTGAAGGTACCCCTCATCCTAAACCTATGCGTGTTTTGTGTCAAATAAATAAAAGAAAAATAGTTTTTTTTATTGATACTGGTAGTACCCATAATTTTGTGGACAATACAATAGCAATTAAATGTGGATTGACAATAGATAAAAGCAAATCTATGAAGATTAGAGTGGCAAATAGGGTAGTTGTCCATAGTTTGGGCAAATTTGCTACTGTACATTTATTCATGCAAGGTAATTAATTTGTAATGGATTTTTTTACCTTGGATTTGGGGGGTTGTGATGTAGTCATGGGAGTTCAATGGATGCATTCTCTTGGATCCATAACATTAAACTTTCCTCAGTTACAAATGAAGTTTGTTCATCACAACAGATTAATTATTTTGAAGGGTATATCATCAGTTAGAGATGAATTAATTGATGATAAGGATTTGTTTGCCATTTCAAAGGTAGGTTCAAGGGGTTTTTGTTTCCAATTGATTACTATACATTATAGTGGTAAGCAGCAATCTATACCTGCATTGGTTGGGAAGTTGATAGAATAGTTTGACAAGGTTTTTGTGGAATCTAAAGAACTACACCCACATAGATCTAGCAATCATCAAATAGTCTTGAAAGATGAGACTATACCAGTATCATTGAGGCCTTACAGGTATTTACACTTTCAGTAGACATAAATTGGGAATGTAGTAGTTGACTTGCTTAAGAAAGTAGTAATTCGACTAAGTCAATTTCCTTTTTCATCACCTGCTCTACTTGTTAGAAATTCTGATGGGTCTTGACGAATGTGTATGGATTACAGAAAGTTGAATGAAGCAACAATCAAAGATAAGTACACCATTCTAGTAGTTGATAAATTACTTGATGAGTTATTGAGCTCAACCATTTTTTCTAAGCTTGATCTTAGATGTAGGTACCATCAAATAAGAATGAGGACTCAAGATGTGCATAAGATAGCTTTTAGAATACATGCGGGGCATTATAAGTTTCTTGTTATGCCATTTGGACTTATTAATGCACCATCAACTTTTCAAGCCTTTATGAATGATGTTTTCAAACCATTTTTGAGGAAATTTGTCATTGTGTTCTTTGATGACATCTTAGTCTATAATAAAGATTTAGCCTCTCATCTTTTGTATTTATCAACTGTTTTGGAAGTTTTGAAAAAAAAGAAATCAATTGTATGCAATGAAATCTAAATGTCATTTTGCTTGCTCAAAGATTGAATATTTAGGGCATATAATTTTCAAAGAGGGTGTAAAAGCTAACCCAAGGAAATTGAAAGCAATGAAAAACTAGCCAATTCCTAAAAATCTGAAAACTTTAAGAGATTTTCTGGGATTAACTGGGTATTATAGGAAGTTTATCAAATCATATGGTCAAAATGCAACCCCATTAACTTTCTTACTCAAGAAGAATGCATTTGTGTGGAATGCTACAGCAACTAAAGCCTTTGAAAAACTCAAGCAAGCTGTCATTAATCGCCCAGTTTTAGCCTTGCTAGATTTTAATAAAAGGTTTGTGATAGAATGTGATACTTACGGAGTAGGTATAGGTGATCTGTTAATGCAAAATTAGCAACCTATAGCCTTTTTAAGCTAAGCATTAAAGAGAAAAAAATTTCTTTATCAACCTAGGAAAATGAGTTGCTTGCACTGGTATTGGCCGTTAAGAAATGGAGGCGTTATTTGCTTGGATCAGTCTTTACCATCCGAGCTGAACATCCGAGTTTGAAGTACCTTATGTGAAATCAAGGCTCTAATGGATCGGTTTTAACATGCTTCGGTTCGATATGTCAATCGACTTGCTAATGGCGCTACTGTTGGTTTAGCTAAATATGCATGGTTTCTAAATGACCTTACAATTTGATGGGATAAGGTTCCATCTTCAGTCTCTCATCTTGTAAGGTTGGACATCACTTTGTAAGCTAGTCTTTTGACCATTGTTATTATTGAGTGAAGTATTATCTTCTTTTCAAATAATAAAAAAAAAAATCACACATGTAAGTAGCTCAACTGGTAAAAAAATAAAAAACTGGTAAAAGAAAAAAGAAATAGTCAAGATTGAATCAAGAACAGAGAAATATCTATCAAATTAAATTGAAGAATGAAGTAAAATTGTTTATCCTTAATCGCACAAAATTTACATATTATTTTTACAAACCAAAACTAGGAATCCCTATGACTGCACCTCGCTGTCAACCTTGTGGAGATCATTGCAGAAGATATAATCACCAAACTGAAGGTTAAACTCTTTGGGAATTTGACAATAACAGAAATTATTGACAATATCACCTGAATAATGGCTGCATATAATTCAATGTATTTACATATACACTCATATATATATGTCGATCTGATAGAAAGAAGCACACAAAAGAAAACCTAGCATTTTATTGCCTTGCATTCAGAGCAAATATCTTCCACGTCAGAAGACAACTCACCACAGTAAATCCCAGCACCACCCACTGAAGAGGCTTGTAATCGTTGGACATAACTTGTGCAACCTCTAATACAAATGCCAAAACCGCAACAATGCAATCTATAGCTTCCATCTAAACATTCAAGGATAAACTTATTAATTTGCAATTTAAAATTAAGTATTGTAATTATTTTATATCTTATTATTCTCCGCCTAATTTGCTATTGTGATATATTTATAGTGATTTCATATATCAACTAATTATAAAAGCAACCACTAAAAATGCGCCATTTTAACAGATGTGACAAAACCATAAAGTTTAAGATTTCGGACAATATTTTACTAAACTTTTTTATTTTTATTTTATATACAAATGAATCTTACCACAGGGTATATAGACCTCCGACGAGGACTTTGTAGAGCATCTTGCACAGCTTCTAAATCAACACCCCGATTATTAGTTGGGCTCCCACCAACGGAATTCGGATCAATTTCTTGAGAATTATGAACTGGACTAATCAAAATCTCATCACTCTTGTCGACCGAGTCTACCAAAATCTCTAGTGGAAGAACATCCGGATGAATCATCTGCAAAAAGTTTAAACAAATATATGTGATGCTAAGAATGTATCTCAATTGAACATAACCGACTCAGAAAAAATCCAACTCAATCTTTTAATAAAACCAGTTCATAAGAGTCTATAAAAAGAGTATTCTAATCGTGATATTCGTAAACGCTACATCACAAGTTCTCCACGTTTTTAAAACAGACCTGAGAATTGGTTGAATTTCTGGACTGATCAACCTCCTCCTCTGTTTTAAGCTCCTCATTTTCCATTTCTGAAAAGAGATAGAAGTCGGCTAAAAATTTTGAAGTTACCATAACTCTAGGATTATAAGTCCAAAATTCAAGCAAAAACAGAGCACTATCCATCCAAAAATAACATAAAAACATACCACTATCCACCGAATACATATCAACTTACCATCAACTTTGGGCAGCACCGACGCAGTTGTTAGTTGCATAGGGTAGTCGGAAATACTAATCTCCTCAGCTTCAGGAGAGGATGTTCCAGCCATCTGACTTTCTAGCTTGGATTCCGTCTACCCCTTTGGATTCGAACTTCTTTTTTTTTGGGGAACGAGGGAAGTTCTGATATTCAAGTGGATGCCGTGTACGTGTGATGCAGTTGATATTCCGTCTACCCCTTTGTCGCACTAGTTTGAGGCAGTCTCAGTGCAATTTCTTCTTCTTTTTTTTTTTTTTTCAAGTATTTTTAAAATTTTTAAAAAATACACTAATTCATAAACAGCCACTTTCTTAACTTTTAAAAATAATTAAAATACATGAGTAGTCAGGAGAGGATGTTTGCCCATGTATTTATGAAATTATGGATTTGCCCTTGGTTTCTTAACTATCAACATTTTTGAAAAATACACAAATTCATAAACAGTCACTTTCTTAACTATTAAAAATAATTAAAATACATGAGTAGTCAGGAGAGGATGTTTGCCCATGTATTTATGAATTTATGAATTTGCCCTTGGTTTCTTAACTATCAACATTTTTGAAAAATACACAAATTCATAAACAGTCACTTTCTTAACTATTAAAAATAATTAAAATACATGAGTAGTCAGGAGAGGATGTTTGCCCATGTATTTATGAATTTATGGATTTGCCCTTGGTTTCTTAACTATCAACATTTTTAAAAAATACACAAATTCATAAACAGTCACTTTCTTAACTATTAAAAATAATTAAAATACATGAGTAGTCAGGAGAGGATGTTTGCCCATGTATTTATGAATTTATGAATTTGCCCTTTGGTTTCTTAACTATCAACATTTTTGAAAAATACACAAATTCATAAACAGTCACTTTCTTAACTATTAAAAATAATTAAAATACATGAGTAGTTAGGAGAGGATGTTTGCCCATGTATTTATGAATTTATGAATTTGCCCTTGGTTTCTTAACTATCAACATTTTTGAAAAATACACAAATTCATAAACAGTCACTTTCTTAACTATTAAAAATAATTAAAATACATGAGTAGTCAGGAGAGGATGTTTGCCCATGTATTTATGAAATTATGGATTTGCCCTTGGTTTCTTAACTATCAACATTTTTGAAAAATACACAAATTCATAAACAGTCACTTTCTTAACTATTAAAAATAATTAAAATACATGAGTAGTCAGGAGAGGATTTATGAAATTATGGATTTGCCCTTGGTTTCTTAACTATCAACATTTTTGAAAAATACACAAATTCATAAACAGTCACTTTCTTAACTATTAAAAATAATTAAAATACATGAGTAGTCAGGAGAGGATGTTTGCCCATGTATTTATGAATTTATGAATTTGCCCTTGGTTTCTTAACTATCAACATTTTTAAAAAATACACAAATTCATAAACAGTCACTTTCTTAACTATTAAAAATAATTAAAATACATGAGTAGTCAGGAGAGGATGTTTGCCCATGTATTTATGAAATTATGGATTTGCCTTTGGTTTCTTAACTATCAATATTTTTGAAAAATACACAAATTTATAAACAGTCACTTTCTTAACTTATATGAGTAGTCAGGAGAGGATAATTGCCATGTGTTTACGAATTTATGAATTTGCCCTTGGATGGGTGGTATAGCGCTTCCCCGCATTTCCCCGCATTTCCCCGCATAATAAAACAAGTAAGTACTCTCCTACAAAATAATTGACTTCCCCCACCCACCAGTACACCACACCCCCCACAATATATAAATACCACCCATCTTTCTCACCACTAGCACAAAAACTCAGAATTCCTTTCTCCTTCACTCTTTTATAGATCTCTTTCTCTTCCAAAACAAGAAACCAAATGGCTGAACAATTTCAGCTGCAACTTATTTCATGGTCATACTCTTTATATATGTAATCTTATTCATTAAATCCGGATTCTGTATGGTCAACGATCATTTTGTAGAACTTCCCTCGTTCCCCAAAAAAAAAAGAAGTTCGAATCCGAAGGGGTAGACGGAATCCAAGCTAGAAAGTCAGATGGCTGGAACATCCTCTCCTGAAGCTGAGGAGATTAGTATCTCCGACTACGCTATGCAAGTAACAACTGCATCGGTGCTGCCCAAAGTTGATGGTAAGTTGATATGTATTCGGTGGATAGTGGTATGTTTTTATGTTATTTTTGGATGGATAGTGCTCTGTTTTTGCTTGAATTTTGGACTTATAATCCTAGAGTTATGCCAACTTCAAAATTTTTGGCCGACTTCTATCTTTTTCAGAAATGGAAAATGAGGAGCTGAAAACAGAGGAGGAGCTTGATCAGTCCAGAAATTCAACCAATTCTCAGGTCTGTTTTAAAAACTTGGAGAACTTGTGATGCAGCGTTTACGAATATCACGATTAGAATACTCTTTTTATAGACTCTTATGAACTGGTTTTATTAAAAGATTGAGTTGGATTTTTACTGAGTCGGTTATCTTCAATTGAGATACATTCTTAGCATCACATATATTTGTTTAAACTTTTTGCAGATGATTCATCCGGATGTTCTTCCACTAGAGATTTTGGTAGACTCGGTCGACAAGAGTGATGAGATTTTGATTAGTCCAGTTCATAATTCTCAAGAAATTGATCCGAATTCCGTTGGTGGGAGCCCAACTAATAATCGGGGTGTTGATTTAGAAGCTGGGCAAGATGCTCTACAAAGTCCTCGTCGGAGGTCTATATACCCTGTGGTAAGATTCATTTGTATATAAAATAAAAATAAAAACGTTTAGTAAAATATTGTCCGAAATCTTAAACTTTATGGTTTTGTCACATCTGTTAAAATGGCGCATTTTTAGTGGTTGCCTTTATAATTAGTTGATATATGAAATCACTATAAATATATCACAATAGCAAATTAGGCGGAGAATAATAAAATATAAAATAATTACAATACTTAATTTTAAATTGCAAATTAATAAGTTTATCCTTGAATGTTTAGATGGAAGCTATAGATTGCATTGTTGCGGTTTTGGCATTTGTATTAGAGGTTGCACAAGTTATGTCCAACGATTACAAGCCTCTTCAGTGGGTGGTGCTGGGATTTACTGTGGTGAGTTGTCTTCTGACGTGGACGATATTTGCTCTGAATGCAAGGCAAGACAATGCTAGGTTTTCTTTTGGGTGCTTCTCTCTATCAGATGGACATATATATGAGAGTATATGTAAATACATTGAATTATATGCAGCCATTATTCAGGTCATATTGTCAATAATTTCTGTTGTTGTCAAATTCCCAAACAGTTTGACCTTCAGTTTGGTGATTATATCTTCTGCAATGATCTCCGCAAGGTTGACAGCAAGGTGCAGTCATAGGGATTCCTAGTTTTGGTTTGTAAAAATAATATGTAAATTTTGTGCGATTAAGGACAAACAATTTTACTTCATTCTTCAATTTATTTTGATAGATATTTCTCTGTTCTTGATTCAATCTTGACTATTTCTTTTTTCTTTTACCAGTTTTTTATTTTTTTACCAGTTGAGCTACTTACATGTGTGATTTTTTTTTTTTTTTGATAAGAAGATAATACTTCACTCAATAATAACAATGGTCGAAAGACTAGCTTACAAAGTCATATTGTCAATAATTTCCGTTATTGTCAAATTCCCAAACAGTTTGACCTTCAATTTGGTGATTATATCTACTGCAATGATCTCCTCAAAGTTGACAACAAGAGAGGGATTCCTAGTTTTAATTTGTAAAAATAATATGTATGATTGTAATAATATGGAGTTGGATAAGCCAAGGGGCTGGATGGTTCTGAACTTTATTGGTGCCAACCAGTCTTTGAGTTTTGCTTGAGCTTTTCATCAATGTGTCCGCCATTAGCAACTCGTGTAAATCATATGGCAAGTATTCTCTCTATCTAATACTTTTCTCATATCACCATTCATTTTTGTGCACTTTATAGGTCAATTTGAATATGATAAGTGAATTAAAAGAGCATGTTATTATGATTTAGGTGTCATTTAGATATGAGTTGAGATGAGATTTGATTGAAATGAAAGTTAAAAGTTATATAAAATATTATTTTTTAATATTATTATTTTGAAATTTGAAAAAAAAAATTATTTATTATATTTAATGTGAAATTTCAAAACTATAATAATAAGATGATATGAAATATTTCTTGTATCCAAATGACACATTTATTAGATAGATTGGCCTGACAAAATCTGTTTGGCAACAAAGATTTATATCTAAATAAAATACTAGAATACACATATAATGTGCGTAACTAAGTTGTTTTAGTGATTGTCCCTTGATAGGAGTTCCCAAAACATGTGTGATCTGAATTTGCATAATCTTCACGTTTTGTACCATTGTTTTGTGGGTGGCTCTACAGCAACTACTGGGAGTTTCTGTTGGGGGTTCTGCCCGTATATTTGACTTTTTTACATATATTTTTAATGTTTTTAAATAATTTTTTAAAATTAATATATTATTAAATAATACTTCCTTAATTATTAAATAAAAGAAATTAGAGAATTAAATAAAGAATTCCAACAGTAACCACCAGCAGTAGCACCTAACGTGAAGGGTAGCATTTCCCATGTTTTGTAGTTGAACATGCAAACAGAATTAAACATATATTGACCTATATGATATGCTAAATATAAATATCTAAAATATGAAATAATCTAACCTATAATATATAAACCATACTAACGAAACGAGAACGTTTATTATCATCATCATTTTACTTATTATCTTTAATATAATACTAATAATCAGAGAATTAATTATTCTTTTATTTAATTAAAAATAATAGCATAATATATGATGTGTCAGAAAACCTTGCCACCGTGTCAGCAAGACACCTAAACGCTCGTGCGTGAATCTCGCTATTGCCATTTGATCCGATTTGGACGTTTTTTTAAAAGAGGAAAGTGAGGAAAGTAAACTGTATTTATTAATAATGAGCATTATAATTAGATTTTAAATATATATTTTGAGTCAACTAACAAAGATTTATAATTTTTCAATATACTAAAAATGATTAATATGGTTTAGTCCAAAGCTTTCACATCTTTTCAGAACACATTCTGAGAGATAACCACTCTATCCAAAAACAGAGTTACCAACAACATACAACTAAACAAAACAAATCAACTCCATACACTCCGTTCTAAAACAGGTTAGGGGACAAACTCTACGGACCAACAGTTCGAGAGACTACAAACATTTAATTAAACTAATCAAACCACAAAGACCTAAAAATAGATACGAACATGGGAAAACTGAAATATATTTCTGAGATATAGATCAAGTTTCAACCTCAAGGAAAATAAACAATCTAAAGAAAAATACAAGCCGTGGCTGTGATAACCTCTAAAAGTAAATAAGTGGTCAGTCTCACAACATCAGGTGATCCTGCGCCTCGTGGAGTCGCGCATGGCAACATAAACATGCTCGGAGGTGGCACGTGGGGCATAAAGACTTCTGCTTTGTGTCGCATGTGCAGCTCACGCGTTGCTCCATCTGGCGAGATACCAGCCTCGATCGATAGATCGGCGCCTTGTAAGACGTATGGTGAGGCGCGTTAGGGGCATTAACTATTAGATGACTACGAGCAACACCATTAGCAAGTCAGGCATCTTTGCCTTCCAACTTCGACGTATTGTTTGCCATCACCGCCATTCGCTATGATGCTCAAGAGGCCAAAAACGCCATCGCCGGTGTTCTTGAAAACAGAAAAGAGAAAGGCAAAGAGAAAATAAAGACAAAGAGGAGGAGAAGAGAGAGAAGGACGAGGAGAGAGAAACTGCGTGAGGAGAGGAGAAAGAAAAAAAAAACCAGGAAAGAAATCGGAGAAAGAATTCATGGCTTTCCAGCCACATATTGACATTTTATTAACTTTATTTGGATGTCTTTGATCAATGCAAAGGTAAGGTTCTAGGTTTGAGTTGGAATCAATCTTGAGAACCCTACAATTACTTCTTCAGTTTTTGTAGCCGAAACGTTTTCTTTTTCTTTGTTCATCAATGGTTTGCTTGTTCTATTTTTAGCAATATCATTTTGAAAACCAAAACAGCGAAATCCAAGTTCCATTTCCAAAATGGCCAAACAACCGCTAAAGCTGGTAATCCAAAAACCACGAGGATAGCGGGACTCGAGTCACCTAATTCAACCAAGCTCGAGACTGGCGGCCTGCAAAATATCTTGATGTCAGAGAGAGAGAGTTAAGGATTAAGAAGTCTTAATCGAGCATACAAGTACGTTCTTATGATTACATACTCCATAACAAAATGGCTCTCAATAAAAATGTTTTTGATATATGTAGAGAGCATGGGGTTAATAAGCTCACTTTATGGTTGATATATTCATTGTATACACAATACTTGTTTTCAATAATAATATTTTTATTTGTGCATATAAAATATTTACTCTCATTCTATAAAGTGTAGACTCATAATGAGTTATAGGAAGTCATTTATAAAGAGGTACCATATATAGAAAATTATTTAGAAAGACTAATACAATGTAATATATGGATGAAAATGTTAATATATTAACATAACCGCCATGATTCATATATTATATCTTTCTTTTAAAATTTATGGTTTGAGTATATTTATATGTGGCCTTATTTAGTTTTGATTACCCAAATGATTTTAAGTGTCTGTCATGTAAGTCAAGTGGGAGAATGAAATAACACATCTCCTTATAAGAGACTTAAGGGTGACTTACGTATCACACCCTTTCAAATATTATATATATATATATTGATTTGTTTTTTTATTTTTATATTTATATTAAAACTCTGTGTAATTAAAAATAAAGATACTGCTTATTTAAAAGTCAAAAGTTATAATCCTTGATGGAATGAAGCAATACTTAGTGAAAATGGGTCTTGGTCTATCTATAAATAAGGCATGTAATTCTCCATCAGTCACATCCATCAATGTAAAGAAAAGATAGACTGAAAACCTCTACCAAATACTTTCCATAAAATTGTGAGGGTTCACAATCAAGAAGCAATCGATTCTTACGAATACTTGATCAACAATAGCCAAAGGCAAGTATTCTGACGATTCTTTTATTATGATATGTTCTCCCAAATTTTTACAGTACTCACTTTATATCATTAACTTAATACAACTTTTCTGTATCAAAATCATTTTAATATAACTTTTATAAATAATATTCATAATTATACAAATATTTAAATACATATAATCTAGAAAAAATTAAGTTCATATTATGCAAATATAACTACATATATGAGATCTCAGGCAGAACCTTCGAGTCCCTTCTTTTCTCTTTGAAAGTAAGGTGATCTCCTTGTTCATCAAGGGCGAGTCTCCCACAATAGAGTTTTAGGGCAAAATTAGCTGACGATGGAGGAAGAATTGACGAAGCAATGGCAGAAATTGAACCTGTCAAGCGAGGCAAGATCGATTTTCCACATTCCTGCAATCAATAGCCATGGAATCAAAAATAAACATTTCATTATTGTAAAAGTTTTAACCAAAAAAAGGTTGAATAATGAAGCTTTCAGTCGTACTATGTCTTTAGTCTGGAAATTATAAGGATGGGTTAGGTTTAAAGAGTTTGGTGAACAAAAATTTTTGATTGAATTTCAAAAGCAAATCGACAAAGAAAAGGTCTTAGGAGGTCGGCCATGATTTTTTGACAAAAACCTCTTGGCGTTACAAGAATTGGAGGATACGAAGGCTATAAATTTAGTCCAATTCAAGTTTGAACCCTTTTGGGTTCAATTACATAACCCATCGTTAGCAGTTATGAATGAAGAATTAGGTAAACAATTTGGGGAAGTTTTAAGCCCTATGATTAGAGTAGATATTGAATCTAATGGAATAGCTTTGGGTAGATTTCTAAGGTTAAGAGTTGCGATTAATCTTCACAAACCATTGATGAGAGGACGATGGCTAAATTTTGAAGAAAAATACTATTGGATATCGTTCAAGTATGAATGTTTACAAAATATTTGTTTTAGTTGTGGTATTTTATTTCATCAAGGTTGTATGTGTAATAAATAGAGTGATGAATTAGGGGAGGAAAGGCAAAACTAAACACAATTTGGACCTTGGATTAGAGCTCAACCTAGGAATAATACTAAGTTTGACTCCAGAAAATATGGAGGCTTATCGGAGATTGCTTCACCGCAGGAAACACATGGCGATGAATTGAAATTTGTAGCAGATATAGTAGAGCAATTAGATCAAAGTAAACAAATTGATAAGGAAGAGAATATTGAAAGAGAAGATTATGGTGAGAAGAAAATATAATGGAAGGAAAAAAAACATATCATTTCTACTTTTTTTTTTCCAATCAAGGATGAAAAAAATAGTATTTTTAAGTATGAAGTAAAGAATACAAGCAAGATACAAAGTATTAGGACATATGCTAATTTTACTTCAAAGATAAAGAAGTTATCTCTAATGATCAAGGAAGATATGATGTCGGCCAGATTTTTTTAACATCACAGGAAGAATTTCAACAAGATCATTCAAGGAGTAAACCAAAACAGAATAACATTGCTCCAGTCACACAAGCTATGAAGAATGAACCATCAAGTAGAGGAGCAACATGGAAATGAAAGGCAAGGACAGTAACTAGTGAATCACAAGTGGTAATTGGCAGCACAACTCAATCTGGTAGAAAAAGAGATGTTACTAATCAAAGTCAGATAGATGTTCAAGTTAGTAAGAAAAAAAAATCTGAAAATATTTTAGAATTGGATACTCTCAATTATATGTTGGTGAAGGCTGCTATGCATCTCCACCAACAACAATGATAGGTTTAAGTTGGTATGTTCAAGAGTTTGGGAACCCTTGAACAATTCAAGAGCTTCACCTATGGGTGAAGTTTAAGTATCCCAAAGTTGTATTTTTAATGGAAATGAAGTGTGGTAGAAAGAAAATGGAAGAAATAAGGAATTATATGGGATATGATAGAAGCTTTATTGTGGAAAGTCATGGGCTTAGTGGGGGTTTGGCTTGTCTATGGAACAATACTGAAGACATTTATCTAGACACATATTCTCAACTTCATATTTCTCTGATATATCATAGAATTGAGATTAATGAACCACTACTTTTAACCAGTTTTTATGGACATCCATCTCCAACACAAAGAGTAGATACCTAGAGATTACTAAAGAGGTTAAAGCCCAAGAATAATCAACCATGGATCTGCTTTGACAATTTTAATGAAATATTATTTCACCATGAAAAGTATAGGACTGTAACTAAATCAGACTCTCAGATGTCAAATTTTAGAGATGCTAGAGTATTGTTAATTAAATTAAATGTATGGGCTATAAAAGGTCAAAAGTCACATGGAATAATGGACGAGAGGGATCTTAATTTACTAAGAAACGATTGAACAGAGTGTTTGGAAATAATGCTTGGATTACCATTGCCCTCTAGTATTCAATATGGATTACGATCCAAGTAGAGAGGAAACAAGGTGGGGTGGAAGACCTCACTTGTTTAGATATGAGGCTAGTTGGCATTTGAGGGAAGATTGTAATCATATTATTCAACAAAGCTGAAACAGCTCACATGGGCAACATAGAGACTTAGTATGGGAAGTGAGTAAAAATTTAAAGTAATGTATAGAAACTTTGTTTTCTTGGAGCTGAAATATACTTGGTAAGCAAAAGAAGGAGATTCAAAATCAACTTAGCAGGTTGCCTAAAATACAAAATGCAAATAAGGGAGATTGGTCACAGGAAGTTAAATAAATGTAGAAAAACATATCTATGTTACTAGAAGTTGAAAATCTCCAATGGAAACAAAGAGTCGAAGTTAATTGGCTTAAATATGGAGACATGAATTCTAAATATTATCATCGAGTGGCAAGCCAACGAAAAAAGACTAATGAGATCAAACAGATTAAAAGAGAGAATGGCAGCATGACTCAAAGCAAGGCATAGATTGCAGATATTATCAATACTCATTTTCTCAAGCTATTTACAACATCTCAGCCTGATATGATTGAAGAATGCTTAGCTCAGTTACCTCCCAAAGTAAATGAACAATGAATCAATATTTATCTCAACAGTTTACAGCTCAAGAGGTCGAAACAACCCTTTTTCAAATGAACCCCCATGGTGCTCTAGGACCTGATGGTTTTCCAAAAGCATTTTACCAAAAACATTAGCATATTGTAGGAGAAGAGGTCACATAAGCGGTACTTCAGATTTTCAATTACTCAAGTGATGTCTTCTTAATAATAAACCATACCTACATAGTTTTGATACCAAAAATTAAACAACCTCAATCAATTGCTGACTTTAGACCAATATCATTATGTAATGTGATTTATAAATTAGTTTCAAAAGTATTGGCCTACAGACTTAAATGCATCCTACCTCAGATTATCCCCAGTTCCCAAAGTGCTTTTGTTCCTAGTAGGCCTATATTTGATAATGTGATTATGGCATTTGAAACTTTACACTCACTGATTACTAGAATGAAGGGTAAACAAGAATATATGTTTCTAAAACTCGATATGAGCAAAGTCTATGATAGAGTAGAATGACAATTTTTGAAACAAAAAATGCTAAAAATGAGGTTTAATTTAAGGTTGGTTGACCTAGTAATGCAATGTGTATCTACTGTCTCATATTCTACTCTGATTAATGGAGTCCCACAAGCTTGTTTCCAACCTACAAGAGGCTTAAGACAGAGAGATCATTTATCTCCCTACCTGTTCATTTTAGCCTCAGAAGTATTAAGTTCAATGTTACACAAAGCTGAGGATGAAAAACAAATACATGGAATTCATTGTTGTAGAAGTAAAGTCAGCATTAATCACATGTTTTTTGTCCATGATAGCCTGTTGTTTTGTCGTGTTAATACAATGGAATGGGCCAAGGTGTTGCAGTTGTTGAATGTGTATGAAAGGGGCTCTGGTCAGAAGCTTAATCGTGACAAAACATCTATTTATTTCAGCAATAATACTAAGAAAGAAACTAGAAATTATATATTGAGTATGGCTGGTCTTAGAGTTGCCAATAACATTGAGAAATATCTTGGTGTACCCTCATTTGTAGGAATATCCAAATTCCAAGCTTTCAAGAGCATATTGGATCTTGTTAGAGGCAGGATTAGCAATTGGAACAACAAGTTCCTTTTCAAAGCAGATAAATAAATTTTTTTAAAGGATGTCATTCAAGCTTTGCCTACCTATAGTATGAGTGTGTTCAAGCTCCCCAAGACTTTACTAAATGAGCTAAATAGAATCATGCAACAATTTTGGTGGGAATAGTAACACAATAAACACAAAATCCATTGGATTTCTTGGGATCAAATGGGAAAAGTAAAAAATATTGGTGGGCTCAGATTCTGGGACGTTAAGATGTTCAACAATGCTTGACTTGCTAAACAAGCTTGGAGAATAATACAACAACCATCATCTCTAGTTTCTCAAGTACTCAAGACCAAATATTTTCCAAGGACAGACTTCTTTACAGCTGTGATAGATAACAGACTTTCTTATATATGGAGGAGCTTAATTTCAGTTCAATCTTTAGTTTTAAATGGATCTTTCTAGCACATTGGCAATGGCAGAATAACATTAGTGGGGATAGACAAATGGCTCCCCATTCCTTCTAGTTACAAAGTCCAATCCCAAGTACACATTCTCCCTCTTGAAGCAAAAGTGGAATCTCTAATCATTCAAGAACAAAAACAGTGGAATGAAACCCTAGTGAGAAAGATATTTGATCACCAAGAAGCTGAGTCTATTTTACAAATTCCTATCAGTTTTTCTGGAATGGATGGTAAAATTATTTGGCTTGGAACTAAAGATGACAATTTCTCGATCAAAAGTGCATATCATCTCCAAAAGTAGTGGCATACACTAAGACAAGGCCGAACTTCTTCACCATTTCATCAAAAATCAGCATGGACTGATATCTGGAGATTTAATGTTCCAAATGTAGTGAAGAATTTTTATGGAGATCATGTTGTTATGTGCGGTGTGTTGTGCCACATGTGGGTCAATTGTTGTCATCTTTTGTAAAGTCATTTTTTAGTTTGTCAAGGGTTTGCCCGTCTTTTATTTTGTCTTTATGCATGCATTGTCATGCCAGTCTGGGTGCTGGGCTGTTGTTGAATAACTCTAGAGCATTTCCATCAATTTTTCTTATAATTCAAGGAAAGATTTAGGGTTTTTTTATTATTATTTAGGAGTTATTTAAAATTTCTCATCTGAATCTCTATTTTAGAAAAAGAATTAGAACTTTCTAATTATAAAAATTACTATTTATCTCTTAAATTATTTCTTATAAATATATTATTTTATTAAATAAAATAAATTCATCTTCTAATTATTTATATTTTCTCTCGTACTCATATTTCTTATAATTTTTAATAATCATTTTAAAAATCATTTAAATATTATAGAAAATCAAAAATTAATTTTAAAAGTATTATCATACCAAATAAAATAATTTAAAATTTTGTTTAAAATAGTTGCTAGAGTAATAGCTTAAAACACAAGAAAAAGTATTGAGTAATTAAATCTATTAATAAAAGTGAGAAAAAAATAATAATAAAGAAATATTATTTTAATATAATAGAAAAATGATTAGAATTAGATGTATGAAATTTTTAAAAGAGGAGTAAAATTTAAGAAAATATTTTAGAATTTTTTAGCTAAACATTTATGTAATTTTGTATTAAAATTTTAAAAAATTATAATAAATCAATAAAATAAGAGAAAATGAGTTTCCATAATTTTACATGGTACGTATGAAAGCATTAACAATGGTCTCGGCATTGCCAAATTTAAATTGAAGTTGAAATTTACTCTTTTGGCTATAATCTACATGGTTTAGCTAGATAGTCCACATTAGTCTAACTATTTTAAAATCTAAGTAATAATATAATATTATATATTTTAATATTATTAATTTTATTAATTTTATTAAATTTACAAATACATTTATATATTAATTATTAGTCTTAGTAAACAATATATATATATATATTGACTATTTCTTCTCTCAACCTAAGCCATATTGTCGCAACCCTCCACAGGCAACATTGGTATGAACCGAGACCACCTTCTCCAAAACAATTTAGAAAACAAAAAAAATATTGTTAACTAAAACAAAATATTCTTCATTAACTCAAAACTAATATAAAAAACATTCTAAAAAATCAAATTAAAAGATTTCTAGGTAGCAATAAAAAGTGGAATTAAAATGGAGATTTTGAGAGAATTCACTATGTGAAAGAGCCACATGGATACACGATGTTCCCCCATGTTTCCAGATGAAGCGTGATGGGACCATCGTCGTTGCCGAAACCATGGAGCACAAAACCTATTAATCAAATCCTAGAAATATTTTGCCCTAAAAAAATCAATTGTGCAAATGAATCCCCTAACCCTTATGTTTCAAGCTGTGAAAATCTACTAAACAGAGCACCAAAAGAAATTCAATATGGATGGTAGATTATGTGGGGCTATGTCTGGAGAGGTACTGGTGCTCGCTATGGCATTGATGGGTTATGAGGTATTTGCAGATTATGTTTTTTATGTGGTTTTTTACATGGATTAGGTTTGCATGTTAGGTTTGTAGAGGAAGCCATTGCAGAATGTTGTCACAATGATTCAGAACAAGTGCAAATTAATGCTGGCATTGGGGATACAAAGTTGTCAGTTGGAAGGGATGGACGCAAATAAGGGTGTTCATTCGGATCCAAGTTTTTTCCGGATCCAATTATAAATCTGGAAAACCGAACATTAGAGCGAATACCCGCCTGGATTAAATCCGAGCGGATATTAGAATCAAAATATCTGCCCGGATTCAATTACGGATTTGGATTTTAATTTGGTTATCCGTAATCGGTTTTATATTAAAAACGAAAAATGCTTACTTCTTTCTCTCGAAATCGACATTCCACAAAATCTAGCATCTCTCACAACTTGAAATCTCTAATGTCTCGATCTCTCGATCCAATATGCTCGGCCATTCATGCCTATTCGCCTTCACGAAATTCCTCTCTTTCACAATATGCTGCTTCTTTCTTCCTCTGATTTATTCTCAAGACCCATAGAAATCTCTTTTGGTTTCTGGGTATCTTTTGAATCTCCCAATCCTGCTTCTCCTTTCGCAGGTTCGGATTCGAGTCGGCTCATTTTGAATTCAAAGTGTGGTTTCTGAATTTGATCTAAGATTTTGGTAGGAATTAAGTTTTGCGTGTGCTCTGATATTAGATACGAGGAATGCCATTCGACTACTTTCGTTCGAATAGGATCCGAACAATTCCAACATTTAGTTCGTTGAGGTTGATCCCACTAGTCAATATGGTCGGGTAAGTTTAATGACAAAATCGTCTACTTTCCATCCGATATTCTCAATTTCTGCTTGTAATTTAATTTTCATTCGTTTTCTTCTTATTCTGATTTCAGTTGGTTTTCAGTTTAGATTTAGTAAATCCTTCTCTCTTCTTTTGTCTCTTTCATTAATGAGGCGGTGGAGAATGTTTAGTTAAAATTGTTTCATTAAAATGGTTGTGCTTCAGAATCCTTGTATCAGATTCTTCTCTTTGTTTCTTATTAAAGAATCCAGGTGTCCAGATTTTGAGTAAAAAAAAAGGCAAAAATCCAGATATACGATTACAATCTGGATATCCAGATTTAATCCGGTTATCCACCCAGTTTTTTTAATCTGGTCCGGATCCGGTTATGGCCAGATATACGAATCCGGATTCGGATGAACACCCCTAGACGCAAACATATGTTAGATGCAATGGAGATTGATGTGCCACAAATAGATGCAAAGATTGAAGAACTATCTTCTACTTCCACAAATATTGTTGCTGGTAGAGAGATTGATGATGAATTTGTCCAGACTCCACAATTAAAGTTGGAATCACCAAAACTGAAGGAAAGGGCCAGTTTGTCTGTCAAACAGTTGAATTCTTTAGTGGTGAAAGGAACAAAGTTTAGAGCTAGTCTAATCCCAAGAACGCCCAAGAATTCTAATATGAGAGAGAATGCGACAAGCAACAAGAATGATGAAATTGGTAACATTACAACAACGAAAACAATGCCCAAAAGGCGCCTGTTGGAGGATTTTCAAAACAATTAGATTTTTAATAGGTCATGCTTGTTGTTTATTAGTAATTTGTCTTTGGGTTCAATTTGGTGAGTTGAATTTGCATTTAGTACTTGAGCACACCTCATGTAGATACTCGAGGAAAGGGGGATGTTAGAACTTGGTATTTTGTACAATTTTTTATACTTCTTTGTGGGTGATGATTGTTTTGAGAGATTAAATTCTTTTCTAAAGTATGACTGCAGAATTTAGTGATCATAATAACTACAATTAAAGGAAAAAAAAGTTTGGAGATTGCTTGGAAGATTGAGCCTCTACTAGCGACCTGGTCTTTATTGCAGCGAGCATCATGCTAATGCACCTTTTTGCATGCCAAGCTACAAGCACCTTGCCATTTTGATTTGCTTTGTGTCTAAAGTTGAGGGAGGTATGTGTGTGTGTGAATTAATTATACTGGTTTGCTCTTGGGATTTGGTAAAAATGAGATCGAATTTATTTCACTGTATCATAGTAAGTACTAAAGTTTTTGGCATACCTTAATTATTACACTTGACTGTTATTTATTTATTTTTATTTCTTTTGGTAATGGTGGAAGTCATATAGACTATAAAATGAAACCCAAGAATCAAGATCAGAGAAAAATGAATTGAACATTGTTGGATTGTCAATTTGGAAAGAGGGGGCATCTTTACTAGTCAAATGCTAGCAAATCCAAGCACTCTACTCAAGTGGAATCATACCTAGAATGCTTTAAGAATAGCTACCAGAAATAAAAATGCTTTAATAAATGGGTTATAATTGGACCCACTAATACCCAAGGATGCATTAGAGGACCAATTACAACTACTTATAAAAAAACAAAATCCGGTTGGTTAAGCCCCCTTCAACATTACATTGCTAATATGTATAGTGTGTAGTGCCAAACTAGCAATTCCTCGTTTAAACGAGTTTGCGCTTGATAATATCATTGATAAATTGAAGCTTGTAAATATTGATTAACAGTGTGCTATTTATAGCGAAGGATCGCCTGCACTTATTAGGGCAAAGTAGCAAGCATGTGGCATGCATTGTTATGCCGAGGCTATTTATGAAAGGGTTACAACAGAAAATGATTTCTATATACAAAATACAAAAAGATACATCAGAAATACACAAAGAATGGCTAAAAACTGTCATTTAACTTTAGATAATCTAACGAGAGTGTTCTAAAAATTTTAATTTCAGTGCCTTTAACAAATGGATTCAAAATTTTGAAATCCACTGCATACGATTTTGCCGTTGGAGTTGTACCTCAAATCCACACTATTTCACTTGCCACGTTAGATGGTGCATATATGGGTACGCAAATCGCAATTGGTTACCAAATCGCTTGTATGCAATTATTCCAAATGTGTAGACTGCTATGCAAACAGAATTTCCCGACTATTTTTCTTTCGAGTAGCGCTAGGAACCTCGGGAGAGATCCTTGCCATGACTTCGTAGTTGCGTGGCCAGCCAGTTATTTAAAAATAAATGAAAAATTACAAATGGAAAAATGACAATTGCATTTCATTTTCAATTTTTCCATAAGAAGCTCTCAAGAAATGCAGATCCATCTCCAATTGAGTGAATCCTTGGCATCTGGGCATCTCTGGTCGTCGTGTGTGGTCAACGTCTATAATTGTCGTCTCCATTCGTTGTCGTCGTCTGGGGTTGCTCTCGCCGATTGGATTTTGCTTGCATTTTCTTGGTGTTGCTTCGTTTTTTGCCTCCCAGTGTTCTAATTTGTATATCTCCCAACAACCCAGCCTTCCTTCATTCGCAGACTTCTAGTTTCCGGCTTCAAGTTCAAGTTCCTGCCACATTTCGTGGCTTCTGATTCTTGCTTAGAAGTCTGCTCCGTTGTAGCATCTCGGTCGCTCAGTCCGTTGCAGCCAAGGTCTCTCTCTCTCTCTCTCTCTCTCTCTCTCTCTCTCTCTCTCTCTCTCTCTCTCTCTCTCTCTCTCTCTCTCTCTCTTTCTGTGTGTGTGTAATGGATTCATTAAATCATGATTCATTAGTTTTTTTTTTTTTTGAATTTTTTTTGGTTCACATTCATACCTAGTTACCCACACTTCCTTTTTGATTAATTAGTAGTTTCAACTTTTAGTGCCAGATTATGATAAACATTTTAACTTTGTAAAATGCTAGTCTTAGAATATCATTTTAACTTTGTAATGGCATTGGAAATTTTATTACTTTGCTTGGGATGAAATCTGGAATAAAATATGCATAGCAATGTGTTTTCTTTTATTTTAGGTGCGATGGGACAAGCGTTCATGCAATTGTTTTTGCACTTAATTACCCCCAAATAACACCACTTCTCAATATAATCTCCTGACCATCAAAAATTTCATTCAGAATTCTAGTTGATCTATGTTTTCAATTTCACCTTTTAAGTACTACTAATTAAAGTTGTGATTTGTACCTTATGAATCCAATCATGAGTTACAATGTACACCCTTGTTCATATCTAAATAGATTGAAAATAGGCGAAATGGCATATTCTTCTTGGTCAGATTTTGAAGAATGTCTTTGTAGCTCTCTTTGTACATAATCTGATCCTTAATGACATGCAGCATGTTTTAGTGCTTATATCATCCTTCACAGCATGAAAAACAGGAAAGAACAGTCATCGGGTAGCCATTATCTAGGTCAAATCCCCCATCTGCAATATGTTATATCATTTAATATATTAATTAAATTGGTTTTAATTATTGTTAAGTTGAGTTTTGCTGTATTAATAATTAGAATATATGTCAAGTAATTTGATAACTAGCAGCTTTATGTTTTGACTGCCAATCTTTGAAGGGATTGTGTTTTTTGAGGGTCTTGATGAGTTCTTGAGTAGGTTGCCGATTCTTAAAGGCTAAAAAGGGCTGCTTGGTGAAGTAAGGCTACTATTCCCACTTTGGGTGTAAATATTTCTGTGTTGTACATGAATATTATGCTCCAAGTGCATGTTTATAGCAGCATCAGCATTAGTATTTGATTTTGTAATCATGTTTTGGGTCTCGTGACTAAGAATTCAAAAAAATGGTTGTCGGTCTATCATTTTTGTTAAGTTGCTTTTGTTAACAAGTTTTTAGTCTGTCATTTTGCTTGAGAAATATGTCATTTTTTTTGTGGATCGAATATGGGATGGTTTGTGGAAGATGATGTGAATATTTATTGGGAAGTAGGAGCTTTCTTTAATGCATATATACGTCCTATAAATGTTGTCTCAGTCATAGGGATATGAAGGAAGGAAATAGATGTATAATTTCCTTTTACACAATAATGTTTTATTTTATAATTATTACCTAATCTATAACATATGGATGCCTTATTCTCAGTGTTTGGTGGTAACATTTTACCTCACGGACTTATCAGAAGGATGGATGTTAGTGTTAAGAGGAGAATGAAAATGTAGGATTGCATGAAATTGAGTCTAATGGATGTTAGGAATTAGGATTGTGCATTTGGAAATGCTCGCCCATGTGCTTTTTAAGGTTTTTTTGGGTAGAATCACATCTCTTGCTAAAGCTGCAAGACAAATTATTTCAAATATAGCGAGACATTATACAGAGTTTAAACCTTCTCTTAATCTAATCCAGACTCAAGAGACAACCTCTTCTTTGTTCTATCGCGAAAGCCCCCACTACGACATAACCCTAGTCATTACTCCAACTCTAGGGGGGGCGGGGCTCCAACTCCGTCCATCCCCTCCGTTCCCCCTCTTTATTTCTTCTCTTTTTCTTTTTTTTTCGGCCATCATTATTGTACAACTTGATAGTTTGGGGTTTTTATTTGAATTGGCATGTTGCCAGTTGGTGATAGTCCGTTGGCCAAAGCCCACCACGGGCCTCGCCGCCATTCTCTCCATCCACCGATTTTGTTGTCGACTAGAACTTTTGCTGAATGGAGCAATGCCTGCACCAAACACTCGGGGTCCAAACAAGTGTGAGCTCCACGTGCCTCGCCATCTAGAGAATCATTTTTACCGTGCGTGGCTTCTTATGGATTTAGGGTCTTTGGGGTACTCTGATTTGTGGATGATCACTCTTAGAGTGGTGCGTGTAGCACACACGCCACCACTACCCATTTTTGTTTAGAGTTGTTTTTATGTTGTGTTTTTTGGTTGGTTTTGTGTTGTTTTGTTTGTCTATAAAAAATGTTTGATAGAGAAATAGTCTCTTGAACCTTCTTCCATAGAGTTATGATTCTCTCCTCCTGTGGAGGAAGAGACTTTAGTAAACTGTCTCTAAGGCATTGAATAGTCTCTCAGACACTTTGTCTTCAGAGTTTTAGAGTTTGTGCTCCAACTGATATTAGTTAACTTGTATGCAGAGTTATTCTCAAATTATATAGGTCACATTATGTAAACTTTAAATTTCATGAGTTTAATGAAAGTAGGCTTATTTCTCTAAATATATATATATATATAGCAAGTCATTATTGTAAGTGTATATGAATTTGAGTGATATTTCTTAGTGCGAGAACATATCTCTATAACGTTAAATATGATATTTATTGTGTATGATCTAGCAAGAATCGAGAATACGGTTCTTCAACGTGAATCCGCAGAGGGCAACATTAACTTGTAAAACATATATTCCTTTTTTTTCCCTGGTATCATGAATTAAATTGCAAGAACTCTCAATTTAGGATGTAGTTTGCTTCCCATATTTGTGGGCAAAATACAGACAGGAAAGGATGTAGGGTCCATATGGAAACGTACTTGTATAAATAGGAATGAGAAGGAAATGTTGTAAGAAACCAAGAGAGAAGTCAGAAGGATTCGGTGTCGTCCGCAATTTATCACTATGGCGACGTGTCCTCGATCTCTCTCACATCCTTTTCACGCCATTACTCTCCTGGTTTAAGAATACTATCGCACCCTTCTAATTGATATCGAAACAACGTACATGAGCTCCAAGCTGGAAAGTCAGATGGCCGGAACATCCTCTTCTGAAGCTCAGAAGATCAGTATCTCCGACTACGCTATGCAACTAACAATTGCATCGGTGCTGCCCAAAGTTGATAGTAAGTTGATATGTATTCGGTGGCTAGTGGCATGTTTTTATGAGATTTTTGGATGGATAGTGGCATTTTTGCTTGAATTTTGGGCTTATGCTTGCAGTTATTTAATTTTTTTATCTATTAACTTGTGACTTTTCAACTAGTAATTACTAGTTTAAAGATTTGATGCTTCACTTAAAGACCAAAGGATATGCCTAGCATAGTGGTTAGGTGCCTCCTTGGAAAAATGGAGGCCATTGGTTCCAGCCACCAGGAGTATTTTTTTCAATTAAATTAAATTTTGAAGCATCGCACTCATTCAAGTTGGATTTCACACGGTCGTCCAATGTGTGGTACCTCTCCAGCCCACAACATGCATTGTATTTGTTCTGCCCATGCATGATACTTCTTCAGCTCAAAAATTATATCTATTCGGTCCAAGCATTGTGCCTATTTAGGCTTGGCCTATGCACCCCTTGAACCATTCCATGCCTTGTAAGTAAAGCATCAAAGGATAGCCATGATGGTTTGAACCTATACCCCTCATTTGAAACAACACATTCTTACTAATGAGCCAATGCAAATATTTGAGATAGTGCTTTATGAAAAAAATAATAACTTATATTCAATAAATTGGTATATTTAATATCACAATCTATAATAAATAAAACAAGAAAAAATCGATGTAAAAGTTGCATTTGGAGTGATAATCTCATGTGGTTCCATTAATGGAAATTCATCAATGAGGAAGTTATTTATGAGCTCCATTTGGTCAAAAGGGCTTGACTTTCTCTTTGGTTTCGGTAATGGAGGATGATTGGGATGACGTCTCCAGTTCTTTGTTTTGAACAAGTTCAGTTGTACTATGATCAGTCTAGTCTGAGAAGTTTGATTCTATTTTTGCTTTTATTCTGGTTGGTGTTGCAGTTATTGTTGGGTTGGGATTTGTCAATGGAAGTAGAGATTGGCGGTGAGAAAGGGATCAAAAATAAAATAAAATAAAAAAATAAAATAATGAATGCATCTGGCTCTGTGTATGAATTTTGATTTCCTGCACATTCTATGTCGTGGAATTGCTGGTATTAATTAAAATGGGTTTTGACTTTTCACCCGACAAGAGGTTTTCTCAATTTTATTTTTTATTTTTATTTTTAAGCTTCTCATATTTAAAAATTAATATCGAAAGATTCAGGGAAGTAACGGACAAGTTTACAGAAAATAGTTCTACGGTCAAAACACACCCCGTCAAAGATTTGGATTAATTTAGCCACTTCTCTCATCTTTGAACTTTATAATTTATAGCAAAATAATAAGGGGTCGTGTTTATCTCCCCAATATCTCCCTAATTTATATAGACCAAAAAAAACAAAAAAGGTTCAAGGTCCAGTTATGCAATCAATTTATAAATCCTCAATTTGCTCACGTGAGTTAGTGTGCCCTTATCCCTTAGTATAATTTGTATTTTTTTATTTATTTCTTTTTATTTCAAATATTTTTAAAAAAATATAAAAAGTATTAATACACTATTAGTCACTTCTTTAATCATTAAATAAAAATAATCTAAAAAAAATTAAATACATGAATGATTAAAATAAGTGAATAAAATAAAACAACATAATAATATTTTTCATAAATTAAAAGAAAATCACTCTCCTTTATTTATTATTTCTTTTTTGACTGCAAGTGTTTTTTTAATAATGTTACAATTTATTTTATTTTATTGTATGTTTAAAAATATTTAAAAAATCCTGTAAAAATAGAAAGAATGAAAGAAAAGACATAGCCTAGATCCCGGAACGTAAATTATAAAGAATCCAATCGGGAATGGAAAGCTTTTCGGCTCAATCCACGTGGATTTGCTGCGTTTGTCTGACCCTGCGTACGGGACCGTAAATTTGACCGCCTTTCATGGTCTAAGGCGACTCTAAGCCCTATTCAACGACGTGTAGATAGCTCAATACTTAAATATTATTTTATTATGAATTTGTGAATTAATTGTGACTGCGTAGGTCCACAGTTGCAGGGGGTTGTTCAGGTATGGTAAGGTCTATGAAATGGTAAAAAGTTGATGTGTCAATTTTTAATCGAGGGACTGACCTTCTCTAAAAATTAAATAAGTTAGTCAGAAAAAAAACATTTTGATAAATTTAAGATAGACTGATTTGGATTGCAAGATGAGTTTATTTTATCTTAATTTATCTTAAGGTTATCATTATAATTTCTTAAATTTTTATATAAAATATAATAAATAATATAATTTTTTTTAAATTCTAATTAAATTTTTTCAAATTTTAAAATTAAATTAATATTAAAAAATAATATTTTATTCAACTTCTAAAACTTATCTTAAAAACACTCTCATTGGATTTATTATTATTATAGTACAATTTTAACTAATATAACTCATATTTTAGCTTTTAACCCGTCTATTTATATAAGTTTTATATTAGAATGATAATTTTTTAAAATTATAATAATAAAATAATATAACTAATTTTTGTTTTAGTTATTCATATTAAATTTTTATATGGAATTGTTTATTTATGAAAATACATAATAATTAACAATTAAAAAAATATTTAATTATTTATAATTATTAAATTAATTAATTTTATTATATTTAAATGTTCTATTTATTATATGTTAATTAATAATTATATTTTAATTAAATTATAAGTTTAAAGAAAAAGAATAAAAAGATTTGGCAATTCTAGTCAATTGGCCAAATTTGATATTTGGTATAGTTTTATTATTCACAAATATTAAAAATTTTAATCTTTAAATAATTTAATATAAATTTAAAATAATTTTAAATATCGCTTTTAAAATCAAAAGCCAACTTAATAAGAATGCTCTAATTCATATCCATCACATTTTTTAATCCAAACGAGGCAAACAAAATTCCGTACCAATGTCCTTGGACTTTTACTGGTATTGACATGTGTTCTCAGCCGACGGTGCGGAAAATCTTACCAATATTTAATAACGAAAGGTTCAGGGAAGCAGCGTGACACGAGCTGACAATCGACAACCTAATTAAATTGTTTAATGTTGCCGCAGTTGTTTGAGTTTCCAAATTTGTTGTCAATCTCAAATAGAACCTACTTTCAAAGCAAGAGTAAAAATATGTGGAAATGGGTGAACGAGGGAGGAATAGGAGCATGAGAATGATTAGGTTAATATCTGTTTAGTGAATTTTGGAACAATGGGTACTACTGATCATTTCAGATGCCTCACCAAATTCAACTTTTCAAGAATGTTAATATGTCTCCACCAGTAATTTTTCTTTAAAAAGTTTTCCTTTTATTGATTAAAGAAGTGAGTACTACTCAAAATAGACATGTTTGTAGAGATTGCATATTTAATTAATATCGACAGGTTCAAGGAAGTAACGTAAAACAAAGAAAATGCAAGGCAAGTACTATTTGCAATTAATTCCACGCGTTCTTTGCGAGGCACCTATTTGCAATTCCACGCGCCGGACATTCCCAGTTATGCATGGACAGTCGGTCCGTATCTTATTCTCAAACCTTAAATGCAAATATCTTTCCTCCTATCTGGATTATATTGCTCTTTGTCTTGAGTGTAGACTTTCACTTCCTTTCTCTCCTGGATTACATTTCTCACCGATCTTCCTTCCCATTTCCCAACCTTTCCTCTTTCTCTTTTTCAGAAATGGAGAATGATCAGCAGACACTTGAGTCTCTAGCAGAAACAATTGAAAATCCCATCATGAAACATATTGCGGTGAATGAAACTGGAGATTGCGTAAACCAATCTCAAAACCAGGAGATCAAAACAAAGGAGGTTGATGAGGCTGGAAACTCAACCAATTCTCGGGTATCTTTCAAAAACTTGCAGGACTCTTCATTTGATTGTTATTTTTATGTTATCTCCTACTTTGCGGTGTAGTTCCTAAAACAAAACAGGACTTTTATTAACCTCATCATTTTGGGCTCCAACTATAACATAAAAGCATCAAGAAAGGCCGACTTCTACATTCGTTTTTGCTTTTTATGTTTTATTTTTTAACTTCTCCTACCTTTCAGCAAAACTTTTATCTTCCCTCGGCCACATTTGTCTTTCAACTAACTAGTCATTCCACTCATTTTCTCATTCATCTCTGTTTGAAGATCTAGAAGTAACGCCATTTCCTGAAATGCTTCCTAGTACAAGTGTTGTTAGGTATTCCTCCTTGAATCCCACATGAGAAATGAGTGAACAAGGGAGCAAGTCCATAGGTCTATAAAATTGGATTTAGCCTCATTAGTTTAAACACACTAGTCAGAAACTTATCTAGTAACTTTTGACTTTAGTAAAATTTCTCTGTTGTCCTATTTGTATGTAAAAGAAAAAGAGGTGAAAGTTAGAGTTTTATTAGTGGGAGAAGTTTTTGTGGGTGTCGTTGAGGTGGGGAGAAAAATTGTGTGATTGTAACAATTTTTCACATAGTAGATTTTCTTCTCTAGGTCTGGTAGTTTTTCTCCTAGTTTGGGAGTTTTCTACGTAAATTCTTGTGTTGTATTTATTTCTCTATTTTTCTTGATATTCTGTCAAAAGTAGATTCTGGTGAGAGGAATTTGGGAGGCCCAAGATTCCCAACAAGTGGTATCAGAGCCACTAGGTTTTTTTGATGAAGTGAAGCTTTGGTGTGGTAGTATGAATATGTTCGATCTAAGGAGGTTCTGTCTAGGAGACTGGAAATTTTAAGTATGTCCATTGTGACCCTCCAATCTTTCCTAGGAACCTTGAAGTTCTGTTTAGGAAAGATTGGTCTTTCTTGTCCTGAGAACTTATTTAGTGGGTACTATTCATTTTTACGGTAAAATTCATCGAGACAATGTTAAGAATGGAGGTTGAGAAATTTGATGAGAGAATCAATTTTGACTTGTGGCAAGTGCAAGTCAGGGATATTTTGATTCTATCAGGATTACACAAGTCGTCGATCAATCCATGAAGTCAGCAATTTGCTGGAGGTGTGGACAACCTGAGCACGTCAAGAAAAGTTGTCAACAAGCATTGGAGCAAGTTCGGCAAGTGACTTCAAATCAGTAAATGGAGATACTGGTATGAAGCTAACGTGTGTCTCTCTCCATGGAAAAAGAGACATATATATCCTTATGGCATAACGCGAATCCCAAAGTTGCCATGATAAAGGATGTGTTAATATTAGCGGTTCTACAAGTTTGCACACGGGCATTGGTTTGGCATTGATGCAGGGTGTGTAGTGGAAATTCATGTTGATGGCTGATGAACTTCCAGGAAATCCAAACGTGAGAGTTGCACCATAATTTTTCAGCAAAGTTATTTTCGACATGGACCGAAGTGAAATATTTAGAATTGGTTTATTCTGAGTGAGTATACTTTGATGGTGGAGCATGGTAGCGGAAGTTATGAAAATCCTCATTGCGGTGGAGCATGACTATGGGAACAGTCAATGTCGCAAAGTGGAAATTGTTAGGTGTTGCTCCTTGAATCCCACATGGGAAATGAGTGAATAAGGGAGCAAGCTCATAGGCCTATAAAAATGGGTTTAGCCTCATTGGTTTAAACACGTCAGTCAGAAACTTATCTAGTAACTTTTGACTTCAGTAAAAATTTTCTGTTGTCATTTTTGTATGTAAAAGGAAGAGAGGTGAGAGTTAGAGTTTTACTAGTTAGAGAAGTTTTTGTGGGTGTCGTTGGGGTGAGGAAAAAATTGTGTGATTGTAACAATTTTTCACATAGTAGATTTTCTTCTCTGGGTCTGATGGTTTTTCTCTTAGTTTGTGAGTTTTTCACGTAAATTCTTGTGTTATATTTATTTCTCTATTTTTCTTGATGTTCTGTCAAAAGTAGATCCTGATGGAAGAAATTTGGGAGGCTCAAAATTTCCAACAAGTGTTTGGGAATTCACTGCGTCAGTTTTAAATGGTTGATATGACTTTAAACCTCTTATATGAATATAATTGGACATTAGTTTTTGTACTTTTTATTTTTTTTAAAAAAGGTTCAACCCAGAACCCGAAATCTGGGTTATTGAAAACCCGGATGTACCCTGGTTCCGACCCTAATCTGCCCTGGTTAACTACCGGACTTGAACCCAGATGAACAGTGCTAAATTGTGGAAGAGCTCGACACCAATGGTGTGAAATGGAGAGCCTATTGAGTTGGTGTAGAAGAGCTCGACCCCAAAATACCAATGGTGTGAAAAATAGTGCTGGACTCCTGCATTGAGCTAGTGTTGAAGAGCTTAGCTTCGTCGAGATGGTGTCCAAGAAATCAAGTCCGTCGTGATCTCGAATCTGGATAGATTCAAAGAGAGAACTTGACTCTGTGGTAGAGCTTTAGTAGATGGAGTTGGTGTTGTAGAGCTTGAGTCTGTTGATTCCTTCTGTTGTGGTTGCAAGAAGATTAGTAGCAAATTTTTTTTCTCTGTATTTATCGTATATATACAATCCTTTGTATTTCTTGGCATATATTGTCTAGGTTGTTATGTTTTTATAGACTGTTTTGAACTAAAAAATGGATTGGCTATCTGCAATTGATATATTCTTAGAATCACATAAATTTGATTAAACTTTTGTAGATTATTGACAGACAAGAGACTTTGGCAAACTCAATTGACAAGAGGGATGAGATTTCGAGTAGTGCAATGGATAATGGTTTAGAAGCTGACCATGGTCTTCCAGTAACTCCAAATCATAATTTTCATGAAATTGATCCGAATTCCATTGATGGGAGCCAAAGTATTAATCCGGATGTTGATCTAGAAGCTGGGCAACCTACTCTACAAAGTCCTCGTTGGAGGTCTATATACCATGTGGTAAGATTGGCTTTGTATAAAAGAAAGTTTAGTAAAATATTGTTCTAATCTTAAACTTTATGGTTTTATCACATGATTTAAATGGTGCATTTTTAGTGGTTGCCTATATAATTAGTTGATATATGAATGTCTAGATGGAAGCTATAGATTGCATTGTTGCGGTTTTGGCGTTTGTATTAGAGGTTGCACAAATTATGTCCAACAATTACAAGCCTCTAAAGTGGGTGGTGCTGGGATTTACTGTGGTGAGTTGTCTTATAACATGGACGATGTTTGCTCTGAATGCAAGGCAACAAAAGGCTAGGTTTTCTTTTGGCCTCTTCTTTCTATCTGATGGACAAATTTATGAAAGCATATGTAAATATATTGAATCGTATGCGGCCATTATTCAAATCATATTGTCAATAATTTCTATTATTGTCAAATTTTCGAAGCGTTTGACCTTGGGTGAAATTATTATATCTTCTGCACTGATCTCTTCAAAGTTGACCACGAGATTCAATCGGAGTGATTCCTTGTATTAGGTTGTACTCTTTTTGAATTGTAAAAAAGGTATATATGGTTGTAATATTATGTAGTTGGGTAAGCCAAGGGACTAGTCGGTTGTGCACTTTCATTGTGTCAGTTTGTCTTATCTAGAGTTTTTCTTGAGCTTCTCCATCAATGTGGTTGCCATTAGCAACTCTTGTAAATTATGTGGCTGCTATTCTCTCTTTGTATAATACTTTTCTCATATAATTAATCCGACTTCAAATAATTTATAGGTCAATTTGAATATGATAAGTTAATTAGATGAGCATGTTATTATGATTTAAATGCAAATTTATTCATGTGAAGAATTGTTATTGAGAAGTGGTTAAAGAATTCGATTAATAACGTAACATGCAATAAGAATGCAGTCGTCCCTAAATTGTAAAGGAATGTTGGATTGAGACTTTAAAGCTGTAACGACCAACCACAACAATTATAAGGACAATTTTATTCGGCCTAAATATGGTAGATGGACCATATTGGAAAACTCAATTACAATCTGTTGGATAGTTTTTGATAGACCAAGGGCCCATAAATTAATATGGTAAGTTATGGGTTTTTTATTGGGCTCGGTAACTAGATTAGAGCCCAATTAGTAATTATGTACAAGCATGTTCAATTAAGAAGTTAGGATTGAGCCCAAGAGATATTATCTATAAGTCCAAAAAATATATCCGACAACTTGGGCTCAATTCGGCCCCTTAGACTTATAAGGTGACTTAGCCTAACTGTTTTTTCTTTTTTTGTTTTTTTAATTAAGAAAAAACTGAAAACATGGACCTAACCACGAAATGGGCCAAGCCCATGTATAAAACCTTACACATATATTGATCACCATCTCTACCTTCATCAGCCGTAGACCCCGCCCTCAGTTAATTTCTTGGTCCGAAAGATTTTGACGATTTTGTAACCGCCACGTCGGAATTCTCAATTATTTAAATCCTCTCTTTTTCTTTCCCCCATGACATTCCTCCGTCAGTGCTTGGCAAATAAAACAGCAAGCCTCGTCTCAACCCTTGCTTTGTCGTAAGCCCAGCGAAGCCACAATCAAACACATGCAAATGAGTCAAAGCCATGGAGGTTACACGAGGTTATGCAATTATGATTATACGTAGATTTACTCCTAATAAAATATGTAGTATGTAAGAGAATATGTAATATATGTTTTTTACATGTGATTATATAAAAAATAATGATTATACATTTTAAAATTGTATACAAGAAATATATGTCTACAAATCTTCTTATAAAATAATTTTTTTGAAATTTTCATAATTTGATAGAGATCATTATTAAAAAATAAGAAAATGAAAGATTAGAGTGATGCTATGTGAGTATTAAGATTTGGAGGATAATTTTAATAAAAATTGTGAAGGCCAAAATATTGAATGGTTAATTTCAATAAAAAATTTTAAAAGGCTTGAGAAAAATTATATTTATTTTTATACCATATTAATCTTTCTCAAAAATCTGGAGGGCTGTTTCCTCCCCTAGCATGCATCTAGTTCCGCCTCTGATCCATGCAAGCCAACGTCCAACCTGTTGATATGGGCAACCCAAATTGCCACAACCAATGGGAAATAAGCACTGCACACGCATGGTAGTGCCAAATTAAAGCTTCCTTCACCATGAAACCAACGTTAGACATCCTAGCTCCTCTACGCCCAGCAAGCCTAAAGGGCAACCCAAAGTAATTTGTCTCGTGCATGATAGCCCCCATGTCGCACTCCCTCCACCTCGGATAGTCAAGAGCAAGACGACGTCGCCTCAGCCATCGTCTCCATCATGGCCTGCCTTCTTTTTCATGGTATCCTCTGTTTTTCTTTAGATAAGTTATGTCACACAATCCTCTAGATCTAGAATAAACATATGAAATTGCTAAAATCTTTTAAGCATTATAACTAAAATGACCCTGACCTTTTTTGCTAGGGTTAACTCACATGGGATTTTGTTATAGATGAGCTTATTCCAATTTTAAGTTGAGAAACGTTGCTGGCCTATCACGCTAGTTATCTATGAATAGAAACCCTCCAATCACAACTTGTCACGTAATAAAATATATCATAAAAGAACTAAAATCAACCACACAGAAACACTCACTCACATAATCAGTTCGCTTATAATATTTCGTGTCTTTTCATCGCTACATTTCTCTTCCACCGCCAACCATCTTAGTCCTACACTGTTGACAAAACCGACTTCCACCACCACCAACTTAGTTCGAATTCTTGCCCATTTCCAAACATATAGTTACAAACAAATATCACAAAAAATAAAAAAAAAAAATTAAAAAAAATCCAGCCCCTTCACTCTCCCTTGCATGACATTATCTGTGATTTTGACACCGTCGACCAAACTGACTTCCACTGCTACCAGCTCAGCTCGAATCCTTGCCCATCTCCAAACATATAGTTACAAACAAATCTCACAAAAAGTTAAAGAAATTTAGACTCCTTTGTCCCTTCCTGCACGACATCATCTGTGATTTTGCGCCGATAACATCCCATGCCACTCCTTCTACCACTGCTACTGGCACTATAGCCTCGCTTTCTCCCAGTTCTGACGAAGCCCAAGTCAAAAACCCCATAAACAAAGACTTGGCAGCACTTATAACACCGGTGGCGACGACAATAGAGAGGCTTTTGCTACTCAATCCACCACACTTAGAACATCTCGCTCAGTTTTATAGCTCAGAACAAACATTGTTAAAATGAGTGGGAGAGAGAGATGAGTGGAAAAGAAAAAGAGAGCGAGACATCGAGGGAGAGAAGAGAGGCCAATGAATCTAAGAGGATTAGATTTGTCTCTTGGAATTATTTTCCTACTTGCAGTTTCATTGTATTTCTAATGACATGCGCAGATGGCATTAGGTTACTGGAAGGCTATTTTTCTCTAAAATAAGCTCTATGGTTATCAGGTATTCTCTTTTAACTTAATTTTGATGGGCTTAAATCAATTATTTTTCAGAAACCTTTTACAGAAACTATATTTTTTCCTACAAAAATTAATTAAGGATTTAAATTATATTATTTAGTATTAAATTTTGACAATTTACATTTTAGTAGTAAATAGTATGTGTTTAATTTTATTTTGAACGGTATGATTAATTTTATTTTATTAAAAAAAATTCTGCTATTTATTTAAAAAGATTTTTCTATAATTATGTTACTATATGAATTGAAAATAAATAAATGTGTTAAAAATTTAAATGATATTATTATTTATGAAAGTTCTTGTTTATGAATTAAAGCTCCCGTGACTTATTTTAACAGGTTGTATATATAAAACCTAATTATTCTACTAAGTTATAAACTAAAGTACATTATAAATAATTTAAAATAATATCTTAATTCTTTTAAATAATAATCTAAAGTACATTATTTTAACAGTTTCCGTGTCATTAATTCTTTTAAAAATAATTTAAAAATACATTAAAAATAGATTAATATGAAATTCTTTCCCACAAATAATAAAATCGTGAATATGATAAACTAAATATTAATTATAAACTGATGCATAAATTCAAACCTACAAATAATAATTCCATTTTTAAAATGACAATATTATTAGTCAAATGACTATAATTTATTTTTATGAATTCCTATGAAATATAATATGATTTTTTTTCCTCAAGTAATATTAAATAAAAAAAATATATCTATTATTTTTTAATATAAGAAATCATATAAAGAAAATCTTAAGTTGTTAATTTGTTCCACAAAGTTTAATAAACCAAAATATTCAATTTAGATGATTTGTAAGTTCATTATCATCTTTAGATCTAATTAACATTAGAATATAGAAAATCTAATTGTAACTTTAATGCTGAATTAGAGGACATAAATGTACTTGCACAAATGAGGTAAAAAATGTAATTGTGGAAATGGGGGTAGTGTGAACACAAACAAATCCCCTATTCATAAGCGCCATATTTTCCCCTCCTCTAAATGCAAGCATATTATAGATAAAATAAAAGGTTATAGGATATAATATTCAGTGAATAGAAGTCTCCAGTAACTATTTCAAAACAAACAAAGACACAACAAACACCGAAAAATAAAACGATTTCAGAGTGACAAGTGTAGCTTTCACCAATCTCTTTGAAGGGATGCCATCTGAAGTAGTTTGAAAATAGTCTGCTGAACAAACTATTTGGCTATAACAAAAAGTCGCAGTAAGGAAAATTGCGCTGCATTCTATTGAACTAGTTCAATTGAAGGGGATTTTCACATCCGCTAAATCGTGATCATCAGTTAGGAAATTAGGAAAACAAGAATCGAAAAAAAGACTGATACATCGACAAATAGTAGCCCGTTGTAGTGACGTCTGAAAGGCATGTGCATCACTAAGAGTGGAACTGGTAGGGCATACCGAGGTAGCTGAGGCTGCTAAATCCATCTGTGCCGTCCACAAGATAGGGCATACCGTGATGACGTGGGCCTTCCACAAGTCTAGCACATGGTAGTCATCGACGATCGGCAAGCAGTAGATCAAAACTTTTGGGTGTTGTGAACAAAAGGATAAGAAAAATCCTAAAAGAGAATAAAAAAAAAACCCTACTAAGGTTGGAAGGGAGGGGAAGAGGAGCAAAAGCTCCTCCCCCCCACTAGACAAAGCACCAATAGTGCTGAGTAAGGGAGACTGGACGGTGGGGCAAAAATGGGTAGAAAGAAATGAGAGACTCGAGTTTTTGATTGGTTTGTTGTTTATTCATAAGGGCTATAGCCTCTTTTATTGTAATATATATATATATATATATTATGGATTTATTGTCAGTAGTATTTATCGCATATGCTCAAGTAAAAGTGTTGCTACATTTTTCATATTACAAAATATATCCTTAATAATGAATATAAACTAGAATAGATTATTAAGACTAAGAATTATTGAGGAAAAATAATAATTGTTAATAGATAATGAAGTAAACAATATGAAAATATTTTAAGAGTTTTGTCAGTTATAAAAAATAGATCCTAATATGACACTAGTAAAGAAAGCAAACCAAGGATACAAAGGCAAATCAAAACATGTTTTCCAAACAAGTTAAGCTAATTAGAGGCATATAAAAAATCATTGTAAAACTTATTGTTTCTTTTTTAGTGGATATGTATTGTTTCACATGATCAAGCTATCAATGATGACATTTTTTTTTTAAGAAAATGGTACCCTAATTTTATTGATAGCTCTCACTTATAACAGAAAAAGGTCATGGTTACAACCAGGCACTAGGGGAATACAATAAGGAAAATAAAACAAAACCTAGGCATCAAAAACACCTACACGCCCAACCAAAATACAACATTCCCAAAATTCTCATAAAAAACAAAGACTAAGAACCCCCCCTCCCCCCAAAAAAAACAAGAAAAAAAATTTGCAAGAAAAAGAGAACAAGAAACCACAATCAAATATGGATATCTCAATCAATAAACACGCGAGAACAAAACGTACCTGAGATAGCCTACGAAATGTGCAGATAAGGATGACCAATTCTATCCTACTAATGAGACCTCTTAACTGACTAGGAAGAGTATTACTATTAGAAGACCAGTTCATATCTAAACCCCTAGCACCCCTCTTGGCAAGAAAATCAACCACAACATATTCTTCATGATAAACATGGCTCACACGATATTCTATGCAAGCGAAATAAGCAAATAATTCCTCCTAATAATCCTCCAAGTACCAAATATTATAATCACATATAAAAATCTAGTTAATAAGAAGTTGACAATCCGTCTTAATCTCAACCCTAGAAAAACCAAGCTGATAACACATCGTAACCCATTCCAACAAACTTCTTATTTTAGCAAAATTATCAACACCCTACCTAAACAAACAAAAAAAGCCATCTGAAGCCTACCACAATTATCACGAATAATACCTCCAACACCAACCAACCTAGGATTACCCAAAACACCGTTATCGGTGTTAAGGTTCACCTAACCATGTTGAGATCTAGACCATCTCACCACATAAACCTGCTTAGGCTTAGGTAATAAAATTGAAATACCCAATCTGTTTAAAATATCAACATCCTAATTAGAAATTTAAGAAACTTTCATGATCAGTTACAAAATCTGATGAAGCCAAAATTTAGTAACTTGTCAAACAAATCAACCATGTCAAGCTTAACTTCATACCAAACTTTGCATCTCCTATCATAAATCTTCAGAGAAAACAAGAGAAGGGAGAAGACAAAAAATAATAAGAAGTTGAGAAGATTTACCCGCACAACAAAATCAAAATTGTTTTTGCTCAATCCAGGTTTGAAAAGCACCCATGCTCACACTTAATTGAATAGCAGCCATATAACGAATTTGCCTACCAAACTCACCAGTGCAAAGCACATCTTTTAAGTCCTCAATATGATTTATAAAACATAAATTACATTTAGAAACCATAGGGATACCAACAGTTCTAATTTTCTCATCAACACTCAAACATTTAATAGTAGTCTTCCATGTTATTATAGAAATTTTCTTGAGAAGGTTGGTATATGTGCCAAATCCAATGAGTTTAAGATAATGGGGGAGCCCTAATCCGGATGCAATCCCAAGCACTTTTAGCGAAAAATTTACCATCATTTTCCTTCCACCAAACTCATACATTCATCCCACATTTCCTCTTAGCCAAGAAATGATACAAATTAGAAGCTTTTTGATGACCCACAAACCTTTCCAAAAGGGAAAATTCCACCCATTATCAATACAAAAATCTTTATTCTTCAACAAAATATGATCAAGCATAGGGTAATGAGCACTAAGAGTGGTCCCCTCTTCCTAATTATCATACCGGAAATAAATATTACCCTCTCTCATAACCCACTTTGTGTTGGATAAGCATTCGGGATACACTGGCGAAAGATTTACAAAACTGAATATCCTTATCACGATCTAAATGGGATACATGATTATCCCGAACATACTTATCCCTAAAAGATCCACCCACAAGGATTAGCCCTTAATAAGATGCCAAACAAGTTTCAAATGTAAAGCCCTTTGAATATCATTAAAATTCTGAATACCCAAACCACCTTCCTCAATAGGCCTACAAATATTTTACCAAGCAACCCATTTTCTCTTATTTTTCCCGTCAAAATCACCCCAAATGAAGGAAATTAGAATCCTATTCAAAACCAAGATCATAGTGTGCAGGACCTATAAAACTACTAGGAGATGGGTGGCTATACTCAACAAAACAAGGTGAAGAAGAGTAGTCCAACCACCAATAAAAAGCATCTTCATCTTCCAACCCGTATTATTTCTTTAATCTCATTAAGCAACTCACTAAAATCATTAAATCCGAGTCTCCCATCCATGATAGGAACACCGAAATATTTAAAGGGAAAAGATCCTTTAGAGAAACCAATAATGCGAAAAGAAGAAGACTTCCTGTGAAGAGGAATTGTTTTTAGAAAAAAAGCATAACACTCTTCTTTTACTAAGAATTTGACCCGCCCAAGTTTCATAAAGAGTTAAAAGCTGCATCAAACTTCTCTTGGATCTTTTGTTCCCATTAGCAAAAATAATGATGTCATCTGTATACATAAGATAGGGGACAAGAGAGTACCTATAACTTGAGTAAACTGACCAATTTTACCATTCTCAAAGGAATTTTTGAGCAAATGAGAAAACACCTCTTGCACAATAATGAATAAAGCATCTCAAACCACGTTCCCCTTAAAAAAAACTCCAAAGAAGTATATTTAATTATAATAGAATACCAAGGCATGAAAATATACGACTTGATCATATCACAAAGGGAAAAACCAAAAGCAGCCAAGGTATGTAAAAGGAAATTTCACTCAACTCTGTCATAAGTCTTATCCCATTAGGATCAAGTGAGTCATCTCCTAAGTAATACAAATATTCTAAAAAATAGTACGATTAGGAATAAAAGCCCCATGCTCCTAAGAAATTATCTTATCGAGCAACTTCTTCATACGACTCACAATAATCTTAGCACAATAATAGGTCTAACCTTATCAAAACCATTAGGTTTATTTACCTTAGGAATCAAGACTATAAATGAAGCGGTGTAAAATCTAGGAAGTGAATAATTACGAAAAAAATGGCTTCTAATGAATCATCTTTAACCAAATCCCAACAGCCCTAAAGAAATCAAAATCAAAATCATTTGGGCCAAGTTTGCTATCAATGAGAATACTAAAAAGAGAATCCTTTGTATCCTCAAGAGAAGATGATCTACAAAAGTCTAGATTCTTTTCTTCGATAATCACAAGACAAATCAACTCACTTAGATTGGTAAAATCACTAATACTACCATCACCCAAAAGATGAGTAAAATAATCCACAACAGTCTGATAAATTTTAAAAGGGGAATCTAAAGTACCATCAGATAAACACATTTCATTCACCCTTTTACCATTCTTAGCATTCAAACAGGCATGAAAAAATTTCAAATTTTAATCCCCATCTTTCAGTCAACTTTTCTTAGCCATGTGCGAAAGACAGGTGTCATTTCTATCTAATCAAGTTAAAAGCTCCATCTTGGAAGCTAAGAGATCATTTTCATCGTCAACATTAGAACAAGCTTGTAGACAGTTTTTCAGTTTCTCAATGTGTTGCTCTAAATTACTGATAATGATATTAGTCCTACAAAAAAATTCTTATTCCACTCACTCGAAGCCACCTTAACCCTTTTTGACTTACAAGATAATTTAAACAACCTAAAATCACTGCCTTCTTGGTTCTACACCTCCTCAACAAGTCTAAGAAAATCCTCATGATCAGTCCACATGTACTAAAAATGAAAAGGACAAGGGCCATAACTGAAAAGGACAAGGTCCATGTACGGAGAGTGATCAAAAGTGGTACGAGCCAAAACCTGATAAAACAAGAAAGTTAGAGTCAATGCGACAGTCATCTAACCTCGCCCAATTGCAAGCCAAACTGCATTGGACATTGCTCTAAGTCATCCTCGAGCTTTTATAGGAAATATCCAACAAACCACAATTTCGAATGCACATGTTGAAATCTTCCATTGTAGCGAATGGACAAGGATGACCACCTCTTCGTTCTAAGTCATCTTTGGTAGTATTGAAATCACCACAAAACTCAAGGAAGATTGTCATGCCCATTCACTTCTAGATCTGTCCAAAGAGTCTTTTTCTCAAGCTGATTGCACTTTGCATACATATTAAGAACATAGACATGCATATTCTCCTCAATAAAGAAAGAAATTGACTAGACCCAACTAGCCTATTAACATAAATGACAATTTCACAACAATCAAAATTTTCCACCATATATTTCATTAGTGCCAAAGAAATCACAATTAAACCTCCTCAAAAAATTTCGAATTTTATCCTTTAGCCAAAAAGGCTCAACCAAACCAATATTAGGCCTTTTTTTTTTTATGATTTTCCTCAAGTACAAATGAGAAGTACCAATTCCCCTAACATTTTAAAAAATAAGAGGACTTATCATACATTAAGTTTGGAAGGGCAAGTCACCACCCTAGTAGAGCCCTTTTTTAAAACTTACCAACGGTTTTGCTAGGTCTTCTGAATCGGTGCAATACTCTTTCCTCATTTCATCTTTTATCTTGTCTCCCTCAATTTCATAATCATATTGTGATTCCTCTCTAAATTCCTTTTCAGTAGCAACAACGTCGGAGTCAAGACCAGAATCTTCAATTAAATCACAAACATTCATCTTAGATTGATTAGGTACCTCTTGGGATTAGAAGCTGGGGCTAGCCTCCCCTAAGCCTATAGATTCGGTAGGAGTGCCACTACCAATAGTATGTAAATGTTGAGGATCCGACTAACCTGCTAGGTCCACGGCCCAGGTGCCACACTGCTCCTCCTGCTGGTCCTCACAGTGACCCTCACCTTAATTAGCTTCAATCACCAACCCATTTCTCGTAGGCCCATCAGCCATGTTGATCACCTTCTTGTTGGAAACCTAAAACAGATTCAATTTGCACCTATTCGATAAACCCCAAACCATGAGGAACCTAAGATATTTCCACGCCCAACGAACCACCCAGATCACCTTCAACTCCATTTTCACTAGCAACACTGATATAGACAGGCGCTCCCGAGATGGTTCTTTTCTTGACACACTTTGTTCTTCCACCACTACACCGTCAAACAATACCAAACTCTGCTCAACGTTCATAAGTTTAGGCAAAGTAGGTTGAAAATTATTTTTTTCAACCAAATAATTACTTATATAATTATTTTCAATGGATGAAGATGTGAATAATTGTTTTCATATATGAAAAGTAAAATAAAGAAATTGTAGATTTTTTAAAATTTTAAAAATAAATGACCAATTCAATCTAAGTATTATGAAAGTCAATAACGGGGGCGGTACGCCCCCCACCTCTCCGGATTTTATGCAAACATGTCCCCCATTTTTTTTAATTATTGAATGCTCATCGCACCCCTATATATAGGGGTGTTCTTCTATCAGTTGAGATGCAGAACAAGGTAGAAGAAGAAAAATAAAAGAAAAATAAAAAAAGATGAGAGAAAGAAAGAGGAGAGAAAGGAAGATAATAAATTCAGTTATTGAGAAATAAAAGTTTCAAACATTTTCTCTTACAATAATAGTTTTTATTTTAATTTTATAACACATTATCAGCACGAAATTCTATCGATACTGAAGCTAGTGGTCTTCTATGTGACGCCCCCAATTTACGTTCGTAATTCAACGCAAATTGAAGTGTCAGGGTCAGTAACACTTGGTTACTCACCCCCGTACTTATTGAAATGTGAGGCAAATCGCAGCGAAAAAGTAAAAATAAAAATTCTAGAGATCACATGGTTACACAAAACCTTAGTATTCATATCATCTATTCTTAAAATATCATTGTATCATTACATGCATAACCCAGTTAGTTTTCTTAGTCGAAATACAAATTTATCAAAACTTTTGTCTTAAAGCAGCCTAGGTTTCTTCTTCTTCACTTCGGGAAACTCTTTCTTCATGTCCGCGCTGGTCCTTATTACTACCAACTGGTCATAAACTTTTATGGAGAGAGAGTACTCCGGGGAACCCTCAGGGTTTCTCCAGGTCTCTCGAGTAACTAGGGTCTTAGTCCATGACCGTCATCCAACTCTGCAGTGAAAATTATATTTCAAAAGAAAAGGAACCATACAAGAATGAGATTTCTAGGGAAATCTCAGTAAGTACACATTTAACTTAATAAAAACACAGACATCGTGAAATAGTCACATATAAGAATCAAAGTATATGTTTATGACATGATTCATGTGACTTATGTATGAATTAAACTTATCTCTTATGTGGACTTACATAAACTTGTATCATACATTGACTTTTCATTCTTAACCATATCATTTTCATATCTTTTTATTATAATCCACTATTATTACTCGTGGTTGGGCCATGCCACTGTTATTATTCGTGGTCGGGCCTTGCTACTCTTATTACCCGTGGAAGGGCCATGCCACTATTATTACCCGTGGAAGGGCCATGCCACTATTATTACCCGTGGAAGGGCCATGCCACTATTATTACCCGTGGAAGAGCCATGCCACTATTATTACCCGTGATTGGGCCATACCATTATTATTACCCATGGAAGGGCCATGCCTTATCTTTTCTTGTTTCATTTCTCATATCCTTAACCTTATCATCATCTCATAGTGTCATAATATAACAAATAATACTTGAATAACAAATTATCATAAAATCATGGATAACCAATCACTTTATAAATTCAACATCTTATTTTTCTTTACTTGAATCATAAACTCTTCAATTAATAAAATCTCAAAATCAAACATAATAGGGTATTTCGCTCGAGCCAAACGTTGATCAAGGGTCGAGCTAAATTTCTGCCTAAATCTCATTCTGCCAACTAAATCCAGATTTTGTCCTTTATTTATTTCTTATATCGTAAAGCTTAAAACATAAAAGTTGTAGATCTCTGTCTTATCTTTCCATATCCTCTTGAATAATTCAATTCCAATATCACACTAACAAATTATGACCATTTTACCATAGGATGTTAAATCTGTCAACTTAACCCATTTTAAGTCCGAAAGTTGCTAGGGTTGATCTATCAATTTTTTCCAAATCAAGACCTCATATTTTCACATAATCCTCTTAATATATCATCATAGAATATTTTTCTAAGATTTCATAATTTTCCTAGCATTTTATCATAGCAAAAACCACTTCAAAACTCAATAGGCTTCAATTTAACACATAAACAAAGATTAAGCTCAAATAAATATCAAACATAATCCAATCACCAAACCACTTATTCTATGCCAAGACTAAGTTAGTATATGCACTTACAAATTTTTCCAAAGCTAAATGATTAGTCTTGAGTTGGTTTGCACCACACTTTTCTCCAAGGCTCTTACTTAGCTCTCTTTTGACATTTAAGTGATGTGAGTGGGTTTTTGTGTATTTCTCTTGGGTATTTCTCACTATGGCCGACTGGTATCTCTCATGGGGAAAGGAGAGGAGCCCATGCATCTATTTATAGGCATAATAGGCGTGGGGTGCAAGGGAAGAGGGCTTGGGCATTTCAGCAACTCCATTTGGCTGCATAGGTGAGGTGTCCCCTACTTGTGGTTTCATGATCACCCCTAATCCTATGGGGATTTGCTGATATTTTAATCCCATGGTTGAGATTAATACACCTATAAAATGATCTTGATCAAGGGCTCCAAGAGTTCCAACACATGGGGGTGAAGACAAAACACCATCATAGGAAATCTTCTAAGGGGTGCATCTGGCCACTTGGCCTCTCCAAGGGATTAGCCACGTTCCAGCCCTAATACGTCAATGATAAAATTTGATTCTTTTAAAACTCAAAACATGAAAGTTTAAGATAATCCTCTTAGAGTTCTACAAGATTTTGAATCACCTTATTCTGATATCATATGAGAGAAATATGATTAGTTTACTGAAATACGTCAAAACTTACCCGAGAATATCCAATCCGAATTCTCCATTTGTTTTCCTTTGTTTTCTTACCTACCAAGGCTTCTAGATGAATTCTTATCAACTTGCCACATGTTTCCACACATGTCAAGACTTCATAAAATATGGTAGCTAATCTTAATTTTCGTCACATGGTTGAACCTAAGACAACTCATCTAAGTCGGTTACCAGTTGACTCCTATCTCTGTTCGTCCACGTCACACTAGATTTAGTCCTTGATAAATTCCTTATCTTCAAAAATCCAAAACATATAAGTTTTAGATCTCTTTCTAATGGTTCAATACGAATTGGAATTAACTTATTTGGACCTCATATGAAAAGGTTATGATTATTACACAAAAATTCGACGGTCCAGTCCGAGAATCCGTTTTGGCACACCAAGTGTTTGATGTTTTGTTCTTTCACTTCCCTTTGAATTTCTTCCTCAAATTTAGAAAATTTATCTCTTTCTAGGTCTAAATTGAATTTTTCTAGTTGATACATTGCTAAAATTCCCAAAAGTCCATCCAACATTTACCTTAGAATGCATTCAAGTCTCCTATTCTTTTTCTATAAAATATTATTTCCAACAAATAAATTCTCAAGAAAATATTATATCCTAAAAATTTGGGCTATTACATTCTACTTCAAATAAGTTTTTCAATATATTATTTGCAGTCCTCGAGATGAATATTAAAGGTAATATTGCTGAATATTACTTGATAAAATTATAATTTTATTCAGATGATTATGTGAATATATTTCTTAGATCTACAAATTTATTTTTTTGATTCATATATATATAGAAAATGTCAAATCTTATAAAATTGAGATTTAATACTATTGACATTTCTAGAAAAAAGTTATTTATCCAGGATCATTGATAAGATCTATTTAGATATGATGAACTTGAAAGATACAGTCAAAGAAGAGAATCACGTATTCCTGCAGGACCGTGCTAGGTATCTCACAATGAAAAATCTTCTTACTTTGTGGAATAATTTAAAGAAGAGTATGAACACCAGAAGACTGTTATCCTCCCAAAAGATCATTATGATTTATTGCACTTGAAGTTGTAAAATTTTAAAAGTGGTAATAAATATAACTCTGCACTCTTTAAAATCGGCTCATTATTAAAATTATGCAGTGAATAGGTCACTGATGATGATATTTTAAAAGAAGGCATATATTATTTTTCATACATCGAATATGCTCATGCAGTAGCAATATCGAAAGCTAAAGTTTAACAAATATTCTGAACTTTTATTTTGTCTTCTAGTGATCAAGCTAAATAATGAGGTTTTGTTAATAAATAACCAGTTACGTCTTATTAATGATATTTGATTTACACAATTTTCAGAAGTGAACGATGCATCATTTCAAAGGAACTAAGAGCAAAGATATGGTAGAAAAACTATAGAAATGTTGGTTCTAAAAGCGACAACACTAAAGATGATAATAATATATCGTATCACCAGAAGTAATCCAACTCGGAAAAGGGTAAAGACCCTCAGAATAATTTTTCATAGACAGATGAAGATGTTTTTTATAAATGTGGTATGACTGAACATTGGTCACATACCTATTGTACAGCCAAACACTTGATTCACTTATACTAAACTTTTATATATAAATTTATTAATGTTTCATCATGTTTTGAAATAATGAAAAGTCGATGCCTGAAGCACGACAAGAAATTATTTGAGATAATAAAACCCTGTATAAATTTGATCCTCTTACAAATAAATGTGAACCAGAAGTTTAGAGGATTACCTATTTGCAAAGTGTTGCAAATCAATTACTAGATGTGTTTACTGACACTAAAGGTGCTGTAAAAACTACTGTTAATACTTAAGCAAGAATTGAAATCTTTGAAGGACAAGTTATTAAAATAGCAATAGATGAGTTTAAGACACACCTGAAGTGTTGAAGACCTATTGGTGCTCTTAAACAGTAAAAGGAAAATAAATCGATGCTCTTGAAGAGACCGTACCTACAAAATAAGATTTATCCAAACTTTCTGTATAAAATACAAACCTCTTGAAGAGGTAACTCCTGAAGACTCCTGAAAATTATAAACCTCCAGAAGAGGTAACTCCTGAAGAGGAAACTCCTGAAAAGTAAATCCTGAAGAGGTGTTTCATGAAATGTTTTCCCTTGGAGAGGAACAGGTACCTGAAAATAATGAGATCTCAATATATTTCATGAGTACTGAAAAAATTATGGATAGAAATAAAAATGTTATCGACAACATATTTTCATATAAGATGGCCATTGACATTACCAGAAGTAATGAAGAAAGTTAGTCAAAAACTGTCGAAAAATGTCGACGTAGAAATAATTGGCCAAAATGGAAAGCAGCCATTGAAATTGAATTAAGTTCGCTAGCAAAGCGAGAAGTATTTGGACCTATTGTCCAAACACCAAAGGGCAGGGGCGGACCCACGTTGCCCCCCCAAAATTTTCCAAAAAAATTATTTAGTATATATATTTAAATATATATAATATTAAATTACTCCTTAAATTATAAAAAAATTAAAAATTGCCCTTCTAAATTTTTATTAAAATTATTCTCTCAAATTTTAATATATATATAATTTTATTTTAACTTTTAGCTTTATTGAAATTCAAATTTCAACTCACCTAATCTCATAATTACTTTAACAGTCTAATTCTAAAAAAAAACTAATTATAAATTTATATAATTGTCAAAATTGATTAATTATATTCATTTATATAGTCTCATTCTAACTTAATTATATAATTATGAGATATAGTTTGTTATAAATTTAACAGCGGTATATCATTAGTCATTAAAAATTTCTTATGTTTATTTTTTATCTATAATTTTTTTTAATCATAAAAAAATATGAGCAAGTTAAGAACAAATAATTCTTTTTTTTTAAATGTGGGTAATTCGAAGAGTAATACGTTTAGAGAGTTCGATAACAACGGAATGTGATACTTCTATCACTAATGAGTATCCTTTTAAAATTTATATATAGTACACACTTTATCGATCGCCCCCCCCCCCCCAAACATAAAATCCTGGTTCCGCCCCTGCCAAAGGGTGTAATGCCTGTTAGATATAAGTGGGTATTTGTACGTAAACGTAATGAGAAAAATGAAATTGTGCGGTATAAAACAGGACTTGTTGCACAAGGTTTCCTCCAGAAACTCGGGATTGATTATGAAGAAACATATTCTCTCATTATGGATACAATCACATTCAGATTTTTTATTAGTCTGGTTGTTACAAAAGGATTAGAGATGCGTTTGATGGATGTGGTCACTACATAATTATATGGATCCTTAGATCATGACATATATATGAGAATCCTTGAAGGATATAAAATGCCTGAAGCATATAAAATGCCTGAAACATCTATAAGTAAATCTAGAAGTATGTACTCTATCAAATTTTAAAGATCTTTATATGGGTTAAAACAATCCGGATGCATGTGGTATAATCGCCTAAGCGAATATCTATTGAAAGAATGATTTGAAAATAATCCTATATGCGCATGTATTTTTATCAGAATCTGGATTTGTCATTATTGCGGTATATGTTGATGATTTAAATATTGTACGAACTCTTGAAGAGATCTCAAGAACCGCTACATATTTAAAGAATGCATTTGAAAATAAAAGATATTATTATTCAAATGCTAGATGAATTATAGAAATTTGAGATTTCTAGTCTCATCTCTCAAATGCATTTGCTCTTCATAAAATAACATGTCATCCTTATCTAAAAGATTAGGTAGTTGAAATGAAGAGGCAAGTAAGGATTTTAAATCCTTATTCTCTTACTTTAAGTCTGCAATTTTTCTGTCAGACTCTTGAACGAGTCATTAAAGTACGAAAAAATTCTCGTTAAACTCCTCAATCTCACGATTTTTGGATTATAACTGGTTGAAAAATCCAATAATAGAGAACGAATATTGAGTACCAAGGGTCATCAGCTCATAAACAGATTCACGATCTGACTTAAATCAGATCATTCGTTTACTGCAACATGGTACCCACGGAAAATGCAGGAACAACTTGTAACTGAGATGAAAAATATCTCATATATTGATCATGAGGAATATTAAAAGAAAACTGATGAGCCATTGAAAACTTGCAGAATAAGAATGCAAACACAGATGAATTATAGATACGAGAAGAATATTTGATGCAAATTAAATGAAGCTAAAGATGATTCTTATAGAGATAGAAATAAAAACAAGACAGACCATCATCTATTCAAATCTCACTTAGTCAAAATTACAAGATATGCTGGATGCATATTTTCAAAAGACAAAGAGATTAATTGCAGTTTTCCATATTTTCTTGTAAATGCTGAATCTCTGCCGCTAACTACTGTTGTTGACTTTGTATTTGAGCTCTCTCTCGTTCTAGCTCTTCTATTCTTATTTTCAGATCACAAGAATACCAGTTTACAAATTTCTTTAACTCCTTATTTTCTTGTCTTAAATTTTTATTTTTTCTATTTTTAGTTGTAAGCGTTTGATGCAACTTAGATATTTTATTTTTAAGATGATCAACCTCACTCATTTTCACTAATAGCATCTGAGACATGGTTGTAAGAGAGACAGCATATTGAGCACTGAGGGTTCTTGATGCTACAACAATTTCAGGATCAGTTTTACTAGAAAGACATATCTCTACTCCTATCATGGTGTTTACAGCCTCAGGAGAAAAAATGAGTGGTTGAAGTATAAAAAGTTCGTGATTCAAATCTGGGACATTAGAATTTCTATCAAACATAATATCGTTTTGGATGAACAACAATTGAATCTATGAAGAATGTGAGATTTTTTTTTTCCTAGAGTAAACCAATGGTAAAAATGGTTATTTTTAAATAGCAACCTGAAGCTTTCAAATCTTTTCAAAATCTTATTTGTCAATAATGTCAAGCGGATTTGATTTTCCGCCGAACTGATAAAATTATACCTCAAGCTTTTATAGCTTTTATCATATATGGATGGTTTCTAATGCTCTTTCCGCCGTATACAAACAAATTCTCTCTAATAATACCGAATGAGGGAGAGAAAAGTTTAGATGAGAATATTATCATGTTCTATTTAACACATTATTTAAATGAAAATTATGTTTGAATTCTTAACCTATTATATATGCTGAAATCATATTTGTTTATTAAAAGAATACTAATGCATATTCTTAAGGGAGTTTAAAGAATTATTGTAGGTTTCAGATTTCTACTAAGTCTATCAAGCAAATACCATATGTCACATATTCAAATCACTCAGAAATAATTGCAATTCATGAAACGAGTTTAGAGTATATTTGACTGAGATTAGTGATTCTATATATTCAAGAAAAATGTGGTATTCCCGTCATCAATGATAGTCCAACAATTTTATATGAAGATAATACTGTTTATATCAGAAGATGATATATCAAAAATATGATCAAGTGATAATCTGACAGATTTATTCACAAAGGCATTAATAACTTCGACATTCAAGAAGATTGTGCAAAATATTGGAATGCGAAGACTCAAAAATCTATCGTCATGCACTTTTCAGAGGGAGTAAATGTCTTGAAGACTTGTGCTGATTGTACTCTTTTTCCTTTACTGAGATTTTGTCCCACTGGATTTTCATTTGCAAGGTTTTAATGCAGCAATCTTAAAGTACTTGGAAGTACATAAGAATACTATACTCTTTTTCCTTCGCCATTAGTTTTTCTTCCTATTGGATTTTTCCTTGATAAGGTTTTAACGAGACAGATTCTTATGGATGATGATTCAAGGGGGAGTATTATGAAAGTCAATAATGGGAGGCGTACCTCTCCAGATTTTATGCAAACATGTCCCCCTTTTTTTTAATTATTGAATGCTCATCGTACCCTATATATTGGGGTGTTCTTCTGTTAATTGAGATGCCATATGAGGCAGAAGAAGAAAAAGAAAAGAAAAGAAAGAAAGATGAGAGAAAAAAAGAAGAAATTCAGTTCTTGAGAAATAAAAATTCCAAATATTTATTTTTTATAATAATAATTTTAATTTTAATTTTATAACAGTAAGAATATTTTTATTAATTTTTTTCAAATTTTAAAGAGCAGGAGTGTTCTTAGGCAGAAGAGCATTTGAAAGAAGAGGCCGCTCCCATGCATACAGGAAGCTGACAAGAATGAAAATGGGATATATTCCCAATTTTTTTATTCAATATATTAATTTGATTCGGCATGAGTAACTCATTTATCGTGTGAACTCAAATTTTAAAGAGCAGCACTGCTCTTAGGTAGAAGAGCATTTGAAAGGAGGCGGCCCCCATGCATGCAGGAAGCTGACAAGAATGGAAATGGGATATATTCCCAAGTTTTTTTATTCAATATATTAATTTGATTCTGCATGAGTAACTCATTTATCGTGTGAACTCAATCGCCAAAAGATATTCATTTCTGTAACTTTTGGACCCATTTTCTTGATTTGTACGCAAACGCACTCTTATCTCCGAGTATATATATTAATTTTTTTAATAATTAAAAATGTTAAAAAAAATAAATATACTATAAATAGTGAGTGATAATAAATACGATGAAAGCCTATCATAATCTCTATATATATTAGTGTCAGTGGTGGAGACGGAAGGCCTTAACGGTGACCACAAAGGCATGGACGGCACTACCAATGTAACTACATTATACCCGGTTCCTTCAACGCAAGAGCAACAAAAGTTTACTGTTTTGGGGGACGACAACATCGGGAAAAACCCAAAAGACAGGTCAATTTTTATCCCCACACCGAACAGCCCATCATCTGCAATTTCATCGACGGCAGATGATCAGCAGAAGCAAAAGAATGCTCAAATTATGCAGGAAGACAACAAAACATATGGTATATTGGTATTATATATACTTGGTATCCTGATCTCATGATTTATTCCTTCTATTATAATTAAGCTATTGATCTTATTTATATATACGGGTACTGATTGTTGAAGCTGCTTCACTTGTTGGGAGACTTCAACTATTCATTTGGGTTGAGATCACATAGCTGGCAGAAATCAATATCTACTACATATACAGTCCAAACGAGCAGTGAAGTAAAAATATTTAAAAGCCTTAATTATATGTATGTATGTATGTATTCATTCTATTTTTTCTTACTTTTTTCACTACCGGCCGACGGGATTTTAATTTGTTCCTTTAGATCGAGTAAGATTAGACTTCTGTCGAGTTGTTTGATTTATTTAGTTTTTGCTACGTGATTATATTGAAATATGCTTGTATTGAGAAGACTCTGATCACAAGAATATCTAGTGTCACAACCACTACAAGGAACAAATGAGAAGAGATCTTAAGAGATCACAACCACTACAAGCTTTGGATAGTAATTGCGGCTACTCTCCATATAATCATAGCAGAATATTATATCAAAGTAATAATAAAGTAAATGAAATAGTAAGTCGAGAGCCGAAGACCTTTTCTAGAAGATTTCTTTTGTATGGGTTAGCGTTGTTATTGATAGTTTATTATATTATTATAAACAAAGTTATTATACCATTACACGACTTTAGTTAAAAATAATAATTATCTATTTATAACTTGAATGGGGAAGGTTAAAGTTATTATAATGAAGACATGATTTTCTTATCTATTCGATCGTTGTTCTTGTTCATTATTAGGATATTATATACATATATATATAATTTTATTTGAGAAATTATATATGCATGTGATCAGCCAATATATAATGAAGGATAGTACGTTACCATTGTCTTGATATGATTTGATTTGGAAGATACTTTTGATATATAATTTTTTAATAAACTACTGTCTTACAGATCAAATCTTGTGATATCATTAGTGTCGATGTTGTTTCATCCCTAGCTACCAACTATCAGATAAAAGAACTTATTGTATTTATCTGCATACAAAGTAACCAATCAAAAGTTACATTAATAAAATATGTAGATTAAAAGTTAAATCATGAAGTAATTAAACTGTATTTTCTCAACAAAATATACGTACAAAAAAGTTCTTGGCTTGACATGCAGCTTCTGTGCCGTCAAAAGAGCAACCAAAGAGTACTTCTATTAATGGGTGGCCGGAACACAACGCTATAAAATATAGTGGAGATGGATCCCCCAACCTTGTAGAGAATGTCATCAAGCCTAAGCCTGGTTCATACGAAAGCTCCGTACTTTTAAAAGCTCAAGAAAAAAGCCGTGTGAAAGAAGAATATCCTGATCATGTCAACCTGCACAAAGGTAAGTGTCAAGTTCCTTTTATATCAAATTTATGGCATATATAATTTTTCTTGTTACTTTATTCAAAGATATCACTGAGATTTCTTCTTTGATATATATATATACAACGGGAATAACGTCGTTAACTAACATATAATTTCTAACCGTGCATAAATCCTATGTTGACACAGGTATCTGTAGCTTATTATTAATTATTAATGTCGGTTTAGGATTATTTATTCGTTGTCAAAATCTATGCTAGTTGGATTGGTTGTGGGCAATGTAATTTGATAAGTTACAGTACTATAGATCAAATATATATTGTGTAAAAATTTATTTATCAAAACAGAATATATATATATAATTTATTATTCCAAAAAATTATTTATCCCATATATAAATATATAAAGTAGGTCTAGCTCAAAAAATATATATATATATACATAAAGTAGGTCTATATTAATAAATTACTAATTTTACTTTTTCTATGAAGAAGGCATTCGACACTAAAAGATAAAAAAAAAAATATTTATAATATTTTAATTAAATTTAATTAAAATAATTATTTATAATTAAAATATGAATCTATTTTATTCACAAATAATTTTTCTGATTGTAAAAATAGAGAAACACCACTTTTGCATTGAATAGGAGAAAATGAGAATTACTGAAGTCATCAAATAACGACAAGTAATATTTAAACAGACACTGAACAAGTTGGAAGATGACCTTGCAATCTTGGACATGCAGATATATTGTCAATAGGGAAACCAGATAAGCATCCAAGGCCAGAAGATGCTGGAAACAATTTATACTCAAATCTGGAAGTCAATAATATAGCGGTGCCGTTGCTTTCACCCGGAGGTTGTCTTTATTTGTTTATTTATAGTGGTTTATTTATCTAGCCAATAATGTTAGACCTAATTATATTTATATATATATATATATATATATATATATATAATCTTACCTATCCTGTTTTATGAAGTGAAGGCTATGGTTTTCCAAGGAAAAAAGAGCCTGGGGGTTCACCACCAGATCCATCCAATGGCAATGCCTACGGTTTACCAAGGAAAAATGGACATGGGGATTTACCACCAAATCCATCCAATGGAAATCATGAGAATGAAGAAGGTAATAAGAAACAGAGTATGTCACTAAAACCGAATTTACAGTTTTATTTATTTGTATTTACTTTGTAATGTTTATATATTTAACAATCTCCTCATTTATAAAGTGATGTCACGAGTCAATATGATAATTTCCTTTTGAGTGTGAACGAGGTTGTTAGATTACAATAAGTGTATTCACCAATTTTTATTTAATTATTTTAAATAATAAGCACAATTTTAGTGATATTCTAATATATTAATTAAGATCAGAAAAGGACCATGCTGTTTGTTAAAAAATCCATGTTTTATTCGATGCGACGATGTGAAAGTAAAGTATATGGATACATTAATGATTTTTAAAATGCTGTTTTAAATAGAGAGCATTTTTGTAAAATAATTATACTTTTGTAAAGTTATTTAAAAAATAAATAAAAAAATCTCATCCATTTCAAAAAGAGTGTACTGTATATCATAGTCATGACTCATGTAAATGATGGTGTTTCTATCATTACTCAAATTCGAATCTATTTTGTCAATATCTCTATGAACATCCAAGAAAAAAGGAAGATAGAAATTGGAACTACTGTTGGTTCTAAATTGGTTTGAACCCCAATGCTACAGAAAAATGCTGCTGCACCAGATGCTACAGAAAAATGTTGGTTCTCATTCGTTCGGCCTTTGACTGCTGCAAAAAGTAATGTTACAGGGAACAATGCAGATTGCAGATCAGGACGATTGTAAAATATATGTATCCCTATTTAAGTTTGCTCTTCTTATGCCATAGTTTGATCTGTACTGCTTCTTTGACTGTTGTTCTAAACGCCTAGCAAGCAATACCGAGCCCAAATGGGAATGATAAAACTCATTTTGCATCTTAGTACTCTAATGCTTTCGATTCGACTGAAAACAATTTTTTGGGAGAACATATTAAAAATTTCTCGGTTGGCCGGTTTACCATGGAATGAAAAGAGATCAAATCGACAAAACAGTTGATAAACAAATTAGACTTTGTAGTTTGTTCAGAGGGTAATGGTAGGCTTACATCTCATCTTCCATCACTTTACCCCATAATATATAATTTTAATTTTTTAAAATTTTTAAAATTTTTCTTTCACTTTATGATTAAAAAATAACTATTAATAAAATTATATTTTTTTTAAAAAGAGTGATAAAGTAATGATAAATGAGATGTAAACCTATCATTTTAAAAAGAGTGATAAAATAGTAATAAATGGAATATAAGCCTATTATTATTTTTGTACAAAATATCAATTTTTCTTTCCCTGCTGATGCTAAACCTCACTACTTTTTCAAATTAAATTCATCTCAACACACTTTAAAAACTTTAGGCTAAAAACTGAAATTCACATCAACCTGAAAAAAGTTAAATACATCCCAATAAAATCCATAAGATATTGTACAATTCAACTTAATTCATCTCACGTAGCCTAAAATACACTTCCATACGAATCATCTAGAACAAACCAAATCAAGAGAAGCGAGATGCAACCGGCCTGTGCACACCACCCTGGGTAACTGCTAGGGGTGTTCAAGCGGGTTCCGGACCGGAAATCCGGGTTAACCCGGCCCGGAACCAAAAAACTAAAACCGGTTTGGACTCCAACCCGGATTCACCCGGGTTGAAATCCGGGTTGGACCCGGGTTGAAATCCGGGTTGGATTCGAAAATCCGGTTTCATGATTTCAAACCGGTTTTTTTTTTTTAATTTATAAAACCGGTATTATTACTTTTTTTTGAGAAATTTGTTTTGAAAATATTTATAAAAAAACTTTTATTTTATTATCAACAAATTTCTCAATAAAAAAAATAATAATACAAACTAAAAAAAAAACGGTTTAAAATCCGAAAACCGGATTTCCGGGTTCAACCCGGATTTCAACCCGGGTCCAACCCGGATTTCAATCCGGGTGAATCCGGGTTGGAGTCCAAACCGCTTTTAATATGGGTTCCGGATCTAGTTTAATATGGGTTGAAAACCGGAACCGGGTATCCGGATATCCGGGTTTCAAACCGGACCGGAAAAAAAACCGGCCCGGATGAACACCCCTAGTAACTGCCACCTAATTTAAACGAAACAGTGAGTTTTATTTTAAGCTGGCCCCCGGGAAGATGAAAATGGCTTAATGGGAATTCGGGATTTCATCTCTAATGAAACGCACCGTTAAAGCCTCATTCATCTGTGCAGTGACCTTGACCTCCACCCCTAATAAAATCTCATCCAATTTCCATGCTCATCTTGCAGCTGCAGTATACGATTTTTCCTTCTTCTAGCATTAGCTTTATGATGAAAAAACCGCGAATTATTATCTCCTTCCCTCAGCCATAACACTCTTGAGTCTTGACCGTTGTTTTCACATTATTTCATCTCTCTCAAGCCAGTGTTGAACCTCCTCACGAGCAATTGGGCGAGTAAAATTTTGCTGAAAAGTAGAATCTGACTCTTGAATTTCTTTTTAACTTCATTTTTGCCGATGCTAATTCTTTTTGAACATTTCCGAAAGAGTCTTTATCACATTCCAAGCCTTCTCCACAATACCCGAACACTCCACTTCCCCCACTCACATAGCTTCAAATCTAAACGGCCCTTCCCCCTTCCTTCTAATCAGCCCCCCATTAGTATCCAACCATAATGGAATATGATGAGTAGGCAGCAACAACGTATTGAACTTTTAGAAAAGGAAAAGCCGCACACCAAGAAGAATTAGCAAGAAATCGATCCAATTTCTCACTTATAACACCTTCACCTTCCCTCCTATTACAACACGTAAAAGGAACACTAGAATAGCCTAAATCCCGAAGCCCCCTGTTTCTAACACAGCTCTAAAACCAAACCATTTGTCGTCCACTTCTAAAACTGCCCCCACATTTTTCTGAATGGTAGAGAATTTCATTGAAAACCCCAAAAACTAACCAAGGACAGTTTTCACCCGTGTGAATATGTGCCAAAACTTAGTGTATAATTGTATATTAAATTGATCTAACGTTTTCTTTTTAAAGCCAATGATGTGCAGCCACCTGTATACATTTTGAGCCATTTGATCTTGTTGATCTGCATGGGTTAACTCGCTGGACAGAAGGGCAGTTTAGTCATTGTGCTGAGAAGATATTATATCGGATGCTTGATTCTGGACCGTTGGATTGCCACGTGTCATAATCTCTTTTTCTGTATAAATATATGTTATACGTGTGATTAGGGCATCGGGGGTATCATTGGTGTTTTGCTGAGAGAGGCAGAGAGTGAGAGTGAATCCGAGAGCCCTTTCTACTAGGGTTTTCTGAGATAGAGAGAAAGAGAGGAACTGAGAGGGTTGGTTCTCTTGTTCTCGAGAGCTAGCACTTGATCTGTTGTAAACACTGAGGCTTTTGTAGCTGATTCTTCAATGAAAGGATGATCTCTGAGGCCGTTCCCGCCGTGGATGTAGACCATTAGGGTCGAACCACGTAACTCCGGTGTGTTCTTTCTTTATTGCTTTCTTGCTTTATTTTGCTTTATTTTGCTGTTTTACATATCATCTTGAATCTTGAATCAAGATCAAACTTTTATATCTGAAACCCTAAAGATCATAAAAGAACTTTAAATCTCGGTATATAAGGAAAAGTCTGGTTACTGGCTTTTAAAACTTAACAACTGGTATCAGAGCCGTAGGCTAGATGGGAACCGCGAGATTTGAGGTGGAAAGATTTACGGGGGAAAATGATTTTGGACTCTGGAGGATAAAGATGAGGGCACTGCTAGTCCAACAAGGCTTGCAGGGGGCCCTCGGTGGAGAGAAACAGAAAGGGGCCTCACCCTCTGAACCTGGTAAGGAGGATGTCACAAAAGACATCCTCCAAAAGGCACACAGTGCCCTCATACTCTCTCTCGGGGACAAAGTCCTGAGAGAGGTGGCAAGTGAGGACACTGCCGCTGGAATTTGGTTAAAACTAGAGAACCTATATATGACCAAATCATTAGCTAATAGACTGTACAAGAAAACAAAACTTTATACCTTCAAGATGATACCTGGACAGTCTATTAGTGAACACTTAGATAGCTTTAACAAGATTATATTAGATTTAGCTAATATAGATATTAAAGTAGAGGATGAGGATCAAGCCATTCTCTTGTTGAGTTCTCTGGACTCAACTTACCAGAGCCTAAAAGAGACCATGATGTATGGTAGGGACACATTAACCCTTGATGAGGTACAAGCTGTACTTCATGCCAGGGAGCTTCAGAGCAGCAATGATACAAAACAGGAACAAGGAGAGGGTCTAAATGTGAGGGGTAGGACAGAGAAGAGAGGCAAGAAAGGCAAACCTGACAATAAGAGGAATAGGTCTAAATCTAAGGGAAAACAATTGAAATGTTTCTTGTGTCACAAGGAAGGACATTTCAAAAGTGATTGCCCTGACAAAAGGACCAATCCTGGAAATAAAACCAAGGAGGATGGGGATGCATCTGTAGTCCTTGAGGGCTATGAGAGTGCTGAAGTCCTCAATGTGGCTGAGGTAAACTCAGGAAAGGAATGGATCCTGGATTCAGGATGCTCATTCCACATGTGTCCCATTAGGGAATGGTTTGAAACATTCTCTGAATTACAAGGAGGCCATGTGATCCTAAGAAATAATAAATTCTGTAAGATCATGGGAATTGGGTTTATAAGACTCAAGGTACATGATGGTATGGTCAGAGTTTTAAAGGAAGTAAGATACATACCTGAACTAAAGAGGAATTTAGTGTCCTTGGGTATGCTAGACAGTGCTGGGTACACCTTTAAGTCTCAGTCAGGAAGTCTTAGGGTCATGGAGGGATCTCTTGTCATAATGAAAGGGATAATAAAAAATGGTCTCTATACCCTAATGAGGGAGACCATTGTTGGGGAAATGTCCTCTATCCAGAATAGGATGGAAGACAAATCTGTGCTTTGGCACAGGAGGTTGGGGCATGTTAGCCAAAAGGGTCTTTTAGAACTACACAGACAGGGTCTGTTACCTGATTCAAACCTAGACAAACTTCCTTTCTGTGAAGATTGTGTCTATGGGAAAACCAAGAGGGTCAGTTTTAAAAGGGCAACCCATGTGACAAAACAGCCCCTGAATTATGTACACTCTGACCTGTGGGGACCTGCTAGGGTAGTTTCACATGGGGGAGGGAGCTATTTTCTTTCCATCATTGATGATTTTTCTAGGATGGTGTGGATTTACATTCTCAAGAATAAAAGTGACACTTTTGAAAAATTTAAGGAATGGAAAACCCTAGTAGAAAACCAAACAGGGAGAAAGATGAAGGTTTTGAGAACTGATAATGGGTTAGAGTTTCTATCAAATGAATTTAATAACTTTTGTAACAAAGAAGGGATTCTTAGACATAAAACTGTTAAGGAAACACCCCAACAAAATGGTCTGGCTGAAAGGATGAATAGGACCATTTTGGAAAGGGTAAGGTGCATGTTATCAAATGCTGGTCTATCTAAATTCTTTTGGGCAGAGGCTGCTACTACTGCAGTCCACTTAATAAATAAATGTCCCTCCTCTGCCATAGACTTTAAAACCCCCCAAGAACTATGGACTGGAAAACCTCCCAATTATGATTACTTAAGAATTTTTGGATGTGTTGCCTATGCACATTCCAAAACTGACAAGCTAGAACCCAGGGCCCTAAAATGCATTTTTGTAGGGTATCCTGAAGGGGTGAAGGGTTATAAGCTGTGGGTTGATATACCAGGGAAACAAAAATGCATAATTAGCAGGGATGTGGTCTTTAATGAATCTCAAATGGCTAGGGTACAAAACTCAGAACCTGTTGAAACTCAAAATAAACCTGTAGAAGATGTACAAGTTGAGGTGGAGCCAAACACCTCATCTGAGACACACCTTGATCAAAACAGGGCAACTGAGGATACAAACTTGGATGACCTGGATCAAGGTGGAGCTGACTCCTATGTCTTAGTGAGGGACAGGAAGAGGAGACTAGTTAAACCACCTAAAAAATATGGGCAGGCAGAACTCACTGCCTTTGCCCTCACAGTAGTAGATGAAGTGGTTTATCAAGAACCTAAGACTTATAAAGAGGCTGTTAACAGCAAGGAAGCATCCAAATGGATACTTGCCATGCATGAGGAAATGGAATCTCTTAATAAGAATAAAACCTGGGAATTAGTTGACAGGCCCCCAGGGGTTAAGCTGGTTGGGTCAAAATGGATTTATAAAAGAAAGGATGCCATACCAGGGGTTGAGGGCATTAGATATAAAGCTAGATTAGTAGCAAAGGGTTTTACTCAAAGGGAGGGAATTGACTTTAATGAAATCTTTTCCCCTGTTGTAAAACACAGCTCTATTAGGCTACTGCTTGCTTATACTGCTTTTGAAGATATGCACTTGGAACAATTAGATGTTAAAACTGCTTTCCTTCATGGTGAGTTGGAAGAAGTGATTTATATGCAAACCCCAGAGGGTTTTGTGGATGAAGCAAACTCTAACAAAGTCTGTCTGTTAAGAAAATCACTTTATGGTCTGAAACAATCACCTAGGCAGTGGTATAAAAGATTTGACACTCACATGTTAGAAAATGGTTTTAACAGAAGCTCTTATGATAGCTGTGTTTACTATAAGCATGTTGATCTGACTGTGATATACCTACTGTTATATGTTGATGACATGTTGGTTGCTTGTAAGGACTCTACCCTAATTGACAAAGTCAAATGCATGTTAAAGGCAGAATTTGAAATGAAAGAGCTAGGCCCAGCTAAGAAAATTTTGGGAATGGAAATATTAAGGGATAGACATAATAAAACTCTATTATTGTCTCAAAATTCTTATATTTGTAAGATTCTCAAAAGATTTGGTATGGATCATGTTAAGTCTGTTAATACACCTCTGGGACAGCACTTAAAATTGTCTGTAAATCAATCACCTATTTCTGAATCTGAAATTAACTTTATGAGCAAAATACCATATGCTAGCATGGTAGGTAGCTTAATGTATGCTATGGTCTGCACCAGGCCAGACCTCACCTATGCTGTCAGTATGGTCAGCAGATTTATGGGAAATCCTGGAAAACCACACTGGCAGGCTATTAAATGGGTGTTTAGATACCTTGCAGCTTCAACAAAATTAGGAGTTGTTTATGGGTTAGGTGCTAAGGAGGGATGTGAGATAGAAGGGTTTGTAGACTCTGACTATGCAGGAAATGTAGACACTAGGAAGTCCCTTACAGGATATGTGTTCACTGCATTTGGGGGGGCAATTAGTTGGAAATCAAACTTACAAAGTGTTGTAGCTTTGTCTACAACTGAAGCCGAGTATATAGCCATGACAGAGGCAATAAAAGAGGCCATATGGATAAAAGGAATTGCAAAAGAGTTAAGTATTTTTAATGGTACAGTTACTGTCCATTGTGACAACCAAAGCACTTTACACTTAGCTAAAAACCAGGTATTCCATGAAAGGTCCAAACATATAGATATTAGGCTACATTTTGTAAGGGATGTCATAGAGTCTAAGGTTGTTAATGTGAAGAAAATTCCAACAGAGGACAATCCTTCAGACATGATGACCAAGTCCCTTCCCTGTTTGAAATTCAGACATTGTCTGAATTTAATTAGTATGGAGTCTGATCTGTGTCCCTAATAGAGGGATGTTGCGGGAACAGCCTAGGATGAGAATTTTATAAACTTGGTAAACTAAGGTTTGTCAAGGTGGAGAATTGTGAATATGTGCCAAAACTTAGTGTATAATTGTATATTAAATTGATCTAACGTTTTCTTTTTAAAGCCAATGATGTGCAGCCACCTGTATACATTTTGAGCCATTTGATCTTGTTGATCTGCATGGGTTAACTCGCTGGACAGAAGGGCAGTTTAGTCATTGTGCTGAGAAGATATTATATCGGATGCTTGATTCTGGACCGTTGGATTGCCACGTGTCATAATCTCTTTTTCTGTATAAATATATGTTATACGTGTGATTAGGGCATCGGGGGTATCATTGGTGTTTTGCTGAGAGAGGCAGAGAGTGAAAGTGAATCCGAGAGCCCTTTCTGCTAGGGTTTTCTGAGATAGAGAGAAAGAGAGGAACTGAGAGGGTTGGTTCTCTTGTTCTCGAGAGCTAGCACTTGATCTGTTGTAAACACTGAGGCTTTTGTAGCTGATTCTTCAATGAAAGGATGATCTCTGAGGCCGTTCCCGTCGTGGATGTAGACCATTAGGGTCGAACCACGTAACTCCGGTGTGTTCTTTCTTTATTGCTTTCTTGCTTTATTTTGCTTTATTTTGCTGTTTTACATATCATCTTGAATCTTGAATCAAGATCAAACTTTTATATCTGAAACCCTAAAGATCATAAAAGAACTTTAAATCTCGGTATATAAGGAAAAGTCTGGTTACTGGCTTTTAAAACTTAACAACCCGCACCCAATGATTTAATAATATTCCATGCCTCTTCCCTGTGATCAGTTTGGGTATGGCAATATACAGCCGAAATAAGCCCCTTTCCCTCTTCGGAATAAATAACAAAAACTGAGGCATGGATATGATTGCAATAATAGTTAATCACATTCATCTTTCCACAGCAATGCTAGACCTCCACTACGACCAATTGAATCAACAACGAAACAATTGTTGAAACCAAGCTTATACAAAAATCCCACTGACGAGACTTCAATCGGGTTTCTTGCAAGAAGAGCACACCGGAAGCTTCCTTTGTAAGCAAATCACGAAGTGTTCGAATGCCCCGTGGGTTCTCATGCCCATGGGGATTCCAGCTGAAGATTTTCATGGTGACCGGCGGTGCTGTTCATTAGCCACCAACCATCACACTGAAGAAATGGTCCCCGACACATATACTTTCTTCCTGCTACCAAAATCGTCTTCAACAGCATCACTGCCTTTACGTTTCCTCCCGCACAGACCAACTATCGAGCTATCTTCCCCAAATTCTTTCAGCCCTAATTCATTTTGTCGAGCAGCAGACTTGATTAGGCGTTTACGAAGATGGGCTTTCTTTTGTGTAGAAACGTGGCAACCTTAAGTTTTAGTGGATCAGCTGGAAAGCTCATGCCCAACTCCGTCGGCCTAGTGGACTGAGAACCCAAACCCGTATCACAACTCACGCGAACAGAAACATCAAACAATTCGGTAGCTGCACTTACCGGATTTGCCGTTGCCAACTAAGGATTTCCTTCCCCATCAATGTGTCTCCCATGAATGAGGCCTCTTCATTCGGATTTCGGCCTAGGAATCTGGTTTCAAATTCGAACCAGAAAGCAGCTCTGGTTGCTCTAGATGAATTCGGGTTTTTAAAACTCCGGGTTTTCCAAGTTTGAACCCGAGTTTTTTTTTTTTTTTTTTCCTTCTGAATCTGTTGTAAAAATAAAAGGGCACTGATATACATATAACAAATTTGTACAACATGTTGTAAGATGAGAGCATTTCTATAAAGTAACATTACTTTTATAAACTGTTTTACAAAATGTCTTCTATTTAATTCATTGTTGTAAAATTTATTTTGGAAAATATTGCGTAGATTTCATTTTTCAAAATAAAATTGTAAGACCTATATTTTATTAAAGTTATTATTGCCTTTTTAAATTTAAATGTATTTTTAGAAAAATTAATATTTATCATCTAAAATTCATGCATCAATGGGACTACACATACAATCTTTAACTTTGGCCTGTAAATAGAATTTCTCTTTTATAAATTATCATTCGTATTATATACCATATATTTTATTTATTTATTTTTATTATTTTTAAAAATTAAGTTTATTTTTCTTAAACTAATTGAATTCTTTTACTCATTATTCATATGCCAAACATTTAGAAAAAATAATGAATAATTAAAAAAATGTATAATGTGTGATGTGTGGTAGGAAAGATGATGCATAAAAATTTTCGTAAATAAAAAATGCACTAATGTTATGTTTGGTACGTTGAATCAAATTGAAATCATATCAACTCTTCTCAAAATCTCGTCATTGAACTTTCATAAAAAAGTTATTCATCTCAACATATTTAATACATTTTAGCCTAAAAATTTAAATTCACATCAACATAAAAAAAGGTTAAATTCATCTTAATAAGATTTATAAAATATTATTATTTACTATTCAACTTTATTTTAAGAAAGAGGACGATATTCTCATTTATTAATAAATTCTCATTTATGGCAGAATAATACTACGATAATAATCCAAACACTTAAGAGGTTTACAAATTTATCAATGAGACCAAAAGTCATGGTGCAAAAAAATTCCTAATTAAACCATAAAAAATACAATAAATCCAGTTCGATAAAAAAATAAACAATAAACAATAATTACATCCAAAAGAATTAAATTCATTACAACCTTATTAATAATTTCTAGTGTAAGGAAAATTACATTTGTCGAGTCTTATTAAACCTTTTATTGATTGAAGTAGGAGTATTCGACGCTGAGTATCGCATACCTTATGAACCGTTAGCTCCCAATTTGGCCAAACCATCCGCCACTCATTTATTTCTCTATATGAATGAGTAATTATGAAATTCATCCCGTCTAGCGTTTTTATTTCAAATGATTTCCTAGTGCGAGCCCGTGTTCAAGTAGAAGACCGAATTAATTCAAAATGTGAAGTGGCTTGTCTTGCTCAAGTAGAACTATAACCATGCGGTGCTTGAATTTAAATCCCGAAGCATTATAATCATGCCAGCCCAAGTAAATTAGAAAGCTGAAGTACATGCCAATGTCCGAATGTGTGGTGTGCGGGCCCAAGGTTGAATACGTGCAGCTTCCCTTTGAAGCGCCTCTCAAGTGAATACCATGTGGGCGTAAGTTTAGTGCAGCCTCATGAGATCAAAAGCCGAATGTATATTGTGTGTGCCTTTTTGCAAATCTTTCTTTCTATTCTTCTCATTCCTTTAACATAATCAGATAAATTAAATTAAAGTAAAAATAAATTAGTAAATAAAATAAAAAAACTAATAATTTTAATAAGTAAAAAGATAATAAAAATCTTATAAAATTAAAAAAAATCTTCTATCCAATCCATCTGCATTTCCCCTTAATACAGCCCCCCAATAAGAAGCAACCACGTCACCTATTTCAACAAACTCCCAACAAGCTTTGCAACACTAAATCCGATGTTCGATTAACCCTGACTCAAGAGGGACACATTACAAAATACCTGTTTTTTTTTTTTGATATTACAAAATATTTGTATGCTGGCTATTTAGAATTGAATTATTATATACATACATCTCATTTATCACTAACTTACCATTTTTTTAATTTTTAATTTTTAATTTTTTTTAAAAAAAAAATCTTTTATTTAACAATTAAAAAAGTGATTATTATTAAAATTATACTTTTTAATATTTTTTTCTTAATGATTAACAATGTTAAAAAAATATTTATAAGAAAATAACAAAAAAATAAACACACTTCAAATAATAAACTAATGATAAATAAAATATAAGTGTGTCACTGCTCTTCAAAATTTGTACAGATGATTTCTCTATTATTTTATAGTTAAATGGGTTTGGGTTTTTGTGATGGGTCTCGTGATGACTTGTTTCTTTTTTTTAACTCATTTAAATCGGCCCATGTTATCTTTTAAAAACTTACTTAAAAATAAAAAGACTTGGGGATACGGGCCTTCGGTCAAGCAAGAAAAGTCTTAATAGGTTGCTAGGCGTCTACTACGACAGTCCAATCTGGTTTTACCCAGGGCACCCAATCAACATACCATAACAAATCATATTAATCCCTCAAAACTAGGACCCTTCTTTCTCTTTTGCAATTTTTCTCTCCTTTTAGTCCTTCGTCAAAACTCTTGCAGGTTTGGTGGCTGTCTGTTGACCTTGGTCCTCCACGTGCCTTGCATTCGCTTCTCCATTTGTCAATCTTGCCGTTGATCGAAGTTTTTTGAGAAATAGAAGGCACATGTATCGAACACGTGAGGCCCAAACCAATTCGAGATCCATGCGCCTCGCCATTCTATAGGATCCCTTTCACTGTGCACGACTTCTTGTGGATCCAAGGTCTTCAGGGTACTCCGATGTGTTGCCCACGCGTCATCATTGTCGAGTTATGTTTTAGTTGGTTTTATATTGTTTGTTTGGTTTTGTTTTGTTATGTTTATATAGAAAAAAAATATTTTAAAGAGAAATAGTTTATCGGACTGATATCCATAAAGTTTTAATTCTCTCCTCCTGTAGAGGTAGAGAGTTTAGTTACCTGCCTTATGTTAGTATTTTAATCTCTCAGACATTTTGTCTGAGAGAATTAAAAGTATGTGTTCCAGATGCTATTAGTTGACTTGTAGGTTAAGTTTTCTCAATTATATACGTCACATAATATAAACTTCATGTTTCATGGGTTTGGTTTAATGGAAGTAAACCTATTTCTCTAAAAATAAAAACTCTGGTTTTGCCCAATCTGCTTAAAAAAAATTTGCAGTCCCATTTTTTTTCCAATTATGCTCAAACCATTTTTTTACCATAGCTCATTAATAAGGCTCATGATCCTTGCGTAGGCTAGGGCCTCCTTATGTGTGTGGTTGGGTCATATGGCTTGCAGGCCTGCGGTCTAGTCTGGTGGGCAAATAGCCCATCCACTGATCAAGTTCAATTTCTTCGTTGGGTCTTTCCAGGCAAAAGTGTTGGATGCATTTCTCAACCCAAGACCTCATACATCATGTTTATGCAGTCAACCATCGTGTTGGAGCTCACGATTAGCTTCTTTGCTGAATTATATATATATATATATATTAATTTATTCCGAAAACAGGTATACCACATGAATTTGATTTTGAAATATTCTTAGCATGTTTATCTAATATCCCATTATTTTGAACATGTGGTTATTGTTAATTTGGAAATTTTATTTATGTTCTAAGCTGCCTAAATTGTCATTTTTGTGGATAATGGAATACTTTTGTGCAAGTGTGATTACATATAATTGTATTAGTTTCTTTTATTTATATTTGTTAGGCTAATTTAGGAATTAGTCTTAATTTTTTTAGAATATGATAAATAGAGAATTAAGTCATCTAAATTTGTATCATGCCTATGCTTATGATTGGGCCAAATGAATTTTTTTGTTCAAAGAAGAAATTGTTTTATCATTTGACTTACACAGTATACTACTTACCTTAGTGGAAATACAGTTGAGATTGATTAGGATTAATCTCTTATACGATATAAATTTATTTAAAAATTAAATTAGAAATTAATAATTAGATATTGTGACGTAAAAATGATTAAAAAGTTTAGTGGATTCTCAATTTTAGATGAGTGTTCAATTAAATATGCATAGGATAGTAACATGAGATAACTAAAAAGAAAGCCTAGAGAGCGGGTATTCGACTTATATGGCACATTAATCTCATCCATGATAAATAATTAAAAACAAATGGAAATTCTTGTAAGTGTTAGTAGCCTTTGAACATGATTGTTGTAAAAGCCTCGAAAAGGTCTTGAGTGAACGCATCACTACAATTTTCTAATTTGAATCAATCAACTATCACAAAGCTCTAAACCACTTTCTTGACTTGGATAATTTTATGGGTAATAAAGGAAGTTGCACGTTTTTTATAATGCAAAGATTCATTGCTCACATATGTTGAATTTGAACATTATAATCTTTAAGCAACTTAAATGATCTCACAAATAAATATATACTCTCTAAAACCTGATAGTATAATTGGCTAGTAAGAACACTAGAATATAAATATATAAGAGTGTTGAGGAAGTTCTTGATTGGCACATTCTTTTTAAAGGTTTCTTTAGTGCTTTTATGGTATTAATACTATAGATTTATAAACTTTTGAGCACCCATTGAGAGTGATGTAATACCAAACACTTTGTAGGTTTGCAAAGTCAATGTGGCAAAGGTTTAATAATTAGGCATGACTTTTTAATTGAGCCTAAACTTCTTCATGGTTGCACTAATTGTAGAATAAGAAAAAGATTGAGTAAGAATTTATTGGCAAAGTCGGAATATATCACCGTGTGAGTCTTGAGGGTCATTTATGATGACCTTAATTTATTTATGCCCATAGGTGACCTTTTATCATGTCACAAGGTTGAGGTTTTAGCGGCTACTACTTTGTCATATTATTTATGACTATGAATGATGTGGTCTAAAGAGATATTACCAAAAAACTACTAGAATAGGACTGAATGATACAAGGAAGAAGGGAAAACTATTTAGTAATATATGGATATTGTATTTGTGCCCATTGTTGGCAAGTTGTGTTACTTCTTGAAAATTGCAACCTAAATGTGGATACATCATGTTTTAACTTTTTATGGAGATTGAGTATTGCTTTGAGCTATATGGTCTCAAAATGGGTTAAAAATGCTTAATTTGATGTGACCAAATCTGTTAAACATAACGAGTTATTTTTTCAAGATGTTGTTATGCTTATTGTCTCATAGAGATTAATTATAGTGCTCCAATTTTTTTTTTTATGAAAAATGCTAGTATGCCCACTAAATTTGTCACCTCATTTTAACACTTCATGTATTTTCTTTTCTTTTCTTTTCTTTTACTTAATGATTAAGGAAGTAATTATTAGTATATTGATATTTTTTTCATATTTGTTAAATATATTTTAAAATAATAAAAATTAAATAAATTATTTTTTTCTAACATTAGCAGTACGCTGTAGCGATACCACTAGCATCACCCATTTTTTTATTTTTATGTGTACTTAGTGGTCGCACGATCTATTTACTAATATGAACAAGATTGAAAGTATTAAGAAATGCAAGTATGAGTTCAGGCTCACAATGTACGAGTGAGAGACGTAATACAGTGACGGATCCCATATGTTGGCACCCCCTTTACATGTTGCATTTGAATTGCCCAAAGGGCCACTTCAAATTCACTTTAGTGGTTGGGTTCTTTCACAATTGTGTAAATTGGAATTTAAGGACTAAATAAATAGCCTACCTTTCCTTTAGTTAGTTGTAGTTACGAAAAGGGAACGTTAAAATCCCTCTCTTGGCGAGTCTCTCTTAATGGAGTATTTAGGCTGTGGAGTATATGGATGTTGCTTTGGTTTTACGGTTTTACCACATAGTGCACTCTATCACTAAGTATTATATGACTTGAGGAATTATATCCGTGGAACAATTGTATCAAATCCAAGATATGCTTCTAGAGGAAACATCGTTTCCACTACACTCTGATATAAAATTTCTAACATTAAGTACAATACCCTCAAGTATGGAACTCATGCTCGAACTACTAGTACAAAATAGTTTATGTTGCAAGGTGCAAGGAGTGTTCCTATTTTAGCTTATGTCCAAATTATTGGAGGGAGCAAGTTTTTGGGTGGCTGGTTTCTATGTAATTATGGTATGCAATCCTTGGTAGTTGTTGGTTTATATTGCCTTGGTTATCAAGGGTGGAATTAGGATTTAGTGTTTAGGGGTGATCGATAAAGTGTATGATATATGTAAATATAAATAATATATATTTTTTATACGTGACTATATATAAAGATAATAATCATATATTATAAAATTATATTTACAATAATCACATAATTATATAAATTAGAGTGAGATTAAATAAATATAATCAATTAATTTTGACAATTATAAAAATTTATAATCATTTCAAAGTGCCAAATGAGCAAGTTAGTTATTAAAATATATCTCATAAGTCATAAATGTCATTACTAACAAAAGAAGTGAAATTCGCCATTCTGAAATTCACAAATCCAAACATTAACATAAAACAATTAAATAAAACTTCAAAAAAATAAAACATCAGAAAAAAAAAATTAGGAGCTTAGTTTATTTGTTTAGTAAAAATTTAGTAAAAATTGTTGGGGGAACAATTTTATTTTATTTTATAATCTGATGGAGTAATTTTAATTATATATATATAATTGCATATATTTATATACTATATATTTTTTTTGAAAAACTTTGAGGGGGCGGTAGCCCCCCTTACGTATAACGTAGGTCTGCCCCTGTTGGTTATTATATTTTTATAGACTATTAGTTTTGAGTCGGTTTTCATTTTCCTTAAGCTCATGTATTCATTCAATAAAATAGCTAGATTGTTTCTTTGATGGTTAATATCATACATATATTTAAACTTTTTCCAGAGTATTGAAGAACAAGAAGCTTTGGCAAACTTGGTAGAAGTGATGAGACTTTGAGTAGTCCAAGAAATGATTTAGCACCTGACCATGGTCTTCTAAAGACTACAAATGATAATTTTCATGAAATTGTTCCAAATTCCATTGATGGGAGCCCAAGTATTAGTCCAAGTATTAATATAGATGTTGATCTAAAAACTGGGCAAGATCCTCCACAATGTCCTTGTTGGAGGCCATCTATATATCCTATGGTAAGGTTAATTTTATATGGAAGAGTTTTAGAAAATATTCTTATTTATTTGAAATTATGATTTTAGTCACCCTTGTTGATATGATACATATAATTACCCATATAATGAGTTGACACATGAAATCACTTAAAATGTATCACATTAGCAAGCATGATTGAGGATGATAAGATTCAACATAAAAATGTCATTTTCATCACAAATAACTAGCACTTTTCAACTATTTGTTGAATGTCCACGTAGCTATAGATTACACTGTTGTAGTTTTGGCGTTTGCACTAGAGGTTGCACAAGTTATGTCCAACAGAAACAAACCTCTAAAGTAGGAGGTGTTGGGGTTTACAATGATGAGTTGCCTTATAATGTGAATGGTGTTTGCTCTGAATGCAAGGCAAAAAAATGCTATATTTTCTTTTGGCTGCTTCTTCCTACTCCATGGACAAATATACGGGAGCATCTTCAAATACATTGAATCGTATGTGGCAATTATGCAAGTAACATTGTCAATTATTTCTGTTATAGTCAAGTTTTCGAACCGTCAAATTATTGAGGAAGTTATGATATCTTCTGCGATGATCGCCTCAAAGTTGATCGTAAGTTACACCTAAAGCCAGCCCTTTTCAATAGAAAAATAATTTATACAGTTCTAAATCGTGCAAGTTTGGTAGACCGCACTTGTTTCAAAGATCTACACATAACTTGATTGCTGTAAAACTGTATCTAGCATTAATCTTTCCAATATTAGGTTGAGGTCATGGTTTGTAAAGATATATATGATAGTAATCTCCACACAACTTATCCTCTTGCAAACAATTTGTCTTGTCTTGAATTTTACTTTAGCTTGCTTGTAGTGAGGCTACAATTATTCTTGATAAGAATAGTCTATTTTTTTCATATATGCAGAATCATTCATGAGTGAATCTAAATTGGATAAGGTTAATTAAACGTGTTGTGTATGTGTTTTTCATTTCCTATAAACAATCTTTAGCAACATTTAAATAGCAAATGGAAAATGGCTCTGTGTGGTGAGGGACACCTCCAATGCCTATAATAATATCAAAGTGTACCCTCTATATATTTTTGTATTAAAAAAGTGAGACTTTTACACATACCTTGATTTTCATTTACATAGGTCGATTGTTTTCGTGTGGTCAGATTTGTCCTTCAGTTTGACTCTTTTTTATCCTTGCTAAAATGTAGGCTGTTAGGGCTGTGATTTCATCTATGTGGATTGGAGGGCTTTTAATTTCTCTCATAATTTGTTATGTCATTAAATGATTCGAATTTTGTACTTATATATTTTTACAGTTGCAATATTGGTAGCTACTAAATTGGCTTACGACCCTTGGGCCCATATGGGTTAATAAAGTGAGATTTAGTCTGATTATTGGAATATTTGACCTAGTAATTACCCCAAAAATTCTATTGTATAGGTTTGAGAGGAATATCTTATTTTGTTTTTCATTTATTTATTTAATTTTTGTTTTCACCATTTAAGTAACTTTTGTTCGTCGTAGTTTCACTTGCAATTACTCACCTTAAGTGCACCGTTATAGTAACCTTTGCACTTTTCATTTTAGCTTGTAATTACTCACATTGACAACACATGTTTCCACATTTGGAATAGCGTGTGCTGACTTATATCCCACGTTCTTTTGTGTAGCAAGGATCATGGCATTTGCCCACTTTTTCTTAGTGAGAGTGACACATGTTCTCTTTTTAGGGGTTTCTCAACCGTTACTATTCCCTTTTTAAATCCTTTTTCTACATTTTTATGTTTTTGTTTCTTGTCGTTGACTCCCTTTTAACCCTAATTTTCCTATCTTTCGATATTCCACTTAATTATCATCACCACTTCCTTTCTCATTCTTATTCTCTCCATCGCCAAGGGCCCCTTGTAACACTTCCCGCTTTCACCCCTAGCTCATGTTCCATACATTCTCATCATTCCTAGGTTGTGTTGGTTCTTACCACCTGAAAGAAGTCCAGGGACTCCATTGGGTTGCAACCACCACCTAGGCGGGCTTAGATTCAATGAGGAACTTATACGGGATTTCTGACTCCATCAATATGAATTGACTTGAGGCAAGTCCCGGATTGTTGATTCAAAAGGGTTCGTCAAAAGGGTAGCTTTGTACATGAGTATGTTTCTGATGTGACTTAGACTTCCCTTTTGTTGCCTTGTTTGCAACGTTATCAGCAAATGTCCATTCCCACAACAAACTGCAAAAGAAAGATCAATATTAACATGGAAATTCATCGGCATTCGATATCCAAATTTTACACAAGTTATGGTGGATATTGATGGGGTACATACCAGATTTATTAGGTTTGACTTTCCAGTTTTAATGGGAATTCAGGGCTGGCTTTACAAGGTAACACACTTTTTTGTCTTTTACAATACTTTACTTCAACATAGATTGCATGCGGTTTCTTTCAATATGGAGGGCAAGACCCTCACATGGTTTTTTATTTTTATTTATTATTATTTTTTAAGGCATTGATAGCTAGGTTTGAGCCAAATTATTATGATGACCCCATGGAGTCATTTATGCCTTAACTAGACTATATCTGTGGAGGATTATAAAATACAGTTTGAAAACATATCAAACAGGTTAAGGGGACTATCTCACCAGTACAAACTAAGTTGCTTCCTTAGTGATCTTAAGGATGAAATTCAATTGCCTGTGAGAATCTTCCACTGACACAACCTCATCTTAGCCTACAACTTAGCACGAATCAAGAAGAATATGTAACACTCACTAAAACGGGTAATAGGAGGACCTTTATATACTCATCTAAACTAGGCTTACTCAAAACTCCAAATAGACCACTTGACTATTAAAAAAACCCAACCAAAAACCTTTTACCAGTCCGAAAAATCAGCCAACATCATATGGATGACAGAAGAGATAAGGGTCTTTGTTATTATCGTCCAGTGAAATGGGTACCTGATCATAAATGCTAGAAACCAAAGTTTATTTGATTGATGAGATTTATGATACTGTAGAGGGGCTGAAGTGTGATGAGGATGGTCAGGAGTTGACTGTGGTTGAAAAGATGGCAATAGAGGTGGTTTTAGATTTAGGGACCCTTAAGGAAAATCATGAAATTTCCTTACATGCCATAATGGAGTCCATAAATTCTAAAACAATGCGTGTAAAAGTTGAAATTTAAAAATGTGGCATTACAGTTTTCCTTGACACAGAAACTACAAATAACTTCCTGGACCTTAGTATTTTACTAAACACTGAATTGAAAGTTGATGAGACAACCCATATTAAAGCGAAGGTTGTTAATGGAGAGTTAGTGAGCAGTGAAGGAAGGGTGGAAAAGACTTCTCTATGCATTTAGTGGTATACTTTTTAAATTGATGCATATATTTTATGTTTGATAGGATGTGACAAGGTTTTGGGAGTGGCTTAGTTGAAAACTTGGAAACAATTCTAAAAAATTTCTAGGAACTAGCTATTTAGTTTATAATGGAAAAACAGAAGGTGGTGTTGAAAGGGTTGGTGAAGTCAAATTTGATTGAAATGGGGGAACTATATAAGGATGACAATTGGGAGAAAAAATGACATTTTGCTACAAGATCTAGATGATACCAAACCAGAAAACACCCTTAATCACTTACCTGAGCTACTAAACCTACTAAACTAGTTTCAAGATATCTACTCAAAAAACAAAAACTTGACCCTAGAGAACCCATGATCATTCCATATTTCTATAGTCAAGCACGAAACCCACCTCAATAAGACCATACAGTTACCCATTTTTCCAAAAATATGAGATTGAAAAAGTCAAGAAAGAGTTGTTACACTCACAAATGATACAACCAAGCTAGAGCTCCCTACTCATCCCCAATATTGTTGGTCAAAAAGGCATATGGCTCTTGAAGGCTATGTGTAGATTATAGGGTCCTAATCAGTTTGCTATAAAAAACAAATATCTTATCCTTATGGTAGAAGAGTTGCTAGTTGAGTTAGGGGGATCTACCGATTCCTCAAAACTGGACCTAAAATCTTATTATCACCATATCAAATTGAATATAGCTGACATTCTTAAGACCACATTCAAGGCCAATAAAGGTCACTATGAGGTCTTGGTCATGCCTTTCGGCTTGACCAATGCTCCATCTACTTTCCAAAGTTTTTTTAACACTATTTAAAACCTTATAAAAAAAATCGTTTTGGTGTTTTTTGATGATATTTCGTGTACAATGCCAATGAACAATAACATCTATAACACCTAAGGCTAACACTAGACATTTTGAGGTAGCACCAATTGTTTGCTAAAAAATCTAAGTGTCAGTTTGCTAGCTTGAAAATAGCATATTTAGGACACCTCATTTCAGCACGAGGGATTTGAGTGATACCTAATTTTAATTTATTTCACATAGGATTTTATCTTTGAGAAGATGATACATGTCAAATGGAAAAGAGATGAGCAAACAAATCTAAAACCCTTTCTTGGTAAGTTTCGACTATGAAGGATTTTGTTGAAAAATAACTAAGTGTTTGAAAGATTAAAGAGGCTTGGCACAGAATGGAAGGCTTATCTATTGGATTTTCAAAAATGCATAGTATGGAAAGTAGTGTTAGGTAAACTTGGTTTAGGAATTTTGGAAAATCAAGCAAGGTATATTCCCACCACATTGGAGGAATCGGATTAGAGGTTTGTGGGGGGTGAGGGGTGTAAACCGACTTAGCCTTTGTCCTATACTCACCCATGTTTATCTTATTCTTTTGAGAAATTTAGGACAAATGGTAAGTGATGATTGGAAGAAGAAAATATAGTATTACTCTTGATGAGTTTTGGCTAACAATGGAATAAGATAGGGAATGGAATAACCGAATGGGGGTTTTTCTTATCTCTTAGGAACTTTCAAGATTTGGGATAAGAATTTAGTCTTGTCCAGTCAACCAAGCTTAAGAAAGGAAATGAGTATTCTAATACCCTGAGTAGACACTTGGTGTTTTGGAGCAATTTTCAATTTTTGGTTACTCTTTTATCTTAGTGTGTTGACCAAGAGATAGGAGGCTACTTTTCCATTTTTTCTCTCCAAGCTCTCGGCCACGACTTCCTCTCATCCCTTCAACTCTTTTCTTCATTTTCCCTCATCTTCCAAACACTTACTTCCTAAGATACTTAAGTGGATCATTTTCAAAGATTTAGGGGAGGACTTGTATCTTATAAAGAGGTTTTATTAGTTTGTCCTTTTGAATAGTGTAAGTGTCCTTATAACCTAACTTTAACATTATATATATATATATATATATACACATGATGAACTTGATATTTAGTGTTCTAATTTGGTATTTGTTTTCTTGAAGAATATCTTTATTGATAGTGGTTGATAGGTAGTCCAAAAATATTTTATATTAGTATTTGATTAATAAGTGTTTATGTTTTAATCTTCTTGTGTTTATCTAAGATGATAATTTAAGATTTGGTTCAAATTATATTTTTAGAGATATATGATGAAAAGTTTAAGAAAATAAATCAAGGGATAAAGTGGAGAATTGTGGAATAAGGCTCCAAGTTATAGCGTGATATGTTTAAAGACTAGAAATTGAAATTTGGAGGTATAGGGTTCTCGACCATAAAGAGATTTTTGGGAAAAATTCTAAGTTTTTGTTCCTTATGGATGACATGATTATAAATTAGTTTTTTTAAAGAAAATAGGAAAATATACCCTTGAAATTTGAAGAATAGTTAAAGACATGTGATGAAGAGGAATTGAGGAAAATAATTTTATAAACCATGTTTAGTGCTTTTGGCCTAGACTATTTTAAGGCTAGAGTCATGTTATGACAATAAATACGATTCTATTTGCAGGATGAATGACATGTCGATGGTGAATGTGTTTCGATCTGTCATCAAAAAATGAGATGTTACATCATGACGATGAAGACAATTCAATCTATTGTATGATTGACGTAACCAAGAAAGCTAACAGTGAAGTCGTTTAGATCTGCCGTCATGCTAAGAAATCTGGCGGTGAAAGCATTTCGACCTGCCGTCGTGATTAAGGAAAAATCGTGTCAGGAAAGTACAGACGATTCGATCTACCAGATGACTGACATGAACAAAGGAAACCTAATGGTGAAGACGATTCGATCTGCGTTGTAGTTAAAAAAATAACAGTGAAGGTGATTCAATCTACTGTCATTTCAAGAATGATAAGAATATGGATAAAAACATGTAACATTAAGAATTTTTCGAAAAGATATGATATTCACACGAAAAGTTTAGTTTATGTGTCAAGAAAGTCTTTTCATGAAGACATGACGGTTTTTATTAAAAGTGCACGGTGCATAAGTCATTTCGTGAGTCACATGATCATGGAATATACATTTGTTAATCTGTATATATATTGATGATGTTTTTGTTATGTTATATGTGCACTTATTAAGATTTTACGAAATCTTATCCTTTATTTGTCTTTATGATCATTCTTTTTGGAATGATATAAGCCTTTGTAGGGATAGATGTCTCAAAGGAATAGAATCCTCCCATTTTGATTAGATGGCCCAATCTTTTTTTTTTTATCACCTAACAAATATAGTGTGGCAGGATGCAACAGAGTCATCAGAAGGACAACAACCTATAGGATGCTGCATAGTTTCGAACCCAGATGGCTCCTTGTCCCTAGACAGCATTTATACAATGCCAATAGGGATAAGACGCCGTCAGGGAGATAAGATCAGCATGGGCAAGTTTTGATTTGGTCCTACTTATAATAAAGTGAAGAAAGAATCTCTACTATAAGTTAAGGGGTATTTGTACTAGAAATTGATATTATGATATGTTATATTATGTTGGGGAACTTGAACTTGTACTAGTATTATATCTTTATGTATATTATAAAATTTATGGGTTTAATATAGTTTATCTTGTGATTTACTTGCAAAATTTTAATTATTTGCCTATTTTAGAGATTTGACCTTATTCCGCTGCGATACATTTGGCATACCATTAGTAAGTTTAGTGTGATGCCCTCAATTTACGTTTGAGATTTAACATAAATTATGGTGTCTAGATTAGTAACAATTGGCTACTCACCCTCGTACTTAACAAGAATAAAATACATTTATCATATAATTCGCAGCGGATCTGGTTTTAGATATAAAACTTTCTAAAGATCACATGGAAAATATACTCACAATATTCACATCATTCATTAATAACTTAATATTGTACATTTTTACATACACAAGGCCCAATTTGTAGCAAGTTAGCAACAAAATATATTACATTCTTCCAAAAGACTCTCCTTCACCTCACTCCTTTTCTTTCTTAACCTCACTCCTTTTCTTTCTTAACCTCAGGGAATTCTCTCCCATAGCGAAACCTATCCATACTAATACTAAAGTCCCGCTGGAGCAGTTGTCCCTGTGGAATCACATAAATTCCACACATGGACAACGAGCCATCTAGTTCTAATGTTAAACAGCATCCGGTGCGCCGTCTCTCCTCAACAAAAGTGGATGCGTCAAGGCTCCAAACTCCTGTAGGTTGATTATTTATAGGAGGTCTAAAGGAAATAAAAGAAATATCCATATAAGGACTATAGTTGGAGAGTCCCTTAAGACTCCCCGAAGTCTCCTGCTTCATCGGGGCTGTCTCGTTGCTGGTCATTGAATCCTGTATATATATAATATGCACACAAAAAAATATGGAACCACAAAAGAGTGAGATTTCCTTTGAAATCTCAGTAAGTACATAAGCAACTTAAAGAAAACAGGGAAAAAGTAACCATAATATTATCACCACTGAATGACTAGGGAAATTACCCTAAGATACACATTATAAGACCACTGTCTAACTGGTACTTTTCTTAACTCAACTGAATACATAATCTTATGCGGAATTACACCGTTTTTCTTAAAAGTTCTTATTCTTTCTTATCACTTATGGGAGTTACGTCTCGTCGTCCCCATCACATACACTCATCAATCATCCGGGCGTTACGTCTTGCCGTCCCTATTGTGATGAGTCTCGTGTCAATCTTCCGGGCGTTACGTCGTGCCGTCTCCGTCTTGACACAAAACATATACATATATCACTGCGGACATTATGTATTGCCGTCCCCAGGAAGACCACACACTCTTATAACAGGACAGGCGTTACGTATCGCTATCCCTATCGACACGTTAGTCATCCAGGCGTTACGTCTCGCCGTCCCCGTCATGACGTGACTAACTTATTCTTATACATTGTTTTCTTTTTAGTTGTTCCTTTCTTATTCCTACGAGTTTTTCACTCATAACCCTTTCCACTTGGAACATCGATTTTATTCTAGGAAAAACCCTGAGTCTAAGCAAAACAGAGCATATCGCTCGAGCAGGTGTCGAGCGATCATTAAGCGAAGTTACGGATTTGAACTCGCTTGAGCGGGTGTCGAGCGAATATCGAGCAAATTCACGGGTTTGAACTTGCTCGAATAGAGTATCAAGCGATACTCTAGCGAGGGGTCATATTTTGCCTTCGCTTGACCCACAAGTCGAGCGCAAGTCGAGCGAGATCACGGCTCTAGGAGTTTTTCTACTTAAAACATGCCAATATTTTTACTATACTTCATTTGGCTTCTTAAAAACTTAAATCTAAGTTTTTAAAATTTTCCTGAACGTTTTTACAAGACAAATTAAATCCAACCTTACTCATATGTCACTTTGTCACTTAATCATGTTTTAAGAGTTTAATACTAGTAATCATAGTTCAATCACTTCAATAAACCATTTCCATGCTTAAGTTAAGTTAGAATATGGACTTAAAAAATCTTCAAAGTTCAAGAGAATGGATCCAACCAACTTCTTGCAAGCTTTCCTCCAAACTCAATCACTTAACTCACAAATGAAATCTTTAAAGGTTTTGGGAGGGTTTTTTGAAGTCTCTTCCAAAAGGAATGTGTTCTCTCCTTCTAAATGAGTTTAGAAAGTTCTTAAGGCTCTATTTATAGGGTGGTGGTCAACCAACATGAGGGGGAGAAGAGAGAAAATCCTAAGGTGCCCTTAGCTGTCTGTTTACATGGGTGATGAGGTGTCCACCTAAGCATATCTTATGATGAGGCTTAAGCCTCCCAAATCCTAGACTTTGCAGCTAGATTAGTCATTCAAGGGCTCACATTTGAGATATTTTTGTTGCTAATTTTGATCCATGGTTGAGGAGTGAACTAAAGGGATAAGAGGTGAGGTGGCTTTTCATCTAACCATGCATGCACCTCCCATCTCCAGCCCCCTCCTTGTGTCACACGCCCCTCTATAGATTTTCCCACTCATTTGGTTACTTCCTAACTCCCTTAAGTCTCTATTTTACAAGTTCTAGAAGACCTCTTCTTAGTTTAGTTAGGGTAGAGCCAAATCTGACCCACTTAGTCACCTATCAATTAGATTTTGGCTCCCCTTATGTTTCCATCACACTAACTAACCAATTAGCTTCTAAATCAACTTTCCATCCATTTCCAACTATCCCTACGCATGTCCTAATTCCAAAAAATCTTAAAACTAATTGCCTAATTAGTTACATGCCTCAAATTAGTTCAATCTATCCAACTCGAGCTCCATTTAAGCCCATTCCAGAGCTGCCCTCTTGCTTCCCAAATAAGTTATTGATCCCTTACGAATCTCGGAAAACTTAAAACACAAAAGTTTTAGATATATCTCTCAATGTTATATACCAATTGGAATCACCTTATTTGGACTTTATATGAATAACTTATGCCCATTTCACTAAAACTTGACAGATTAATCCGAGAATGCATAATTCCCAAATACCAAGTGTTATCTCATATTCCTCAATTAAATCTCCCACTCTATTTTCCTAGAAAATAAATACATCAAATAAATTTCCTTAAATTAATTTCCATAAAATAATTTACCTTAGAAATTTTGGGCTATTACACTTAGGTACATGTATAATAACTTCAACATGTACGAGGGATATATAGCCTAGTGTTACCTATCCCGACGCTTCATTCTATGTTAAATCCCAAACATAGATTGGGGATGTCACACAATCCATTGTATAGGGGACCTATCAGAAGAGAGGAAAGAAAGAGAGAAGAAGGGGACAAAGGCATGGGAAGGGTAGTGTGTCATGCATGCGAATGGTAATGCGTCAGAAGAGAAAATGAGTGATTTGATATAAAGCAAAAAAAAGTGACATAAAGCAATTGGAGGCACAAAACAAAAAGCACGAGCACCTATGGTTTCAAGGATTTTTGGCCAGACTTCTTAGGGTTTAGGGGACCTTCAGTCTTAGGGACTTCATCTTCTTTAGCCTCACCACAGACAGACTCCAGCAAGGAAGAGAAAAGCCAGAGGGTTGAACTTGAACATCCATTGTATAGGAGGATTAGAGACCATGAGAGACTGAAATAAGAATATTATAGCAGAATCTCCCCTCCTCGAGGGCCTATTGACGTAGGCATAGTATTGAACCATGTAAATTTATGTGTCTCCCTATATTTACTTCCTATGCATTAAATACTATTCACTACCATCAATGTAGACACAGGCTCCTTACAGCCGTACTGGATCACCGTCGGGGCCCCTCACCACACTGAACTAGAGCCACAACCTTTGCGGGATTAGGAATAAACTGTTTTCCCCTTCTGGGTCGCACTAGTTTTGAGCATAATAAATTTAATTACTCAATGTCTGAACAAAATCAAATTACATCGCCTAAATTAGTCTTTTGCTTGAATTCTACAATGAGAAAAACTGTGCATAAAGATTTTTTTTGCGGCAAAATATAAACCACTACAAAGTTATAACATATCAGTGACTATTCGATTTTTTGCAATGATTTAGTTATTATTGACTAATTCTTATTTAAGAATAAAGTTTGCTATATAAGAATAAAGTTTGCTATGGTTATATATATATATATATAAAAATTGACTAATTCAAACCTTTTTCATATGTTATATTTCAAAACTGATCACTTGATTACCATGACCTAGGGTTGGAAAAATCTGTGGACAGAAGCAAGATGCGCATCTTGCACTATAAATATAATGTGACCTTCTCACCTCAAGCAAGATACATAAGTGAAATGACGGGCTGAGAAAATTAATATAATGTTGCCTTTTTTTTCATTGAAATACTAATGGACCTAATTATATGAAACACTAGTTGCTCCCTTGTGTAGTACTTAATTGCCTCAATTAATGCACTCAGGCCAGTGTACTATTGGATGACCAGTACTTATGGTTTCATATAGATGAAATTATCTATATAGATGAAATTAAAGTTATATCAAAATTTTAAAATTATTAGATAACTAGTACTTATGGTTTCATATTGGATGATTGGGATTTTTGGTTTAATCAAAAACACAAATTATTGTTTGTGGATATTTGTTAGGCAATTAGAAATATAGGTACAAGAAACCCCCCAAAATTTGACTGATTTTCAAGGTATTGGAATTAGAAAAATGGAAGCAGCATTTGCAGCGCCTAACAAAACTGCTGCAAATGCTACCCAGTTCGCCATTTTTGGCGATTTCAATTGCACCAGGAGAAAATATTTGCAATGTTTTTTATCGCCATAAATGGGCTTGTGGGACACATACAAAATACACATTTCTAGCGAAAATTGAGGTTTTTTTGGCGCTACTAAATCGCCACTAAAAAGATTTAGCAACATTTAGTTATTTTTTCAGATAGTTATTTACAACGCCTTTTGATATTACTTGGGGCGATAATATTCGCTGTTAATAATCTATTATTAGCAACAATTTTGTTGTTTTGTCGTAATATCTTTTAATTAGCTTTTCGATAGCGATGGAGCACCGGCACCTGTAAATGGCTGCAAAAATACCATTGCAGCGATTTATCCTATCTTTTGCAGTGATTTTGAGTGCTGCAAATGATGACTTTTCTTGTAGTGAAACATACCTTTGGTTGGAAAGGATCTGCCTAACTTATTGTAAGCAAAGTTCAAATTCCTAAGGGATTTGATTGCAACAATTGATTGATCAAGAAAGCTAGTGCAGTTGAGCGATTTTTCACTAAGTTCTAATATCTTCAAGTTCTCCAATCTTGACAACATATTCCAACCTGTAATTAATTTATTGATTTATTAATTTACTTTTTATGAAACGAAGGAAAAACCAATATAATTAGAATGAATTTTGAATAAATTTAGTGATTTATAATTTATGAACTACATAAGCAAGATCCAAACTTTTGGGCAACATGAAGACGTAATTAGAGAAAAAATATATAGGAATAGTACTAATAATATTTTAGATCTAAAAAAAATATAGAAAACATCCTAAAATGTAATTATTTTTTTGAAATTATTAATTTTTCATTCTTATACTATTAATTGATTAGTCCATATCTGAACTAAATTAAATGGTATCCCCTAAATTATATAGTCTTTTGCTGAACTCTACAACAAGATAAACTCATAAGGTAATTAATAGTATAACATTTTTTAAGAAAACATAACTATAAGTGGACTTAAAAAAAAAAGGAGTTTTTGTTTCCTAAAAAAGTTAAGTGTACATACTTGAAAACATAGTAAGTCACCAGCAATTAATATTGATAATAAGTGGTTTTTGTTTGCCAAAAAAATTGTCTTCTTTAATCAACTTGTTATCATGTCATTTATACGTAACCTAACAAATAAATTAATGACGTGTGGAAAAGTTTAGATTGAAAGCTCACAAAAGAATAATCCAATATATGTCACATATAATAAGCTAATTAAAGTACTACCAACTAATAGCAAGGCTGCCACTGATCGATCAATCTAAAAATTGGCATACCTTTGGTTGGAATAGATTGGCCCAACAAATTCTGGCAAGATAGAGAGTCTTAAGGGATTTGATTTCAACAATTGATTGAAGAATACTAGTGTCGTAGATGGAATTTTCACTAAGATTTAATATCTCCAAGTTCTCTGATCTTGACAACATAATTATTTTATTTTGAGAGATTAGTTTCACATAGATTTGTTGTAATAGCATATTTCATTATGCCGTTTGTATCAGTACTCATGTGCACCTTCATTCCCTTAACATCAATGATTTAAAATTAGACTATCAAATCAATGATTTCAAATTCTTTTGTTATTAATCTAAACAATTCAAGTTTAAAACCATGTCCAGACCTAAATAATTAAATTAGAGTATTTGTTGTTGTTTAAAAGTTGTATTTAAGCTTACTAATATTATAAATTGATTAGTCAATATCTTAACTAAATTAACTAAGTTCTGTCAAATTATAAGCTAAAAATCAGCATTCATTCGGTTGGAAAGGATCCAGTCAACTCATTGTGTTGTACTTGAACACGTACTACGTTTAAGAAATTAGTTCAATATAAAGGCTAAAAACACTTACCCTTCGTTCATCAAACACATCAAAACCATGGATTAATTCAGTTTCAAACTTAGTTTTAGGGCCTATATATATATATATATATATATGATCTACTAAAATCATAAGTACAAATTTATATACGAAATTATATACTAAAATCGTGATTAAGTACTACCGATCGAAACTCATCAATACTCTTGAGTTTGGGGATGAAAGTACATTTAGAAACGATATAAATTAAAATGACTAAAACAAAGACAATAAATTAATACTACGAACACATGGAGGGGAGCTGGAAAGACAATATATAATAATAGAATATTACCTTTATATCTCCATAAATGATTCCTTGAAAGGCTTAAATCTCACAAGGGATGTAAGGTTACTTAGCAATGGTATAATGTTGTCGCCAAAGTTATTCCAATAGATGAGGATCAATATCTCCAAGTTTTTCAGTACCGCTAGCTTTTCGAAACCTGCAAATTAAGAAGATTATTGAATGATGCAACAAAATAATTTTTTTCATTTTTCTTTTCTAGAAGAAAATAAATTCATCAATTAATGCACGCACTTGCCTTGATTTGGGAGGGTACCATTGTACAAGTTGGCGCTTATATCTAGCGTATTCAAATTTCTTAACATAACTAATTCTACATAATTCATCCATGTTCAAGATAATGTAAGACTATTAGATATGTACTTGAATGCTCTGATTGAAAATATATAATTAGATAGAAGAAATCACTTTAATTATCTTGCGTTGGAAAGCATCCGTCCAAATAATTCCAAATAAGATTTAAAGTCTTGAGCGAAGTGATAGCACCCAAAGATTGTAGAATGCTATTGTCATCAAACAAGTAGCAATCAAGGTTCAAAATTTCTAGATCATTAGTGTTAATAGCTTTTCAAATCCTGCAAAATATATCTTTAAAAATAGATTGAGTTTATAAACTAAGTGAAGATTAATCTATAAGTAGTGATTTCATATGGTTTTATTCTTGAAACTTTTGGAACAAATGGTAATATTATATGGTATTAGAGTATAAATTTTGAGTCTAAGTGCTCCAAACTATACACTTCTCACATTTTATTAGTTAGATGTTTCATGTGATGGTTTTACAATTGATAAATGGTACCATGCTTTTACTTTGGTAGATTTCTTTTTTGAAAGAATGACAAACTAATTACATATTCTCAAGAGATTATGTAATGCATCATAACTTGTTTTGTAGAGAGAGGATATTAGCCTTGAGTTGGTTCTTAATTGGTTCTTTGACTATAAGTGGCCTGCTATAGAATAAGAAAAATAGATATTATTAGATGAATTGCTCACTAGTTTGATTTCAAGTCGTTTACATCAATTAGTTAGCTTTTCTCTCGAAATTATTTGGTGTCCAAGTTCTAAATTGGCATAAAATATTACTGGCACATTAATTGGAGAACGCGTTTAAAGAAGACTTTGAATGTTCTATGAATGAAACTTCACGTGAGGAGCTAAATTATTTCCACATTGACATTAACATGTTGGAATCTAATCCCATGCATGAAAGACTCACTAGTCACTACAACACATTTGGGTTTACTGATGGTTTGGAACTTGTTATAGTCTCCAAACCATCGTCAAAACTCATTTTTTGTGATGGTTTGTTGTAACCGTCACTAAAAACATGTACTGAATTTTTCTATGTTCGAACGACGAGGTTCATGACATGCAGACGATGAGGTTTCTAGTGCCAACATTCGAACAATAGTAAATAAAGCTCAAACATTTAAATTAAATTTTTAAAAAATACAATAATTCTAATTTGACACCCTATTTTGACATCTTTTATGTTTTAATATATTTTAAATTTTCCCATGTACTTAATAATGAAGGAATTGATTATTAGTGTATTAATATTTTTTTTATTTTTTAAGAAATTAAAATATGAATAAAATATATATAAAGAAACTAAAACCAGATTACCCTAGTAGGACCCTATTAAGATTAAAAAAATATATATTAGAAAAGATTGAATTAAAAAATATTGTAATTTGTGAAAGATATAAAGTGTAGTGATTTAAAATTCAATTTACACAATCTAATATTAAAGAAAATTGAGAATAAAAATTCAAAAATAATATATACATTACATGATAATATGGTCCAGTACATAAATTAAAAACAAAATACAAAAATAAAATACTAAATCTTTCACTACAAACTATCTTTTAATGCCTTCAACTCCTTAATAAATGTCTCGTCCTTAACAAGCAAGGTCACAACATCGTTAGAAAGCTGATTCATAGCCTGATCCAGAAGCACAATTTGTGCAGCGATTTGTCTGTCGATATGTGCCTATAGCTCTCTCATTATCGAGGCCACCCAAGCAATTCGCACATCCTCACTCGCAGTCTGTCCTGTCTGTTGTTGACTACCATTGGTAATATGGGTGGGTTCAACATTGGTCTGAGCCTGGGTAGGGGGAATAAGATTCGCTATAGGGGGATGCTGACGTCTCCCCTGCATCTGGCTCTAGTTACATGCAGTCATGTTGATGGCGCTAATGTAATAACCTTTCCTTTTTAAAGATTTCCTTAAGTTATATATTCATTTAGAAATTGATTTATTATTTTAAGAAATTTTTGATAACTTATGACGTTTAGACTTAAAGTCTAAATTAAAGACACTTAAGGTATTAGATGAAATATGATAAATTTTGATCAAAATTTTGGAAATTGAGTAAGGTTTAATTAGAACATTATAGTTTGAATTTATAGGATAATTATATCAAGGAGATTAAGAGGAAAATTGAGAAAATTAGAAGTGAAATGGAAAAACATATATGTAGCTCGAAATTGAGTTATCGGATTAATCCAACGTGTTTAGGTAAAATGGTTCTATCTCTCTCATATGACCTTGTAATTATGTGATTCAAAATTATATAGAACTCTAAGAGGATTATCTAAAAGTCTCATGTTTTGAGTTTTCGGAGAATTGAAGGGGAACAAAGGATTATTTGGTCAAGAAGTGGACTAAGCTGAATTGGACGAAAACTAGAGCCTAAAAATAAAGTGTGCCACCGCCTTACTCTAGGAGCTTGAATTTGATTGATTTTTTTTTATTTATATCTTCTAGACATGTTTGTGGAGGTAGGTGTCATGTGGAGGAAGATTTTCTAGAAGGATAATTAGCCTATAACTATGAAGAAATTAGGAGCAAATTTGATTGGTTTAGAACTAACTAAATCAGCCAAATTACCCATTTGTTGCTAACCAAAAGCCAACTAAATCTTGAGAGAATTTTTCCAAAATGTCCCAAGTGTACCAATGAGGGCTGAAACATATGGCAAGAAAGGGGAAAATACTCTAAAAGCTATGGGACACAAGAATGGCCAAGTGATCGGATGAATCTTATCAAGACTTCTTACACTTGTATTTATATTTTTTATATCCATGTGTTGTAATTATTTGAGCTATTGATAAAAAAGAGTTTATAGGTGGAGTAAGCAAGACCCTTGGATGAAAATTAAAATCAAACAAATTTAGAATTAGGGGTATAATTAGGCCTAAATGAGGTGGACACCTCACATGGCCAACCAAGAAGCAAACCAAAGGGTTTGGGGTATTCTCACCCTTAAGCCCTTATGCATGGCGCGACTCACATGTGTGTGTGTGTGTGTGTGTGTGTGTGTGTGAAAATTGTTCCAAGCCTCCCTTTAGTCCATTCCCATGGTAACACAAGAAAAGAAAAGAAGAAAACTCACCAAAAACACACTCACACTACTAGAACACCAAAGAGAAAGTAAACTAGAAGCCTTGGAGGGAGAATTTCCTAAAACTCAATCCTATCATCCAACCAAGTTTTTAGAAATCTTTGAGTACACTACTTAACCTAATTTTGGTATAGAATAAGTGGTTTGATGATTGGATTATGTTTGATGCATGTTTGAGCTTAAACATTGTTTATGTGTTAAGTTGTAATCTATTGAATTTTAGAGTGATTTTTGTTATGGAAAAATGATAGGAAAATTATAGGACCTCAAAAATATATTTTATGATTATATATTAAGAGGATTATGTGAAAATATGGGGCCTTTATTTGAGAAAAAATTAAGAAAAATCCTAGAGCAATTCGGCTACAATAGGGTTTTAGTGGAATTTTTGGTTCTAAATTTTATTTGATTGGTATTTAATTATTTGAATGATGTTGTTATAATTATAATGAGTTTAGAAATTCTAAGTTACTTACAAAATTTTCAAGAATCATTTTGCTAAGAATTATAAAAGAAATACTAAGAAAAACAATTTAATATGCATTAATTGATTAAGGAAAATTTGAAATGCTAAATATGTGAATTTTTTACTTGATTTGAATATACTAAATAAATAAGATTTAGTCTCCATGAATTTCGGTCAGCCTTGGTTTTGATAATATTTTAATGTTTTATTTAATTGTTTAAGTATTATTCGTTAAGTTTTGATTTTACAAATTTGTGTGACGTAAGTGCATGTACATGTGATGTATGTTCTTGTGATAAGTTTTTATATATCACATGAATTATGAATATATGAAACATACATGTCATAAGTCTAAGTTTAGGCATATATTGCATTTCGACACATATAGGTATCGTCATAAGTCATGACTTCTGTTTTAACAAAATACGTTAAGAAAATTTTAAGAAAATATAATAAAACAAATAATTGTATCACGAAGGGATAGCGATACGTAATGCTCGGACAACTGACATGGTTTGATACGTTAAGTGTCGTGCCATGACGGGGATGACGATACGTAACGCCTAGAAAACTGACATAACTAGCGGGGATAACGATATGTAACGTTCGCTATGATAAGTATTTTCGTGTAATGACGGGGATGGCAATACGTAACGCCTAGAATATTGACATGAGGCTCGTCAAGACGAGGATGACGATACGTAACATCTGGAAAATTGACGAGTTTATGTATGGCTAAGCTGAAGCGTAATGCTAAGAAAACCTGACAAGGACGGCGATATGTAACACCCGTCAAGGTTATGAAATAAGTAAGACTCATGATGTTACGAAAGCTAATAAAAAAAATAAGAGTTTAAGTATGATAAGAATGAGTCCATGGAGAACATAAGTCTATCATTTATATGTCACTCATATGCATGAGCTCCTTAAGTCATTTCACATGTTATATGATCTCATCTTACCATGTTCTTTAATACTGTATTTTATCTATGCCTTATTATGTTAAATGTGTACTTATTGAGATTTTCTCATAAATATCATTTTTATATGTTTTTGTCTTTTTTTGAAAAATGAAGACTTGGTTTGTTTTTATTGAGATGAAATCAAAACTCTAAAATACATCTCAAACTCATTATTACACTTTTTTCAAATCTTCATACAAAATATAATAACAAATTTTACTTTTTCAAATCCAAAAATAAAACTAATATTAAAAAATATATTACAACAATATTTTATTCTTTTTTTAATTTTCATCTTATCTCATCTCTGAAAACAAATCAGGTTTAAATATTATCGTAAGACCATATGACAGAAAGGGGAAAGACCCCTATGATGACACATGGACTTCAACAGAGCCCTTAAGGACTCTCTGATTTCTCACTTTTTGATAATTTTGACGCTCCTCCCATACATAATTACATATCGATGATTTTGAGTCAGTACGCATCTGCCTCATCTACGGAGTGACAACGGATCAAGTACAGCTTAGTGGTGGATTCGAGGGGTTCGTTGTCCATATGTGGTATCTATAAAACTCCATTTGGACAAACTCTTCTGAAAGATGTAGATATTAATATAGATGAGTTGCGGTATGGGAGAGACTATCCGGAAGTCAGGAAGGAGCCGGAGCGGCCCTGATGTTATGTTGATAACTCTTGTATATGTATATAACGGACAAAACTAACTGGGTTATCTTATGAATTGAGATAATGTGGAGATGTAATATTATGTTATATTTGTAATTTTATTTCTACCATGTGATCACTAGCTTGTTATGCTAAAATTCTTATTTAGACATTTTTTTTCGCTGCAAGTATCATTGCAGTTGATAGTAAGAATAGGTGCATGTATTATAAGTTGGGTGATGATGACTCTGTAGAAGAGGTTGTTCGTCGAGACAGTGCACCCTTCGTAAAGGATCCTCGCGAAAATCACAAGCACCAATTCAATCGGTTCTCCATGCGCCAATATGATCAAAAACTGTAAATAGGCCCGACTGAACGTCCTCTTATATGCCAGTGGATCAACATTTTTTACCACAATCAGATGCAAAATTCGGAAAAAAACCCAACAATGCACTCTGTTGGAAGGGGTCCAACATCTCATGCTTCGTGTGGTCTCTACTAGTGAGGATATAGAAATCCTCATCCTGCTGAGACTCATCAGGCTCATCGACTTCTGATAAGTCGACCTCATGACTGGCCGTAGAGTCAACTGGACCAGTAAAGGAAGTTGGCATGCCTACATCCTCATCATTTGTAGGCAGAGCCAATGCAGTTGTTGCATCCTCCAAAAGCTTAGCAGCTACTGGTTGAAGCTGCTCACTTAGGATTTGGAGTAACTCGGCGATGACGTCTGTCGAGAAAGGGAATTGCACACTGAAAATAGTGACGGTGTGCAGATAGTGACCCATCCCCTAGAGGTGAAGACCGATCTCAAGCTCCACTCCTCTCAGAAGAGTTCGTCGAATTCATTAAGCATCACCTCTCACTCAGGTGTAACTAAACAATTCTCGATATGAGCAATTTCTCGAGTGGCTCCCCCTCTTTCTGGTAGACATAATAGTAATTTATCTAAGATTTGTAAAAGAGGTTCTGGATGTACATTCGAATGTAATAACTGAACATTCGAACATAATGTATAAAATGTTTGAACTTATCCTAACATACATTCAAACATTGTGCCAGTTATAATATTTGAAAATAACAACGCTTTCATTCGAATGTGAGTATCAAGTTTGGACATGAGATCCACAACATTCAAATTACAACTGTCTACATTCAAATGTTGACATTCAGATGTAAATACCTAATGTTCAAAATTTAAAAGTCACGTTCAAACATAAATTTGAAACGTTCGAACATGACCTTTCATTTTCTAGATTTCAAAAAAAAAACCACGTTTGAATGTAGGCATGATATGTTCAAACGTGACCTTTTTTCTTTTAGAGTTCAAAATTTAACATTCGAACGTTCGTTTGGAATGTTCAAACGTTACAATATGATAATGGCTGAGCCTCTCAGCTATTCTCAAAACTCAATTTCTAAAAGTTTTGGGGCCAAAAGTCACCGTAGAAATGAAGTATACACTTCAATAAATATTTATATGGTGGCCATTTGGCTAATGAAGACGTCGTGGTGGCCAAAAAATAAAGAAGAAAATCTGGCCACCATTTCTTTTTAACTTTTACCAATTCTAAATATAATTTAACAAAATATAATCAAAATAGATGGAATAGTGGTGCCTACCTTTTGGTGATAGTTGTAATGGCGTTGGTGATGGTGACGAGGTGGTCGTGGCGAAGAGATATTGAGAGATATTTGGAAGTTTTTGAAAAATAAAAACTATCGTCGAGAACACTGTTTATACACTGTTAACATTCGAACGTTTATTAATAAAAAAACCTGTAATCATTGCAAACATTCAAACGTTTTCAAAAGACGCTCAAATGTTTTTAGAGTATGTTTGATTGTTACATCAATTTCTGTTGACTGAATGATACAAAATATATTTGAACTTTCAATATAGACGTTCAAACGTTGAATAGTAACCGTCATACACGTTCAAACGTAAATGATATACATTCGAACATTACATCGAATTATTTAAATAAACATTGAAAATACAATATAATATATTATAAATATATTAAAATATATTATACCATATAGTATAGAACATCACTAAAATATATATTTGACTATTCTATATAATACTATAGTGTTAAGTATTATATAATGTTGATTATAATGTTGTGATAGTATACACTATATAATACCATAGCACTAAGTATTATATAGTGTCATTATAGTATATAAAATGTATAAAGCATCACTAAAATATAATATTATAATATATGTGTAGAAAACTTTTTCTATAGTGTTATGTAGTTCTATGAGTGTATATATAGTATATAACACTATTGTGTATACCATACTATTGTGTTATAGTGTTACTATAGTGTTACATAGTCATAGGATACTATAGTGTTACATAGTCATAGGATACTATAGTATTAATATATGATATTATTATATATTGTTAACACTATAGTTAAATATAGAAATATAGTTATAACATATATATCTATTATAATATATAAAATATATAAAATCTAAAATATAGAAATATATACATATTTTTGTTTAAAATATAAAAAACTATCAAACACCTTAGAATGTTAAGAGGAAACATTCGAACATTTGAAAAAAAGTGCGGGAATTTCCCACACATTCTTTAACAATCGAACGTAACTTTTTGACATCTGAATGTTTAAAAAAAATTTGGAAAAATTTTCCCACACTTATTTGACGTTAGAACATTACAATTGACGTTCAAATGTTCCTTCTTTTGAAAATTTGAGAAAATGTGGGTTTTCTTAATGTTTAGGTTATGCTTAAATGTTTTAAAATATATGTTTGAACATACACATATATGTTTGAGCATGAAAATTACGGTATTTGCAAACTTTTAAGCATGTTCGAATGTAAAATGATAACATTCAAACGTACCTAAAATTCAAGTAGACTGAATTATGACACATAGGAGGAAGCCAAATTTCACATTTAGCTTCCTTCTCGTGACACACACACACACACACACACACACACACAGAGCTGGAGAGAGAGAACAATTATTGAGAGATTTTTCTACAAGGATAATGAAGTTTTCTCTTCAATTGTTATTTTTTTCATTTTTTTCCACATTTATTGATTTCTCTTTAGATTATTAGTATTTAATAATTTAAGTAGCTCATTTTGTACTTTTTTGAAGGATTGGTTGTGGTGAATTTGAAAGGGCTTGAGCACTTGTGAGGATAGACCATTGCATTTGCTAGATATATTTCTAAACTTTAATACTATTTTTATGATTATTGTTGTGATTAAATCTGGTTGAGAAGTATAATTGAGTGATTATATATATTTTTCATTTTGTGCTTATTTGAATATAAGTATGATATTTTGTGTATTCTTCCAAGCATATGTTTAGATTATTTGTGAATGTTATATTTGTAGTTATTTTAATAGTTATGAAAATTAATATAGTATATTGAGTGATTATGCATGATTTTATACATTTTGTATTGTACTAGTGTTCAATGATGTGTTTAATGTAATGTGTTTTGAAATTTGTTTATAATTGAATATGTTGTTTAGATTATGTGGGAATGATACTTTGTGTATCTTTCCAAACATGTATTAAGATTATTTGGTAGATGTTAGATTTGTGTTTTTTTTTTAGTTATAGAATTTTCCAAGCATATTGTGTGATTATTAATTTATTTGTTTAGATTCTGTGGTTATTTGAATGTGAAGAAGATATTTTGTGTATTTTTTAGTTATGAAATTTTCCCAACATATTGGGTGATTATTTTTTTAGATTGTGGTTATTTGAATGTGGGAATGATACTTTGTGCATTTTTTAGTTATGAAAATTTTCAAATATATTGGGTGATTATTTGTTTAGATTGTGTGGTTTTTTGAATGTGAGAATGATACTTTGTCTATTTTTTCAAAATGCTTGTTTTAAAATTATTTGGCTGATGTTACATTGGTGGTTATTTAAATTTTAAATCCAAAATTCTATATCCTAAACCTTATTTAAATCTCAAACCCCAAACTCAACTCCTAAACCCTCAATCCTAACCCTCATAAACCTTAAACCCAAATCCTAAACCTTAAAACATATATCCTAAAGCATAAATTTTAACTCTAAACCCTAAACTTTAAACCTTATGTACTAATAAGTATCAATAAATTAGTGACAAATAATTAAACAATAATAATTAATAACAAATAATAAATGTAGAAAACACAATAATAATAATAGTGAACATATATCTATAGTTTATATAATAATTAGTAATTAGCAAATAATAATAACATTTATGTAGCAATAAATAATTAACAAATAAACAATAATAATAGTGAACATATATATCTATAGTTTATATAATAGTTAGAAATTAGAAAATGAAAAATAAATAAATATTTATGTGGGTTTTTTTTAATAGTATGTTGTGTGACATTGCATGAATTACCTTAGACACGTTTGGAAATTAATCTATACTCAAGTGTCTACCAATTCCTGAATTGTCTAGTGTGGATTGTTTGTGATTTTATTATTTGTATTGCACTTTTTGTTACTCCTACTTTTTACTTTTAGTATGAAATTTTGGTGTCTTCCACATTGTTCTTTAGATATACTGTTCGTAGGGTCACAATCTCTCTACATGAATATGTATACTTTGAAAACTATGGGTAGGTGTTGTTGAAATTTCTACTTTTGAAAGTAGTAGAGTGGCAAAAGTTATGCAATATGGATAATATAATCGAATAAGATAGGATTAACTACCTTATCAAAGATGTAGTGAATTACTTTAGAGCATGATTTGCATGTGGATTTTAATTTCTTAAACTAATAGATATGTCTTTTTAGAAATTGATAAAAGTTGGATGCATATTGGCAATAGAGTTGGGAAAGACTACGTGCCCTATACATGTGGAGTCATAATATTCATTTAATTTCGGCCATCTGCCAATAGTCATGGTTACATTAGGTTGTCCATGCTGATGGTGTAAATATTTGTGTGTTATAGGATTGGATGAAGCTGAGAGTCATATTTTTATTAACATGATGGATCTAGTTTATACATGATAGGTACTCCATGGTGAGCTATATGAACTGATACCAGATGTTTTCTTCGAGCATACAAATTATATATGAAACATGGATGATGATTACAAACTGGATGATGTTAATGAATGGGATGAGATGGAAGAGATGTTGGGTGACATTGATATTGAGATGTTTATGGATGAGCCTAACAACGATACCCCAAGGGGCCGAGGGACTGATTCAGATAATTTTGCTGTAATGTGGGAAGACGCAAAGAGCGAGCTTTACCCTCACTGCATAAAGCACAACAAAATATTCTTCATTGTGTAGCAACTTCACATTATGTCATTGTGTGGAATGCCAACAAAAGCAATAAACATGATATTGAACTTATTTTGTAAGGTACTTCCTGAAGGGTCTGCATTGCCATAGAACTTTTATTAAGTGAAATAATTGAGAAATGGATTAGGATTTGAGTACAAGTTCATACATGCATGCAAGAATGATTGTGTTTTTATTATAGAATGAGAATGAGGAGAAACAAGTGTGTCCTATATGCGAAGAGTCAAGGTAAAAATCTGAGAAGAACGTGCCGGTGAAGGTGCTGACTCATATATGAGGCACCCAGCTACAAAAACTGTAATAGCCCAAATTTTTAGGATATAATATTTTCTTGAGAATTTATTTGTTGGAAATAATATTTTATAGAAAAAGAATAGGAGACTTAGATGCATTCTAAGGTAAATGTTGGATGGACTTTTGGGAATTTTAGCAATGTATCAACTAGAGAAATTCAATTTAGACCTAGAAAGACATAAATTTTTGAAATTTAAGGAAGAAATTCAAAGGGAAGTGAAAGAACAAAACATCAAACACTTGGTGTGCCAAAACGGATTCTCGGACTAGACCGTCAAAGTTTTATGTAATAATCATAACTTTTTCATATGAGGTCCAAATGAGGTAATTCCAATTCGTATAGAACCAAAGAGAGAGATCTAAAACTTAAATGTTTTGGGTTTTTGAAGATAAAGAATTTATCGACGACTAAATCTAGTGTGAAGTGGACGGACAGAGATAGGAGTCAACTGGTAACCGACTTAGATGAGTTGTCTTAGGTTCAACCATGTGACGAAAATTAAGATTAGATACCATATTTTCTGAAGTATTTACATGTGTGGGAACATGTGGTAAGTTGATAAGAATTCATCTAGAAGCCTTGGTGGGTAAGAAAACAAAGGAAAACAAATGGAGAATTCGGATTGGATATTCTCGGGTAAGTTTTGACGTATTTCAGTAAACTAATCATATCTCTCTCATATGATATCAGAATAAGGTGATTCAAAATCCTGTAGAACCTTAAGACAATTATCTTAAACTTTCATGTTTTTAATTTTGGAATAATCTAATTTTATCATTGACGTATTAGGGCTGGAACATGGATAATCCCTTGGAGAGGCCAAGTGGCTAGATGCACTCCTTAGAAGATTTCCTATGATGGTGTTTTGTCTTCACCCCCGTGTGTTGGAATTCTTTGAGCCCTTGATCAAAATCATTTTATAGGTGTATTAATCTCAACCATGGGATTAAAATATCAGCAAATTCCCATAAGATTAGAGGTAATCATGAAACCACAAGTAGAGGACACCTCACCTATGCAGCCAAATGGAGTTGCTGAAATGCCCAAACTCTCTTCCCTTACACCCCACGCCTATTATATCTATAAATAGATGCATGGGCTTCTCTTCTTTCTCCATAAGAGATACCAGTCGGCCATAGTGAGAAATACCTAAGAGAAATACACAAAAACTCACTCACATCACTTAAGTGTCAAAAGAGAGCTAAGTAAAGATCTTGGAGAGAAATGTGGTGCAAAACCAACTCAAGACTAATCATTTAACTTTAGAAAAAAATTTAAGTGCATATATTAACTTAGTCTTGGCATATAATAAGTAGTTTGATGATTAGATTATGTTTGATATTTATTTGAGCTTAATCTTTGTTTATGTGTTAAATTGAAGCCTATTGAGTTTTGAAATGGTTTTTGCTATGATAAAATGCTAGAAAAATTATGAGATCTTAGAAACATATTCTATGATGATATATTAAGAGGATTATGTGAAAATATGAGATCTTTATTTGGAAAAAATTGATAGATCAACCCTAGCAACTTTCGGACTTAAAAGGGGTTAAGTTGACAAATTTAACATTTTATGGTAAAATGGTCATAACTTGTTAGTGTGATATTGGAATTAAATGATTCAAGAGGCTATGGAAAGCTAAGACAGAGATATACAACTTTTATGTTTTAAGTTTTATGAGATAAGAAATAAATAAAGGAAAAAATCTATATTAAGTTGACAAAATGAGATTTAGGCCGAAATTTGGCTCGACCCTTGATCAACGTTTGGCTCGAGTGAAATACCCTATTATGTTTGATTTTGAGATTTTTATTAATTGAAGAGTTTATGACTCAAGTAAAGGAAAATAAGATGTTGAATTTATAAAGTGATTGGTTATCCATGATTTTATGATAATTTGTTATTCAAGTATTATTTGTTATATTATGACACTATGAGATGATGATAAGGTTAAGGATAGGAGAAATGAAACAAGAAAAGATAAGGCATGGCTCTTACTCGGGTAATAATAGTAGTATGGCCCAACCACGAGAAATAATAGTGGCGTGGCCCTTCCAACGATAATAATGGTGGTATGGTCCTTCCACGGGTAATAAGAGTGGTAAGGCCAGACTACGGGTAATAATGGTGGCATGGCCCAACTACGAGTAATAATAGTGGATTATGATAAAAATATATGAAAATGATATGGCTAAGAATGAAAAGTCCTTGTATGATACAAATTTATATAAGTACACATAAGAGATAAGTTTAATTCATACATAAGTCACATGAATCATGTCATAAATATATACTTTGATTCTTATATGTGACTATTTCACGATGTCTGTGCTTTTATTAAGTTAAATGTGTACTTACTGAAATTTCCCTAGAAATCTCATTCTTGTATGGTTCCTTTTCTTTTGGAATATAATTTTCACTGCAGGGTTGGATGACGGTCATGGACTAGACCCTAGTTACTCGAGAGACCTGGAGAAACCCTGAGAGTTCCCCGGAGTACTCTCTCTCCATAAAAGTTTATGACCAGTTGGTAGTAATAAGGACCAGCGTGGGCATGAAGAAAGAGTTTCCCGAAGTGAAGAAGAAGAAGCCTAGGCTGCTTTAAGACAAAAATTTTGACAAATTTGTATTTCGACTAAGAAAAGTAACTGGGATATGCATGTAATGATACAATGATATTTTAAGAATGGATAATATGAATACTAAGGTTTTGTGTAACCATGTGATCTCTAGAATTTTTATTTTTACTTTTTCGCTGTGATTTGCCTCACATTTCAATAAGTACGTGGGTGAGTAACCAAGTGTTATTGACCCTGACACTTCAACTTGCGTTGAATTACGAACGTAAATTGGGGGCGTCACAAAAACTACCCATAGTTTTTTCCTTGAGATCTCGGCTACAAAAACTATACCTGTCTAAAAAAAAGCTAAAGATATGAGGTGGTATAAGAAGAAAAAAGTTAAGAATGACACATATATGAGACACCCAGCTGACTCACCAGCCTGACAGTCTTTTGATGAACAGTACCTAGAGCTCGGGGATGAAACTCACAAACTACGTCTAGAACCCACAATAGATGGATCAAATCCATTTGACAACGGGAGTACAAGTTATAGCACCTGGCCCCTTGTGTTGATACCATACAATCTTCCACTATAGAGGTGCATGAAAGCGTCAAACTTTTTGTTAACTTTATTAATCTCTAGCCCAAGATCTCTTGGAAAAGACATTGACGTATTCATGCAGTCGATGATTGAAGATATGAAAGAGTTAAGGGAAACTGGGCGCTAGAACATATGATGCATCAACGGCTACGTCTTTGCATATGCATGTTGGGTGATGTAGACGATAAATGACTTTCTTGCATATGAAAATCTGTCTGGTTGAAGTATTAAAAGGAAGTTGGAATGTCTTATTTATAATCAAGAAACTGTCAATGAGTGGTTAGAATGTTTTTAAAAGATGTATTTCATGAGCCATTGCCGTTATTTCATATCAAATCATGCATGGAGAAGAGAAGCAACTAAGTTTTATGGGAGAGTGGAGGAAAGAGCTGCACCAAAGGAATTGTCTAGGGACGATATAGTGGAAAAACCACTACATGTTAAAGCGCATAACTTTGGCAATGGTCGAGAAAAGACCAAGAGAAAATGAGGTGTAGCAGAATTGAATTGGATGAAGCGCAATATTTTTTGACCTGCTGTATTGGTCGTCCTACACGTTGCAACAAAGTTTGGATGTTATGCATATAGAGAAAAATATATATGACAATATGTTTGTAACAATGATGAGCATTAATAAGAAAATGAAGGATATGGTAAAGAAGAGGAAAGATCTTGAGAGAATAGGCATTAAGCATATTCTACATCCATGGGTGGATGGCAACAGAGTGGCTCTACCTCATGCATGTTTTATGATGATGAAGAATGAGAGAATGCATTTTTGTAAATGGATGTAAGGTGGAAATTGCCATATGGTTATGCTTCAAATATTGGTAGGTGTGTAAACCCGGATGACTAAAAAATGAAGGATTTGAAAAGTCATTACTGCCACGTATTGTTGTAGAAGTTATTGCCGGTTAGAATTCGTGATAAGCTAACATCTAATATACATGTCGTCATTATCGAACTCTGTATTTTTTCATGGATTTATGCATTTGGGTTGTAAATCGCGATATGTTGTAGAAGATGGAAGACATCATTGCCACTATCTTATGTAAATTCAAGCAGATATTTTCACCGACATTTTTTTATGTAATGGTCCATTTAGCAAGACATTTATCCCGAGAGATATTCTTAGGTGGACTGGTACAGTTCCTTTGGATGTATCCAGTTGAAAGATATTTGGGTTGACTAAAGCGGACAGTTAGGAATAAAGCTAGAGCTTATGGTTCTATAGTAGAGGCTTATAAACACAATGAATGGTTGACATTTTACTCATTATACATCGACAGTATTGAGACACGATTTAATTGTGAAGAGCGAAATGTTAATCTTGCTGCTCCGCTTCCTCGTGAACTATCAGTATTTTTCCAAACTGTACGACCATTGGGTGCACAAAAGTGTTACGATTTCATTGATGGAGAGTTAGAAAAAAGTTCAATGATACATGTTGAATGATTGTTGGGAGATTGATGACTATCTTAGGTAGTGTACTCACATAATTGATATAAATTACTAGATCTTTACAAATTGGAAGCAGTAGAGATTTTTATTCATAATACAACATTCTTTTTTAATAATATACAATGAGCTCCTAGACAAATTTAGCACAAAAGAGTAGAGAATGTGGAGGCAAGACACGAAAAAAAAAATTTCGGTAGTTTGAACAAGAAGTATGAACTACAATTACAACATGTTGGATTTTGCAGTTTTTAAAATATTATTGGCAACTTATTAACTATATTTATTATTTTATGTTGTTAGATATTGAAATTATGTGAGTGGGATCTTGCATCAATTCCTTCCGAAATTACGTAAGTGGCATGCATGGTTCAAAATTATAGATTCCATACTTTGGACTGTATATAAAATAGAAAAACGTAAAATTGTGGTATGTTGGTCGATGGGAGTCATGAGACGGATGATATTGACTAGGAAAATGCTTTTGGCTCTGCTCCATTGCCCCGCTCTATGTTTTTCTTTTTTTTTCTTTTTTTTAATTTTATTTTTTGATTAAGAAAATATTGTTTAAAAATATTGTAAATTATTTTCTTTTTTAAAAAATATTAAAACATATTAAAAAATGATGTGAAAAAAAAATAGAAAAACTATAACTTAACACTAACGAGACAAGCTAGCGGGACACACTAGCGGTCCCCCTAGCATTGCTCTATTGACCATTATGGTGTCATTCATGATCTTATTAGACTGAAATATCTGGACAGGCCTATAACATATGTTTTCGAATGTGATTGGTGGGATCTAAGCAGTGGTTGGGTTTCAATGTATAGAGATAATCACTTCACGAGCATCAATATCATATCAAAATAGTATGAAGATGATCCATTCATATTGGCTTGTTAAGTTATGTACGTCTATTACTTGGTTGATCCAATGAAAGACGTTGACGAAAATAGTGGAGAGATAACTGGGCGAGTCATACAAAAATTTGTTCCTAAGAACATATATGAAGCAGGAATGAGTACGGATCACAAGATCAACGAATATGAAGATGACACTTCGATTGTAGAGGCAAACATGAGATCAACAGAGTACGGATCAATGGAGATCAACGGATCACAAGATCGATAGATCACGAGTACAGATTGCATTCGTCCACCTTGATCCATCCGAACTAAACTCTTATCCAGTTAAAGTGAATGGAGAGGAAGAAGAAGAAGACATATAAGATGATGACAAAGATGTTATTGAGCGAGATTCTAAAACAAGCATGAAAAATATATCCGAAGAAGAAGAATAATAAAAGTACAACATTATACAATATTATATTATTAATAATTTCTTCTAAGTAGTTTTCTTTATTTTTTTTATTCATTATCAAGGATTTCATCAAAAAAACAATGAAGAAATGTGCCTCATCTTCCAAGTCCCAAACCCATTCTAGACTCTCCATCTAAGGAATGCACTCCTGAAAAAGTAAACATGTAGAAGACAGATAGCCATTCAATACCTAATAGTAATGAAATGTCATTGATAATTAATTAATTATATTTTAATACTCAATATAATATATAACTAATATTATGCCATTGTATATGTTAGTTGATATATCGTTCTCATGACATGGTCGTGAATTTATTCGTGGTTTCTCTCTGCTGAAAAATATAAGGTAAGGAAATATCAAGATCACCATTCAGGATAAATCTTTTGGAGGAGTGGATGATGGTACAACAAGATTTTTCTTATACTGGTACACTAGTCTGAGCTTATATTCCATTTTATTTACAATCATGGCAAAATGTTCCTAATGAGGTTAAGGAACATGTTCGGAACTGTGTGCTTGTGAGTTCATTTTAGGAGTTTTTTTTTTTTACCTCAATAAGTATATCATATTACTTACGTAATTCACTCCTTAGGATATATTCGAACTCAACTTTACCCGTAGCGAGGATTTGAGAACTGTGAACGGACTGATAGTTGCATTATTCTAAAGTCACAATGAACAATGTCATGAACACTTCAAGAAGTTTGAGACGTTAGAAGAAACTACAAAGGTCCTTTCCAGAAGATGAATTTAGACGATTGGGTGAAGTGTTGTGATCTTTTTGCAATTTTTGATTATCAGGTATTCTAGATTAGTTAGTAATCACATTTATATCCATTCTAATTTACAAATAACATTATTAATTGTTTTATAGTGCTTAAGTTCAACAAATGCACATAATATATCCGTTCTCGCTGTCTACCATCAAGCCGATTCAAGATCGCTTCACTGTCTTGCTGATAAGATGGTAATCAATAACTTATAGATTTTTTTTTCTAATATACATTTATTTAAGTACTAACAATATTAAATTTCTTTATTGCTTATGTGTCTTTCTTTGAAACGTGATGATCCTGATAATTTTTCTCTCATTTATGTCTATGTTATTGCTCATACTAATGAACGTATTGAATGGATGGATCTTACTAATGTAGAAAATTATGTAAGCGGTGTTAATTTTGTTAAATAAGTTATGCAATACCTGAATAATGCATTGTTTTATTCTTATTTATTTTAATATATGACTTATTATGTGTTTTCTTTTTAATTGCGGTATGACGAAAAAACGAGTATATGAAGTCTAGATAACAGGAGTTTGAGTCTCTCTTGGAGCGACAGTGTGATCTAAAAACACATATGCAGGAGTAAGAGGAAATAATGCGTACTGCAGTCCAAGAACAAGTGCAAAGGGAAATGGCAGTCCAGACAAAGCATGTTTTATTTGCAATAGGATCGCTATGGACGAGAAAAAAAAGAAAAGATAAATTTTATCACTTTTATTTATGTTTGTGATTTTTAGTATCTATTTTTGATATGTAATAAGATATTGTAAGTTACTAAATTGATTATATAATATAATACAATTTGTATACTTTTTAATTTTATTAAATTTATCATTTCTAACCTATATGTTCGAAGGTATATATAAAACGTTCAAACATTTGTTTACTTTTGAACAAACAATCGAATGTAGATAGCAAGAAAACATTCGAACATATCATAAACATTCAAATGTAGTATCCCACTAAAAAAATTAAACATTCAAATGTTTAACAAATTAACATTCGAACAAGCCTCCAGACATACCACTTGCATTCGAATGCTTCACTGTAACATCCGAACGTAACTTTCGAATGTTGTGTAACTAACGTCGGAACGTTGGTACATTAATGCTTGAACATATATCCGGACGTTAGCATCGAACTTAACGTTTGGATGTACACATATTCAAATGTAAACATAGTGGCATTCAAACCTTGACTAAACAAATGTTAAATATAGTCATTCGAGTGTTTTTTACATTCAAACATTATTTTTGACATTCAAATGTCACTTTCTGCGACACATTTGGACTGTTATAAGAAGTTTGAACTTTCGAACGTTACATCAAATAGAAGACCTCTAACCATCACTAAAAGAATTTTTTGTAACAGTTTAACAGTAAACAGATACCAATACTTATATATAACGCATTTTAAGTGATGATTATCTTGACAATTTCTAACTGTCACGAAAAGACTTTCATGACTATTTAATCATTTTTTGAGATGATTTTGTCTAGTATTAAAGGTCAAATGTGTTGTAGTGACTAGTAGTGCCTTTCATTTCCACATTCACATAGCTTGGCTTTAATTAGTTTCCACATACACTGATTGTTACTGAAAGAGTAAGACCTTTAACCAACCCTACCCGCACAATGATTCAATTACGCTAGGCAACGCCTGATATTGAAATGACGAAACAATTGACCCGTGAATGATGGGCATTAATTCCCTCAAATCGTGGTACTGATAATCAGATCAATATGCAATTTCATGCAATTAAATTTTTTCAAACTTTTTAAATGTCATTTCAGCTCAATTTTTAAATAAAACATAATAAATAAGTCAATTTTTTCAAATATTAAAATAAAAATTATATTAAAAATGATCACAACTTTCATAATATCATGATCCTATTGGTTGCTTGATTCACATTTACAAATTCACTTTGTATTTTGAAATACTAAATTAGAGTGGACCCTTTCAAAACAATATGTAATCGAACGATGTTGGTACATATTATATATATATATATATATATTATATCTTTCTTTTTTTTTAGTTTATTGTTGTATTTAGACTTTGGACCACTGAATTAAGAAACATTATGACTCCAAATACTACTCCTTGAGAAACTTTAAAAATAAATGGGTTACCAGAGTTGAGAGTACGCATGCGTGTTCATTGGTTGAACTAATTTAAGTTAGGATGTGTATTTTACATATTGACACGGAGTCTTGGACTAGACATTAGACCCATTACTTATGCAGTGACTTAGGCTTATTTTGTTTTTTGAATTGAGTTGAATTAATATAAAAATTAAAAGTTGAATAATATATTATTAAAATATATTTTCTAAATATTATTTTTATTTTAATATTTGACAAGGTTGAATTGTTTATTTTATTTTGTATGAGAATTTCACAAAATTGTAATTATTAAATAAGATTGAATGAGTTGAGTTGAAATGTACTAAAAAAACAAACCAAACATTAATTTCCAAGTGGTACATGTACTTATACTTTTTACTTACACTTTTATTTACAAGACTCATTTAGTTAGTTTTTTTTTTTAATTCAAATTTTGAATTTCAATTTTCAAGATTTTCAACATATCAATGATTGACATGTAGAAAAGTAAGTTTTTTATAAGTTTTTTTTAAGTACATTTATCATTTTCCTTTGTTAAATTTGGATTGGAGGTGTCATTTTCCACAATGACTTCATTCACTTAAGGTGCCTTCACTTTTTAGTACTAGCTAGAATTTAAAATCTGGAGCACTATTGACTTAGACTAAGGCAAGCTAATGAACTTACAAGATCTAACTAATGAAAGAGTGGATAAGAGAGAAAAGTAGATCGATAACTACAAATAATGGTTCTTGTGAATACTATTTAGTTGCAAATAATGACAATTTGCCACTAAATTCATGTCGTCAAAAAATTATCGTCGCAAATAATTATATTAGACCATTTTATTTTTTAAGAGTGATAGTCTATGAAAATTAAGGCATTTATTTTCACAAAATTAAGATCCTCTAAAAAAGTTTGCAAGTAAAACATTTTTATGATGACATATGCATTCACAAATTATGAAATTGGTCGGTGACAATAAGTTTACAATTCCTACGAGCACTATTTGGTAGCAATTAATTACATTTTGCTATCAAATTTACATCATCAGAAACTTCCCATCACAAATGAGTATATTGGATCATTTTTCATTTCTCAGGAATAAAAACTTAAGTTTTTTTCCCACAAAATGTATATCATCAAAAAACATTTGCACATAATATAAATTTCCAGTGACATATGCTTTCATTAGTGACGAAATTGGTTGGTGATAAAAAATTTACAATTCCCGTGAATATTATTTGTTAGCAAATAATTACAATTTGCCACCAATTCCATGTCATTAGAGGATTCTCGTCATAAATAACTATATTTGGCCATTTTTCATTTGTTGAGAGTTATAATCTGTGAAAATTAAAGACTTTTTTCACAAAATTAAGATCATCAGAAAAGTTTCACAATTCTCGCAAATACTATTTGGTAGTAAATAATTAAGTTTTGCTATCAAATTCGTGTTGCTAGAAAATTCTCTCCACAAATAATTATATTGGATCATTTTATTTGTCACCAGTTATAATCTGTGAAAAATTAAAGACTTTTTTCTCACAAAGTTAAGATCATCAGAAAAGTTTGTAGATTTTTAATCTTAACCATCTGATCAATCTAAAAATCTCAAGCTAAAGGGTCTAAGCTAAAACCTAGCTTTCGTTTTTCACCCCACTTTTCTTTGAAAAATACTAGAATGCATGAATTGGATGAGACAAGAAAAGCACGAAACCCATGTCAGCAGTATGAAATCTCCATTTTACCCTTGGCTAAATATTGCAATGCTAAAAAATCGATTTAAAGGAATCTGGGTAACACGAAATGGGCATATTCCTTCTTCCTCCTCTTTTGAGTTGGCATGAAGCCTTTCTATTGATTCACTTTCCACCTTTGATTCAACTACTGCCATACTTTCTTATAAGATGCTTAACCCTCATCTCGTTTAGACTCTAGAGGCATAATTTGATTCACTTTCTTATTGATTGTCCACACAATCTGTTATTTTTGCATCCCAAAGGTTACAATTTCAAACACCAAAGAACCAAGATTCAATACTTCATTTTCTCAAAGAGAATGGGTTCACCAACATATAGCAATAGATACACTGCAGCTTCGGCATGAGGAAAGCAAGGGAGAGAGGGAAGAACCAGACCTTCACATTCGAAGGGGGAAAGAGAGATTGGCGAGGGAGGAGAGAGAAGGGAGAAATAAAGATTGAAATTTGGGAGAGAGAGATTGTATAACAGCATTTCATTTCCTTTAGGCAGAAGTTATTAAGGAAGATGAAATATAGAGATTGATGGAATGAATTATCTTATTGAAAGGTTTTCTTCACTTGTGAATTTGATTTGAATTTTTATTGTTTTATTTTATTTTTTCTATACTTATTCACCTACCACATACATGGGGCTTCCTTATAGCAGCTCTCAGTTTCTTTTCCCTCTCTCCTTCTTCCCCCTTGTAGCCGATGGAACTCCTCCCATCTTTTATCTCTTCTCCCAGTCGTTGGCCACCAGTGCAATGCCGCGCCACTACCAACTCACCGACGACCACCCCTTGCCTAACCCAACTTGGTTACATCACCTTGCAACCTTGCAAGGAAATGTAGGGTGAGGGAGGTATTTATAAGAGCTTATAAGGAAATGAACGTTAGCATTGGTCCATGGTGATAGGGTGAAGTGAGTGATGGTGTGTAAGACGCTTGAATTCTACCTTGGTTACATCACTTTGTGTAGGTAAATAGTTACTTAAATCAAATGATTTTCTTCACTTTCAGGTGCTTCCATGCAAGGAGAGGGTGCAGATGTTGTCAAGGTGCATCATTAGAAGGGAAACATAAATGAAAATGGTTTATGACATCAAGCTCACTACAACATCTAAGGGTTTTTTCTACAATTTTTTTCCCACGACTACCCATCGCGGTAGAATAACTCTGTTGACACAGAATGTATCCGCCGCAACAAATAAACGCATTTACCACAGCTTTACGTGCAACTACTGCATTTCTATGGTTAATTAGCTCTATTGCGGCAAGTTAATATCATGCAAAAAAGTGTTTACCTTGGAAACAACAATTGCCCCATCGTTTTGTTAATAAAGTTACGAAATAAAAGTTCTTACTCTCGCGCAAACATTCCAGTACCCTTTTGCCCAAATGCTTTTGGTTTTCCTGTTGGGAGAAAGTCTCAAAATCCTTGGCTCTAATCCACGAAAAGGTGCTTGGAAGTAATCTCTATCTGTTGACTACAAGCAGCGCTGGCACGATTTCAACCAATTCGAGCCCCATTCAACTACAAGGCCAGTTGATATATGTTTTTCCCTCAAAATTAGTTGTTTTCCATCTGTTTTCTCCCCCAATTTGGGTGCCGGTCATTGTTGTAATTTTGTTGAATTATTTGTGTTTCTCTCCCTCTTGCACTCTCCCCTTGGTAAATCTATTGCAACCTTTTCCATGTGTGTATAGTCGTTGTTGGTTAGCTTTGGTGTTTCCCAAGTATTAGACCATGCTTTGTTGGTGAACCCATGTACATACTTCTATTTCTTGCATAAACTGCTACAATACATTGAGACCCCTTTTGAATTTTGTTTAACCATGAATAATATTATGGGTTTTTGCAATCTTGAACTTGCAAATATAATTAGGATTTCTCATTGGGTTGTACTGTAAATGTTTCTTACAGGGCTTTGATGATTATATCCTAAATTAATAGCATAGATTATAGTTTACAGACTAGCTGTGTAGAAAAGTTTTGGCTATTTGGTATGCTCTGTTTATGTATCTTGCGCTTGAAAGTTGATAAAAGATCACTAATTTTTAGGGGATGATGCCTTATCAAGGTTATGCTCAAATTGTCCATTTGCAGCAATATTTATTTTGTGGCCTTTGCATTGATGTCCCTAGGAAGCTTAATGTATTATCATAAGGGGGTTTTATAACCTAAGCATTGTTAATTCTTAGTAGGAATCCAGCTTATCTAAATATAATTCTAAGTATGAAGCTAAAATTACTAATCCAAAAAAAGTATAAGGTTAAAGATGGCGCTTTAAACAAATTTGAATATTAGGAAAATAGTTAATAAAGGAAAAAGGTTGTGGTATTTATGGTTCCCCCCATTCCTAAGGAACTATTCCAGTCTTGATCAAAAGACTTGTGACATGGTAAGTCTTACTAATTATCATTTCATTAAAAAACTTAGCGACACCTATTCGTTGTATGAATATACGTCGTTCTTATATGATGTATTATGATTTGCAAGTGTTATATTCTTGATGGTTGTTATTATTGATCTATTTATGAAATTGGTGTACCCAAATATAACATGATTGACTACCATTTTTAAACCTTTTATTTCTATATATATGATTAGTCACTTAAGCATAGTACCTGTTGGGTTCAAGGCTAAAATTTTGAACAGTTTTGATCATTTCTTGACTCACCCTCTTATCCTCTCTTCATGGCTAATTTATGCAGGTCATGAGTCATTCTTAGAAGACTTTTCCAGTTGGTTGAAGGTGGGGTATTGGTTGCCAAGTGATGATGAAGTAGCAGCTCAAAGAGAAAAGGTGAATTCAAGGGTGTTGCCGACTAGTGGTTTTTTGATGCCATTGGTTTCATATTATTTTTGCAGGAGAAAAGTTTCTGGTCAATTTCCCATAATGAATCTAAGAGTCTTTTGTGAATTGGATGGTGATGGAGGTAGCATTAGAGTGTGCGTCATTTGAGAGTAGAAAAGCAACCCAAATTGCAAGGCATTTGGTTTTCATCCAACTAGTATTTAGGTGTAGTTGGTTTTTGGGTTCTTGGTTTGGTTCTTGGAACCAATTTCGTCCACCACCAAGTATGCATTAAAATTGATATTTTGAGGTTCTAAAAGACAATAATGACCTTGAAAAGAAGGTTTGGAAAGCTTGTGCTAGAGGTTGTTTAGTCCAATCCACACAAGAGTACACATATGTGCCGATTAGTATGGGTTTAGGGTTTTGACATGTCATTACCCTTAATGAAATGTGTGGAAATCTATCTAGGATTCTAATATGATCTAAGAATGATTCAACTGAATAATAAAACAAGTAATTTCATATTAGAATGGTTAAAAAGATTGAAAATGAAATTAAGCTCAAAACATGGTTAAATGTCTCTAACCATGAGTAAGTTGGTTAGTGTCCATAACTCAAGTTAGAAGCTTAATTAATGGATAAATGGGAGTCCTAGGGGGCATGTGGTAATACTTGGACTTGAGGAAAACTAATGGTATGCTATATGTGGATTTCAAATAGAAGTGTGAAAATGAAAGACAAGGCTTTGAACCTTGTTAGACTTAAAGGCCATGAGTGAAAATTACATGGTTTATGGGCTTTGGGTGTGGGTTGATAAGAGGCTTTGGTTCCAGATTTTAAGAGGTCATAAAAGGCTTTAAGATCCACATTAATGGGGCTTGAAAGGCTTGCTTTAACATAAATGGACTAACGGTCAACGCTAATACCAAGTTAGGCCCCAAAGGCCTTAAGCTTTCCCCACACTTGGAACAAATATTTTAAAGGTTATCCCACAAAGACTTAAACTCTTATAAGGCTTGGTTCAAGTCTTCTATGTCTTAGCCCATAATATTCTAAGGGTTTAAGGGCCTTAAGTGTACTACTAATGGGCTTGCTTACTAAACCATTCATACTTAACCCTCTAAGCTTAACCACTAACGACGGTAAGTGCCATAGTTTAATGGGTAAAACAACATCTAACTAAATCCCTCAAGGAAAAAAATGATAATAAATAATAAATAATAAATATTAAGCTAAATAAATATGAAGCCAAAGAATATAATAGTGTTATAAGCTCATTCTAGGAGAGATTAAGGGTTAATCCTAATAGGTAACTAAGTGAAGTATTACATTTCAACTGATATACTTTGCGCTCTTATCCTTTAACCTCAAAAATCAACAGGTTGATTTATATAGATCTCTTCGTCTAGTTCTCTATTGAGAATACAATTTTCACAACCATTTGGAAAAGTCTCAGCTCTCAATATGCAATTATAGCTAGAATAGATGAGTGGAACAAATCTCACAATAGGAGAGAATGTTTCTTTATAATCTATACCCTTTCTTTATGTATATCCTTTCACCACAAAATGGGCCTTACATCTACCAAATGCTTAATTTTTAAAAAAACTCATTTGTTCCAATAGACTTGATCCTAAGTGGAAGATCAACTAACTCTTGAAATTGATTTTTTGTTGTAGAATTCATCTCATCTCTCATAGCAGCCAACCATTTATTTGAATCGGATTAATTTAGTGCTTCCTCATAAGAAGCAATCTCATCAAGGTTGCAAGAAACAAACTTGAAATATTTCCCTTCATTTTAATAATGATAACAAGGTAAGTTAGTTTGCATCATCATTGATAGAACTATTTTCAATAAGGTACGATTCTTCCTTTTCGTTACCCCATTTTCTTATAATGTGGTAGAAATTGGAAATTGTCAGCATATCCCATTTTCCTCATGGAGTCTCTAAATTTTTCAAACAAGTATTCAAACCTCTAATTAGCTCATTGAGATTTTAAATTCATTTCTTTTTTATTCTTAACCTCAACTATTGAGCACTGAAGCAGTCTAATACTTCAAAGCGTTGGGATTTCAGATAAACATAACTAAAATGTGACTAGTCACATATAAAAAATGAGAAAATAAGAGGCAACATAACATGACTTCACATTCAAAGGTCCAAGAGTATTATAACAGACTAGCTCTAATGGATAAGTTACCTTAAGAGCCTTTCCAAAAAGCTACCTATAGACTTTACCAGCTAAACAAGACTTAGTGAGAGAACCTAATGTCTTTTCTAGCTAGTCTAGCCATTCTATATGTTCATATGGGGCTTAGTCTAGTATGATATTTTAATGTATTAGAAACATCATCATCATTTGAAGTTAGAAAAGAAAGTGGGAAGTTATCTAAAACCAACTTAGTGGAACCAATTAAAAGAAAACCATGTCCATAAAAAGTCCTATCCATAAAACCTCTAGGTGAGATCCTTTAAAATGATAAATAAAATCAAGTTTCAACATAGAAATAACTAACAATAGATATACATTAAACACCAAGTGCATAAAGTACATCATGCAAAAGTAACAAGCACTTGATGCATCATGAGTTGGTAGGTGGCAGAGGCCAACTATAAGCACTTTCTCTTGAGTTCTGTTATCCAATATAATGTACTGTTTTCCAGTTGATACTCTTCTATGATCTATTTACCCAACTCAATTTCTATCTACATGTTTGATTGCTCATATCTACAATCCTTTTCAGAAATTGAGTGAGTAAAGAAAATATATGAACAAATATAAGTAAAGAGAGAATTGTGTTTAACATATACCTTCTTTACCTCTATGCAGTGATGAGAAAGCGTCCCACTTTTTCATAGTAATAACACTCTAGTTTGGACTTGTCCTTGCTAGCGTGTTTGACTTCGTGGTGCTTTGCCAATTTCTCATCTCGTGATCCCATGCTGCTTGCATTTAGGTCTAAATGCCTTGCACTTTCCAGTTTGGACAATAAAAAGAGTATTACAATTCACATCTATGTGCTCAACCTTAAGCTTCAAATGGTAAGATATATTAGCAAAATTCTTAATATTCTTACACCTTCTCAAAATAAATTGCCTCATGTTGACTCAGGCAAAGATCATATCAGAGCAGTAACATTCTTTTCATCAATAAGACTATCGCCAACAGCCTTTTGATCACAAATCAATGGCATTCATATAAGTACATACATAAACCTTTCATTCAAAGAGTTTCTTGATGGGGTGGTTAATTAACTTCCCTAAAAGTTAATCAATTGCCAGTGAAGATGAGTTAATTAACAGCTTGTAACTCCTCGTCTATATTGACACTATATGGATTGTGAGAGACATTACTAAGTGCAGTACCATTGGTATAGGCAAAATTTGGTTAAAATCACATATTTTGCCTTTTACCTATTTCATTCCAGAGAGATTTTCGCATTGGATTATCTATCTATTAGTCAAGATAATATTGATTTAATAATAATAATTTTTTCTAATTTTTTTTTCATATTTTGCAATTATACAGACTATATGTTAATTAATAATTAGATTATTATTTATTTGCCAACTATATTTTTTTGTCAACCTAATAATATTTTGAATGAGAGATAAATAACTCATAAAATACTCAATAGAGGAGGAATAGTGACCCTCCAAATATGTAGATTTACTATAGCTTGTAAGGGAAAAAAAATACATTTGCCTCTTCCATTAGACAAGTTAGTGGGGATGTTTGTTAATTCTTGGTTTGTATTTACTTTTGCCTATACGACCAATGCTATTGCTCTTATAAGAAGCACATTAAACTATATGAATATGAAATAATAATATTATATATAAGATTAAGAGAGATGCTATTCTTACATATGGGAGCTCTCGATCAGGCTCCCAACAATTTTTTTCTTTTACATAATAATTAAAAAATATATTTTTTAACAATACTGTGAGTTTTTTCTTTTTTAGAAAAATATTTAAAAGTGTTAAAAAATACATTAAAAAAAGCAAAAAAAAAAAAAACATTGTTGGGACCAAAGGTTTAAATACTATTCCATATTGATTGTAATGACCAGAATTTTTCGTACCAAAACAGTAACCGACATGGTAAAGATAGGTATTTCGTATAAGTTAGATTTTGGCTATTTCGATGTCTTTCGGTAGATTTTCGATGTATTGGCTGAAATTAAGATTACTATCCAGAATGTTGAAAGTAGACCCTAGCCATGAAATTTTTATAATTACAATGAAGCTCATGGCGTTTTTGACAATTTGCAACATCACTCTCATAGAGAATTGAAAATTAAGACCCATCTCATATTTTCGTGTCACTTCAAGTTTCCCTTATTTTGCCAAACCCATTTCGCGTTTTCTACAAAGCCAACCCCCTAATGCCACAACCAATAGCGCAATATGCCGACACCACTTCTAGTCCTCCACACCATTGCAGACAAGCTTGCAATCAGTTTGATTCTCCATTCAAGCCGTAGCTCCTACTCTATTTCTCAAATCAAATCATTGACCTTTAACATTGCATGTCAACTCATTAAGATAAAAGCTGGGTGAATTAGTGATCACCCGTAGAGATTCTTTTCTATTAGTGCAAACGAGTGTACATAAGTGATCACTAATTGAGATAAAGGTCTACATAATCATGTTTATTTGAAAAGATTATATGCCAAGCTTATATATAATTTGAGAAACACACATATGCATCTTTTGTTAAGTTTAATTATCAACTGTTCATTTATTTGGTGCCATATCCATGCAATTGTTCATCTATTTTCATAATATATCAAAACACATGTGCATGCAACATAAAAACCTATATATATATATATGTTAGCTACTTATATTTGATTGAATAATGTTACTGCATAAGTTTGGAAAAGTACTGCATGAATTCTTGATCAAAGGTACAAGTATTTGAATTAAAGCTACAACATAATCTTGGAAAAGTATTGCTCAAATTCAAGCATGGAAATCATGATGAGAAAAACTTCAAATAAGATAGATGTTAACAAGATATTTACAACCTCTAGTGATATTGTGACATGTATGCTTTTTTATAAAAGACAAATAGAACTGATTGTAGGTAAGTTCTCTCACATATACCTTCTACATCACTTCCTCCCTTTCTCTCCGCTTCCTTTCCTCAAGCGACTGTTACCATATAGAAATTCTTCTATCTCCTAGGGACCACTTTTATGCAAAAAATTCTTCAAGGGGTTTGAAGAAAGTAAAAAACTTAAAATAGGTCAGCCCTTTTTTTCTCCTTTGCACTGACCAATAGCATTTTAACACGTATAGAACGTAAGTGTGTTATGATGTGTGTGAGTTGAGTTAATTTTTTCTTTATCTCTTCATCCATCACATCCCTTCTTCCTTTTCTCTATCTCTTCTTCCCTTTTCTTTTTGTCTTTTCTCTCTTCTCTTGTTCTTTCCTCTCCACAACCCAGTTCTCATTTTCTCTTTCACCCATTTTCTTTTTTTCTTTTTTTCTCTCCTTTGTTTTTTCTTTCTCACTTCGTCCATTTTGTTGAGAAGTTTTGTGAGTGATTTGGAATGAACTCATTTATCTTCCTTAACTTGATATGTAGCCTTTAGCAAGTACATTTAGGCTCCGTTTAGATGCCAAATCCAACTAAGTTGATCTCACTTTAGACTAGACTTGGCATCCAAATGCCCCCATATGAATGTACTTCAATAGAGTTAAAGTGAACTCAATGGACCCCACCTTTTCTGCTGCATTGCAGCATTAAGCCAAATTGGTGTGACATAAATATAATTATTACTATTTTTTTACATTTATGACAGATTTGATTTCTTTATCCTCTCTCTCTCTCTCTCCCCCTCCCTCCCGCCTAGGCAGCTTTTATTGTAGGTATTTTTTTTTATTTTTTTTTTGCAGCTGCCCCAGTGTGATTGACAATTGTACCATCACTATCAGTGGGTCCCACAAATTTGTTACTTCCCATAAATATTTTTAAACTCATCTTAATATTGAAACACATTTTAAACTAATCTAGATGGCCCCACAAAACTCTCTTAACTATCTTAACTCACTACTATTAATAAAAAATTTAGATTAACTCAATTCAATTGGACATCCAAACTCAATCTTATTTATTCTGCATATTAAGTTAGATTGTGGTTCTTATTTTGAGTTGGATTGTACTTTTCTGCTTTGGGTTGCGCTGGGTTGGTTTTTTTGCAACTGAGTTCATATTTTGGATTCCAACTAGGTTAATTTTTTAAATTGTGAATGATAGATCTTTCAAAAAGTTGTAGATTTTTTATTGTAAATTTTCTATTATTGATTTTTTTTTATCATTGTTGTTAAATTTTAGAGATGTAATATTACATTGTGAATGATAGAGAGAGAGAGAGTAGGCCAACGAGAGTGGGAGGAGGGGGAGGAAATAAAGAGAGGGACAAGATCATATTGGAGTCTAGAATATATCTCTTTTAGAAAAATATATATATATATTCTCTACATGCGAGTGTATTGTTTAATTTGTTACAATTTCATGTGTCAATTTTTTATTTGCAGGAGTAAAACACGTGTGTGACGAGAGTTTCAAGACAAATAAAAAAAGTGAAGTTAAAAAATAAAAAATAAAGCAATCTAGGTAACATAGCCAAACTTCACAAAATTATTAGGTGAAATCAAAGCTTGAAATACTGCTCAGACAGATTAGGAAGTTGGATGAGTAAAAAGCAATAATAGAAAATTGCCCTGTGATCAAAGGCATCTTCGATAAACTGTTCAACAAGAACATCAAAACAATGAGAAAAACTAGAATCATCAACACCATAATTATGTACATGCGAAAGATAAAAAAGAAATGGTGCGCAAATCAATGATTTTGCTTTGTATGAGCATGAGAGAGAGAGAGAGAGATAAGGATGAAAATAGTAGTTGTTTTGTGGAGAGAGAGGGACACATATCGTTGAGAGGAGAAAGAAAGGAAGGGAGGAAAAGAGAGTAACAAAAGAGGCAAATGTAAGAAATAAGCTGCAATCAGTCTTACTTTTTCACTATAAAAATTCATACGTGGCATAATATCATTCGATGGTATAAATCTATTCTTATCACCTATGGGGGAGTTCGTTCCATTCCAGTTGGTCTTGGAGGGTGTTGATGGACCGAACCGAACACTATATGGGACTAGACTAGCATTCGGTCTGAATCATGTTAAAGTAATCTAGTACTTGGTAGTATCAGTATTACTAATATATCAAATGCTAGTGATAAATTAATAATACTCTATTACTCTTATAACTTATTAAATAATACTTAATAGTATTATTAATATATTAAATGCTAGTCTATACTTTATACTGTAACTTTTATAATATATTAAATTATTAATGTATACTAATTACTAGTACTAATGCTAAAACTATAATATATATTATATAATTACTTTTAATTATATACAACTATATTATATAAATAATATATATATAATTAAAAAAATATTATAGTATATATTCAATCTAGTCCAGTTTGGTCCAGGCTTAAACACGCCTGGATTGGAACTAGACTAGACCTATTCGATCATGGTTCTTTTGGACCAAGACTAGCCCTCCAAAATGATTGGTCTGGTCGGTCTTTCAAATCCAGACTGGTCAATGCTCTTCCTTATTAAATATCACTCATCCAATCTCATGCATTTCTCAAATGTGATTTCACGTTGGCAAATGATGTAGGTGTAAATTGTCATATTATGCCATCATGGGCTATATAAAAGTCAAGGAAATAGTTTTAAGTTGATAATAATTGAGCTTACGATTGATATTATTGTTAGTTTATAATATAATTATATATATATTAATTATTCTAAAATGTCATATCGAAATATTATCGAAATGAGATTGTGTGAGGATATGTAATTTTAACTCTTTTATAATTTAATATTTAAATATTATATATGTATTGTTTATTAATATAAATATTGGATGTTATAATATGATTGATATTAATATTATTTTATTTAAAGATTTTTGGAATGGGCTTTTGATTGTATATTTATATGTGTTAAGCCTTTTAGTAGCCCGTTTAGTGAGCCCAGCCGTGTGGAGTACCCAGCCCCTTTTACATTATCAAATATTGGCCCCTTAAAATTGTAGCAAACGGCATCGTTTAAGTTAATGCTTATTGTTTTTCAGCCCTTCCAGTTCCTTTTCATTCGACACAGGCTGCTGCTGCTGCTGCTTCTGCTCCATTTCGTCTTCTACTTCGTTCGTCCCCTGTTCGGTACTGTTAACCCGTGAATCAAGCTTCAATCTTTGCAGCTTTCATCTGTTCTTTTCACACACGCGTTGCATCATTGGAGCCCTAGCTTCCTGCATATCATTTCCCCTCTATTTCCATCCAAGATCGATCCTTCACGTGCGCGAAACCGCCCCAAAACCTTGACTGTCCAGCTTTGTTTTGCCTCTGTTTTTACCCGAAAAGCTGAGCATTTCTCTTCTTTGTCAGCTTGTTTGTCTTGGTTTGGTTGTTGTGTTTGTCACGTGAGTTTTTCCCGCTCAATTTCTGCTATCTACAGGTCGGTTTCATGCCTATAAAATTCCCATCGACCATGCGAAAAATCCATATCGAGAATCACTCTCAATGCCGTGTTCTAGCCTTCATTTGAGTTAATTTAGAGTTCTCTTTTTTCCTCAACTGAGACTTGAGTTTTTCTCCTCTTCAAACCCTAGTAATCCGAATATTTCAAGTGGGTTTTTAATAGTGTTTTAATCACCGTTTCTTTTGCCGTATTTAACCGCTTGGGATATTTTCGGCAAGCTTTTACTCATTTAAATTGCTTAATTCATTTAAGTGTTGTTTTTAATTTATTTATGTGGGTTATTTATTTACGTTTAAGTGTTTTAAATATTTGTTCATGATATTTGTTGTTAAATGTGCTGTTTTATATGTGCAAATTTATTTACGTTAAATTTTAATTATTATAATCATATTCGGTAATTATATTTATTTATTTTGTTGTTTTATTTTCGGTGGTGCGTTGGGCACTATGTCACAGCAAGTTCGTTGGTGGAGGCACAGTATTGTTTTTTGGCATTTTCACTAGCTTTTGGAATTTCTATCGAGCATATAGTAAGTATATTCTAAATAACCTTTTAAGATTTAAATATGTTTTTGCATTAACAACTCTTTGTGTGATTGGTTGATGTTGGGATTTGTTAGTTATTAGATATTTGTGTATTATCGTATGCATTGCATAGTGCACATATGTTCATGTTTGTAAAGGAAAATTGGGTTTTCACATAATTGCATATATGTTCATGTGTATATTTGAAAACTGGGTTTTCATGTGAGAAATGGTTTTGGATATGTTTGAATGAATGGATCAAACGGTTTTGAAAGAGAGCTATTGTAGGGATGGTGGTATGTAGAGATGGTGGTAGAGTCCCACCTGTGATTCCTGCCTACGGTGCGCGTGGTAGGGATGATGGTAGAGTTCCGCCTGTGATTCCCGCCTATAGTGCATGTGGTAGGGATGATGGTAAGTAAGGATGGTGGTAGAGTCCCGTTTGTGATTTCCGACTACAGTGCTTTAATATATTGAAAGAGAAGTAAAAAGAACTGTAGGGATGGTGGTAAGCAGGGATGGTGATATAGTCCCGCCTGTAATTCTCGCCTACAGTGCATGCGGTAGGAATGGTGGTAAGTAGGGACGGTGGTAGAGTCTCGCCTGTGATTCCCGCCTATGGTGCACGCTGTAGGGATGGTGGTAAGTAGGGACGGTGGTAGAGTCCAGCATGCGATTCCCGCCTACAGTATTAATTGAATTTGTGAGCCATTTTTTGGGAAAATTGCAGATTTTGATAGATGGATTTATGTGTATCATTTTCTGAAAAAATGGTGGTTGTTTTCAATGATTTTATTTTGGGCCAAAATGAGATTTTGGCGTGCATGAAAAACTATACCTTCTTGGGAAAAGATAATTTTTGAGTTACATACATATGGCATCATGTATCATGTTCATGTATTTTGTTGTTGCATGAATGCATTTTGATCTTGTAGTTTGTTCGATTATTACTCACTTGCGATATAGTTTTGGTATCGTAGATTTTGATGTAGATGACGAAGAAGTTGAGTTTGAGGAGGTGGCTCTGTTGTTAGAGTGATTTGATGTAGTTTGTTATCTTGGAAAATGTTTTCCCGCTTTTGAATTATCATGTTATCCTCTGCTTCTTTTATTTTATACATGTTACATGTACACACACTTAGCACTTGTCGTTGGGGGGTGTGGCCCGTGTTGTCATTATCCCGACGTCTCAATTCCTATATTTTTGTAAATGGGAGTTTGGGGTGTTACAAGTTGCGTTTATTTATTTATTATTCTAAAATGATAATTTATTTATTATCTCAATTAAAATAATCTCCATCTACAGATGTAGACTATTCTAATGGGAAAACTGTGTCGCAAAAATAACCTTCATTTTGAAGTGATTATTGTTATTATTATTATTATTTTTTCAAAATGACAGTAGTTTGCATCTCGTGAATAAGTAGCGTCGCCTGAAGAAAGACTCACGAGAGACATGACCACCGGACATCTTTCGCTCCACTCTCTCCCTCCATTATCTCCAAGAGCATTTCTCAAGGCTCCACTCCCAGCGAACAATAGCACCTCCGGCTCACGGAGAAGAATCATCACCCCGTTGTGCATAGTCTGCTCGAATAGAGGCCAAAGCCAAAGCCATAGCCGAAGCCGAAGCCCAGACGACTACCATGCTACTCTCAAATCTCTCAACTCCAAAGGCCGCACCCCAAGGAAAGCTCTCGGCCAGGTCCTCCCCTATATTCATCTACTCCATTTTTTCCGACTAAATTTAAAAGAACTTCCCAAAATCTATCGGCTTTGTTTGGTTCCCAAGGTAATGCTAACATAAATGACAATTCCAAATGCTGCCTTTGTAGATGTAACGGAAAGATAAGAAAATTCAAGATACTTTAATTTCTTAGTGATTTCGCCTACAATAATGCTTGTCAGAGAACGAAGTTATTTGGTGTTAACTCTTTATTCGAGAAAATTTCCTAATTAATGAGTGTTTGTGACTGCAGCATTATATGTTGAATAATGAGATCAATGAGCAGCTTGCGAGTGTGGCCAATGTTGAAGAAGGCGATGTGGTGCTAGAAATTGGGCCCGGGACGGGCTCTTTGACTAACGTTCTCCTTAATTCCGGTGCCATTGTTCTTGCCATTGAAAAGGTTTGTTCATTAGAGCCCAATGCTTGCTCTTTAGCTCCACTCATCTACTCCATAAGAAGGAACGTTGCAAAATTTTGAGCGTACAAGCATGTGCCTGGTTGCACATGCTTTCCTTGGCTTGTATGTTATGCAATTAGCACTATCTTAAGCCTAATATGTAAGCAAGCAAGCATTACAGAAATATGTCTTGCAAGTAACTAAAGAAAAATCTATTTATTTGGATAGATATCCTTCCCTTTGACTCAAGATTGACCTTTTGGTCTGATATGGCACACTTGTTAGTGAAAAGGTTAAAATATAATGCTATTCAAATTGGTGTGACTTTTGATAAGAGTATTGTTTGTGAAAAAAAATGTGAGGGTGATGTAATGAGAAATTCTTTTTCTTCTATATTGATTCCATAGATTTACTTTGTACATTTTTCATGATCTTTAGGATCCCCACATGGCTGCTATTGTGAGTGAAAGATTTGCAAGCACAGACAGGTTGAAGGTAAAGTATAAATTTTGGTGATGGCTAAAGCGTGCTATAAATAGTATTGATTTATTCTCACTGGTTTCTCCTGGCAGAGATGCACGTGTCTTTTTTCTCTAGCGCATTACAATAATTTGACTCAATTAACTCAAATGATAACAATTTTAATGCATCTTACAATTTGCACTATGGGAAGTGCTTTTTGACTGTAATGGCTAAACAGAATTGGAGAAAGCACGAGATCAATTTTCTTTCACCTCTTTCGTTCTACAGCAAGTCTCTCCCAAAATTCTTTTTGAAGAATAATTTTTTTGCAAGTTAGAAGTTATAAATTGAAGTTTGGTATTGGTTTCCCATGCACCATGTACTTAATTGTTACCTTATGCATATGCGGCTTTGGAAAAACCAGAGAATGTTGTCTATACAATCAATGTAGCTAAAAGCTTTTTTGTTGACATAACTTAAGCAGAGTCAGGTAGGAATTAACCATTTATAATATAAAATGAATGACTCTAGATGGCTACACGAAGAATTAATCATTTACAACCTTCAGTGTCTAGTAGAAAGGTTTATTATGTTTCCCTCATGATTGAACTGTTGGTATTTTTCACTTAGATTTCCATGTGTATATATATTGCCCAATTTCATGTTAACCGTCAGCATTCTATGTGGATAGTTAATGGGGTTATGCATATTTTTGTGTGAGATCCTATGTTTTCTTATTGTCAATTATATGTTATCGATGATGTTGACTGCTTTAATTACTGTGTAGGTTATAAAGAAAGACTTTGTGAAATGTCACATTCACTCCCATATGTTGTCTTTTTTGGGAAGTACAAAGTCATTGAATCATTCAAAATCAAGATTTGCAAAAGTGAGAATCCTACTTTTTTGTACAGTAGTTACATCATAATTATGCAATGCACATAATTAACTATATATTAAATGAAAAATAATACTTGTAACTAATTTAGCATGACCTTGAGCCATTATGGAAAAGATAGAACTTTTAAAAGTGTCAATGTCAGTTCCTTGATATCTATAATTTGGTTGGCCACATTGATCTTCTCTCATCTTGCTTTCCTTTATTTCTATATAAGTGATGGAGACCGCACAAACTATGCCGAATTGGAGAGGGACCAAGAATTCTTTATTTAGTGTGCCAAAATAACTTAACTATCAAGAGTCATATCTAACTTATAGGCTCATTAACTTAAAATGCAATGACCTATATACATTCATTACTTACAAAAATAAAAAGGTGTGAGTTGAGAAACCAAAAAGATGTGCTTTGAAAATTTAAACACTAGCATGTTTAAATGAAAATTATTTATTTAATTAGATATATTATTTTACTTTTGAAAACTTTGACTTAGTTAAATATATCAGCTAAAATTTATTTAATAACATAATGAGGGAGTAGATGATAATAGGCATGCTCTCAAAATTACATATTGCTGTAGTTTTAATTTTATATTTGATAACATGATAGAGTATTAGGGGATTGGATGATGTGGCTGAACTGGAGTAAAGCTTCATGCTTCCAAAATTATATTTTGTGTGATTTCAACATGATCATGAATTTAGGAGTGGAAGATGTGCTGGATAGGAGAAAAGCTCCTTGCTTCCAAAGTTCTATATTAAATTTTATTTCACCATGATCTTGAATGTGATCTTTAGTTGTTTGTAGGTTGTCTCCAATATACCCTTTAATATTAGTACAGATGTACTCAAACTGCTTCTTCCAATGGGTGATATTTTTTCACAAGTTGTTCTTCTACTCCAGGTTAGTATTCCCATTTATTTTCCTGTCTAGTACTCAGGTAGGTGTTGCATTTCTCTAATAATTACTCCAAGAATATTTGAGTTCATGATTAGATTTATTTTCAGGAGGAGACAGCATTGCGCTTGGTGGAATCGTCCTTGCGGACATCAGAGTACCGATCGATCAATATCTTTGTCAATTTCTATTCAGGTTTCCTTGCGATACTGTAAACTATGTGGAATGCATGTATTAGCTGGTGTTATGCCTTGTCTTAAGAAATTTATAGGAAGCTTTTTGATGGTGTTGCAACTGAGGATCTATGATAATTCAGATGATACATTTTTTCTTCTATTGGTAAATTATCTCTGCACCCAGTGGTTAGTGAAACATGACCTTATCATAACTTCTTTTCTACTTGAACTGTTTTTTTACTCGTCTGTCTTCTTGGCAACAATAACTTACACAAGTGAAGCAATCGAAAATTAATACAATCTGTAAAAGAGCCTTCAAAGTTTGGTGCTGTAGAATTCTGTCCCTAGCACTTAAAATATTTTGCACTTTGCACTTTTTTTTTTTTTTATAGAAAATATTTTGCACAATTTTAAATATACTTGACATAGGCTTTCTGTATGTTTCTCAGATCCTGAATACAAGCTTAAGGTGCCAAGGACATATTTTTTCCCTCAGCCTAATGTGAGTGATTTATATCCCATATATGCAGATAATACTTCCAACGCGGCAATGTATTTTATTTTATTTTTTCTAGGAATAAATTTTGACCAAGTACTCCCTGTCAATCTTGGCTGGTTTCATCTCTCCATGTCCTATCATGAGCATAAAATGGATTCTGCAGATTGTAACAGATCTCAAGTAGTGTAATTCGATGTGCATAATATGATGAGATAAAGGAGATGTACACAGCAAGATATTTCAAGGAAAAATTTTAAAGATAATTGTTAACAGATGGAAGAAAATATAGCTTTAGTTGTTTCCTTCATTGGGGGAAAGAGGCGTGCAGCAACATAAATTGGTGACAGTATAGCTTTTTGTAAGTATTTTTAGGCAGTGAACACAACATTATTTGGTGAAAGCTGTTCCAAAAACTTATCCTTTTTCTCTTTAAACATCGTTGCCTTCTACAGTTTTGGAGGATAGAATCCTTTTTGCCTACCACTTTAATTTGTATGCTCTCTCTGAGTTCCTGCTTTCAAACAAATCCATCAGATTGTGGCCAGAAGGAATGAAAAGCCTTTATTAGAGTACTAGTGAAAACCTATCATCTCAAATGGTTGATGTGTGGAGACTTTCGCATCTCCACGGAGCTGACATCTATTTGTAACATACCTCTTCCTTTTAGGAACATTTTGATATGCTTCTACTCATCTCTGTATATGGCAGAACTTGACTTATCCTTGGTTGTTGGCATTGAGAATCACTAAGTGCATGTTTGGGATTGCGGTGAAAAATATTATTTTTCGTTTAAGGCTTATAGCTTAAAGTTTAATATAAAAAGTTCTATTACTAAAAAGTTATTTACTGTTTAGGATCCATATATCTAAAGCACTTTTAGAGTTAGTTACGGTAGTTTTTTAAAAATATTGTTATCTGCAAGAACTTTTTGATAAAAATTTCAATTTGGTGCTTAGTGAAAAAGCTGATTTTTATTTTTTTCAACCGATTAAAGTGCTTTTAATAAAGTTACCCAAACATGTCATTTTTCTTTAAAAGTGCTTTCAACTGTTTAAAAGTACTTTTAAAATTTCAAAATGAATCCCAAAATGCTCTAAATTCAAGTCTGCAGGGACCACACATCAACCTGACCTTCAGGCATGGAACTTCTGACCCCTAGTTGTTAGCAGTTCCATTCCTCTCCAAGGCAGTACCTACTAAAAAATCTTAGCTGTTATTTGGGATTCATGTGGGTCAGAGAAGAGTAGGTTGCTTGGATAATCATCACCAAGCACCAATTCTACTTCTCATCTTATTTGTAATTTATGTGCATTCAGGAAAACAAAGAACAAAAAATTGCGTCTATTTGTCGAATAATGCAGATTAGCCTGATCCTGCTTATGTTCTTTAGGTTGATGCTGCTGTTGTTACATTTAAGTTGAAGCAAGCTGCGGAGTATCCCCAAGTTTCGTCGATAAAGAACTTCTTCTCAATGGTACTGTCAATTTATATATCATCCTTCGAAGATTTTCATATTTTATTGTTCCACAAACTTAAGTAGATTTTTTTTTTAATAAGAAGACATCACTTTCATTAAGACATCAGAAACAGAGTGCATTACAAATTACGCATAATTGGAATCAATCCAAATAGAATGACAAAGAAAATCTGGAATAGAGTCCATCCAGAATTTAACTTCATCAAATTGCTATTACTGTTACTCTTTTTTTTTTTTTAAAAAAATTCCTAGAAGTCCAAAACTTTGAATTATGTTATATATTCACACACTAGTCTTATTTTTATTACGATGTGCTAATGTAGGATTGTCCATCAACGATTAGATCAGCTCTTATATTTCTAAAACAACAAATTCAAAGGTTGATAAATGATGTCTCTTCATCATCATAAGGGGATAGATTTGCTGAAAATGTAGCATTTATACCATTTTTCTAGAATTTAAGACTTATGCAGCCTCTACCACATGAACCAAGGCCATCTATATTGATGATTATTCTTTTAACTTCTAGTTATATCAGTCTAAGGACTGCCTCGTTATTTCATTCTGGTAATAGGTTTTTGTTTTTTTGTGGGAATATAGGTAAATTCTGCCTTCAACGGGAAACGTAAGATGTTAAGGAGATCACTCCAGCACATATGCACATCCCTCGAAATTGAACAAGCTTTGGGAAAATTTGGTCTTCCAGCTACCGTAAGTATTGGGAATTAGAGGAGTTGATTGCTGAAACTACGGTCATTTTTTCTTCAGAAAAGCTGTTAAAAGTTTGCAATATATCTGTTAATTATTCTTCCACGGCTTTGGCAGTCTAGACCAGAAGAGCTTACATTGGATGATTTCGTGAAGCTGCATAACTTGATTGCCAAAGAATAGTGCTTTTGGTTTTTGTGAACGGCAACTTAAAAAGCTGAAGTCCCAACACAACCGAATATTCTACATTGTGGAGATTGCACCAGAGTTAAAAGGCAAACATGGTCCCGGATATTTATAATTCTACATGATTAAAATCATGTCATCATCCATGGCTGAAAGGTGAATTAGAGATTGTGGGCAAGTCTACTTGGACGCATTATTGAGGGCCAAAGCGGCATACTTGTGGCTCAAACGGCATTTATGAGCCCCAAATGTGAAGCTCATGCAATGACTATAAGCATGGTGTGCACGGTTACAAATCTTCCCCTGCAACCCAGGTTTCTTTTTACTTTTAATTCCACCCATCCGATCGTACCATAAGTTGAGTTGTACATGGAGATGATTATTTATGCACAATTTTAGAGATGTCATGATTTTGTAATGCTCTCGCGAGAAGAGAACAGGGACATCAAATGGTTTCCAATGAACAATTTTCTGTAAACGAACCTCTAAACAAGTCAAGTACTCAAAAGAATATCAAACAATTTGTTGCTCATTCAACGTGTTCCTGATGTTGTACCATCAAAAGTGACCTATAATTACCATAACCCATTATTGTCCCTCTTTTATTTGAAATCCATTGGTATGTAAAACTAGCTCCATCTCACGCGAAAAAATAAAAAATGGCTGCATTTAATATGTTAAGTCGTGTCCAAAAATCACTTCTCTAAGGTCTATTTGTAGCATAAGAAATGGAGATTTCTTTCTGTTTCTCCAACCTCCTTTGCTTCTTTAGCCATGAAACTAGTAGACAAGGTCCAAAGTCCTCAACCTTGTCGCATGAGGATCAAAACCCTTCACTCCCACTGCACACACATCATGGTACGACCTTCTAACCTTTGCCATTGTCGAAGGTGATAACGATTGCTTCGACCACTTATTCTTGATAAAGAAATCCTGCATCTTCTCCTACATCTTATTAAGCGCTCCCTTCGAATTCTCTCCAAATTCTCTCCAGCTTCTTCCACCGCATCATCTTAACCATCCATGATCAGCATCGGTTGGATATCGTTGCCATCGGCGACGGTAGCTATGATGGCACCAATTGCGGAGGAGAGGGAGTTAGCGGCGGCAGCTAGAGATGAAGGAAAAAGAAGAGAAGGTGAGTCGGGTCGGTGGTGGCTTAGAGCTATTTGGCCATGTGGGTGGCTTGTTCTAGAGAGAGTACTACCTACTCTACCATTATTGCTTCTCTTGACATTTCCTCCATGATTATTTACATTTATCTTCTCTCGTTCTCTCTCTCTCTCTCAAAGTTAAAGCTTTTCTTTTTCAATTTTTAGGTTCTTTCTTTCTAGAATGTTCTCTTCAACAAACAAGATAAGAGTTGGAGACTACTGGAGAACAAAATTGATGTGGGAATCACGTGTGGATTCAGTTGCGATAAATCTTCAAATTTTTTAAAAAGTTTGTGTCAGTACATGCTTGTTTCAGAGACTCAAAACTAGGGGTGTAAGAAGATTGGACTAGACTGAATGGAATTCGGTACGGTCCGGTCCAATCTAAATTTTATATGGACCAAAAATCTTCGGTCCTAGTCCAAGAGATTTCTACTCCTGGACCAGATAGGACTGGACTGAATGCAATCATTTTAAATATATATATATATATATATGTATATATATAATATAAATAATAGTATATAAATTATAGTATTAATATTAATATAGATTAAGAGTGGTAGTATAACATATTAATATATAATATATAGTAATATACTCTTATAATATTAACATATTATAATTTATAATATTCGACTAGCTGTACTATAAAAATATAAATTATAGTATATCTATATAGATATATCTTAAGGATTGGTTTTTTTTTCTTTTTTTTTTTGTTTATTTGGACCTCAACTCTTAAGAACTTTTAAAACTTAAGAGTTATTTTCTTTTTATTTTATTTGGGTTTTTAAGGATTTTTTTTTACTTTTTTATTTAAATTATTTTTCTTTTGTTAATTATTTTAAGAGTAATTTTTTTTAATATTATTTGACTGAAATCTATAATAAATACGTAAATTGGGTTGAAAATAATTAAATTTAGGCTAAAAATTATTTTTCATCATTATAAAATTTTAGATCAAATTTAGCTCAATTAAACATATTGGGTGCTCCTGGACCGGACCAAACCACCCCTGAACCGTATTGAATCGGATCGATATGGACCAAATAGAAGTTCGGTCTGATCCAAAATAGTAAAATTTTTGAACTAAATAAAACCAATCCACAGGACTAGATCATTTATACCCCTACTTAAAACCCTAAAGGCTTCACCTTAGTGAGGTTACCATAGATCACAACTTTTTCAATTAGGTCTATTTGTTTTTACAAATAAAATAAAATAAGTTGAAATAAATATTATTAAAATCTATTTTTTTAAGATTCAACAAAATTAAATTATTATTTTATTTTACATTTAAAATTTTAAAAAAATTATAATAATTAGGTGAGATAAAATAAAATAAAATAAAAATACGAAAACATAATATATTTTTTTTCTTTTTTTCCCTTTTTCCCTTTTTCCTTCAAACCAATAGGTATTCTTATCTTTAACTGGATGTAGTAGGCTATTTGCTTGTCCAGTCCATGTCTTGGAGCAGTGCTGCACATTTTACATGGACCAATTTAGTTCCTCTTTTTGTAATTGCCAGCAAGATGATGCCCTGGTTAGAGAATGGCATATTATTTTGTGTAGTGCGTTAACCTTGCAAGAGAACATCACTACTTTTCCTTTCTTCCCAGGGATCACAACATATGAAGAAACTTGAATAGGAGCCAATTTCTATAAACAATGTAAACAATTTATGTACCATCAAATTTTCAATGAAGTAGTTCAAATGCTTATTCTTGCAGAGAAAAAGTCATTTGACAAAGCAAAGCAGAAAATTGAAGCGAGTGCAACTCAACAGAACAGCCCATGAAAGTATTATAGCCCCAGGAAGCAGCAAAATGGACATGCAGGTGGAGTTATCGTAGTAATGTAGAATAAACATGGTTATCATTTTAGACTCGATGCTAAGCATTTAAGATCCGGAGATAGTCATCTATTATAGACAATGCTGATGAACGGTAGCTGGAACCGAAGAGATTGTAATGATTCAAATAATGATACAACATATAAAGATCTCTCCTCTTCTCAAAGCCTGGCAGTTTGGGCATCACCTGGAGAACACAAACTATTAACAAAAGAGAACTTTTAAATAATATCAACAAGGAGATTAGAAGGCTAAATTTGAGAAGGTTTTTTTATTGTGGAGGGAAAGGAGAAGAATACCCTACACAAGTGCAAAATTAGCTTGATATTGGGTTAGTCAGTAACATGGACAGTTTATTTGGTAATATATAATTGAATTGAATATATTAATAGAAAGATATAATTCAAGTCTAAGTTTTAAGCAATCCGCCATAGGGTTGTGTTTGACCTACATGCTTATTAAATCTACAATAGTCCTTTCAATTGTCTGTTTGGAAATGATAATACCTCAAAAGTCCTTTCAATTGTCTGCTTCACTATGTCCATCTATGGCAAAAGTTTACAGTGTCACCACACGTGGTGCTTTATGTTTTCGATTTCTAAAGCATGATTCAAGAGGTATTAAACACAGGTAGAGAATGGAAAATAATCAGAATAAACTGAAAACAAATACCATCACATCCACTGCAACCTTTAAGTGCAACTAGTACAAATCAGAAATCTTTGGGGCATGATTTTAAATCTTATTGTCAATGATAGAGCTGATTACTAAGTGTCAAATGACTCAAATCTCATATTGGTTCATTACTAGGTGGAACTGAGCTTTATAAATAACTCTTCAATTTTAAGTGTAAACTTGAGTGGCCACTTTGGAGTATAAACGCAACTACAATTGGCACTTTTCTTCGCTCGATACAAATTTCTTTTAGAAACTTCCCTTTTATCAAAAATACAGAGCAGCGTACTTCTGGAAATGCACCCACCGCCTACCTCTATGTTCTCAGAAGAAAATTTCCAGTAAAACATGGAGCTGTTTTCCCAAATCATAGTCACCTTTATCTCAATCACGATAAGGAAGCCCCCTCTAAGATCCTCAGGTGTCTGATCTGCTTACTTCTACAATAAAGGCTAAGGGTATACCAAAGAATCATAGTAACGTGTTCTGTGTCCTATTATTAGAGCATTCACCATAGAATAGCCATTGTTTGGCTACATTGTGGCTAGAAATCTCACTTTTACAAATTTATTTTCAATGCTGAATTAACTATTAGAGCATTCACAATGGACTCAACATTTGAGCATTCACTTTTACAAATAGCTAAACATTAGTTTTGTTGAGTCTAAGCATGAAAGAAAGGGAGTTCTAAAGAAGCCTCATTTCCATCTATCTTCTCCTGGTTGAAATGAACTAAGAAAAAAAGATAACTTGAAATCTTTCACGTTCTCACATTTTGAAGTCAGCCAGAGTATCTCCATCCCCAAATACCCATTCACAAGTAATTAATATCAAAAGCTAAAACATCAGAGACCAAAATTATGAAAAACAAAGCTTCATAACCATTATCAAATATTTACTTTCAATGCTGAATTAACTATTTTTAATAAAGATTATTTGTTATGGAACCATATTTGTAGTAACGACTTACAATAACATGCTGGATCAAGTATAAGGCTCGCCACTTCTGTCAGAGCTGATATTTCCACTCCACAGGTCTCCATGTAGCAAGCAAAGCTCAATCGCCACATTGTCAAATAGAGGTGCCATACTCTTCACCAGCCTTTGCCCTATCAAGTAAGATGAGTACATGTCAATGCCATTAATCATTCTCATTAATATTTAGCTACAAAATATATCAGCAACGACAAATATCATATGTATCTTCTTTCTTTCATTCTCTTTTTTCTTATGCTTTCTAGGGAGGGAGCGGGGAGGGAATTGTATCTAGTGAAATGCTATCACATATTCAAAAGAGCATTATTAAAAAAAGGCAGCCATTCAGGTATTTCAAGTAAAAAATTCTGCATCATCAGCTCTTAGGAGGCCAAAAAGCAATAGAGCAACAATCATTAATTTATACATAGTGCAAGCCTCACATGAATCATGATACCAGTCAGATATCATATTTCATATTACTTGGAAAGCAATATTATATTTACATTTCCAAGGAATTACATTTATAAGTTTTCAAGATCCTAGACTCCACAACTATTAGTTTAATCTCAGAGAATACAGGTGATACATAAGGGAAACTTTAGGACCTACAACTAACTTGCAGTTGGCTTGCACCTATTAATGCAACAGTAAAGCCAAAAAAACAGAGGCATGTAAACTGGTAGACAAGGTCCAACCGCCTTTGCTCCCTTAGCCATGAAACTGGTAGACAAGGTCCAAAGCCCTCAACCTCGTGGCGTGAGGGTCAAAACCCTTCACTCCCACCGCACACCCATCATCGTACAGCCTTCTATCCTCCGCCACCGCCGAAGGCGATAACGATCGCTTCGGCCGCTTATTCCTGATAAAGAAATCCCGCATCTTCTCCTCCACCTTATCAAGCGTGCCCTTCGAATTCTCTCCAGCTTCTTCCACCGCATTATCATCACCATCCATGATCTGCATCGGTTGGGTATCGTTTCCATCGGCGACGGTAGCCGTGGCGGCGCCAGTTGCGGAGGAGAGGGAGTTAGCGGCGGCGGCGGCAGGGGACGGAGGAAAAAAAAGAGGAGGTGGAAGAAAGAGTTGGGTTTTGGAGAGGAAGGAGGAGAGATGGTGGTGAGCTTGGTGGAGGGAAGTGTAGATTTGGAGGAGTTGGGTCGGGTCGGTGGTGGTTTGGAGCTGTTTGGCCATGTGGGTGGCTTGCTCCAGAGAAAGTACTATCTGCTCTACCATTGTTGCTTCCCCTGCCATTCCCTCCATGACTGTTTACCTTTCCCCTCCTCTCCTCTCTCTCTCTCTCTCTCTCTCTCTCTCTCTCTCAAAGTTAAAGCTTCTCTTTTCAGTTTTTAGGTCTTTTCTTTCTACAACGTCCTCTTCCACGAACAAGACAAGCGTTGGAGGAGCGATCTCTCCTTTAGAATTTCTACTTTTAAATTTTTATTTAAAGATTTTTATTTAAGACATTTTTTTAATTTTTAATTTTTAATTTTATACAATTTTTATATAAATATTTTAAAATAATATTATGATTTTTTTATATTTTTAAAAAATAATTTAAAATGATAAAAAAATTATATAAATAAAACATAAATCTTAAAATATTTAAATTTTTAATTTTTAATTTTTTTATATAATTTTTTTAACATCAAAAACTATTTTTAAAAAATAAAAAAAATTATAATATTTATATAAAAAGTATATAAAATTAAAAATTAAAAATTAAAAAAATTTCTTAAATAAAAATCCGAAAATAGAGATTTTAAAATAAAAATTTCAAACCTCTTTCAAATTGATGTGGAAATTACACGTGTGTGGGTTCGGTTGCGGTAAATCTTCAAACTCCTTAAAAAGTTTGTGGGAGTAAAAGTTAAAGTAGGCCAGCCCTGAACGCTGAGGGCCCTTCATCTCTGTAGGGCTGCTGTAGATCAGATTTTTTTTGAAGTATTTATCTGAATTTGATTACTGGAAGCTGAAGCGAAACATATTATAATTTTAAAAAATGCAGACTGCAACAATAGTTATCGTAAACATCTCTCTCTGATCATTTGAATTAATCTCTTTCTTTTTTACTTTTTTTTTTCTCTTCAAAACAATAGAGATTCTTATTTTTAACTTGATGTATTACGCTATGTGCCTGTCCAATCCAAGTCTTGGAGCAGTGCTGTACATGTTATATGGGCCAATTTATTTCTTTTTATTTTTGTAATTGCCAGCAAAATGATGCCCTGGTTAGAGAATAGTATATGAAAAAGGATAATGTTACATATAATTTAAAAAATTAATTTCTTTTACAGTTCAAGTAAAGTTAAAATTAAAATATCTAATTTGGGGATCAATTTATAAAACAAAATTTAGAAAAAAAAAAAATATTAATATTTTATATAATCTATTTCATAAAAATATCTTTTAAAATTTAATTTTTATCAAGTTTTAAAAATTTTTTGGCCCCCCAAGCCAAATGGTGTTTCCGCTCTTGAGTCCAAGTAATAAACAAATAGAGAAATCCATATTTTAGAATAAAATTAATTAAAATAACTTTATTTACAAATAAAAAATTTTAAAAATCTCAAAAATTTATTTCATTTAATCATAAAATTAAAGTGTTTTTATATAGGCTACAATGCAGTCTATATTTGATGGACTGTAAAAATAATTATTCTAATGAAAGGGCTCATAAATGATACTTTGCCTATTAATTTTGACATCTCAATTTGATACTTCATGTATTTTATTTATTTTTTTAATTTAAAAGTGACTATTAGTGCATTAATATTTTCTTATAACTTTTTAAGATGTTTTAAAATGATAAAAAATATAAGAATAAAAAAAATAAAAACATGAATTTTGTCTAGCAGTCACCTAGAACAGTAAGCTCAAGGCGGCATGCTAGCAACGTCCATAGTATATTATGATAATATACTATGAGGATTATCTTGGAGTTTTACTATGATCATCCTCACACACTACACTATATATATTTTTTCTTTTACCAAATATTTGATATATAGATTATGAGTAGAAAAATTAAATTAGTTTAAGAAGAATAAATCCAAAAATAAATTGAAAATAAATAAGAAAATAAAAAATAAATGTGATGTTTGGCATATAGAGTGGTGAGTAGCAAAGCTCTTGTTTTGTGTAGTGCGTTACCTTTGCAAGTGATCACAACATATGAAGAAACTTGAATAGGAAGCCAATCTCTAAAAACAATGTAAACAATTTATGTACCATCAAATTTTCAATGTAGCTGTTCAAATGCTTGTTCTTGCCGAGAAAAAAGTTATTTGACAAAGCAAAACAGGAAGCAGCAAAATGTAGATGCAGGTAGATTTATCATTTCAGACTCGATGCTAAGCATTTAACATCCGGAGATAGTTCTATTATAGACATGGCCGATGAACGGTAGCTGGAACCGAAGAGATTGTAATGATTCAAATAATGATGCAACATATAAAGATCTCTCCTCTTATCAAACCCTGGCCGTTTGGGCATCACCTGGAGAAGATACAAATAAACAAAAGAGAACTTTTAGATAATATCAACAAGGATATTAAAAGGCTAGATTTAAGAAGGTTTTGATTGTGGAGGGAAAGGAGAAGAATACACTACACAAGCGTAAATCAGCTTGATATTAGGTTGGTCAGTTTTTCTCTAGAAAACATGGCCAGTTTATTAATTGGCAATATATGATTGAATGGAATATATTAATAGAAAGATATAATCCAAGTCTAGTTTTAAGCGATTCACCACAGGGTTACGTTTAAACTAAATGCTCATTAAGCTACAAATGTACTTTCAATTATCTGTCTGAAGATAGAAATACCTCAAAATAGGCGTTATAGAATGATCCTCCAAAGCCAGCGCACCACGACATTCCAAATTCTGCTTCACTATGTCCATCTATGGCAAAAGTTTACAGTGGCATTACACGTGATGCTTTATGTTTTCGATTTTCTATAGCATGATTCAAGAGGTACTAAACACAGTAGAGAATAGAAAAAACTAAAATCAGAATACACTGCAAACCAAACTACTATCACATCCACTGCAACTTTTAAATGCAACTAGAACAAATCCCAGAAATCTTTGGGGCATGATTTTAAATTTTATTCTCAATGATAGAGCTGATTACTAAGTGTCAAATTTCACATTGTTTCATTCGTAGGTAGAACTGAGCTTCATACTACGAAGTTCTGAGTGTAAACTTGAGTGGCCATTTTGGAGTATAAACGCAACTATAATTAGCACTTTTCTTCGCTCAATAAAAATTTCTTTTATAAACTTCCTCATATGAAAAATATAGAGCAGTGTATTTCTGGAGATGTCCCCACCGCCTACCTCTACATTCTCCAAAGAAAATTTCCAGTGAAACATGGAATTGTGTCCCCATATCAGAGTCACCATTGTCTCAGTCACGATAAGGAAGCCTCATCTAAGATCCTCAGGTGTCTTATCTGCTTACTTCTACAGTAAAGGCTAAGGGTATGCTAAATAATGTTAATAACGTGTTCTGTCCTCTTAGTAGCATGAAAGAAAGGGAGTTCTGAAGAAGCCTTGTTTGCATCTATCTTTCTCCAGGTTGAAAATGAACTAAGAAAAAAAGCTAACTCGAAATCTTTTGACTTTCTCACATTTTGAAGCCAGCCAGAGGATGTCCATCCCCAAATTCCCATTCACAAGTAATTAATATCAAAAGCTAAACATCAGCGACCAAAATTATGAAAAACAAAGCTTGGCACAAACATTATCAAATCTTTATTTTCAATGTTGAAGAAACTATTTTTAAACAAGATGATTTGTTCTGGAGCCATATTTGGAGTAATGATTTACAATAGTATGCTGGGTCAAGTATAACAGGCTCCCCACTTCTGTCAGAGCTGATATTTTAACTCCACAGGTCTCCATGTAGCAAGCAAGGCTCGATCGCCACGTTGTCAAACAGAGGTGCCATACTTTTCACCAGCCTTTGCCCTATCAAGTATGGTGAGTAAATATCACATGCCATTAATCATTTTCATTAATATTTAGCTACAAATTTATCAGCAACGACAAATATCATATGTATCTTCTTCCTAATTTCATTCTCTTTTTTCTTATGCTTTCTAGGGAGGGAGCCGGGAGGGAATTGTATTTAGTGAAATGCTATCACATATATATTCAAAAGACCGTTATTAAAAAAAAAAAGCCAGCCATTAGGAGGCTAAAAAGCAATAGAGCAACAATCATTAAATTATACGTAGTGCGAGCCTCACATGAATCATATTTCAAATTACTTGGAAAGTAATATTATATTTACATTTCCATGGGAATTACATTTATAAGTTTTCAAGATCCTAGACTCCACAACTATTAGTATAAACTCAGAGAATACAGGTGATACATGAGGGCTTTAAGATCCTACAACTAACTCGCAGGTGAAACATGTTTGTACGTTCCGGATAGTTGTTCTTCTACTTCAGGTTAGTATTCCCTTTTATTTTCCTGTCAAGTATTCAGATAGGTGTTGCATTACTCTAAGAAGATTTGAGCTCATGATTAGATTTATTTTCAGGAGGAGTCATCCTTGCGGACACCAGAGTACCGACCGATCAATATCTTTATCAATTTCTATTCAGGTATCCTTGCGAGACTGTAAACTATGTGGAATGCATATATTAGCTTGTGTTATGCCTTGTTTTAAGAAATTTATATTAAACTTTTTGATGGTATTGCAACTGAGAATCTATAACATTCAGATTATACATTTTTTCTTCTATTGGTAAATTATCTTTGCACTCAGTGGTTATTGAAACCTGAGCTTAACATAAACTGCTTTTCTACTGGAACTGTTTTTTCTACTCATCTTTCTTCTGGGCAACAGTAACTTACACAAGTGAAGCAATCAAAATACAATCTGTGAAAAAGCCTTCAAATTTTGTTGCTCTAGATATATGTCCCTACCACTTAGAATATTTTGCACAATTTTTTTTTATTTTTTTATAGCAAAATATTTTGCACGATTTTAAATATACTTGACATAGGCTTTCTGTATGTTTCTCAGACCCTGTGTTAAGTCGAGATGTTCTCGCATAGGATTAAAACCGAATCCTAAATACCATGCAGTCGTGGACTGAGTCGGCTGTTTATCTTTTTATCTTTCTGTTTTAGTTTCAAATTTCTGTTAGTCGTATAGTTCGTATTTAACTTTAATTCGTATTTTAAGGAGTGTTAGTGACTTAGTTGTTTTCTGTTTAGGAGTTTTAGTCATAGTTATTTTCTCTTTTAAGAGTGTTAGTGTCCTAGTCGGCTGCCAATAGCAATCTTTGGTTATGCTTTAAATTCTACCGTTTACGAAGTCTATTTAATCATATCATTATTATGAATAAAATCGTCAAGTAAGTTTATTTCAGATTGTGGTACATTCTCACCCAAAGAGAATATTTTCCTTTAGTGTTCTTAACCAATCTTCTTGGGACCTATCACCCTAAGGTGCCAAGGACATATTTCTTCCCTCCGCCTAATGCGAGTGATTCATATCCCATATATGTAGATAAATACTTCCAACGCGGCAATGTATCCTTTTTTTTTTATTGGAATAAACTTTGACCAACTCCTTGTCAATCTTGGCTGGTTTGGTCTGATCTGCACGTCCTATCATGAGCATAAAATGGATTTTGCAGATTTTAACAAATCTAAAGATAGCGTAATTCTATGTGCATAATATAATGAGACAAAGGAGATGTACAAAGCAAGATATTTCAAGGGAAAAATTTGAAAGATAATCATTAACAGAGGGAATAAAATATTGCTGTAGTTATTTCCTTCATTGTGGGGAAGAGCCTAGCAGCAACATAAATTGGTGACAGTTTATCTTTTTATAAGTATTTTTTTGGCTGTGAGCACAACATTATTTGGTGAAAGTTGTTCCCAAAACTTATCATTTTTCTCTTTAAACATCGTCCCCTTTTACATTTTTGCAAGATAGAATCTTTTTTGCCCACCACTTTTGAGGTTTTATAAAGTACCTATGTTGTACCTTTAATTTGCACGCTCTCTCAAGAGTTCTTGCTTTCAAACAAATCCATCAGTTTGTGGCCAGATGGAATGGAAAGCCTTTAATAAAAACCTATCATCTCAATTGGTTGATGTGTGAAGACTTTTGCTTCTCCACGGTGCTGATATCTATTTGTAACATCCTAATCAGGCACAATTTGATATGCTTCTACTCATCTCTGTATATGGTGGAACTTAACTCATCCTTGGTTTTTGGCATTGAGAATCCCTAAATTCAAGTCTGCTGGGACACACATCAACCTGACCTTCAGGCATGAAACTTCTGACCCCTGGTTGTTAGCAGTTCCATCCCTCTCCATGGCAGTAGTTACTAAAAGATCATCACCAAGCACCAATTCTACTTCTGATCTTATTAGTAATTTATGTGCATTCAGGGAAACAAAGAACAAAAAAGGCATCACTTTGTCGAATAATACAAATTAGCCTAATCCTTCTTATGTTCTTTAGGTTGATGCTGCTATTGTTAAATTTAAGTTGAAGCAAGCTGCGGACTATCCCCATGTTTCTTCCACAAATAGCTTTTGTTATTTCTATCACTCTTATTATTTTTTATTCCTAGAAGACCAAAACTTTGAATTATGTTATAGATTACACACTAGTCTTATTTTTGTCACAATGTGCTAATGTAGGATTATCCATCAACAATTAGATCAGTTCTTATATTTTTTAAATAACAAATTCAAAGGTTGATAAGTGATATCACATCATCATCATAAAGGGATAGGAATTTGATGGAAATGTCGTATTTATATCATCATTCTAGAATTTAGGACTTATGCAGCCTTTACCAAATGGTTGGTGTGGGAAGACTTTTTCTTCTCCATGGAGCTGACATCTATGCATAACATATATATATATATATATCTTTTTTTTTTCTGGAACAATTGGATATGGTTGTACTCATCTCTTTATATAGTGGAACATGACTTATTTTTGGTTTTTGGCACTGAGAATCACTGAATTTAAGCCTGCATGAACCTTAAAAGCCAAATGGAACAAACATCAAGTTTCTTCCATAAAGAGCTTCTATGCTACTTTCAATTTCTATATTATCATTCTAAAATTTTCAGATTTTTATCGTTCTAGCAAGCTTAAGTGCTAGTTTTAGTGCTGCTTGGAAGAGTGGCTTTTTGTCTTTTATTATTGTTGTTACTCCTTCTCTTTTAATTCCTAGAGTACCACAACTTATAATTATGTTATATATGCACCGATCATCTTATTCTTATCGCATGTGCTGATGTAGCATTATCCATCAGGTATCTCCTAAATGGGCTAGGGCCCACATACGAGGCATTTATCACCTTTGTGACTGCAAGAGTTTATCCATTATCCTCTCATGAATTATTTCAACTTCTTCTTATTCATAAAAGTCGAGCAAATCACCAAAACAAAGGCACTATCCCCTCTAAGCCCTCTGTAAATTTCAGTTTCTCTGGACAACGTGGCTGTCAGGGGTGAGGCAGAGGTCGTCCTTGGAACAACTCCCGTAGTGGTCGTTCAAACTCACCTCAACAATACTACAATAGTAACAATCAGCGCCATGTTCGTCAAGTATGCAGCAAATCTGAACATGTTGCTCTCCAATGCAGGTATCGCTTTGATCATGCATACCAGTATGAGGCTTCATCATCTTTTTCGGCTAACTACACTGCTCCTAGCTCTGCATCTGACGCCTTCTGGTATCCTGATTCTGGCGCAACGCATCACCTCACACATGAGCTCAGTAACTTGAATCTTTCTTTAGCACCTTACACTAGTAGTGACTCGATACACATGGGTGATGGAACTGGTGTTTCGATCCAAAACTTTGGTGACTCTTCCCTCTCAACTCCGCACTCTTTTTTTCATCTTAAAAATCTTTTACATGTTCCTGCCATCACTAAGAATCTTGTGTCTATTCTTAGATTTTGTCTTGATAATTCTTATTATTTTGAATATATTCCTCTCACTTTCCTGTGAAGGACAATCAGACGGGGAAGGTGCTGCTCACAGGGCCCATGCATAATGGACTTTATGTGTTTCCTCCACTCTCATGTTCTGTTTCCCGCCCAACTACCTAACTTGGTGAACGTACGTCTCCGGCCCACTGGCATAAGAGACTTGGCTATCCTTCATTGAGACTTGTTATCCGCATCTTACGATAACACAGTTTACCTACTACTTCTAATGTTTTAGATTATTTTTGTAATGAATGTCCAGTTTCTAAGCACATCAATTACCATTTACTACCTCTCAGACAATTTACACAAAACCACTTCAATTATTATGTGCCAATGTTTGGGGTCTGCCACCTCATAGATCTAGACTTGGTTTCAAATATTAGCTTTCCTTTGTGGAGCAATTTACTAGATATACATGGATTTTTCCTATCAAATTAAAATCAGATGTTGCTAAAGTCTTTTCTACCTTCTTACCTTATCTGGAACGCTTGTTTAATGCTGAATTCTTAACACTTCAAACTGATAGTGGTGGGGAATTCAAACCTCTCACTCAAATTTGTCATAAGTTCGGTATTACGCATCACTTATTTTGCCTTCATACGCATTAACAAAATGGTCTCGTTGAACTAAAATATCGTTACATAGTTGATACTAGGCTTGCCCTTTTGCGCATTCCTCTCTTCCATTCTCTTTTTGGGTTGATGCTTTTGAAACCGCAGTTTATTTAATTAATTTTCTCCCATCTCCCGTTATTAATAATTAGTCCCCCCCAATTTCTTGTTCACAATAATGAACCAGACTATAATTTTCTAAAAATTTTTGGGGTGAATGCTGGCCTAATCTTCGTCCTTATCTTCCAAACAAATTAAACTTCAGATTTGTTTCTTGCTTATTCTTGGGCTACTGCCCATTTCATAAGGGCTATAAGTGTTTGGATCTAACTAAAAATAGACTCTACACTTCACGTGATGTCATCTTCAATGAGTCATAATTTTCTTACAAATCTCGGCCCACTTTCACTTTATCACCTCGTTCTCCAGCCACTATCTCTTTACCTATACTCCACCCTTCTATTCTTGGGCCCGGCCCAAGTCCAACCTTATCTTTTCACCCTCCCGTCCATTCATCGTCTTCTCCACCTACTTCCTCTGTTCCAAGCCGTCCCACGTCTCCTTCCTCATCATCCCATTTTCCTACGTCTACAGTACCTTCCCCATCTCCTGTTCCAAATCCTTCACCTCCTCCACCCTTTCTCATTCCCCCTCGCTCACCTATCGTTACCCGCTCCCACACCAACTCTTCCCGACTTCATGTGTTTTCTGATGGAACTGTTCTTTATCACTCTAGGTATTGTTTCACTACTGATGTCTATGTGCTTGATGAGCCTATAAGTTTTTTTGCAGCTTCCAGGTTTCCGGAATGGTGGGATGCTATGCGACAAGAGTTCAGTGCACTGCAACAAAATTAGACATGAAGTCTTGTTCCTCCACTGCCTTCAGCTAATGTACTTGATTGCCAATGGGAGTTTTGCACCAAAACCAAAGTAGATGGCTCATTTGAATGACAAAAAAGCTCGTCTGGTAGCTAAAGGCTACCATCAACTTCATGGTTTAGATTACACCGAGACCTTCAGTCCGGTGGTCAAGCCTTCAACAATTCGCTTGATTATTTCCATTGCTGTGACTCATGCTTCGCCTTTTAGGCAACTAGATATTCAAATTGCTTTCCTCCATGGGACGTTAACTGAAGATGTTTATATGCAACAGCCACAAGGCTTTGTTGATTCGGCTCATCCTCTTTATATCTATAAGCTCCATAAAGCTATATACGGCCTCAAGTAGGCCCCTAGAGCATGGTTTACTCAATTAAGTACATGGCTTCTTGATTTTGGATTTCTAGCATCTAAAGCCGATCCTTCTCAGTTTATATACAACCAGGCTAATGTTGTGATCTACTTTATAGTATATGTTGATGACATTGTCATTACAGCTTCACATTCCTCTGCCGTTGATAATTTGATTTCATCCATTGACCGCATGTTTCCAATCAAGGACCTTGGTCCTCTCTCTTTCTTCCATGGGATCGAAGTAGATTATATGGGAAATGGCTTAATGCTATCACAGCGGAAATACATCAAATAGTTGCTCACCAAGAGCAAAATGTTAGCTGCAAAGCCAATCACCTCTCCGATGGCTATCAATCTCAAGCTCTTCAAATTTGATTCTTCAGACTTTAAGGATCCCACACTTTATAGGAGTATTGTTGGGAGCCTCCAATATTTATCACTTACAAGACTGGATCTCTCCTTCGCAGTTAATAAAGTGTGCCAATTCATGCACACTCCAAAAACTGCTCACTGGACTACCGTAAAGCGCATTTTGAGGTATCTAAAAGCTACAATCAATTATGGACTCATTTTCAAGCCACAAAAAGCTTTCAATCTTCAAGCTTACTCTAACGTCGACTAGGGAGGTGTCCAGATGATCGACGTTCAACTGGTGGCTACTGTATCTACTTGGAGGCAGCACTTGATTTCGTGGAGCTTGAAGAAACAAAGCACCGTAGCTCGGTTTTCAACAGAAGCCGAATATAAGTCACTTGCATCAGCAACAGCCGAAGTTATTTGGTTACAAATAGTGCTTCGTGAGCTGGGTACTTTCCTTCCTTCAGTCCCTACGCTATGGTGCGATAACATAGGTGCGACATACCTCTCTGTTACCCCTATGTATCATTCCAAGACTAAGAGCATGTTTGGGATTGCGTTTCAAAACTTTAGAAGTGCTTTTAAGTAGTTAAAAGTCCTTTAAAAAAAATGAGCTGTTTGGGTAATTTTATTAAAAGCGCTTTAGTCAGTTGAAAAAGCTAAAAATCACCTTTTTCAATAAGCACAAAATTAGAGCTTTTATCAAAAAGCTCCTGCAGATAACTATATATCTTTAAAAAACTACCGTAACTAACTATAAAAGTACTTTAAACATATGGATCCCAAACAGTAAATGACTTTTTAGTAGTAGACCTTATTATATTAAGCTTTAAGCTATAAACCTTAAGCTAAAAGTAATATTTCTCACCACAATCCCAAACATACACTAAACATATGGATATAGATTTTCACTTCGTGAGAGATCGGGTTGCAGCAAAGACTTTACAAGTCAAGTTCTGCAGTTCTCAAGATTAATTAGCGGATCTTCTTACAAAGCCAATTGTTGCCGATCGGTTTCTTCACTTCAAGTCGAGTCTTAACATGGTGAACACCCCGTTCAACTTGAGGGGGCATATCAAGCTAAGTGACTCTACTGGAGATTCTACTGGACAATTCCACAAACACAAGGAGGGCACTCTCAATAACACAAGCGTTACGTGTTGGAATAGTCAACATCAAACTTCAAATACTTCGGCTGTGCAACGTGATAATAGAAGTTGTCGGAAGATTGAAGTTAGGCACCGACTGAAATTGCTGGAAACGCCGAAATTCCTGAATTCTCCACCGTCATTTCACATGTTCACACCATTTATTTTTCCTATAAATACATGTAAGATTTTAATGAGAAGGTGTATCTTAGGTGAGGTCCATTAGAGAGATTAGAAGTATTTTGTGTTCTGAGAGTTGAGTGAAACCACTGTAAATTGTTGGTTTATTATTTAATATAAAAACTCCTCTGTGTGTGTGGAAGTAGGCTAAATTGGCCGAACCACGTTCAATTTTGGTTTTTATATTATTTGTGAGTTTCCGCCGATCCCAACAAATGGTATCAGAGCCAGTAGGAGGCCGACATCGTAAATTTTCGTGAGAGACCCATTTTGAAACTTGATCTAAATCAAGTTTGGAGGATACCATCAGATTCCTCAACTCAAGATGAAAATTCTGCTAAAAATTTCGTCTCAAACGGACACCGATAGCCACCGCACGTGCTGTTGAGATTCTGATCATTGTCAGCCACGCGTCGGCCACTTGCAGCACGCACCACACGCGCCACACGCAGAAAGAAGACAAGATCCGACCCATCCATATCGGGTGCTCCGACCCGTACTCGATCCGACCCGGTTTGTGACTCGCCCCAGTGACTCAACCAGAGGGAGAATATTCCAGCGATGGCAAGCATATTCTAGTATCGGCAAAGAATATACCGGCAAGGACAGGAGTATTCCGGCGACTATTTTGAGACCATCGGTTGCCAGAGAATGAATATTCTGACGACTGGAAAGCATATTCCATCGACGGCAGAGGAATATTCTGGTGACAATAGAGAATATTCTGTGACGGCAGAAAATATTCTGTTTTTGAAGGAATATTCTATTTTTCTTATTTTCAAGATTTCTGGATCAATTTTGATCGTTTTGGAATGAGATCGGAGTCGTTTCCAAGATTTTCCACCGTTCCGAACGCAACAGTGAGCTCTGTTTGTTGAGATTCAACTCCAAATATTGAGAAAAGGTCACTCACATCACAGATTTAGGTCGAACTGATGGAGGACTCAGGAATAGGTACGATGATCAAGCTAACATCTATGAACTATGCACTATGGAGGCCTCGAATGGAACATCTCCTGAATTGTAAAGATCTCTTCGATCCAATTGAAGAGAAAAGCGTAAAACCAACCGATGTAGCGAAAAAAGATTAGTATAAGTTGAATAAGAAAACTATTGGTCAGATCTGGTAGTGGATTGATCATAGTGTTTTTCACCACGTTACACAGGAAACAGATGCCTATCAACTGTGGAAAAAACTAAAAAACATGAATCAGGTGAAAACTACTCGGAACAAGGAATTATTAATGAGATGCCTTGTCAACTTGAAACTCAAAAGCAGCATTTCAGTGGCCGCACAGACCAACAAGTTTCAGAATCTTGTAAATCAACTTGCATCCGTAGAATTTAAGCTTGGAGATGAAGTACACTCTCTACTACTTCTCAGTTCCCTACCAGATAGTTGGGAAACGCTAATGGTCTCACTTAGTACAGATGGAAAGCTCGCCATGTCAATGGTGATAGACGCCTTATTTAATAAAGATGCTAGATGAAAGGAGGTTAGAGGAGACCAGACAAGTGCCTTTATAATAGAAGGAAGACATCAGAGAAATAGTAGAGGTAGAAGTCGAGAAAGGAACAGAAGTCAAAGCAAAGGGAGATCTCAAAATCGCGATAGACAGTGAAAGAAGGGAAAATGCTTTTACTGTGGTATTGAAGGCCACTTTAAAAGAGAATGCCGAAAGCTGCAGAAGGAGCAAAATCAGCCTAGCAGTCAGTCAAAGCATGAAGAAGGCGAAGCCGCAGTGACGCTTCCTGGAGATTGTGTACTCTTTTTCGCTGGTGAAGAATCTTGCTTGCACGTTTCAAGCTAGGAAACGGAGTGGGTGATAAATACAACAGTATTCTATCATGCCACTCCTTGTAAGGATTTCTTCAGTACTTACAAGGCAGGAGACTTCGGTACAATCAGGATGGAAAATTCAAGTTTTTCAAAAATCGTGGGCATTGGAAATGTCAGAATAAAAACCAGTATTGGCTGTACTATGGTGCTAAATGATGTTTGGCACATACCCGATTTTCGACTCAACTTAATATTTATAAGAACCCTTGATCAACAGGGTTATGAAAGCATATTCAGCAATAATACTTGGAAATTGAAGAAAGGAACAATGGTTGTTGCATGGGGACATATCTGTGGTACTTTGTACAAATCAAGTGCTAAGATATGTGCAAACAGTCTTAACGTAGCTGAAAATGATATGTCACCAAACTTGTGGCATCGAAGACTCGGCCACATGGGAGAAAAAGGGTTGTTTATACTTTCAAAGAAAGTATTGATCAAAGTAAACAAAGGTATTCCCCTCAACCCTTGCGAATACTGTTTATTTAGTAAACAATATAGAGTTTCGTTCCAGACATCTGCTGGAAAAATATCAGAGTTACTGAACTTGGTAGACTCTGATATTTGCAGTCCTTTTGAAGTTGAATAACTTGGAGGTAACAGATATTTTGTTACTTTTATTGATGATACTTCACGTAAAGTGTGTGTGTATTTCTTAAAAAGGAAAGATCAAATTTTTGAGCAATTCAAAAACTTTCATGCCATACTAGAAAGAGAAACAAGCAAAAAGTTGAAATGCCTCCGGACAGATAATGGAGGTGAATACACTTCTCGAGAATTCAGAAAATACTACTCCAGTCATGGCATCAGACACGAGAAGACTGTCCCCTACACCCCACAACACAATAGTGTGGCAGAAAGGATGAACTGGACCATTGTGGAACCAACCAGATGCATGCTGAGTATGATAAGGTTGCCTAAGCCGTTCTAGGGTGAAGCAGTAAGAGTAGCCTGTTACCTGATCAACAAAACACCGTCAGTTCCACTGCAGTTCAAAGTCTCAGAGATGGTGTGATCAGGCCACAAGATTTCATACTCTCATCTAAGAGTATTTGGGTGCAAAGCATTTGCACATGTATCCAAGGAGAAAAGACAAAAACTTGATGAAAAGTCTACTCCGTGTATCTTCATCAGTTATGGAGATGAAGAATTTGGATACAAATTATGGGATCCAAAAGCGAAAAAAGTTACCAGAAGTAGGGACGTTGTGTTACATGAAGACCAGATGTTTGGATCAGAACAAACAACTCCAAGTGCTCCAAAACCAGTTCCTAGTTCACCACTATTTCAGTCTGCCTCAAATACTGAAGATAGACAGAAAGTTTCTTCAGAAGAAGAAAATGATGCTTATGACGGAGAAACCAGTACTGAGCAGGAGGAGCAGTTGCCTTCTCCATCAGAAATCGCATAATTTTCACAGTTGTCAGGTGATCAACCTCAGCTGGACAGATCCTTTAGAGGGCGATTGTTGATTCCGTCTAGAAGATATCTGGAATCAGATTATATTCTTCTTACAGATGAAGGGGAGCTAGAAAACTTCCAAGAGGCAATATCTTATCCAGATAGCGACAAATAGATGCAGGCTATGCAGAGTGAGATGAACTCGTTACAGAATAATCAGACTTATTAGCTGATGGAACTTCCAAAAGATAAGAGAGCACTGAGAAATAAATGTGTGTTCAAGCTGAAAAATGATGGCAAGCAGGTGAAGTACAAAGCTCGCTTAGTCGTCAAAGGATTCCAGCAGAAGAAAGGAATCGACTTTGATGAGGTATTCTCACCTGTTGTGAAGATGACTTCAATTCGAGTGGTATTTGGATTGGTGGAAAGTCTTGACTTGGAGCTTGAACAGATGGATGTGAAGACAGCATTTCTTCACGGCAACGTTGATGAGGAGATTTACATGGAGCAGCCGGAAGGTTTCTGAGTTCCTAGAAAGGAACATTTGGTCTGCAAGTTGGAAAAGAGTCTTTACGATTTGAAACAGGCTCCCAGACAGTGGTATAAGAAGTTTGACTCATTCATGATGAGTCATGGCTACAAGAAAACTGCTGCAGATCAGTGCGTTTACATCCGAAGATTTTCAGAAGGTAACTTTGTTATGTTATTACTCTATGTTGATGACATGCTGATTATTGGAAAAAGAAGCTATGGCTGTCACAAGAAAATTTTGTTGAACAAATACTAAGAAGGTTCAATATGGAGAAAGCAAAGCCAATTAGTACTCCACTGGCTAATCACTTCAAATTGAGCAAGAGTTCATGTCCCTCATCACCATAAAATGTTCAAGAAATGGTTATAGTACCTTATTTCTTAGCAGTAGGAAGTTTAATGTACACCATGGTTTGTACCAAACCTAACATCGCTCACGCTGTTGGAGTTGTGAGCCGTTTTCTTTCAAATCCAGGGAAAGAACACAGGAAAGCAATACAGTAGATTCTCAGGTACTTTAAGGGTACATCAAGGTTATGCTTGTGCTATGGGGGAGCTAACTCAGTCTTGGATGGCTATACAGATACTGATATGGCAGGTGATCTTGATGAGAGAAAATCTACATCAGGATATATTTACACATTTGCAGGTGGAGCTGTATCATGACAGTCCAAACTATAGAAATGTGTGACTTTATCTACAACAGAAGCAGAGTACATTGCTATAGCAGAAGCAGGAAATGAAATGTTGTGGCTAAAGTGGTTCCTCCAAGAAATGGGAGTCAGTCAAAAAGAGTACAGAATCTATTGTGATAGTCAAAGTACTCTTGATCTAAGTAGAAACTCGATATATCACTTCCAGACAAAGTACATCGATATTCGTTATCATTGGATACGTGAAGTAATGGAGTAACAGCTGTTGAAACTTATAAAGATCCATACAAAAGAGAATCCAGCGGATATGCTAACGAAGGTAGTCACATACGAAAAACTTGAGTTATGTAAAGACATAGTTAGGTTAAGTACATTGAACTAAAATATGTCAGAATATTCTTCGTTTGGTGTTGAGGGAGAGATTGTTGGAATAGTCAACACCAAACTTCAAATACTTCGATTGTGCAACGTGATAAGAGAAGTTGCTGGAAGATTGAAATTAGGCACCGACTGAAGATGCTGGAAACGTAGGCGCCGGAATTCTTGAATTCTCCACCGTCATTTCACATATTCACACTATTTCTTTCTCCTATAAATACATGTAAGATTGTAATGAGAATGTGTGTCTTAGGTGAGGTCCATTGGAGAGATTAGAAGCACTTTGTGCTCTGAGAGTTGAGTGAAACCACTGTAAATTGTTGGTTTGTTATTTAATAAAAAAACTCCTCTCTGTATGTGTGGAAGTAGACTAAATTGGTCAAACCACATTAAATTTCGGTTTTCATATTATTTGTGAGCTTCCACCGATCCCAACATTACATAATGACTAATGACTAATGACTGAAAGGTCCCTTGCTAATTGTACATCTCTGTAGCAACAGAAATCTCTGGAATACAACATTAGAGAAAACCGTTATTAATTTCTCTCAAGTTACTTGTAAATTTATTATTTTTTTATGTTATTCTCAAGTATAAATGACACCAAAATACTATCAATGAAACCAGGACAATTATTTTCGAAAACTCTGTTTTGTCTCTGTTAGCATTAATTTCCCTTTGTTTCTCTACACACTCTGTAAATCAAATACGTCTTAGATTTCTCACCCATCTCCCTTCCCCTTTCTTTTTTCAGAAATGGAGAATGATCAACAGACACTTGAGCCTCCAGTAGAACAATTGAAAATCCCATCATAAAACATATTGCGGTGGAAGAAACTGGAGACATTCCAAATGAATTGTTAAGAATTCCATGTAAAAAGGACATTGCTGCGTGCAATAGATAATGATTTAGAACCTGAACATGGTCTTCCAGAAACTCCATATCATAATTTTCATGAAATTGTTCCAAATCATTATCTGGATGTTGATTTAGAAGCAGGGCAAGATATTCTACAAAGTCCTCGTTCGAGGTCTACATACCCTATGGTACAATTGATTTTGTACAAAAACAAGGTTCAGGAAAATATTGCTTTAATCTTAAACTTTATGGTTTTGTCACATCTGTTAAAATTAATGGTGGCATTTTTAGTGGTTGCCAATATAATTAGTTGACATATGAAATCACTTGAAATATCAAATAAGACGGAGAATTATAAGATATTGAATAATAATATTACTCAATTATAAATTGCGAATTAATAAGTTTATCATTGAATGCCTAGATGGAAGCTATAGATTGCATTGTTGCGGTTTTGGCGTTTGTATTAGAAGTTGCCTTTTCTCTGTTTCTCTACATTCCTCACACTCATCTTCCTTCCCCTTTCTCTTTTCAGAAATGGAGAATGAGCACACACTTCAGCGTCTACCAGAAACAATTGAAAATCCCATCATGAAACATATTGCGATGAATGAAACAGATGAGGTTGATGAGGCTGGAAATTCAACCAACTCTCAGGTCTCTTTCAAAAACTTGGAGGACTCTTCATTTGTTGCTTATTCTTATGTTAAATCTCCTGCTTCTGGCTAGAGAGAGGTCTTCGTGATGGTTTCGAAGATCGACTCCGTCAAGTTGGAGTCGTATAGCTTTTCTAGATGGAGTTGGTATTATAGAGCTTGAGCCTGTTGATTGGTTCTCTTTCAGGGGAGTTGATCAACTTGCTCAACTACGGAACTCATGCTCCAGCTGCATGCTGGTGCTAAATAGTATATGATATGGTTGCAAGGAGTGTTCCTATTTGTAGCTATCTTACGTCCAAACTGTTGTACGGAGTTAGTTTTCCATGTAGCTTATTTCTATGTATATCTCTTATATATAAAGTCCTTATTCAATGGCTTATATTGTCTACGTTGTTATATTTATCTAGATTGTTTGTTTTGAACTGGTTTTCGAAAGGAACGTGGGTTGAATTGTTTATTTGTTGGCAATATTCAATTGATCTGATATAATCTTAGTATTACGTACATATATTTGTTTAAGCTTTTGCAGATTATTGAAAGTCAAGAGATTTTGGCAAACTCGGTTGATAACAATAGTGATGAGATTCTGAGTAGTGCAATAGATAATGATTTAGAACCTGAACATGGTCTTCCAGAAACTCCATATCATAATTTTCATGAAATTGTTCCAAATCATTATCTGGATGTTGATTTAGAAGCAGGGCAAGATATTCTACAAAGTCCTCGTTCGAGGTCTACATACCCTATGGTACGATTGATTTTGTACAAAAAAAAAGTTCAGGAAAATATTGTTCTAATCTTAAACTTTATGGTTTTGTCACATCTGTTAAAATTAATGGTGGCATTTTTAGAGGTTGCCTATATAATTAGTTGACATATGAAATCACTTGAAATATCAAATAAGACGGAGAATTATAAGATATTGAATAATAATATTACTCAATTATAAATTGCGAATTAATAAGTTTATCATTGAATGCCTAGATGGAAGCTATAGATTGCATTGTTGCGGTTTTGGCGTTTGTATTAGAAGTTGCATAAATTTTGTCCAACGATTACAAGCCTCTTCAATCGGTGGTACTGGGATTTACTGTGGTGAGTTGTCTTATAACGTGGACGATGTTTGCTCTGAATGCAAGACAAGAAAACGCTCGATTTTCTTTTGGGTGCTTCTTTCTATCAGATGGACATATATATGAGAGTATATGTAAATATATTGAATCATATGCAGTCATTATTCAAGTTATATTGTCAATAATTTTCGTTATTGTCAAATTCCCAAACCGTTTGACCTTCGGTGAAATTATTATATCTACTACAATGATCTCCTCAAAGTTGACAACAAGGTGCACTCAGAAGGATTCCTAGTTTTGATTTGTAAAAATAACATGTCTGATTGTAATAATATGCAGTTGGATAAGCCAAGGGGCTGGATGGTTTTGAACTTTATTGGTGCCAATCGGTCTTTCAGTTTTGCTTGAGCTTCTCATCAATGTGTCCGCCATTAGCAACTCGTGTAAATCATATGGCAAGTATTCTCTCTATCTAGTACTTTTCTCATATCATCATTCAATTTTGTGCACTTTATAAGTCAATTTGAATATGATAAGTGAATTAAAAGAGCATGTTATTATGATTTAGGTGTCTGAGATGAGATTTGATTGAAATGAAAGTTGAAATTTATATAAAATATTATTTTTTTAATATTATTATTTTGAGATTAAAAAAAAAAAGAATTATTTATTATATTTTATGTAAAATTTTAAAATTATAATAATAAGATGATATGAAATATTTCTCGTATCCAAACGACATATTTATTAGATAGATTGGCCTGACAAAATCTGTTTGGCAACAAAGATTTATATCTAAATAAAATACTAGAACACACATATAATGTGCGTAACTAAGTTGTTTTAATTATTGTCACTTGATAGGAGTTCCCAAAACATGTGTGATGTGAATTTCCCTGGTTTCGCAGTTGAACATGCAAACTGAATTAAACATATATTGACCTATATGATATGCTAAATATATATCTAAAATATGAAATAATCTACACTAACCAAACGAGAACGTTTATTGTCATCATAATTTTACTTATTATCTTTAATATAATACTAATAATCAGAGAATTAATTATTATTTTATTTAATTAAAAATAATAACATAATATATGATGTGTCAGAAAACCTTGCCACCATGTCAGCAAGACACCTAAACGCTCGCGCGTGAATCTCGCTATTGAATTTCTGCCATCGGTATAGTCCCCTCCAAGATCCCTTCCATAAGACGCACCCTCTCTGTCTCCCTCCCTCTGTCGTTTGTGCATATATAATTGTGGCTTAAAGTTTAGAGCGAGACTTCGACATTTCATCCGATTTGCACATTTATAAAATCTGGGATCTTTGTGCGATTTGTTTTTCTCCCAGAAAATGCACTCTTAGCATTTTTATTCTTGTAACTCTCTTTCTCTAAGGTTTGATCTCTTTTAATTTTCATGTCAAATCCGATCTGCTTTCGCTAAGCTTTCCTGCATTTTCATTCAGTTTTCTTTCCCATCATACAAACATATAATTCTCCCTCTTCTATCAATCTAATATCACTGGAAACAGATTATACAGAGTAACTTAACTTTTTTGCTCTACTTCCATGGCTTCCCAGCCACATATGATATCAGCTTTATTTCGTTATCTTTGTTCAATGCGAAGGTGATGTTCTGGGTTTGAGTTGGAATCAATCTTGAGAACCCTACAATTACCTCATCAGTTTTTGTAGCCGAAAAGTTTTCTTTTTCTTTGTCCATATATGGTTTGCTTGTTCTATTTTTAGCAATATCGTTTTGAAAACCAGAACAGCGAAATCCAAGTTCCATTTCCAAAATGGCCGAACAACCGCTAAAACCGGTACTCCAAAAACCGCCAGGATACCGGAACTCGAGTCACCCAATTCAACCAAGCTCGAGACCACCGCCCCGCAAACCGGCACTCCCGCAGTCTTTCAAACCGAAGATGAGGCGCAGAAGCTGCTGTCGTGCATGCTGCTGTTTCCTCTGCATCTTCGTTCTCGTTCTCCTCGTCGTCGTCGCCGTCGCCTTTGGCCTCTTCTACCTCTGGTTTCAACCGAAACTCCCAGTTTTCCACCTCCAGTCTTTCCGAATCCCAAAATTCAACGTCACCGCCAAATCCGATGGCACCTACCTCGACGCGCAGACGGTGACGAGGGTCGAGGTGAAGAACCCGAACGAGAAGCTTTCGTTGTTCTACAAACAGAGTACCGTCGCGGTGACTTTTTCTGTGGGTGATCACGAAGACGACACGGAGGTGGGGTCGGAAAAGGTGCCGGAGTTCACTCAGGGGATGACGAACACGACGAGCATGAAGGTGGAGACAGGGGTGAAGAACCATCTGGTGGATGATGGGGTGGGAAGGCATCTCAAGGCTCGGTTCCAGAGCAAGGAATTGGTTGTGAACGTGGAGGTTCGGAGTGGGGTGGGATTCTATGTGGATGGGCTTAGGATAGGGCCCTTGGGAGTGAAGGTTTTGTGTGGTGGTGTGAGCTTGAAGATGCTCGAGACTGGAGACATGCCCAAATGTACCGTCACTACTCTCAAATGGTAAGATTATTTCCAATCATAAATGCATAAACCCCAATAAAAGACTTAGAAATTCGTTCATAGTCTTATTTATTGTTAGTTTTTCCGCCCATTTTTTAAGTATTTCCGATCATAAACCAATCTTTTGAGGTTGCCCTTCAGTTTTTTGCAGAGCCAATTCCCAAATCAGCTAAAAGCTTTGATCTTATTAAATCAATTATTTGAATGGCCATTGACTGAAAATATTTGTCATGTTTCCGTATAGACTGAACAACTCTTTGAATTGCTTAGGATTCATGAAAGTTCCATTTTCTTAAGAAAAAACTAAAGCTAGTTTTCAACCCCATTGCTTATGATGACTAATTGATTGATAGCCAGCTACAGGGTACCAATTATTTGCATTTTTCTTTACACTAAAGAGTTTTGATTAAAAGTCCCCATTAATGTATAGTGAGTAATGTGTTTTTGAAGGTTGACCATTCTAATTGAGTTTGTTGCTTTGACCGCAGGATAAACGTATCTTGATAAGGTTGTCATGTTCGAAGATGGCTGCTGCCTGCTGGTGGAAGATGTGATATTGCTTATTGTTGAGGCGATTTTCTGCAAACAACATGCACAGGATTGTAACCAGCGCGATCGGTTTTATATTTAAAGTAAACCATATACAATATTCTTTACTTGGGAAAAAGAAAAAGGGTGATTGGAAGGTTTATATATATATATATATATATATGAGGTTGAATTTTTATAAATATACCGTGTTCTTCTTTTCCTTCTTGTTTTTGTTTTTTTCTTGTTTAAATTAGAGATAGTTGTGGTTGTGCTGTGGGGTTGGGAGGAAGTTGGGGTCTTGCATTCCTGATGGAACTGCCAGGCTGCCATTTATTTGTAAGAAACAAATGCATCAAAAACGTGGAAAGTGAAATAAGATGTAACATCTTTTATTTTCATTCATCTTGTTTCTTTTTCAGAGAATAAGGTGCAACATATCATTCCTTTTGGTAAGTTAGGTTAAAAAAAAAAAAAAAAATGAAGCTAGGTAAAAGCGGAAGGAAGACAACTTGGGGGTCACTAAAAGAATATCTGCCTAGCAAAGAAAGGTTAGCCAGAAAGGGATATGATATCTGCAATATTTAGCAGACACAAAAAATTTGTCGTGTGAAATATGTGGTTCTCGAAACAAAAGTTCCGAAGAATGAGATCATATGCTTTACTTCATGCCATTTTTAGAACGAAAAATATCTAATTATAGGTCTTTTTATTGACATATTCAACACGCTATGCTAAGCTGCTCTTTTCATTTTGGTGTTTTAACCAATATTTTTAATTTTGTACCGTACCGACCGGTACGGCCAGTACATACCGTATCGGAGTAGTGGCCGGTACAGAAATGGGGTCTGTTTCGTACCGGCCCAGATTTCGACCGTACCGGCCGATATTTCGGCCGTACCGGCCATGTGTACCGGCCTGTACCGGCTGGTATCGAATTTGAGAATTTTTTTTTTCGTTTCTTCCTATTTTTTTATCATAATTTAGACTATATTATTTATATATATATTAATATAGATAATTGAGACTATTATTTTGAAATATAATTTATATATATTTTTATATATGTAATTTTTTTTTAATGTATAGACTATTCTGAAACGGTACACGAAACGGTATCGATATCGAAATATTTCGTTCCAGTGCCTTGACCGGTACGCTCACCGGTACGGTATTCAAAATATTGGTTTTAACCTTTCGAATGTGGTTGGCACACGGCCCATTTTCAGGTTTGAAGACTGGTGGAAGTCTGAAAATTTGCACTTTCCCCCTTGCAACCAACTAGTGATCATAACTTAATGGGCATTTTGTAGTGATGGAAATAGGAATTTTAGGAATTTATCTTTGGAGGTACTTCCTAACATTTAGAACCTATTTAGATTTAGAGATAAGATGAGATGGGTTATGAATTTTAATAAAATAAATGGTTGAGATTAGTTAAAATTTAAAATAAGTGGTTGAGATAAGTTAAAAGTATGAAATGAATTATGAATAATAAAATCTAATTTTAAAAATAAACGGAGGTAAAAATGATCTCCCCTTCTAAAATTGGCTGATGTGATTGGTGAATTGCTACTTCTAGCTCAATCTAGTTCAAAGGATCTCCACTTTCTAAAAACTCTTCACAAATCCCCAAGTCACTCGTAGATTATTTTAAGACTTTTAATTGATAATTGAGTCAGCTGAAAGCAAAATATACTGAAAAATTAGTTTGTGTTGTTTTTATTTAGACTCTATTAATATACAGCTTCCTCAAGATTGATGCATTTTGACAAGCAAAACAAATGCCTAAAGCTTTATACACAACAATTTTGGTTTGATTGATTGATTGACAACTAATATGGGAATGTTAACTCGCCCCCATTTAGATTTAGAAACGTTTTATCATCTTATTTGATCTCATTTCATCATTATAATTTTTTTAAATTCTCATAAAATATAATAAATAATTTAATTTTTTTAAATCTTAAAATATTAATAATATTAAAAGATAATATTATAATAATATTTTATTTAATTTTCTTCTTTTATTTAAAAATATCTTATATCATCTCTGATTCCAAATCGGTCAATTCTAAAACTTCACGCTGTATTAAAATCTGTAAAATTTCAATTTTTATTTTATAGGAAATTCAACTTTCATTCAACAAAAACCGAAGTTACATAAAAAAAATTGGTGTAACCAAATATACTGGGAGATAGAAGATGGGACAGACCCCGTCCACATCTCAACATCAGTAATAAACCATGCAAGCTTGGCTAAGTAATGAGCTACTTAATTCCCAGACCTCATCACATACTTTATCTGAAAAGCGTCAAATTTCTTCAGCAAGCTCCTTGTGTCCATAAATATTAGATTCCCTTAAATTGAAAGGGAATCTTCATCCAAAGCTTCAACCATTAAAAGTTTGTCACTTTCCCAAAACAATGTTTGAGAAACCCAAGCGAGAACTAAATTGGAGTCCTCTAAACATGGCCAAAAGTTCTAGAGATTTTGGTTCCATCAGTACATTTTCCAGCTTGCAAATAGCCATAATAACACAACCAGCTTCATCTCTAAGTACCGCTCCTAGTGGTAGAGCCACGTTGGGACATTGGGGGTGCCATGGCCCCCCTTCCCCACATGTAACACCTGGGCCCAAACCCGCTACTTAGGCCCAGGTCCATACCCGGTTCAGCCAACCCAAAGTACAGGAAAACGACGCCGTTTCACCTCAGGTAAGTTGTTTTTCAGTCCCTTTCTTCTCCTTTCTTTTCTTTTCTTTTCTTTCCTCTGTTATCCCGACGGATGCCCTGATTTTCGCTGTTTTTCAGTCCCTTTCTTCTCCTTTCTTTTCCTTGGGTCTCCCTTATCCTTCCGTCGATCTCCCACAAATTTCATTTCTCTAGCAACACTCACTGATAAGCTTGTTGACCTTCTCCTTGCTCTAAATTTCTTTCCATCATTATACAAATGCGATTTGGGGTTTCTTGTTTTAACATTGAATGCTTTGGGGGATGCTCTTAGTGGCGATAGGCCAGCATAATAAAAACGAGGATTTTAACTTCTCTTCTCTTTGCTCCATTGTGTTTTTTTGTGGAGATTAGGTTAGTTACAACTTCAAATTACACATAAAAAATTTTCCCCATCTCTGGCAACGTGTGATTCTCGGGTTCTAAGGGTCACAAGTGAATTAAGGTCACAACTTCTACTCTGTAATGCGCGTGAATAAGGGTAGAATTTCATGAGTGTGTTAATGGAATTTGGAAAGATTCAAAATTCTTATGGTTGTGTTGTTTGGCTTGTTTGGTCTTAATCGAGTAAAACTTGAAATGCTTTGTAGTGGGCTGCTATAAAAGTTTTATTGGATGCAAATGATCATTCGGTTGTGTTCTTTTAGAAGAGACTTATGCCTACAATTAAATAGATATTGGTGGCTGTTAGAATTGGGATTTTAGTTCCAAAAATTATATCATATGTTTTATATGATTGTAACATCATAGATATAAATTTTGGCTGGACAGTTTATAAAAATGTGGCCTTCTTTGATAAGAAGACGTGTTGGATGTGGAAACTTAAACTTGGAATAATTTATGGGAGGGGATCGCTAAAGCTAGGTGTAGAGGTTTTAGTTCTTAATCTCTTAGTTTTAATGGCATTGCTGGTCTTTAATACTGGTGTATATATTTTGTTATGATTTAGGTGGCGAGATTAATATAGGTCAGACTCAAGAATTTGACAATATTCAACGAGAGTCTGGTAAGCGGGGCTTCTATCCTAGATTTGCATAAAAAGAAAATTTGTTTGAGGTTGATTTTATAAAATGTGCATATTATAATTTTAAAAGAAAAGTGGGAAAAACAACCTCAGTATATGTATTTCTACATCTTCTCATAAAAATTTCTATGATACAGAAAGTTTCTTTTGACATGAAATATGTAGACATGAGCTATATTTGACATGATTATAAGATATGCATATGGGCGAATATGAATTCTAATATTTTCTTATACATGTGAAATAATGTTTTGATTCGTTTCTGTCTATCTGAAATGATGAAAAAAAAAATGAAAAGCATAAAAAATCTTTGACATGTTTATCTGTTTGTCTTGGTTTCTGGATATGGTTCTGAGATGAGAGTATGGATTCACGTGATATGATTGGTACCACCATGATATGATATAATAGGAGTGCAATCACTTTAGAAACAAAGTGATCCTTTATGTGTTTTTTTTCTTGTGTGCACACCCGAGACTCTGAGAACGAATAAGGGAAAGTCTCAAAATATAACACCACTTGATTTGGCCACCAGGGATAGCACAATCCTACTACGAGAATTAAATATGGTACATGTTCTAGAATGTTGATAAGATGAGATGTGACAGTTATTTGTACCAAAATGTTTTGTTTGAAAAGTTGGTTTTTGTTTATACTTTATGAAAAATATATGTTTCTTCAGGTTTTCACTTGATGATTTTTTTTGGAGCTGTTATCTATAAATAAAAGTTTTATGTGTTCATGCATAAGAAGTTTTTATTAAAAATACTCATGCTTTACACACTAGTATAGATGCTTTGCTTCTTGAGTTGTGGTTGAACTCACCCACTTATCTCTACATGTCAGATGATGTGGAGGTCTCGACTGAGGACCAAGACTAGTATGTTAGGACCAGACTAAGCTGTTATTTCTTAGTTGAAGTGAAGATTGTATTTATTGATCTGATGTTACGTTTTCAATATTGTTAGATTCAAGTGTTAGTAGATTATTTATTGATTTGATGGGGAAATTGTGGACCCTATGTTATTACCTCAAATTTATGAATTTGTGGATATATTTATGATTGAATTGTCTGGATTTGGAGATGAGAATTTATTTGTGGATTTCAGAAAATAATTAGAGATAGTTATTGGTGATGAGACAAGTTTATATGGGCAAGTAGTAATTTGGAGGTATTCTTTTAGTTATGATTAAATGAATGTATATTTTTTAGTATGGATCTGAATGTGGAGATTATTACTTTATGAATGTCTTTGGGAACGTATGGTTAGTAGATGAAAACATGATATATCAAACAGGTTGGACTTCATGACCCCCCCTGTGAGTACGGGGTGTTACAGTTGGTATCAAAGCGAAAGTTTAAGGTTCTGCAGGCTCTATGGAGTAAAGTTCTAGGGATTTGAGGTTTTGTAGACGATAGTTCGTATGAGAGTATAGAACATAGAATGGTTCTTGGAGATGGTTATTTGGATTTAATTGCGATAATGAGATGGCTTAAAGAAATATTGTTATGAGCTATTGATATTGTTATGAGCTGTTGAGGTTTTAGAACTCACCGACTTTAGGAATCACTTGAGGTGTAAAATTTTATATGCTTGTGAGCTGATTTTGTATTGTTGGAGATTGAAGGACTAGATTTCTGAATTTTATGATTTTATTTGTGGTGGATACCTCACTCATGTTGGGGAGAGTATATACTATTGTTTTGGCTACTATGACTACCCGTTGATATTTATATACCTTTTTGTATATATGCTTTTAATGAACGACTTGTTTAATAGTCCAAGTCTTCTTAGGATGCCGTCTCGCCGTGAACAAAGTGTATCGGATTTGAATGCAGCAAGGAATGAAAGGGAAGCAAATCCAAGAGCTTCCGAAGTGCTCCGAGCAGCAGTGCATTAGTTAATAGATAATCTTGCGCAAAATCCATCTGGCCGTCACCGCACCACTAGTGAAAGGGGTTGCACCGTGGAAGATTTCAACAAGTTGTATCCCACATCTTTTGATGGGAGAGGCGACCCGATATTGGCAGAAGATTGAGTGCAGGACATTGAGAAGATATTTCGAGTCTTGCCTTGCATAGATGAACAAAAGGTGGCGTTTGCTACGTTCAAGCTGACTAAGGAAGCAAAAAGATGGTGGATCTCTGAAAGGACCATCAGGGAAGTTGAAAAGAACGAAATAAAAAGTTGGTCACAGTTCAAAGAAGTTTTCTTAGATCGTTTCTTCCCAGTCTCAGTGAAAGAGGATAAAGCTATAGAATTTGCCACTTTGGTCCAGGGAGCGATGTCAGTACACCAATATGCAGCCAAATTTACTGAGCTGGCACGCTTTGCAGCATATCTGATTCCAGATAAAGAGAAGAAGTGTCGCAAATTTGAACAAGAGCTGAACGAGAAGCTTTATGAACGAGTGATGGGCTTCCAATTAAAAATTTTCACAGAGTTGGTGAATAAGGCTACCTTGTTTGAAAGATGCTTTCAAAGGAGTGCTACCTTACTTGATCAAAGGAAGAGGTCTACTCCATCTGGATATCATACAAGCAACAACCAGGGACAATAGAAAAAGAGAAATGAAGGGGGTAATTCAAGTAAGAGGTTAATTCATAGTGATCAACAGCCCTATTATTGCAGAACTTGTGACCGTGTTCACACAGGAAAGTGCAGGAAAGAGTTAGGCTTATGTTATCGGTGCGGCAAGTCGGGCCACTACCTCTGGGATTGCCCGCTTACTTTGGGCAGCAATAAACCCGCCTCACTACCACCCCCACCCAGGATCGGAGGGGCACCACGAAGTAATACCCAGCGCCCTACTGCACCTGCTCGAGTTTTTGCATTGACACCAGGAGAGGCTGAAGGCAGGGAGGATGTAATCACAGGTATTATTCCTTACTTTTCTTTTAGGAATAACTTAGTAACTATTGTGGATATTAAATCAAAGGGTACTTTGTATGTGATCACAGGCATTCTTTCTTTGTTTTCTAATCATACTACTATATTATTTGACTCTGGGGCAATGCATTCATTTATTTCTAAGAATTTTGCCAAATTCTGCACATGGGAAGGTGAAAGGTTGGATTTTAACTTAGTGGTCTTCGACTCCGATGGGGACTACAATATCTTGTCACCGAATTCTCCACGGCTGTCCTATATCTATCGAAGAAAGATTGATGCTTGCTGAACTTATTATTTTTGATATGGTTGGATTTGATGTAATTTTGGGTATGGACTGGTTGGCTTCATACGATGCCAGTATGGTTTCATACCATGCCAGTATTGACTGCTTTAAAAAGGAGATAGTTTTCAAACCTTCTGAAGAAGATGAAATTCGATTTGTAGAGTCAAAAGTGCAATCATTCTCATGAATTATATCAGCAGTTTAGGTTGGGAAATTATTGCAAGATGGCTGTCAAGGATTTTTAGTTTGTGTGATAGATGCACCAAAGGAAGGGTTGAGTTTAGAAGAGATTCTTGTGGTGAGAGGATATCCAGAAGTGTTCCCTGAAGACTTGTCTGGATTACCACCAGACCGAGAATTAGAATTTGCTATTTATCTTGTTCTAGGCACATCACCTTTGTCCAAGGCTCCTTATAGAATGGCGCCATCAGAGCTCACTGAACTTAAAGAATAGTTGCAAGATCTATTAGACAAGGGTTTTATCCGATCCAGCGTATCCCCATGGGGCACTCTAGTGTTATTTGTGAAGAAGAAAGATGGAACAATGAGAATGCGCGACTATAAAGAACTCAACCGAGTAACCATCAAGAATAAATATCTTTTACCCCGCATAGAAGACCTTTTGATCAACTACAGGGTGCGCAAGTTTTTTGGAAGATTGACCATCGATCAGGGTATCATCAACTGAAGATCAAGGCTGAAGATGTATTTAAGACTGCTTTCAGGACCAGATATGGCTACTACGAATTTTTTGTCATGCCTTTTGGTTTGACTAACACCCTAGCGGTATTTATGGACTTAATAAATAGAGTATTTCATGGATTATTGGATAAATTTGTGATTGTTTTTATTGATGACATCCTAATCTATTCTAAGAACAAGAAGGAACATGAGGAACACTTAAGGCTAGTACATGGAACACTTAGGGAGGAAAATTTGTTTGCTAAATTAAAGAAGTATAAGTTTTGGCTGAATGCGGTTACATTTCTGGGGCATGTAGTTTCAAAAGAGGGCATTTCAGTAGACCCCGGGAAAGTGGAAGCAGTAGTGAACTGGTCGGCACCGAAAAATGTACAAGAGATTAGGAGTTTCTTGGAATTGGTGGGATACTATCGCCGATTCATTGAGGGTTTCTCCAAGATAGCAGTTCCTCTCACCGCACTCACCAGGAAGAACAACAAATTTGAGTGGACAGCAAAATGTGAAGAAAGTTTTCAGACTTTGAAACAGAGACTAGTAATCGCCTCAGTTTTAACAGCTCCCACTGCGAGAGGTGGATTTGTGGTATATAGTGATGCTTCAAGATTGGGTTTGGGGTGTGTATTAATGCAACACGGAAAAGTCATAGCCTATGCTTCACAACAACTAAAGACACATGAACAAAATTACCCCACACATGATCTAGAGTTAGCAGCAGTTGTGTTTGCACTTAAGATTTTGATGCATTATCTATATAGGGAAAAATGCGAAATTTACACAGATCACGAAAGTTTGAAATATTTCTTCACCCAGAAAGAATTAAATATGAGACAGAGAAGATGCCTCGAGTTAATAAAGGATTATGATTGTAATATCAATTATCACCCAGGCAAAGTGAATGTTGTAGCTGATGCTTTGAGTAGGAAATCAATGAGTTCAGCAGTGGCAACCCTTACTACTCAACACCAGTTACTAATGGACTTAGAGAGGGCTGGTATTGAGGTCATCACCAATGATACAAGTGCTTTCGTGGCTAATTTAATAGTGCAACCAGAATTATTAGAGAGAATCAAAGCAGCTTAGAGAGTGGATTCAGCGTTAATCAAGCTAGTTGAGGAAGTTAAAAACGGGGACAAAGCTGATTTTAGTGTTTCTGAAAATGGAGTTTTGAGATTTAGAGACAAATTATGTGTGCCGGCAAATAATGCACTAAAGAAGATAATTCTTGATGAGGCACATTGCTCTTTGTACACTGTCCATTCAGGGAGTATCAAGATGTATCAGGACTTGAGAGAGTCTTTTTGGTGGAACGGTATGAAGAGAGAGATTGCTAAATTCATAGAACAGTGCCTAATATGTCAATAGTTGAAGGTAGAGTATCAGAGACTAGCAGGGTTGCTACAGCCATTGCAGATTCCAAAATGGAAGTGGGAGCATATATCCATGAATTTTATAACAGGTCTACCAAGAGCTTTAAATGGACAAGATGCAATATGGGTAATTGTGGATTGCTTAACAAAGACTGCGCGTTTTGTACCCATTAAAGTTTCTTATAAGTTGGAGAAACTAACTGAGTTGTACATACAAGAGATTGTGAGATTGCATAGAATATCAGTGTCCATTGTGTGAGATAGAGATTCCCGTTTCACTTACAGATTTTGGCGAAGCTTACAAGAGGCAATGGGGACTAAGTTGAATTTCAGTACGGCTTATCACCCTCAGACAGATGGACAATCAGAAAGGGCTATTTAGATTTTAGAATATATGTTGAGAGTATATGTGATAGACTTCAAGGGAACTTGGATACAACATTTACCATTAGTGGAATTCGCTTATAATAACAGTTTCCAAGCTAATATTGGGATGGCACCATATGAAGCACTATATGGCAGAAGGTGTAGGTCTCCATTTTATTGGGATGAGATTGGCGAAAGAAAAATCTTGGGATCGGAGATCATTCAAAGGACCATAGAAAAGATTGACATCATTCGGACTAGAATTAAAATAGCCCAGAGCCGACAAAAAGGTTATGCTGATAATCGACGTCGGCCTCTAAAGTTCAAAGTCGGAAATGAAGTATTCTTGAAGATAGCACCAATGAAAGGGGTTATGAGATTTGGAAGTAAGGGCAAGTTGAGCCCTAGATATGTTGGACCCTTTGAGATTCTTGAGCGAATTTGATCATTAGCATAAAAGTTAGCACTTCCTCCGAATCTTGCAGGAATGAATAACGTATTTCATTGTCCATGTTGAAAAAGTATATTCCTGATTCAACTCACATAATTCATTATGAGCCGCTGCAGATTCAAGAAGATATGACATATATTGAAGAACTAGTGCGGATCTTGGAAAAGAAAGCACACACGTTGCGAATCCATCGCATCCCCATGGTTAAGGTGTTGTGGAGTAATCACATAAGCAGTGAAACTTCCTGAGAACTCGAGGAAGAAATGCGAGAGAAATACCTACATCTATTCAATGAGGATTATGAGATTTTGTAGCAATTTTTTAGGACATAAATTTGTTTAAGGGAGGGAGGATGTAACACCCGGGCCCAAGCCCGCTACTCAGGCCCAGGCCCAGACCCATACCCGATTCAGCCAACCCAAAGCACACAGAAACAATGCCGTTTCACCTCAGGTAAGTTGTTTTTCAGTCCCTTTCTTCTCCTTTCTTTTCCTTTCATTCCTTGGTTATCCCGACGGTTACCCTAATTTTCACTACCCCTTTTTCTTGCACTACCCCCACACCTTCAGTAGTTATCGATTTCAGATGAGAATTATCTCTCTCTCCCTCACCTCACAGTATTTTGTTGTTGTGATTTCACCATCCCCAGGTTCTCTCTCCCTCTTCCCGCAGCTCCTGCTCACGGTTTGGGTCTCCCTTATCCTTCCGTCGATCTCCCACCAGTTTCATTTCTTCAACAACACTCACCGATAAGCTTGCTGATCTTCTCCTTGCTCTAAATTTCTTTCCATCATTATACAAATGCGATTTGGGGTTTCTTGTTTAACGTTGAATGCTTTAAGGGATGCTCTCAGTGGCGATAGGCCAGCATAATAGAACCGAGGATTTTAACTTCTCTTCTCTTTGCTCCGTTGTGTTTTCTTGTGGAGATTAGGGTAGTTACAACTTCAAATTACACATCAGAAATTTTTCCCATCTCTGGCAACGCTTGATTCTTGGGTTCTAAGAGTCACAAGTGAATTGAGGTATTATAATTTCAATGCCTTTCTACTCTGTAATGCGCACGAATAAGGGTATAATTTCATGAGTGTGTTATTGGAATTTGAAAGGATTCAAAATTCTTATGGCTGTGTTGTTTGGCTGGTTTGGTCTTAGTCAAGTAAAACTTGAAATGCTTTGTAGTGGGCTGGTATAAAAGTTTTATTGGATGCAAATGATCATTCGGTTGTGTTCTTTTAGAAGAGACTTATGCCTACAATTAAATAGATATTGGTGGCTGTTAGAATTGGGATTTTAGTTCCAAAAATTATATCGTATGTTTTTATGATTGTAACATCATAAATATAAATTTTGGCTGGACAGTTTATAAAAATGTGGCCTTCTTTGATAAAAAAAATGTGGTGGATGTGGAAATTTAAACTTGAGACAATTTATGGGAGGGGGATCGCTAAAGCTAGAAGTAGAGGTTTTAGTTCTTAATCTCTTAGTTTTAATGGCATTGCTAATCTTTAATATTGGTGTATATATTTTGTTATGATTTAGGTGGCGAGATTAATATAGGTCAGACTCAAGAATTTGACAATATTCAACGAGAGTCAGGTAAGCGGGGCTTCTATCCTAGATTTGTATAAAAAGAAAATTTGTTTGAGATTGATTTTATAAAATTTGCATATTATAATTTTAAAAGAAAAGTGGGAAAAACAATCTCAGTATATATATTTCTGCATCTTCTCATGAAAATTTATATGATAGGGAAAGTTTCTTTTGACATGAAATGTGTAGACATGAAATTAAGGGAAAGTCTCACAATATGACACCGCTTGATTTGGCTATCAGGGATAGCACAACCCTACCACGGGGGTTAAATATGGTACATGTTCTAGAATGTTGATAAGATGAGATGTGACAGTTATTTGTGCCAAAGTGTTTTGTTTAAAAAGTTGGTTTCTGTTTATATTTTCCGAAAATATATGTTCGTTCAACTTTTTGCTTGATGATATATTTTTGGAGCTGTTATCTATAAATAAAAGTTTTATGTGATCATGCATAAGAAGTTTTTATTAAAAATGCTCATGCTTTACATACTAATATAGGTGCTTTACTTCCTAAGTTGTGGTTGAACTCACCCCCTTATCTCTACATTTTAGATGATGTGGAGATCTCAATTGAGGACCAAGACTAGTATGTTGGGACCAGACTAAGCTGTTATTTCTTGGTTGAAGTGAAAATTGTATTTATTGATCTGATGTTACGTTCTCAGTATTATTAGATTCAAGTGTTAGTAGATTATTTATTAATTTGATGGGGAGATTGTGGACCCTATGTTATTACCTCCAATTTATGAATTTGTGGATATATTTATGATTGGATTGTCTGGATTTGGAGATGAGAATTTATTTGTAGATTTCAGAAAATAATTAGAGATAGTTATTGGTGATGAGACAAGTTTATATGGGCAAGTAGTAATTTGGAGGTATTCTTTTAGTTATGATTAAATGAATGTATATTTTTTAGTATGGATCTGAATGTGGAGATTATTACTTTATGAATGTCTTTGGAAACATATGGTGAGTAGATGAAAATAGGATATATCAAACAGGTTGGACTTCATAACCCCCTGTGAGTACGAGGTGTTACATCATGGGCCTCATCCCTACTTTTTAAAAAAATTGAAAAAAATATATAATAAATGTTTTTTTAACATATGTTTATTTTTTTTATAATTTTGTAAGCTAATATTAATTTTATTTTATGTTGATCTCCTCTCTAAAAATTATTTTGGTATTCCTCTACAAAATTAATCTAATTTAAAAATACAATATATCTCATATAAAATAAAATAAAATAATAACATGACGACATGTTTCTATTATAGATAAAAATAAAAGTAAAAAAAGAAATTGAATGATTTGTAATGTATTTTTAATATATTTTTATTGTGATGACATGTTCTTGTCATATTATATATTTTTTTAATATAGAAGTTGTATTAAATATATTTTCTTTTTATTATAGATCCTACTATCAAATTACTTTATACTACATAAAAAAGTGCATACAAATAGAACAAAAAATATTTGATTTATTTTATTTTAACTTTGTTTGGGCCCCCTAACCTAGCCTCTTGTTTATCAAAAAATAGCGTTGCATCCACATTCAACTTGACAAACCCCATAGGCTGGTGGAACCCACCATCTAGTTTTCTCCAATTGACAGTTTGGCATTCTTCCAGTTAACACTTGTGTCCTACATAAACTCAAAGCATGATTAACTACTTGGTTTATGTTCAACTTAGCACCTTCGATGATCCGTTTGTTCCTTCTATACCATAGACCCCAAGCAATTAAAAAGAACCTTTCTAGCATATTTTGACATCCACCATGCACAAGAAGATTGGCTGCTTGTTTCACTGATCTCACTTACCAAAAACTAGTGAGGATGGCTGAAATTCCTTCCATATAGTCTACACTTCAGGACATAAAAATAAAGCATGTGTGGCATCTTCAATAGGAAATTGATAGAAATCACAAGATGCAAACTCAACCACCTTCCTTTGAGCCAAATTTTGCTTTGAAGGCTAGGCCTCTCTACATGCTCACCAAACAAACACTTTAATCTTATTAGGGATCTTCATCTTCCATAATACCTTCTATAAATATCGCTAAGTCCCCCTTGAAGAGCTTTTAGCTATAGGTTGAGTTTCTTGAGAACAAAATAATTTATAGGTTGATTTTACATTAAATATTCAATTTTTCTGTAGTCTCCATATCAACATATCATCATGCTGTCCAGGACTCAACAAAATATTCAAAATTGCCTTAGCTAGGTTTGGATTGAAAATAGCTCTCACTCTTTGTACATTCCACCAATGTGACTCCACATTAATGAGAGAACTCACCCTAGCCAAACTATCCATATCTGCACAATTTGGCATTTCTAGTTTTAAAGTTTGGAAACCTGGAACCCAAACATCCTCCCATATTTTGACATTTGTCCCATTCCCAATCCTCCATTGGCATCCCTTCATTAAAAGGTATTTTACTTCCCACACTCCCCTCCAAATATAAGATGGGTTAAAGCCTATTCTTTTATCAAAAAGAAAACAATCAGGAAAGTACCTTATTTTGTATATCTTGTGCAAGAGAGAGTCTTCATGCTTTAAAATCCTCCACGCCTTCTTGGCCAACAATGCCATATTAAAGACTCTTTAAGGCTTGAAAACCTAGAACCCCTCGAAAATTGGATACACACATCTTTCCCAAGCCACCTAATGATTCTTCCTCTCCTCCCCCTTTTGACCCCACCAAAAGGAAGCCATCAGCTGTTCTAATTATTGTCATAACCTCAAAGGAAATTTAAAACAACTCATTGTAAAAGTCAAAATGGACAATGCAACTGCTTTTAACAAGATTTCCTTTCCCCTTGAGATAGTATTTTCTCCTTCCAACATTGTAATTTCCTCCAAGCACTTCTTTTTATTTCAGCGAAAGCATTGGATTTATTCCTTCCCACAAAAGAAGATAACCCCAAATGTTTTTCATATTGTTGAAGAGACCTACCCTTACATACACATGATTTGTTTCTGGACAGTGTGTGAGACATCAGAACTAAATACCATAGATGTTTTCAGCATATTAATTTTCTAACCCGAAACCAACTCATACTTCTCAAACAAGAACTGAATATTAGAGCAAACAGTAGTGTCAGCTTTGCAAAATATCACTGTATCATCAGCAAACAGCATATGATTCAGATTAGGTGCCCTCTACAAATTTTTATTCCAACCACTAATTGATTCAATTTAGCAAATTTCAGCAAATGTATCAATCCTTCTATGCACAGTAAAAATAGATAAGGGGATAACGGATCCCCTTACTTAATACCCCGAGTAGGAGTAATAGGGACCGTGGATATACCATTCACCATAACACTAAAGGTAACACCACAAACACACTTCATAATTAAATTGACCAAACCAACATCAAACCGCAGTTTAAGCAAATATTCTGCAAAAAGTCACACTCCAACGATCATAGGCTTTTGACATATCAAATTTTAAAAACATGAAACCCTTTCTACCATTTCTTTTTTGTTTCAGGTGATGCACAAGTTCATAAACAACTAAAATATTGTTAGTAATTAGCCTTCCGAGTACAAACGCACACTGAGTATCAAAAATGATGTCCAATAGAATTCTTTTGAGTCTATTAGTAATGACTTTAGAGATTAACTTGTATAGGACATTACACAAGTAGACCAGTTTAAAATCAGTTACCAAAGTAGGATTACTCTTCTTAGGAATTAAAACTAAAAGAGTATGATTGAGATCCTTGGGGAACTGACCTGAATTAAGAGCCTCCAGTACTGCATCTGTAATTTGAGTGCCAATAATGTGCCAATATTGTTGATAAAAAACTGGTGATATGCCATCAGGACCCAGAGATTTTGTAGGGTGCATTTGCTTTAAAGCCACGACTACTTCTTCAGCAATATAGTCTTTTCTAAGCTCCTAATTCATTTCAACGGTAACCTTTGCTTCCAATCCTTCTAAGATATCCATCAAGCCCCTTTGAGATGAGGCTGTAAAAATTGATTGAAAATAATCCCGAATAAGCCTATCTCTATTAACTCCTTCCTTCCAAATCCCCTCATCTGCTTGAATTTTCTAGATAATTTTTTTTTTCTTTCTATGAGAAGTTTTAGAGGGGAAATAACGAGTATTTTGGTCTCTACAGTGCACCCATAAACCTTTTGCCCTCTGGTTCCACATCAGTTCTTTTGTCTCCAGCCAAAGTTGAATTTCATCCCTCCTCTTATTTAATTCATCAAGATCTGCACTAGTAAGGTCTGCAATCTGTAAAGCTTGTTATCTCTCTCTTGCAAACTTTAATTTACGCTAAACTTGACCAAATGTCCTCCTATTCTAGGACTGCAATTTATCACCACAACAATTTAATTTCTGCAAGACACCTGTCATATTATTTGTCTCAATAGACAATTGCCAGGTATCTCTAATAATCTATTCACACTCCGAGTGTCCCACCCACATAGCAATTTAGGAATAGTTATATCGTTAAAGGTGAAGATTCTAAATTGTTAAAGCATAAATTCAAGTATTATATTAAGCATTTGACCTTATTGACACAATAGTTAAATAACGATTCTCCTCCGAATCGCAACATTGCTGAAGCATTACACTTCTTGATTGACATAATCGCTTGTCACTTTACTTCTTTAGTAGGGTAGGCTTGAATTAAAATCCAACCAATGGATCCAATATATTGTTTTCCCTCTTAATTAATCCAATTTAAAGTATTTATTTTTTATAGTATTCACAAATTGATTGTCACAAGAAGAAAAACAAAAAAATTTATATATATTTTTATATTATTACAATCTCTATGTTTATGTGGTTACGATATTCATTTAGTTTGATCTCTATTACTATAGTCTATATCTTATTTATGTTTTTTTCTTTGCTAGTCTTAGATGTGTCCTCTTGGACATAAATAAAATACCAATGATGTGGATTGAGAAAATTAGCGCTGAAAAAGATAATAATAACAACCAACTTTAAAAGAAGCTAATAGAAGAATGATGTCATGATTATAAAGTATTGGCATAATAAAAGAGAGATTAATTTGCTTATTGATTGTCATTGTGGTTGCAACAAGAGTAGGAATATCGTTAGTAATTATATTGTCCTATTATTAGGTCTATATTGGTGGATAATTGCAATCAAAGTTGTAAAGATGATATCAAATATTTAATATTTTATTTGTGGTTGATTTTGTAGTTGTTAAATAAGTTTTGAACATGAAGACCAAACGATATAGCCTGAGTTGGTCTTATAGGTTTAAAGTTAATATTTTATGTTATATGTTGAACAAATGAATGCATACCCCTATCTCACTAGCACAATTATGGAGGGGATGCACATGTCTAATGAAAAATTTTCCAACATTAATATATAGAGGTGGCCAAATGGCACCAATTGTTTTGTCATTGTTAATATGGCATAATTTCAGTATACATCATCTAGATAAAATGATCAAATTATCTTTTTATCTTTTAAAATTACAAAACAAAGTTTTCTCAAATAACCATTTGAACAATAATTTTATCTAACAAAAGCTTCTTTACAAAATTTATATCCACATCATCTAATAAAAGTTTTGTCACAATAATTTGTTCCACATCATTCGCATGAATGTAACATCAATACACTTCCATGAGTCTACAATATTTTCGCAAGTCTTAACTCATGTTATATCTCAAAAAATTAATTTTAAAAATTTCAATTACTTGATCAAAGCAACATTTAACTTTTACATGTGAGATGTAATTGTTTTTCTCAATTATTTATGTATATACTTTTTCATATATTTATTCAGTAAAAAATAATGTTAGTGAATGTAAAAAAGTTAAAAAGAAATATATTAGAATCTATTATTTGCCAATAGACCAAGAAAACGTGACCACACAAGTTTCATTTTTTCATAAAAAAAAAAAAAGATTGTTTTAAGCGACAAAATAGATATTTCTTTTTGTGACAATGATAATCACTAGAGAGTCACTAAAAATCATTTCAATTTGAGATATTTGGTTTGCCTAAATGGTAAAAAATCTACAGAAACAACTATAAATTAATATTTGATTTCTTGTTACTTCCAAATTTAATTTTTGTTTATAATTTCTTAATTATTGTCTCTACCGTAAACATATTTCGCTTCGATTCCGATCTCCCTTTACATCATATCATGAAAGCGCTTGTTACTTTACCATTTTGCTTACCAAACCATCACTTTTATGTAAAATTTTATGTAAAATCTCATTATGACCGGATGAGACATTTTATATGTATCATGAAAGTTGATTTTAAGTGCACACTTCAATGCATGATAAATTTCCTTTAACATGTCAATCAATTCCATCACGTCCACACAATTCTCCACTCTATAGATGTTATTCTTGCTAATTTAAAGAAATTTTCGGATATGTTCTCAAATCTTTGTCTATCTGGATTGTCACTCAAGTCATCGCAACTATTCTTAATAAGAGTATATATGTGTGTGATATATTTCCTCCATCTATCAAGTTTATATCTAGGTTGTAATAAAGTCACTTTTTTGCATAGTTAGTACATTGATTGAATGTCTACATATAATTTTTGTAAACTCAAAAAAATCACATGTACATTTTACCTTACACTCGTTATAATTAAAATAAATAGAAAAATAAATGATTTTATTAATAAAAAAATTTATCAATTTTTATCTCATCCAACATTGTATAGATAAAATGACACATTTACTTTAAAACATGAATATGCAATGACTATATAGTTTTCCTTTAAATTCCTCATATATCTTTTTAATTTTGTTGTGGTATAAACATTTTGAAATCTTTTTACAATACAATAATGAGTGATACATAGTATTACAATATTAAAAGAATTGAAAACTGCTTGCATTTCAATATCAACCTTCCTTATAGCATTATCAAATTGATCAACAGACTCCTTAAATGTTGTACTCGAGTGTATATAATCAGCAAGGAAAGTATTCATACTTTCGTTACAAAATATAGTTGTCATACTATCCAAAATTGTTTGTTTGATATATATAGAGATTCAATATATCTGCTCATTATACAATGTCACTACAAGAGAACAGGTTTTTTGAGACAATTCATTTTGTCTCAAAAAACAGATTTTTTGTCCCAAAAAATCTTTAGAGACAAAAAAATTTTGTCCTAAATTTGTCTCAAAAAGCCCATCTCAAAAACTTTTTAGGGATGAAAAGTGAATTTCGTCCTTAAAAATGATTTTTAGAGACGAAATCTCACTTGCCCGTCCAAATCCGTTCAAACGGGTTTTTTTTTATTTGAGACAAAAAAAATTCGTCTTAGAAATCCATTCTGGCAAAAATTCCAGCCGTCCGAACTAACGGTTTCCGTTCGAACTAATAAATATTTCGTTCGAACAGATTGCCTTATTCGAACGAGGCTAGCGTCCAGACGGATATTATATGTTCGAACGAATAAATTTATTGGAATATAAATCTTGTTCGAATTGACTTTTTTTAGTTCAGACGAATTTTAAATAATAATTTATCCTTCGAACGAATACAAGAGTTATTCGAACGGATATTATCTGTTCGAATGAATACAAGAGTTGTTTGAACGATACTGCTATACAAATTACATTTAATTAAAAGATGCATTACTATTATAATAAAAATGTAATTTGCACATCAAATGTGTTCAAATATTATTGTTAAACAGAATAATAAATGTACAATTAAAAAAAAATAGATTTTAAGATCGTGATGGTGGCATAATGTTTTGAGACATCCTCTGCCATTTTTCAAACATTACTCGAGTCCTCGACTCCAGTCTCTCTTCTATTCTTGACTCTAACTCTGCTGTTTTATCTAATCTGATCAACAACTCTTGTTCCTTGGATCTCAAACGTTCTATCTCAAGTTGTACTGCTTCTAATTTCTTAGTTTTGTTTTCATTGGATCTAGCCTTAGAAGATGATGATGAACTGAAGGATGGCGTCACACAATGCCCTAAGCCTCTCAAATATCCAGAACGTGATCTGAGAACTTCAGATAGGATCTGAGCATCGTTGATAGATGATTCATCAGATGGATCTGCAGTAGCATTCTTTAGAGATTTCATCTTTTTCTACAAAAAAAAATATTAAAGTTAGTATAAATAATATGAATATTCTATTCGACTTGACTTAATATACTTAAACTTGCATAATTTGTCTCAACTTCAGGACTGGTCCAAACATCATCACGAATTTTATGTGTTTTAGCATATAAATGGGTTAGATCAAAGTCACCTGAACTTTCAGCTTGCTGCAAAAGAAAAATTAATTTAGAACTTGAAAAAAAAAGACTTATTTTAAAATGAGTCCGGAATTAGTAGCACTGACCATTTTTTGATATAAACGATGAAAAAATCGAGAATCCGCATGATAGTGAATTTTTAAATTTAATCTATTTACTTTGTTCACAGAACTTCGTTGCTTTACAAAAAATAAGAAAAATATTATAAATTTCAAATTCTAATACATATATAATTTTCTATTAGAAAAATATAAATGTGATATTACCTTATAAGCAGAATCTTCAAACAAATCACAAACCTTCTGCCACTCGGTTGGTGGTATTGCTTGGAATGGATTTTGGTGTGCCTCTGCAGCAGTGCTGAATTTCTCAAAATGTGCATGGCACCGACCTCTGTACCTCCTGAATGCACTCGACATTAGCTCTTCAACTGTTTTTCGATGCTCTCGTCGACTAAAATCTAGATCAAATTCATCCTTGAAAAAATTATATTTAATTAGTATAAATATAATTAACATTAAATTTGAATTTTCTTGGGATGTAGCTCATTACCAAATATCGATTTTTTATGTGATATTTTACACTTTCGGGAACGTTAACCCAGTAGGCTGCTGACATCGGAGCGTACGTGCGAGTGAGGGCACCAATATAAGTAGAAAGTCATGCTTGTGAATCACTGTGCCCACTAGTGTGACCCTCTAATATATCAACTTTAATTTTATCCATTTTTCAGACTTTCTCTATGCAGACACTCCTGGTAATGCCTCGCCCTCGATGCTGACTTACAACTACAAGTACAGTAATTAGAACACATATATATCATTTGATAAATATATATTAACTCATGTGATAAATACCATAATTTGACAAAATACCTAGCATTGGGTCTGGTGATGCTGGTACATTATTGCTGGCCAGCGAATCACGTGCATGAGTGTCAATAATGGGTAGGGGTGGAGATGGCGCACGAACAGCTTTGCGTTTGGGAGGCATATCTATTTGAAATTGTAATTAATTAAATATATAACCAGATAAATATTGTTGATATTTATCAAATTTATACTTACACATATTTTAACTCATTCACTATCAGTTTTACTAGACCAGTCTTCTTCATCTTCACTAGACACGTTAGTAGATTCGTGTTCTTCCGACATTCCACACTCAATCACTTCTGGTCTAATATCTTCTCGACGGAGTGGAACCATGTCATACTGACTCAGGTCAACAAATAGATTAATCACTAGTTCATTTTCTTGATATGCTTCTTCATTTGTCGAACCATCGAAGTCTTCATGTGGTTTATCTGCCTCTGGAATATAATCATATGTATTTCTTGGTGCAAACTTCTCCACCACTCGCTATGGGTTCCCGTATTCCGAATCATCTAAATAAAAAACTTGATTCGCTTGACAGGTGAGAATGAAAGGATCATCCTTGTACCAGGTTCAGGATGTATTCACACTAACAAAACCCCCATCTTTACGCACTCTCAATTTAGGATGTGAAACATTCCACCAAGTACATCTAAACAACTAAGTAATATAACCTCCCACATACTTTAACCCTATAATATTTTTTACAACTCCGTAGAAGTCAATGTTATCATCTCCATGGCTCCTTTCGACTGCGACCCCACAATTCTGAGTTTTACTATATCGTTCTCTATCACGCGTGTAAAATCTATATCCGCGCACTAAGCAACTCGAATACTTGATAGCCTTCTTTCTTGGACCACATGCTAGTGCATAAAGTTCTGGTGAGATCTCATCGAGATTTGTAACATATTTTAATTTAACTTACATCAATAAATATATTTAGTATAAGATTAAATATCAATAGAATCCATATTAATTATTTAATATTACCATATGTTCGAACCACGAAGCGAACTCATTTTCATGCTTCTTTTGTACGTCAGCTCTACCACTAGAGTTAAGCAGTTCTAAATGTTCACTGCACGTTTTCATATGAAATATTAATTTATACGAAAATACTAATCTCAATTATTTTAGTTTTACATAAATTCATTACTAACCTCAACAATTCGTCCTTCGGTGATTTCAATTATTGCTTAAGCATTAACAGCAGTAATATATGATTTTACAACTCTTTTAGCGTCAGTAAATACATCATGTAATTGATTTGTAACACTTTGCAGATAGATAATCCTCTGAACTTTTGGTTCACATTTATTTGTAAGAGGATCAAATTTAGACAGGATTTTATTATCCCAAATAATTTCTATCATGCTTCAGGCACCGATATTTCATTATTTCAAAACATGATGAAATATTAATAAGCTTATATATAAAAGCTTATCAAGTGCTTCAACAGGTACGTGACTACTATTCAGTCATACCACATCTATGACAAACATTTTTATCTTTCTATGAATAATTATTCAGAAAGCATTTACCCTTCTCTGAGTTGGATCACTTCTAGTGATATGATATATTTTTATCATCTTTAATGTTGACGCTTTTGAGACTAACGCTTCTATAGTTTTTCTACCACGTCTACGCCCTTAATTCTTTTGAAAGGATACACCGTTCACTTCTGGAAATGGTGTAAATTTAATAGGACGTAACTGGTGATTTATTAACAGAAACTCATTATTTAGCTCAATCACTGGAAGACAAAATAAAAGTTCAAAATATTTGTTGAACTTTCACTCTCGATATTGCTACTATAGGAGCACAATCGAGATATGAAAAATAATATGTCTTCTTTTATATATCATCATCAGTGACTTTTTCACTGCATAATTTTAATATTGAGCTGATTTTAAAGAGTGCAGAATATTCAATACCACTCTTAAAATCTTGCAATTTCAGGTGCAATAAATCATAATGATCTTTTAAGAGGATTACATCTTCTGGTATTCATATCTCTCTCTTAATTCATTTCACACAGTAAGATGATTTTTCATCATGAGATACACAGCACGGTCCTTCAGGGACACATTATTTTCTTCTATGATTGTATCTCCCAAATTCATCATCATATCCAAATGAATCTCATCAAGGATCCCGGATATATATAATTTTTTCTAAAAATGTCAATAGTAATAGATTTTAATATTTGATATTATATCACAAAAATAAATATGTGAATTTAAGAAATATATTCACATTATCATAAGAATAAAAGTAGAATTTTATCAAATAATATTCAGTAATATTACTTTTAATATTTATTTTGAGGACTGCAAATAATATATTGAAAAACTTACTTGAAGTAGGAGACCACTAGTTTCAGTATCGGTAGAACTTCGTACTGATAACATGTTATAAAACTAAAAAGAAAACTACTTCTATTACAAGAGAAATATATAAGAAACTTTTTCTGAAATTCTTAAGAACTGAAACTTTCTTTTTCTCTCTATATTTTCTCATGAATTTGATAACAACTAAAGCTCATATTTATAAGCGTTGAAATTACTATACAAATTACTATATAAGACTTAAAATAATGATGATGAGATCATTCATAAAATAATTAAAGGGATAGAATCCATCCCTAATAATTCATAACAATATATATATATATATTTATTAAACTGATTACTCATCATTTATAAATCTATGGCCTTATCTATCACCTCTAAAATTTTAACGTGAGTTCGCTTCAAGTTCGACCAGGAATAACCCCGCCACGAAAAGTCAAGTGGGCCCGGCGAAATCACCGTCTAGCTTAAGCACTTTCAGATGGAAGCTCTCCTCACATCAAATCACAGTCGTTCATTTATTGAGAAAACTAGTCGTCCGAACCAACGCTCCAAAATCCATCTCAGTAATCGGAAACCAGATTCTCATGAAAAAGGAAGTGGACTTTGAATCATATCTCTGACTCTCTCTCTCTCTAATCATCTTGTACAACGTTTGGTATCCCTTTCTTTCTCTAAAACTCAAGCTTTTAGATCGGAGGCGATCTTCGAGCTTCATCCATGGCTTCGAAGCGGATCTTAAAGGAGCTCAAGGACCTCCAGAAAGACCCTCCTACCTCATGCAGTGCTGGTATCTTTTTCGTCAGAAAAATTCCCTAATATTTTTCCTTTATTTTCCCCGTTTTGTTTTGTTTTTTTTTGGTTTTTTTCGATTTTCACGGTCACTAGCTTCTTTCCAGGCTCGATCGGTGATGTTTCTAGTTTTTGAGGATCTGGGTTCTGATTCCTTTAATTAAATCATATATTTTCTTTTCCTTTCTTTTTTATTTGGTTGATTGCGGGTGGACTTATTTGTTTTTTTCACTGTTCAGTATATTTATAATTTTTGGAAGTTACATTAAATGAAATGGTTTGGATGATAGGATTGCATGAGCTTTTTTGTAGCATCTAGTATTTTGATTTGTTATTTGAGCTTGGTTATGGATAGCAAGAGTTATTTTTCTGCTGGGTCATGGGAAATTATGTCAAGTTTTCCACTTCAAGTCTCTGGAGAAGTGCTTTGTTAACAATAATGAGTGATTCTTTGTGATTGTTGTACATTCAATTGAAGTTGCGCGTTTGTGCTGCAAAAGTGTAGGAAAGATTTTAATTTTACAAAAATATACGATAATACCTTGTTGATAAAAGAAGTGGTTCTTTGTTGAGCTTATTGGGAGGCATAACTCACGTATATCAAATACGAGATTGTCTCTTAAGGTGGAAATCACTCAAAAGATAGACCTGCATTTAATCTAATGCCTATTATTATTGTTTTACTTTTTAAATTAACGCTGCATGTGTACATGTTTGGGAGTCCAAAATCATAAGATGATATTTGGTCATTGAACTGAAATGCCTTGCCAAAATTTTATTAGACTTTGCATTGTATGTTTTCTACACAGAATGAGTACTTGATCTTTGGTTCTCATCCTTATTTAATCAAATGCGTGAAGGTTGGCTCTTTCTTTTGCAAACTCTGGACACATTGCTCCCTTTTTCTCATTTATCCCTTTCAAGCTGGAACAATGTGTAGTTGAAATGAATATTACAGGACTATCAATAACCTTCTCTTTACCATATGAGATGGTTGTTTAGGTTTGTTACCTTTATCTGCTGTGTTTGAGGCATCCCAATGCTATCAAAGAGCTAAAGATGTCACCATTTTTTTCCATCGTCTATTTTTGAGAAAGAATAAGAACATTGGTTTCATCTATTTATGAGGGCATATATGAGTGAGCTCTTTATGTTCAACACAATATCAGTTAGTAATGAAATATTTGGGATATAAAGCATTGTGTATCTTTGACTTTGACAGGACCTGTAGCTGAGGACATGTTCCATTGGCAAGCAACAATAATGGGTCCCCCAGATAGTCCTTATGCTGGGGGAGTCTTTCTAGTTACTATTCATTTCCCTCCAGACTATCCTTTTAAGCCGCCTAAGGTAGGACTATTCCATCATTTCTAAGCTTTATGTAGAAGTTATTGATGCCGTTTCCTACCAGTCATATTTGTTATATTTTCAATTCATGCATTTTCACCTTTTCTTTTGTGAAAAACTTATCTTAGGTCATAGGGAATCGATATGAAGTTTACCTATAAATATCAAGAAAAAGCTTCTGTGAGAAACATGGAAAAAGAAATTCTTTAGAGCCCTTTAAAGGATTCTATGCATTAAGAAGTAATATATCTTCTAGTTCTTATATTCCATTTTTCACTTCAATGATTAATTTCTGTAACAATGATATCTTTGCTACATACTATTGTCATGCTGGTATTTAATTCATTCTTTGGAATCGATATGAACTTTACCTATAAATATTAAGAAAAAGCTTCTGTGAGAAACATGGAAAAAGAAATTTTTTAGGGCCCTTTAATGGATTCTATGCATTAAGAAGTAATATATCTTGTAGTTCTTATATACCATTTTTCACTTCAATGATTAACTTCTGCGACAATGATATCTTTGCTACATACTATTGTCATGATGGTATTTAATTCATTCTTTTAATTTATGAATGACTGAATTTTCAATTTCCAAGGAAAACCACTCTGATTCCTTGTAACCAAATTTCCAATTCTTAGAGTTTTTATGGTTCTGTCATTTATAAGAAAACCTCTAGTCCTTGGGAGTTCTTCGAGAGGCTTTTGAATTATAATGACTTCTTTTATTTTCCCGATTTGGACTAATGATTACCTCTGAGAACGAGGTGTAAAACTCTATTGGCACCAAAAGGAGTAGAAATTGGAGAGGTAAACAAATTTCCAACTAATTAACTAATGAAGTACAATTTTTATTGGAACTAATAAATTATATTAAAATAAAGAAGAGACCTTTTATGATTCATTGGGCTACTGAGCTAAAACCTATAGGGCACTTCTCCCCTAAAACTTAGTACATGATATGGTCATGAATGCAAGATGCACCTGGTATGCATAACATACCAGTCTAAAAAGGAAAAAAAACCTATAATTCCCTGGTATTCCAGCTATCCTATTTGCTTTTATGATGTTGCTGGGAATTTTTTTTTTATCTTTCGGTTGATTTTCCAAAAGTTGACATGTTTACTGGTCTTATTATCTGTGTACATCATGTGATACTGTGATTACATGAGTGTGTGTTTTTGTGTGCGTGCATGTGTGCGTGTTTGCACATGTGCGCATTTGTGCATCCAACACTAGCTGTTTGCAGAGGGCAAACCCTGATAGTTTGAAGATGCAAAGTATATCCATACCTGTGATTTCTTTTCATCCTCTTTTGATCACTCTCTAACCTGTTATTTTTTTTTCTCTCTTCTTTGCAAACATGATCTTTCGTTATCATAGATGCAAATTTATGAACATGTCAATTTTTTGGGCTTTGCTACACATCATCTTATGCCACACACCACACATGTTTTAGTTTTTTTTTTATTATTATTTATTTTATTCCTACCAAACTAAATGAGTCTTCTGCTCATCATCCATGCACCACACATTTGGTAAGGGAAAAAAAAATCATGTGGTGTAGGGATGATAAGTAGAATTTTTCTAATCTTTTCATCTATTTCTGAATGATGGGAGAGATCAGCTCTATGGCCCTTTTATAAACTTCAGCCCTTTTCTTTCTAAAATATTTAATGATCAGTCCCCCAACCAGCCAAATACAATTTTCTAACTGCCACTGGGTCTTTAAGGGCTTGTGCCAGTGCTCATAGCAATTTTATAATAATTCCTCTCAGATTCTAATTCAGATCTGCTTTACACACCAGAGCTTGATGAGGTGGGTTATGTCTCCCTGGGGCCCAAGCCTTTATGAATTTCAATGTTTTGGCATGTAAGAGAAATAATCTAGTCAAATGGGCCCTTTGTGACATTTTGATAAGGAGTACTGTTATTCTAAGGCCTTTACACTACGCACTCTCCACATGGCGTAATTTTGTTTAGAAGATAAATTTTAAAATTTGAATCCTACAATTCAAATCTTACCATTTAAGTAATGTGTATGTGTACTCTACACATCTGCTTGAGAATATAATAACTCTTTGATAATTATATTAATGTTTCTTTCCTCAGATTTGCTTGGCCTGATCATTTTAGGAATGAAATTTGCAATAGGTTCCTGCTAACCTTTCCCCATCATCTCTATTTCTTTCTCACAGGTTGCATTTAGGACCAAGGTTTTTCATCCGAACATAAACAGCAATGGCAGCATATGCCTCGACATTTTGAAAGAACAGTGGAGCCCAGCCCTGACTATATCCAAGGTCATGATGTCTTAAAAACTTATGTATTCTTTAACTTGTAGCTTTGAGTTTTTCTTATCCAGAATGCAATGGCCAAGGAAGAAAGAGATTGAAATGTATTGGCTGTAATCTTTTTATTCGACTGATGATTGGAACTTTGCAGATGGTAAATACATGGTAGGACAAGTGTCAGTTGCTCATGGCCCCATAATCCTTGGCCCTGACAAGGATAATTCCATAAAAAATCAGGATGATATATTTTCTAAGGTGTTATGGAAAAAATATGGGGGACCCATTAAGAAAAAGAAAAGTCCATAGTCTGATATCAGATGGCATAAACATCATTTATTGTCACCTTGTCCAAATGGTTTGGATTGCCATGAGGAAAATATCTATGGGATCAACTACTAATATTTGCTAAAAAATATTTTTGAGGTTTTGGAGGTTAGGAATGGCTGTCTTGTGTGAACTGCATGGTTGATTTTCACCCAATTACTGTTTTTTGAGTTGGTGGGAAGGGTGGTGGTTTTCTTTTTCAGGTACTGCTCTCCATCTGTTCCCTCTTGACAGATCCAAACCCAGATGATCCCTTGGTGCCAGAAATTGCTCATATGTACAAGACAGACAGAGCCAAGTACGAGACAACTGCTAGGAGCTGGACTCAGAAGTATGCAATGGGCTAGGGGGCTAGGCTTCTTAGTTGCATTTAGGAGGACCTTGTCTGTCCATTTCCTTTGATATGTAAAAATTGATGCGAATGACTAATCTTGTATCTTACAGTCTTAAAGTTTGCAAGTGTGCTTTTGCTGTTTTACTATACTGCTTTTGATGACAATGTTGTCCTTAATCCGTTTTACGTCGTATTTGCATAATTTCCTGCTGGTAATATGCGGTCATGTGTTCTAAGTTTTTTCATTTACCCTTTAATTTCGTTGTATCTTATTACATCATATTGATAATTTGAGATGGCTTAGTTTGGATGATTTAGTTCAAAAGTAATTATAACTTTTAAGGGTGAAATGTAAAATTTGTACCTATATTTGCTTTTACAAAGAGGCTGCAATGTTCAATCTGCAATATTCGCAACACTGATACATGAGAATCAAAATGCATGTCGTCACCGATGATACGTGCCATTAAATAAAGGTAATTAAATAAAGCGTAATGCTAGGTTACTGTTCTGCGATGATCATTGGGTGTGTCACTTAATACAAATGTTTTTATTTTTTTAATATATTTAAATAATTTTAAAAAAATATATATATATATTAATGCATTAATAATTACTTCCTTGATTATTAAATAAAAAAATTAAAAAAATATATTTTGAGTAGGAAGTAGTACATTTGAGATGACAGCATACTTACTCTTAAAACATAAGATAAAGGCTAATGTGATGATCGCATGGTATGCCATCCCCTTTTCCGTGCCTTGCTGTGCATCCTATCGGGATTTCAAAGTTAAACATTAAGATCACCGAGAGTGATATGAGATTAAAAAAAAAATTATAAATGATAATAAGATAATTTATAACTAGTAATTAGATAGTTTGAGTTGATATTTTAATGAGTTTTGAAAAGAAAAAAAGTTGAATTAAAATTACGGGTGTCAAATTATGTTGATGGGTCGTGTTCGTATCCTATCAAAATATGTATATTATACTAGATGGGTAAACCTTAATCCGACTCGTTAAATTTATTGTGTCAAGATCTTAAATCCTAATATGATCCATTAACATAATAGGTGGTGTCAACCTGTTTTTACCCATTAATGAATATTACGAAATAAATTAACACAACACAATACAACTCATTTCAATTTGTTTATGTAATTGGGTTGTATAAGTCCAAAATTAACCTGTTTAACGTAATTAAATTTAGCATAATTTCATATAAATGTTATAATTATAATATTTAAAAAATTGTAAAACTAACTTTCAAGTCCAAAATTACAACAATAAAAATATTAAAATTAGAATATTAACAATTTTACTTTTAGTAATAAGGGTATAATTGTAGTTTTAACTTTCTTAACGTGTTATAATGGGTCAAATCATTATCAATTCGTTAAGCAATTGTGTCTTAACGAGTCGACCTGTTTTAACTTGATCTCGTTAAAACTAAATCCTAACTCGCTATTATCGTATTGTGTTATTGTTGGATTAATGAGTTGTGTAACATATTATCACTTTTAATTTAAAATATTATAAAGATGAAATCTTATTAGAATATTATTTTTAATATTACTTTTGTTTGGAGATTTTGAAAATTAAATTATTTTTTATTAGTTATTTTTTATTTGAGAGTTTAAAAAAATTATAATGATTAATTTAAAAATACTTATATTTGAGTGGTATTTGTAAATGAAAAGAGATGAAGATTTTAGGATGGTAACTTTTTTCTGCTCCTCGCCAACTCACGAAAATTAAATTATTTTTTATTAGTTATTTTTTATTTGAGAGAATTATAATGATTAATTTAAAAATATTTATATTTGAGTGGTATTTGTAAATGAAAAGAGATGAAGATTTTAGGATGGTAACTTTTTTCCGCTCCTCGCCAACTCACAAGACCACCACCATCAAATCCATCAAGGAAAATCCATTTAGTCGATGCATGGGTCACATATAGGGCTAGACAAAAATTTGCAAATTTGACTTCAAATTCGACTCTTTTGGCTATGCTCCGACTCCACAAAATAAAGTAGGAGTCAGATTTCCTTTTAAACCTCTCAGTTGGAGTTGAAGGTGTCGCTAGACCGATTTCAACTCTGATCCGACTCAACTTTGAATTCATGTTTTAACTCTAACTCCAACTTTGCTCTCCGAATCCAACTCCGATATTGAACATATATTATCTATTATAAAAGTATGTATTATTCATATATGTATCATATATGCTATTATAGTTACGTAACTATAACTTATATAGTTAAATAAAATAATATGTTAGTTTGAGTTAATTATTATAAAATAATATATTTAAACTACTAAATAAATAAACTAATGATAGTTTAATATATGTAAACATCATAGTATTACTACCATACATAATCAAGTATATAAATAATTTAGACACTAATATTTAAAAAGTTTAATTTAGTATGTTAATTAGGCATAATACTAATTTACTAAAATATAATAACATATAATTAGATACTAGAGATTAGTTAGAAACTAATATATAATATAGTAACATGTAATACTTTAGTATAATAACATGTAATTCGACAATTAAAATAATATGTAATAATATAATATGATAATATGCGATTAGACACTATTGAATAAGTCTAGCATAAAAATAAGTTAGACATTAATATAAAAGTAAATTAAAAGTGAACGATTTAGCTTTAGTTTTCAATTTTTTAAAAAGCTTACAAAAAACTCCTTTTTAAAATCAGCTAAATAACATACTAAATTCGATTCCGCCTAATAAAGTTAGAGTTGGGTTTGGATTTAGAAGAATCCGACTCCAATTAGGCCTTGTTTGTTTAGGGGAATGAGATTAAAACTTAAAATATATATCAAATTTATCATTATATTTTTTACAATGTTCATATAAAATATAATAAAAAAATCAAACTTTTCAAATTTTCATACTAATTTTTCAAATCCTAATAAAAAAATTAAATTTAAAAAAATATCTTATAATAATTTTTTTTTTCTCACTTTTTTCTCATATTATTTCAAAAAACAAAAAAAGCTGTTGTACTCACCCCTAGGCACATCTACCTACGCAGGGACATGCATCAACCCTATGCGCCACTCCCTATTGCCAAACGTTAGTCATTTATGCTCAATTTGCATCCTCACCACTAACAACTATATTTAAGTATGGTTTTGATGGCAGCCTTTGTCTTATCTCAATATTTAAATATTATAAATACATATATTATTCAAATTTTTAAATAATTAACTTTTTATATTTAATTTTTTCATCTACTCATTACTTAATCATTATAACTTATTCAAACTTTTAAACAAAACACACAAAAAATAAATAAATAAATAAATACATCTCAAAAAAAAAATTATATATTTTAACTGAAATATTTTTATTTAAGTTTATCTGTCTCATTTTAAAAGTTTTCATAAAATATCTTAATCTAAACTATTTTATTAGTAGTTTACTTTTATTATTTATATCTCATCTTATTATATAAATAAGTATTTATTTTTTAAAGTTTTTCCTTCGATTTTTCAGAGGAGTTCAAAACTTATATATGCAGTAGGACACCATCAAGTACCACCCATGCCCTCGCATGAAACTACCACCATCATGGTCCACCAGCCATTGTGATAAGACTCATTTTGAATGTCACAGGTACTCTTCTGTTCCTAAGGCATCCTGCTTTTCTACGGCCATGGCTTCATTCTTCTTTTTGAAAACGGTACGAGTCTGTATTACGACAAATGGGGGCTTTTTAAGGCTTGGTTTGGATAGTGAATAAGATTAGATTATAATAAATTTGATTTGGATATTGAGATGCAAATGATTTATAAATAATAGTGATATTAAATGATTTGTGAATAATAGTAAAATGATTTGAGTTAAGATGTTTTATGTAGTTTTGTAAAATAATAAAGAAAAAATTGAAAAAAAAATTATTAAGTTATAATATAGTTTAAAATATAATATTTATTTTGAGATTTGAAAAAATTAAATTATTTTTGTGTTTTATTAAGAAATTTGAAAAAAATATAATAATTAAATAATGATTTGTTGAAAAAGTTGAAGAGTTGAAATTAAAAAATATTTATATTATTAAAATGAGATGAAATGATCCATCAAAGATAGAACGAGAGACTAAATCAGGCCGTATAATATAATTGCCCCAAGTATCAACACATTTTTTGAACTCATGCAGAGAAATGGAACCAATTTTCTATAATAATATTTCTTTTTCTTTTTTCTTAATTCTGTAATAATATTTCATTTGTTGTTTCTCTTTTTAATAGATGTTGCCCAGATGACTAACACAAGAGGGGGGTGAATTGAGTTGTATTTAAAAAATAACAATTATAAATCAAATATATAATATAAAATATAAATAAAATATGAAACAATAATAATATAAAGAGTAAGGGTAAGAGAGAAGCAAACCCAGTATGTTAACGAGGTTCGGCCCCACTGCCTACGTCCTCGCCTCAAGCTACCTCTTGAGGATCCCCAAATCCACTATCCAATCTCCTTTAGGTGGAGATAGAAACCTACTATACCTTTGAGCAGCACCGCTCCAAAGAATCCGTGTAGAACACCCTCTACACTTCCAATCACCTCACACTTGGTGATTTAACTATTACCCGTGTAGAACACCTTCTACACTTCCAATCACCTCACACTTGGTGATTTAACTATTCCCTGTGTAGAACACCTTCTACACACACAATAGTTATACACACCCTTTTACAAATACAAGAGTTGATAGTAGGTAGACTATCAAAGTACACTCCTCAATGAGTGAGATAGAAACAATACAGCGCAACCTATATCTCTCTCAACAAGAACAAAAATTAAGACTCAAAACTTTAGAAAAGAGAGAATGAGAGCTTTGAAGAAATGATGCAAAACTTAGCAATAGATGTGTAAGCTCTTATTGTGAATTTTACAAAACTCAAGTGAGCTATTTATAGGCAAATGATTTTTCAATTTCAAATTTGAAAAGATTCCCATGTCAAAAACATCATCATTTACTTTTCAAAAATTTCAAATCTAATATTTTTACTTTTTGCATGTAACAAAAGGAGCACACTTTACTTTTCAAAATTTTCAAATAAAGACATCTACCTTTTATATAAGTCAAGAAAATCATCCACCACTTTTGAAAATATTTAAATAAAACATGCACATGTGAAAGATGACAATCAATCATCTTAATATTTTCAAAGTTCAAACCTTTAATCATGTCATGCACATGTGAAAGATGACAATCAATCATCTTTCAAAATTTTCAAATTTAATTTTTAAAATATTCATGCATATGTGGAAAATGTATTTTAATGCTTTATGATAAAATATTAATTTTGAGCCTTCATCCTAATTTCAAATTTTTTAAGAGATTTACAAAATTACTCTATGATTTTAATATGAACTTGTTCCCTTCTTGCTCATGCTTGCTTCCTTGATGTGCTTGATTATATTGTGTGGACAACTTGAGTTTGAGACTCCTTTATTCTTTGGATTCATTTGTTATCATCAAAATCCATTTGTAGATTTACATGAAACTTGAAACCTTGGGTTCAACAATCTCCCCCTTTTTGATGATGACAAATACTTGATAGAACCTGAAGTCTGTATTAATACTTAAGCTCCCCCTGAGAATGTGCGTTAGTTTTTCAAGCAAAAATATAAATATAATTCCAAGCATATATAACAAGTTTAGCAATTTAAACAATATTAAAGTTCTAGTCTAAAACTTCTCCCCCTTTTGGCATCATTAAAAAGGAATCATAATTAACTCAATAAGATATATTCCTACAATAACCAATAGACAAATAAAACGTTGCGTTAGTAGAGACTGTAGAAATTAGAACCACCCGTGTCCGACAAAACTTGCAAACGTTGAAGTCGAATTTTATCATCTCGATGCGGAAGAAGATTTAAATCCGCTTGATGTTATTGACGAATTAGATGTTTCAGAGATTTGAAGATGAATAATTAAAATTATTCGTGTCCGATAAAAACAGCAAAAGCTGCAGGCCTAGCTTTGGCAATGCGGTGCGGAGCCATGCATGTCCGACAAAACCTGCAAATGTTAGAAGTCTAACTCTGGCAATTCGGTGCGGAGCCACGCGTATCTGACAAAACCTGTAAAGGTTGGAGGCCTAGCTTTAACAGTCGGTGTGAAAGCAGATCAATCGCCTGATGTTGTTGACAAACGGGTTTGAAGGCTCTGAGTTTCTATAAAAAAAATCTTTTTCACCAATTGGATACCAAAAAAAAAAAACATTGCTTCTTGACCTAAGTTCTGTTTCTCCATTACGATAGAATGGCCGAACAATTCTCTTCCACTAATATTCCAGACTTGAATCAGGAACTCTTGACGCATCAACCATCAATCTTCTCTCTTAAGGCCGTCAATGCCATGATAGGAGCAGAGAACCGTTTTTCTAGTAAGAAAACTTTTGACAATGTGTGTCCAGCATATCTTATATTTCTTTTGACTAATAAGATTTGAAGAGACAATAGTTTGTCTTGTTCTTTATACTATCTCTATAAAATCAGTTTTAAAGTTCATCCGATTTGCATCAAATTTTATTCTCATCTTTATAACTCATTTGCATTCCTTCAATATTCTCGCTTTAAGTTTTCAATTCTTTTCTCAATGGCTCATTCTTCTAACATTCCTCTAGATGCATCCATGAGGTATTCTACATCTCAATCTCATATCCTTTCTGCAGCTACTATTGGCGCCATGTTGCAGCAAGAGAACAACAGTTTGGCTAATAAGCCAGACTCCGATGCTATTTACGACTTGGTGAGTCTCGGGACTCGCTACTCATCCTCTATTGTCGCTTTTTCCCAGCAGCTACAAGTCAAAAATCATGAGCTTGAGAAGCTTAAATAACAAATTGTTGTACTTCAACGAATTGTTCAAGAGTCTCACACAAGGGAAGGAATCCTTCGGCAGAAGAATAAAAAGTTGAAATCTCTATTGGATTCTTCATTCCGCTTGCCAGTTCCCATGGATAGGGATGACATGATATTGTATGAAGAGAATGAGCGTCTCAAACATGAGGCTAAGAACCTCAAGTTTATGTAAAAGTATTTAAAAAAATATCTCTCTATTTTTATGAACTCATCTATCTTTCAAGAGATATTCATAACATGCATCATACCTATTTCTCTTCTAATCATAAATAATCTATCTTCTGGTAAGGGTTTTGTGAATATATTTGCTAACTGATCGTGTGTGTTTGTGAACTCCAGTACTATATCGCCTTTCTGCACATGATCTAAAAAAAATGATATATTATTTCAATATGCTTAATTCTAGAATGTTGTATTGGGTTTTTTTTTTTTTTAAAGATTTATAGCACTTGTATTATCACATTTGATTGGAATGTGATTATACATAAGTTTAAAATTCTCAAGTTGTTGCTTCATGTAAAGAACTTGAGCACAACAACTACCCGCAGCAACATATTCTGCCTCAGCAGTAGATAGTGCAACAGAATTTTGTTTTTTTTTTTTTTTTACTAAAACAGGAAACTAGTGCACGACCTAAGAAGTGACATGCTCCACTAGTGCTTTTTCGATCTATTTTACAACCAGCATAATCTGCATCTGTGTACCTGATTAGATCGAAAGATGTGTGCTTAGGGTACCATAACCCTAAGTTAATTATACCACTAAGATATCTAAGAATGCGCTTAACTGCAATTAAATGTGATTCTTTTGTAGATGATTGAAAGCGTGCACATAAGCACACACTAAACATAATATCTGGGCTACTGGCTGTCAAATATAAAAAGCTACAAATCATACCTCGATATACCTTCGAGTCAACTAGTTTACCGGTTACATCTTTATCAAGTTTAGTGGATGGACTCATTGGTGTTCCAATTTCCTTAGCACCTTCCATCCCAAATTTCTTCAGCAATTCCTTAATATATTTCGATTGATTGATGAATGTCCCACTTTTTGCTTGCTTAATTTGCAATCCAAGAAAGAATGTAAGCTCTCCCATCATGCTCATTTCAAATTCTTCCTGCATAGTCTTAGCAAAAACTTGACACATATTTTCATTAGTAGCACCGAATATTATATCATCAACATAAATCTGAATCAAAAGAATATCATCATTTTCGTATATAATGAAAAGAGTTGTATCAATTTTTCCTCTTAAAAAACCTTTTTCAATCAAGAAACCACTAAGTCTCTCGTACCACGCTCTAGGAGCTTGTTTGAGTTCATATAGTGCTTTTGTGAGTTTGAAAACATGATTTGGAGAAATATGATTTTCAAAACCTAGAGGTTGCTCAACATATACCTCTTCATTTATAAAACCGTTTAAGAAAGTACTTTTAACATCCATTTGAAAAAGTTTGAAATCTTTATAACAAGCATATGCAAGTAGCATTCGAATAGTTTCTAATCTTCCGACTAGTGCATATGTCTCATCATAATCGATTCTTTCTTTTTTATTGAAACCTTGGGTTACAAGTCGAGCCTTATTTCTAGTGATGATTTTAGACTCATCTTTCTTATTTCTAAAAACTCATTTTGTTCCAATAACAACATAATTTTTAGGTGTAGGAACAAATGTCCATACATTATTTCTTTCAAATTAATTTAGTTCTTCTTGCACAAATAGAATCCATGATTTATCAATAAGAGTTTCATTAATATTTTGGATTCAATTTGAGATAGAAAAAGTGTGTAATTACAAATATTTCTAAGAGATGATCGAGTACTTACACCTCGTGAAGGTTCTCCTAAAATTTATTCCGCTGGATGATCTTTCACATGTTTCCACTATTTGGTTGCATCTTGTACTAAGTCTTGATGATCTTTCCTTCTATTTCCATGATCTTCTCTTTTGAATTGTCTTCAAATATCACACATCCTTTTTTCTTTAGAAGTGAAGTCAATGAATTTAGTTTTGTCTTCTGTCACGTATCTTGAGCATCCGTTGTCTAAAAATCATTTATTTTTATCTGTAGAATACTTCATGCATACCTACCAAAGCAATTAAAAACAATTCCCGGTACCCAAGTTTTTTGGATCCTTTATTTATTAGTATTAGAAGAAACAAGATATTTAGGTACCCATATGGTCCTAATAATCATTGTATGTTTTCTTCTAATAGGACAAGCAAAATAATTATGACCATTTCTATTACAAAAATTGCAAATAGCATGTGACATATATGAAGAACTTGAGTGATTATAATAGTATCATTTTTTAACAAAATTATTTTTATGAAAAGAATTTTAAATATTGGACTTTGATGTAGAAGGATTATCAAAGAAGTTTTTATAAGGTTTGTATTTTTGTTTTGGCATATATCCCAAACCTGCCTTATCAAAAACACATCTTTGACTACCAAGAAATTTTTCAAAATTTCTTTTTCCATTCGTAAAGTTTTCAATAATATTTTCTAAATCAGTTTTCTTTTTCTTCAATTCAAAATTTTCATCTTTCAAAACAATATTTTCTTTTCTTAAAATATCAATTTCGTTTGTTAAAGAAGAATTTTTCTTTTTCAAAACAGTATACTTGATACCCAATTTTTCAAATTCCTCATATACTTCTTCTAAAACATTTTGCAATTCTTCATATGAAGGATCTTCAATATTATCAAAATTTGTTACCTCAATGTCATCTTTAGCCATAAGACAAAGATTTCCTGATTTTCCATTGCTTGCTTCACTATCTGAGCTACTTGAATCATTATTCCACGTAGCTTTCATTGCTTTTTTGCCTTTGTTTCGATCTTTCTTTAGCAGAGGACAATCTGGCTTGATATGACCGAGTTTATTGCATTTATAACAAATTAAAGTGTCATTTTTACCTGAATCTTTCTTGGAAAACTTATTGAAAGATTTCCTTGGAGGAGTTTTATTTTTCTTTAAGAATCTCTGAATTCTTCTTGTTATCATCGCAACTTCTTCATCTTTGTCGTCATTTTCCTCATCTTCATCACTTTCACTTTCATGTGGAACAGCTTTAAGTGCCAAGCTCTTCTTTGACTTTCCTTTTTCTTCTCCTCTTTTCAATGTGTACTCATGGGTGATAAGTGACCCGATGAGTTCATTCACTTCGAGTTTCTTGAGGTCTCTAGCTTCAAGAATCGCTGTCACTTTTGATTCCCAACGTTTTGGTAGAGAGTTGAGAATTTTTCTTATTATCTCCACTTTGGAATAAACTTTGCCAAGAGCTGTCAAGCTATTTATGATGTTAGTAAAACGAGTGTACATACTAGAAATAGATTCATCATCATTCATATTAAACATTTCATATTCATGAGTAAGAATATAAATTTTTGATTCCTTCACTTGAGAAGTTCCTTCATAAGTAACTTCCAAGTTATCCCAAATTTCCTTTACTGTAGCACAAGTCATTACTCTATTAAATTCATTACCATTGAGAGCATTATATAATAAATTCATAGCAATTAAATTCAAAGTATAAAGTCTATCGTCTTCACGATTAAACTCTTCTTCTTCCTTTTTGACCTTTACTCCATCAACTACTTTTGTTGGAATATAAAGTCCATTTACAATACATTTCCAGATTTCTCGACCTTGAGTCTGAATGAATATTCTCATTCTAACTTTCTAGAATGAGTAATTGTCTCCACAAAAGAGTGGAGGCCGACTGCTAGATTGACCTTCACCAAATGAAGCTGCAATGTTAGCCATAAGATCTTAACTCAAAAGATAGTTAATCTTATAATAGAGCTCTAGCTCTGATACCACTTTGTTGCCCAGATGACTAACACAAGAGGGGGGATGAATTGAGTTGTATTTAAAAAATAACAATTATAAATCAAATATATAATATAAAATATAAATAAAATATGAAACAATAATAATATAAAGAGTAAGGGTAAGAGAGAAGTAAACTCAGTATGTTAACGAGGTTCGGCCCCACTGCCTACATCCTCGCCTCAAGCTACCTCTTGAGGATCCCCAAATCCACTATCCAATCTCCTTTAGGTGGAGATAGAAACCTATTACACCTTTGAGCAGCACCGCTCCAAAGAATCCGTGTAGAACACCCTCTACACTTCCAATCACCTCACACTTGGTGATTTAACTATTACCCGTGTAGAACACCTTCTACACTTCCAATCACCTCACACTTGGTGATTTAACTATTCTCCGTGTAGAACACCTTCTACACACACAAGGGTTATACACACCCTTTTACAAATACAAGAGTTGATAGTAGGTAGACTATCAAAGTACATTCATCAATGAGTGAGATAGAAACAATACAGCGCAACCTATATCTCTCTCAACAAGAACAAGAATTAAGACTCAAAACTTTAGAAAAGAGAGAATGAGAGCTTTGAAGAAATGATGCAAAACTTAGCAATAGATGTGTAAGCTCTTGTTGTGAATTTTACAAAACTCAAGTGAGCTATTTATAGGCAAATGATTTTTCAATTTCAAATTTGAAAAGATTCCCATGTCAAAAACATCATCATTTACTTTTCAAAAATTTCAAATCTAATATTTTTACTTTTTGCACGTGACAAAAGGAGCACACTTTACTTTTCAAAAATTTCAAACATAATCTTTTACTTTTTGCATATGACAAAAGTAGCACACTTTACTTTTCAAAATTTTCAAATAAAGACATCTACCTTTTACATAAGTCAAGAAAATCATCCACCACTTTTGAAAATATTTAAATAAAACATGCACATGTGAAAGATGACAATCAATCATCTTTCAAAATTTTCAAATTTAATTTTCAAAATATTCATGCATATGTGGAAAATGTATTTTAATGCTTTATGATAAAATATTAATTTTGAGCCTTAATCCTAATTTCAAATTTTTTAAGAGATTTACAAAATTACTCTATGATTTTAATATGAACTTGTTCCCTTCTTGCTCATGCTTGCTTCCTTGATGTGCTTGATTATATTGTGTGGACAACTTGAGCTTGAGACTCCTTTATTCTTTGGATTCATTTGTTATCATCAAAATCCATTTATAGATTTACATGAAACTTGAAACCTTGGGTTCAACAATAGAAATAGAAACTTTATGGATAAACTTCAAGAAATGAAGGGAAGAATACAATATGAACAATCGTCCATATCAACCAAATCCTCCTCTAACTCTAGAGAGTTCTTAGATAACAAGTGAGCAACCCCATTGCATTCCTTCCAACATGCTTAACAGTCCAGCTATCAAACTTAGCTAGGTCACTTCAGAAATCAACATCCCTACACTATTCCACCTTTTATTTGTTGAAAAATGCCCTTAACTACTTGAAGAGAATCCCCTTTCAAAATAACTTTTTACAAACCAAGTTTGGAGGCAAAATTTGTTGCGTGTAAAGCTCCTATGGACTCTACCAGAAAAGGATCATTGAAACCTGCTCTCTTCATCCTCTTAGTAGCCATGACATTACCTTTATAATCTCTAACAACAATTCCAACCTCAAAACTGTCCCAAGAGTGGCTTATAACAGCATTGCATCAAATTTTATAGGACCCATTGATCTACCACTGCATTGGGCTCTTGTTGAGCTATGAATTGGTACTAAACTGCACCCTCTTTCAGATATGAATCTATCTTATTTATAGGGGAAGAACTTGCAGCAGTATCTCAATTTCAATTCAAATATGAGTTTGATTCACACTTCATGTTCTAAGAAATATTTGCCATCCGAACTTTTAAATTCTTCCATTGATTTTTTTGCCTACCGAGCCACCAATGAAGGATGTAGAAAGGAACCTTTGAACACAAATTCATTTTTTCTCAACCATATCTTCCTTACTATCATAGCAAATTCTTCCATAGTCTACTTCGCAACTATTGTACTAAGGCCTTTGAAAATTTATTTGAATTAGTTTGCATTAAGAGAGGTTTTTTGAAACACAACTGAGCACTAACTCCATACATTCATAACTGAGCTATAGCTCCAAAGTGCACGAACCACATGCTCCTCTTCTCTCAAGTAGATGGGGCACATTGGAGACTCAACAACTTGTTTCTTGGCCAAGTTCAATTTGTGGGCAAGGAATCTGGGCAGGCTCTCCACACAAATACATTTGTGGCATTGGAAAGTGTCCGGAGCGCGGTAGCACCTAACGCTGGTGGGTGCCAAGGACGGATAAGGTGTAAGGACCTGCCGTTTTATAAATTATATGACACACTCACTTTAAGGTGACGCGATAACCAGCAGGGAACACGCGGTGCTTAGGGGAGCCGTGTTATATCTCATATATGCAATGTGATAAGTCATGACAAGATGGGGCTTTCGAGCCATAAGAAAAGATATGATATGATAAGTGGCGCCTAAGATAAGAAAAGATGAAAAATATTTTGAAAAGATGACTTTTGAAAAGAAGTTCAAACAGTACATATGAAAGAAGTCAAGTTATATGCATATGAAAAAGTCAAGTTATATGAAAGCATTTTTATGAAAAGCAAGTACATGAAGCAAAGCATTGAAAAATGTCAAGGATTACGAATGTTTTTACATGAAAGTGCATGTGCATAAGTCATGTTGCAAGTCTCATATTCATGGTACATGCACCCGTTGAGTTTACTAGTATATGCTGATGATGTTCTGTTATGTGAAATGATTGTATGTTGTTTGTTGTCTATTGCTTACTGGGATTCACATCTCACTACGGTGGATCGTGCCCACCCTACAGTCCCCCATTTTACGAGATCGTAGTTTGTGATTGCAGAAAACGAATTTGGCTCAAGATACAGACTTCACAGGAAAGGAAATTTGTTGAGAGGATGAAGATCGAGATTATGATCTCGAAAGCAGTATTTGCTTATCTTTTTTCTTTTGAAAGACTGTATAATCTCCTGTCGGAGAAATTGTTTTAAATTGATTTGTAATTTTTAAGAATCTCTTGTACTAGAATGGCTGGCTTTTATTTATTTTCCCACTGCGAATATTTATTGTCCACTTGTGGATAGGCGGTAGGCAAACTAAGGTCAATCTGCTTCTTGGCATCCAAACGAGTGTCACCCATGTGAGGGTAGAGCCGGGGTTAGGGTTAAAGGCAGTGGTAGGAAAAAGACAAAGGCCCCGACTAAGGACGTGGGTAGTAGCTTTAAGTATGGTTTGGATAGTAAATTGAGATGAAATGAATTTAAAAGTTATATAAAATATTATTAAAATAAGAATTTTAATTTTATTATTGTTTTGGATTTGAAAAGGTTAAATTATTTATTATATTATGCATAAGAATTGAGAAAATTGTAATGATAAAATGAGTGAGATGAAATGAGTTGAGCTCAATTTCAAATCCAAACAAGGTTTTAATGTTACCATTTGAAGTTGATAAAAGGAATAATCTTGGGTCATAAATATTAACTAACGTGGAGATGTTTTTTCTTTGAAAAATTCCTTAATTTTATAATTTTAAAATATTTTGTGATATTAACGTGACTTGATAATTGTATTGATAATATACAGATAACTAATTACAGAAAATTCTAGAGTCCAAAAAATAAAAGTGCAATAATTGGTTTTTAAATTTAGACTCATGAGAATTCAATTATTCTTTGGAACTTCTAGCAACAAGTCCACCCCTTCTTTCTTGGAAGTCATTTTTGATGATTGCCTCTTTAACAATCCATTGAGCTCCTTCTATGAATGGTAAGCATTCTTTATTGAAAATAAGTCATTATTAGTGCATTTCCATATTAGCTTATCAGGAGTATTAATAAAATTGATTGAGATCTTTTTAATGATTTCAGCTTCGCAACTTTCAAAAATTTCTTCCAAAAGATCCAGCTTCCAATGTTTATCTTTAAGGTAAATGAGCTCTACCATAGTAGCATCTGTATTTAGAATCATTAGTGGACTATGTTGAGGTTTGAGATAGCCATCTATCCTTCCCAATTCTAGTACCTTGGCCATTCTTAATACTCTATAGAGAGCTTTCTTCCACTAAGTTCCTTGCTGCTATGATGCTTCTCTAGATATAGGAGGGTCAAACTCCTAGCTTGACTTGAAAAAGAATGAAGATTGGGAAAGTATTTTAATTCCAGGAAAGTAAGTAACTCAAAATATTATAAGATCCTTCATCCTTGCTTGGCTAGCGAGGTTGAATTGAAGCTTTCTAGCTCACGAAAACCTAAACCACTTGTAGCCTTAGTTTTCCCCATTTGACTCCACAAGATTGAATGTACATTCCTTTCATTTTCCTAGTGTCCCCACTAGAACTGAAACATTACTTTGTTGATCTTTTGAGTAAAGATTTTGGGAGTTTAAAATCTCCCATACAATAAGTAGGTAGAGCTTGGATCATGTCTTGAGGAAGATTTCCTTTCCTGCCTGAAAGAGAAACTTTGACTTTCATTGATCACACTCCTGATTTTATCGAAAACACTTTTAAAAGCTTTGTATCTTGATCTTCCAATAAGAACAAGTAGTCCAAAGTACTTTTCTTAAGATTGTGAAGATCTTACCTATGCAATATGAATTATAAAGTCCTTTGCATCCCTTCTAGTATTAGCACTGAAGTGAATGGAGGTCCTCTCTTTAAAAGTTTTGTATCTTGATCTTCCAATAAAAGCAGGTAGTCCAAAGTAATTTTCATTAGATGATGAAGATCTTACCTATGCAATATGAATTATAAAGTCCTTTGCATCCCTTCTGGTATTAGCACTGGAATAAATGGAGGTCCTATCTTTATTAAGCTTATGTCCTGATGCTCTTTCATATGTATCAAGAATACTAATGAGCCTAGCCATTCAAGAGAGTTGGCTCTACAAAATAGCAAGCTATCATATGCAAAAAATAATGGTTAGTGCACAGCTTACCCCTAGCAATAGGAATGCCATAAATTAACTTTGAAACCTTAGTTTGATTGAGTAAGGAACTTAGAGCTTCTGAACAAAGGATAAAGAGATAGAGAGATAATTGATCCCCTTAACTAAGATCCCTTGTAAGTTGAAAGAAGTCTTGAGGAGTTCCATTAATAATGATAAAGTAGGTCATTGAGTTGATGCAACTCAATACTAATCTAATCTGCTTGTCATTGAACCCCAACCTCACCATCACTTCTCTTAAGAAACTTCACTCCACCCAATCATAGGCATTACTCATATCTAACTTCAAAACTATATAACCTAGTTGTCCATGAGCCCTAGTATTTATAGAGTGCATAGTCTAAAAAGCAGCAATGATATTGTCCAAAATTATTCCTCTAGGTACCAATGCTCTTTGAGTGGAAGAAATAATATCAGGAAGGATGCATTTTAGTCTATTGGCTAGGACTTAAGAGATAATCTTGTACAACACATTGTATAGAAAGATAGGCCTATAATCAAGAACTATTTTGGGACTTTTAATCTTAGAAATTAACACAATATAACTTTCATTAATGTGTGCAACCTCTCTTGCTGACTTGAGTACCTCGAGTGCAACATTACTAACAACACAACCAACAGTATCCAAATGAATTTGGTAGAAACTACTGGAAATCCATTTGGACCAAGAGAGCCCGTAGGGTTCATTTAAAAAATTGCCTCTTTAACCTCCTCTACTATATATTGTTTAGATAGAAAAAAAATCATCTCTTCAATTACTTTAGGAGCCAATGAACATGGTCTTGTCTGTTTTAGGAGATGAGACTAGAACCCGAAAACATATCTCAAATTTATCACTACACTTTTTCAAATCCTCATACAAAATATAATGAAAAATTTAACTTTTTCTAATTTTCATGCTACTTTTTCAAATCCCCATACAAAATTAATATTAAAAAAACATCTTACAACAATATTTTATTCTTTTTTTTTTCACTTTTATCTCATCTCATCTTATTTCATATCTGAAAACAAAAAGGACAAACATTCATCAAAACCTTCAGGATTGGAAGAAGTGAATAGATTTTGATGATAGAGATAAAAAAAAATTTGAGATTTCCTTAGGGTTGCAATCCGTTGGTCCATTTTCTTTAACAATTCTCTAGCATTAGTCTTCTTTCTTTGATTAGATACAGGTAGGGCTGTAAACAAGTCGAGTTTTGATTTGCCGAATTCAAGCTCGAGCCCGAACTCAAATTTTTATTTATTATTTATTCAAACTTAACTCGATAAACCAAACTTCCATCTCAAGCTCGAGCTCGTCTCACAAACGAACTCGAGTTGAGCTGAAATCAAGCTCGAGCTTGATTTTTTTTTTAAAAATTTTGAATAAAATTTAAAAATAAATAAATAAATAACTAATAAAAAATTAATATTTCATATATAACAAGTTGATAATTATTCATCATAACAATATGTTATATATATTATTAAAAAATACACATAATATGATAATATATACGAATTTCACATATTTTCCAAGTACTAATATATGAAATTATTAAATTTTATAGACTAATTATTGTACAAATTATAAAAACATAACTATAAATTATATTTATCATATAGATATAAGTAATAAGATTACATATCATATATTACATATTTAATTATGAAAATATTATACTTATATTATTAGCAATACATATATATAACATATATATGTGTATATATTTATCAATATATAAATAAATTTTTAATCGAGTTGAGGTAATGAGTCGACTCGAGAATAAACGAGCGAGCATTAACAAGTCTTAGTCGAGTCGAGTTTTATCAGGTATGTATCATTTACTAATCGAGCAGGTATCTTCTTTCATGAGCGAGTTTTTTTTTTCACGAGTCAAGTTTGATTCAAATTTAACTGAGCAAGTACCAAACGGGTTGTCGAATAGCCAGGTTTATTTACATCCCTAGACACAAGTGAAAGTACTTGATGTTTCTATCCCCATTTTTAACCCAAACGTGTTTTTCCCTTTGCTTCCATCGAGTATCGTCTTCCACCAATAAAACCTCCATTTCCTTTTGGAATTGCTAATTACAACATGAATAACAGCCAATGTTCATGTTTTGTAACTTTGAGAGTTGATTCAACTTAGCATGGATATCCCTTCTTTACTTTTCCATAGTCTCCTTATTCCATTGATGTATTGATTCTTTACACTTTTGAAAATCTCATTGTTTAAGCCAATTGCTTTATATGATACTGTTGCATTCATCCCTTTGATTCTAGCTAGCTTTATACCTAAAAGTTTCACTCTCTGTATCCCTGCTAAACTCACTTCTTCAATCAATCCTCATTGAAACCAGTAGAGGACTATGGTCTAAAGATTGGGCAACTAAAGCACTAACAATGCAAGTAGAGTAGAGATGTGTCTATGATAAATTGCCCAAGGCACGATCAACATCTCTTAAGTAACTTGAGTACTTTCTCTATTATTACACTAAGTGGATTTTAGATCTTAAACTCCAAGGTCACTTAAACCACAAAACTCCACTGCACCTTTAAAAGCTTCCATTTGTGAATAAGGTCTCATACCTTCACCTTATTTCTCATGATGATGCATAATCTCATTGAAGTCTTCCAAACACAACCAAGCCATCCCTTGCCTAAGTTTCAGCATGTTAAGAAGATGCCAACTCTCATCCCTTCGAGATGTTTGAGGATTTCCATAGAAACATGTAATCAAAGCCACAACATTATCCTTTAACCTTTTTGATAATGATGAAAATATGACTATGAGAGTAAGATTCCAAGCTTATATCTTCAAAACTATTTCACATGAAAGTTATCCCTCCACTAAGACCTTTATTGTCAACCACAAAATTACTGTCAAACCCCACTCTATTCCTTACAGCCTCAACCTTTTTTCTACAACATATAGTTTCCATAAGAGACCCAAAATCTGGGGCACTTAGATATTATCAAAAGGTGTAGCTCACGAATTGTCCGAGAGTTCTCAAACTTTCGATAGTTCCAACTAAAGCTTATCATGACTGTTGGTAAGGTGCATAGTAGCATTTACCAATATAGTTTTTGAATTGTTCTAATCAGAGCCTATAATTAACTTGTGTTCCTTCACTAACTGACTAAATAGTCCCAGGCCTCTCTTCTTTCTTCCCTTACCCTTAGGACATAATTCATTGTTTTTCAGATTATTAACCTTACTAGCTCTCATCTTCCTCGTGGAGCATTTCTTTCTTGGCACCTCAACATTCCCATTAAGTGAGTCATTATTGACTACCAGCCCGTAGACTACTGCTTGAAAGTGTAACTGCTTGGTGATAAGATGTTCTTATTGGTGACAACTAGGGAAACTCTAATTCCATATGAAAGGTATTGCCCAAAACTGCACCCATAATAATCTCACTTGAGTTATTACCATCCTTTTCTAAATCCCCCCTCTTGCACCATATTAGAATTAATAATCGTACCCTCCAATTTGGAAACAGCCTTGATTAGAGGGATCGTTACTGTTGACTTTAAGGATACCTATCTCACCATCTCCGATTGAAAATCAGCAATTCCATTTGCCAAATTGGTTGCCTCGGCATCAGAAAAGACTTAAAAATTGGCCTCACATCCCTCTTGTTGATCTGCCTTTCTAATTTTGGAGTCATCCTTGTCACCACCATCGGAATCTACATGTTGCCACCTCTAGTGGTGAGAACTGCCAAGTGAAACAAACAATTTTAAGATTTAAAAATAAAGCTCCGGATCTGCTACAATTATCAGTGATTGTCTTCCCACCATATGAAACTAGCTCTAAACATCACATTTAATTGAGGAAGGAATTAATCAAAAAAACATGGTTACCAACTCAAACTAATATTTTACATGATACGGCTCCAATTATTCAGTTTTGAACTTAAATCCAAAACAAAATAAAAAAAATTAGTATAAAAAAAATTACCTTGACAAAAGAGTGAATTAATATAATGAACATGCGATAGCCAGTCTATACATGCATTTCAGTCTATGTCTTAACAGACAGTTCAATACAGAATCAGCATCTACGATCTAAGACAGTCTATATTTTCCTAAATTACAAGAAAGCCTATTTATGAAGGCTGCTCAAACCCTACCATACTGATAAAATAAATTAATATCAGAACTAGAAGATAAGTAAAGAACTAAAAAACTAGAGAAATGCATATAAGCATGCTTACCTTCTTGAACGGCATCCACAATACGCCAAAGGAACTCTGCATAAGATTTGAAAAGTTATCTTCTATTTTCAAGGGGACATGGGAAGAAAAGTTACTTATCAAAAAAATGAGAATCCAGGAACTCTATATAAAATTTGAAAAGCTACATTCTACTTGGAAAAATACTTGATGAAAAAAACTACTTATTAAAATAAAAATGATATGAGATTTGGATATGATGCACTAACCTTTTTAGTTTGGGAAACTGAAAATAAAGAAGTTTGCCTATACTGCACATTGAGTATCAACTCACAATCAGGGGCCATAATTTCCATTGAGAGAGATTCAAGGGGAAATGTAATCGAATTCAATTTAAAAAAATTGTTTCTATCATTAAAGCAATACATGGGGCATAATTTCCATTGAGAGAGATCCCTAGTTGTTTATAAAAAAAAATGGAGAAGAAACATCACCTCAATTTGACTAGCCAAAGAATTTGATGTACCCAACAGCTTCTAGCCCAATGAGGATGTTGAAAAAGTCAGAACAAACAGCTATTGATAAATTCATATAATATGGAAAATTGCTCTGTATCATAAAAGGGCAGCATAGACTTGATCATAATACCTGTCAAGTTGGCCTTCATCCCCACATGTAAACTTAGAAACTATCCCCACATGTGAACTTAGAAAAGACAAGAATTGTCAAGTAGGTATCCATTCTGAACCAGTTTTGGACATTAATAAAAACCTTCAAAAACTAATCCAGACCCTATCACTTATAATTGGTCCCTATGAAGCTGAGTTTTTAGTAGGGAAAAAAATACTAATAACAATAATTCCAACACAGAAAACTGTAATACATCAATAATAGGGTTTATCAGTTACCATTCCCATTGTTTTGTCAAGAATTTTCATAAAAATTGTTATTACTAAAAAAAGATTGATATTGTCCAAAGTTTCCTGCAATGAACTTATCATGCTTATCAACAATGAAGGAGTAAACTTAATGCCTTCCAAGAAAACAGGAACTAACAGGATAAAATAAATAATAGTTATTACTTTTATCAGTATAATGGTTATTACTAACAAAAAAAAATTGATATTGTCCAAAGTTTTCTAAGAGTGATCTAAAACCTTGTTGAGTCTTGAGCAAAGTTATTTGATTCATGAAAATGCTGATATTTTGACTGTTCATAAATATACTATACTTTTACTGAACTAATAACACCAATCGAGAAAAGGCCACGACGGATACCTATCCATGGAGAGCAAGACGAGAGGGCAGTTATGAAGACATTTATAATTTTTTTTGTTATTCAACAATATCATTTATATTTGCCACACGAATGTAAGATGTCATGCAGTCTAATATTTTCTCATGTGGAACAAAAACATCTTCAATTTCATTGGATTTCGGACACAAGCAAGTATGCCAGACAACTAGTATGGTTCAATAAATATATACAAGTTATAGATTTAAAGAAACAAAAACAAAAAATTGGCAATTGGCATGATATTAGGGGAGAAACAACAATAACGTTTTACAACGCTTTTTGACAATTATGAATATTCTTAGGTTTTATAACTCTTCATTTTCCATAACATTTTGCATTATCTATCAGTACTATGGATACTAAATAGCAATGTACATGGTTATATTTGATTCACTGCAACCGATAAAAAAAATTAACTAATACATTGAAACTCAATTTACAGAGGAGATTGTATATTTCCTGTGTACATGGGCTTCGCCTATTTCACTCGATGAATAAAAGTGTCTCTCTTACTCAAAAAAAAAAAAATACAGCAAAAGTTGGGATAAGAAATAAAACAATATCATGTAGGAGAAGCATCATATAAAAAAGATTGAAAAATATTATGAAACCAAAGACCTAAAGAGTTGGTGAAGGATATGTCCACTACAAGAGGATCATGAAAGAAACACAATTGTTTTATTGGTTTCATAATTAGAACCAAAGAGAAGGAGCATCGTGAAGTCATCAAAGCACGAAAAATAAAAAACTAAATTTTTGTTTTAACATAATCAATGGAAACCCACCTAGATCAACACTTTGTTGTGGGGGAAAACAGAGGAATATAATCGGGAAAAAAATATAGCAGGAGGTAAAGAAAACACTATAAATTTCAATAAAACACTATAATCCACTAGCATAAACTATAATCCTCTACTTTCATAAAAACCTAACAGAAAAATCTCTCAATCAAGCTAAAATCACCAATAAACATACAAATTTAAGAAAACAAACTTAAAAGGATAAGTAATAGAGAGAGATAGAGGAACGGAGAGGGAAGGCATGAGAGAGACACTTACCTGCGTAACTAGATGGTGACAACCCATGTATGGTAGCGATGAAGGAGGCGCAGTCATAGAGAGAGAGAGAGAGAGAGGATTTGGGGGAAATCGCCCGCTGGGAAGGGGGGGAGTTCAGCGCGATAAATAAATTAGGGATTCTGGGAAAATGAAGCTATTTCGCTGGGCCAAATATTTAAAATATTATTTGCAACGCTTCCGTAGCGCCGCAAATAACCCTAAATTTTGCCGCAAAAAATCAAATTAACAGGTCTCACTTGGATTTTGTCTCCCAAATGAAAAGTAACGCTTTAAGTGCCCTTTTTCATCGTTTTCAATTATGGCAAAGAGAAAAGTGCCACTATAGGCATTATTTCTTGTAGTGAGTCTCCTTTAAGAGTTTAAGATCGTTCCATCGTTTAGCAAGATCTTCCTCTTCCATTAAAACCCACACTCTCTATACTCACTACAAATCTAAGAGACTATCCCCTTGCAAAGGTAAGAGAACTACAACTTATACTATTCGATAGAGCAGACTCCTCCAGCTAACAACTTACTTACTCATTTGTTGTTATGTGTTTACTTGTTTAAAATAGTTTTTGGCATTTGCACTGTCATTTAGTTAAATATAATTATTATCTTGTCCATAAAAGAAAAAAGAGGTAATTTTGGCTGTGTATTATGGTTTTAATGCATTTTTCATTTTCATGATTTTAATCTGTTATACCCCCTACAAGGTAAATTCTCTCAAAAACCTTTCTTAAATAATTTTGGATGAGAAAAAGAAAAGAAAAAGAAAAGAAAGGAAAGGAAGTCATCAACGTGAAGAGAATGAAAAAACAGTGTAAGAAACAAATGAGTAATGAGAAAGTAATTCTCGTTTTCCACCTACCTATCTACCTCCCAACTTCAACCAATGTCTTGTTTCTCTTTTCCTTCAATCCCAACCCACCATCTGTACCCCCAATCTCATTTATAATCTATTTTCCTCGGAATATTTCAACTCAGCATGTTTGCAATTTTTTTTTTTTTTTTTTGTTATCGAAATGAATAAATTCATTATTCTAATTTGTATATAATTAGAAATAATACATAACTATCGTTAATAGTGGGGGCCGGTCATATATAGTTTTTTCCTTGAAATCGGAATATCAAGCAAAATACATTCATCCCAGCTTGCCAACATCTTTATAATTTAGATAAATATACTCTTTCCTTTTCCTCACTCGGTCTACTACATTCTCTTTTTGGTAACTATTACGAGGGAATCAACTTCCAATATCTCACATATACACACACTCATGACATATATATATATATATTATACATACACACACACATATATATATTTAAGAGTAATTTTACTCATCATCTTAATTTTCATTATTCTCTTATTATTTTATAATGTGGTATTAGATAATTAAAGATTATTTATCAGATTTTATTTGTGAATTAATTACCTAATACCAGATGATAAGAAAAATTATGATAAATATATTTTTTCTATATCTTAATGCAAATTTACCACTGATTGAAAGTTCAGCTTCCATGCTATTAGTGTTAGCTTACAAGGCTTTCGACCATATTTTTTAAGTAAAATATTTGAGATAAAGATTTTGTGAAAATTTGTAATTTAATTTGTTAAAATATCTTGTGATCACATGCTTTTAGTTTTTAGACTTTTTGTAAAATTCAGAATGTTAATTTTAGTAAAATAATTTTATTTATAAGCTAGTGTAGTATACACATTATATATTGTTGATGTGATATAATTTAATTAATAAAAAACTTTATATATAAATCTAAATCTTGCAAATCAAATTATATTGCATTGATTATATAAATGGGGTGTTCTCACACCGACTTATAAATAAATAACTCATTTTAATAATATAACATGTCAAAGAGAATAAGAGATTTAGAAAGTTTAAAAGAAAAAAATTATGGTCAAAGTATATGTTCATCAATATTTTAAGCATATGTCAAACAATTAGGAATATGCAAACAAAACCAGAATCTCGAAAGATGTCATGCTTTGAAAGGAAAGATGCCGATGCTTGATGGGCAAGCAAATATAAGCTATACTCTCAATGCTAATAATAACCAAATATATATATATATATATATATATATATATATATAAAGAAAGAAAGAAATTATTGCGGTTAATTTATAAAATTGAGGAGTGCAACAAAAACAAATTATAATCTTATGAATCACAGCAATCAATTTGTGGTATTATAGTTTGAGATTCAGTTTGGTTCTTAAATTTATTTTAATTTATCTCTTTACATTATTATAAATTTTTCAAATTTCATATTTTTTTAAAATTTTCATACAAAATATAATAAAAATACTGTTAGAAATATACAGCCTTGTTATCTATTGTGAAAGCAGTGACATGGTAATAATGTCACGTTAATCAAAGTATTAAAAAATTATATTAAAAAAAATATAAAAATATGATGATAAAAAAACAAAAATAAAAAATATGAATAATTAAATTAGAAAATGTATAAAAATTATATTTATATACGGCGTATACATAAAAAATACTCAAATTATATACATATATTATTTTTAATATAATAAAAAATTTAACTTTTTCAAATCTCAAAATATTCATATTTCATAATATTCAAAAAATATTTTAATAATATCTTATTCAATTTATCTCAATTCAAGTTAATATCTTAATTTCAAACTCATTTTGTGTAATTTTTTTTTTTTAATAAATCAGTCAAAGTCTCACGCTGACAGGCCGGTGACAAAACGATATCACTGTCACCAACATACGCGACGGAGCTGGTCCCCTCGGGGCCCCCAGCCCCAGGGACACCCCTCCTCAGTCACGTGACTTCTGGCAGGAACGTTGCTCTCACTGGCTGTAAAAAAGACGGAACCTCACTGACGGCAATTACGACGAGGAAAGTGCAACGTCACCGAGCCGAGCGTGTGTCCCACGCAATTAGGTGGACCGTGGATGCCGTTTCCTTGGGGACCAAGCTGAAATCGGAGGAGGACCCCAACGTATATTTTACCGGGCCAGATTTTCCACGTGTCTAAATCATAGCGTCTAAGATCGGAGATGCGGCGAGTCGTATGGGATCCCCCATCCCAGTCCGGTGGCCACCGGAATCTCCGGCTCTGCCAATCGTTTCAATAAAAAATTCAAAACGCTATTTAAATAAAAATAAAATAAAATAAAAAAGAGTGATGGGTGTTTCGGATTCTCCTATAAAACGTCGATTCTTGGCATTTTGACTCGTCTCTGTAGCTCAAGACTGTCTCTCTCTGGTTGTTTGTGTTCCCCTTTCTGATCTTTTTTTTTTTAATCTCCGTTCTGGTTATCAGTTTCAATCACTGATCTTTCGTTTATTTTCCGGCGGATTTCTTGTCTTTTGGATGCTTTCCATGCAAGAATATATTTAGTCCAATTAATGTTCGTTCTTGTTTCCTGATCAAGATGAGTAATTTAGTCAAGTACACGGAGCACCGGCATGTCACGAATAAGCTCGTGAAGTCTCTGGCCAGACATTTTCCGGTGCCCAATGCCGGGAAGCCTAAGATAGTTCGGATCTCTGTCACCGACGGTAATGCTACTGACTCGTCAAGCGGCGAAGACGACGATGAGAAGCCAGTGTATCAGTACAGAGTGAAGAGACTCGTTAACGAGATCAGAATCGAGGAATTTTCAAACTCCGCAGCCCTGAACGACGAGCCGGAGAATACAAAACCGAAACCAAGGCCGAAGCATCACAAAGTAGAAAAGAAAACTCCGTCGAAAGCGCCGCCGCAGCAGTGTGTTTCGGATATCAAGCGGTACAGAGGTGTTCGACAGCGTCCATGGGGGAGATGGGCAGCAGAGATCAGAGACCCTCTCCGGCGGACGAGGGTCTGGCTGGGGACGTACGACACGGCCGAAGAGGCAGCCATGGTTTACGACAGGGCGGCGATTCGCCTGAGAGGCCCCGACGCTCTGACCAATTTCGTAAAGCCTGCGATTTCATCACCTCCGGCGCCTCATGGCCCACCATCACAACAAGAGGCCGATACTGAGAGTCACTCAGTGAGCAGCACTGCTCCGGTAAGCTCTACTCAACGACAAGAAATCGATGTCGTAGGGGTTTCCAGTTACGATTCTGGGAAAGAATCTAACAGTCCCTATTCTCCAACCTCTGTTCTCAGATTTCAACCCGTTGAACTCGGAACAGAGGCGGAAAGTGGCTGGAGACCAGCTCAAGATCAAAGCCATGGCGATTATGGGTGGTTGGATCCATTACTAATGGGAGATCACTTCGAGTCCGAAAATCCTTCGCAGATGCAGATACTTTTGGACGAGATGATCTTACCCGAAACATGTTTAAGAACAGATGAATATCTTGGCGATATCTCAGTCGGATTAGAAGAAGATTTCGGATCTTATAAATGGGATGTGGAGACTTACTTTCAAGATTCTTTGGAATCGTTAGACTGAGACATATATGATCATCAGTAAACATTACATAAATGTTTTTGGGCATTCATTTCTGAATTCTCAATCTTTTTTTACCGGTTCATGCAAGCAAGAGAATGATGCAAAGAATGACGGTAAATAGCATTGTATTGTGAGTAAAAAAATGGAGAAAAACAAGTACAATTTGATTTTGTGGAGTTATTATTATTAATATTACTAGGGTTAATGTTTATTTATAATTTAATGTATATGAGTGTTGAATTTGGAGTGGGTTGGTTATGCTTTTGATCAGTTTGTGGTATGAAGAGTCTTGATGATTAATTGTAATATTTCACTATGCAACCAAATTTGTTTTCAAATTTCTTATGAATGCATCGTGATTTGCGGATCTGGGGTTTATCTTTGTTGTTTCCAACTCTCTTTAGGTCCCAATAATCTTTTTATGGAGTTGGTGGGGGAGATATTTATGTTCCTGAGTGATGGATGGAAATGGGGCGCGGGGCTCAAAAGGCAACCCACTTGCGTTAAAATTTTGCATGTTCGACGGCTGGGCATGCTGGGCACTTGAGAGCCATGCGCCATTTCTGCGCTTTGTACGCCATTCTTTTTCACAGGAGGGTGAGTGAGAAAGAGGGTCCATCGTCCATGTCTATGTCTATGTTACTGTCTATGTCTCTGTTCACCAGTACTATTATTTATCCTCTGTGACAGGTAAAGGACAAAGATTTACTCTGTAGCGACACTCAAACCATTGTCAAAAGAATAATTAATATTATATTATCTTGAAAACGTGAATTGGTATTAATGTTATCATGCCCAAAGTGGAACATCACTTCCTGGCCACAATTTCATGGGTCAATCAAACCTACTTTTTTTAATAAATACAAAAAAAAAAAAAAAAACCTATACTTTCACGTTACGAAGAATAATTATCTGTATTTTGTACTCAACAATCTTTCTGAATAATCAGGTTAAATATGCAACAGAGACAGGAGATTAATGATCATGTCCATCGAGCAAATAGATCTGAGATATTTCACTTAAAAACGTGTTGAACTTTCTTAATCCAAGGGAGGGATATACTCATATTCATATTCATATTGCACTAGGAATGAAATATAGGACCCCACAGACAAAGGAGAGATGGCTTGACTCAGAGACAATGACCGATGAGTGAGAACAGACATCCTGGTGAGACTACTCTTTGCTGTGACGCAGGTTTGCTCTAGGTCTTTGCACAGAAAATTCATCTTGGAAAGGGTGGTTCAGGCTTACTAAAAAATCCCGGCCTGCTTCTTTGATTCTCGGGCACACTGTCATCGATCGTTGTCTTGCTTCTCTGTTTTTTCTTTTTTTTTTTTTTTTTTTTGGGTCTGGTCAAAGTTATGCAAAAGCGGGAAGTGGGTAAATTAAGCAATGAGCAGGGCGTGCATTTATTATTGTTGCAGGCATAAAATCTGGGAAAGAGTTTTCAAATCAGACGTGGGACACCCACTTGCATGCCTCTTATCTGTCTCAAGCAACATGTTCAGGATCAGATAACAGAGCCACAAGCTATTTTTGTTGCTAGATTACCCAAAGGGCCAAACAACCTCAAGATGTTCATAAATAATGATGGAATAATAATAATAATAATAATAATAATAATCTGTTAGTGATAACTTTTGAGAGGAGATGTTTTGCACTGGCCACCTTACTTGTGGTATTCTAGTTATGCATACAGTTATTTACAGACTAATTTCTTTCACAAAACTAAAGTCTTATGCTTAAATCCTAATATATATGCAATTTGTAATGAGCCCATTGATCAATTTTAGCGGTTAGTTATTAATTTGTTTACAAAAGACCCTTTTTTTTTGTGGAATATCGTTTACAAAAGACTTTATGTTTAGGGTTTTGTTACATACAAGAAATTTTACTCAAAAATTACACAGAAACAAATTTAAAATTCTACATCAATTACAATTAAAGAAATTAAAAAAAAGAAGAAGATAGAAATAACATTTTCCCAATATAAATATAAGTCAAAATTAAAAAGATAGATATATAAAATATAATTAAAAATGAACTACAACATATTTTCGGCACAATTCTTACTCAAAATTCCTTACAAATATCATTGAAAAATGATTTATAAAAATTTTTGGCGCCTGAACAAATGATCACATGGAAAACTAACTTTTAATGAGCCACACTCTTATATTGCGAGAGTCGTATATTTTCAAATTGTACCTAACATCATACTTTATTGTTTGTTTTCAACTTAAATGAACTACATAGTTAAGCAAACAATTATTTTAACCGCAACTCATGTTTGGATACAATAAATATTTTATTTTATTTCATCTTATCATTATAATTTTCAAATTTTCATAAAAAAAAAAATCAAATTCTTATATAAAATATGATGAACAATTCAACTTCTTAAAAATTTAAAATAAAAATAATATTTTAAACTATCCAAACGGGCCTAATTAAACTTTCAGATTCAATCTTAAAAGAACTAAAAGGGGTAGTGACTCAAACTGTACATGTGCATAATAAGAATTTCCCTTAACAAATTAACACACTATAAGTTGTCTATACCCTAAAGTCTAAAGATATCAATAACTTCATTTAAGTCATAATTTAAAAGAAGAGATATACTTTAATCACAAAATAATTATATTAAAATAATCTCATAAATTGATATATATTGATGGTGAAGTCTGATAAATTGTAAAGTTACTTTTATTATGTAACACAAATTTGACGATTCATATGAAACCACATAAATTTGTAAAATTATTTGTGTGTATTTTCTTTGTAGGTGTAGCACTCCTCTTAAAAGAATCACACATTTAAAAAAAAACATGTATTTATGAGTTTTACTATTCATCATTTAAGAGCACTCACAACCTACTAATTAAATGGCTTGTTTAATCAAATTTTAGCTAAAAAAAAATCAAAAATATGCTTTAATAAATTCAACAAAGTTCAAATAAATTTAATTTTATGTCTCATTGCTCTCAATATTTGAAGAGTGAGAAAAGAGAAAGTTAAATTTATTTTAACTTTGTTGAATCTATTGAAACTTGTTTTTATATCTTTTAACCAAATTTTAACTAAACAAATGAGATAGTTAGTGGATTGTGAGTGTTCTAATTAGAATTAAAATAAATATAAAAATTAAAAATTAATATTTTAGTAGAATAATTTTTGATTTTTTGAACTTATTATTTGATGTAATAAAAATGACTAATTAAAATTTATAAAAGTGATATTTTAAGTTAAAAGTTGGCTAAATTTTAACTAGTGAGTTAAGAAGGCTAACTACCACTTTTTTTTATTACTCTTTAAGTAATTAAGTTTATCTATTCATCATTTAAAAACCATATATTAATAACTAAAATAAATGAAAAAAAAAATCATGTGTTATATACTGTGGGATATTGATGATAGAGTTTTTTTTTTTAATGAATTTTAATGAACTGGGTGCGACGTACGTAAAGATCAGGAAAGAAGGCATAGCAGCAGAGGCAGAAGCAAGTTGGGTGCAGTTTGTTGATTTTATGTCGGGCAGTGAGGGGTCCTACCGTGAACGGACAGTACTGTTATCTGGATTAGCTAGCAGTACTGAGAAATTGTGAAAAGAGAAGGAGGATGATCAGTCGTGAGGGAGCCAAATATTTATAAAATTATATGATGATCTGTCATTTGGAGTTATTTATAAAAAGTATATAGAGATGATACATGCATGCATGGACAGTACAAAACAGAGACTAGGGTTTCTCTTTTCTTTTGAACTGCGGCACGAACGTACGTCCCGCCGATTGAATTGGACGGTCCAAGCTAGCAAGCTCCCACCGTCGGTAGCCAGATCTTTCAGCATGCAAGTGGGCGTGGTGGTCCCTTTTAGTACGGTATTAAGCCAGCTTTGCTGCTTACATATTTTTACTTTGAAAAATGATAGGCGGAAGCCGACTTCTACTATTTATGAGAGAGGCGGATGCGGAAGTCGGCCCAGCACGCCCCTTTTACTTTATATGATACTCCTACTGTTTAAATTATTATTTATTGAAAAATCTTATTCATCATTTTACATTACATATTTTATATATTTTAAGATTATTTTTTATTATCTTAAATTTTTATTTTATTTTACTTCTATTAAACTCATCCGTCCATACACCATCTATTTGTTATATATAAAAAAAAAAGTATGATATATGTTACATCGGAATGATAATTAGAATAATAATATAGTTTTAAAATATGTAAAGTGTGTTGTGTTGGATGAGTAACATCCACTTTGGTTTAAGGCGTTTTGAATTTAAGGTCTGCTTGGTTTATACACCATTAACATATAATAAGCTCTCCCTCCAAACTCTGTTAAATTAATATATAATGACATTAAAATACATAATAATATAAAATAAAGTTAAATAAATATTAATAAACAAAACCAAAATTTATATACTAAGTATTTCATAAAATTAAAACATTTAAAATAATATAATGAAAAAAGAAATATTATACATGACTGAGTTAAATTTTTTTTAAAAAAAAAAACTGAAAATAGTAAAAGAATTAGGTTGTAACTTGGAGGTGCAAAATGGTACTTTACCCCCTTAAATTAGCCATTGCGAGCAACTATTTCTTTTTTATTTTATTTTTTTAGTTAGGAAAAACTAAGAGAGAACCAAATACATGCCATTAATTTTTTGGTCACAAAAGAAATACCTATGTGTTACATTGGCATGCATGGGAATTGATGTCTCTTTCAGAGGAAAGGAATTGATGGTGATTTCACACTAATATTCATCATATGATCAGAAAACCATTATAAAAGAGCATTGCCTATATGTATTATAATTTGATCAGAATCCTTGCCTTCATGATGCATAATAGAATATAATATAATACATAACATAGGTATAAGGATAATTAATTGAGTCTGGATCGGTTGAATAAGTAATGCAAGCAATTGGGGGTTAAGATAGCTAAGCAAGTAATTAATTATGATAGAAAAGATTACTCTTCAAAGGAGGGTACCATGCATGGGACATATATAGCTGATATGTAAAGAATCCAAAGGTTCGGACAGAAAAGACAGGATGCATTCATTACCAGAAAGAAAAAATAAAAAAGAAAAAAGAAAAAGGGAGGAACAATATGACATTGAACATACTGAAAAGTTGTTTCAAAGTATGAAAACTACCCCACGAACTTGGATGCTTATTGGTGTTGAAGTGATATATATATATATATGTATATGCTCTTTGTAGAGAAAGCCGGCCATGTAAAAGAGTAAATCTATTCGGTTATTATAAAGAGGAAGGAGCCCAAGAAAAAAGGTATTACTTGTCGGGGGGGAATTTTTGGCTGGTGAAATAATAGTTTATGCGGTTATTTACTTATTACCTAGGCCCCGCTTAGATTTAGAAGTGAACTCAGCTCATCTCAACTCATCTCAACTCATCTTCATTTTATTATTATATTTTTATAATTTTTTATATAAAACACAAATTCCTATACACATTTTTCAATTCTCAATACACATTTTTCAATTTCCAATATACCTTTTTCAAATCTCAAAATAATAATAATATTAAAAAATAAACTAAACTCATTTAAACTCATCTCAACTTATCTCATTGCGAGACCTAAGTATTCCTATGAGCCGGAAAAAAAAAAAGGTATTATTATGACCCCAAACAGGTAGGACCATAAGGCTGATTTTTCAGCTAGCGAAAGAGTACAGATGGAATGGCAGAAATGTGATGGCATCTTTGGGTGATAAACCAAATGGGATTTGTATTCAATGGCATTGTTTTTATTTATTTTATTTTATTTAGAACCTGCATCATTCAGTGAAAACAATGGCTAGCTTGTTGCCCATCCAAGAATGCTGATGATGATCAGGCACCTAATTCAGACAATTAATCAATTAGGGTTTTGTCTTCTTGTACATTAATATTGAAACATTCATCTTATCGACAACCTTCATATATATAAGATCTTGGTACCCTCCGGGCTTTCTGATCATTAGATGTCTGAGATCAATGTTCACGTGTTTGTTTTGGCAAGTCATTAACTTGTTAGTTATCCCTTGCCGATAGCTAATTTATTATTGTGGAGATTGCGAAATCCATTTAAAAAAAATAAAATTTTTCTCTTAAAAAGCCTAATAGAAAGAATAGGATAACTTCTTATAAAGATGTGGATGAGTTTATTCTTAAATCATGTGAGATTTCTTAACACATCTCCTCATATGTGGACTAGTATTTCTGGTATTATTCTCGTGGATAAATAATAGGAGTCCATCATCAATTATAGATTAACTTGCTCTACTACCATTAAAAAAAGCCTAATGAGTGAGATAACTCCTCGGTACCATCATGGCCACTTACCAACTCAAAACTCAAGGAATTTCAATATTTATTTCCTTACTTTGGTTGAGAAAAATGGTAGGGTATATTTTGTGTATATTCCTCTTCCACTTAAATCCCGGAACTTCAGACAAGAACTTTGAATTACCCTAATCTAGTGATGAGTACTGTTGAAACACATGGAGTAGTTTTAGTGTTCGCTGTTGAGACCACACTACAAGTTCAAAATTTTAACAGCTCAACAGAAGGAAAAGTGCAACTAAAGTCAATTGGTCATAATTGTTGTGTACTTAGCAAGCAACAAAATCTAGAACGTGATAAACATTTCTGATTACAATGAGTGAAACTCTATGCAGCACTTTTAGGTTGTTTGCAATTTACTAGGGCATTTGGGTTTTTCTTTATTAAAAGAAAATTATGAAGAGTACTTGTATTTTTAAGAACAAAAGTAGGGTACTTTGCAATCTCCTAATTAATTGTTTTTTAATTAGAATAAATATTATAAACCAGATGATTCGAAGGGATTTATTTATTTCTTATTTAATATTTTAAATGGTGATTGTCTTCCCATAATATCTAGGGTTGTTCAAAAAAGTCAAATTCCTTTACCGTCTGTTTTGCAAACCCGACCCATTCCGAAATGCCCGACTCGTTATGGATTCGGTCGGTATCGGTTAGCAGACTCCTATAATCCAAACTACAAAGTCTCCTTCTGGCTTTTACTATGACTCCATCAAGGTTTCGGCAAGTTATGATGATTAGGACATTGCTTTTAGCGTCGTCGACATCTCGAGAGCTCAGGCGCGATAAATCCCAGGGACAAGTTGAATTAACTGTTCGGTTAGCAAGAATGCGGTTTAAGATCATAGGATTGGGGAAGTCTTGAGATCATATTCTGAGGATTTGGTGTTCTCCTGTCTTCGATCTGGTGTACTTGTCTTCTTCCAACAACTTTCATATGAAATATTGCGACGTCGAACTTTGATTAGCATTACTCGGTACCTTTGTAGAATTTTTTGTTGATTTGGATCTAAATTTTTGTGTTTGGGCTTGTCGCGTAATTGGCACTCAAGTTTTTGGTGCGGCACTTGTGTACCTGCAAAATGGCCGACTTTTTTGCATAAATCTGGTCGGTGATGCACTAAGAACGGCTGGAAGTTGTGAACTTGTGTGCTTTTTTGCAGAAACTTGATATGTTGTGTTGGGGATTGTCGAGTAATCGGCCAATCAGGTGAGTGGCTAAATTGAAGATGGTGCAGTCGGGTCGGGATGGAAAATGCATCGTCGGGGCAGGTTGGATTGGGTGAACAGTCCTAATAATCTCCATGAGGAGAGATAATGTAGGGGGAGTTGACCCTTTTTACATTAAAATACTCATGTGGGCCATGCCAGGGTACAATAAGAGCTAGCTGCTGGCCAGTCATGTGTGGTAAGTGCTAACCACTTTAATTTTACGAAGTGGAAGGCGCTGAGGTCGGCCACATTATGTGGTGTTTTGAAATTGTCCAATTTATGATGTACTTCCTGGACCCATTCAATAGGGAGATCACGAGTAAGGCTGTTCATCCGACCCGACCCGACCCGACCCGACCCAATAAGGGTTTTTCTGACTCGACCCGCTTTCAATCAATTCCGTTTGGCTAATACCCGTTAGCCCGATAATATTCCAATATCTTTCGCACGCCTGTACACAGTGACTGCAACAACAACTCTATAACAGAGACGACAATGTTTGTTCCATCAGTAACCAAAACCTACAGCCGATTTCATTAAAACCGAAACCAACACCAATCTGATTTCATTTAAAACTAAACCAAAATCAAAACATCCAAATCACCAATCGGCGATCAAAACCCACAACGTATTTCATTTAAACTGAAACCAAAACTAAAATCAAAACCAAAATCAATCTGATTTCATTAAAATCGAAACCAACACCAATCTGATTTCATTTAAAACTAAACCAAAATCAAAACATCCAAACCACCAATCGGCGATCAAAACCCACAACGTATTTCATTTAAATTGAAACCAAAATTAAAATCAAAACCAAAATCAATCCGATTTCATTTAAATCAAAACTAAAACCATAAAACTACCAATCGGCAACCAAAACCCACAGCCGCTTTCATCTAAGAAAGTTGAGCATTTCACCGCAGAGCTTTTCTGGCTTGGGGTCGACGAGGACGAGCTTCGGTGACGGAATCTTGTCTAAACGAGTTAGGATGGGTTAGGCCATCGTCGGAGAGAGAGAGACAGAGTGAGTCACGAGAATGAAAAGGTAAAGGTCGAATGAAAAGCTAAAGGGAGAAATAAGGTTTAAGCGGGTAATTGGGTAATACCCGTTAACCGTTTAGCCGAAAATGGGTCAGAATATCGGGTCGGGTCGGATTACGACTTTTTTGAACAACCCTAATCACGAGATCATTAACATCCACATTTTACATGTACGTACGAGAATTTTAAATTAATTTTGTGGTTGGGGGTGATGCTGGGTTACGGTTGGACTACACTCCAGTATCTTTGTAATCTACTCTTTAAGTTCCTATAATTTTTATAAAAATATAATAAAAGATATTAAAAATATAATTAAAAAATAAAATTTAGAAAACACAATAAAATGAAGAAAATATAATAAAAAAATATAATAAAAAAACACAATAAAAAAATAAAATGAAAATGAATTTTTTAAGGAGATTCGGCCTCAATCCAGCCCTTGCTGCCGCCGGTGGCAGTGGGGTGACACCGCCTATCACATTGGAACCGGAGGGAGCCGGCAATCTCACCCCTGTAACGGCAAGCCCTGGAGACCTACGGTATGCCCTGGCGGATTTAAACCCAAAATGGGTTCGTTTATAACCCATTTTGAATTTAAGGCCGCCTGGAGCTCACCGTTGCAGAGATGCAATCACTAGCTCTCCAGTCCCGATGGGATGGTCGGTAGGAGATGACAGGGGCTACAATGGGGGATTCAATAACCCAAGATTTTCCATTTATAAATTATACGGATCGTTGATTCTTAGATATTTTAAATGACTATCGTTTAATTGGTTAACAATTATAGATATGCTAAATCCACGTACTAGATTGGGGGTGCTTGGCAATAACTTCTGTGCTGCTGCACACTTGCACACTTTATTGCATTGTTACTTTTTATTTTTCTACTTGATTGGAAATTCTGACTATCTTTTAATTGGTTAACAAAATATATGATAAATAGGTCACAAGAAATTTTAGATATAGTATTGCCAAAATTTTCTTAATCTTTAACAATTACTTTACGGCTAAATGTGTATTTTATTAGTTTCTTTTCTCTTTTATTCATTTAAATATTTATATTATTAATTTCTTTGACAGTCAATATGCATAAAAAAAGGTTTTTATTTATGCAATTTTTTTATATTAAGTAGATTTTTTTAATTATTAATTAGAATATGATTACACATATTCTAATTAGAATATGATTACACATAATTTAATTAGAATATGATTATTAATTAACAAATAAAAGGTAGAATAGTAAAATATGATAAAATAAATTAGTAATTACAAAAAATTAAATATTTTTCTAATTATTAATTACTCATTACTATATAATAAATAAATAAATAATTCAATATAAAGATTTGATATGAATAAATAAAATCAAATTATTTTTATATTATTTTATTAGAATATAATGAACAAAATAACTAATCTAATATAAAGACTTATGTAAATGTAATAGTTCAAAATTAAATTCTTCTTACATTGGTTAAAGCTGTCATTTAGTTTTAGTGAATTCAAAAAAAAGTGCTCTTAACTAATAGTACTGTTCTTAGAAAATTAAACATAAAAGATAGATTTATATTGCAGTAACCTTTAGTACGCGGGAATGATCCTGGGCAGACATGTAGGAATGATCGAAAGGATTGTGCATTTCATGATCAGAGAGCATGGCCTGATCTTCCACTCGATCGGGCGGAGCGCCTAATTCATACATGCATGCGCCTGCGCCTGCCCTCAGGCCTCAACCCATAAACAATAAACATGTTTCCATGGTTACCATCACATACATGATCATTACGTTGTCTACATGATCATGTGATGAATAACCAGGCACGAGAGACCGTGGAGGCCGGGCCGGCATCAACAAGCCAAGCGGCCTCTCTCCCTTTGCAAACAGAACAACCCAGAAAAAGGAGGGAAGAAAACCTGACTACTATAATATATATATATATATATAAATTATATATTGTTGGGTGACGTTGGGATCGGTCAAGTTGTCCCCAACGTTAAATACAGCCTTAAGAAAATAAAAGAAAACAAATTTTATTGTGTTTTTTTATTCAATAAAAAATATAATAAAATGAAAATAATACAATAAAAATATAATAAAAAAATAAAAATGAAAAAAACACAATAAAAAAATAAAATAAAAATTATTTTAAGAGAGGATTCGGCCCTCAACCGAATGGAGCCGCCGCCGGTGGTAATTAACGGACCCATTTAAAGTTTAAGGTTGCCGGGGGGAAGGTGAGAGGTTGTCGGGGCTCTTCGTCACAGGAGTGAGGTCGTTCGTCAGCTCCCTCCGATCCCAATAATTTTGAAAAAATATTTTCACTAAACCTCAACCTATTCAAATGAATAGTAAAAGTTTAAAATTTTACAAAATTAAAAATATAAAATTTACTTGTTTATGATATTATTGGAGCATTCTCAATAGATTGGTCATTGTTAAAGTATATTTTTAGTCGATGTAACTCCCATTTTGACTTTTGATCATTATATTTATATAAATTTTTACATTGAAATAACTAATTTTTCAAAATTTAATAACAAAATAATATGACTAATTTTGGTTTTGGTTATTCCCATTAAATTTCTAAATTAGACTATCTATTTATGAATATACATAATAATGAGTAATTAATAATTAAGTCTTTTTTAATTATTTACAATTATTAAATTAATTAATTCTATCATATTTGACTATTCTATCTATTATATGTTAATTAATAATCATATTTTAATTAAATTATGAGTTTAAAAAATAATTAGTAATCATATTATATTTAAATTAAATTACTATTTTTAATTATGCTATCCATTTTATTTTTTGACAATTCTGTCTATTTTTTATTTATATTTTATAACAGTTTGTATATGATTACAGAAGATTTGTAGTCAACTTATTCAAAAGGGAATAAAGTAAGGAAGAGAAAGAATAAAATAAAGATTTACTTATTGTATTTAATCGATTATATTTGATTTTTTTTCTAGTTTTATTACTCATTTTATCCAATGTACTTGACTTCTGACTAATTTAATGTAGGCTAAAAATAAAGTTTGTTATTCAAATTCTTATTAGATTTGTCTTTTACTCAATCTAAAAGAATAGTAATATATGTTTAGGGGCAAACCACGAGAGCGTATATGAGACGTTCGTTCCATTCTAAACCAAGCACCCAGAACCACAGAAGAAAAGTTCAGAAGATCTGGAAAGGTTGTATCGGTATCATATATGGGTGATGATACCCTTAAAACAATTTTATAATTTTTTTTATAACGTGTAGTGTTATCAAATTTTTTTATTTTTTATCATTTTATTTTCAGTATTTTTTTAATATTTTTAATCATTAAGAAAAAATAAAAAATATTTATATTTATATTTATATTATTAATTACTAAGTAAAATAAAAAATTAAATTAAGAACTAAATAAAATAATTATAACTGACGAGTATTATCTTAACTTTTAAATTCTCGTTAGACACACCACATAAATGTAGTTTGTCTGACAAGATTTTGGAATATCCAAACTCCCACCTCATAGGAAGGGGGAGGACATCATCTCCATTCTCTAAGGAGAAGGAGAGTTAGCCACATCCTCTAAAAGAGGAGTGGAAATCCAACAAGTAAATCTATTCATATTTATTCTAACAAACAAACCAACTAAACAAAACAACAACACAAAAAAACAGCAACACAAAAACAACACAAAACAACCCAAAACTCTTATCAATGAAACTGGTTCGAGACAACAAATAAAGCCGAGGATGGACATGGCGCATGGGAGGCACGCCCCCCAGGAAATGATGAAATGACTGCTCAGCAGCTATCGATGGCGCTGCGTCCAGGACCACCGCTCTTGAAGGCAATGGAGCTAACGAGTTGGAGGTGCGTGAAAGAGACGCCCCAACCGCGTGTAGCCAAAACGCTGCTATAAGTGGCAAGACCTTTGACAAACTGGAGCATCGGCGATTGGTGAAACCTAAGAATGTGCGCGTGCTGGCCAGGGACCACCGCTGGCCGTCCCGGCTTCAAAAACACCACCTCCGCCTACGACCTCTGAAAAAGAAACAAAAAGCAAAAAACAAACCAAAGGAAAAGAAGAGAAAGGGAAGGGGGAAGGAGGAGTGGGGCGACGGAAGGGAAAGGGGAGGGAGGGAGAGAGGAGCTTTCGCCCTAGCCCTCCCTCTGTCGGCGGCTAGGGTTAGGGGGTAGAGAGAAGAGAGGGTTCGGGCGAGAGAAAGGACTAATTTAATGAGAAAAGAAGTATATTGAGTGTTCAAAAGTTACGTGGAGACTAGAGTATTCACTATTCATTGATGAAGGTAGAACCAAGACATGCATGGGATCATTGTGCAGATGTACAAAACCGACCATTCTCTAAACAAAACCTGCACAACCTCATATAATATATATATATATATATATATATATTGCAGCTTTTAATTTCATAACTGAGGCGACGATACAAGCTACAGTTTTTAATTTTATGATTGAGCCGACGATACAAGCTAGGGACTGCATCTCTTATATATATATATATATATATATAGAAAGAGAGAGAGAGAGAGAGAGAGAGAGAGAGAGAGAGAGGAAAGTCTCGATAATTATTATTTTTTTATAAAAAACCTACATTACATTCTATTAAGAAATGAAGTTATATTTATGACTGATAGTTAAAGGACAGAACCCATATTACAAGTTAAATTTAACTCGAATATGTAGTGTCTCCACATACTAAGTAGCGGACATTGTCTAACTTCTAAATACTCTCAAGTAATACAGCTAACAGAAAATTGTTAGTTTATCTGAGAGAGTGATATTCTAAAAAACAGAAGTAAATATCTCCACCTAAGAAAAGAAGAGTGTCACCACCTCCATTCTCTAAAAGAGGGAATGGTAGAAAACCTCTACCTCTAAAAGAGGAAAGGAAAGTATAACAAAAAACTAAGCTTATTTCATCTTATTACTACCTAACCAAAGCAAAGCAAAACACAAACAACATTAAACCAAAACAACACCAACAAAGACTAGCCAAAGCTAACAACAAAACACCAACAAAACCTAGTCAACACTGACAGCGAACAAAAGAAAGCAAAAGAAATAAATATTGAAAAAATGTCTTGGTAATACATAGGTGTAGTGACGTGTGAAAGACACGCGCCACGATAGGGAGGTCGGACCGGCAAACCCCTCACCTCTGAGGGGGAGCAACACCAAGAAAGGTTGAGTAATATGGCAGCAGGTCACATAGGGATGGCGCGTGAAAGTCTTCGAATCCATGCGACCGAAGTAGTGAGCCACGTGCTGAATCTTATGGCGAGCCCTTCAAGGGATTGGTGGATCAGCGCCTAAGGGTCGCATCTATCTTATTTAATGATTAAATATATATGTTTTAATGATATTGTCTATTTTTTTTAATCTTTTAAAATATTTATACATATTATATTTCTATCTTCATCCCAGGACATGACATCCTTGATTATTATAAGAAATATTGGACAGCAACCCATGCATGCTCTGTTTCTCTCCCGATGGTCTTTCAAAGCTTTTGTACAAAATAGAGATTAAACTCTCGAGCCACGACCATACATTGGGTTTTTTTTTTTTACTAAGAAATAAAAAATTAAAAGAAAAGAACTCCAATATCACACTTGTTCAGGTTGTATTAATGAGAAGGAAATAGTACGAGGATGTGTGCATATATATATATATATATATGATAACGCATCTCAGTGGTGCATGAGTGCTGGAATTGGCAGGATGTGTGCATATATATATATATATATGATCAGTAGAACAAAGAAAAAAAGAACAAAAAACAACATATCCTATGGTTTAATGCCACTAGACTCTCATATCATTTTTATCTTATTATATAAGATTACATATTTATTGCTATTAGATAATAGAAAATCACCATAAAATATCATTAACTGCTAATAAATATGTCATATTTTATATAATAAAATAAAAGTATAATAATATAATATGGTGTATAAAATTTTATTATCCTATGACACTAGGGGAGGGCGGAGGAAACAAGGTGAAAGGGAGGATGTCTACTCTACTGAGCTCATGCAAGCTAGAACCTTTGAAGGAGGTGGGATTAGGGGGAAGTGCCACGAAAGAAGAGCCGCGAGAGAGATATAAACCAATAATAAAATGAGAAATACATCAAGGTAACTGCGAGGAAGGAAGGAGGAGAGACATCTAGCCATTTTTAGATTAAGATTAAGAGGATTAGTAATGGTCTTGTTACAAATTTTTCTTTAAAAAAATATAACTTTGTATACTTTTCAAAAAAAATTAATTATATTTAATTAATAGTAGAGAGAAAAAAATAGAGAGAAGATAATAAATATTTTTTTCACTTGTACAATAGTAATTTTTTTAAACTCTCTAAATTCACTTTTTTTTATTATTAATTAAATATGATTATTATTTTTTTTGAAAAGTGTGTAAAATTACATTTTTTAAAAGAAAAATTTTAACAAAATTATTGTTAGTGCTCTAATGACTAATCTGAACTATTTGGATGGGGCCTTCAGAGGGTTGCAAAGGAGGAGGAGCGAGGCTCACACGGGCCAAAGAATAAAAGAATATTGATTTATTTTTTAGAAACTTTTCTAACCAGCCCATCTGATTATATGGGAAGACCAGCCTTTTTAGAAGGCGACAAATTAGCAATTGAGAAACGCACGCCATAAACCTGAATGTAGGAGATAACGACCAAGAAAAGGTCTGAATTTGGCCTAAAATGCTACATCGCCTGAAATACCAAGAAAATCTCAGCTTTGTGTATGTGTATGGCCATGGAACGCGATATTTTCCCTAACCAAAGAAAATGAAAAGCTTATATTTTTTTTAGATTTTTTACTATCGTTGATTTTTTTTTCATTGAATCCCATTAAAAATACCACTAAAAACTAAAAAAAAAAAAAAGACGGCGTCAAGGATGATTGGAAGAGAAAACCCCCATAACTAAATATAGAAGTAATTGCATATAAAAGCCCATGGTTTCAAGATTAAGCTAATCTAAGCAAGAACTCAGAGGACCCTAGCTTTCTGCAACAGACGAGTGAACAAATGGATGTAAGCACCGTGACGTTGCTTCCCAGCAAAATCTAGAACTCACTTCAGAAACCATAATCGACAACTCCTCTAAATCAAGTCTCTCAAATCTATCCGTAACAATTTATTTAAATTTTGTATCCCACACACTCATCTTACTAATTTGAAATAATTCAAAATTTTATTAAATAATATTTGAGTTATAAAAGAATAAAAATTACTTGTAAGAGATAAGATTAAATGTCTGTATCTCTAATTATAGTCAGACATAAATTCTTAGATTTTTTGATAGTCGGAAGTTTATAAATAGGACTGAGAGGTTCAAGGGTTCTCACCTACAATATTAAAATGTCTCTAGCCATCGGGAGACACTTATCGAGGCAAAATTGTTAGGGCAATCATTCTCTTATAGTCAGATCAAGTCTTCATCAATCAGATAGAGAAATGTACATTTCTCATATTATTGTTATATTATTGTGGATCATGGAAGATCAAATATCCGTTTATTAATGTCATATTAAAATATTTAACATATGGTATCAGAGCTATAGGTTGTAAATTTTTTATGATCTCAATATGATATAAAATAAAAATATGTTTTTCGTATATTATAATGTCAATACATTGCGAAAGCATGAGATTAGATTTGACAATATATTTATGATGACGTTTGTAAAACCTCAATTCAGTTTTATGAAAGACTATTGTGGTAAATATATTTTGATTTTATCGTTATATGTTTGTGCTTTGCTTTATGATTTCTCTGTTGGTTCTTCATTCACTGTATTGAGCAACACAGTAGAGGTATCTCTGTGGAGAAAGAACCATGTGAGATTAAGTTGCCATGAACCGTTGTATTTCACGTTCTAACATTGTTCTATGGGAGAAAGGAACCTTGAGGGATTGGGTTGTATGCGTTGCAATAGGAAGCCATTGTGCAAACCCGTATGTGTAGCCGCTGGGTGAGGGCAGACCACCGTGTGTTTGGTGGCCGCTGGCACAACTGGCGTAAAGAGGCTGAGAAGCCCAAATCCCTTGCAAGTTAATGATTCTCCTCGGAACTGAAGGGAAGACTGGCGGTAGGAGAAATGGAATTCCTCATTAGCATCCTTATAAACGGCGGCAGTGGGCTGTCAAGCCCACTGGCCGCGGCAGTCTTCTGCCAGTAAACAAAAAAAAAAGGACCTGAAGGTCACCGACGGAAGGAGATCGGCATCTCCTCACGTTGGTGACATCCGTGGCCACAGTTGAAAGTTGTGGCATCTGAATCTAGAAGGGTCGGCAGCTGTATGTTGTTGCTGCTAAAGGATGTTGAAGATGAATCAAGAAAAGATTGTTATGAACATGTATAAAATTTTATTAAAGTTATATACGTGTTATTAAAGTTATGTACATGTATATATGAAAAGTTTATTAAATATTATATACATGTTATTATTGTTACTTACACGTATGAAAAGTTTATTAAATTTTTATATATGTTATTATTGTGACTTTCTTGTAAAATCAATTTTGGTTTAAACATTAATTTGTTTTTTATTTTGTTGTGAGAGTGTGGATGTATTCAAACTAAGGCGGTTCTGTCTAGGAAATTAAAAATTCTAAGTGTGTCTGTTGTGACTCTCCAATTTTTCCTGTAAACCTTGAAATTCTATCTAGAAAAAATTAATCTTTCCTGGAAACTTACTTAACAATATTAATCATATATGCAGTAAAATTCATCAAGGCATTGAAATGTTTTAATTAAAGTTCATTTTCCATGCATGCTTTATTGTTATTTAAATGTATGGAAATTTTATTAAATTATATACATGTTATTATTATAACCTACATGTATAAAGATTTCATTAAATTATATACATGTCATTATTGTCATCTACATGTATGAAAATTTTATTAAAATTATATACATGTGATTATTGTTAAACATGTATGAATTGTTTATTTTGGCTCTTATTATCATGCCATATATTATTTATCCAATATGAGATAAATAATTTATATCAAAATCAAGAAAATTTTAGTTGTCCAAAGGTACAAAATTTTCTTAATTTTGGTGACAAATTATTAAACCCATAATAAGATGGATATGATGGAGGGAATACCTTGTGTTCAAGACCTACTTCCAAAGGAGGGTTTTGATAACACTACTAGTTTATCCATCAATAGTAAGGTTGGAGGGAACACCTTGTATGTCAAGATCTACTCCCGAAGAAGGGTCTTGATGACACTACAAGTTCATCTATAAAAGTACGGTTAGAAGAAATACTTTGTATGTAAGAGTTTACTCCCAAAAGAGAATTCTGATGATACAGTTAGTTCATTCGCAGGATTTAATACCGAATGGAATACTTAGTGTGTTAAGATCTACTCCCAAATGAGGGTTTTGATGATATTACTAGTTCATCCATAATTATTTAAATTCTGATTACAGTTTATAAGGGTCTAAACTCAAAGCATTATATGATAAATATTATTGCCAGACTACAAACCCTGGGAATGAAAGTAGAGAAGTCTCTCGTTGTTCAATTTATTCTGAACTCATTGCCACCACAGTATAGTTAATTCCAGACGCACTAAAATGCTATTAAAGATTTATGGAATATGAATGAGTTGACAAGTAATATAGTTCAGGGAAGACTAAGTTGAAACAATAAGAACATTACTCTATTAATTGTGTGAATAAAGAAGTTGAAAAAAATACACCATTATGATCAAAAGAAAGAATTGGACCACCGAAAGGAAATAAACCTGTGAAAGTTAATCAGGTTCAATATAAAAGTAGTAAATGCTAAATTTGTAGGAACTATTGGACACATGAAAGCTGAGTATCATAAATATAAGGTTTGATTTGAAAAGAAAGGTAAGTCACTTACCTTTGTATACCTTGAATCAAATCTTATAAATGTTCCTACTAATTCTTGGTGGCTAGATTCAGGTGCTAATATTTATGTTTTTATAACCATGAAATATACTTTACAAGTCAAACACTAAACTTTAATGAATATTTATCTTTATAAAAAATGAAAATAAAGTTGAAGTTTTAGTCATTGGAGATTTTCATTTAGTTTTGAGTACCAGTCAATCTTAGACCTCCATAAATGTGCTTTTAGTGAGACATGGTTTGATCCAGACTAGAACTGATGGTTATTCGTTTTCATTCCATGATAGTAGTCTAAGTTTATTTTAAATTTTTTTTTCGTTCTAGATTTTTTCTTATGGTTTTGTTGCCCAGATGACTAACACAAGAGGGGGGTGAATTGAGTTGTATTTAAAAAAATAACAATTATAAATCAAATATATAATATAAAATATAAACAAAATATGAAACAACAATAAATATAAATAGTAAAAGTAAGAGAGAAGCAAACTCAGTATGTTAACGAGGTTCGGTCTCACTGCCTACGTCCTCGCCTCAAGCTACCTCCTGAGGATTCCCAAATCCACTATTCAATCTCCTTTAGGTGGAGATAGAAACCTATTACACCTTTGAGCAGCACCGCTCTAAAGAATTCGTGTAGAACACCCTCTACACTTCCAATCACCTTACACTTTGTGATTTAACTATTCCCCGTGTAGAACACCTTCTACACTTCCAATCACCTCACACTTGGTGATTTAACTATTCCCCGTGTAGAACACCTTCTACACACACAAGGGTTATACACACCCTTTTACAAATACAAGAGTTGATAGTAGGTAGACTATCAAAGTACACTCCTCAATGAGTGAGATAGAAACAATACAGCGCAACCTATATCTCTCTCAACAAGAACAAGAATTAAGGCTCAAAACTTTAGAAAAGAGAGAATGAGAGCTTTGAAGAAATGATGTAAAACTTAGCAATAGATGTGTAAGCTCTTGTTGTGAATTTTACAAAACTCAAGTGAGCTATTTATAGGCAAATGAGTTTTCAATTTCAAATTTGAAAAGATTCCCATGTCAAAAACATTCTCATTCACTTTTCAAAAATTTCAAATCTAATATTTTTACTTTTTGCATGTGACAAAAGGAGCACACTTTACTTTTCAAAAATTTCAAACATAATCTTTTACTTTTTGCATCTGATAAAAGGAGCACACTTTACTTTTCAAAATTTTCAAATAAAGACATCTACCTTTTGCATAAGTCAAGAAAATCATCCACCACTTTTGAAAATATTCAAATAAAACATGCACATGTGAAAGATGACAATCAATCATCTTAATATTTTCAAAGTTCAAACCTTTAATCATGTCATGCACATGTGAAAGATGACAATCAATCATCTTTCAAAATTTTCAAATTTAATTTTCAAAATATTCATGCATATGTGGAAAATGTATTTTAATGCTTTATGATAAAATATTAATTTTGAGCCTTAATCCTAATTTCAAATTTTTTAAGAGATTTACAAAATTATTCTATGATTTTAATATGAATTTGTTCCCTTCTTGCTCATGCTTGCTTCCTTGATGTGCTTGATTATATTGTGTGGACAACTTGAGTTTGAGACTCCTTTATTCTTTGGATTCATTTTTTATCATCAAAATCCATTTGTAGATTTACATGAAACTTGAAACCTTGAGTTCAACAGGTTTTTATCGATTCTGTCTCGATAGTACGTTCATTAAAATTCTTACACCCAGCGCCATGAAACCTTTTTTTTTAACTAAAAGAAATTTGATGACTTGTGGCGCAAAAGATTGGAGTACAATTCCAAAGAAAAGGTACATAGATTAGTAAAAGAATTGACTCTTCCGCATCTTGATCTTACTAATCTTAAAGTGTGTGTGGATTGCATGAAAGGAAAGCAAACCAAACATACTAAGAAAGACGCCACAAGAAGTAAAGAGTTTTTTGAAATAATTCACACATATATATGTGAACCATTCTCTACAGAATGTTTTGGTGGAGAAAAGTATTTCATCACCCTTATAGATGATTTTTTTACATTTTGGATAAATCTATCTGTTACATGAGAAATCTCAAACTGTATCGGTGCTTGAGACATTTCTCATGGAGGTGGAAAGATAGTTAGATAAAAATGTGAAAATCATCAAGTTGGATAGATGTGGTGAATACTATGGAAAGTATGATGATTCGGGCCGTAATCTGGACCCATTCGACAAACTTCTTAAACAGAGTGGCATTGTTGCATAGTACAAGATGTCTGAAACGCCACAACAGAACGAAGTTGCTGAAAGGCGTAATCGGACCTTATTAGATATAGTCAGAAGTATGGTAAGTAATTCTACCTTACCCAAGTCATTGTAGGGTGAAGCCATTAAGATGGTAATGTATATCTTAAATCGATTTCTCAGTAAGGCAGTTCCAAAAATTCCTTTCGAGTTATGGACTGGTAGGAAACCAAATTTGAGACATATGTATGTTTGGGGTTACCCAGTCGAAATTAGACTTTACAACCCACATGAAAAGAAATTGGATCATAGAACAGTAAGCGAGAATTTTATTGGTTACCCAGAGAGATTAAAATGGTATAAGTTTTATTGTCCTAATCATAGTGCCAGAATAATGGAAATAGGAAATGTCAAATTCATTGAACTTGACGAAATCAGTGGGAGAATTAAATCCAGAGATGTGATCATTGAGGAAATACAGGTAGATGTCCATATACCTACATCCTTGGAAAAAATAATAGTACTTCTAATCGATCATCACGATAATACCGTGGAATAAGTAAATGATCACCCATCTCAGAATGATAATACCATTGATGAACAAAGTTCGGAGTCACCAAAACAGATTATCTTACGTAGATCTGAGAGAGATCGAAGACCTGTCATTTTCAAAGATTATGTGGTGTATTTCTAAGAATATGAATTTAACATTGGGACAAATAAAGATCCACTAACGTTTTCACGAGCCATAGAGAGAAGTGATTCTAGTAAATGGATCGATGCCATGAAAGAAGAGTTGAAATCCATGAATCAAAATTAAGTTTGGGATCTCGTTGAGTTTCTTGAAGAGATTAAAAGAGTCGGGTATAAATTGGTCTTTAAGACTAAACGCGACTCAAAAGGCAATATCGAACGACATAAAGACAGACTTGTTGCTAAGAGTTTTACTTAGAAAGAAGACATTGATTACAAAGAGACATTTTCTCCAGTATCTAAAAATGACTCATTTAGAATCATTATGGCATTAGTGACTCATTATGATTTAGATTTATATCAGATGGATGTGAAAATAGTTTTTTTAAATGTGTTGCCCAGATGATTAACACAAGAGGGGGGTGAATTGGGTTATATTATAAAAATTAACACTTATAAATCAAATACACAATATAAAATATAAACAGAATATAAAACAGTAAGAAATGTAAAGAGTAGGGTAAGAAAAAACAAATTTAGTATTTTTACGAGATTCAGCCCCGCTGCCTACGTACTCGCATCAAACTACCCCTTGAAGATCTCGAATTCACTAGTCAATCTCTTTTAGGTGGAGATAGAAACCTATTACACTTTTGAGTAGCATCGCTCTAAAGAATTCGTGTAGAACACCCTCTGCACTTCCAATCACCTCACATTTGGTGATTTAACTATTCCCCGTGTAGAACACATTTTACACACACAACGATTATACGCACTCTCTTACAAATACAAGAGTTGATAGTGAGTAGACTATCAAAGTACACTCCTCAATGAGTGAAATAGAAACAATACAGCTTAACCTATATATTTTTAAAAAAAAATAAGAATTAAGTCTCAAAATTTTAGAAAAAAGAGAATGAGAGTTTTGAAAGAATGGTGCAAAACTTAACAATAGATGTGTAAGTTCTTGTTGTTGTGATTTTTGCAAAACACAAATGAGCTATTTATAGGCAAATGAGTCCCACTCAATCATCTTTTAAATTCGAAATTCAAATTTTGATGAAATCATTGCATATATCATTTAATTTTTAAAATTCAAATTTTTAAATGAAGTCATTGCATATGTCATGCACATGTAAAATATAATTTTTGAAAATAAAGTTTTTAATGAGATCATTGCATATGTCATGCATATGCAAAATATAATTTTCCAAATTAAAACTTTTAATGATGTCATACATATATCATGCTTATGTCATGCATAAAAAAATGCAATTTAATATTTTATGAGAAAAAATTAATTTTTGAGCTTTAATCTACTTTTATCAAGAGATGTACAAAAATAATCTATGAGTTTCATTTGTAGATTTGTTCTTTTATACTTGATGTGCGCTTCGCTCCATTGCGTAGATAATTTGATATTGAAACTTGAATTCATTTGTTATTATCAAAATCTACACGTAGATACGAAACTTGAAATCTTAGATTTAACAAAATGAAAGTTTGGATGAAGTGATCTACATGGAGCAGCCAAAGGGCTTCTCAGAAAGGGGCAAAGATCACTTAGTTTGTAGGCTTAAGAAATCGATATACGGGCTTAAGTAAGCTTCCCGACATGGTACTTAAAGTTCGACGATACCATTACTGCCTTTGGTTTTAAAGAGAACATGATCGATGTATATACCTAAAGGTTAGTGGGAATAAGTTTATAATTTTGAACTTGTATGTTGATGACATCTTATTGGCTAGTAGTGATTTTAGCTCACTTTATGAAATCAAGGGTTTTCTCTTTAAGAACTTTGAAATGAAAGATATGTATGAGGCATTCCTTGTGATCGGAATAGAAATCCTCCATAATCGAAAACAAAGATTGTCAGAATTGTCTTAGAAAAGTTACATAGAAAGAGTTGTTGTGAAATTTGGCATGAAAAATGGTTCATGGCTAGAAAAGCAGTAAAGATGATACCTATAAGGAATTAAAAATTATTGGTTTACCTTCAAGAGAACTGATAGTTTGGAGGTAACTGGATACTCAGACTCTGAGTTTGTGGCGTGCTTTGAGGCCACAATGTATGGTTTATAATTGAGAAAATTTATCTTAGGACTTGAAATTGTCGACTTATAGCCAAGCCGCTAAGAATGCATGTCCTCAGAGTATTTTTTCTCTGAAAGATAAGTATTTAATGAAATTTTAAATACCCAATTGTTAAGGAGAAAGTACATAAATGAATATGTTCATAACATTTATATATTAATGATTACACTTTAAAAGGACATGTTGAAAAGATGGGTTGTATGTTTATACCCATAATGTGAACATGATAAAGTGATAATTGATACACTAAGTATTTTGTTATTGGGCATTTAAAGATATCTATTATAGTTGTTTCTATTTTCTTGACTTTCCACTTAATATGTACATTGAAAGGCATGGATGAATGATGACAAGCTAATGTCTACAATAGATATGAATTGGAATGCAAAGACATTACAGTATAGCCTTAATTATCCCAATTAAAAATCGTGTGTTAAATTTAGTTACTGGTGTTGTGGTACATGGAAGAGAATCTATTGATTATATAATAGAGGACCGTCATAACTCGCATTGGTAATTGGTTTGACATTGATATTATGAAACTCATGAAATATGTTTTGAGCTATAAAAGGTTCAAGAAATAAATTTGTGCAGTATGGTTAATTTTCTGTAATAAGCCTATTAACGAAAAGTATTATTTTATGGGCGTATGGGCCAAGTGAAAGAATATAAGAATTTATTTAAACTTTGTATCCTACATACCCATCTTATTAGTTTGAAATAGTTCAAAATCTTCTTGGATAATATTTGAGTTATAAAGGGATAAAAATTACTCCTAAGAGATAAGATTAAAGGTTTGTATATCTAATTATAGTCATACATAAACTCTTAAGTTTATTGATGATCGAAGTCTATAAATAGCATTAGGAGGTTCAAACGTTCTCACCTACAACATTAGAGTGTCTCTAGCTATCGAGAAACACTTATGAGGCAAAGTTGTTAGGGCGATCCTTCTCTCATAGTCAGATCAATTATTCATCAATCAGATAGACAAATGTATGTTTCTCATATTATTGTTTTATTATTGTGGATCATAGAAAATAAAATATCCGTTTATTAATGTTATGTTAAAATATTTAACACTGCCTTCATTTCTCTCCAAAAGCTCCAGCATTTCTCTGAAGACTACTTCACAGGGAAGAATCAAACCGCGAGAAAATCGGGAATCACAAACTGCTTGTGTTCCGAGCCTACGTAAATCGCGACAAAATCAGGCGGAATGTGCCACTGTTTGGCGCCGGGAACTCGTGTTCTTCCACCAAAGCATGACTTGTTTGAGCCACAAGATTTGGCGGATCGTCTCAGTTGGTTTCGTGGAGATCTTTATGAGAGCCACACATTACTCTTGTTGAACGTAGAATGAAGTTCTTCTAATTTCTTCTGTTTCCTTAGAATGTGTATGATGAATAAAATCACAAAACAGAGGAAGACATCGAATTGGAATGAAAAACTTGGACAAAGACATGAAAAGAGAGAGAGAAGAAGGGAAATGAAGGGGGGAGGCAGTGTTGTTTGGATGTGGTTGGGTGCATGATAATGAAAGTAAGAACTTGACGTGTTTCATTCTTATAGAAGAGTTGGTCTTCCATTATAATCATATAGTTGATTATAGGAGCACTCTTAATGGACACTCTAAAATTCTTTTAAATTTAACTATCAAAAATCTATTTTTTCTATTTTAACTATTCATTTTTACAATACACCATCCATCAGCATCTTTATTTTTTCTCTATATCTTTTAAAATATTTATATTTTATTTAATTAAAATTTTTTTACAAATTCAAAAATAAAAAAACTGGTTGTCGGAAGGCATGTAAGGCACGTGGGAGACGCCGGAGACGTTGTCGGAGATGAAATTTTACGGAATTGGTCACCGGCGTGAGGTGAGTCCAACGAGGTCGGTAGTGTAGCCATTAACGGCCGGCGGTAGGTTAAACGGGTTTCAAATAGTCTGAAACTCATTTCGGACTTCAATATACATGTATGAGGCTACTAAAGGTTGGTCGGAGCTGGGATCGGCAGGGTTTTGGTCGCTGGCGTCATTTGATGCTAGTGTGCTGGCAGTATAGCCATTAACGGCTGGCGGTGGGTCGAACTCACTCACACGACCGACGGCTGCAGCGCACTGTACAAAAAAATATTAATAAAAAATATTTGAAGTTGTGCTATCCTTTCGCTGCATATAGCGCAAGTATTATTCACAAATATATAATTCTACCATTTTAAAGGATCCATTGGACCTTTATTTTGCCGACTTTGCATTATATTTTATATAAAGCATGCTTTTAGCGAGTCCGTTGCGACTACTATAAGATATTCTCTTTATTTTTTTTTCTCTTTTAACCATTATTGGTTCAAGCAAGCGACTAAACCTACTTGGGTTACAGCCAAAGTGGCATAAAATCTGGTTCAACTAACACAAACCAATTCAGCAATAATGGCCTAGGTCATAGACCTATAATATGTTACAATGCTAGAATGAGATACAATCGCCTATTTCTTAGAATTCCAAGAGATCAATTAGGAACCTAAGTACACAGCAAAACTCATGATGGATCTCCTATCATCAATGGACCCTACCCAATATGAGTCATCATAGTATGCAATAAGCTACAGTGAGCTTGGTGTATACTGAAGTCTATAGTGAGGAGTTGCTTTCAAGTATCTTGGTACTCTTTTTAGTGTTGTAAAATGTTCGGTCGTTGGGAAATGTATAAATTGACATAACTTATTCATGAGAAATGAGAAGTTGGGTTTGGTAGTAGTACAATATTGAAGTGTTCCTTCTATCTAGTACTATGATCAGAGAGAGCTCTCCAGTGTATTTTGATAATTTTGAACACAAGGCTAGTGAATTGGAGTAAGATTTTGCTCCGAACATCTTAGCTAGGGGTGAGCACAGACCCAATCGCAATCAGCATCCTCTAAATCCAACTCCAACTCCAACTTTATCAGAGTTTGAATTCGAGCTATATATTTAGCCCATTTTTAAACAAGACTTTTTTGTATACTTTTTATATTTTTTAGTTTTGATTATTAATAAATGCTAATTCACTAATGTCTAATTATATGTTATTACATTATAATATTACAATTTATGTGTTATTAACTTATTGTGCTAGACTTCTTTCTATACTAATACCCAATTTATTTTTATATTACATTGGTGTTTGGGGGTTAGATAGAAGTCTCTAACATAATGACTATAAGCGACGTTTTCTTTTGCGGCAATTTTAAAATCGATGCAAAAATGGTTTTTTCTTGTAATATTGGTGCTCGTAAAATGACTGGAGAAGCATGAGTTTGAGGGACTGAAGCATCTACCTTATCATAGATTGGGAAGGTGCATTCATGAAAATAACATGGCGGGAGATGTGCACCCAATTCCCAGGTGGATTCATATACTTATAACCCTTATCATTTATATTTAGCCCAAAGAAAGGCATTGCTTACTACAAAATAGAGTTTATGATAATCGAAAGGCTTGATCATGATCAATTAGGGGTAAACAACCAAAGACTTCTAAAATATTTAAGTCTGGTGGCTTATGGAAAATGGTGGTGTAAGGTGACTCAAGATTGAGGAGAGGAGTAGACAATGTATTTATAAGGAACACAGCTGCCAAGAATGCATCGATCAAATATTTTAGAGAGAGAAATAAAGTTAGCCCAATTTCTATGATGCTTCAAGGTATCCTCTCAACAACCCAATTTTGTCAAAATGTATTGGAACAAGTCATTAGATGAAGAATTTCAGGTGTTTAAGAATTGTTTCAATTGATGTGAGTTGAACTTACCACCAGTACCAGTTTAGAATGATTTAATGGTGGTATTCAAACTAGTTTTCAACAAAATATTTAAACTTGACAAACCATGAGAAACTTAAGGTTTCCAAGATTTTGGAAACAACTTTGTAAACTTGGAGAAGCCATCAACAAAATAACATAAGGATTACAAGTTTACAACCTCAAATTGAAATAGGAGATAATGGCCAATCGTTAGAATGAATGACTTCTAGAGAACTAAAATTGAGTCTTAAAGAACTTAAATGGGTGCAATCAGCCGATCTGATTTTGGATATACTTCAGAACCGAACTAATCTAAGCCCGTTTTGGAATTTTGAAAAGCAATAGATATAGATTGGTTCATCCAGGAAAACGAAACTTTTGATTTTTTATTAATCAGTCTAGTCGGGCTAATTAGTACTTTTTCTAACCCAAAACCCAAACAAAAAACAAAAAACAAAAAACAAACACATAATTAGTACTATATATGTGTAATTTGATATTTAATATATGTAAGTCTGATGTTATATTAATTTTATTATAGTAAGTTTATATCAAGGAAGCATAAATAATAAAATTTAAACTTCATGATATATTAATTTTAAATATGTATAATATATATAGCATATATATAATATAAATAATATAAATAAAAAATATCAACATTTCAATTCAATCCAAATCAATTTTCAAAATATAAAAATTGGGACTGAACCGATTTGTAATCGGTTTCAGTTCTTAGAAATCGATTGAACCGGTTGTAAAGATTAATTGTTCAATTCATGAATTCGGCTTCGTTAGGTTGATTTTTTTGGTTTTTGGTTATACCCTTTGAGAACTACTAAAGGGTAATAGTTTTTTTTTAGCTAGCTAATAAGTTTCACATATGGAGGAAAATACATATTTTTGGAACTTGGGAAGTCGAAAGTGCTTGAGAACACGATGATGATCAGATATTCGGATGGCTGTCCATGTCTGAGATGCCACAGAAACTAATGAGCTTTAGGACGATAAAGAACATTATTTAATCTAAACAAGGTGGTTGGAGTATAAAGTATGCTAGAACCAAAATATAGTATAAGTAGAGAGGAACCATTACCAACTAGAATTCATGATTTAGACATGGGACTCAAGTAGGTGGGGAAGATGACAAGTTGGACTTGAAATTCATGTGGAGCTTACTGCTTTTTGTGCCTTTACTATTGATATTTCTGTGAGGATCCTGGGTATTTAGGATAAACTTGAGGAGTGAGATAATATGAGAATTTTAAGAATGTCAATGAAATAATTTATGAAAATTAGTAAAATAGTTTTATTTATTTATTTAATCATTATAATTTTTCCACACTTTTCAAATATAACACAAAAACACCTCAACCTTTTTAAATATTAAAATAAAAATAATATTTTAATTCAATTTTCTCTTTCCTTTTTTAAAATTTCATTAAATATCTTAATTCAAGTTACTTTTTTATTATTTATAAATTATCTCACTATTATTCATATATCTCATTTCATTTTAATTTGCATAACTAAATGAGTAGCTTTTGTCACAAATCATGGGTTAAACTGCAAATAAACTAACTTATGAATAAATAGTATATAGTTATATAGAGTATGTAAATGTCACATAATTATTTTAAAAAATAGTAAAATTTATTATTAAAAATTAATTTATTATATAAATTTTATATTTACTTATTTTTTTAAAAAAATTACACAATATTGCACAAGAAAATACTAAAGATTCCGATTTTGGAATCCCATTAGTATCCCGATTAATTTTTAATATTTTTTATATGATTTTTAAATAAGTATTTTTAAATAATATTATAATTTTTTTAGTTCCATATCTGTTAGTTATCAAATCAACAGCAGTCCCTAGACCGGACGTTTATAAGCTAGTAAAGTTTAGTGTAGGTCTTTCCCAGCTAAGAGTATAAAGAACTACACTAGCTAATGAACTCTCGGTTCGTGGGGGAGGATCCAAAGAAGAAAAGAAGAAAATAAATCAAATACAAATACTGAACAAGTTTCAGCCTACAAACTAGCTAATGAACTCATTCGTATCAAAGCAAAATTAGCCTTCTCTCCAAGGACTCAGTCCTGAAAAAATATTTTAAAATGTTAAAAAAATATATAAAAATTTCAAAATAAAATAAATTAAAAATAAAAACAAAAATTGGAATCCTTAATAAAAATCCCAAATAAGAACAAATATTATCTTCCTATTGCACAATATTGTAAATATTTTTTCTAATATCTTATATCCGTTGTAAAAAACGAAAGAGAGGAGAGGTAACACGCACTAATTTAATGTATTTAACTAATTTAATGTATTTAAAAATGATAAAAATGATTAAATTATATCAAATTAATTATTTCTATTTTTTTAAATATATTAAATTAGTTATATTTGACATTTTTTTTTATTTTCTTAATAGTGATGACAGAGCTGACGCGACTGTTTTGTTCGCCGACTGCGAAGTTTTACGCCACGAATTACGAATTTTCCTAATGTGACACGTCATGGCACACGCGAGTGTTTTGTTTGGGGAATGCGCAGTTGTACGCCACGAATCAATATGTGTCCTAACGACTCCTATTTTGCCACGCAATCCCGTGGAACGAGAAAATCCTGGAAAAAGCACCCATCCTAACAATTTTCTTCTCTCCTCGACCCTTCCTCCTCCAATAACCGTCTCTAGCCTTTTCCTTTCCACGACTATCAAATCACTCACACTCACAGTTCTCTTCCTTGTTCCTCTCCAATTTATTCCCTCCCCTCGCGACATCAAAGCTGACAGACAACGCAAATCAATACCGAATTCATACATATTGAACTAGTTCTGCGTTTTTTTTTTTTTTTTTTTGAGGAATGGTGGCCTCAAAGCCTGGTCCGCCTTCCTGGATTAGTGCGGCAGCGGCAACCAAGCTTGATTTTGAAAAAAAGGAAAATATGCTCAAGGAGGCTGCCTCTTCTTCTTCTTTTTCTTATTTTTCAAAAGGACTTGCGGATGTGGATTTGGGGTTTGGAGAGAGAGCATTCGCTGCCGCCGGTGCCGCTGCCCTCTCCGCTGTCATCGTTAACCCTCTTGATGTCGCCAAGGTTTTCTCAAATTCTTTTAATTCCCATTTTATTAATTTCTTTGTACTTCAAATGCTCACATATACTGCTGTTTTTTTTTTAATTTTTTTTTCTTCCCTCAATTGGCAACGTATTGTTCGAGGCACCCATCATAGATTCATCGTGGATGATAATTAGAGAAATTAACTGAATGGGTAGATTTGTGGGTTTTATTTTGGACACCTAGTTCTCAGGGATGGAACCAACTTATGACGCAATTTCTTAGGCCAGTGCGTCAACAGTCCGGAGCTGGTGTAAACCAGTCTTTAACACCACCCAGTGGGAGGCTGAAACTTGAGCATTGTATTTCAAATAAACGAATAACAGAGAATCATTTTCCTCGTTTGAAAGGAAAAATTATACTCCGTGATAAATTACATAGCATAACATAACCCACTACTTAATAACATTACAGAAACCAGAAAAACCATCTGATCAACCACAAGCTTAAAATACAATTATGAAAGAAAAGCAAATTATAATTTTGGCAGCTGAACCCATTTTCTCGTGTATTGGTGTATATAAAGAATTCATCTGTGTAATTGGAGTTACTTGTGGAAAAAAAAAAAAAAACTTCTAAGAATATAAAGCAAAGCAGTTAAGAATGATATAATGTACCTGATAAATTGGATGAGAACATCCAATCTATTCAAGCCTAATATGCTCAGCCTTGTCAGTTGTCAAGAAACAATCCCCCGTAATCAGATCATTCTTCTTCAACTTTGAACGGTGCTATGTGCTCAGCTTTGCCATGACTTTATTGTTTTTATCCTTATAAAGTCTCTGTAGTTTCTCTGCTGTGGTACGACATACGTGAACAACTCGATTATTTGTGAATTTCACAAGAAAAGCTGATCCATGACCATTCAAGACTCAGAATACCCATCGAAAAAATAAAACGTCTCTGGTTTTCAACTATAAGCTAAACAATCACAAAAAGGAGCTAATCATTGACATCAAAGAACTTATACGTAGGGACGGATAAAAAAAATCACAGGAGGTCAAATATGCACTGTTTTTCATCAGGGGACAGAGCTTAACGAGTGTATAATCAGATCTACAAGGACATTGAGGCCATGAGATTGGGCAAAAAGCAGAGAAGAGAGATAAAGAAAGTGAAGGCGAGGTGACAAATGAAGGGTGGGTTGGATCCATGGATATCAGTTTATTCTGAGAGGGAATGGAGCAGCGGAGGGGCATGAGTACGATTGTGCAGCCAAACAACAAAATAGATTGGTTTGGAGGTAGAGAGAGTAACATAATAATGAAAGAAAACTTCTTTTGTCGTAGTATTTCTATGGTAATCAGATGCCATGCATGTATTTTCTTGATTCAAGAAAAAATTGAAGTGGCAGCATATCCTTTTAGAAGGTGTAAAACCCTTCTTTATGCCAATGCCCCGTTGAAGATAAACTCTTCTTAGGCATGTAGACGAATGTGGTCTCTATATTTGTAATGCCTCAATAGAAAGTGCAAATCACATGGTCTATACTCTAAAAGACTAGTTAATGATACAATTAGAGTACTATTGGAACTTTAAAAAGAGCAAGAACTTATCATTCCTAAGTAATATGAGATTTCATATACCACCTGCTCTCATCCTTATCATATGGGGTATTACAATCTATCTTCCTTAAATTTCTGAAGTCCTTATCGGGCCAATCCATCATGGGTAGTACGGCTCAAGTTCCACATTTATAACTGAGATAGTCTCTAATACCTCTTGTAATACCCCAATAGAGGCTCAAACCACGTAACTTATACTCCAAAATGACTAATTAATGATATAATTGGAATCTCATTAAAATTTTATAAAAAACAATAATTTTCCCTTTTCAAGTAATGTGTGATCTCATACACCGCCTACCTTTATCCTTATCATATGCAGTATTATAATATTTGTATGCATGGTCATTTATGTAAAACTTCAGCTGATAAGTCTTAAATTTATTTCACAGCAAGTCGTTGCTTTACATCAATAATATAATCCTCAAAACTAACTTCCCTTTTGAATTTAAATTTTCCAAAATTAAAACCCAACCACTAGACTAGCTATATAACATTAATAAGCCTTAATATTTGCAATTGGAGATTTTTTTAGGCTATGTAGTGTTTGTTTCAGATGTATATACCTGATTGGGATTTGACATACGATACTTAAAGAATTTAGTGTCCCATTTTAAGAAGCATAGAGTATATAGAACTTAAAACTTAATTTTGAATTTGTTGTTTGTGTGTGTGTGTGTGTGTATTCATATAAGTTCTTTAAAATTGTTTTGATAGGTACGTGCTTTTAAAATAAAATGATCAAAACATAAAAAGGACTTGTCTGGTGTAAAACTATTAAGTTTGGGTATATTTTTTTATAGAATACCACTCTAATAACAGTTATAAAAATATTGGGGGGCATAATAATAGTTTGAAATGTCTGTACTTTTTTGTTCTTTTTAAGTTAAGGATAGGGTATTCATATCAAACCTTGATATAATGTTGCTCCTTCTGAAATCTGATTTCATATGAGAGTTGCCAAAATTATATTCTTTCATGTTGAAACTGCTTTTGAATTATGGTTTTCTCCCACATTTTCATATAACAATTTTTTTTCTTGGCGTTTACAGTTTGTAGCCTGTTTAAGCATTTCATTCCTTGATTTTTCTCTTCTCTGGTAATATATTCTTGGAATTATGTATTTTAAACACCTTAGAATCCTTAATTACAGACAAGGTTGCAAGCGCAAGCTGCCGGAGTTCCTTATCAGGGGATGTGCCACATGACATGTTTTGACACAAACACGGTAAGCATGCAAACAGTCTATGATTCTTAACTACCAGCAGTTTGTAGGTTAGCCAACTTAGGTAATAGTTTTGACTTATTTATGGAATGCGTGTGGTTTCTTGAATACTTGAGCCATCTTTTATATTTTATGAACTGTTTCTTCTAGATGCTTCCAGATTTGAGATGTTCAACATCTACACGTGCAGTTCTTGGCTCTGAGTCAGGATGCCCTCCAGAGTGTAGCCGGTATAAAGGAACTTTTGATGTTTTATACAAAGTCACACGTCAGGTTAGTGAACATATGGACTATGAGTATATTGTGAACTTTCCCCACAAAATATATGTTTTAAAATATCCCCTGATGCCTGACTGGCCTCTTCTGGCCTCCATATACCTTGTAGAATGATATAAAGGGATAAGTTTGTATTTGATTGTTTTTTGAGTGGAAAATTCTGTACCACTACCCAAAAGAAAATTTAGTTTTTCCTGTCCAGTGGTGAACTTTTATTTAAACAAAGTTCATTTGAGTCATGGATGACACTCTTACAATAAGGTTTATTATAACATAATGCACCTGTTTTGTACCAATTAAAAAGTTATTTATTATTTATAAAGTCCAGTTTGTGTTTGGTGTTGAAATCACTTATCACTAGGGGCTCTAAGGAGTGGATTTGTGCAGGAAGGGTTTGCTGGGCTGTGGAGAGGCACAAATGCAAGCTTGGCATTGGCTGTGCCAACAGTAAGTGCATGTTTGGGATTGCGGTGAAAAATATTATTTTTAACTTAAGACTTAGAGCTTAAAGCGTAATGTAATAAACTCTATCACTAAAAAGCCATTTACTGTTTGGAATGCATATATCTAAAGCGCTTTTTAGAGTTAGTTATGGTAGTTTTTTAAAATATATAGTTATCTGCAGGAGCTTTTTGATAAAAACTCTAATTTTGTGTTTTTTGAATAAGCTGATTTTTAGTTTTTCTAACCGCCCAAAGCACTTTTTATAAAATTACCAAACGTCACTTTTTCTTTAAATGTGCTTTTAACTGCTTAAAAGCATTTTTTAAGTCTCGAAACGCAATGTCAAATAGGCTCTTAAGTCTTCTTTAGTCAGGGGTTTCGCGTTTGTGGTTTCTCCTTAGGTTGTTCCTGTGCATTGTAGATTCATGTTATTCCTCTTTTGCATGCTCGCTTGCTTAAGTTTTTATTTTTTAACTGACAACCAGGTGGGAATCTACTTGCCTTGTTATGACATTTTCCGCAATATACTGGAAGATTTTACAACTCGAAATGCACCAACCTTGACTCCATATGTGCCATTAGTGGCAGGGTCGGTTGCACGCTCCTTAGCTTGTGTTTCTTGTTACCCCGTTGAACTGGCAAGGACCCGCATGCAGGTAAGCTGTGTTGTATTTTGTGAGCTGTCTAATATTGGACCTTTCTTCCAGTCCTAAGAGCTTGCTTTAAGAATGTCAAGAAAACGTCTTTCTTTTTGGGGAATATTAAAAAGGGAAAGAAAATAAAATGAACCATTAAATTTAGTGCTCTTTACCACAAATGGAGAGAATTAGTTTTTGAGGGAGAACTTCTTGATTTATGTATCTCATTCTGGTCCTTTCCTTTTTTATATAGGCTTTTAAAGAAACCCAAACTGGCGTTAAGCCTGCTGGAGTTAGGAAGACACTGCTTGGGCTTATCAACCCTGCGAAAAGCACAAGCCTACTTCAAAATTGTAAGTGTCCTTCTGAAATGATCTGTTTCTGAGTCCTATCTCCACTCTGAAGCTGAATTTATACATCTAGATTTTGAAATGTGCCTCCGGAGTGATTTGGCTAGATTCTCTTGAGTTGTTTGTCTTTTGTGGTGGTCTGGTAATCCTTTAAAAATGCAATGGATGCTCAAAAGTTTTATGTTCGTAGTTTGTTCTTTGGCTTTTATTATTGGATATGTGAACTGTATTCTCTTTTAACAGTGCAAAACTACCGTATCTTGTGGACTGGCCTTGGAGCACAACTTTCTCGTGATATTCCTTTCTCTGCAATCTGCTGGTCCACTCTTGAGCCTGTGAGACATTATTTCTGTGCTGGTATCTTACCATGTATTACTTCTAGCACGTATTTCCAACTTGGGCCACTTTCTCTTTCTGCTTTATGCAGATTCGGAGAAGAATGCTTGGAATGATGGGTGATGAAGCAAGTGCAGCCAGTGTGCTTGGGGCAAACTTTTGTGCCGGCTTTGTTGCAGGAAGCCTTGCAGCTGCTGCTACATGTCCACTGGATGTAGCAAGAACCCGACGGCAGATAGAGGTGTTATCTCCAATCCAAGCCTCTGCAACATACATATGCCTTTCCAGAGTTTTTTTTACTTTTTTTCCCCCTCTTATGCTCTTTTCCTTCTCTGTTCTTTGATCGCATAAACCCGACCACCACATGGAATTGCATTTTAAATTTGATGATGATTGAAGAACACCACAGAAAGCAAAAAGGGAAGAAACAATTCAAGCATTGGGCAACGGCTTCTTACATAAATGAAATGTAACCGGTGTGGTCTTGGCAGAAAAAAAAAATGGTGCAATTTATGGTCATGAGCTTCTAGTAACATTTTTTCCCATTTAGGTTGCTTGAGATTATGTTCCTCTGATATCCCAATATATTGAATATTAGTAGGGCTCAAGTAATGGCTTGTAATAAGGTTTTGCAAAGGGGGATCTTAGATTTCCATGCCTTCCCTAGGGATTGTGGATGAAGTTGAAGGCATTATTAAAATTAGTTAGTAGTTGACCTCATGACCAGGACCTGCAAAATTACTTTGCATGAATTTACAGTTAATTTTCTTGAATTTAAATACATGGAATTTGCTTTTAACACCTTTTATGTTCTTCTGTACTTGCTTTGGTTGTTGACGTAGTTTCCTTTCCTGAATTTTCAGAAGGACCCAACAAAGGCATTAAGGATGACAACAACGAAAACATTGCTCGAGATTTGGAGGTATGTAGCACTCAGTATATGATACAACTGCACGGTTCCACCCCATTGCATTCTGAAGTTCCCTTAACATAAAGATTGGTGTGCTTCCATTTAGAACTAACATATTGTATAGTTATTATGGTACTAATGATATGGACCTATCAAAACAATACTAATTATATTGATCCGATCAGGGATGGTGGAATAAAGGGACTATTTACAGGAATCAGTCCCCGTGTTGGTCGTGCTGGACCCTCCGTCGGCATAGTTGTCTCCTTTTATGAAGTTGTCAAGTATGTTTTGCATCGAAGGCTTGGAACTCAATAATCAGGGGAGCATACTTAAATAACCCGGGAGACACTCCAGTTTGCGGTCAGCCTTCGAGATTATGCTTTTCACTTTACAAAGCTAACAACAATTTGCATTCTGACGACTAGGTCATTACTTGAAAGGAAATAATGTTCACGGGATCGTGCTACCAAGATTGGTTTTCCTGTCATCAATCGATGCAGGGTTTGATAGCCAACAAATAATGCTTAGGCAACTATGGTTCTTCTTTTTCCCCATTCTTCCTAAAGCCTGGAAATGCCAAGCGAGGATTGTCATTTTTTCGTTTATACTTAAAGAAGTCTCTTTTTCTGCAATCTCACAGAAAATTCTCTTCATTGTAAGAGAATATGAGAACCACCTATCTTTAATTGTTCGTTTCTTAACTTTTGCTTGGTATTAACATTTCACATAAAGTTGCGGAGTGTAAAAACTAAAAAAGAAATGTTACTCTTACAAACTGGAATAGTCAGGAATCCCCGACTGTGAGGGTAATATTTTATTTTATTTTTAATATAATGATTAAAAATATGTATTTTATTAATATTGTGATTTTTTTTAATTTTTTAAAAATTTTGTAAAGTGATAAAAAAAATATATAAACAAAAAACAAAAAGATTTTCAACAGGCAAGATCCTATTTGGGACCCACCATTTGTGAGCATAACATCGCTCAAGCTAAAATGTGAGCGTTTACAAGATTTGCTACACACTCTAAAGATTATTATTTTGAGTAATGCTGCATCAGTAATTATAGAGTGTAAGGTCACGTTTGGATATTACCACATGGATGTTTTTACCCTTAGGCGATTTTTGAGGCTCTGCTAGAGTTTGAGGGTTTGATGGCTAGCGCCGGAGTTCCAAGATTGGTGGCTCCGCCTGGGCATCAGGGACGTTTACGAACATGGTAGCGCAGGCGCCTCTACCTATCCCGGTGGTGAAGGTTCCTTTCCATCTACCGAAACTCATTGATGGGGAGTTTTGTGTTCTGTTTTCAAATGATGAAATTGAGAAGTTGGCGTTCCCTTTCAGGTACTCTGGTGATGAAATTTATTACACAAAGGCCTTCTCTGGACATGATTCAATCATTTATCTGTAATTGTTAGGGTCTGAATCTTCAGCTGATGGTTTCGGCTATGCAGAGACCACATAATGTTTTTGTCCGTTTTTCTAACGAAGTAGATTTTCTAAGAGCCCTTTCGAGGGAGGCAAATGAGGTTGATGGGGTTCAATATCATTGCTTCAAATGGTCCCTTGATTTCAAAGAAGACGAAGAACCATCGTTGGTACCAAGTACCGATTTGGATTGTGTTGAGGGGCTTGCCTCCAAATCTTTATCAGGAATTGTTTTTTACTAATATTATTGCACCGATTGGCACATATCTGAGATGTGATAACGCAACTCGTTGCACAACAAGAACGGATGGAGCAAGGGTTTGCCTTCTGGTTGATGCGGCTCGAGAACTAGTTCCGGGTATCTGGATTGGTCTTCCACGCCAAGAGTCGAGTTTCTATGTCAAGGTGGAGTATGAAACTTTGCCAGCTTTCTGCTGTAAGTGTCAAACTCAGGGTCATAATTTGAGAACTTGTAAATCATTGATCAATGGAAATCGTGATGTGCGAATTCCTAAAAAAACAGAGGAGTGGCAATTGCAGGTATGGGTTCCGAAGGAAAAGGAGATGGCGAAAGAGAGTAAAAATTAGGATATGGCTAGTCCTAGTCATACATCTTCCTTTGATAATACGCTCTCATCTGAAAAAGAGTTGGCTGTTGAAAATGTGAATGCAGATGATAAAACGCTATCTTCTGATTGCTTGTTTCTGTCCGGGACTAATCAGGAGTGTTGTGTTCCTGTTTCAAGGAATGATAGGCCGACTCTTGACGTGGCTGATAGGAATTTTATGGTTGGGATTGTTGATGAAATTGGTAAGGTTGTTGGTTGGACGTCAGTGGCAGAAGAGGGGGAAATCATTGAGAATGTAATGGGTGATCAGGGCCTGAATTATGAGAGTTCTTTAGTCTTAGTCAATGCTGAGATGCAGGGCTCCAAAAGAAAGGAAATATAGCAGTATGAGTTGATTGAGTAGGAAGTCCTAGTTTGGGCAGATGATGAACATATGCCAGAAGGTGAATTTGTGGCTTAGATGGTGGAACCACCTCTAGAGAACCAGGGTGATGGGAAGTCAGAGACTGTCTTGGACTCTGAGGGAGCTAAGACGATGCCCCATATTGCAAAAGAAAAGGATGGGGCTTCGGACTTAAAAATTTCAAGAAATGAAGTGAGTCTCCGCATGAAGTTACGTAGCTCTACAAAGGCTCCTAGCAAGCTTGTACGACTTGATTTATGATTGAAAATTTAATGCATTGGAATTTTTGAGGTTACTGAAAAAGCAAAAACTGAAAAGCAAAAACTGAAGTTACTTGTTGTGGCCGAGCCTTTTATTCATGACAGTAAGCTAGCTAAATGGCATGGTATATTAAAGTCTGATGTGCCGTATTCTAATGGTGTTTCTGGTAGTAAATTTTGGATGTTTTGATAGAATGATATTCATATCAGTATTGTTCAGGAGTCAAATTAGCATATTACGTTTATAATTAATTCTACATTGATTGCTTCTGCGGTTTATGCCAAATGTAAATATATGGAGAGAAGACAGTTGTGGTCTGATCTTAGTATTTTTGGAGCACTCAATATGCCTTGGCTTATTATTGGTGATTTTAATATTATTAAGCATGATGGGGAGAGAAAAGGAGGGTGTCCGAGATTAACAAGGGCAATGGAAGATTTCTCTTATTTTATTCAGAATAGAGGTTTTATTGATATCCCTTTTACTGAGAATAAATTTTCTTGGTGTAATGGTCATGGTGGATTGGCTCGGAGTTGGGCTCATTTGGATAGGGCTTTATGTAACACTCATATTTTAGATATTTGTTCTATGATTTCGTTGAAATACCTGTCTCGAAGGTCGTCAGATCATGCTCCTATGGATCTTCATTTGGTGAATTCTGAGATTAAATATGGCCCAAATATTTTCAGATTTCAATAGATGTGGACTGTTCATGAAGATTTTTTGGATTTTGTTTCTAATGTTTGGAGGGAAGAGGTGAGTTTGTCGGGCTTATAGAAATTTTCCTTTAAGATGAAAAAGATGAAAGTGGTTCTCAAAATGTGGAATTTTAAAGTCTTTGGATGGACTACCTCACATATTAAATGCTTAGAAGATAAGATTGAGGCAGGGGAAGAACAGTTGCAGGAAAATTTCTCTTTTCAAGTAGAAAAGGAATTAATGCAGGCAAAAGCAGAGTTAAATAGTTGGTTAAAAAAGGAGAAAGTCAGAATTGCTCAAAAAATTAAGAAGACCTAGATAGAACACGAGGAAGTCAATGCTTCTTTTTTTGCTGCTTCACAGGCAAAAATGAGGAGTTCTATTACATCAATGCAACTACCGGTTGGAAGATTATTGTCTACTCTGGAAGAAATTCATAACAAGGCAGTTTTACGTTTTATTGGTTTTTTGTGTAGTACTCAGACAACGCTGGTTTCGAATTTTACGGATTTGATTCAAAAAGAAGTGATGGAATTTGAAAATCTCAATATTTGCAGGAGGCCTTCGGAGTAAGAAATTAAAAAGGGAGCTGATAAAAAATGATTTGGTGGAGGCTATTCGGGATTTCTTTACAGATACCTTGCTACCTAGATATTATACTGCCTCTTTTATTGTTTTGATCCCTAAAATGCCAAATCCATGTTCCTTTGATAAATTTAGGCCTATACGCCTATGCTCAGTGATCTATAAAATATGTGCTAAGTTGATGGTGAATAGATTGACATCAGTCTTGGCTCATTTGATCTCTGAAGAACAAAGAGCCTTTTTACCAGGAAGAAACATATTTGAGAACATAAGTTTGATGCAAGAATTGATTCAGGATATCAACAAGCCGATTAGAGGGAGCAATATCATGATGAAGATAGATATAGCCAAGGCATACGATACTGTTAACTGGGATTTTTTGCTACACGTTTTAAGGGCTTTTGGTTTTTTCTTGACAGTCTGCCAGTTAATTTATAATTGTATCTCTTCTCCATGGTTCTCTGTGGTTATGAATAAGACTTCAAAAGGTTTTTTTAAAGGTGGTAAGGGACTCTGGCAAGGGGACCCCTTATCGCCTTATTCATTTATTTTGGTGGAAGAGGTTTTTTCTAGACTTTTGCGCAAGCAATTCCAGTCTGGTAATATTGGTTATTACTTGCAACCTTGAGATGGCTCTTTGATCTCACACTTACTCTATGCAGATGACATCGTTATTTTCTCTAATGGTGGCAAGAAATCTGTGAAGAAGATTTTAGAAGTTCTGAACATTTATGCTCAATGGTCTGGACAGGTTGTTAATGCTTCTAAAATCTTTTATTTTTTTTTTCCAACTATATCACAGAAGCTCAATGTCGGGAAATCATTAGAATGTCAAGCTTCTCAACGGGAACTTTTCCAATGAAGTACTTGGGAGTACCTATTGTTTCAGGTAGGCTTAAAATGCGTTTCTTTGATGATATTAGGTAAGGAGGTTGCTAATGATATTATTTCCCATATTGGAGGTACTAAACATGGTTCCGATTTGTTGATATGGATTGGGAACAGGGATGGTAGCTTCTCAACAAAAAGTGCATGGAATTGGGTGCGAATTTCAACTCCAAAAATACACTGGTTGGAATGGATTTAGCACCCAGCTTTACCTTAAAAAATTTCCGTTATTATGTGGAAGGCCTTCATGAATAGTTCGAGTGTGGATGAGAGAATTCGTCATGTTGGAATCCCTATTGTTTCTAAGTGCGAATGCTGCCCCTAGGGAGGTTTTGAGGACCTTAGGCATGTCCTGCGGTGGTCATATTGCTGCCAAGTTTTGGCAAGTTTGCTCTAGATTTTGGGAGTCCCTTACGTGGAGAATCGATCCTGGCTTACAACAGCTAAGACTTGGTTTCAGAGAACAAAGAAGTCTTCTATGGTTGGTAATTTGTTTGGTTTGATTCATTCTATTCTCACATGGTGTCTCTGGCAATGGAGATGCTCGGCACGAATGGAGGGCAACAAAGAAGGTTTCGTGTATTATGGAGGAAGGTCAAGTACTGGCTTCACTGGGTTAGTCTGAGGTTGAGGCAATCTGGTTTACTATATCGAAGAGATCAAGCTATTTTAGAGGACTTGGATCTACCGAAGGTCAGCCCTTTGCCCAGAAAGAACAATGCGGTCTCTTGGCAGAAACCTGAAGCAAGTTGGTTTAAACTAAATTCAAATTTAGTAGCTTCAATAATCTGGATGAGTCGGGTGCGGGAGGTCTGCTTCGAGATCATCAGGGTAATACTCTGTTTGCTTATTCCTATTATATTGGCGTTGGATCCAATAATAAAACTGAGTTGTTGAGGGGTTTTATTTGGGTTGCGAAGATGCAAGGATATGGAATTGGATAATATCATTGTGGAATTAGATTCTTCTTTGGTTGTCAATTGGTTACAAAAAGGAAAATGTCAAATTTGGTACTTGGAAGATTTTTTGGAGGAGTTAGTTTTGATCACTAGAAGACTAAATATTCGATTTAAACACGTGTTTAGGGAGGGAAATCAAGCAGCTGATTGGCTTGCTAAGTGTGGTAGCAATGATGTTTCTCAGGAGTTCACGTCTGATACCATTTCTAAAGAGCTCAAAGGCATTTTACGATTGGATAAAGGTGGCATACCATGTTTACGTAGTAAGAGTCGGTAACATTTTATAGGGTGCTTAAATTCATTTATTTTTCTTTGTTCTGTGTGATAATCTGGCATGTTGCGAATAAATGCCTAGGCTTGTTTAGATCTGGTTTGGTTTATTATTTCCTTGATTTTGCATATGCTTAGGTTTTGGTTTTATGGTCTATATTATATACCCCCAAGCGTCTTAATTTGTAACCACAGTATTCTTCCGTCATAAGTAAGGATTTTTTTAATAAACTTTGAACATGACCACTATGAGTGGAGCTACCAACTCTTTGATAAAAAAAGAAGAAGTTATGTTTGAATGTTAAAAATGTTTGAAAGTATTTGTGAATATTAATAAAAAGTAAGTGAAAAATAATAATAAAATATTAAATAATAATAAAAAAATAATAAATAATAATAAAGATAAGTAAAAAGTAATAGTAAAATAGTAAATAGTAATGAAAAGTGTTCAAGAAAGTTTGAAAATTTTTAATTTCCAAACTTATCCTTAAATGTTATATAATCGTTTGGAAAAAAAAATGACATTATTAAAAAAAAAAAATTATTTTTTATATAAATTTCTTATTTATTCATTATTATTTTTAAAGTACATTACACTTTTGCCCATACACTTTTGCCCAACTATCATTTCTCTAATTTCGAGTTCTAATGACTTTAAGGTTCAACCTAATTGTGAGCTAGCAAATTTCATGCACCCCTTTGATGCCGACAAAGTTCATGTGCGAGTGGGGCCAGCATAGATAATCACCAACGGGCATTGGATGCTGAGATTCTCTATGGTATTTTGACCTAATTCTTGAATGGAGATGTAAAGCGTGGATCACCGAGAGAGCAGAGAAAGTAAAATTCATTCAACAAATCGATAAAAAAAAAAAACCATTCATTCAATTTGCGAATACAAATGAATCCCACCAAAGAAAAAAACAATTCCTCCTCCCCAATGATAATAAATATGAACAAAGCAATTCCATTCCAAACCCTGGTCTCTGCTCTAACGCATCTAAAGTCCTAAAATTGGAGAACTAGAAGAGGTTGCGGTAGGATGAGGCATCGAGAGGGTGAATGAGGTATGTGAGCACCAGCGCCACCAACATCAGCAAATATGCAATTCCTTGGTCAATTGAAGTCCCTATAATATCAACGTCAATATTAAGATTCCACAACCCAACAAAAAATAAAGAAAAAGAAAAGGAAAACTGAATACAATGCCCGATGTTTCAGATCCAGTTAATAAAAGCAAAAGTTGTCAAATTTACCATCGCTGGTAGGGGCAGGAGTAGGAGCCGGAGACTGGGCTTCCACCACCATAGCAGGGGAAACAATGGCGAACAATAGGGCAAAAATCGCCACCATTCCAATGACAGCCATTGAAGAAGAAGAAGAACCTGCCATTATTTTCTCCCCCTGAAAGAATATGAACCCAGAAAAGAGAAAATCTCTGGAAACCACGAGGAATCGAGAGAGAGAGAGAGAGAGAGAGAGAGCGAGAATGCTTATGAGGAGAGGGTCAAAGAAGGCGAAAGTTTTCCTTTTTATATAGATGGAGGTGGGCAAAAGAGGGGGAAGTCACTGGCTGGTCTCTCTACCTGCCATACATACATATACATACATACCATGCATGCATAAGAAAATACCCCATTAGCTTAAAATAACAGCAGATGGGTGACATTTATTAGGAAATGCACGCATACATAATTATGGAATGACAGAACCTTTTTCATAACTTTCTAAATTTTTTACTCTATTTAGAACTCAACTTTTTCCGAGGCCACATGCACATGGTGGTTGGTTTTTATTTTATTTTACTTTACTTTGTTTTCTTCTGCATTTGGGACAGACAGTCTGGACACCACTCTGCGGCTCTCCGCTAACGTTTTGGCCGAGACATTCGGTTCCAAATGCAACGCAACTTCGGATTGAATGATTGAAATGGGACCACTAATCCAACGGATCTCAACGGCTAATATTCGAAATCGATTTTATTCTTTCTACTGTTACTGTTAGTAAATATACCAGTCAAAATATAACACTTTCAAAAAGTGATGTTCCATATAATACGGCTAATGAATAATATTAGAGATATTCTATAGATCACACAATTCATTTGACTTGAATGTAATATTTAATTCGTCAGATTCAAAATTTCTTCTAAATCAAATTGTGGCAACCATTTTACTAATTATACTATACACAAGACAATAGAATAATCTTTAAAGATTTCATTTGAGAAAAGAAAATATTAGAGATAAAGGGGTTTACTATATCTATTATATAAATTATATGTGCCATAGTATATTAATTATATCAAGTGGACTGACCATCTTTTGAGCAAATCTCATTCTCAAGCTATGGTGACAGGGAAACACGTAGGGATTGTACTATTTTCGTCTATAACGGCTTAAACTTTTGTAGCTGTAGGGCCCCTATCTTTCCTGTCTAAACCAACTACTTCAGACTTTAGTTCATGTTTTACGCCAATGCATGCGTTAATTAAATTCGGCGGAAATCAAAATTTAAATTCAAAAAATGAAAAAAGGAAAAGGAGGAAACAACAAAAACAAAGATTTGTGTCATCTTAACATCTTTTTTGTTTTGTTTTTGTTTTTGTTTTTAAAACGCCTTCATTTTTCTGATGTAGCAATATAATCTCTGTTCTTGAGACATGACCACCACAAAGCCGCAGCTTGAGATATTGCTATCCGCATACGTTACGGCAGAGATTAATTACATATTTTATTAATGTTTGAATAATGTACCATTAATAATCCAATGATGGGCGCAAACAACAGAACACACCATGACTAAGCACAGCTGTGATGAAGAAACAATTTTTGCCGCCACATGGGCCGGTCCCATTAGATTACAATACTTTCTATATTATTTCTACCCAATGAAAATAAAGCATCTCATCTACCTAACGCTAGAAAACTTGAGGACAGAAATTCATTCGGTAATTTGGCATCAAGTGCATCACATGGAATTCCAAAGATTTCAGGGTCATCGAGATTCGACCAACATAATTAGTCTGCAAACTTAATAATAAAGTGAGATTTCGTAATTTCAGGTTTAAAAAACATGTTGAATAATTGAGAAAATGACACCCCAAAAAATCATAGCCTTACAAACAACCAAATGGCACACAAAGCAGGAAGAACTTTCATGTACAAGAATCCAACTTAAGAAAGTCATTCTTCACGTTCTTTTGTCACACAGCACTATAACCTGCATTAAGTAGAAATAAAGCCCAAAATCACCTTCAGACTGCAAGAAGAAAAGGCTTATCTAGTTAAACTAGAATTAGCGCTACAGACAACCATGGGACAAACATAACGGCGCTGACACCACAGACTCCACGCTTTGACAATGGAAGTTCAGAGAGGAGCACTTCCAACATTTAAAATTTGTTCATACATCCTACCATCCCAGAGAAAGGAAGCCTATCTGTCTCTCTCATACAAGTGAATAAAAATATTACCCTATGAAATGGTGTAGAGTTACCACATTGAAGAATATACAATTCCAGCCCCTGAAAGCAAATGCTACCCAACATGTCTTCATACAATATAAGAGAAATACTTTAGCCACAAATTGATTACACAAAAGTAATTCTACAAATTGATATGGATTCATGTGATTCCTCAAATTGTAAAGTTACTTTTATTGTAAAATCGATCTAGCAGATCACTTGAAACCACGTCAATTTGTGATATTGGTTTTATGTAATCTTTTTTGTAGTTATAGCAGTTCTCATAATATAATGTAATGGGCGATATAAAACAACAAAAACAGGTACTCTTAACACAACAAAGACCTCACACAATACAATTACAGAGTGTTGTTTCATCATTTAAAAATCTTATTGCATAGAATAAGGCGGAATCTGTCTTAAAGGCATAATTATGATAATTATATCTGCAAGGCAACAATGTATTTTCCAGCTTACTTGTTCCTATCAAATAATTGAAAGTTTCTACTAGAAAGAGCATGCTAATTTAATTGTTTGGATAGCTGACCCCATTGAATAGAGCTTCAATATTCAACCAAAAAAAAAAAAAAATGAATACACAATGGCAGGGTCCCAAAGAGCAAAAAACACAACCACTTGGAATGATCATAAAGAGATCTCCAATAAAACTTATTTAAGTGGGAAGTAACAATTTCAAAAATGCAGTGTATGGACGCTCTACCTAGGGGTCAAACGCTATATGGTTGTAGATTCAACAATGTGATTAAATGGTTTGAAAATGTACTGACAATAATGCAGAAATTTTTTAGAAACTGATAGTATCTTACTTGATGTGTTCAAACAGCTAACTTTGGATCCACGGTTCCAGTGGCATTGCCTTCTCCTGTTAGAACGTGGTCTGGGTCCTGCACATATATAATACACTCATCAGAAAAACATAATGAACAAAATGAGGAGTTAAGCTAGCAGGCATCTACCTCCATTCCCCATTTGATGTAATCTGGGGACTCACAGGCCTTGTATTCGTCAACTAAACTCTCGATTATGTCTCTCGATTCATCAAATTCTGAAAGGTCATTGTCCTGTACAGATTTTAAGATTATTTTAAAATAAGACCCCAATGTGATCCCGGAACTCATCAATGCTGGCATGGCCTCAAAATGGAATCCACCATCAATATCACTTACCAGGTATTACAGAAAAAAGTAAATGGCATATTGCTTGACTATCTCTAAAAGCACTGCAACTTATTTAATAAATTCTGTCCAATCCTTCCAATTTGCAACCAATAGAACTTTTTTCTTTTTGATAAGTAATAAGTCATCCTTTATTAATAAGCACAAAAGGCGCAAGTCAGGTACAAAAGAAACATCTACCTAGAAGAAGATAAAGATACAAGAGAATATTGTAAATTAAGAGTTTGCAATGTCCATCATCACATGAATTAGATCTGAATGAGATTATTATACTTATAATGATGGCAACTTACAGCGAACATTGGGAATTTCCGGTAGTTGTCAAGAAATGCTTGTTTCTTTCTCAACTTCTCATACTGACTCAAGCACTTGCTGAAAAGGTGCCGGATACTAGTATGGCTGGCTAGCATAAGTCCGCTGACCTAACAAATGCAAAACACACCAGATTTATTGACCATTTTCTCAATTATTTTTCTTTCCCCAACTAAAAAGTACATTATTCATAACAATTTACGCTAATAAAACAGGGAAGCCCATGTCCATAACCATTACGCTAATAAAATTTCGAGTTTAAGAAATTGTATGATCCTGAAAAATCTTTGAAGGCGAGAACATTAATACAAGAAAGAAAAAGAAAAAGGAGGAATCTTACCCTATGAGCAGTTTGAACATATGGAGACTTTCTGGACAGAGCAACCTAAGCATAGAGAGAAAGAGAGAGAGAGAGAGAGAGAGAGAGAGAGAGAGAGAGAGGATCTTATAATAAAGTTCAAAAGAATGGACTAAGGATTAGAGGCAATTGCTTTTACTCAGAAAAGAGACCTGAATGCTTGCAGGGCCCCACTCAATAAAGTTAACAAGCTTTCTTTCACGTATCCTCTGCAAACTCTCATGAACCTGATCAGAGAGAAGGTGAATAATTAGACCCAGCAGCAAAAAAAAAAAAAACCCAAAAAATTTCCATTAGAACCCTGAAGCTTAGCATTCATTTCCAAGATCTCCACCAACAATCTGAAAGAATAATAATCACTATAACAAGCAATGATTTTTAGATTGATGTTGATCAAATTAGAAAGAGACAAGCACATGCAGTTCTCTTTGCCTCCTAGCCCCCCCCCCCCCCCCCTCTCCTTTCCCAAAAAAAAAGCAGCATGTGTGCATATTTATATTCTCAGCCGCTAAAAAGTAGATGTAAAAGGTTTTCCAACTAAAGCCTTTTTCTTGTTGTAAAACCATGATGCTTTTACTTTTCCCTCTGAAATTAAATTGAAACATTGAAGAACAAAATTTTTTGGCATGAACGAGTAGGATCTAAATCTAACAATTAAACAAATTTTGAAATAGAAGGAAAGCAGTAGGCTGCAGGATGTTGATGTAAGTGATCATGGGGTACATGAGAGTTTATTAGAAGCCCCATAAAAGTTATCTGCCCTTGTGGACACATTAAATATATAATTTTTTATTGCAATAGGTCAGAATGAAAAGGAGTTCCAAGTATATTCTGTCATAAAAACAAATGGCTAGCTTCTCCTTACAGTTACAAGTATACGGATTTGCAGAAAATATTATGAAATCAAAGATTTTCTAAGTTTCTGTCACACACCTGAGTAGGGTCCACTTCCCCTTGTATGATATTCAATATTGATATATACTTGGCTTGACTGGCCTCTTTTGTCCGAGCATATGAGGAAACCATAATATTCTTAGTCTGTGAAAAAGATCTATATCAAAGGAATGCCATAACCACATATGGATTAAAAACCATAAACAATATTCTTGCCTGCAGAAGTCTTCTCATAACATCAAGTACAGTGGTTTTACGAATCACACTAGCCTGCCAAGAAAAGATAGATTCGGATGAGACTTAGCTGAGACAATTTTCTAGAAGCATAACATGCCTGATTCAAAAGTTTGTAGCAATATAAGACATCAAATCAATCAAATAAAGAAAAAGAGACAGAATGAAAACCAAACTAGATTGCTTGCTACCTCTGTTTAATTCAGTCATTTTTTTTTTTAAATATTCTAAGTAATCATAATATTTTATAGAGAAATGCTAGTAACCCACAACATTCAACAAAAAATAAATGCATATCTAAAACTTACTTGGCGCTCCACAGTGAGTGGTGTATATCCTGTCATCAGAAAATGGCATCTTGGGGTTGGAATTAAGGAGGCAAGAAGGCCAACCAAGTCATTGTTCATGTAGCCTGGATATCGCAGAGTGGTTGTGCTAGCAGACATTACAGTGGAAACCAAAGAATTTGTTTCCGCAAAGGTGGGGTTTGATAGATGAAGACGTTCCACACAAATTCTATTCAATGCAGTGTTATCAAGGACAACAACACAATCAGCATTTAATGTTAGTCGCTTGAGTGTCAAAAGTGAGTTGTAGGGCTGGACCACCACATCACTTGTCTCCATCTGGTTAGGAAATACACTATATGTCTGAACCAATTTTTTGCTGTAGCGATCATTAAGGGTTTCCAACAGATATGAACCCATACCTACATTATTTAAGGTGAGCATAGTCAACAAGTGAAAAGGCAAAGGAGCACTTGCAGTCATGTAGATGTCATCATGCAAATACTAAAAAAGTGTGAAGTAAGCAAAAGATTCCCTGATATTGAGGCAAAATTCTGAGCTAACGAGCATAATGATGCTCCAGGTTGCATGTATATGTTTTATTCATCTTTAAGATGCTCAGTAATCCAAATTTTGTTCAACTTCAGTAAACACAAAAGTTTAAGTTCATTCTATTTGAAATTATGAATTAGTTTTAATCTCCAAAGAAATCAATGCCAATGTTAGATTTACTTTATCATTCAGCAATGCCATAAAAGGAATGTGCTATACAATGCAAAAGACAGAGAAGTAAAGAACCTGATCCTGTTCCTCCAGCAATAGAGTGGCATAAAACAAAACCCTCAAGACTATCACTACCATCCGCTTCTCTATCAATCATGTCCATTATGTCCTCTTCAACACCCTTCCCCTGATCATAAATTAGAAACCATATGAACAATATGAAAAGCAGGCCATCACATGCAATAGAAATCTGAAAATTTTTAAGCTTATAGAAGGAATTTCAGATAATGACGTTTCTTACAAACTGGTGAAATAATGATTCTCCAAATGGTTGAAGCACGTGTAATTCAAAAGAAATTCTGACTATAAACTCAACTTAGAAGTATGAACATGTGGAATAAAAAACTCAACAAACAAAGAATTTTAGTGTAATAGAAATATTTGACCGGACATCCAATGCCAAAAATCATATATCTGTGTTGTCATTTGACAGGATCTTCATAAGATTACAAATATATTTCATCTTTGAATGGGTTCCCTACTTTTTTTCACTTTGGCAACATCCAGAAAAAAAAAAAAAACCTTGTCTTACAAGAAATTCACTCCATTGGCATGCAGCCACATCTTAGATCAGAATTTAAAGCATAAATGTTACATATTAAAGAATAAAATTAAATTAACATGCAAATATACCAACCACCTAAGAGTAAATCTTATGCAAAGAGAGCCCTCAAAGCATCTGCTTAGAATCGACAAAAGACTGTCATAAAACCTATTACATGGAAAAAAAAGGCAACAAACCTGGTGATAACCACTGGCCCAGTTATTTCCCGCACCTCCTCCATGATCTGCAACAAAGATGTTCTCGTGATTGTAAAGATTTCTATATTCACCATTTTGGATGCCGTTAATTACCCTGGGCTCCAGGTCAATCAGCAAAGCCCGTGGGACGTAGTGCTGATCATCAGCTTGGTAAAAAAAAACATCTTTCCTGTCACCTCCCTGCAGCATCTCAAAGTCAAATAACTACAAATTATATGTCAATTATAAGAAAGAATAATACCTACTGACAACCCCAACAACAAATTCAGCATTACTTTGATGATAAAAGGTCAGAAAAAATATGGAAGCTCAGGATAAAAATTGCATTAACTATCATCCAAGTAAACCAAATTACCTCATATCTGAACCTAAAACACACACTCCGCTTATTTTGAACAGGAGTCTAAAAACTCCTCTGATATTCCTCGATTATAATTGGAAACAAAACACAGGCGATGTGCCCAAATAGACATTAATCCATGCATGCAAGCAATCATCCCTAATCATGTTTTAAAATGAAAAATGTACGAAATATAAAGAAGAGAAAATCCAACTAGCTTATCTTTAATTACGAAACAAAACAGAACTACCATTCACCTAACCCAGACAAACCTATTGCGCTTAATTAGGCCATTTTCAATTCCATTTGCTCAAACAGTTTTTTGGTGAGTCTCTCCTTCACAAAAAATACATACTCATACACATAATCTCCGACTTAACACATTAATAACCAAATTATGCATAATTTGAGCGAGTTGATTAAAACTTCAGTAATTACAAGTGCCTTAAAAAAATTAAAAAACAGTGCACATAAAGCCGATCAAACCTACAAGAAAAAGGTTTGGGCTACTTTTTAAAATTCAATATATTTTCTTCCAGCACAAATTTCTCAGTAGCCAACAATTGCAATATGTTTGTAAGCGAATTCAGTATCTATACGCATGCCCACAGATACAAACAGAAGTGCAGGAGGGAGGAGGAAGGCAAGGACCTGGGTAGCAAAATCTTCAAGAATGCCCTCCTTACTAATCCCGTGCTCGAGGCAGAGCTGCTTCCAGAACTCCATGCCGATCTGGTTCCCACATTGCCCGACTTGGAGCGTGATGATCTCCCTCGGCATTTCTTCTCTTCTTTCCTCTTCCTCTTCTCGGGGAAACTAAATAGCTAGGGCTCTGAACCGGAAAGGGAAAGGGAAAAGAAGAAGATAGATGGGATTCCCTCTGCTCTTCCTTCACTCTTGCTGTGGCGCGGGTAGATTTTTGAAAAGGGAAAGGAAATGACGGGAAATTAGGAGGAAATATAGAGGAAAGTGAATGTCATCATCGGAGTCTGTTTCGAGCGGCACTGTAAACGCAGTAATCTGAAGTTCTGAACCCCGAAAAAATGGCCCTAACGTGCGCGTAGTGGGTAAATTATGATGTGTTATAAAATGTGAACATGAAATTTGCTACGCATAATTCCACTCAATTACGACGGATTTGGATTTAGAGATGAAATGAGATAAATTGGGATAAATTTTAAAAGTTAAATAAAATATTATTTTTTAATAATATTATTATTTAGATATTTGAAAAAATGATATTGGAATTTAAAAATCTATATTAAAAATTATATTTTGTATGAGAATTTGAAAAAGTATAATGATTAATTTGAGATGAGAATCTCTCAATCCAAATTAGGCCTAGGTTAATCCAGTTTAGATTAAGATATATCTCAATTTATTTTATCTCATCTCATTAATATATATATATATTAAAATTTGTATACAAAATATAATAAATAATTTATTTTTTTCAAATTCTAAAATAATAATAATATTAAAAAATAATATTTTATTTAACTTTTATCTTAATTCATCTTATTTTATCTTAACTCACTATCCAAATCACACATAAATCTTGTTTGAAGAGACAAACTTACCAAGATTCCAACACCAAAACAAATCATTCATGATTACATTTTCAGATCACTAAGATTGTTCTAACTATATTTTGAATTCTTTGATTATTGTTGTATTTAATTGTGCGATTATATATAACTTATTTTTGGTTTTTATAATTTTCCTTTTATAGGGCCTAAATTTGTATTTGTAAATTTGTAAACAGTTAAATTCATATTTGTAAATTTATATTTAAAGATCAATAGAAAAGCAATGTCATATACGGCAATTCACATTTATATGGTATCAAGAGCCAATCGAGATTACACATAATATCTTCGTCCTCAACCTCCTCAATCCCTATGGCCAATATTTTTATGTCTGAAATATTCTCTACCAAAGCCAATTTACCTGAAATTTCAACCAAATTAGCATTCACAAACTACTTATTTTGAAAAGCATAAGTTGTGGCTTTTTTCGTGGACATAGTCTCTTGGGTTATATTACCAAAGAAGTTTCCTATCTACCTAACACCATTGTTGATGAACATGGTGCTCACAATCCAATCCCAGTGGTAGCAACATGGCTGCACATTGATCAACTAATTCTTAGATGGATAAATAGTTCACTTTTGGATATCCCTCTTTCATAGGTGATAATTTGTGAAACTGCAGCTGATGCATGGGAGGCACTAGAGACATTGTATGGTCGACATACAAGAGATTGCATCAAAAAATGAGAGGTGGTTGCAAGCACTCACAAAAGGATCCTCTACAATGGAGGACTATTTGCACAAAGCTAAAGTTTTGGCCATTTCTCTATGTGGTGCAGGGAAGCCGATGGATGATGAAGATTTCATCATTTACTTGCTGCGAAGTCTAGGACCTGAATTTGATCCAATCGTGGCTGCCATCAATGTAAAAGATACATTTCCAGCACTTGAAAATGTTATTAGCAAATTAAGAGATTCTGATGTGCGTTTCTCATCATCTCCGACCAATTCCAATAATGTGATAGCATTCAATACAACTCGGAATAGTAGTTTTAAACAACGTGGTGGTACATCATCTCCAGCTTGTGGGAGAAACCAAAATTATCATGGACGTGGGAATTATAAATCCTACGACAAGGTATCACTAGGTAGTGGATGTGATTAGTAGAATTCAAATCGTAGCAATACTTGTGGTGGACGTGCTACTAGAATCACATGCTTTCGATGTGGAGGACTCGACCATAAAGCGGAAAGCTACTATGCATCTGATGAAGAGGCTGAAAAATATCAAACTTTCCTTATTGTTCAAGCAAATGAAACAATTAATGAAGTTTGGTATCCAAACACAAGAGCAAACCAGCATATGACTCCTATTCAAACTGAGAAATAAGGTAGTTTACCATGCAAGGGAAATGATGTGTTTATGGTTGGTAATGGTTCTAACCTTTTTATTTCTGAAACTAAAAATACATATGTGCCTCATACAAATCTTATCTTAAATAACACCCTTATTGTTCCTGCACTTCAGAAGAAATGGCTTTCGGTTTTTAGTTTACAGCTGACAATAATTGCTCTTTTGTATTCTATCCATAAGATTTTCTCACCAAGAATCTGCAGACAAACCAAATAATGCTTAAATAACTCATGAAGGATGGATAATATCCCCTACATTTTCGTGACTCCACTACGTCTCTAGTAGCTTTTGTGTCAAACAAAATATCAGCAAATCAATGGCATGTAAGACTTGGACATCCGAACACAAGAGTTCTTCAACCTTAATCACACTTGCTTCCCACTTTAAATAAAAGTCTTATGTTTTGTTAAAGTTGCACATTGGAAAAGTCCACCAAACTTCCTTTCCATTTTCGTCATTCCTATGCATCAACATTTCTTCATACTTTACATATAGATGTATGGGGTCCTGTACTTATTATCTCATCAAATGGATCTCGGTTTTATTTTATTTACTTGTTGTGGATAAATACTCTCATTATATTTGGTTCTTTCCTATGTCTGGAAAATCTGATGTCATCTCAATACTTCCAAACTTTCTAAGTCTAATGGAAAATCAGTTTAAAACACGCCCAAAAATTGTTCAAAACGATGGAGGTGAGGAGTTTGTAAATCAAAGACTCATAAATTACTTCTTGTCTCAAGGAATCATTCAACAATTATCTTGTCCTAGAACTTCGGAACAAAATGGTTTTGCGGAGAGGTGTCATCGTCATATTGTAAACACTTCCTTAACTTTAATGTCACATGCTTCCTTTCCCAAGAAATTGTTGTGGCCAGATACTTTTCACACGACAACCTTTTTAATAAACAGGTTTCCAACTCCAACACTAAATGGGAACTCACCCTATGAGTTAGTGTTTCAAACTCCTCTTTTCTACAATATTTTAAGAGTGTTTGACTGTGCGTGTTACCCTTTTCTCACTCATTTTGGCCAGTCTAAACTAGATCCAAAATTTATTCCATGTGTATTTGCCGGCTATTCCCCTTATCACAAAGGCTATAGATGCATGGATTTGGAATCAGGTAGGGTGTATATATCCAAACATGTTGTCTTTAACAAGAACTATTTTCCCCTTTCTACATCTATGTAGGTGCATCCTACAGGGAATTTATATTGGTTCAAAGCTTGAGTATTACTTAAGAGTCTAATACAAAGCACTCCTACCATTGCAAGACAAGTTCGTATACCAAACATGGAACCAGAATCACATTCTTCAGCAGGTTTGGTGGGTGAAATTATAGCACCTACAACCGAAAACCAAGAACAACAATTGCCTCTCCATGGCTCACAAAACTTGGATAGCAACGATCCTATTTGAACTCATCAAATGATGACTTGCTCACAGGATGGCACAAGGAGATCGAAAGTGTTTTTCTCAATAAAACACCCTATGCCTCAATGTTTTCTGGCAGATTTGAAAACCATGCTAGTTGAACCAAAAACATACAAAATGGCGATGAAAGACCCGAAATGGAAGCCAGCAATGCAATTGGAGATAAATGTTCTGAATAAAAATAGAATTTGGACACTTGTACCTCCATCACCACACATGAATCCTATGTCTAGTGAATGGGTGTTCAAAGTCAAAACCAAAGCGGATGGTTCTATTGAGCGATACAAGCCACGTCTAGTGGCAAAAGAATTCAATCAATTGCAAGGACTAGATTATGAAGAAACGTTTAGCCCTGTGGTTAAATCAGGTACTATTCGATTAATCTTAATTTAGCTCTATCTCATGGATGATTTTTGAAGCAACTCGATATGAGTAATGCATTCTTGCATAGAGATTTGGAAGAGAAAGTATTCTTGACTCAATCTCCCAAGTTTGAGGATCCCAACAATCTTGAATATGTGTGTCATTTGTATTAAGCACTATATGAATTAAAACAGGCACCAAGAGCATGGTACCTTAAGTTCAATACCTACATATGTCAAATGGGATTTCAAAGATGCCCCTATGATACCTTTTTGTTCTTTCAACAACAAGGATCTGAAATAATTATTTTACTCATATATGTAGATGATATAATTTTGACAGGATCTTCAAGTTCATCCATTGAGAAAATTATTTCTCATTTATCTAATGTTTTTCACATGAAAAAACTTGGAGATGTGCATTTTTTTCTTGGTGTACAAGTCACTCAAGAATCACACTCCATGACCTTATCTCAATTCAGATATCTTAAAAATTTGTTACAAAAGTCTAGCTTTGATGGAACAAAACCAGTGACAATACCACTAGTAGTTAATGTTCCACTGTCTGCACATGAAGGAGAGGTTCTAAATGACCCAACTAAATATTGCCAAATGGTAGGCATACTCCAATACTTAATGTAGACAAGGTCTGATATTACTTTTGCTATAAACTATATGTGCCAATTCATACAAACTCCCAGCACACCTCATCTTGTTGTTGTGAAATGGATCTTCCGCTATTTAAAAGGTACCATAAATCTGGGTCTTCGCCTCACTCAAACATCAGTCACAGCTTTTCATGCATTCTGTGACACTGATTGGGCTAGATCGAAAGATGATTGCCGTTCTACTATTGGGTTTGTAATCTTTTTTGGAGATAATTTGCTTTCTTGAGGAGCTAATAAGTAAGACATTGTAGCATGATCAACAGCTAACGCAGAGTATCATGCGTTAGCCTCGACAACTGTAGAGATCATGTAATACATGAATTTAATGAAAAGTATAGGTTTTGAACTTTCATCTCCAATCTTGTATTCGGATAACATAAGTGCAATGAGCATGGCTAAGAATCCAGTATTTCATCACCTCACAAAGCACATAGAAATCGATGTGCACTTTGTCAGAGAATAGGTTGCAAGGGCTATGATCAAATTAGAACATGTTTCTGGCAATAATCAAGTCGCAAATATCTTTACAAAGCCTTTGTGTCATCTAAAGTTTGAACCAAATCGAAGCAAGCTTTTCATCTAGCCAATTCCACCTTGAGCTTGAGGTAGAATGAAGAGACAAACTTACCAAAATTCCAGCACCAAAACAAATCATTCAAGATTGCGCTTTCAAATAATCAAGATTGCTTCAACTATATTTTGAATTCCTTGATTCTTGTTGTATTTAATTGTGCAGTTATACATTACTTATTTTTGGTTCTATTAATTCCCTTATATAGAGAACGACTAAATGCATATTTGTAAATCTGTATTTAAAGATCAATAGACAAGCAATGTCATACATGGGAATTCGCATTTTCATTGTTAATGTTATTTTATATCAAATTCCATTCGTTAACTCAATTTGATTAGAGCCACTTGAATATGTATATATATAATTAAATTTAATAATATAAGTAAATATAAGTGCAGTGACTTTTGTAATTAATCATATAGTATGTAATCCTATTACTTATGCCTAATCGTTTATGCATGTATATTGAATAAAGTCCTTAACTATAAGTTAGTTAATTAAGTACTTAAGTTATTTGTATAAGTGCTGCTAGGGGATGTAGCCCGAAGTGTTCCGAAAGGGCAAAGTGGGTTTTTTTATTTGTTTTTATTCATTATTTTGATATTTTAAAATATTTTTTAAAAATTAAAAAAAAATCACATCAATCATGTAAAAACAATTATATAATCATTAACTAAAAAAATAAAAATTTATTTTGCCATTCGGGAGATGCATTCAGGACAAAAAGCTCCAGAGATAAAGCATTTTCCTATTTGTATTGTTGAGAGTTTAATAGCCGAGAAATTTTATTTGCAATCTTGAGTGGAAGATTGCAAGTGTAGTCCCATTGATGTATGGGATAAAAGAGGAAAAGACATCATTTTAAAAAAGATATTATTATAATTTTTAAGAAAATTAAACATAAATTATATGGGTTTGTTTGTGCAGTCCCCAATTTAAAGACTGCATATGAAATAACTCTTGATGACTTGATAGCAATGATCCCCTTTTTAAAATGATTTTGAAACATCCCTCCCTCGATGTATAAAAAAAAGTAATCTGTATAATGGTAATATGTAGGACTTAGTAGTTTCATACTATGTTGGGGCCATATAAAAAGTTTTATACATAAAAATATTATAATATTATAATTCAGTATAAGGTTTATACATTAATTGTGCAAGTTTTAATAAATTTAATATTTTTGTAATTTTGTAATTGATTATTTATTTGATTAAAAAAGAATAAAAAAGTAATTAAAAGATGTACGAGTAAAACTCGAGTAATCACTTAACTTGCTCGGGCACATTAAAGAACATGAATAAAAATAGATAAATAACTCAACTAAGCTTAAGCTCATATTTGAATAGACGATCAGCTCAACCTCAAGTTATTTGAATCCAACTAACTCAAAAATCCAAAAAATCAACCCAACTCAGATCAATTGTAGCCCTAGAGGTGTTTTTCAATATATGTTTAACTATGGAGCACTTAAAGGCTGAAAGGCAGACATGAGAGATTTGTTGATGGTTTCGGTGATAAGTATTCTCAAATATTTTATTACTACTCATTTTTTTAAAAATATTTTTTACTTATATTTTTATTATTTTGTACTACTATTTAATTCTTTTTCATTATTTTTTTAATAGTTTTTCTTATTATTCACATAATATCTGAAATCACCTCACTACTCAAACATAACTAGTCAATGGAAGGCCACAAAACTCTTCTTTAGTGAAGTCATAACTTACACCAACCTGTTAGGAAATTCAATAGAACATTCATAGACTTATACCAATAATATAAAGTAAATCAATATTCAAGTTTAAACCATGAACCTAATGCATGTCAAACAACTTATTCGTAACCTCAAGGTCGTTGAACCACCACCCTCAGGTCACATCCGATCATCTAGCTTTGTATAATGGATACCGATTGTTTACCACTATGAGTAATGTTACATAATATGCTACCATTCCATTTTATAAATACGACACTTTCCATCATTCTTTAATTATCTATTTAAGAAAATCAAAAGTTTATAGGTAATGGCAGTTTCTCATTGTGAAATGGGAGTGATGACAATGTTATAGTATGTAAGATTTTCTGGCCACCATAATTGTTAGTAGAATAATTCTATTTGAAGGTATCCACACCAATCACTAATTATGTGTCATAATTTAATTTGAAAGATAACTTTTGAATTTTGAATCTTATAAATTAATTTATGTCACTTGGATCTGGTGCGGCAATATTTCTCAATAGTCATAATAATTTTAATAGAGAACAAATCGTCCTAATAAAAAATAAACAAAAGAATGAAAAGATAAATTTTAAAACTGCAATAATTATAGCCATTTTGAAAACTTGAAGCCTACCATTGGTGTGCACATCATTTTATTATTTTAGAACTAACACATTGATTAAATGCTTTTATTATTTTTTAGTTTTCATTTTCATTTTCTATATGCATACGTCGGATGCCGAAAAATAGTTATAGTAAAAATTTGTAACCACACGACCCAATATTATTAGGGATGAAATAGGAAAAAAATTTAGTGACCCTAAAATAACTTTAATGGGCTGTATTGGAATAGCCGGGCTATTGACATTTCTGAAATTTTAGCTTCACAAAACAGAGCATTCATACCAGCCACTACTTGCACCTCTGCCCCCGACAATTGAAGCTCCACCATTTAAATTTCGTTTGAATTTGAAGTTGAGATAAATTTTGAAAGTTGAATAAAATATTATTATTATTATTTAAAAATTTAAAAATTTTGAATTCAGATTTGAAAAAACTGTATTGGAATTTGAAAATGCTGTATTAGGATTTGTATTTTGTAAAATTTGAAAAAACATAATGATAAATTTGAGATGAGATGGGTTGAAATAAAATAAGTTTGTAATCTAAACTGGGCCTTAATCACCTAAAAACACAACCCACATCGCCAACTAGTGCTACCATCCTGTTGAGCATCACAGTTTGGTTGTACTCCTTCATAGGGCTGAGCATCGACTTAGTTGGAGTCAGAAATGGGGTCCTCCGACTCTGACTCCAACTCCGACTTTGTTGGAAGCGGAATCCAACTTCTGACCTTGACTCCAACTTCTATACACTCCGATCCAACTCTGATTCTGACTTCGTCAGAGCGAAGTCGAAACAAAGTTGGAATTGGACTTTTTTGTTAGATTTTTGTATTGAACTTTTTCTTAACCCATTTAACATTTTAATTTTACAATTTCGAACTATAATAGATCGAAGTTGGCTCCTTGATACAAATTAAACACAATCAAAGCCTAAGGTCCAAATTTATACAAATTAAAATTACATAACCAAATACAAAGCCAAAAATCCAAAATTACAAATTCCTACAAATTAAAATTACAAAACCAAAACCAAATGTCCAAAATGACAAAATAAAATCATTTTTACAAATTAACATTACAATGTATATAACCAAAGTCAAATGTCCAAAATTAAAAAATAAAAGCATTCATACAAATTAACAATGCATAACTTGATGCTAGCAACCATACTATTGTCTCATTTCAAAAAAAAAAAAAAAAAAGAAGCAAACAACACCCATCATCTAGGATCTATCACCTACCATCATTGAACTCATATTTTATCATCTTGGATATAAGCAAATAACACTTATCACGTATCATCATTTAACTCATATTCCATCATCTACCACATCATATAGATGATTCATCCACATTCCACAATTTATCTTCCCAAATTTTGAATTATCATCCAACAACAAAAGAGAAACAATAAAAAATAAACAAACAATAGTTTCCTCATTTCAACAAAAGAACTAATACAAATTACATGTCATTCCAAATTTCCAACTTATGCTTGAAGAAAAAAAAAATTAGTAAGGGAATAAGCTAACACATAAATTTCTAAAAATAAAAAACAAAATTAAACAAATAAAAAAATACACAAATTCAACAATAACAAATGCACATCAAACCTCAATCATCTTTATCTTCATTTAGTAAGCTCATCATATTAGTAACCAATTCTACATTAACATATTAAAATATAAGACATTAGTATTGAAAAAAAAACAAATCAAGATATACAACATAATTCATTAAATTTGAAATATATTACCTGAGTTTAACTTATAGCTCTTTGCATAATCAATTAAAGCGAAATGATCTTGACTCAAGCATATGTGAGTGGATTTCAACCAGTTTTGCATACACACAAGAGCCTCCACAGTTTTAGGATCCAAAGAACTCTGAAATAGATCCAAGGTACGGCCTCCCATGCTAAATGCAGACTCCAAAGCAATAGTGGTAATTGGAATGGACAAGATTTCTCTCGCCATCATTGCAAGAACTAGATATTTAGAGGAGTTGACCCTCCACCAAATTAAAATATCAAAACTCTGTGAGGGGATCTCAATAGCTTCCAACAAATACTGTTCTAACTTCGACTTAGTATCCATTATACTTGAACTCTTGTCTTTATGGAGATCCATGTAAATGTCATCATCAATAACGTTATTGCTATCCCATTTTAAGATACTAGTATCACTCCGAGCACTAGAAGCATGATCTCTAGGACCACTTGTGTTGGTATACTCACCACTGAACTCTGCATATAGTTCATACAGTCGGGTAAAATCATCCTTAAGGATTTCAACAAATTCCTCACATTTATCCTCATCCAATGCTTTTTTGAACCAATATTCTTGAGCTTCCAACTTCACCGCTGATCAAAAATCGCAGCAATAAACAACAACCTGTTTATATATTTAATATCCTCTAGTATTTATCATATTTTTCTTTCATTCTCAAGGCCATTGAACTGAAACATCGATTGTTACTCTCACAAAAACCCATCAAGTTTTTATGAATGCCAACAAGCTCTTTAAAAAATAGATTCGAAATGACATATAATGTACCAAAAAGATGCATTGTGACATTATAAAATACTCTCAAGAACTTCGAAAAGTTATCTATTGCCTCTAAATCATCATGCACGGGAGCTCCCAATCCTTTTCTTCCACGTCTATCTTCAGACAAATAAACTCGTGAGTACAGATCATCATCAAGCAAAAGTTGTAAGGCTTTTTTATACTTGGTAGCCACATCCAACATAAGAAAAGTTGAGTTCCATCTAGTGGGTACGTCAAGACATAAAAACTATTACATGAAACTTTTGACCTTTTTACACAAGTCTTGAAAGTGGCAAGCCTTTGAGGAAAAGACTTCACGTATCTAATCAAATTACGGATCTTGTCGATTGACTCGTCAACTTTTTTTAAATCTTCTTGGACGATAAGGTTTAAAATGTGAGCAGTACACCTCATGTGGATATACTCATGATCCTCCACACATTCCAATCTTCCAACTTCAACTGTTTTCAACCAATCAATAGCAGAATTATTAGTGAAAGCATTGTCCATAGTTATTGTAAGAAATTTGTCCCTCACTCAATCAAGCATACACTCCTCCAATGTCTTACCAATTGTTGCCCCTTTGTGATCACCAATACGAGAAAATGAAATTATCCGCTTATGCAACTTCCAACTATTATCAATAAAATGAGTCGTGACACACATGTAATTAATGTTTTGGATAGACGTCCAAGTGTCGGTGGTCAAGCTCACTCTTTGCTTAGTAGTTATAAAACATTTTCTTCAAACTATCATTTTCTCTTAAGAGCAGTCTCATGCAATCTCTCATTATCGTAAAACGAGAAGAAATATAAAACCTAGGATCAAGATTTAGTATATTCCTGAAACCCTTCACCATCAACAATTGAAAAAGGCACCTTATCAATAATCACCATCCAAACTAGGGCAGCCCTAATTTGTTCTCATTGTACTTGGTCATCGCTAATCCCTTTTCCCCTTCCCCTCCGTCAGCTTTTGCCTCTGAGATCAAGACTTGTTAATTCTTACGTTTCTTAGGCCTTTTAGGGCAAAGGTCAACGTGGGTTTTCAATGCTGAAGTACCCTGCTTCTTGGAATGGCATTTGAACTGCTTCCCATAATGGTTACAAGTGTACATGGGTTCATCGGGATCACAATCTGTATCTTTTGTAAAATTATTCCAGACAATAAACCTATTCTTGAGGGGATTTCTTTGACGAATAGAACAAGTTGTCTTAGAAATAGGCTGGGTGGCTGTTGTAGAGTCTAATTGTTCATTAGATTCTACGATCATGAGAGAGGGAGATTCAAGTTCTTCAACAGTAAGAGGTAGTGATCCTGCTGGACATAATGTAGAGGTGGATGTATGAGTGCTTCCAGAACCTTGAATATTCATAATTTAAAACTTCAAAAAAAAATGGAGGAAGTATAAATATGATAATAAACGAAACATACTCTAAATGATTTTGGGGGAATTCAATGAAAAATTATTAAATGATAAATGGTAAGCTAGAAGTAAAGAGCAAAAACTAGATAGAGTAAATTATTTGGAAAAAATATAATTTAATTATCTAACTATAATAGTTATATATAAAAATACATATATATTTTTTTACATTTATATGCAAAATTTTAGAGTCGGATATATTGTTGAAATCGAAGTCGGAATCGAAGCCGGGTTACAAGTCGGAGTTGGAGTCAGCAGAACTCTACTTCGACTCCGACTCCGACTTTAGTCAAAGTTTTTTCTCCGATTCCGACTCTAACTTTAACATCAGATTATGAAATTTTTGCTCAACCATACTCCTCCACCTCTCACCATGGTTGGACTACCTTAGACAACTCACCTCACTAAGTTCGTTCTCTCTTTATCTAAGTGGAACACTGTTTTGCGTTCTCTCTCTCTATTAATATCTCACACACACATTATTCTTTTCCTCTTCAGCCTCTTGATGTAAGCCACTCTTCAAGCGATTATAAAAAACATCAATTTTCTAATTTAAAATGAAAAAGCTCTAGACACGTACATGAAATCTTGAGACTAGTCAAATGACGTAAATGTCCTTATTTTAGGTCATTAGCACTCACGAATTATGGGGTTATGAAATATAATCACGTGTAGAAAAATTTAACTAGGGTTATTAATGTTAGTGTGGATATTGTGAAGAAACCATTTTAGCATTTATTATTTTGTAGTGACATGTTTATGATGAAAATCAAGGGGAATTAGATGTTTAGGCGTGATAATAGTTTGGAGGTTAATCAAGTGATAATTTGGTAAAATCATGTGCAAATCAAAATATGTAGAGGGTGACAATATTTTTATATTATTTTTTAAATATTTTTAAATATTTTTTTAAAAAAATAAAAAAATTCACAATAGTATTAAATAATATTTTTTTAATCATTAAGTATATAAAAAAACAAAAAAATAAAATAAAATAATTGAGAGCAAGACACCAAATCGGGACCCTATTTGGTTCCTTATCATTTTCCTTACGGAAGGGCGGTGCTAGGGAGCCCGATCTAGGTTCCCATTCTTGTGCCCACTTGTCAGTTTTAAATTTAAACTACGCGATTAATTAGAAATTCATAAAAACTACTTGCATATTTTATAGGTAAGGTGACTCTCCAGCCACCGCTAGATGCCCCCTCAGTGCATTTTATATAAGTTTTTTTTCCTTTTTTTTTTGTATGCTTTTTCAACACTTTTAAATATTTAAAAAAAATCATAACATCAAAAATATTTGATTAACTTGAAAGGCTAGATCCAAAAATTAAAACTCCACAAAGTTAGTAACATGATCTTACTCTTAAAACATATGTATAGCAAACAACGTATTTTTTATGTGCCCAATCATGATTAATTTATATGAAAAATAATATTTACAGTTGTAAAATATATGTAAAATCACTTTGAAATTAGTGAAAATGTAGATCCCACATAAAAAGAAAATAATTTTTTAATAATATACCGTATTCTTTTTAAAAAAAATTGAGTGACGTTACACACTCGACAGTTGCAAATAACAATGTCGTTAATTTATAAATATCATGATTTTATATTTGTAACATACACAACGGCTTATTTTCAGAGCATACACACTTTTTCATGCCAAGATCCACGGCTTACTTTCAGCATGACGCTAAATTCTGCACCCGAGCAACAAAAATAAATAAACTTGGACCAAGTCTCAACAAACTCAAGACATATTCCAAAGTCATTTCATGCTTATCAGCAATAGCACGCACTTTTGTCACAATTATTTTCAACCCATGTTCACTTATCACAAAAAATTCTCAACCCATGTTCTAAGTAGGATGAGATTTTTCGGAATGACGCTTTGGTTCCACTGCTCTGGGGTCAAAGTTTTCTTAATTGATAAAGCATGAATTTCTTTAATTTCTTCTTCCAGGGCATCGGGAATTTATGGGCACCGCATCTAAAAATCAGGTGGCTTTATTTGAGTAAAAGGAGGTTGAAAAACAAAACAAAACAAAAAGTGAGAGGGAATTTCTGAAATTCAAAGTGCATCTTTTTGCAAGAGATAACTTACCCTCCAGATGTATCAATGACCTCCTGAAACGAGAAAATGGATGACTGTGTACTTAGAGGGGAAAATTTACCAAATCATAAGTATCCATGTGGAATTTGAAAAGGAAATCTAAATAGAAAATGATCATGAAAAAAGCAAATAGAAGTCTATCCGTATCTCACATGATTTTTATTAGAACCGTTATATCAATAATGCATACCATTCTCAGCATCAATGCATATCATCATTAAGGTCTCTAAGCTGATTATCATGACTGTCTCCATCCGGGTCCGAGAGATGCAATCGAGAAGGTTGCATCTAAATGAACAAAACATAGTAAGAACCAACAAAAAATTAGAGCCATATTGAGCACCATATCAGATCAACACTACCTGCAATGGAACAGCAGTCAAAGGAGTACAAAAATAATTTGGCGCACGAGTCCAAACTTGATTTTGTTGATCCTATAACCATTTAATTCGCATAAAATTATTAGCATTTCGCACGTATTTTAAACATATACAAAAACTTAGTAACGAAACAACAAAATGCTAAACCCATATTCTCTAGCAAAATCATGTCAACATTACTTGTAATGGAGGAGCAGTTGAAGAAGTACAAAAATATTCTGGCACATGAATCCAAACTTGACTTCGTTGATCCTATAGCCATTTAATCCAAACAAAGGTTTCATTATTTCGCATGTATTTTATGCAAATACAAAAACAAACAGCAATTAACGATTTTTTAAGTGTACTTGAGTTTAAGGAACCTCATTTTGTGGGCCGCTCTCATGGCATTCATTTGCTCTATCTTCTCTTGATAATTGAGTATTCTGCCATACATGGAAAGAAAAAATTCAGGATTCGTTAATTAGATATGTTCTTCAAAAGAACTGATTTTTTAATTCAAAAACACAATAAACAACCTCAACTTCACAGCAAAGCAATCTCCTTGTAGTTGATTTCCTAAGATCCTTCTCAACAGGGTGCATTTTTCTCTTAGATAATGGCATTCTTCTACTCTGAACTACCAAGGGACTAAAAGCTTTACTTGCACTTGTCGTGCCATCCATGGATGTAGCTGGCTTATTGGATGGCTTATTGGAATTGCTACCACCCCTTGAATTGTCTTCAAGGTACTCTGTCTTCAATTGCTCTAGCTGATTGATCAATTTCACACAACTTTTCTCGGTCTTTGATGTTAGAAATCAACACACGCAAATTGAAGAAGCTGGAGGCTTCTGGAAGACGGCACCGTCAGTAGCAGCTGGAAGGTAGGCGCCGCCGGAAAATTCAAGAAAGTCGGCCGCCGGAGTTCCACCGTTTTTTACACGTTCACACTATTTCTTTCTCCTATAAATACATGTAAGATTGTAATGAGGAGGAGAGTCGGAGGTGAGGTCCATTGGAGAGATTAGAAGAGAGAAACCATTGTAAATAATTGGTTTATTGTTTAATACAAATTTCTCTTCTTTGTGTGTGTGGATGTAGGCTAAATTGGCCGAACCACGTTATATTCTGGTCTCCATATTATTTGTGAGCTTCTGCCGATCCCAACAAGTGGTATCAGAGCCGGTAGGAGGTCGGATTTGTGAATTTTCGTGAGAGGCCCATTTTTAAACTTGATCAAAATCAAGTTTGGAGGATACCATCAGATTCCTCAGGTCAAGACGAAAATTTTGGTGAAAATTTCGTCTCAAACGGACACCGGACGAACCTACACGCTCCACACGCGTCTTCTCGGCGACGGCCACGCGCCGGCAACGGGACCCCCGCGCCACACGCGCGCGCAGTGAAGAAGACAACCTCCGACCCGTTAAATCCGGGTGATCCGACCCGAACCGGTTTGACCCGGTTTCCGACCCGCTACAGTAACCAAACGGAAAAAGAATATTCCGCCGATATATTCCGTCGCCGGAAGAATATTCCGTCACCGGAAAGAATATTCCGTCGTCGGAAAGAATATTCTGGTGCAAGAAAATTTCGGTGACTGAGAGAATATTCTGGTGACCGGAGGGAATATTCCGGTGGCCGGAGAGAATATTCCGGTGAATAGTAGAGAATATTCCATTTTTCTTATTTTTCAGGTTTTTTGGGGCAATTTTGATCGGTTTGGAACGAGACAAGAGTCGTTTCCAAGGTTTTCCACCGTTCCAGACGCAACGGTGAGCTCCGTTTGTTGAGATTCAACTCCAAACGTTGAGAAGTGGTCACTCAAATCAAAGATTAAAGCCGAACTGATGGAGGATTCGGGAGCATGTGCGATGATCAAGCTAACATCTACAAATTATGCACTATGGAGACCTCGAATGGAAGATCTCCTGAATTGTAAAGATCTCTTCGATCCAATTGAAGAGAAAAGCGTAAAGCCAGATGATGTAGCGGAAAAAGACTGGCATAAGTTGAATAAGAAAACTATTGGTCAGATCCGGCAGTGGATTGACCATAGTGTTTTTCATCATGTTGCACAGGAAACGGATGCCTATCAGCTATGGAAAAAGCTGGAAAGCATGTACCAAGCAAAAACTGCTCGGAACAAGGCATTACTAATGAGACGCCTTGTCAACTTGAAACTCAAAAGTGACATCTCAGTGGCCTTACACACCAACGAGTTTCAGAATCTTGTAAATCAACTTGCATCCGTAGATTTTAAGCTCGGAGATGAAGAGCAGTCTCTACTACTTCTCAGTTCCCTACCAGATAGCTGGGAAACGCTAGTGGTCTCACTTAGTAATTCAGCTCCAGATGGAAAGCTCGCCATGTCAATGGTGATAGACGCCTTGTTTAATGAAGAGGCTAGACGAAAGGAGATTGGAGGAGACGAGACAGATGCCTTTGTAACAGAAGGAAGGCATCAGAGATATAGTAGAGGTAGAAGTCGAGAAAGGAACAGAAGTCAAAGCAAAGGGAGATCCCAAAGTCGCGGTAAACAGCGAAAGAAGGGAAAATGTTTTTATTGTGGTATTGAAGGCCACTTTAAAAGAGAATGCCGAAAGCTGCAGAAGGAGCAAAATCAGTCAAGCAATCAGTCAAAGCACGAAGAAGGCGAAGCTGCAGTGACGCTTTCTGGAGATTGTGTACTCCTTTCCGCTGGTGAAGAATCTTGCTTGCACGTTTCAAGCGAGGAAGCCGAGTGGGTAATAGATACAGCAGCATCCTATCATGCCACTCCTTGTAAAGATTTCTTCAGTACTTACAAGGTAGGAGACTTCGGTACAGTCAAGATGGGAAATTCGAGTTTCTCAAAGATTGTGGGCATTGGAGATGTTAGGATAAAAACCAGTGTTGGCTGTACTATGGTGCTAAATGACGTTCGGCACGTACATGATCTTCGACTCAACCTAATTTCAATAAGAACCCTTGATCAACAGGGTTACGAGAGCATCTTCAGCAACAATGCTTGGAAATTGAAGAAAGGAGCAATGGTCGTTGCACGGGGACATGTCTGTGGCACTTTGTACAAATCAAGTGCTAAGATAAGTGCAAACAGTCTCAATGTAGCAGAAGATGATACATCACCAAACTTGTGGCATCGGAGACTTGGCCACATGGGAGAAAAAGGGGTGTTTATGCTTGCAAAGAAAGCATTGATTACTGTAAACAAAGGTATTGCCCTCAATCCTTGTGAATACTGTTTATTTGGTAAACAGCATAGAGTTTCATTCCAGACATCTGCTGGAAAAAGATCAGAGTTATTGAGCTTGGTACACTCTGATGTTTGCGGTCCTTTTGAAGTTGAATCACTTGGAGGTAACAAATATTTTGTTACTTTTATTGATGATGCTTCACGAAAAGTGTGGGTGTATTTCCTAAAAAGGAAAGATCAAGTTTTTGAGCAATTCAAAAACTTTCATGCCATGGTAGAAAGAGAAACTGGCAAGAAGCTGAAATGCCTCCGGACAGACAATGGAGGTGAATATACTTCTCGAGAATTCAGAGAATATTGCTCCAGACATGGCATCAGACACGAGAAGAGTGTCCCCTACACCCCACAACACAATGGTGTAGCAGAACGGATGAACCGGACCATTGTGGAACGAACCAGATGCATGCTGAGTATGGCAAAGTTGCCTAAGCCATTCTGGGGTGAAGCAGTAAAAGTAGCCTGTTATCTGATCAACAGAACACCGTCAGTTCCACTGCAGTTTGAAGTCCCAGAGATGGTGTGGTCAGGCCGCAAGATTTCATACTCTCATTTAAGAGTATTTGGGTGCAAAGCATTTGCACATGTATCCAAGGAGAAAAGACAGAAACTTGATGAAAAGTCTACTCCGTGTTTTTTCATCGACTATGGAGATGAAGAGTTTGGATACAGATTATGGGATCCAAAAGCGAAGAAGGTCATCAGAAGCAGGGACGTAGTGTTCCATGAAGACCAGATGTTTGGATCAGAACAAACGACTCCAAGTGCTCCAGAACCAGCTTCGAGTTCACTACCACTTCAGTCTGTTTCAAACACTGAAGATAGACAGGAAGTTTCCCCAGAAGAAGAAGAGGATACTGACAACGGAGAAACCACTACTGAGCAGGGGGAGCAGTTGCTTTTTCCATAAGAAACTGCAGAGTTGTCAGGTGATCAACCTCAGCAGGACAGATCCTCTAGAGGGCGATTGTTGATTCCGTCACGAAGATATCCGGAATCAGATTATATTCTTCTTACAGATCAGGGGGAGCCAGAAAACTTCCAGGAGGCAATATCTCATCCAGATAGCAACAAATGGATGCAGGCTATGCAGGATGAGATGAACTCGTTACAGAAGAATCAGACTTATGAGCTGATGGAACTTCCAAACGATAAGAGAGCACTGAGAAACAAATGGGTGTTCAAGCTGAAAAATGATGGCAAGCAGGTGAAGCACAAAGCTCGCTTGGTCGTCAAAGGATTCCAGCAGAAGAAAGGAATCGACTTTGATGAGGTATTTTCACCTGTTGTGAAGATGACTTCAATTCGAGTGGTACTCGGATTGGTGGCAAGTCTTGACTTGGAGCTTGAACAGATGGATGTGAAGACAGCATTTCTTCATGGTAACCTTGATGAAGAAATTTACATGGAGCAGCCAGAAGGCTTCCAAGTTCCTGGAAAGGAACATTTGGTCTGCAAGTTGGAAAAGAGCCTTTACGGTTTGAAGCAGGCTCCCAGACAGTGGTATAAGAAGTTTGACTCATTCATGATGAGTCATGACTACAAGAAAACTGTTGCAGATCAGTGCGTTTAGATCCGAAGATTTTCAGAAGGTGACTTCGTGATGTTACTGCTCTATGTTGACGACATGCTGATTATTGGAAAAGATCCATCCATTATCAGGAAGCTAAAGAAGGATCTCTCCAAAGTCTTTGAGATGAAAGACTTAGGACCTGCCCAACAGATTTTGGGCATGAGGATCACTCGTGACAGGAAGAAAAAGAAGTTATGGCTGTCACAAGAAAAGTATGTTGAGCAAATATTACAAAGGTTCAACATGGAGAAAGCAAAGCCAGTCAGTACTCCACTGGCTAATCACTTCAAATTGAGCAAAAGCTCATGTCCCTCATCACCAGAAAAGGTTCAAGAAATGGCTACAGTACCGTACTCCTCAGCAGTAGGAAGTTTAATGTACGCCATGGTTTGTACCAGACCTGACATCGCTCACGCTGTTGGAGTTGTGAGCCGTTTTCTTTCAAATCCAGGGAAAGAACACTGGAAAGCAGTATAGTGGATTCTCAGGTACCTTAAAGGTACATCAAAGTTGTGCTTGTGCTACGGGGGAGCTAACCCAGTCTTGGATGGCTATACAGATGCTGATATGGCAGGTGATCTTGATGGTAGAAAATCTACATCAGGATATATTTACACATTTGCAGGTGGAGCTGTATCATGGCAGTCCAAACTGCAGAAATGTGTGGCTTTATCTACAACAGAAGCAGAGTACATTGCTATAGCAGAAGCAGGAAAGGAAATGTTGTGGCTAAAGCGGTTCCTCCAAGAAATAGGAGTTAGTCAAAAAGAGTACAGAATCTATTGTGATAGTCAAAGTGCTCTTGATCTGAGTAAAAACTCGATGTACCACTCCCGAACAAAGCACATCGATATTCGGTATCACTGGATATGTGAAGTAATGGAGCAACAGCTGTTGAAGCTTGTAAAGATCCATACAAAGGAGAATCCAGCGGACATGCTAACGAAGGTAGTCACATACGAAAAACTTGAGTTATGTAGAAACATAGCCAGGTTAAGTACCTTGAATTAAAATGTGTCAGGATATCCTCCATTTGGTGTTGAGGGGGAGATTGTTAGAAATCAACACACGCAAATTGAAGAAGCTGGAGGCTTCTGGAAGACGGCACCGTCAGTAGCAGCTGGAAGGTAGGCGCCGCCGGAAAATTCAAGAAAGTCGGCCGCCGGAGTTCCACCGTTTTTTACACGTTCACACTATTTCTTTCTCCTATAAATACATGTAAGATTGTAATGAGGAGGAGAGTCGGAGGTGAGGTCCATTGGAGAGATTAGAAGAGAGAAACCATTGTAAATAATTGGTTTATTGTTTAATACAAATTTCTCTTCTTTGTGTGTGTGGATGTAGGCTAAATTGGCCGAACCACGTTATATTCTGGTCTCCATATTATTTGTGAGCTTCCGCCGATCCCAACATTTGATGCATTCCAGGCTAGTTCATATAAGCAATTTAGGATCCTATCATACCTTTGTCTCTCAGGGTTGCAGTTCGCCTCATAATTACTTTTTATAAAAGCGTATTTCCTCTGTATATCTTTCCTCCACCGATCCAAGATGTATTTTGATAGTAATTTACTCTTACCTAACAAAGCCAAGACACGAAGAGAATGTCTGCATAATATGCCCCTAAACTCAAATAACTTGCAACTAAATTTAACTTCAAGCGGATCTTCATCTAGGGCGACAATGAAGTTCGCATGTTTTACAAATTCATCACTCACTTTAATCTCGTCAGCAACTGCATACTTATATTTTGCACCCTCGCATCCCAGCAGTGAGGTAGATAAATATAAAAATCCTATAAATTCGTCTTGTACTTCTTTGAATTTGGCAATTGTGCATGCTTTTTGAAATTGTTCTCAAGAGGATAGTGACTGATGCACGGAATCTCGGTATTAAATGAATTAAAGTCAGTAACAGCTTCATTCTCTACCTTCCTTCTAAGGGCTAAATTGTATTGATCTAAAAATTTTGTCAATGTGGTCTTGGAGTTAATGTAGTTATCGAAGAATCCATTGATGTTTTCACTCCGTTGTGTAATTGACATTCCAGCCCAAAATGTGTCTTTAATGTACACCAGCACCTAAAAACGCCTATCACTATGTAACGATCCCAACCAGGCATTTTCATGAAGATGATAGGTATCAAGAAAATTAAACCAACATTCTTCAAACTCCTGCTCATTTGAAAAGTCATACACACACTTTTGTAGAGTACTCTTGATCTCTTCATATTGAGAATGTGAACCAAACTTCTCAAGAAATTTTTTCATAATGTGCGACAAGCAGAGGCGATGTCTAGAATTTGGAAACACCCTTGCAACTGCAAGTTGCATTGCCGTTTTGGACTGTAATAATTACATGTGGTATTTGATCATTTATACACTTCAACCATGATTTAAAAAACCACTCAAAAGTTTGTGTGTCCTCACTAGATATCAATCCACATCCTAACAGGATTGACTGACCATGATGATTCACACCTAGAAATGATACAAAAGGCATCTTATATGCATTTGTCAGGTATGTTGTGTCAAATGTAATTACATCCCCGAATGATTGATTCACAGCTCTACTTCGAGCATCAGCCCAAAACACATTCCTTCACCTCATATAATCATCCACATCCATCTCATAGTTAAATTCTGAATTTGTTTTATGCATTTCTCTAAAGTAATTACGAAGAGCTTCAACACCTCCAACCCCAAGATGAAGATGTGCATTGTCAATATAGTTTCGACACTCTTTTTCTCCAAACGACACATTCTCGTGCCCCCCCGCTTCAACAATTGGAGACTTTAAGTTCTTTCCCATCCATGATTCTGTCGCATTATGTATTTCATGCCCCTTAGCCACACGAGCATCTACCTTCTTAAAACATCTAAAATGTTTTGCCTTTTCCGGACTACAAACATGTGTGTGTCCCAAAATTACACTAGACAAGGTATATCCACCTTCATCATTTACAACTGCATTAATCAGGGCCTTACACCCTATTATTTCTGTTTGTCTTGGCCTGAGAAAATTGGTAGCCCGACTCTTTGGTGTGCTTTATCGTGCACATACCAAGGTAAACCATCTAACCTTCCCATCATCACCCTGTCTAGAATTTCTTCTACGCACCCCAAACCCCTTATGCTTAGCATACTTCATATAGTAAGACCGAACTTCTTCTTCACTTGAAAATGACATTCCAATCTTAGGTTCTTCAATAGCTTCATTGTTATCTTGCCCATTATCAATGTTTACCTCATCATGCTTGTCATCAGAGAGCTCTATGTCGGAATCCATAGCAAGCCAAGCCTTGGAGTTCCCTAAGAAGATCGATCCATTAAAAACTTGGAAATTTTAACAACTCAAAATAAATGGAAATAGGGATTTTCAATAAAATTAGTAATTATGCATAAGTCGCATATAATAAATTGATGTCACAACCAGATTTGCACTATTGAATTTATGTAACTATTTAAAGTAGCAAATTTCCACAAAACAAAGAAAACTTCATTGGATACATATCAGAGGACCCAAACAACTATAATAATAGTGCAAGAAAACCAAAATAACAAGGCATGTTATCGACTCAACCACATCGAAATAAGTTATGCATTGATTGCAGCCTTTTAAGTAATTTCTGATTCAAGCTTAGGATACACATAAGTTCAACCTATATTCTTGATTCTAAGAACCCTGTTTATACTTTCGAGTTGCTTGTGACACAGTTCTTTGAATAATTAAATAACATTCTCATGCCTCTCAGAAACTAGCCTTTTCTGTTTGTAATAATAGTTGCATTGAGCTGTTGGGTCTAATATTGAATGAAAATAATACTTTATTCTTTCAACTAGCCTCTCAGAAACTAGCCTTTTTTGGATTAATTATATTATTTCTACACTTCTATGATTCAGAACAATTATACTCTCCTTCACCCCTGAAATGTTTAGTTTTGCTCTTAAGAATATCCTCATGTAAACCCTAGGGACTGGCTCAAGTGGTCAAAGCTTTGGTTTGAGGTATGCTTCCCCCCATATCTAAGGTTCAAATCGCCTTAGATGCAAACAATCTCTATGGACTATCAGAAGGGGAATTTTTCATTGAATTACCCGATATTCACTTACAAAAAACTCCTTGTCAAGAAGCTGTGCACAGTTAAGTTTAGTTAGGACGAGACACCAAGCTGTGCACAGTTAAGTTTAGTTAGGACGAGACACCCAATGCCAAAAATAAAATAAAATAAAAAGGAAAATGCTATTTGTCCCTACTTATCCCAATTTTCAATTTTTTTTTTAGATTTTTTTTTTACATGATTAGTAAGTGATTCTAAATAATGTAAGTGATTTTGTTAGTTTTTTTTTAAGTAAATTTTTTAAGATGTTGAAAAATTCTTGTAAAAATACTTACTTAAAAATCATGTAAAAAAAATTAAAAATTAAAATAAAATGAAAATCGGGATCCCTAATAGAGATCCCAAGTAGGGACAAGTAGCATTACCCAAATAAAAATATCCTCATGTTTTTACAGAAATATCAATTCAAATTGATGCTATTTCACAGAAGGTATAAATTGATACTGTGAACGCTTTTTATTTAAACCAATAAACTTTGACTCCATGCAAGTCTACCTCCATTTCCAAATTTAATGTTGTACGTAAAATTCAAAGTACATATAGCAATACTCATTTAAATAATATCAGCATATAATTTAATGCCTAAACAAAAAATTACCGACATTGCGAGGAACCCAAATCTTTCTGCTGCACATATTCATCATCATCTCCAAAGTTCAAAACCCAAAAAAATCAAAAATAAAAAATCAAACGGAAGTCTCTTTGGTCTAATAAAAGAACCCAAAAACTAGCATCAATCATGAAACTCTACCACCAATGATTTCCCCAACAGACTAAGGTAGCTTGGATTAAAAAGCAGAATGAAACAGACAACACATAAACAGCAACGTAAGAACTAACCAGCCGGCGGGAACGAGGAATGGATCCTTGGACGAATGAGAGGTTGCTGGCTAGGGTTTCAAAATTTAGTCTCCACCGCTTGATTTGGTTTGAAATTGTCAGGGACGAAGGCTTGTGTAGCATCCCACTCCGGCACCAAACTTACTTATAAAATTATTGGTTTTAAATGCATTTATAGTCCATTTGAATATTTTGAATACTTAGATTTCGGAATGAGGTTATTTAGTTTTTATTTTTTTAACAGATTACTCCAACTCCCACTCTCACGCACGTTTCCAAATCCCACACCACTACTTTCACGGCACCAGTTCGCACGTTCAGTTATTTCCTCTTCAGCTCTACGATTTTATTATTTTTTGGTTTGCCAGTCATCTATTTATACCTCCTGTTAGCCGCACTCTCATGCATCTATCGACAATCCTCAACCTAGACTAGGTTACTGCCGCACCACCTTCAAGTAGCCACCAAACAGCCACTGCGTAAAGCCATGGCAGCACCAACGCCACACCACTGGCCCACCCCTCAAGGTCATCATTTCCACCACGGATAACACCCACCATGAGTCCTATGCCTTTCGGTTAACACCCAAAAAAATATCACCCTTGTTTTACATTACCAAAACAGAGCACTCACCAACTTGTGTAGCCACCGGGCGAGTCTACCCATCTCCGTGCATTTCAGCCCCATCGTTGCACCTCCGTTACCAGCCGCTGGATCTCTCCCCGCCACTCGAAGTCTCAGCCACCCCAAGCGGTGTCCACTCCTCAGGCGATACCCCACCAAAGTGACTCTGTTTTTGGCTCCCCGAAACAGAGCATCAATAGCCTAGTACCATTTCATTCGGAGCCACCTGCCAGTGGCAGCCCCTCCATATTGCCGTCCTAACACCTTCACAGAACCACCACTATCCATCACTGAAATTGGGAGCCTCTATTTTTAGGAACCGAAAACAGAGCAGTCTCATGCTCCAGCCTCCGTTCACACTTCACCTCAGCCACACACCTCACGCCGAAACAAGCGGAAAATACTCAGATGCATTCGAATGTGCCACCCCTGTCCGCCGTATCCCTTCCGGTAAGCCACTTCGAGTCTCCCCAACGACTTCACGACCTTTCCGTTTTATCATCACACGGATTCTCTATCAATTATCTCTCTCTGTATTTCACAGTACTCCATGATCGAGATAGCCGCCTGCCACCAAGCACGGTCGCGACTCCTTCATCTCACGGTGGGCACGATCCCTTTGCCAAATGGTCTTGAACTAAAAGCTAAACTTTCGAATCCCAGCTTTCCCTTTTTCGTGTTTCTGCCATGCACCTTATATCGGTTTTTACTAAAACACCCAAATTTTAAGTTGCTTTTTACATTAAGTATGATTCGGTTTTGCTCAAAAGTCTTATCCTTTTTATGAATAACCTATAAAAAAAAAAAGAGTTTTGAACTAGCAATAATATATTATTTTAAAAACATAAATTTCTTAATCAATAATAAGGATAAAACCTTATTTTTGAAGCTATCTAAAAAGAAAGCGACTAAGTCTTTTCTTTCTAACTTTAATAGATTTTGTGGTGGTTATGTTAAAATATTACTTTATGGAGTTGAATATATATGCTTTTTTTTAGGTTGTCCTCGGGATTTAAGCATTTTAGGATTTTGGAGGATTTTAAATAAATTGAAGGCATTTTGAGAGATTTGATGTTTAGAGTTTCGATGTATTTATATGTTAAGAAAATATTTTGGATTTTATATATTAGATTCTATTTATAAAGGTTGTGATTAGTTGAGATTTATGGAGGTTACATGATTATTTTATAGGTGTCGATTATTATTTGTTCAGCGCTGTTCGGAGAATTTTTGAAAAGTTAAGAAGTCCAGGTAAGTGGGATTCCTATGCTTGGCTTTATATCAACTCTGAAATCGAAATTGACTTTCTGAAAATTTTGCATGATTTTGTTATAAATAAAAACCTGGAAAAAACAACTTCGATCAATTATTTACATTACACGTACAATCTATATGAAAAAAAGAAAATTGTTTATATCATACATAATGTAGACATGAGCAATATTGACATGTTTCTGAAATGCATAAAAGAGCGAGTATGAAAAATGATGTTTTATTTATATGATGTGAAATGTTTAAAGTATTTAAAAATGACATAAACAAGTTTGGTACATAATTTGATATGACATGACATGATATGATATGTATATGAAAATCTTTGGTACTCTTATCTATTTGATCTGCTTTGGAATATGGTTCTGATATGATGATATGGATTCACGTGATATGGTTGGTACCACCATGATATGATATGATAGAAGTGCAACTACTTTGAAAACAAAGTAGTTTTGTATGTGTTTCTTTCCTGTGTGCACACTCGGGGCTCCGAGAACGAATAAGGGAAAATCTCATAATATGATATTGCTTGATTTGACCACCGGGGATAGCACAACCCTACCACGGGAGTTAAACATGGTACATGTTCAGATATGAGGATAAGATGAGATTGTACAGTTATTTGTGCTAAAGCGCTTTTGATAATGAATAGTGATTTTCTAAATATAAAAGGATTGAAAAGTCGCTCTATTTTATTGATAATATTTTGGAAATCTATATATGAAAATAAAAGGATTTCTGGTTTATGCATATGAAGTTTTTTTTAAAAATGCTCATGTTTGCACTCTTGTATATGTTCTCTATTTACTGAATTGTGGTTAAACTCACTTCTAATCTCTGAATATTTTTCAGATGAATTTGGATATTTCAGCCAAGGATTGGATTATGAAGCATTGTGTGAGATGACTCAAGAATGGTTGATTTAAATATAGAGAATTTATATGAACATTAATAAGGTTTAGTAAGAAAATATTATTATAGTCTGGTGACTTAGCATTTTTGGAATTGGGGATATTGAAAAAAGTGATTTTCAAACTAAATTTTATATGATATTCGAAAATTTAGAGTTTATAATTATAAATATAATGTTGAATGTGAGTATATGTGATAGGTAGTAACTCTCGGACCCCTTCGGGACCGGAGCGTTACAGCTTATCACGTGGCTGCTAGGGTTCAGGCGTGGAAAAAAGGTCTCACAGCTGGTGGGCTCAGGCAGCTCGGTAGCGGACGGAATCTTCGTGGTGGGTTCAGGCTGCTAGGAAATCAACCACAATTCTCTTGCTGGGTTTGGTCTGTGCGGGACACAGGACTTCTCTAGCATTTCCTTTGTTCGTTTGTCTGTTTTTTTTTTTTTCATTAAAGAAAATGATATTATCATTATTGTAAATGAACCGGAGAGGATGACCATCGGCTTTAAGCAATCGTCAACCTTTTTGTTAAAAGTAAATTTTAATATATTTAAAAAAAAAATTAAAATATATTAAATTGATTAAAGTTTTAAAAAATTTACTTTTAACTATAATAATGCTAAAACTTATTTTATCTTTGACAATCACTTTATATTAACCAAATACATATTATTTTAATTTCTGCTTTCTCTTATTCATACATATGTCTATTTTATTAATTTCTTTAGTATAGAACAAATATTTATATTTATGCAAATATTCATTTTATTAAGTAGATTTTTTTAAAATTATTAATTTACTTGAAATGGAATATAATTATTAATTAATTTTTTAATCCATAATTTAATTAGAATTGATCATTTTTAATAAATAGAATGGTAAAATATAATAAAATAAAATAAATTAATAATTACAAAAAGTTTCTTGGAAAAAAAAATTAATTACAAAAAGTTAAGTACTTTTTAATTATTAATTATTAATTATTATATAATGAATAAATGAATAATCTAATATGAAGATTTGTTGTGAATATTTAAAATCAAATTATTTTTTATTTTATTTTATTGTTATATAATGAAAAAATAGCTAATCCAATATAGAAACTTAAGTAAATGGAATAGCCAAAAGCTAAATTCCTCTTTTATTAACTAAAATTGTCATTTAACTTTGGATAATCTAATGAAAGTGCTCTAAGTCGACTTTGTTCCCTTATAAATATAGGCAACATCCATTTGTACGAAATATATTTCAATGCTTGAGTAATATAAGTCAAAGTTTTGAATTTCGTACCATACTAATTTATACGGTCAAAATCTCTCGTATTGAAATAGTGGCTAGTACATGTAAGGAGACTGTTTTGTACCGGCTCAAATACCAGTCGTACCAGTGTGTTCGGCCTTATTGGTCATCTGTGTTTCAGTCGTATTAGATTTTGGCATTTTACATGTTTTTATATTTTTTTTATTCTAATTCAGACTAGACTATTTACATATATATATAATTTATTCATATATTGATTATTATTTTAAAATATAATTTATATATGTATTTATATATATATTGCAAAAAGTTAGTAGCCATACGTTTAATAGTGGCTCTGTCTCAAATTTATTGATATGCCCTCACTTATGACAGAAGAATACCGTTATTACAAGCCAATCATCTGGGAGTTAACAAATAAGAAAAAATAAAAACCTCCCAAATACAAATCAACAAAAAAACAAAACAAAGAAATCAAAACGACAACAACTGAAAACAAGCCTATAAGAAGAAACCAATCTAACTAGGCCTATATAAGAAATGCAATAAAATATAACAAGCCTAAACAAAATCAAAACACCCCAAGGCACCTCCCTTATTTCCTGAAAGCAGGTAAATTGACCTTATCAATTTGGAGGACTCTTTTCAAAAGCCTCGGCAATTGTTCAAAATTATCATAGCAAATATTATTTCCTAGCTCACCGTGTTTAGCCAAAAAAGTTGTCGCTTGATTTCCCCCATGGAACTGATGAACCACATGTACATTTATTCCTTAGACTATTTCAAAACAGTACATAAAATAGTATACGAACTGTATTGATTTCGAAATATTTCTTTCTAGTGCTTTAATCGATACGATATTCAAAACTTTGATATAAATTTTTAAATATTTTCTTTTACAAATATTTTTGTAATATTATTGTCTTTAGTTTTATAGTAATTTATTAGCACAAAATTTTATCGATTCTAAAGCTAGTAGTTTTTTTACTTCAAGTCCAATTTTAATATACTATTTACAGTTAAGGGTGTCAAATCGTGTTCATATATCATGTTCATGTCGTGTTAATCCGTTTTGACCCACTAATGAATATTATAAAATAAATTAACACGATACAATATGATCCATTTCAATTTGTTTATGTAAATGAGTTGGATAAATCTAAAATTAATCCATTTGATTTGATTAAATTTAGTATAATTTTTATATAAATATTAAAATCACAATATCCATAAAATTATGAAACTAATTACAAGTAAAAAATTACAATCCAAATAATAAAAATATCAAAATTATAATACTAACTGTTTTACTTTTAAGTATAAGGGTATAATTGTAGTTTTAATTTTTTTAACGTGTCATAACGTGTTATAATGGATTAACATGTTATCAACCCGCTATTATTGTATCATATTTGTGTTGGGCTAATAGGTTATATAACATATTGTCACCCTTATTTGCAGTCATCAAGATGACTATGAAAAATTATATTACTTATTATTATTTAATAAAACTCTGCGTTTATTCTTATGATTTTTTAAATATGTTTTTTAGACTACATATTTATTTTCATGATTTATATATCTAAAAATTGTCAAATCTCTTACAAAATTGAAATTCATTAATCTTGACATTTCTAAAAAAAAAAAAGTTATTTATCATGTATTCATGATATTGAGATCTATTTAGATGTGATGAATTTGAAAGATACAATAAAATAAGAAAATCATGCGTCCCGACAGGACCATGCTAATATAATAATTTTCTTTTGCCATCATCTTCACGAAAATTTAAAAGTTGAGTATCTCATGATGAAAGATCCTCTTATTTTGTAAAATGATTTAAGGAAAAAATATGAGTACTAGAAAACTATAATCCTCCCAAAATCTTGTCATGACTGGTTGTACTAGAAATTGCAAGATTTCAAAAGTGTTTGTGAGTATAACTTTGTACTTTTTTAAGTCGCCTCAATTTTGAAATTGCACGTTGAGAAAGTTATTGATGATGATATATTAGAGAAAACATATACTATTTTTCATGTGTCAAATCTGCTCTTACAACAGCGATATCAAGAGCAAAAGTTAAAAAAATATTCTGAACTTATATTTTATTTTTTAGTAGCTGAGTAAAATAATAAATTTTTGTTAAGAAATCATCAGTCACTTCATATTGATCCCACTTCATTTTTTGAAGTGAATGCTTCTGTATTTATATTATTCTTAGAAGCAAATGGTACACCCTTTTAAAGAAATCGAAGGCATGGACATGGTAGAAGGAATTATAAAAATGAAAGTTCCAAAAGCGACAACACTAAAATGGATAATAATAGAAATATATCGTTTCATATGAAGTGATACAATTCAGAGAAGACTGAAGGCCTTCAAAACATTTATTCAAATAAAGATAAAGATGCCATAAATGTGGTATGACTGGATATTAGTCACAGCCAAACGCTTGATTGACTTATATCAACCTTCTATAAAATGAAAAATAAAAAAAGTTTGAGACAAATTTTGCTGAACTATCAGACGATTTAATATATATATATATATATAGATAGAGAAGATATTACACACCTTAATGTTTTTTATTTTCTTGAGAATCCTAATGGTAGAATTAATCATTTGATTGGAGATTGATATGTTCATTTCAATTAATTTTTTTTTTAATCTTATAGTAAAACTTTTTAATATTTTGCGATATTTTGAAGTAATGAAAGTTTTATATATCTTGTAGAACCATGGGTCATACTAATGAACTTTGTATTTCTGAGATGAACGATAAAGATGTATGTCGAGTTGACAGTACTATAACTCACATAATTATTAAAGATAAGAAATATTTTCAAAATCCAATACTAAGAAAAACCTATATCCATATTGAAAATATAGATTTATGTTGGTTTGTTTTAGTGATGAGGTGTTTAAGTTTGAATAGAATAGGGAACTAAAACATAGGATTTTATCTTATCTTTAAGTTTTGATTTTTGAATTAATATAATTTATCTAAGGGATTTATCCATAATATTTTTAATCCTTTTAAGAGTCATAAGAGTCGGTTATGTATGCTGCTATAATTAAATTTGAAATATGGAATTGCCTAAATCATAAGACTATTTGAAATCAAAGTGCAATAGAGATTTTCGAAATCTATTAAAAACCGTCAAGAGAGTAGTTTGCAAGAAGTTCGACCTGTTAGTAAATGTGTTTTAGCATGACTCTTTCAGACTATTAAGTTAAATCAAATTAAACTGTAACCCTAATTAGGGTTTTTTAGTCAGAGGCTTATTCTAGTGAATTAAGTGAGCCGTTTAAGAGTAGATTCGTGAGAGAATTTTCCTTATGATTTCTATACACTTGTAAGTATGATATTGCTCAAGATCTGAGAGGATCGGTGATTGGTATTTAGTCAGTGGAGGTTATAGGAGAAAAGTCAACATTTAAAAATTGTCAGAGGTTCTGACTGTTACTGCGGTAGGAAATAAATGGGTCGTTTGTCAGGTCAAGTAAGAGAGTCAATTGACAAAGGTGTTTTTAATTGAAATCTTGTTTATAAATTGATTTTCAAATAATAAGATTGTCTTTTCTGAATTTGGTTGTTCTGTAGGGTATTTTCATTGAGGAGTTCTTCAAAAAAAATTTCTCCATTAACCAATCATTGTGTTATGCTTGATTATTGTTCAAAATATTTTCTTGTACATTGTAGGGTATATCAGATTCATTAAATCTAATTGAAGGCTTAAAAAGAACTTAAATTGTGTCGTCTAATAGCATCAAATTTTGTATTGATGATATTTTATTTTCTTCACAATTTAAAAGAAGTTTATTGAGTTTAAAAAATATACGTTGGATCGATTATCATATTGAAACTACCAATGAATGTAGTAAAAAGCATCTCCTTATTACTAAAATTATTTCATTCCAGAAGCTCGTAGTAGAAAAATTGTATGCTCTCTCTTTTGGATTGTATTATACAAAAATAAGAATAATTGAATCATATATAGTAATGCATCAGAATTACATTGACCCTCAAGTATTAATGACTGGACATGATTGCCTGAACATCCGTGACTAATAATGATGAGATGAATTATTGATAATTCGTATGTGCATCTCCTAAAAAATTAAAAGATTATTTTATTCAAGGAGTATCCGTACTTTACTTCTTCTCAAGGTAAATTGATTATCAAACCATTTCTCTCAAAGGATTGATGAGGATATATGTTGGCTTATTCAACCATCGAGTAGACAATTTAGATGTTTTATGATTTTGATCGATGTATCAACTTGATGGTCACATGTTTGTCTACTTTTCATAAGAAATATTATATTTGTTAGACTTCTTGTCCAAATAATTAAACTACGGGCATAATTTCCTGACTATCCAATTAAAAATATTCGATTGGATAATGTAAGTGACTTCACATTTCAAGCTTTGATAACTATTGCATGTCAATATGAATAGATGTTGAACATGATGTTGCCCATACACACTCAAAATGATTTAACTGAATTATTGATCAAAATGTTTCAACTAATCACTAGAATTTTACTTATGGAATTAAAACTACATGTTTCGGCCTGGGGACACGTTATACTTCACGCAACATCATTAATTTGGATTAGTCCATCAGTATATTACAAATATTCTCTATTACAATTTGTATTCATTATTTCTCATCTTCATACTTTTAGATGTATCGTGTAAGTTCCAATTGCACATCCACAATGTACAAAGATGGATATTTAATGTAGACTTAGGATATATGTTAGTTTTGATTCTCCATCTATTATTAGATACTTTGAACTTCTTACAGGAGATAAATTTAAAGTAAGTACGTTTTGAGAATTGTTATTTTGAAGAATCTATTTTTCTACCATCGTATAACGAAAAGTTAGTATCTGAAGTACGACAGGAAGTTACTTAGGAAAATAAGGCTCTGTCCCAACTTGATCCTCGTACAAATGGATGTAAATTAGAAATTTAGAGCATTATTCATTTGTAAAATATTGTAAATCAATTATCGGATATATTTACTGACATTAAAGATGTAGTAGAATTACATATTTCTATTATTGATATTCTAGTAAGGATTGCAGTTCATGAAAGATAAGTTGTCAAAACTGTAATAGATGGGAGTAAAACACGCCAGAAACGTGGATAGCCTATTTGTACAAAAAAAAGAATTTTTTAAAAGAGAAAAATACAAAATGAATTTAGTTAATTAAAAAGCCTACACCTATAACACAGGCCACACGGGCGGACCCAGCTTAATGCTTGGGGGGGCTACCGCCCACCCCCCCCCCCAAAGTTTTTAAAAAATTAATTTATAATATAAATATATATAATTAAAATTTTCTCTCAAATTAAAAATAAATAAAAATTGTCCCCCCAAATTTTTTTTTACTAAAATTATTAATCTAAATCTTAATATATATCCATTTATATTCTAACTTTCAATTTCACTTAAACTTAAATTTCAACTCACATAATCTTACAGTTACTCAACTAATAGTTTAACTCTAATAAAAAAATTGATTATAAATTTATATGATTGTAAAATTGATTAATTATACTCATTTATTTAGTTTCAATCTAACTTATATGATTATGAGATATAGTTTATTAAAAACTTAATAGCGTTATATCATTACTTATTCTCAAATTTATTTTTAATCTAGAATTTATTTTTAAATCATAAAAAAAATATAAGCAAGTACTTAAAAATAATTGATTTTTTTTTAAAAAAGACGTGAACAATTCGAAAATTAATATACATTTAGAGAATTCGATAATAACAAAACATAATACTTTTATCACTGATGATCATCCTTATAAAATTTATATTTATTGTCTATTTTATCGATCGCCCCCGCAAACATAAAATTCTAGTTCGGCCCCTGACAGGCCATAAGAGTAATTGATACTTTTGTAGAGACCAAATCACCCATTCCAAGATCTCTTGAAAAATGACCTATTGAAAAGATATTTCATTAAATGTATTCCCTTGAAAAAGGGATATGTACCTGAAAATAATGAGATCTCAATACCTTTCATAAGTATTGGAGAAATTTCGAAGAAAAACAAAAATGTTATCGACAACATATTTTCATATAAGATAGCCATTAACATTACCAAAGTAAAAAAAAAAAAAGTGGGCTAGTAAAAAGAACTCTAAAACCATGAGTAACAATACTAACCTGTAAAAGTGGATGAAGAGGTGGAGACTAGGTGTCAGTGACCGCTCCGATGTTAAAGTTAGTCAAAGTTGAAGGTGGTAGAGAAATATGAACTATATTGTAGAGATTAGATCTGTCATCTCGATGTTAAAGAGTGTGACACTATTTATAGGATCGTCTGAGTCTTGTTTGCTGGTAAGGAATAATGATGATGTCTTGTTTGCCTGCTTGGTCAGACAAGACATTCAGTTGGTGGTATTAGAGTGAGCAAGTTTGTTTCGGGTAGTGTTGCTAATATAGGTCAAGGGGTGGACATCTTGTCTGAGCTGCACTGACCCCTCAGTTTTTACTGCTATGGAATCATGTGTGATATCCCGAATTCTTTATGAGGAACCTTCTTCATGGAAGGAATATTATTGAGGTGTTTGGATTGGTAAAAGAGAGAGAGCCCTTTTATTTAAATCTCAAAACTTGTTTGATTTGGACTCTTTTTGTTACAAAGTTTCATTTTTGTTAAGGCATGGAAGGAATTAGGCCCAAAAGAGAGAGCCCAAGAGACCTATTACCTTGAAAGTTTAAGATAAGTTTTGGAGGAATAAGGAGGCGCTATTTGGCAATAGAGAAAGATATAATGAACATTTCTAGAAAAGAGTACTATGAACAATTGTCAAAATCTTGTGAAAAATAAAGGAAAAAGTGGAAGAAGATCCAAGAGGTTTGGCCATGCTGGTGTTAAGTATCACTTTTGATTTGAATCTCCCTTTGACATGTGTTAAGTTAAGACATAACTTGGCTTTTGTTTTTCCACAAAATGTGTCTTACTTGGGAAGAAGAAAATGTGGGTTCTAAGAAGATTTTGTGAAGAGAAAGAGTGTGGCCAACGCATGAGGGAGAGAGATGAGTGTAGGAGTGGAAAAGTTGCCTTGTAAATGACAAAAAATCATTTCACTTGTCATACATAGTTTCCTCCTACACTCCACATACACCACGTGTCATACATGTAAGAGAGGAGGATTAGAGTTTTGAATAAAATTACTTGGAGACTCTTTTGATACTTTGAACCTAGACACAATTTGAAGAGTGAAATGGGAAAGATGGAGAAGTAGGGTTTCGACTTTTAGAGGGAAGACTTAGTCAAATCCTTACTCATTTTTATCTTCATCATGATATCCCATCATGAGGGAGAAGGTGAAAGAAATAGACAAGTGACAAATATGCACTAGATGAAAAATGCATATGGGGACCTTATATAAAACTAGAGTAAAAAATGAATGGGGTTGTTTGACATGTCTTTTGTCTCCCTCCAGTTTTGGGTTTCGGCCAAGACATTCTCCACTAGGTTACCATTTTTCTTCAATTTCTCACTAGCCAAACATTATTATATATTCATATTTTCGAGTTTTCTACGTCTTTTTTTCGAATGGAAGATCACTACACGAAGGTAAGCTCATTCCTATTTGTTTTAATACACCATGCATGATTTTCAGTGAAGAACCAACTTTGTTCCCTTATAAATATAGGCAACATCCATTTGTACGAAATATATTTCAATGCTTGAGTAATATAAGTCAAAGTTTTGAATTTCGTACCATACTAATTTATACGGTCAAAATCTCTCGTATTGAAATAGTGGCTAGTACATGTAAGGAGACTGTTTTGTACCGGCTCAAATACCAGTCGTACCAGTGTGTTCGGCCTTATTGGTCATCTGTGTTTCAGTCGTATTAGATTTTGGCATTTTACATGTTTTTATATTTTTTTTATTCTAATTCAGACTAGACTATTTACATATATATATAATTTATTCATATATTGATTATTATTTTAAAATATAATTTATATATGTATTTATATATATATTGCAAAAAGTTAGTAGCCATACGTTTAATAGTGGCTCTGTCTCAAATTTATTGATATGCCCTCACTTATGACAGAAGAATACCGTTATTACAAGCCAATCATCTGGGAGTTAACAAATAAGAAAAAATAAAAACCTCCCAAATACAAATCAACAAAAAAACAAAACAAAGAAATCAAAACGACAACAACTGAAAACAAGCCTATAAGAAGAAACCAATCTAACTAGGCCTATATAAGAAATGCAATAAAATATAACAAGCCTAAACAAAATCAAAACACCCCAAGGCACCTCCCTTATTTCTTGAAAGCAGGTAAATTGACCTTATCAATTTGGAGGACTCTTTTCAAAAGCCTCGGCAATTGTTCAAAATTATCATAGCAAATATTATTTCCTAGCTCACCGTGTTTAGCCAAAAAAGTTGTCGCTTGATTTCCCCCATGGAACTGATGAACCACATGTACATTTATTCCTTAGACTATTTCAAAACAGTACATAAAATAGTATACGAACTGTATTGATTTCGAAATATTTCTTTCTAGTGCTTTAATCGATACGATATTCAAAACTTTGATATAAATTTTTAAATATTTTCTTTTACAAATATTTTTGTAATATTATTGTCTTTAGTTTTATAGTAATTTATTAGCACAAAATTTTATCGATTCTAAAGCTAGTAGTTTTTTTACTTCAAGTCCAATTTTAATATACTATTTACAGTTAAGGGTGTCAAATCGTGTTCATATATCATGTTCATGTCGTGTTAATCCGTTTTGACCCACTAATGAATATTATAAAATAAATTAACACGATACAATATGATCCATTTCAATTTGTTTATGTAAATGAGTTGGATAAATCTAAAATTAATCCATTTGATTTGATTAAATTTAGTATAATTTTTATATAAATATTAAAATCACAATATCCATAAAATTATGAAACTAATTACAAGTAAAAAATTACAATCCAAATAATAAAAATATCAAAATTATAATACTAACTGTTTTACTTTTAAGTATAAGGGTATAATTGTAGTTTTAATTTTTTTAACGTGTCATAACGTGTTATAATGGATTAACATGTTATCAACCCGCTATTATTGTATCATATTTGTGTTGGGCTAATAGGTTATATAACATATTGTCACCCTTATTTGCAGTCATCAAGATGACTATGAAAAATTATATTACTTATTATTATTTAATAAAACTCTGCGTTTATTCTTATGATTTTTTAAATATGTTTTTTAGACTACATATTTATTTTCATGATTTATATATCTAAAAATTGTCAAATCTCTTACAAAATTGAAATTCATTAATCTTGACATTTCTAAAAAAAAAAAAGTTATTTATCATGTATTCATGATATTGAGATCTATTTAGATGTGATGAATTTGAAAGATACAATAAAATAAGAAAATCATGCGTCCCGACAGGACCATGCTAATATAATAATTTTCTTTTGCCATCATCTTCACGAAAATTTAAAAGTTGAGTATCTCATGATGAAAGATCCTCTTATTTTGTAAAATGATTTAAGGAAAAAATATGAGTACTAGAAAACTATAATCCTCCCAAAATCTTGTCATGACTGGTTGTACTAGAAATTGCAAGATTTCAAAAGTGTTTGTGAGTATAACTTTGTACTTTTTTAAGTCGCCTCAATTTTGAAATTGCACGTTGAGAAAGTTATTGATGATGATATATTAGAGAAAACATATACTATTTTTCATGTGTCAAATCTGCTCTTACAACAGCGATATCAAGAGCAAAAGTTAAAAAAATATTCTGAACTTATATTTTATTTTTTAGTAGCTGAGTAAAATAATAAATTTTTGTTAAGAAATCATCAGTCACTTCATATTGATCCCACTTCATTTTTTGAAGTGAATGCTTCTGTATTTATATTATTCTTAGAAGCAAATGGTACACCCTTTTAAAGAAATCGAAGGCATGGACATGGTAGAAGGAATTATAAAAATGAAAGTTCCAAAAGCGACAACACTAAAATGGATAATAATAGAAATATATCGTTTCATATGAAGTGATACAATTCAGAGAAGACTGAAGGCCTTCAAAACATTTATTCAAATAAAGATAAAGATGCCATAAATGTGGTATGACTGGATATTAGTCACAGCCAAACGCTTGATTGACTTATATCAACCTTCTATAAAATGAAAAATAAAAAAAGTTTGAGACAAATTTTGCTGAACTATCAGACGATTTAATATATATATATATATATAGATAGAGAAGATATTACACACCTTAATGTTTTTTATTTTCTTGAGAATCCTAATGGTAGAATTAATCATTTGATTGGAGATTGATATGTTCATTTCAATTAATTTTTTTTTTAATCTTATAGTAAAACTTTTTAATATTTTGCGATATTTTGAAGTAATGAAAGTTTTATATATCTTGTAGAACCATGGGTCATACTAATGAACTTTGTATTTCTGAGATGAACGATAAAGATGTATGTCGAGTTGACAGTACTATAACTCACATAATTATTAAAGATAAGAAATATTTTCAAAATCCAATACTAAGAAAAACCTATATCCATATTGAAAATATAGATTTATGTTGGTTTGTTTTAGTGATGAGGTGTTTAAGTTTGAATAGAATAGGGAACTAAAACATAGGATTTTATCTTATCTTTAAGTTTTGATTTTTGAATTAATATAATTTATCTAAGGGATTTATCCATAATATTTTTAATCCTTTTAAGAGTCATAAGAGTCGGTTATGTATGCTGCTATAATTAAATTTGAAATATGGAATTGCCTAAATCATAAGACTATTTGAAATCAAAGTGCAATAGAGATTTTCGAAATCTATTAAAAACCGTCAAGAGAGTAGTTTGCAAGAAGTTCGACCTGTTAGTAAATGTGTTTTAGCATGACTCTTTCAGACTATTAAGTTAAATCAAATTAAACTGTAACCCTAATTAGGGTTTTTTAGTCAGAGGCTTATTCTAGTGAATTAAGTGAGCCGTTTAAGAGTAGATTCGTGAGAGAATTTTCCTTATGATTTCTATACACTTGTAAGTATGATATTGCTCAAGATCTGAGAGGATCGGTGATTGGTATTTAGTCAGTGGAGGTTATAGGAGAAAAGTCAACATTTAAAAATTGTCAGAGGTTCTGACTGTTACTGCGGTAGGAAATAAATGGGTCGTTTGTCAGGTCAAGTAAGAGAGTCAATTGACAAAGGTGTTTTTAATTGAAATCTTGTTTATAAATTGATTTTCAAATAATAAGATTGTCTTTTCTGAATTTGGTTGTTCTGTAGGGTATTTTCATTGAGGAGTTCTTCAAAAAAAATTTCTCCATTAACCAATCATTGTGTTATGCTTGATTATTGTTCAAAATATTTTCTTGTACATTGTAGGGTATATCAGATTCATTAAATCTAATTGAAGGCTTAAAAAGAACTTAAATTGTGTCGTCTAATAGCATCAAATTTTGTATTGATGATATTTTATTTTCTTCACAATTTAAAAGAAGTTTATTGAGTTTAAAAAATATACGTTGGATCGATTATCATATTGAAACTACCAATGAATGTAGTAAAAAGCATCTCCTTATTACTAAAATTATTTCATTCCAGAAGCTCGTATTAGAAAAATTGTATGCTCTCTCTTTTGGATTGTATTATACAAAAATAAGAATAATTGAATCATATATAGTAATGCATCAGAATTACATTGACCCTCAAGTATTAATGACTGGACATGATTGCCTGAACATCCGTGACTAATAATGATGAGATGAATTATTGATAATTCGTATGTGCATCTCCTAAAAAATTAAAAGATTATTTTATTCAAGGAGTATCCGTACTTTACTTCTTCTCAAGGTAAATTGATTATCAAACCATTTCTCTCAAAGGATTGATGAGGATATATGTTGGCTTATTCAACCATCGAGTAGACAATTTAGATGTTTTATGATTTTGATCGATGTATCAACTTGATGGTCACATGTTTGTCTACTTTTCATAAGAAATATTATATTTGTTAGACTTCTTGTCCAAATAATTAAACTACGGGCATAATTTCCTGACTATCCAATTAAAAATATTCGATTGGATAATGTAAGTGACTTCACATTTCAAGCTTTGATAACTATTGCATGTCAATATGAATAGATGTTGAACATGATGTTGCCCATACACACTCAAAATGATTTAACTGAATTATTGATCAAAATGTTTCAACTAATCACTAGAATTTTACTTATGGAATTAAAACTACATGTTTCGGCCTGGGGACACGTTATACTTCACGCAACATCATTAATTTGGATTAGTCCATCAGTATATTACAAATATTCTCTATTACAATTTGTATTCATTATTTCTCATCTTCATACTTTTAGATGTATCGTGTAAGTTCCAATTGCACATCCACAATGTACAAAGATGGATATTTAATGTAGACTTAGGATATATGTTAGTTTTGATTCTCCATCTATTATTAGATACTTTGAACTTCTTACAGGAGATAAATTTAAAGTAAGTACGTTTTGAGAATTGTTATTTTGAAGAATCTATTTTTCTACCATCGTATAACGAAAAGTTAGTATCTGAAGTACGACAGGAAGTTACTTAGGAAAATAAGGCTCTGTCCCAACTTGATCCTCGTACAAATAGATGTAAATTAGAAATTTAGAGCATTATTCATTTGTAAAATATTGTAAATCAATTATCGGATATATTTACTGACATTAAAGATGTAGTAGAATTACATATTTCTATTATTGATATTCTAGTAAGGATTGCAGTTCATGAAAGATAAGTTGTCAAAACTGTAATAGATGGGAGTAAAACACGCCAGAAACGTGGATAGCCTATTTGTACAAAAAAAAGAATTTTTTAAAAGAGAAAAATACAAAATGAATTTAGTTAATTAAAAAGCCTACACCTATAACACAGGCCACACGGGCGGACCCAGCTTAATGCTTGGGGGGGCTACCGCCCCCCCCCCCCAAAGTTTTTAAAAAATTAATTTATAATATAAATATATATAATTAAAATTTTCTCTCAAATTAAAAATAAATAAAAATTGTCCCCCCAAATTTTTTTTTACTAAAATTATTAATCTAAATCTTAATATATATCCATTTATATTCTAACTTTCAATTTCACTTAAACTTAAATTTCAACTCACATAATCTTACAGTTACTCAACTAATAGTTTAACTCTAATAAAAAAATTGATTATAAATTTATATGATTGTAAAATTGATTAATTATACTCATTTATTTAGTTTCAATCTAACTTATATGATTATGAGATATAGTTTATTAAAAACTTAATAGCGTTATATCATTACTTATTCTCAAATTTATTTTTAATCTAGAATTTATTTTTAAATCATAAAAAAAATATAAGCAAGTACTTAAAGATAATTGATTTTTTTTTAAAAAAGACGTGAACAATTCGAAAATTAATATACATTTAGAGAATTCGATAATAACAAAACATAATACTTTTATCACTGATGATCATCCTTATAAAATTTATATTTATTGTCTATTTTATCGATCGCCCCCGCAAACATAAAATTCTAGTTCGGCCCCTGACAGGCCATAAGAGTAATTGATACTTTTGTAGAGACCAAATCACCCATTCCAAGATCTCTTGAAAAATGACCTATTGAAAAGATATTTCATTAAATGTATTCCCTTGAAAAAGGGATATGTACCTGAAAATAATGAGATCTCAATACCTTTCATAAGTATTGGAGAAATTTCGAAGAAAAACAAAAATGTTATCGACAACATATTTTCATATAAGATAGCCATTAACATTACCAAAGTAAAAAAAAAAAAAGTGGGCTAGTAAAAAGAACTCTAAAACCATGAGTAACAATACTAACCTGTAAAAGTGGATGAAGAGGTGGAGACTAGGTGTCAGTGACCGCTCCGATGTTAAAGTTAGTCAAAGTTGAAGGTGGTAGAGAAATATGAACTATATTGTAGAGATTAGATCTGTCATCTCGATGTTAAAGAGTGTGACACTATTTATAGGATCGTCTGAGTCTTGTTTGCTGGTAAGGAATAATGATGATGTCTTGTTTGCCTGCTTGGTCAGACAAGACATTCAGTTGGTGGTATTAGAGTGAGCAAGTTTGTTTCGGGTAGTGTTGCTAATATAGGTCAAGGGGTGGACATCTTGTCTGAGCTGCACTGACCCCTCAGTTTTTACTGCTATGGAATCATGTGTGATATCCCGAATTCTTTATGAGGAACCTTCTTCATGGAAGGAATATTATTGAGGTGTTTGGATTGGTAAAAGAGAGAGAGCCCTTTTATTTAAATCTCAAAACTTGTTTGATTTGGACTCTTTTTGTTACAAAGTTTCATTTTTGTTAAGGCATGGAAGGAATTAGGCCCAAAAGAGAGAGCCCAAGAGACCTATTACCTTGAAAGTTTAAGATAAGTTTTGGAGGAATAAGGAGGCGCTATTTGGCAATAGAGAAAGATATAATGAACATTTCTAGAAAAGAGTACTATGAACAATTGTCAAAATCTTGTGAAAAATAAAGGAAAAAGTGGAAGAAGATCCAAGAGGTTTGGCCATGCTGGTGTTAAGTATCACTTTTGATTTGAATCTCCCTTTGACATGTGTTAAGTTAAGACATAACTTGGCTTTTGTTTTTCCACAAAATGTGTCTTACTTGGGAAGAAGAAAATGTGGGTTCTAAGAAGATTTTGTGAAGAGAAAGAGTGTGGCCAACGCATGAGGGAGAGAGATGAGTGTAGGAGTGGAAAAGTTGCCTTGTAAATGACAAAAAATCATTTCACTTGTCATACATAGTTTCCTCCTACACTCCACATACACCACGTGTCATACATGTAAGAGAGGAGGATTAGAGTTTTGAATAAAATTACTTGGAGACTCTTTTGATACTTTGAACCTAGACACAATTTGAAGAGTGAAATGGGAAAGATGGAGAAGTAGGGTTTCGACTTTTAGAGGGAAGACTTAGTCAAATCCTTACTCATTTTTATCTTCATCATGATATCCCATCATGAGGGAGAAGGTGAAAGAAATAGACAAGTGACAAATATGCACTAGATGAAAAATGCATATGGGGACCTTATATAAAACTAGAGTAAAAAATGAATGGGGTTGTTTGACATGTCTTTTGTCTCCCTCCAGTTTTGGGTTTCGGCCAAGACATTCTCCACTAGGTTACCATTTTTCTTCAATTTCTCACTAGCCAAACATTATTATATATTCATATTTTCGAGTTTTCTACGTCTTTTTTTCGAATGGAAGATCACTACACGAAGGTAAGCTCATTCCTATTTGTTTTAATACACCATGCATGATTTTCAGTGAAGAACCAACTTTGTTCCCTTATAAATATAGGCAACATCCATTTGTACGAAATATATTTCAATGCTTGAGTAATATAAGTCAAAGTTTTGAATTTCGTACCATACTAATTTATACGGTCAAAATCTCTCGTATTGAAATAGTGGCTAGTACATGTAAGGAGACTGTTTTGTACCGGCTCAAATACCAGTCGTACCAGTGTGTTCGGCCTTATTGGTCATCTGTGTTTCAGTCGTATTAGATTTTGGCATTTTACATGTTTTTATATTTTTTTTATTCTAATTCAGACTAGACTATTTACATATATATATAATTTATTCATATATTGATTATTATTTTAAAATATAATTTATATATGTATTTATATATATATTGCAAAAAGTTAGTAGCCATACGTTTAATAGTGGCTCTGTCTCAAATTTATTGATATGCCCTCACTTATGACAGAAGAATACCGTTATTACAAGCCAATCATCTGGGAGTTAACAAATAAGAAAAAATAAAAACCTCCCAAATACAAATCAACAAAAAAACAAAACAAAGAAATCAAAACGACAACAACTGAAAACAAGCCTATAAGAAGAAACCAATCTAACTAGGCCTATATAAGAAATGCAATAAAATATAACAAGCCTAAACAAAATCAAAACACCCCAAGGCACCTCCCTTATTTCCTGAAAGCAGGTAAATTGACCTTATCAATTTGGAGGACTCTTTTCAAAAGCCTCGGCAATTGTTCAAAATTATCATAGCAAATATTATTTCCTAGCTCACCGTGTTTAGCCAAAAAAGTTGTCGCTTGATTTCCCCCATGGAACTGATGAACCACATGTACATTTATTCCTTAGACTATTTCAAAACAGTACATAAAATAGTATACGAACTGTATTGATTTCGAAATATTTCTTTCTAGTGCTTTAATCGATACGATATTCAAAACTTTGATATAAATTTTTAAATATTTTCTTTTACAAATATTTTTGTAATATTATTGTCTTTAGTTTTATAGTAATTTATTAGCACAAAATTTTATCGATTCTAAAGCTAGTAGTTTTTTTACTTCAAGTCCAATTTTAATATACTATTTACAGTTAAGGGTGTCAAATCGTGTTCATATATCATGTTCATGTCGTGTTAATCCGTTTTGACCCACTAATGAATATTATAAAATAAATTAACACGATACAATATGATCCATTTCAATTTGTTTATGTAAATGAGTTGGATAAATCTAAAATTAATCCATTTGATTTGATTAAATTTAGTATAATTTTTATATAAATATTAAAATCACAATATCCATAAAATTATGAAACTAATTACAAGTAAAAAATTACAATCCAAATAATAAAAATATCAAAATTATAATACTAACTGTTTTACTTTTAAGTATAAGGGTATAATTGTAGTTTTAATTTTTTTAACGTGTCATAACGTGTTATAATGGATTAACATGTTATCAACCCGCTATTATTGTATCATATTTGTGTTGGGCTAATAGGTTATATAACATATTGTCACCCTTATTTGCAGTCATCAAGATGACTATGAAAAATTATATTACTTATTATTATTTAATAAAACTCTGCGTTTATTCTTATGATTTTTTAAATATGTTTTTTAGACTACATATTTATTTTCATGATTTATATATCTAAAAATTGTCAAATCTCTTACAAAATTGAAATTCATTAATCTTGACATTTCTAAAAAAAAAAAGTTATTTATCATGTATTCATGATATTGAGATCTATTTAGATGTGATGAATTTGAAAGATACAATAAAATAAGAAAATCATGCGTCCCGACAGGACCATGCTAATATAATAATTTTCTTTTGCCATCATCTTCACGAAAATTTAAAAGTTGAGTATCTCATGATGAAAGATCCTCTTATTTTGTAAAATGATTTAAGGAAAAAATATGAGTACTAGAAAACTATAATCCTCCCAAAATCTTGTCATGACTGGTTGTACTAGAAATTGCAAGATTTCAAAAGTGTTTGTGAGTATAACTTTGTACTTTTTTAAGTCGCCTCAATTTTGAAATTGCACGTTGAGAAAGTTATTGATGATGATATATTAGAGAAAACATATACTATTTTTCATGTGTCAAATCTGCTCTTACAACAGCGATATCAAGAGCAAAAGTTAAAAAAATATTCTGAACTTATATTTTATTTTTTAGTAGCTGAGTAAAATAATAAATTTTTGTTAAGAAATCATCAGTCACTTCATATTGATCCCACTTCATTTTTTGAAGTGAATGCTTCTGTATTTATATTATTCTTAGAAGCAAATGGTACACCCTTTTAAAGAAATCGAAGGCATGGACATGGTAGAAGGAATTATAAAAATGAAAGTTCCAAAAGCGACAACACTAAAATGGATAATAATAGAAATATATCGTTTCATATGAAGTGATACAATTCAGAGAAGACTGAAGGCCTTCAAAACATTTATTCAAATAAAGATAAAGATGCCATAAATGTGGTATGACTGGATATTAGTCACAGCCAAACGCTTGATTGACTTATATCAACCTTCTATAAAATGAAAAATAAAAAAAGTTTGAGACAAATTTTGCTGAACTATCAGACGATTTAATATATATATATATATATAGATAGAGAAGATATTACACACCTTAATGTTTTTTATTTTCTTGAGAATCCTAATGGTAGAATTAATCATTTGATTGGAGATTGATATGTTCATTTCAATTAATTTTTTTTTTAATCTTATAGTAAAACTTTTTAATATTTTGCGATATTTTGAAGTAATGAAAGTTTTATATATCTTGTAGAACCATGGGTCATACTAATGAACTTTGTATTTATGAGATGAACGATAAAGATGTATGTCGAGTTGACAGTACTATAACTCACATAATTATTAAAGATAAGAAATATTTTCAAAATCCAATACTAAGAAAAACCTATATCCATATTGAAAATATAGATTTATGTTGGTTTGTTTTAGTGATGAGGTGTTTAAGTTTGAATAGAATAGGGAACTAAAACATAGGATTTTATCTTATCTTTAAGTTTTGATTTTTGAATTAATATAATTTATCTAAGGGATTTATCCATAATATTTTTAATCCTTTTAAGAGTCATAAGAGTCGGTTATGTATGCTGCTATAATTAAATTTGAAATATGGAATTGCCTAAATCATAAGACTATTTGAAATCAAAGTGCAATAGAGATTTTCGAAATCTATTAAAAACCGTCAAGAGAGTAGTTTGCAAGAAGTTCGACCTGTTAGTAAATGTGTTTTAGCATGACTCTTTCAGACTATTAAGTTAAATCAAATTAAACTGTAACCCTAATTAGGGTTTTTTAGTCAGAGGCTTATTCTAGTGAATTAAGTGAGCCGTTTAAGAGTAGATTCGTGAGAGAATTTTCCTTATGATTTCTATACACTTGTAAGTATGATATTGCTCAAGATCTGAGAGGATCGGTGATTGGTATTTAGTCAGTGGAGGTTATAGGAGAAAAGTCAACATTTAAAAATTGTCAGAGGTTCTGACTGTTACTGCGGTAGGAAATAAATGGGTCGTTTGTCAGGTCAAGTAAGAGAGTCAATTGACAAAGGTGTTTTTAATTGAAATCTTGTTTATAAATTGATTTTCAAATAATAAGATTGTCTTTTCTGAATTTGGTTGTTCTGTAGGGTATTTTCATTGAGGAGTTCTTCAAAAAAAATTTCTCCATTAACCAATCATTGTGTTATGCTTGATTATTGTTCAAAATATTTTCTTGTACATTGTAGGGTATATCAGATTCATTAAATCTAATTGAAGGCTTAAAAAGAACTTAAATTGTGTCGTCTAATAGCATCAAATTTTGTATTGATGATATTTTATTTTCTTCACAATTTAAAAGAAGTTTATTGAGTTTAAAAAATATACGTTGGATCGATTATCATATTGAAACTACCAATGAATGTAGTAAAAAGCATCTCCTTATTACTAAAATTATTTCATTCCAGAAGCTCGTATTAGAAAAATTGTATGCTCTCTCTTTTGGATTGTATTATACAAAAATAAGAATAATTGAATCATATATAGTAATGCATCAGAATTACATTGACCCTCAAGTATTAATGACTGGACATGATTGCCTGAACATCCGTGACTAATAATGATGAGATGAATTATTGATAATTCGTATGTGCATCTCCTAAAAAATTAAAAGATTATTTTATTCAAGGAGTATCCGTACTTTACTTCTTCTCAAGGTAAATTGATTATCAAACCATTTCTCTCAAAGGATTGATGAGGATATATGTTGGCTTATTCAACCATCGAGTAGACAATTTAGATGTTTTATGATTTTGATCGATGTATCAACTTGATGGTCACATGTTTGTCTACTTTTCATAAGAAATATTATATTTGTTAGACTTCTTGTCCAAATAATTAAACTACGGGCATAATTTCCTGACTATCCAATTAAAAATATTCGATTGGATAATGTAAGTGACTTCACATTTCAAGCTTTGATAACTATTGCATGTCAATATGAATAGATGTTGAACATGATGTTGCCCATACACACTCAAAATGATTTAACTGAATTATTGATCAAAATGTTTCAACTAATCACTAGAATTTTACTTATGGAATTAAAACTACATGTTTCGGCCTGGGGACACGTTATACTTCACGCAACATCATTAATTTGGATTAGTCCATCAGTATATTACAAATATTCTCTATTACAATTTGTATTCATTATTTCTCATCTTCATACTTTTAGATGTATCGTGAGTTCCAATTGCACATCCACAATGTACAAAGATGGATATTTAATGTAGACTTAGGATATATGTTAGTTTTGATTCTCCATCTATTATTAGATACTTTGAACTTCTTACAGGAGATAAATTTAAAGTAAGTACGTTTTGAGAATTGTTATTTTGAAGAATCTATTTTTCTACCATCGTATAACGAAAAGTTAGTATCTGAAGTACGACAGGAAGTTACTTAGGAAAATAAGGCTCTGTCCCAACTTGATCCTCGTACAAATAGATGTAAATTAAAAATTTAGAGCATTATTCATTTGTAAAATATTGTAAATCAATTATCGGATATATTTACTGACATTAAAGATGTAGTAGAATTACATATTTCTATTATTGATATTCTAGTAAGGATTGCAGTTCATGAAAGATAAGTTGTCAAAACTGTAATAGATGGGAGTAAAACACGCCAGAAACGTGGATAGCCTATTTGTACAAAAAAAAGAATTTTTTAAAAGAGAAAAATACAAAATGAATTTAGTTAATTAAAAAGCCTACACCTATAACACAGGCCACACGGGCGGACCCAGCTTAATGCTTGGGGGGGCTACCGCCCCCCCCCCCCCCAAAGTTTTTAAAAAATTAATTTATAATATAAATATATATAATTAAAATTTTCTCTCAAATTAAAAATAAATAAAAATTGTCCCCCCAAATTTTTTTTTACTAAAATTATTAATCTAAATCTTAATATATATCCATTTATATTCTAACTTTCAATTTCACTTAAACTTAAATTTCAACTCACATAATCTCACAGTTACTCAACTAATAGTTTAACTCTAATAAAAAAATTGATTATAAATTTATATGATTGTAAAATTGATTAATTATACTCATTTATTTAGTTTCAATCTAACTTATATGATTATGAGATATAGTTTATTAAAAACTTAATAGCGTTATATCATTACTTATTCTCAAATTTATTTTTAATCTAGAATTTATTTTTAAATCATAAAAAAAATATAAGCAAGTACTTAAAGATAATTGATTTTTTTTTTTAAAAAGACGTGAACAATTCGAAAATTAATATACATTTAGAGAATTCGATAATAACAAAACATAATACTTTTATCACTGATGATCATCCTTATAAAATTTATATTTATTGTCTATTTTATCGATCGCCCCCGCAAACATAAAATTCTAGTTCGGCCCCTGACAGGCCATAAGAGTAATTGATACTTTTGTAGAGACCAAATCACCCATTCCAAGATCTCTTGAAAAATGACCTACTGAAAAGATATTTCATTAAATGTATTCCCTTGAAAAAGGGATATGTACCTGAAAATAATGAGATCTCAATACCTTTCATAAGTATTGGAGAAATTTCGAAGAAAAACAAAAATGTTATCGACAACATATTTTCATATAAGATAGCCATTAACATTACCAAAGTAAAAAAAAAAAAGTGGGCTAGTAAAAAGAACTCTAAAACCATGAGTAACAATACTAACCTGTAAAAGTGGATGAAGAGGTGGAGACTAGGTGTCAGTGACCGCTCCGATGTTAAAGTTAGTCAAAGTTGAAGGTGGTAGAGAAATATGAACTATATTGTAGAGATTAGATCTGTCATCTCGATGTTAAAGAGTGTGACACTATTTATAGGATCGTCTGAGTCTTGTTTGCTGGTAAGGAATAATGATGATGTCTTGTTTGCCTGCTTGGTCAGACAAGACATTCAGTTGGTGGTATTAGAGTGAGCAAGTTTGTTTCGGGTAGTGTTGCTAATATAGGTCAAGGGGTGGACATCTTGTCTGAGCTGCACTGACCCCTCAGTTTTTACTGCTATGGAATCATGTGTGATATCCCGAATTCTTTATGAGGAACCTTCTTCATGGAAGGAATATTATTGAGGTGTTTGGATTGGTAAAAGAGAGAGAGCCCTTTTATTTAAATCTCAAAACTTGTTTGATTTGGACTCTTTTTGTTACAAAGTTTCATTTTTGTTAAGGCATGGAAGGAATTAGGCCCAAAAGAGAGAGCCCAAGAGACCTATTACCTTGAAAGTTTAAGATAAGTTTTGGAGGAATAAGGAGGCGCTATTTGGCAATAGAGAAAGATATAATGAACATTTCTAGAAAAGAGTACTATGAACAATTGTCAAAATCTTGTGAAAAATAAAGGAAAAAGTGGAAGAAGATCCAAGAGGTTTGGCCATGCTGGTGTTAAGTATCACTTTTGATTTGAATCTCCCTTTGACATGTGTTAAGTTAAGACATAACTTGGCTTTTGTTTTTCCACAAAATGTGTCTTACTTGGGAAGAAGAAAATGTGGGTTCTAAGAAGATTTTGTGAAGAGAAAGAGTGTGGCCAACGCATGAGGGAGAGAGATGAGTGTAGGAGTGGAAAAGTTGCCTTGTAAATGACAAAAAATCATTTCACTTGTCATACATAGTTTCCTCCTACACTCCACATACACCACGTGTCATACATGTAAGAGAGGAGGATTAGAGTTTTGAATAAAATTACTTGGAGACTCTTTTGATACTTTGAACCTAGACACAATTTGAAGAGTGAAATGGGAAAGATGGAGAAGTAGGGTTTCGACTTTTAGAGGGAAGACTTAGTCAAATCCTTACTCATTTTTATCTTCATCATGATATCCCATCATGAGGGAGAAGGTGAAAGAAATAGACAAGTGACAAATATGCACTAGATGAAAAATGCATATGGGGACCTTATATAAAACTAGAGTAAAAAATGAATGGGGTTGTTTGACATGTCTTTTGTCTCCCTCCAGTTTTGGGTTTCGGCCAAGACATTCTCCACTAGGTTACCATTTTTCTTCAATTTCTCACTAGCCAAACATTATTATATATTCATATTTTCGAGTTTTCTACGTCTTTTTTTCGAATGGAAGATCACTACACGAAGGTAAGCTCATTCCTATTTGTTTTAATACACCATGCATGATTTTCAGTGAAGAACCAACTTTGTTCCCTTATAAATATAGGCAACATCCATTTGTACGAAATATATTTCAATGCTTGAGTAATATAAGTCAAAGTTTTGAATTTCGTACCATACTAATTTATACGGTCAAAATCTCTCGTATTGAAATAGTGGCTAGTACATGTAAGGAGACTGTTTTGTACCGGCTCAAATACCAGTCGTACCAGTGTGTTCGGCCTTATTGGTCATCTGTGTTTCAGTCGTATTAGATTTTGGCATTTTACATGTTTTTATATTTTTTTTATTCTAATTCAGACTAGACTATTTACATATATATATAATTTATTCATATATTGATTATTATTTTAAAATATAATTTATATATGTATTTATATATATATTGCAAAAAGTTAGTAGCCATACGTTTAATAGTGGCTCTGTCTCAAATTTATTGATATGCCCTCACTTATGACAGAAGAATACCGTTATTACAAGCCAATCATCTGGGAGTTAACAAATAAGAAAAAATAAAAACCTCCCAAATACAAATCAACAAAAAAACAAAACAAAGAAATCAAAACGACAACAACTGAAAACAAGCCTATAAGAAGAAACCAATCTAACTAGGCCTATATAAGAAATGCAATAAAATATAACAAGCCTAAACAAAATCAAAACACCCCAAGGCACCTCCCTTATTTCCTGAAAGCAGGTAAATTGACCTTATCAATTTGGAGGACTCTTTTCAAAAGCCTCGGCAATTGTTCAAAATTATCATAGCAAATATTATTTCCTAGCTCACCGTGTTTAGCCAAAAAAGTTGTCGCTTGATTTCCCCCATGGAACTGATGAACCACATGTACATTTATTCCTTAGACTATTTCAAAACAGTACATAAAATAGTATACGAACTGTATTGATTTCGAAATATTTCTTTCTAGTGCTTTAATCGATACGATATTCAAAACTTTGATATAAATTTTTAAATATTTTCTTTTACAAATATTTTTGTAATATTATTGTCTTTAGTTTTATAGTAATTTATTAGCACAAAATTTTATCGATTCTAAAGCTAGTAGTTTTTTTACTTCAAGTCCAATTTTAATATACTATTTACAGTTAAGGGTGTCAAATCGTGTTCATATATCATGTTCATGTCGTGTTAATCCGTTTTGACCCACTAATGAATATTATAAAATAAATTAACACGATACAATATGATCCATTTCAATTTGTTTATGTAAATGAGTTGGATAAATCTAAAATTAATCCATTTGATTTGATTAAATTTAGTATAATTTTTATATAAATATTAAAATCACAATATCCATAAAATTATGAAACTAATTACAAGTAAAAAATTACAATCCAAATAATAAAAATATCAAAATTATAATACTAACTGTTTTACTTTTAAGTATAAGGGTATAATTGTAGTTTTAATTTTTTTAACGTGTCATAACGTGTTATAATGGATTAACATGTTATCAACCCGCTATTATTGTATCATATTTGTGTTGGGCTAATAGGTTATATAACATATTGTCACCCTTATTTGCAGTCATCAAGATGACTATGAAAAATTATATTACTTATTATTATTTAATAAAACTCTGCGTTTATTCTTATGATTTTTTAAATATGTTTTTTAGACTACATATTTATTTTCATGATTTATATATCTAAAAATTGTCAAATCTCTTACAAAATTGAAATTCATTAATCTTGACATTTCTAAAAAAAAAAAAGTTATTTATCATGTATTCATGATATTGAGATCTATTTAGATGTGATGAATTTGAAAGATACAATAAAATAAGAAAATCATGCGTCCCGACAGGACCATGCTAATATAATAATTTTCTTTTGCCATCATCTTCACGAAAATTTAAAAGTTGAGTATCTCATGATGAAAGATCCTCTTATTTTGTAAAATGATTTAAGGAAAAAATATGAGTACTAGAAAACTATAATCCTCCCAAAATCTTGTCATGACTGGTTGTACTAGAAATTGCAAGATTTCAAAAGTGTTTGTGAGTATAACTTTGTACTTTTTTAAGTCGCCTCAATTTTGAAATTGCACGTTGAGAAAGTTATTGATGATGATATATTAGAGAAAACATATACTATTTTTCATGTGTCAAATCTGCTCTTACAACAGCGATATCAAGAGCAAAAGTTAAAAAAATATTCTGAACTTATATTTTATTTTTTAGTAGCTGAGTAAAATAATAAATTTTTGTTAAGAAATCATCAGTCACTTCATATTGATCCCACTTCATTTTTTGAAGTGAATGCTTCTGTATTTATATTATTCTTAGAAGCAAATGGTACACCCTTTTAAAGAAATCGAAGGCATGGACATGGTAGAAGGAATTATAAAAATGAAAGTTCCAAAAGCGACAACACTAAAATGGATAATAATAGAAATATATCGTTTCATATGAAGTGATACAATTCAGAGAAGACTGAAGGCCTTCAAAACATTTATTCAAATAAAGATAAAGATGCCATAAATGTGGTATGACTGGATATTAGTCACAGCCAAACGCTTGATTGACTTATATCAACCTTCTATAAAATGAAAAATAAAAAAAGTTTGAGACAAATTTTGCTGAACTATCAGACGATTTAATATATATATATATATATATATATAGATAGAGAAGATATTACACACCTTAATGTTTTTTATTTTCTTGAGAATCCTAATGGTAGAATTAATCATTTGATTGGAGATTGATATGTTCATTTCAATTAATTTTTTTTTTAATCTTATAGTAAAACTTTTTAATATTTTGCGATATTTTGAAGTAATGAAAGTTTTATATATCTTGTAGAACCATGGGTCATACTAATGAACTTTGTATTTCTGAGATGAACGATAAAGATGTATGTCGAGTTGACAGTACTATAACTCACATAATTATTAAAGATAAGAAATATTTTCAAAATCCAATACTAAGAAAAACCTATATCCATATTGAAAATATAGATTTATGTTGGTTTGTTTTAGTGATGAGGTGTTTAAGTTTGAATAGAATAGGGAACTAAAACATAGGATTTTATCTTATCTTTAAGTTTTGATTTTTGAATTAATATAATTTATCTAAGGGATTTATCCATAATATTTTTAATCCTTTTAAGAGTCATAAGAGTCGGTTATGTATGCTGCTATAATTAAATTTGAAATATGGAATTGCCTAAATCATAAGACTATTTGAAATCAAAGTGCAATAGAGATTTTCGAAATCTATTAAAAACCGTCAAGAGAGTAGTTTGCAAGAAGTTCGACCTGTTAGTAAATGTGTTTTAGCATGACTCTTTCAGACTATTAAGTTAAATCAAATTAAACTGTAACCCTAATTAGGGTTTTTTAGTCAGAGGCTTATTCTAGTGAATTAAGTGAGCCGTTTAAGAGTAGATTCGTGAGAGAATTTTCCTTATGATTTCTATACACTTGTAAGTATGATATTGCTCAAGATCTGAGAGGATCGGTGATTGGTATTTAGTCAGTGGAGGTTATAGGAGAAAAGTCAACATTTAAAAATTGTCAGAGGTTCTGACTGTTACTGCGGTAGGAAATAAATGGGTCGTTTGTCAGGTCAAGTAAGAGAGTCAATTGACAAAGGTGTTTTTAATTGAAATCTTGTTTATAAATTGATTTTCAAATAATAAGATTGTCTTTTCTGAATTTGGTTGTTCTGTAGGGTATTTTCATTGAGGAGTTCTTCAAAAAAAATTTCTCCATTAACCAATCATTGTGTTATGCTTGATTATTGTTCAAAATATTTTCTTGTACATTGTAGGGTATATCAGATTCATTAAATCTAATTGAAGGCTTAAAAAGAACTTAAATTGTGTCGTCTAATAGCATCAAATTTTGTATTGATGATATTTTATTTTCTTCACAATTTAAAAGAAGTTTATTGAGTTTAAAAAATATACGTTGGATCGATTATCATATTGAAACTACCAATGAATGTAGTAAAAAGCATCTCCTTATTACTAAAATTATTTCATTCCAGAAGCTCGTATTAGAAAAATTGTATGCTCTCTCTTTTGGATTGTATTATACAAAAATAAGAATAATTGAATCATATATAGTAATGCATCAGAATTACATTGACCCTCAAGTATTAATGACTGGACATGATTGCCTGAACATCCGTGACTAATAATGATGAGATGAATTATTGATAATTCGTATGTGCATCTCCTAAAAAATTAAAAGATTATTTTATTCAAGGAGTATCCGTACTTTACTTCTTCTCAAGGTAAATTGATTATCAAACCATTTCTCTCAAAGGATTGATGAGGATATATGTTGGCTTATTCAACCATCGAGTAGACAATTTAGATGTTTTATGATTTTGATCGATGTATCAACTTGATGGTCACATGTTTGTCTACTTTTCATAAGAAATATTATATTTGTTAGACTTCTTGTCCAAATAATTAAACTACGGGCATAATTTCCTGACTATCCAATTAAAAATATTCGATTGGATAATGTAAGTGACTTCACATTTCAAGCTTTGATAACTATTGCATGTCAATATGAATAGATGTTGAACATGATGTTGCCCATACACACTCAAAATGATTTAACTGAATTATTGATCAAAATGTTTCAACTAATCACTAGAATTTTACTTATGGAATTAAAACTACATGTTTCGGCCTGGGGACACGTTATACTTCACGCAACATCATTAATTTGGATTAGTCCATCAGTATATTACAAATATTCTCTATTACAATTTGTATTCATTATTTCTCATCTTCATACTTTTAGATGTATCGTGAGTTCCAATTGCACATCCACAATGTACAAAGATGGATATTTAATGTAGACTTAGGATATATGTTAGTTTTGATTCTCCATCTATTATTAGATACTTTGAACTTCTTACAGGAGATAAATTTAAAGTAAGTACGTTTTGAGAATTGTTATTTTGAAGAATCTATTTTTCTACCATCGTATAACGAAAAGTTAGTATCTGAAGTACGACAGGAAGTTACTTAGGAAAATAAGGCTCTGTCCCAACTTGATCCTCGTACAAATAGATGTAAATTAAAAATTTAGAGCATTATTCATTTGTAAAATATTGTAAATCAATTATCGGATATATTTACTGACATTAAAGATGTAGTAGAATTACATATTTCTATTATTGATATTCTAGTAAGGATTGCAGTTCATGAAAGATAAGTTGTCAAAACTGTAATAGATGGGAGTAAAACACGCCAGAAACGTGGATAGCCTATTTGTACAAAAAAAAGAATTTTTTAAAAGAGAAAAATACAAAATGAATTTAGTTAATTAAAAAGCCTACACCTATAACACAGGCCACACGGGCGGACCCAGCTTAATGCTTGGGGGGGCTACCGCCCCCCCCCCCCCAAAGTTTTTAAAAAATTAATTTATAATATAAATATATATAATTAAAATTTTCTCTCAAATTAAAAATAAATAAAAATTGTCCCCCCAAATTTTTTTTTACTAAAATTATTAATCTAAATCTTAATATATATCCATTTATATTCTAACTTTCAATTTCACTTAAACTTAAATTTCAACTCACATAATCTCACAGTTACTCAACTAATAGTTTAACTCTAATAAAAAAATTGATTATAAATTTATATGATTGTAAAATTGATTAATTATACTCATTTATTTAGTTTCAATCTAACTTATATGATTATGAGATATAGTTTATTAAAAACTTAATAGCGTTATATCATTACTTATTCTCAAATTTATTTTTAATCTAGAATTTATTTTTAAATCATAAAAAAAATATAAGCAAGTACTTAAAGATAATTGATTTTTTTTTTTAAAAAGACGTGAACAATTCGAAAATTAATATACATTTAGAGAATTCGATAATAACAAAACATAATACTTTTATCACTGATGATCATCCTTATAAAATTTATATTTATTGTCTATTTTATCGATCGCCCCCGCAAACATAAAATTCTAGTTCGGCCCCTGACAGGCCATAAGAGTAATTGATACTTTTGTAGAGACCAAATCACCCATTCCAAGATCTCTTGAAAAATGACCTACTGAAAAGATATTTCATTAAATGTATTCCCTTGAAAAAGGGATATGTACCTGAAAATAATGAGATCTCAATACCTTTCATAAGTATTGGAGAAATTTCGAAGAAAAACAAAAATGTTATCGACAACATATTTTCATATAAGATAGCCATTAACATTACCAAAGTAAAAAAAAAAAAGTGGGCTAGTAAAAAGAACTCTAAAACCATGAGTAACAATACTAACCTGTAAAAGTGGATGAAGAGGTGGAGACTAGGTGTCAGTGACCGCTCCGATGTTAAAGTTAGTCAAAGTTGAAGGTGGTAGAGAAATATGAACTATATTGTAGAGATTAGATCTGTCATCTCGATGTTAAAGAGTGTGACACTATTTATAGGATCGTCTGAGTCTTGTTTGCTGGTAAGGAATAATGATGATGTCTTGTTTGCCTGCTTGGTCAGACAAGACATTCAGTTGGTGGTATTAGAGTGAGCAAGTTTGTTTCGGGTAGTGTTGCTAATATAGGTCAAGGGGTGGACATCTTGTCTGAGCTGCACTGACCCCTCAGTTTTTACTGCTATGGAATCATGTGTGATATCCCGAATTCTTTATGAGGAACCTTCTTCATGGAAGGAATATTATTGAGGTGTTTGGATTGGTAAAAGAGAGAGAGCCCTTTTATTTAAATCTCAAAACTTGTTTGATTTGGACTCTTTTTGTTACAAAGTTTCATTTTTGTTAAGGCATGGAAGGAATTAGGCCCAAAAGAGAGAGCCCAAGAGACCTATTACCTTGAAAGTTTAAGATAAGTTTTGGAGGAATAAGGAGGCGCTATTTGGCAATAGAGAAAGATATAATGAACATTTCTAGAAAAGAGTACTATGAACAATTGTCAAAATCTTGTGAAAAATAAAGGAAAAAGTGGAAGAAGATCCAAGAGGTTTGGCCATGCTGGTGTTAAGTATCACTTTTGATTTGAATCTCCCTTTGACATGTGTTAAGTTAAGACATAACTTGGCTTTTGTTTTTCCACAAAATGTGTCTTACTTGGGAAGAAGAAAATGTGGGTTCTAAGAAGATTTTGTGAAGAGAAAGAGTGTGGCCAACGCATGAGGGAGAGAGATGAGTGTAGGAGTGGAAAAGTTGCCTTGTAAATGACAAAAAATCATTTCACTTGTCATACATAGTTTCCTCCTACACTCCACATACACCACGTGTCATACATGTAAGAGAGGAGGATTAGAGTTTTGAATAAAATTACTTGGAGACTCTTTTGATACTTTGAACCTAGACACAATTTGAAGAGTGAAATGGGAAAGATGGAGAAGTAGGGTTTCGACTTTTAGAGGGAAGACTTAGTCAAATCCTTACTCATTTTTATCTTCATCATGATATCCCATCATGAGGGAGAAGGTGAAAGAAATAGACAAGTGACAAATATGCACTAGATGAAAAATGCATATGGGGACCTTATATAAAACTAGAGTAAAAAATGAATGGGGTTGTTTGACATGTCTTTTGTCTCCCTCCAGTTTTGGGTTTCGGCCAAGACATTCTCCACTAGGTTACCATTTTTCTTCAATTTCTCACTAGCCAAACATTATTATATATTCATATTTTCGAGTTTTCTACGTCTTTTTTTCGAATGGAAGATCACTACACGAAGGTAAGCTCATTCCTATTTGTTTTAATACACCATGCATGATTTTCAGTGAAGAACCAACTTTGTTCCCTTATAAATATAGGCAACATCCATTTGTACGAAATATATTTCAATGCTTGAGTAATATAAGTCAAAGTTTTGAATTTCGTACCATACTAATTTATACGGTCAAAATCTCTCGTATTGAAATAGTGGCTAGTACATGTAAGGAGACTGTTTTGTACCGGCTCAAATACCAGTCGTACCAGTGTGTTCGGCCTTATTGGTCATCTGTGTTTCAGTCGTATTAGATTTTGGCATTTTACATGTTTTTATATTTTTTTTATTCTAATTCAGACTAGACTATTTACATATATATATAATTTATTCATATATTGATTATTATTTTAAAATATAATTTATATATGTATTTATATATATATTGCAAAAAGTTAGTAGCCATACGTTTAATAGTGGCTCTGTCTCAAATTTATTGATATGCCCTCACTTATGACAGAAGAATACCGTTATTACAAGCCAATCATCTGGGAGTTAACAAATAAGAAAAAATAAAAACCTCCCAAATACAAATCAACAAAAAAACAAAACAAAGAAATCAAAACGACAACAACTGAAAACAAGCCTATAAGAAGAAACCAATCTAACTAGGCCTATATAAGAAATGCAATAAAATATAACAAGCCTAAACAAAATCAAAACACCCCAAGGCACCTCCCTTATTTCCTGAAAGCAGGTAAATTGACCTTATCAATTTGGAGGACTCTTTTCAAAAGCCTCGGCAATTGTTCAAAATTATCATAGCAAATATTATTTCCTAGCTCACCGTGTTTAGCCAAAAAAGTTGTCGCTTGATTTCCCCCATGGAACTGATGAACCACATGTACATTTATTCCTTAGACTATTTCAAAACAGTACATAAAATAGTATACGAACTGTATTGATTTCGAAATATTTCTTTCTAGTGCTTTAATCGATACGATATTCAAAACTTTGATATAAATTTTTAAATATTTTCTTTTACAAATATTTTTGTAATATTATTGTCTTTAGTTTTATAGTAATTTATTAGCACAAAATTTTATCGATTCTAAAGCTAGTAGTTTTTTTACTTCAAGTCCAATTTTAATATACTATTTACAGTTAAGGGTGTCAAAACGTGTTCATATATCATGTTCATGTCGTGTTAATCCGTTTTGACCCACTAATGAATATTATAAAATAAATTAACACGATACAATATGATCCATTTCAATTTGTTTATGTAAATGAGTTGGATAAATCTAAAATTAATCCATTTGATTTGATTAAATTTAGTATAATTTTTATATAAATATTAAAATCACAATATCCATAAAATTATGAAACTAATTACAAGTAAAAAATTACAATCCAAATAATAAAAATATCAAAATTATAATACTAACTGTTTTACTTTTAAGTATAAGGGTATAATTGTAGTTTTAATTTTTTTAACGTGTCATAACGTGTTATAATGGATTAACATGTTATCAACCCGCTATTATTGTATCATATTTGTGTTGGGCTAATAGGTTATATAACATATTGTCACCCTTATTTGCAGTCATCAAGATGACTATGAAAAATTATATTACTTATTATTATTTAATAAAACTCTGCGTTTATTCTTATGATTTTTTAAATATGTTTTTTAGACTACATATTTATTTTCATGATTTATATATCTAAAAATTGTCAAATCTCTTACAAAATTGAAATTCATTAATCTTGACATTTCTAAAAAAAAAAAAGTTATTTATCATGTATTCATGATATTGAGATCTATTTAGATGTGATGAATTTGAAAGATACAATAAAATAAGAAAATCATGCGTCCCGACAGGACCATGCTAATATAATAATTTTCTTTTGCCATCATCTTCACGAAAATTTAAAAGTTGAGTATCTCATGATGAAAGATCCTCTTATTTTGTAAAATGATTTAAGGAAAAAATATGAGTACTAGAAAACTATAATCCTCCCAAAATCTTGTCATGACTGGTTGTACTAGAAATTGCAAGATTTCAAAAGTGTTTGTGAGTATAACTTTGTACTTTTTTAAGTCGCCTCAATTTTGAAATTGCACGTTGAGAAAGTTATTGATGATGATATATTAGAGAAAACATATACTATTTTTCATGTGTCAAATCTGCTCTTACAACAGCGATATCAAGAGCAAAAGTTAAAAAAATATTCTGAACTTATATTTTATTTTTTAGTAGCTGAGTAAAATAATAAATTTTTGTTAAGAAATCATCAGTCACTTCATATTGATCCCACTTCATTTTTTGAAGTGAATGCTTCTGTATTTATATTATTCTTAGAAGCAAATGGTACACCCTTTTAAAGAAATCGAAGGCATGGACATGGTAGAAGGAATTATAAAAATGAAAGTTCCAAAAGCGACAACACTAAAATGGATAATAATAGAAATATATCGTTTCATATGAAGTGATACAATTCAGAGAAGACTGAAGGCCTTCAAAACATTTATTCAAATAAAGATAAAGATGCCATAAATGTGGTATGACTGGATATTAGTCACAGCCAAACGCTTGATTGACTTATATCAACCTTCTATAAAATGAAAAATAAAAAAAGTTTGAGACAAATTTTGCTGAACTATCAGACGATTTAATATATATATATATATATATATATATATATAGATAGAGAAGATATTACACACCTTAATGTTTTTTATTTTCTTGAGAATCCTAATGGTAGAATTAATCATTTGATTGGAGATTGATATGTTCATTTCAATTAATTTTTTTTTTAATCTTATAGTAAAACTTTTTAATATTTTGCGATATTTTGAAGTAATGAAAGTTTTATATATCTTGTAGAACCATGGGTCATACTAATGAACTTTGTATTTCTGAGATGAACGATAAAGATGTATGTCGAGTTGACAGTACTATAACTCACATAATTATTAAAGATAAGAAATATTTTCAAAATCCAATACTAAGAAAAACCTATATCCATATTGAAAATATAGATTTATGTTGGTTTGTTTTAGTGATGAGGTGTTTAAGTTTGAATAGAATAGGGAACTAAAACATAGGATTTTATCTTATCTTTAAGTTTTGATTTTTGAATTAATATAATTTATCTAAGGGATTTATCCATAATATTTTTAATCCTTTTAAGAGTCATAAGAGTCGGTTATGTATGCTGCTATAATTAAATTTGAAATATGGAATTGCCTAAATCATAAGACTATTTGAAATCAAAGTGCAATAGAGATTTTCGAAATCTATTAAAAACCGTCAAGAGAGTAGTTTGCAAGAAGTTCGACCTGTTAGTAAATGTGTTTTAGCATGACTCTTTCAGACTATTAAGTTAAATCAAATTAAACTGTAACCCTAATTAGGGTTTTTTAGTCAGAGGCTTATTCTAGTGAATTAAGTGAGCCGTTTAAGAGTAGATTCGTGAGAGAATTTTCCTTATGATTTCTATACACTTGTAAGTATGATATTGCTCAAGATCTGAGAGGATCGGTGATTGGTATTTAGTCAGTGGAGGTTATAGGAGAAAAGTCAACATTTAAAAATTGTCAGAGGTTCTGACTGTTACTGCGGTAGGAAATAAATGGGTCGTTTGTCAGGTCAAGTAAGAGAGTCAATTGACAAAGGTGTTTTTAATTGAAATCTTGTTTATAAATTGATTTTCAAATAATAAGATTGTCTTTTCTGAATTTGGTTGTTCTGTAGGGTATTTTCATTGAGGAGTTCTTCAAAAAAAATTTCTCCATTAACCAATCATTGTGTTATGCTTGATTATTGTTCAAAATATTTTCTTGTACATTGTAGGGTATATCAGATTCATTAAATCTAATTGAAGGCTTAAAAAGAACTTAAATTGTGTCGTCTAATAGCATCAAATTTTGTATTGATGATATTTTATTTTCTTCACAATTTAAAAGAAGTTTATTGAGTTTAAAAAATATACGTTGGATCGATTATCATATTGAAACTACCAATGAATGTAGTAAAAAGCATCTCCTTATTACTAAAATTATTTCATTCCAGAAGCTCGTATTAGAAAAATTGTATGCTCTCTCTTTTGGATTGTATTATACAAAAATAAGAATAATTGAATCATATATAGTAATGCATCAGAATTACATTGACCCTCAAGTATTAATGACTGGACATGATTGCCTGAACATCCGTGACTAATAATGATGAGATGAATTATTGATAATTCGTATGTGCATCTCCTAAAAAATTAAAAGATTATTTTATTCAAGGAGTATCCGTACTTTACTTCTTCTCAAGGTAAATTGATTATCAAACCATTTCTCTCAAAGGATTGATGAGGATATATGTTGGCTTATTCAACCATCGAGTAGACAATTTAGATGTTTTATGATTTTGATCGATGTATCAACTTGATGGTCACATGTTTGTCTACTTTTCATAAGAAATATTATATTTGTTAGACTTCTTGTCCAAATAATTAAACTACGGGCATAATTTCCTGACTATCCAATTAAAAATATTCGATTGGATAATGTAAGTGACTTCACATTTCAAGCTTTGATAACTATTGCATGTCAATATGAATAGATGTTGAACATGATGTTGCCCATACACACTCAAAATGATTTAACTGAATTATTGATCAAAATGTTTCAACTAATCACTAGAATTTTACTTATGGAATTAAAACTACATGTTTCGGCCTGGGGACACGTTATACTTCACGCAACATCATTAATTTGGATTAGTCCATCAGTATATTACAAATATTCTCTATTACAATTTGTATTCATTATTTCTCATCTTCATACTTTTAGATGTATCGTGTAAGTTCCAATTGCACATCCACAATGTACAAAGATGGATATTTAATGTAGACTTAGGATATATGTTAGTTTTGATTCTCCATCTATTATTAGATACTTTGAACTTCTTACAGGAGATAAATTTAAAGTAAGTACGTTTTGAGAATTGTTATTTTGAAGAATCTATTTTTCTACCATCGTATAACGAAAAGTTAGTATCTGAAGTACGACAGGAAGTTACTTAGGAAAATAAGGCTCTGTCCCAACTTGATCCTCGCACAAATGGATGTAAATTAGAAATTTAGAGCATTATTCATTTGTAAAATATTGTAAATCAATTATCGGATATATTTACTGACATTAAAGATGTAGTAGAATTACATATTTCTATTATTGATATTCTAGTAAGGATTGCAGTTCATGAAAGATAAGTTGTCAAAACTGTAATAGATGGGAGTAAAACACGCCAGAAACGTGGATAGCCTATTTGTACAAAAAAAAGAATTTTTTAAAAGAGAAAAATACAAAATGAATTTAGTTAATTAAAAAGCCTACACCTATAACACAGGCCACACGGGCGGACCCAGCTTAATGCTTGGGGGGGCTACCGCCCCCCCCCCCCCCAAAGTTTTTAAAAAATTAATTTATAATATAAATATATATAATTAAAATTTTCTCTCAAATTAAAAATAAATAAAAATTGTCCCCCCAAATTTTTTTTTACTAAAATTATTAATCTAAATCTTAATATATATCCATTTATATTCTAACTTTCAATTTCACTTAAACTTAAATTTCAACTCACATAATCTCACAGTTACTCAACTAATAGTTTAACTCTAATAAAAAAATTGATTATAAATTTATATGATTGTAAAATTGATTAATTATACTCATTTATTTAGTTTCAATCTAACTTATATGATTATGAGATATAGTTTATTAAAAACTTAATAGCGTTATATCATTACTTATTCTCAAATTTATTTTTAATCTAGAATTTATTTTTAAATCATAAAAAAAATATAAGCAAGTACTTAAAGATAATTGATTTTTTTTTTAAAAAAGACGTGAACAATTCGAAAATTAATATACATTTAGAGAATTCGATAATAACAAAACATAATACTTTTATCACTGATGATCATCCTTATAAAATTTATATTTATTGTCTATTTTATCGATCGCCCCCGCAAACATAAAATTCTAGTTCGGCCCCTGACAGGCCATAAGAGTAATTGATACTTTTGTAGAGACCAAATCACCCATTCCAAGATCTCTTGAAAAATGACCTACTGAAAAGATATTTCATTAAATGTATTCCCTTGAAAAAGGGATATGTACCTGAAAATAATGAGATCTCAATACCTTTCATAAGTATTGGAGAAATTTCGAAGAAAAACAAAAATGTTATCGACAACATATTTTCATATAAGATAGCCATTAACATTACCAAAGTAAAAAAAAAAAAAGTGGGCTAGTAAAAAGAACTCTAAAACCATGAGTAACAATACTAACCTGTAAAAGTGGATGAAGAGGTGGAGACTAGGTGTCAGTGACCGCTCCGATGTTAAAGTTAGTCAAAGTTGAAGGTGGTAGAGAAATATGAACTATATTGTAGAGATTAGATCTGTCATCTCGATGTTAAAGAGTGTGACACTATTTATAGGATCGTCTGAGTCTTGTTTGCTGGTAAGGAATAATGATGATGTCTTGTTTGCCTGCTTGGTCAGACAAGACATTCAGTTGGTGGTATTAGAGTGAGCAAGTTTGTTTCGGGTAGTGTTGCTAATATAGGTCAAGGGGTGGACATCTTGTCTGAGCTGCACTGACCCCTCAGTTTTTACTGCTATGGAATCATGTGTGATATCCCGAATTCTTTATGAGGAACCTTCTTCATGGAAGGAATATTATTGAGGTGTTTGGATTGGTAAAAGAGAGAGAGCCCTTTTATTTAAATCTCAAAACTTGTTTGATTTGGACTCTTTTTGTTACAAAGTTTCATTTTTGTTAAGGCATGGAAGGAATTAGGCCCAAAAGAGAGAGCCCAAGAGACCTATTACCTTGAAAGTTTAAGATAAGTTTTGGAGGAATAAGGAGGCGCTATTTGGCAATAGAGAAAGATATAATGAACATTTCTAGAAAAGAGTACTATGAACAATTGTCAAAATCTTGTGAAAAATAAAGGAAAAAGTGGAAGAAGATCCAAGAGGTTTGGCCATGCTGGTGTTAAGTATCACTTTTGATTTGAATCTCCCTTTGACATGTGTTAAGTTAAGACATAACTTGGCTTTTGTTTTTCCACAAAATGTGTCTTACTTGGGAAGAAGAAAATGTGGGTTCTAAGAAGATTTTGTGAAGAGAAAGAGTGTGGCCAACGCATGAGGGAGAGAGATGAGTGTAGGAGTGGAAAAGTTGCCTTGTAAATGACAAAAAATCATTTCACTTGTCATACATAGTTTCCTCCTACACTCCACATACACCACGTGTCATACATGTAAGAGAGGAGGATTAGAGTTTTGAATAAAATTACTTGGAGACTCTTTTGATACTTTGAACCTAGACACAATTTGAAGAGTGAAATGGGAAAGATGGAGAAGTAGGGTTTCGACTTTTAGAGGGAAGACTTAGTCAAATCCTTACTCATTTTTATCTTCATCATGATATCCCATCATGAGGGAGAAGGTGAAAGAAATAGACAAGTGACAAATATGCACTAGATGAAAAATGCATATGGGGACCTTATATAAAACTAGAGTAAAAAATGAATGGGGTTGTTTGACATGTCTTTTGTCTCCCTCCAGTTTTGGGTTTCGGCCAAGACATTCTCCACTAGGTTACCATTTTTCTTCAATTTCTCACTAGCCAAACATTATTATATATTCATATTTTCGAGTTTTCTACGTCTTTTTTTCGAATGGAAGATCACTACACGAAGGTAAGCTCATTCCTATTTGTTTTAATACACCATGCATGATTTTCAGTGAAGAACCAACTTTGTTCCCTTATAAATATAGGCAACATCCATTTGTACGAAATATATTTCAATGCTTGAGTAATATAAGTCAAAGTTTTGAATTTCGTACCATACTAATTTATACGGTCAAAATCTCTCGTATTGAAATAGTGGCTAGTACATGTAAGGAGACTGTTTTGTACCGGCTCAAATACCAGTCGTACCAGTGTGTTCGGCCTTATTGGTCATCTGTGTTTCAGTCGTATTAGATTTTGGCATTTTACATGTTTTTATATTTTTTTTATTCTAATTCAGACTAGACTATTTACATATATATATAATTTATTCATATATTGATTATTATTTTAAAATATAATTTATATATGTATTTATATATATATTGCAAAAAGTTAGTAGCCATACGTTTAATAGTGGCTCTGTCTCAAATTTATTGATATGCCCTCACTTATGACAGAAGAATACCGTTATTACAAGCCAATCATCTGGGAGTTAACAAATAAGAAAAAATAAAAACCTCCCAAATACAAATCAACAAAAAAACAAAACAAAGAAATCAAAACGACAACAACTGAAAACAAGCCTATAAGAAGAAACCAATCTAACTAGGCCTATATAAGAAATGCAATAAAATATAACAAGCCTAAACAAAATCAAAACACCCCAAGGCACCTCCCTTATTTCCTGAAAGCAGGTAAATTGACCTTATCAATTTGGAGGACTCTTTTCAAAAGCCTCGGCAATTGTTCAAAATTATCATAGCAAATATTATTTCCTAGCTCACCGTGTTTAGCCAAAAAAGTTGTCGCTTGATTTCCCCCATGGAACTGATGAACCACATGTACATTTATTCCTTAGACTATTTCAAAACAGTACATAAAATAGTATACGAACTGTATTGATTTCGAAATATTTCTTTCTAGTGCTTTAATCGATACGATATTCAAAACTTTGATATAAATTTTTAAATATTTTCTTTTACAAATATTTTTGTAATATTATTGTCTTTAGTTTTATAGTAATTTATTAGCACAAAATTTTATCGATTCTAAAGCTAGTAGTTTTTTTACTTCAAGTCCAATTTTAATATACTATTTACAGTTAAGGGTGTCAAATCGTGTTCATATATCATGTTCATGTCGTGTTAATCCGTTTTGACCCACTAATGAATATTATAAAATAAATTAACACGATACAATATGATCCATTTCAATTTGTTTATGTAAATGAGTTGGATAAATCTAAAATTAATCCATTTGATTTGATTAAATTTAGTATAATTTTTATATAAATATTAAAATCACAATATCCATAAAATTATGAAACTAATTACAAGTAAAAAATTACAATCCAAATAATAAAAATATCAAAATTATAATACTAACTGTTTTACTTTTAAGTATAAGGGTATAATTGTAGTTTTAATTTTTTTAACGTGTCATAACGTGTTATAATGGATTAACATGTTATCAACCCGCTATTATTGTATCATATTTGTGTTGGGCTAATAGGTTATATAACATATTGTCACCCTTATTTGCAGTCATCAAGATGACTATGAAAAATTATATTACTTATTATTATTTAATAAAACTCTGCGTTTATTCTTATGATTTTTTAAATATGTTTTTTAGACTACATATTTATTTTCATGATTTATATATCTAAAAATTGTCAAATCTCTTACAAAATTGAAATTCATTAATCTTGACATTTCTAAAAAAAAAAAAGTTATTTATCATGTATTCATGATATTGAGATCTATTTAGATGTGATGAATTTGAAAGATACAATAAAATAAGAAAATCATGCGTCCCGACAGGACCATGCTAATATAATAATTTTCTTTTGCCATCATCTTCACGAAAATTTAAAAGTTGAGTATCTCATGATGAAAGATCCTCTTATTTTGTAAAATGATTTAAGGAAAAAATATGAGTACTAGAAAACTATAATCCTCCCAAAATCTTGTCATGACTGGTTGTACTAGAAATTGCAAGATTTCAAAAGTGTTTGTGAGTATAACTTTGTACTTTTTTAAGTCGCCTCAATTTTGAAATTGCACGTTGAGAAAGTTATTGATGATGATATATTAGAGAAAACATATACTATTTTTCATGTGTCAAATCTGCTCTTACAACAGCGATATCAAGAGCAAAAGTTAAAAAAATATTCTGAACTTATATTTTATTTTTTAGTAGCTGAGTAAAATAATAAATTTTTGTTAAGAAATCATCAGTCACTTCATATTGATCCCACTTCATTTTTTGAAGTGAATGCTTCTGTATTTATATTATTCTTAGAAGCAAATGGTACACCCTTTTAAAGAAATCGAAGGCATGGACATGGTAGAAGGAATTATAAAAATGAAAGTTCCAAAAGCGACAACACTAAAATGGATAATAATAGAAATATATCGTTTCATATGAAGTGATACAATTCAGAGAAGACTGAAGGCCTTCAAAACATTTATTCAAATAAAGATAAAGATGCCATAAATGTGGTATGACTGGATATTAGTCACAGCCAAACGCTTGATTGACTTATATCAACCTTCTATAAAATGAAAAATAAAAAAAGTTTGAGACAAATTTTGCTGAACTATCAGACGATTTAATATATATATATATATATATATATAGATAGAGAAGATATTACACACCTTAATGTTTTTTATTTTCTTGAGAATCCTAATGGTAGAATTAATCATTTGATTGGAGATTGATATGTTCATTTCAATTAATTTTTTTTTTAATCTTATAGTAAAACTTTTTAATATTTTGCGATATTTTGAAGTAATGAAAGTTTTATATATCTTGTAGAACCATGGGTCATACTAATGAACTTTGTATTTCTGAGATGAACGATAAAGATGTATGTCGAGTTGACAGTACTATAACTCACATAATTATTAAAGATAAGAAATATTTTCAAAATCCAATACTAAGAAAAACCTATATCCATATTGAAAATATAGATTTATGTTGGTTTGTTTTAGTGATGAGGTGTTTAAGTTTGAATAGAATAGGGAACTAAAACATAGGATTTTATCTTATCTTTAAGTTTTGATTTTTGAATTAATATAATTTATCTAAGGGATTTATCCATAATATTTTTAATCCTTTTAAGAGTCATAAGAGTCGGTTATGTATGCTGCTATAATTAAATTTGAAATATGGAATTGCCTAAATCATAAGACTATTTGAAATCAAAGTGCAATAGAGATTTTCGAAATCTATTAAAAACCGTCAAGAGAGTAGTTTGCAAGAAGTTCGACCTGTTAGTAAATGTGTTTTAGCATGACTCTTTCAGACTATTAAGTTAAATCAAATTAAACTGTAACCCTAATTAGGGTTTTTTAGTCAGAGGCTTATTCTAGTGAATTAAGTGAGCCGTTTAAGAGTAGATTCGTGAGAGAATTTTCCTTATGATTTCTATACACTTGTAAGTATGATATTGCTCAAGATCTGAGAGGATCGGTGATTGGTATTTAGTCAGTGGAGGTTATAGGAGAAAAGTCAACATTTAAAAATTGTCAGAGGTTCTGACTGTTACTGCGGTAGGAAATAAATGGGTCGTTTGTCAGGTCAAGTAAGAGAGTCAATTGACAAAGGTGTTTTTAATTGAAATCTTGTTTATAAATTGATTTTCAAATAATAAGATTGTCTTTTCTGAATTTGGTTGTTCTGTAGGGTATTTTCATTGAGGAGTTCTTCAAAAAAAATTTCTCCATTAACCAATCATTGTGTTATGCTTGATTATTGTTCAAAATATTTTCTTGTACATTGTAGGGTATATCAGATTCATTAAATCTAATTGAAGGCTTAAAAAGAACTTAAATTGTGTCGTCTAATAGCATCAAATTTTGTATTGATGATATTTTATTTTCTTCACAATTTAAAAGAAGTTTATTGAGTTTAAAAAATATACGTTGGATCGATTATCATATTGAAACTACCAATGAATGTAGTAAAAAGCATCTCCTTATTACTAAAATTATTTCATTCCAGAAGCTCGTATTAGAAAAATTGTATGCTCTCTCTTTTGGATTGTATTATACAAAAATAAGAATAATTGAATCATATATAGTAATGCATCAGAATTACATTGACCCTCAAGTATTAATGACTGGACATGATTGCCTGAACATCCGTGACTAATAATGATGAGATGAATTATTGATAATTCGTATGTGCATCTCCTAAAAAATTAAAAGATTATTTTATTCAAGGAGTATCCGTACTTTACTTCTTCTCAAGGTAAATTGATTATCAAACCATTTCTCTCAAAGGATTGATGAGGATATATGTTGGCTTATTCAACCATCGAGTAGACAATTTAGATGTTTTATGATTTTGATCGATGTATCAACTTGATGGTCACATGTTTGTCTACTTTTCATAAGAAATATTATATTTGTTAGACTTCTTGTCCAAATAATTAAACTACGGGCATAATTTCCTGACTATCCAATTAAAAATATTCGATTGGATAATGTAAGTGACTTCACATTTCAAGCTTTGATAACTATTGCATGTCAATATGAATAGATGTTGAACATGATGTTGCCCATACACACTCAAAATGATTTAACTGAATTATTGATCAAAATGTTTCAACTAATCACTAGAATTTTACTTATGGAATTAAAACTACATGTTTCGGCCTGGGGACACGTTATACTTCACGCAACATCATTAATTTGGATTAGTCCATCAGTATATTACAAATATTCTCTATTACAATTTGTATTCATTATTTCTCATCTTCATACTTTTAGATGTATCGTGTAAGTTCCAATTGCACATCCACAATGTACAAAGATGGATATTTAATGTAGACTTAGGATATATGTTAGTTTTGATTCTCCATCTATTATTAGATACTTTGAACTTCTTACAGGAGATAAATTTAAAGTAAGTACGTTTTGAGAATTGTTATTTTGAAGAATCTATTTTTCTACCATCGTATAACGAAAAGTTAGTATCTGAAGTACGACAGGAAGTTACTTAGGAAAATAAGGCTCTGTCCCAACTTGATCCTCGCACAAATGGATGTAAATTAGAAATTTAGAGCATTATTCATTTGTAAAATATTGTAAATCAATTATCGGATATATTTACTGACATTAAAGATGTAGTAGAATTACATATTTCTATTATTGATATTCTAGTAAGGATTGCAGTTCATGAAAGATAAGTTGTCAAAACTGTAATAGATGGGAGTAAAACACGCCAGAAACGTGGATAGCCTATTTGTACAAAAAAAAGAATTTTTTAAAAGAGAAAAATACAAAATGAATTTAGTTAATTAAAAAGCCTACACCTATAACACAGGCCACACGGGCGGACCCAGCTTAATGCTTGGGGGGGCTACCGCCCCCCCCCCCCCCAAAGTTTTTAAAAAATTAATTTATAATATAAATATATATAATTAAAATTTTCTCTCAAATTAAAAATAAATAAAAATTGTCCCCCCAAATTTTTTTTTACTAAAATTATTAATCTAAATCTTAATATATATCCATTTATATTCTAACTTTCAATTTCACTTAAACTTAAATTTCAACTCACATAATCTCACAGTTACTCAACTAATAGTTTAACTCTAATAAAAAAATTGATTATAAATTTATATGATTGTAAAATTGATTAATTATACTCATTTATTTAGTTTCAATCTAACTTATATGATTATGAGATATAGTTTATTAAAAACTTAATAGCGTTATATCATTACTTATTCTCAAATTTATTTTTAATCTAGAATTTATTTTTAAATCATAAAAAAAATATAAGCAAGTACTTAAAGATAATTGATTTTTTTTTTAAAAAAGACGTGAACAATTCGAAAATTAATATACATTTAGAGAATTCGATAATAACAAAACATAATACTTTTATCACTGATGATCATCCTTATAAAATTTATATTTATTGTCTATTTTATCGATCGCCCCCGCAAACATAAAATTCTAGTTCGGCCCCTGACAGGCCATAAGAGTAATTGATACTTTTGTAGAGACCAAATCACCCATTCCAAGATCTCTTGAAAAATGACCTACTGAAAAGATATTTCATTAAATGTATTCCCTTGAAAAAGGGATATGTACCTGAAAATAATGAGATCTCAATACCTTTCATAAGTATTGGAGAAATTTCGAAGAAAAACAAAAATGTTATCGACAACATATTTTCATATAAGATAGCCATTAACATTACCAAAGTAAAAAAAAAAAAGTGGGCTAGTAAAAAGAACTCTAAAACCATGAGTAACAATACTAACCTGTAAAAGTGGATGAAGAGGTGGAGACTAGGTGTCAGTGACCGCTCCGATGTTAAAGTTAGTCAAAGTTGAAGGTGGTAGAGAAATATGAACTATATTGTAGAGATTAGATCTGTCATCTCGATGTTAAAGAGTGTGACACTATTTATAGGATCGTCTGAGTCTTGTTTGCTGGTAAGGAATAATGATGATGTCTTGTTTGCCTGCTTGGTCAGACAAGACATTCAGTTGGTGGTATTAGAGTGAGCAAGTTTGTTTCGGGTAGTGTTGCTAATATAGGTCAAGGGGTGGACATCTTGTCTGAGCTGCACTGACCCCTCAGTTTTTACTGCTATGGAATCATGTGTGATATCCCGAATTCTTTATGAGGAACCTTCTTCATGGAAGGAATATTATTGAGGTGTTTGGATTGGTAAAAGAGAGAGAGCCCTTTTATTTAAATCTCAAAACTTGTTTGATTTGGACTCTTTTTGTTACAAAGTTTCATTTTTGTTAAGGCATGGAAGGAATTAGGCCCAAAAGAGAGAGCCCAAGAGACCTATTACCTTGAAAGTTTAAGATAAGTTTTGGAGGAATAAGGAGGCGCTATTTGGCAATAGAGAAAGATATAATGAACATTTCTAGAAAAGAGTACTATGAACAATTGTCAAAATCTTGTGAAAAATAAAGGAAAAAGTGGAAGAAGATCCAAGAGGTTTGGCCATGCTGGTGTTAAGTATCACTTTTGATTTGAATCTCCCTTTGACATGTGTTAAGTTAAGACATAACTTGGCTTTTGTTTTTCCACAAAATGTGTCTTACTTGGGAAGAAGAAAATGTGGGTTCTAAGAAGATTTTGTGAAGAGAAAGAGTGTGGCCAACGCATGAGGGAGAGAGATGAGTGTAGGAGTGGAAAAGTTGCCTTGTAAATGACAAAAAATCATTTCACTTGTCATACATAGTTTCCTCCTACACTCCACATACACCACGTGTCATACATGTAAGAGAGGAGGATTAGAGTTTTGAATAAAATTACTTGGAGACTCTTTTGATACTTTGAACCTAGACACAATTTGAAGAGTGAAATGGGAAAGATGGAGAAGTAGGGTTTCGACTTTTAGAGGGAAGACTTAGTCAAATCCTTACTCATTTTTATCTTCATCATGATATCCCATCATGAGGGAGAAGGTGAAAGAAATAGACAAGTGACAAATATGCACTAGATGAAAAATGCATATGGGGACCTTATATAAAACTAGAGTAAAAAATGAATGGGGTTGTTTGACATGTCTTTTGTCTCCCTCCAGTTTTGGGTTTCGGCCAAGACATTCTCCACTAGGTTACCATTTTTCTTCAATTTCTCACTAGCCAAACATTATTATATATTCATATTTTCGAGTTTTCTACGTCTTTTTTTCGAATGGAAGATCACTACACGAAGGTAAGCTCATTCCTATTTGTTTTAATACACCATGCATGATTTTCAGTGAAGAACCAACTTTAGTATTTTCGGATCCAAAGATTTTCTTACACCAGCACCCACTTTCATTTAAAAACTAGGATTTTTACTTCTTTAAAATGAAGTCCTAGATGTTCTTGATGTTTTGAACGTAAAAAAGCGAGATTTTGAATAAGAGAGTTTCGAATTTCACTAGAGGAAAGAAAACTACAATTTTTGGAGGGATTTGATCTTCTAAAACACCATGCACTCACCCTCACTTACGATTTTGATTCAGGGTTTTTATGTTTGAATCTTGATATGTTTCATTGATTATCTTAGATATTATTTGTACATATTATGCAAAGTTTGTTTGTTTGATTGATTACTCGATTATTATCTCAAGTTATATATGTACGGGTTTCGACCTATATATTTTGAGAAATGTTTGTTGATCAATTGGTAGAAATATGGAGGTGGTATGACCTATATGATTCGGCCTAGGTGATTGGAGATGTGTTGGATTGATTATTTGATGGAAACCATCAAGTTCAAGGACTTCTATGATTTGGCTATGAGAAAATATTATCTTTTCATTAAAGATTTCAATGTAAATGGATGCATGTCTCAATCTATACTAGTTTTTACATGTTAATGATGTAAACTTATCAATTGCTAGAGCATATACATTTGTCCTTGAGCGACTAGTGTAGCTAAAAGAGATGTTGTGATGATTTGATGTAAGAAGGGTATGTTAGAAAATCTTAGGATTTCGGCTATACCTTGGAAAATAACTTAGCATGTTTGTTTGGATAGATACTTGAGCGGATGCATGAGTTTATAAGATATAAGGGAGAAAATGATCACTTTGAATGGATCAAGTGATTCGGCCAAGACTACTTAGGGTTTTGTAGTGATTTTATCCTTCTAAGTTGAAATGGTTAAGTTTTTATGAAATAAAGTATATTTGCATATTCTAATATTTTCAAATTATGTTTGGAAATGTATGCTATGAATTCTTAGTATGGTTTAGTTTCATACATTGCATGGATGAGTTAATGTTTGTATACGAGCCCATGTTACACGTTACATGCTTTTGAGTCCATATTTTGAAAACAAAAAAGTCAAAAGTTTTATAACGACCCCTAATGCTAGGACGGAAAAATGTCCTACTGAAATTTTATGTTCATTCAGGAGTATTTAAAGTCGAGGGGAATTCTTGGGTCGATGAAGTACTGTCGACGAACCTCGAATGGTTTCTATGGAAAGATACCGGAACAGAATTTGTGCCTAAAGCTAGTGGGTGCGTCTCACAGTGAAGACGAAATATGTAAACTGTTGTCTAAGGATTTATAAGATATAAAACGTAGTCACATCGACTAAATGAGTCATAGGTTGATACAACAAGTAGTGGGGAACACACGATGATTATGGGAGCTATGAGGTATCTATACATGTTAATAGAATGACATGATAAGAATAAAACATTTGAGCTCTATGACATGATAAGAATGATTTGAATTATACGCTATGATATGATATCATATGCCATGATGCAATATGTTTTAATATAAATTTTTGACATGAAATGATGAGACTTGGTCTCTATGTGATATGCTATGAAATGATATAAGTTCGCATGATATGTGATGATATGAACAAGATCCCAAGCTCAAGTGATATGAATACGTGTTAAGATTTAAAAAAATAAAGAACGTATTTTTACAAAAAAGTACATTATGCATAAGTTAGAGTTTCAAGTCTTATGTCCATGCCTATGAGTTATGTGGCATATTATATATTTACTTATTGAGATTTCTTGAAATCTCATTGTGATAGTGGAACAATATCATTCCCCTCTCAATTTTTACAGGTGGTGATGGGGAGAAGTGCGAAAGACCGACTCCCAAGAAAGTCCAAAAGACTCTTTGGGGCCCTGATCTCGGAATAATTTGCTTTGGACAAGCTACAACAAGCCGATCAATTCCTAATTGAGATTATGAAGCCTTTTAAGGAGTAAAAAAAGATTTTGAGTCAAGGACGGGCCAAGTAGATCTGGCCTAGCAAGACCATTAGCATCACTTTTGAACAAAATTATGATTTAGTTATTTTGGATGGTTGTAATTTTGAGAAATAGTCTCTGTTTGTGTTAGGAGTGCTAGACACTTAAACTTTTGAGGTGCATATGGTATTATATTATATCACCATTGTCTTAAAACGGTAAAAAGAATTTTTTTGTTGCGATTTTTATTGCATATTGCTAATAAGTTATGGATGTTGTATCTATCCTATTTGTCATGTATAAGGGGTATATAGTTTTGTATTACATGTCATTGGCGAGCACAATAACTGTCAAATCCCAAGTGGGAGCTAGGGCGTCGATACTGGAATTTCTGCCTTGCATTTAATGTGGTGTGGTTCTGACTTACTTAATATCTAATACGGCATGGTGTTCACTTGATTTTTCTTTTAATACGATGCCAGGCGCCGTTTCCGTTTCCTCACATCTGTGGTGCTCCCCTCTATGGGTCCCTTCCTTTTCCGAGTCTGGTAACTGTCACTTTATTGGCACAGATTCTATGGCTGGCTCGGGTATGTTTCCATCAGGTCAGATGCTCGTCCCACAGGCATCTTCTTTGCATTGAGCCTAAGTTTCACCCCATCTTAAGCCCAACCCTTCTTACTAGGATGGGCCTCCCCTCACAATAGTACTAGATATATGCTTCCCATGCAGATACTCAAATATAATCTTAGCTTTTATTTAAGACTTTACAAATCACCAAGCCATGAAGTTTTGCTAAATGCCTTTTTGTAGATACTCAAATCACCAAGCCATGTTTATCATGGATACTCAAATCTAATCTAATATCATATGCAGTAAAATTATTGCTAACTATCAAAATATATAACAAACTTCTAGCTAATATTCCTAAATGAAGTGCCATTGAAATTGTTTGTTGGACGCCTAAGAGTCCACTTTTGAACCATCATTATCTGCAAAACTTTTACATTATTGCACTAAAATCTTACAGAAAATAATGCTGAATACATGTTCAATGACACTAGCCGAATGTCTTTAATATTGTTCATGGCTTTTTAAACACGTATGAGCTAGGTATGTGGTCAGCATCATCATCCTTATACAAGATTTATATGACCTGAATAAAAAATAGACAGCAGCAATTATCTTTGTTATTTATTTTTTTCTGCTCTGAAGAATAGAATTTCTATTGTTGAAGCGGTTGTGGAGGGATTCCATAGTATAGTCTCCCCGAGATTCCATAGCATATAGTCAGCATTTGGTATTTAATTCATCAAGAAAAGCTACAAAAAGCTACACAGAAAATAAATCAAACAACAAATGGGTAAACTAAGATACATTTTACTTCCTGATGTTTTCTAATGTTTTCTACTTTCTTTACACATGAGAATGTGTATATATTCAGAGCCAAGTTTTGCTAGGAAACACTCAAACGAGATTGAGATCGATGATTATGGCTGTCCTTATTGAGCTTTAAGGATTTGAGAGTCATGGCAGACCAAGTGTAATGTTTCAAAGGTCAAAGCACCCAATTTTTGTTTTCTTTAAAATACGATCCAATTCACAACTCGTAGAAACACCATAATTTTTGGTTCACGTCAAAAGCTAGAATTGAGCAATATGTCTCACATTAAAAACTGCAAAATTGAGAATCAAAAGGTTAACGCGCATTAAGAAAAAATCTCAAACAATCCATGGTGGGAATCCAGGAGGAGAAAACAAAAACCTCAAAGCGAACGATCTGCTTCCTCTCTTGTTCTTTACACCTTCCTGCGAGTCCCAATGCCCTGCCTTCTCCCACTTTTTGTACGCTTCCATAGCAAGCACACCCGCTCTCTCTTCTCTCTCTCTCTCTCAAACGGGACGGGCTGACAGGTTGTGAGACAAATTACAATATATGTAATCAATATATAGACCTTGGGGAGAGTAAGTTGGTGACTGCAACGGCTACTTTTTCCCTTTTTGTTTTATTTTAAAATTCAAATCCGATGACACGGTGCCAGTTCCGTCAATCAAATGACCTTAAGGCTCTGGCTTTGATCGTTGGATTAATATCAAATCATTCCATTCGTTATATGTTTTATTTAAGAGTTTATCCAAAATGTCGTTAGAAATGTGAGGCTGATGTTGAAGAAATAGAGAGTTGGATGAGATGATTTAAGTGTTGGGATTGGTAGAAGCTCACAAATAAAATGGAAATAATATGGAGACCGAAATTTAACGTGGTTCGGCCAAGATTGCCTACGTCCACACAGAGAAAAAAAACTTCCACTAATAACTAGTGAAATACAAAGAATATTTTAGGGAGGAGATCACACCCTCTCAATTCGCCTCTCACTTCTCTCAGAGCTCAACAAGCTCTCTCTTTCTCTCCTTATATCTCTCATACCACACCCATGGGTGCAGCAAGTTCTGCACCCATTGTGCAGCTCTTTGCTGCACTTCTTACAGCTCACATCATGCACTGCTGCACACACACACCCCTTTGTTTCAACACTCTTTACATGTATTTATAGGCAAACAAATAAGTGTGAACTAGATCAAATAGCAGTGGAGATTCTGGCGCCTCAATCCAGTTCTTTACGTTCGGCGTCTACCATTCTAGAAGCCTCCAGCTTCTTATCACGTTGCATAATTTGGTGTTGACTTGACTATTCCAACATTAAGTGGCACTGAGGAAACTAGAGCATTGGAAGGAGAAGGAGAAGGATTGGAAGGAAAATATTGTAATGGGGTGTTTTATGTCTACTCAGGGAGTGATAAACTTGTGGATATGACGTATAAATGTTAGTGGACTGGTGTCCAAATGACTCCATACCCATCCCATTTTCTAGAGTACCACCCAAAGTCTATATCTTGTAGTGGGCGGCTGTTCATTCTTGCTGTCTCCTGAGAAACAAGGCTATTATTAGGACTGGAATGCTGCATTTGATGGGCACAGAATAATATATTTGGGGTGTTTGAAATGTTAAGAATATTTGGTCAGATCTTACATTTCGTGATTGTATCTGACTCATTAATTTGATGCTTCTTCATGCACGTCTATGAAGAAGCATCAAATTAAAGCACCCCTTCTTACAATTGAAATCATTTTGAGCAGACATTGCGGCTGGGAAATATATTCTTTAGAGTATGCTTTTCTCATGTAATTTATTTTTCTAGTGTATGAGGAGACCATGAAACTTGTTTTGAGATCAATTTTTTTGAGTTTCAAAATATGATCTGAAACAGAAATTGAGAGAGGAAAGTTTTCATTTTTTTCAACGAATGGCCTGCAGCCACCTTGATATTAGGCCCCAAAAAAACATCACTCAAATTTCAGAAACATTAGTTACCATAACATATATTGAACACAAGATCACCTAAGACAAAGGATCGAATTCAAAGGAACATAATAAAAACATCCATAATAATTTTGCATCATATAAATGCATATGTAACACATAAAGTACAATTCTGATTAATGAGACCAGAGAAAGGATCCCATGGCGAACTTTCTCTTTTGTTCAACATCCCCAACGATCGGTAGCCCATATTCTTTAAGCAAGCAATCAAGCTTCCATTCAGGCATGGTTTCGTAATCGGCTTTGGTGTATCTTGGGTAGTGCAACGGCATTTGGAAGTGTCCACATCGATCCTTCCCTTGCTGTCCATTGGCTCTGCTACTTTCGTTTGTTGAAGCCCTTGTCACTGACTCCATTGCCCCCCAACACCAATGTTTCTCAACGCTTTCTTTCTTCTTTACTCTCTACTCTCTCTTGTGCCCAGTTATGGAAAACTGGTGGGCTATTTAAAGCTGTTGAGAAGGTTTTTCTTCCTTTATTATTAATATTATTGTGGTTAAGGTTATCGAATATTCTGCAAGCATCAGTATAGTAACATTATATACAATCGTAGAAGGTGTAAATGTCACATAATTGCTTTGAAAAAAATAGAATTTATTATTAAAAAATTAATTTTTTCAAGTGAATTTTCTGTTTTACTTACTTTTTTTTTAAAGCGATTATGTAATAACTGCATGACTCACAATTGTAAATATCTTTTCTCAAGAAATCTTTTCTCAAGTTGGGTGGGGGGATTGGGGAAGTCCTTTACCAAAGGTTTTTGGGTTGAAGTCATTACAGTTTTACCACAAAATAAATAGATCTAGGCTACAATTTTGTTGCTTTAAGAATCGTAAATAATCATTCTCTTGATGGAAAGAGAAATGAACTTGGTGTTATTATGTTTTATACTTTGTGGAGCATTAGATCCTTTTTTCCTGGGCATTTTAATCTCAAGCTTTTCAGTTATAGTTATTACTTTTTCTTGGTCATTTGTATCTGATCAGAGACATAAGGATGGGCGCCCACTGTTCCAATTCTAGTCTATGCTTAAGTTAACATCTACATCCATTGCTTTTTCATTTCACAGAAGCTGCCAAATCATGAAGTTTTTGGCTTTGTTTAGATATTGTTGCGTGCCGTGTATTCTTTTGAAAAGGTTCTTTTGAAAAGTTCTTAGAATCACATAAATTACATCTTATATATAATGTTTTTTGCCGTCCGTGTGAAGTTAAATACTTTCTAAATGATATAGGATCTATTTCTTATAATCACTTCCACTTGAGGTCCTTTAAGTTGGTATAGAAACTTGATGGGCATCTTGCATCACTCCCAAACTTCTGTTTTTATTGTCTTTCAATTTCTGTCATAGTAGCTTTCCCAAGGTGCCGGATTCATCAAGAAAATTTTTTTCAAGGTGCCGGATTCCTTTCTCTGGATGTAATCGAAAGGAGGATTAGATTGTGTATTAAAAAATTACATAGACAATAATACTTAATCCATCAGGTTTTCTGTTTTGGGATTAATACATTAATATTATTCATACCAAATAAACACACCTTATTGAGTACTCTTGTCACGAATCTAAAACCTCAAACCTCAATTATCACGAATCTATTAGAAGCGATCATTATTCTTCTTATTGAATCTTGGATCATCTGTGACCTAAAAAGATGAATGAAAAGTATAATAAAAATAAATAAATCCATTGTTTGTACTGAAACCTTCAATTTTGATGTGGGCTCAAAGTGAGTTTTTTACATTTTCTTTAATAGTGGGGTCTATTTTCTTTTATAAAAAACTTGTACGAGATTTGTATCTTTAGAGCTTGTATATATCATTTCTCATTTCTTAATTAGTGATTATACAATTTATCATACAAATTAAGTCATACCAAGTTAACTATGTGTGGAGTGTGTCCTTCACACGTCTTGCAAATGAGATTTTTTATAAGAAAATGTAACAAATGGCGAAAGAAAATGAATGCTAACCTTTCAACTGGAAAAAAAAAAAGGAAAAAAGAAAAAACAATATAAGGTTGATGGTAATGACTCAGTAACCACTAGACTATGCCTAATAAATGCAAACATAAATACGTACAGTTGATTCATTGTTTCTTGTCCACACATCGGTCTATGGAGTAGTATGAGACATGGCAAGCAGTACATTAATTTCATAGTCAATTATAGAGCATTCAAAATGTTTGCTACACGTTCGATCTGATCATAGATATCTCCATTACATATGACCATGTCTTTCTCCCAACACATTACAAGTGATGAAGAATGAATTGGAGAACCAACAAGACATATAGACCACATATGGTTTCTTGAATTCTGTAACCATAATACTTGTCAGTGGGTGGGTCATAGAAACAACCACCATTAGATTCCATAGACCCACACAATTAAATTCAATGCCAAGATCTTAGTACTTTTTCTACACTCCATCCAATTTTTAGTTGAACTACCTAAATGGAATATAAGTATGCTGAAATTTCTTTGGGTTCTTAAGTGGATTCTACCATGGAGATTACACCCCCATTGTCTTCTAGATAAAGTCTATAGAGTTCATACAGCTAATATATTTTGATACCAACTGATCCGCATACCCTAATTAAATTAAAAAATATTAACAAAAAAAACTCTACTTATCATCCTCTCCACCACATATTACTAATATGTGATTTATCATTTTTGTCATTCTATTTAAACACACATATATTGATGGATAAATATGTGTATCTAAATAGAAAATTTCCTATGATGAGTTTGTTTATAGTTTATGTCCATGAGTTTTTCAAATATATATATATATATATTTAAATGTTTGAATCTTTGGAACAAACTAACTAGTCGAGCTTGCATGCAAAAGGCTATTTAGGACATATTGTAAATAAATTGTAGTTAGATTGTAAGGCCATCATGATCTCCCTGGAGATTAGAACCGTCAATTATAAAGGATGGTATGTAAATTGTGTTACTGTTCAACTAATAAATTTAACTCAATTAATACTACCATCCATTTTTTTTTTTTTTTTGTCCCTTGAATTAATTGTTCAATTTTTAAAATGTTTACAAGGATTAATCAAACGTTTACGCAGAGCTGATGCTATCTAAAAAACTAATAAAGTGTAGATATTATAGATCACACAAAATGTCTATTTTTAAAATAGACCCATCCAATTTGTCACACAATTAACGAGGATCTCTATTTTATTTAGAGACTTTTTCAAAATTAACAAACAATTTATGACCATGAATCTATGAAATGGCAAACCACTTTGAAAAAAATGAGAAAATTAAACGGTAAATCCGATGTTAGTTAATAGATTCAAAGTAATTCATGGCTACTTTTTCGGTCTTCAACAACACACTCCATTTATAATTTGGCAAACTAACACTATTGCACCTGATGTTTCTCAATCTTCATGGGCTCCGCCCATTTTGAGTCACTTCCAAAGTTCCAACCCCTTTTTCTTTTCTTTTCTTTTTCTTTTTATTTTTATTTTGTGTATCCAAAACAATAAGTAATATTGGTTTACAGAACGGCGTATGTATCTGTCAGAGAGGACAAACTCTGGCAAAAACGTTTATGCATGTTAGGCTTTTAAATCCAACTACTTTCTCTGGTTAATCAGTCATCACTAGGTTGGTCATCACTAGGTTGGTTCCTAATACCTCTCTCATGTCCTAATTCGTGAGGTTCAAGATTTCTTTTTCCAGCATTTTCTCAACAACCAAACAGGTTCTCCCACAAATTTATTATCACTCTTGTCGACAGTAAACCGAACCCCTTTAATTTCCATGTTTATTCTGTTTCTTATCACATATTCCGGTCATTAATATGATCGAAACATCACTGTCCATATTAATATTTCAGGTTGTTGGCGAATAGTAAAAATGGCAGAACCTTCTAAAGAAACAGATGAAGAAACTGTAATGGGGCATGAAGAAGAGCGCAAAAGTGATGATTACGGTCATCCTAAAGAGCTGTCCAACAAGTCTTTTCTAGCTGAATTGAATCTCCTCCTTGTATTCCTCTCATCACTCTCTTCACCCGATCAAAAACTCTTAAATTACGAGCTGAGTAAAGGACAAAGTGCAACAGACCCGCGTGAAGCCAAAGCATGCATATCAAGATTACGCACCAGAAGACAAGAAATAAGTAAGGTCAAGCTCATGGGGCGACCAACTCCAAGGTTTCAGACAACCGTACATGATTCCAGGTAAGATTGTGGTTGTATTTCACAAAGATCGTATATTAAGATCCCAAGAGTTAAAGGCTTAACCAAATTAGTATTCAATAGTTCTAAAACTTTTGGATCGATAATTGAGATTTGAGTCTTCAACAATTGATATCAGAGTGAACAATTGATATCGGAGTGAAAGCGTGATAGAATGTTATGATTCCAAAGATTAAAATGTTTTTTAACTAAATTGATATCCAACCATCTTAAGACTATTGGATCAATGGTTGGATCTTTAACATTACACCAATCAGACCTTTAGAAATCTTATTTACCGATAATAATAAAAAAAAAAAAAAAAAACAGAATGTATACCACAACAGCATGTCTCAAAAAACAAGATTTTTATTCTCATTTTATTTGTAGTTTTCAACATCCAGATTTCTTTATAATGGTTTCCTCTTGTTTTTTGTTTTCAGTCTTGGAAGGAGGATGTAACAGAAAAAGTCCACCAAGCTTGACAAGAGAAAACGGAGGAAAAGCAAAGACGTCATTCAAGATTTTCACAATATCACAAATATGTTGATATTGATAATGTTGCAATAAATACGTGTTCTCCTAAACAGCCACTGCAAAAAGCAAACCAGAAAACAAGAGGCTGAAAGATTGATTATGTTCTTTGTTTCTTATTCCTTTATATCATTAACATTTTTGTACGTAATTACTGGGTGATGTCCAATGTAATAAATATGCTATAGGTATACGTATTATGTAGTGTGAAAAATCGAGTTACCACATTGGGACACCTCTGAATCTAGAATTTCCTATGAACTCAGCAACGTGTTTAGACTATATATTATCACCATATCCCATTCAACCTTTATAGATAATTCAAACTTTCTAGATGAAATTACAGAACTTCCTAAAACCAGTTGGGAATAGAACCATATTTATCTCCATAACTTTGATTTATGTGAGAGCAAAGTTAGATTCTAATAATTACTCTTCTGCCTTCATCTTGATTTCCAAGTAAACAAGCGATCTATGGAGAGAGAGAGAAAGAACTAAGGAACAATCACATCAAATATACTTGGAAAAAAGCTTTCCTAACTCTTATGGAAAGGCACGAAATGCATTGTTTTATTGTCAATACATTTATTGATACAGCATATCAATGAGAAGCTGAAAGCTAAAGCAAGTTCAGAAGGAAACATAGACAAGAAAACAAGGGAAGACAATTTATAAACACAAATTCAAACTTGCATCTAACTGATTTTTGGAGAAATGAGAAGAAATAAATTATCCCTCATTTTCCTCTTGTCACCTTGCCACAAAAATAGCAAACTTGGTTAACTAATTACCATGGACTTTACTGCACTTCAGTCTGAAATTCTGATCTCAACTCCCAGAATGTCTTTTACCATCTCGTATGTCACAAATGCAATTGCTATAGATGGAACTACCTGAACAAGAAAGGCAGCACATCAAATAAGTCCTTAATGCAGGGAAAAATACGTTCATTCAACTTTAACAAGAGAATATCAGCAACATTTAAATGAGCTGATTTGAAAAGCAAAAAGTCTGTGGACACCTTTAAGTAGACTGTAAAAAGTGAAATTCAAGAAGACCCTAGGTGAAAGTCCATCTTAGGAAACACTATTGGGTACATTTTGACTATGAGTAAGGAACTGATTTGCAATATTTTACTGCCAACATACTATGCATGTACAGATCATAAAAGGGCATGAATCTGTGGCTCTAAGGCATAACGACCTACCCTCAAACTACAACCACTTTTCACATCTAACCCTGAACATTAATCATAGAAGTTTTCCACAAATCACTCTACAAATTCTAGAACACACATTCTAGACTCTGAAGAATAGAATTTTTTTTTATCAGCAAATAAAAATTTTATTGATGAGGAATAGGTAGGGCAAATAATACTACTTGCTCATTGAGGGGGGTTAGGGACCTATTTTTCCAATTTTTGTTACTTTGGCTAAGGCTATTGTATTAGAGGGGGTAAATTTTAATGACATGTATGCTTCTTTCTTTGTTCATAGGCATTAATTAGATATTTCTCTCTACTTGGGCTATGCCTAATTATGAGGATCGATAAATTTTCTTTTCTTTGATAGGTAAACAAGTATTATTAATAAAAGAATGGGCAAAAATGCCAGTTAGGGATCGGTTAAACAATACTACTCGACAAGCCGCTCGAGATCGGTTCATACAAACTTAAATTCAGCTTGATTCGTTTATTAAAGAAGCTGTTCGGGAAACATAAAATTATGACCAAACATTGAATGATACATATAAAACTCGGCTTGGCTCGAATGAGTTCATATAAAATCAAATAACTTTGTATTTATTGTTTTTTGTAGTATTCTCCATATGTATTATAAGAATATTTAAAATACTAAATATGTTACCTGAATCCTTATGAATTCAATTATTGATATATGTATATGCAAATTTTATAAAGATTTAGCAAAAAGTCAAACTTTTAGATAAAGTTATAAAATACAATATAGATGATATATTTTATCCAGCTCGTGTACAAGCTTGAATATTAAACAAGATGTACGTGACCATAAAATTCAACTCGATGAAAAGCTTGAGCTCAACTTGTGTTTGAATAATAATTAAACAAATAAGCTCGACCACCAACTACTCACTCAAACTCAGCTTGTTTACACCCCCAGGAATAGGCATAACCCAAGAACATGGGACATATACAAGAGGCAGAGTGTGAAGAATAGATACCCCCACAAAACGACATTTGCAGCTCTACAGGACCCACATCCAGATGCACCTTATGTTGGACATCCCACAGGCCAGAATTTCTAAGACGATGGTTCTTAATCACCTAATTTGTGGAGCACCACAACTACAAACATGGAAATGGTTCAAAGGATCACAACTCTCTAAGATAAACCTCTTAGTATCCACACACACCAATAAAAAAAATATATATATCCATACACAATGGATACTTGGCTTGGCAGCCAAATAAAAGTTCAACATGACACATTAGCTTTCATAGGATTTAGAGCTTTCTTTCTTCCTCCTCCCAGCCAACCAGTGGGATTTTGGTCCTAAATCTTGTATTTTCTCTATTTGATGGAAAGAAGTGCCATAGTATCTCAGTGTCGCAAATAATGGCAATTCCCTTAGCAGATGACCTAAAGGCTAAAATTTTAATTTGGTAATGCAGACCAAACATTCTATTTGGAAAGTGTCAAACCAGTTAAACCTAACATATTTCCACATTTCTTAAAACATAGATTGCAAAGAATACAAAGAGACTGACCTTCACAGAATTGGGGACCAAACCCTTGTACAATGCCCCAAAGCCCTCATATCTAATGGTTTTTCTGAACGCGTCAATCATACCAGTATATTCAAGTGGGGCCTTGCTCCTCCCATCACCAGTGACAACAGAAGCAGCATTACTCCATCCCACCATCTGCATCCGTCTACGTATGACATCAAGAGGATAAGCAACAGTTTGCCCAACAGTCCCAGCAGCAGCCCCGCATGCCAGCCGTGTTGTCACACTCAACTCAGTGTCTTCAACCAGTCCAAATGGTCTAGTTTTAACTAACCAATCCTTTAGAGATTCATACACAGCAAAATTCAGACCCACATATGGAACCTGCAAACATCGGATGCTAACATCATACTACAATCCGAGAGAAATGTTTTTCTAATTTCATATTAAAATCCAGCGATAAAAGTTTAAGGTGCTAAAAAGAAGATGAAAATTTTTTTTGATCGGTAAAAATCTTGATGAAAAAGAAGATGAAAAATTAATATCAAGTATCAGCACAGGGGAACAAAAATATATTTCTAAAACTTGAATTTCTTCACCCTTGCTACAATTTTGTCTTCCCCAGTTACCTATCTACAGCAGAAACTAACATAATTATTGACATCTATCCCACCAATGCATTTACACATGTTTGCGAGTGAGCGTGGGCACACAAGTGTCTGCGTGCATGAAGGTTACACCATTCAAAATAGAAATCAACTGAAGCAAAGATCATTATTGAAGTGCAGATTAAACTGAGACTTTATGCAAGGAGCTCAGCTCTCTAAACTCACTCCCTCTCTCCCCCCTCCCTCTCTCCCATGTATACTTTATTTCTTTTTCATTGTTAACAAAGCAGGAAAAAAAATAAACCAGGAACATTCCTCCATTATTCCAAAAAATAAACCAGGAACATTCCTCCATTATTCCATCGAATTCTTTCTGCCATGCTAGAACAATAAGCACTCAACCTCCATGATCAAGACTTCCACATGGCACTCATAGGTTAATGAGGCATGTTGTAACATATAATTCAAAATATTAAAAACCCTAGGGTTGGCTAAAGTGGTAAAGGTCCTTGTCATGGTGGTATACTCCCTCTAAGTCTAAGGTCTGAAATCCTCTTGAGTACAAACAATTTCTAGGAACTATTAGACTGGGGGAACTTCCCTTAAATTAACTGAAATGCACGTGGAAACTCCTAGCTAATGGCCTGTGCACCATCGGGATTAGTCAGGACATTGTTCATGGGCACCGGGTGCAAATAAAAATAATTCTAAAAAGTAACATTCTTTACAAGCAAGATATAGATGTTCCAGAACATAGAGCAACGTGATTCGGCCAAAAAATAAACATCAGTGACAGAGCAGGGGAAGTGTTAAAAACCTCACAAATAAAAAGCCCCATTGAAAACTAATATCATACTAAAAAATAAAATACCAGACTCAAGTACTTGCTCGTGTTAAAACCTGAAATTTCATCAGCATCTAATTTTATTATATATAAATAAAGTTCATCAACATCTATATTCTTTTGATGGAAGTAAAATATCAAAATTGGAACAGGCAAAATCTCTGCAGGTGCAAGGGCCACATAATTGTCAAGACAACCAGAGCTTTAACTGCATGTAGATGAAGATACAGATACTGGCATAGACTTCACTTTTTATCTGTAATTGCCCAGTACTACATAGCAGCAGAAAAAAGAAGGGAAAAAAATTGCTTACAACTCCAATCACAGAAGGAAGCCAACCCCTGTATAAAGCCCGTGGGCCTTCTTCCCGGAGCACAGTTGATAAAGCATGGAGTATTCCTCTGTACTGATAAGGAGAATTTTCCGTCTGCAATTATATGTTCCATGAAATTTTAGATCCAATAAATGGGAATTAGCTATTCACAGTCCTTAATAACCCAAAAGATGAATAGCTTGAATAAAATATGTTTCCATTTATTGTAATAAATAAAATAACCAAAAACCAAATCCTTCAGGAAATTAAAACATTGTTGTTTGCATCTTATTTTAATATAGAGGGGTTGGCATTCCTAGCAACTTCCATAAAATGGGATAGAAGACAAGCCTGGATAATTCTTACAGGAACATATTTACTTTAAGTTATGAGTGTATGGTGATAGAAGACAAAGTACCTGTACAGTTAACCTGCCTCGTACCATGTCCATTGGATAAGTTGCAGACATGGCAATTATTCCAGCAGACGCCCCAGCCCCAAGACGTAAAAGGGGAGTTAGCTGAGCATCTTCTGCAGGAAATAACAAGAAAAGTGTGTAAGACAATATGTCCTCTATTAACTGCCATCGTTCCATTTATGAATCCTCAGACACTGAATGAAGTAGGGCAGAGGAAAAACAAGCAAATGTACTTCTCACATCCAGTAAATAATGCATTATTAAATGTATGATGAACTTAAACTGGATTTTTTATGCCTTTATTGATTTAATACATGGCCATGAAGGAATGAAAAAGGCCCATCTGATAGTTCTTTCACAGGCATCCCTTCCTTTTCTCCAAAAAACTAAATCGGAATTATCATGTCTAGACCAAGTCTCCATGGTGTCTTGTTAATGCATAAACAAATACATAACCCTTCAATGACATAGTGATGTTAAAGAACATACCATTGCCAGTTTGCTGCTGATATAGATGCAAAATGCCCCTGCCATTACAAGAAGGGAAACTTTAATCAATAGACCTCACTAACCCAACATCAAAGGGTACATAACTAAGGGTATTTGTGTACAGTATGTAAGAGGATAATGAAAAGGTCATAAGCATGATTATTTTACTATGGCCCATCATTGGACCTCAAAAGGTAGCATTGTCATATCACATTATGATTACTTCAATTTGACAGAAGAGAAATGCACATAATGTAAAGTAGACAAACAGTATAATATAATTTTTCTCCTTTAGAAAGTCTGATGAAATTTGGAGTAACAAATACAATCATCAACTTCACGCAATATAGTTGCATGTCTATAATCAACAACCAACCAAACTCAGAAGACTATGCCAAAATACTCGGTTTCGCTCAAGAATTTGTGTTTCACCCATGTTTCCAACAAAGAAAATTAAAATTCAAAAGTTGGGCCCAAAATAAAACGTGCGAGAGCACAATTGAAAAGCACATGCCAGAGATCAAGGTAATCTATTCACATAAACATCGAGCAGAAAACTTTACCTTGAAGCCTGCTCATAGCTGAAGAACTTGACCGCAGAGTTTGGCACAATGCGTGCACAATTAGTTCCATTTCCTTTGAACAGTCCACGAAAACCCTCAGTTCTCCATATATATTTCAAGCCTTGAATCGTTCCATTGTATTTTATGTTATGGGGATTTTGGACCTGCATATTATCCAAGCTAGTTAACATATCATTAATATACCATGGGATTTTGCATGGAATAGGAAATGCTCCAGACTAACAAATTTGGGTCCATAAGCATGGAAAAGGAAGTCTTGTCACCTTGTGGCACTTACCTAAGGGGCCCTATTAATTAGTATTACATAGAAGAAATTGACCATGAATTAATATGACCAAATCTGATGTGCATAGAAGAACTTGGGATTTTCAACCCCAATCAGGAATAGTTCATGATCAGGGACGCTTTTCAATCAGATCAAAGAGTTGTTTCATAAAATGCAATTCAAAGCATTTGCTCCATAGATAGGTATGTGTGTGTGTGTGTGTGTATATATATATATATATATAAATCATGTAAGGAAGGGGATATCTTTGTCAATGAGTTTATACATATATAAACGATCATGATTTATTCAATTGAAATAATTTTTTAAAAAAAAAAAAAAACGAATTATTCAGTTGAATATCAACCAACCTGGAGCAATATTTTTAACCTTTCTAATGGAGCAACAGCTGTGCGTGACCTGCATAGACAATAAGCAATTTATTCTACGAAATGAAAATAGCACGACTGCAAAGAAGAGAATTGGAAAAAAAAAATGCACAGTATGTTCAAAGTTAGTGATACCGAAGTTTTCCCAGCAACTACATTTTACAAAACTTGGATAATTCATCAACTACACTGGATGCAACACACTGTTTCTGATTCCAACTCACAACAAGATTCAAAATTCCATCATTTTTCCCGATTTTTCAACAATAAGCCGGAAATTTAAAAAGAATAAATAACAGAAAAAGGTAAACCAACATACTATCAATGAAAGTCCTATTCCTTTCAGGTTTCCGTTTCCATTTTCTTTTTATAAGCCATCATACTATCAATGAAAGAGATAAGAAAGATGGAGCTCACACTCCTCCAGCGACTCCACCCGCGACCAGAGACTTGCAAATACTGAGAACAGCATGGCTCGGAGCCTTCACGCCCTCTCTAGCTAGCTTTGCCTCCCCCGCAAAATTCACAAATTTCGACACCGCCGATTCACTCTTCACATCCTCCGAAGCCATTGGAAGTAAAGGGAAAAAAACAATAAAAGAAACTCCCAAGGGAATAAACAGCAAAAGCAAACAGAACCCTACGTCGCTGTTGCACTCGATCTCGGCTTCACGGAGTTCTGTTTCGGCGATCGATCGGTTCGGATCTACGGCGAGTATTTCGAAAGGCGAGCCTTTCGCAGTTTTGTACGTAGTCGCAGTGTGGTAGTGGCGGCTCGGGGAGCAGGAAGCCAGGGTTTAACTGCGGGATTGCAATTAAGCGACGGCGTTTCTTTATTGTGCCAAGCATGCGCAACGCGCTTCCTGAGAGAACGAATGTACGTGCTCGCTCTGATCAGTTGATAGTTGGCGGGTTTGGTATGCACGTTGCGCAAAGACAATGATTAAGGAACAACCTCGTCACTTACCAAAGTCTAAAACTGTTTGATAAGAGCATCCTCATTATGCAATTATAAATACAAGATTTACATAATATTAGATATATAATTTTGCACTGTTTTTTTTAAGCACCTTAATTTCATTAGATAAAACTAAATGATTTAAGATACAAATTTAAAGAAGGTAAAAATTTCCTACAATTTTACTAAAAAATTAACACACAATACATCACTATGAAAAAAGTCAAAAAAATGACTTTTAAAAAGAGGAGCTTGAAGTCAAATAAATTGCTTATAATCAATTTCTAAATAATGAATCGACTGTTTAAAAATGATTTTAGGTTGCGATAAAAAATTTGAGTAGTGAGGTGTGTGCGGCACCATATTAGTCTAGACAAAGAGTTAGGTACCCCCACACTCGCTTTTGCTTGATCTTTGATTTTGGAAAGCAGATAGATAGGATAAAAAGCAACAAAGTCTGATACTTCGACAGAGGTCTCGTGATGGCCTCACCATGGGCCGCCTGGAACGATGGAGCTTAGGCATATCTTGAAGATCGGAAAACCTCCGAAGCCAGAGAAGCTATGTGTGGCTTCAAAAACCCAGTCAAGCGGCGATTTCTTGTGGGAAACGTGCACTACGTGAGCCGCGCATGTGGCCTACGTGCCAAGAAAATGGCGATCCCCTTTCGCAATTGTATCTATCGGCGGTTGGAGGGGTCGTAGGTGCCGCGAGTGGTGGTCGAAGGTGGCCGAAAGGCAATAGATCAAATGTCACCAGCCCTTGAAAGAGAAAAATACACAGAAAACGAAAAATAGATGGAAATAGGCTAAAATATGGACAGATCTACGGAAAAGAGTTGGTCAAAGCCAAGGCTCCAACCCTCCTCTACCCATGGGAAAGGTGATCAGAAAAAGGAGGTGATCAAAAATCACACAAAAATAGAGAGAAAATCTTTGTATAATTTTGCATTGCTATTACACTTAAAACTTATTTTTAAGTTAGATTATTTGTTATTAGTCAAATTAATATTTAATAATATCTTTTTTATTTTTATTTTTTTCAAAGCTTATATTTTTTGAAATGTACTTAATGAACATAATGTTTTTTTTTTTTTTATCGAAATGTTCTAAATGAAAGTGGTTGGACTAAAGTTGAATAATATGAGGCTCTTCTCAAGAAAGAAAAAAAATAACATAAGGGTGAAGGTAAGCCTATTCAACAACACATGGTGATCGTAAGCCCACAAATTTTTTTTTTCGATTATACTTGGTAATTGTATGACCTATTTGTTTATATGTGAGAAAAGGTAGGACACAATATAGGCATGCCCTTCCCTATTTTATTTTCCCAAGAGTATAAAGCCTGGGATAAAGTTAATAATGGGCAAGCTAGTAAATAAAACCCTTTTGTTTAAGGGATTTTCGGTATGAATTAACTTGATGATTGGTCGAGCTCCTTTTAAGAGAATACCAGCCCACCAATGACCTTATGACACGTACGCATTCCAAGTTAACCATTTTGTCATTCAATCTTTGACCCCCTTTTTCTCTTTTTCATTTTGACTACACACATTCTCCCTTCTCCCCCTCCCTTCCCCAGTTTGACTCCTTCACCCCCCCCCCCCTCCCCCTCCCCCTCCCCCCCTTTTTTTTTCTCCATTTTGACTCCCCCATTTTCCCCAGTTCCATCAAAGCTCCATCGATTTAACTTAGATTTTTGTTTGTTAAGGGAAGGATAAACGTGGTAGATCACTTGAGCTTTTTTTCGAACATTAGTCGTGCTTCTATTTTAATTCATCACTGTAGCTTCATTTTAACTATTGCCTTCCTTGATTACAACCATTTCACATAGCAAATGAGATTAAGGAAGAGCAGCGTGAGAGGGATTGGAAAAATAGAACTAATACGGACTTTCATTACACAAAATCCCCACATGCAAGACCAAGCTCTTCCTCATTTCATCTCTCTAAGCCTCTTCGTTGCATTAGTCTCCAAATCCTCGTCTAGGTCATGTCACCAAGCTCATCGCCCAAGATTATAGGGTTAGGAAACTTTTAAAAAAGTTCTTTTGTTTTCACATACATAGTAGGACGGTGTAATAAAGCTTGAGAAGTATTCCCAAGCTTGGGTTTTTAATCTGAGAACTGCTTATATTTCTATGTTATATTAAAAACAAGCATTAGAAAACAATGACAATCATCTAATTCTACAACTTTCTGAAATGTGATTGGCTTCATTTTTTTCCTCTCCTGTTGGAGGGGTACAACTCCAAGCATTCTTTCTCAGTACCCAAAAGCTACCCTTGATTACTTCTTTGCTGCAAAAGTCACTGGTCTCTGAGGGAAAACACTCCTCACTTGAGTGAAACGCTATTTGGTTGTCAAAACATGAGCAACTGTATCCATCTAATCAAACGTTACAAACCACAAGGACTTGGGAGCTCGCATGGGTCCATGATTGCCTGGTAATCCAAGGCCCACGTGGATCCATCCTAATAATATCCTTTGAGGTTCCCAAGTGATTTGATGGATGATAGATGTGAGAGGAAAACCAGTTAGGAGGGGTATGAGGAAAACCAGAAGGGCGGAAGGGATTTCTGGTTAGTATCAATTTTAGAGGCTCACGTTCGGCTAAGGCTAGTGGGTCTTCTTTTGCTATCATTGAAAGGTCAGGCATTTTTCTAGTTATCCAGTGCTTGGGAGTCTACTGTGTTTGTGGTGTAATTGTTGAGGCGGAGGAAAATAAGTAGAGAGTTATTATTTGCATAAAAGGAGCATTATCAGTTCCTAGCATTTCCTTTTGAGTATATCTTGTTCTATTTCTTAGAGATTAGGGAAAAAGTAACGTTAGGTATAAATCTCAAATAGATAAGTCTCGTGTAGATTCTTTGTAAAAAAAGATTTCACTAAAAATAATGTTTCACTAAAAATAATGTTTTTTTTTACATTTTTTTTTCAATGTGGGATCCATTTTCTTACAGAGGCTTATACGAGACTTATTTATTTGGATCTTGCACAAATCATTTTTTTGAGAAAATAACATTATCTCTCAAGAAAGTTGTATTCTCTCTTGAAAAAAAAAATATCTAGGTTGTGAGTTATTTGGGTATGTCTCTAATTTATTTACATAATGCCCTTAACTATTAGGTGAATATGAACTTGGATCGATTGAAGACTTGTATACTAGATTCACTCGTGGAACAACTAATAAAATTAAGATTGAGGTAATCATTCAACTGTACCCAAATAATGTTTTATAATAGAGGTTGTGCACCATAAACATTTTGTTAGAGTATATTGCTCATATTTGATGAGTATGCAGTGACAAATGGCATATGGCAAAGCGAGCGGGCGAGCGAGGGGGGTATTTTTTTTTTAAATACGTCCATATACCTAGGGTTAATATAAATACATATGATGTAATCTTAATCTCGTTGATAATGAGATTTTTCCGCTCGCTCTGGTGGATGTAGGCACATTGTCAAATGACGTAAATCAATGTGTTATTTTTCTCTTACTTTCTTTTTGATTATCCGTATATTCATCGTAATTGTCGCATGATCACAATAATTGGTATCAAGAGCTCAGATTACAATATTTGAGATTTCATCTGCGAAATTTGATATGATCAAGTTTGATGGAACTGATAATTTTGGATTATGGTAGAGAAGGGTTAAGGATTTATTAGTGCAGCAGGGCATGGTGAAGGCGTTATGCGAAAAGAAATAGGAAGGTATGAGGAAGACAGAATGGAAGAAACCAGAAGTGAAGACTGTGGCGACTATCAAGCTTTGTTGGCTGATGGCGTGATGTATCACGTCATGGATGGGGAATCATCGGCGGTAGTTTGGTTAAAACTGGAAAGTCAGTATATGTCCAAGTCGTTAACAAACAAGTTTTACCTTAAGCAAAAACTGTTTGGTTATAAGATGTCAGAGGGCTCAGATCTGAGCCAGCACATCAATGTGTTCAATCAGATCATTAGCAACCTGAGAAGAGTTGATATGAAGTTCGAAGACAAAGACAATGCGTTGATGTTGCTGAATTTCCTACTGACATCTTCTATGTACAAGAATTTGGTTATGACGTTGATGTGGGGGAAATAAACTCTCAAGTTGGAGAATGTCACAAGTGCTCTATTAGGTTTTCATTAATGGAAGAAAGCCAGTGATGAGACTTCACAAGATGATGGGCTTGTGGTGAGAGGTAACCAAGAACGTGAAAGAAATAAGTCTCAGAATGAATCGGGTAACAATAAAGTCTGGTCTAAATCAAGGAAGAAGAAAGACATCATGTATTACAAGTACAAGAAAAATGGGCACATTAAACAGGATTGTCTAGAGAAAAAGAAAGGGAATGCAGAGAATAAGTCCATCAAAGTCTGCACATGTAGAGGAAGAGAAAGATTCAGAGAGCGGCGATAGTGATATGCTTTCTGTTTCATCCCATTCAGATCATTTAACAGATTCATGGATTATGAATTTAATATGATCCTATCACATGACACCCAACAAAGATTGGTTTGACATATACAGGTAAGTAAATTATGGTTCTATTCTGATGGGTAAACACACATCTTGCAAAGTTGTTGAAATAGGAAATATCAAAATTAGAATATTTGATGATGTGGTTAGAACGTTATGTGATGTTAGACATGTGCTGGATTTAAGGAAATATCTAATTTCATTTGGCACTTTAGATTGTAATGGTTGTAGTTACAAATTTGTAAGTGGAGTAATGAAAGTGAGTAAATGTGTGCTGACAGTGATGAAGGGACAAAAACTAGCAGGAAACATTTATAGACTGTTAGGTACCACAATTGTAGGTGGAATTGCTGCTATAGAGTCTAAGTCAAATAGTACAGTCTTGTAGCATATGTAACAAGGTCATATGAGTGAGTATGGGATGATAGAGCTTCATAAGATAGATCTATTGAAGGGTGTCAAGACATGCAAGCTCAATTTTTGTAAGTATTGCGTTCTTAAAAATTAGGACAGGGTACAGTTCAAGACAACCACAAGCAAGACAAGGGGAATTCTTGATTATATTCATACAAACCTTTAGGGACCAGTCAGCGTACCATCATAGGGAGGACATACGTATTTCGTTAGTTTCATTGATGATTATTCGCGAAAGGTTTAGGTGTACTTTATGCGGCACAAGTCATAAACGTTTGCTAAGTTCAAGTTGTGGAAAACTGAAGTAGAGAATCAAACAAGGAGGAAGATTAAATGTCTCATATCAGACAATGGTACTAAGTACACAAATTCAAAATTTCAGTAGTTTTGTAAGCAACATGGGATTTAGAGACACTTCATAGTTTGCAAGACACCACAACAAAATAGTGTAGCAGAAAGGATGGACATAATGATAGTTGAGAGAGCTCGTGTCTCAGGCTGAATGTAGGGCTTGCAAAGAACTTTTGGACAAATACAGTGAATATGGCATGTTTCTTGATTAACAGATTACCTAGAGCAGCACTAGATGGAAGAGTATTAGAGGATGTGTGGATTGGCAGTGTGGTAGACTACTCCAGCCTGAGAGTGTTTGGATGTCTAGCTTACATACATATTTCTACTGAGAATAGATCGAAACTTGATGTAAAGTCTAGACAGTGTATCTTTCTAAGATATTAGAAATGAGTAAAAGGTTTCAAACTATGGGATCTGAAGGCAAACAATGTGGTGATTAGTGGAGATGTGATTTTTGATGAAAGTCATTTTACAGCATACTCAAGGAAAAGAGAAACAAATGCCAGAAAATTGTAGCAGTAATGAGCATGTGGTGCAGGTGGAGTTAGAAATTCATGATAGAGATGACAATGCACATGATTCAGAGGGTTCTAACTCAGAGAGTCAGGAGCATCGCACTATAGCTACAGACAGGCCTAGACGCACTATTAGGCCACCAACCAGTTACAGTTTTAAGGATTTTGTTTCTTATGCGCTTATTACTAGTAACGGAGACCCTACTACTTTTCAGCAAGCAACACTCAGTTAAAAGAAAATTAGATAGGTGGGTGTTATGGTGGAGGAAATGGAGTCTCTGCATAAGAACCGGACATGAGATTTGGTGAAACTTCTAAAAAGGAATAGAGCAATAAGATGTAAATGAGTGTATAAAAAGAAAGAAGCAATATCAGAAGAAATGGAGAAAATGTCAAGACTCGCCTAGTAGCAAAGGGTCACTCATGGAGGAAAGAGACTGACTATGATGAGATCTTTTTCCTTTTGGTTAGACACACTTCCATCATGGCAGTGTTGGCTTTGGTAGCTCATTCAGACATGCAATTAGAGTATATGAATGTAAAGATAGCTTTCTTTCATGGTGATTTAGAGGAACAGATTTATATGACACAGCCAGAGAGATTCAATCATCCCTGACAGGAGCACTTAGTCTGTAAATTGAAGAAATCACTTTATGGGTGAAGTAGTCTCCAAAGTGGTGGTACAAGTGATTTGACTTCTACATGATCTGGATTGGCTATAAGTGGTATGAATATGATTGCTGTATTTATGTGAAAAGCCTTGATGATGATTTGTTTATTTTTCTGTTACTCAGTGTGGATGATATGTTGATTGATGCAAAGAGTATGAGTGAGGTCAACAAGTTGACGACTTTGTTAAGCAAAGAATTTGACATGAAAGATTTGGGTGCTGCCAAGAAAATTCTTGGGATGGAGAATCGCAGGGACTAAACAATTAGGAGATTATGACTATCTCAGCATAGCTATGTTGAGAAGTTGTTGGACAAATTCAGCATAAGTAATGTAAAGCTAGTGAGTACATTGTTGGCGCATCTCTTTAGAATGTCTACCGCACAGTGCTCAAAGACAGATGATGAGGTTCAAGACATGTCAAAAGTTCCATATGCAAATGTAATAGGGTGTTTGATGTATACTATGGTTTGCACAAGACTAAATTTGACACAGGTTGTCAGTGTGGTGAGCAAGTTCCTATCAAATCCGAGTCGACAACATTGGGATGCAGTTGAGTAGATTGTCAAATACTTGAAAGGAACTACAGACTATGACATCGTGTACAACAGACATCATATTGATCCTTCAGTTTTGGGATATGTGGATGCAGACTATGGAGGGGATTTGGATGACAGGAAGTCTACCATATGATATGTATTCACTCTTGTAGGATGACCTATTTGTTGGAGGTCCATAGTACAACCTCTAGTTGCATTATTTACTAATGAATCAGAGTATATAGTAGTGGTTGAGGCTGTCAAGGAAGTTCTGTGGCTTACAAAATTGTCAAGGAGCTAGGTATCCAGCAAGGTGCAGTTCAGTTATATTGTGATAGTCAGAGTGTTATCTATTCGGCAAAAAATCAGGTGTATCATGCGAGAACTAAGCATATAGATGTGAGATTTCACAAAATCAGGAAACTGATTTCTTTTGGTAAACTATTACTTGAGAAAGTTCACACTTCTAAAAATGCAACAAACATGTTGACAAAGCCTGTTACTACAGATAAGTTCAAGCATTGCTTGACTTGATTAATGTCTCCAGTTGCTAGATGGGAGGCGCCCCAACTTAGTGTCCTAGGTGGAGTTCCCAATTATACTTTCTTTTCTCCTAAGGGATGCATATTCGCCAATGTAGAGATTGTTGGAGTATGTGGCTTAATAATGACTTAATTTCTCAGTTATACTTTCAATAATGACTTAATTTCCAATCACTTGAATGCAAATGTTCTTACTTATTTTTTTATACATTTGAATCTAGGGTTTTCTATCTTTTGTTTCTCGTTTGTGTTATTTGGTTCAAGTGTCGAATTTTTTTTCTTAGTAGAGTTCTCTGCATCTGATTGGATTTGTGTCTTAGCGCTCTCCAAATTCCTTCCTTGTTTTTAACTTCGGTCTTTGTTTCATCAACTAAGAGATGCGTCAAAAACAAAGCTCGGTTGTGGATTTTTAAGTAAAATGTAAGTGTTTTTGTTTGTTTGTTTATTTATTTTTTTCTCATTCCATGATATTTGCTTAGTTTGTTTCAATAAATGGCTTCGTAAAAGTAATAGTTCTACTTGTACTTATTGTTCTGGATATGTCCAAGATTTTTAGGTTTCTTGTTTTCTTTCTACTGTTTGGTTGGTTAGAAGAGTTTGGAAAGGATGAGGAAAATCGAAGATATTTTTGATGAAAAGGCTATGTAGAAGCAAGTGGATGAATATGCGTGCACCTAATTTCGCCTGAACCCAAAATTACACTATTTGGCGCATTTTAAATTCTCACATTTTGTCACTTCGAATAAAAACTTCTCTTTTAGTGAGTAATTATTGAATACTGCCTTGAGCCTTCTGCCAAACTCTCTTTCTTTTGAAAACAGATGCTTTTGGGTGATGATTCTTGAGTCAGACTGTGTGTGTAAGCAAATCTATGGAATGTCTCCAATGATCAAGGTAATATTGCTGGATTCTTTATAATTGGACCTTAATATATGATTCTTTTTAATTCCCTGATTCTTATGCCATTTGGTTCCCATACAATTTATTTGCTTTGGTTTTCAGTAATTCATTGAGGCTTGGACACTAGACACTACGATTCCTATTGTGTCAATGACATAAATAGAACAACATTCAAACGAAATGTTCCTATATGAGTTTTAAAAACTTATATAACATCCTTTGACTTAATCTGTAAGGATAAATAACTCATAGATTAAGGTCTCTCTTAGATGTTCAGTTACTTATAATTGGTTAAAAGGTGTAGAAAGAACACCTCATGTGAGATTTGTTAGATTAGATAAGTGATAAGAGTAATTAGCAGCCACCAAAACCAGGAAATATCATGTTTCGAGATGCATTTCCAGCTACAAGAAGCATAAGGGGTGTGGGGGTGTGTGGGTGTAGGTAATAGATTGCTCATATGTGACTCGATAATCACATAAAAGGGTTAATAACTGATCATATACAAGCAATGTGTTTGTATGTATTGATCATGAACAAAAGTGTTTGAAACCATAAATGCTTCTTGATAACTATAAATGCTTTTGTCTCATAGCATTTTAAGAGAATTCATAACTATATTATCTTTTTGGCATATATTGCATATATCAATTAATGAAAATACGAAAGAATTGGATATGTATGTATATGTATAGTATATGTATCATATATATATATATATATATTGAAAGAATTTTTTTATCATTGTGTTTATTCAAAATGATAAAAAAGTTAAACGGATAAGATATAAATTCTTTACGTTATTTCGTTCGAAAGATAAAATATTGTAGGAGAATTTGAGGTCTTTTCAATTAATCAATACAATGGATTTGCTTTTCTTCTTTATTTCCTTTTTAGTTTTATCATTAATGAGATTTTTATATTTTTAATCTTTTCTTAGTTTTGACGTGTCAATTTGATATTGCTACCCAAAATTATTTATGACTAACGTTAATATTTTTCTCACCTTAATTATAATTTTACAAGTTCTTATTGCAGGGGAATGATATCATTTATTTTTCTTTGTGGATCCATGTATCTTGGACTTGTAATCTTTTCTTGAGGTACAACCTGCTTTCTGTGCGCAATTTGACTTCTAAATATTTATATTCCAGCTAGTTTGTAATCGATAGAAACAAAATAAGAAGGCATAACCTCTTATAGTTGTGACCTGCATTAAAAAGACAAATGATTTCCTTCTGTTGAAATGGAAAATTATAAATGGATATAATTAAAAATGCTCTTAAACTAAAAAAGCGGATCCATGTATTTATTAGTTCTCAAATACTACCAGAAAGCTACTCATTATGTCTTTTTGTCGAATAATTTTACTTTGACTAATTTGAATCATGGTTTATTCATGATCTCAAGTTATGTAAGTGTGCAAATGCTTTTGAAGTATGATTGTTTGATATCTAGAAACAATTAGTTCTCAAAGTGAAATGTTAACAATTAATTTGATGGTGTTTGATAGTATGATTATTCCTAAGGTCAGCTATAATCATTGGTTCTTTTATATCGCCAACATCACATTGATGGTTGTTAGAAGTCAATAAGCTATTTATTTCTGGTATGTAGTGCATTTCAATCACTGATAGATAGATTTTAAATATTCCCATCTTAAGTAAAATATTGGAAGGCACCCACGGTTAGGGTGGAAATAAGTTTTATCATTAAGTTTTATGAAGAATCCTAGATTTTGAGGGTATCTAGTATGTAATTTGGTATTCATATTTGTTCTTCATACAAATATATTATACAATGCCAAAAGCAAAGATGAAATGTGCAATTTTTATTTTTATTTTTTTGAACTAGGCGCTCCGTACTCTTCCAATGATATGATCTTAAATATGAATTTTCCTATATCATTATTATGTCATTTCTAATGCCTAATTTACATAGGTTGCAAAAGCATTACAATTTATACGTAAAAGAGAATTGTTCCTAGGTGTCAAGCCTGATGATATTTATATAAAGAATAGTGTTCATAAATATGGTGATTTTGGATGTGCAACTCTCGTTAATAAGAACCTACCAATTAAATGGTTATTTTGTATGTTATTTATGTAAAGAATGATATTATTATTAATTAGGTGGTGGTGTTTTTTTTTTTTTTTTTGGAAAAGAGGTGGTGTTTAGAATCTGTCTTTGAAGTACTTTCTTTTTTTGGTTATTAATTCAGTGTTTCCAACTTTCATGAATCTTCTCCAAGTTTTCATACGTGTTATTAAGAGATAATAATGTATTTTTTCATTTTGTAAATTTTACTTAATTTTGATATTTATTTAGATGAACGGCTGTTATTGATTATTTATGTGGAAATATCTTATTTTTTGATAGGATTTCTTTATTCTTCCAACCGGGTGCACGGGACATATATGCCTTACGTGCCTTTACTAGTATTTAAAAAAAAAAAAATTGTATATGATTTGCATACTATATTTAACATTATTCTTTAAAAAAACATATATAAAATATGTTTTCCTCTCAATAAGATTTAAGCTAACACTTTTATTCTTAAACACAAACAAAACAGAGAGCATAAGAATCTCCTGCAAACTTGGAAGAAGGATGAAGATCGTAGAAACAAAAAAGCAAAAGAAAAACAAAGTTTTGCGGTGAAAAAATGACTTATGATTTATCGAACCATGCTCGGGACCTATGTGCTTCTTGTTTTACAGCTGCCCATCATCTAATTTTGGGCCTCAAAACTGAATACCCATACCAAAGCGGGCTAGAAAAAAATCATAGTCAGGAGTTTTTCCAGCAAACAAAGTGATGATAAAGTTGTTCATGTTTTTGCATATAAATTGTAAGCTCCGAGCCCAATGCAAAGGCCTTGTTGCTTGGACTAGTATTTGCACAGAGGTGCAAACTATTCTTGGCCCAGCAAAACAAAATGTCTCAAGTTCAAAGCCCATGATTGGAACAGAAGTTAGAGGATTAAAGCCTTCGTATCAAGGTCGTGGACAATTAACTCCTAGGGTTTAGTAAGTGGTAAGAGGCTAAGAGCAAAGTTTTGTATTCCATCTTGGTGATAATTCTAGTGCTAAGATATTGGAATGAAGTATTTTGGTGTCGGTAATTATCTGTTGTTATGTTCCAGGATTATATATATAAATAAAGAATTGATAAATTATAGAATAAATACATTTATATTATATGTATGTGTATCATGCGTACTGCATCATGTATATTTAAGATTTGACAATTTATAAAATGGATATTTGTTGAAAACCATAAAAATTAATAAAAGGTAAAGACATTTTTTTTTATGAAAGATAATATTAAAAAACTCACAAACTTGAGTTGACATATACAGACAAACAAAAAAAAAACCCACAAAAAAGCAATAATAAAAGAGCTAAAAAAGTATTAAAAATAAGAGAACTAATATTTGGAATTATAGAGGATTAAAGCCTTCCTATCAAAGGTCATCCACAATTAACTCTTAGGGTTTAGTTCAAGTGGTAAGAGTAAAGTTTTGAATTCCATCTTGGTAATAATTTAAAAAATGAATATATGTTGAAAACCATAAAACAAAAATAAAAGGAAAATATATTGATGTTAAAAGATAATATTAAAAGACTTCACAAACCTGAGTTGACATATACATAAAACAAAGAAGAGACAAAAGAAAAAGAGTGACAAAGTATAAATAAAAATAAGAGAATTGATATTTGTAGTCATTTTTTTAAAATAATATTTGTAGTTATAGAGTCATTAGCAAGCCAGACACTCATTTTAAAGATTCCTTCTTTTCATTTATATCGTATTATGGGTAATGTTACTATGAGTAGTGCTATTAGGATCGAGGAATCCAACCAATTCTAGAATGATGCAGTATATTTCATTATGTTTTTTACTTTTCTTTTAAATATTTTAAAAATGTTTTTAAATATTTTTTTAATTAGAAAAATACATATATTAAATAATATTCTCTTTCTTAATCACTAAGCAAAAACGAACAAAAGAAAAGCATAAGTCAAACCATCGATCTATAATCGATCGGTTCAATAAGCATTTCCCGTGGTACTATTAGTTTCCTCGAAAAAGTTGGAAAGATTACTACATAAATTAACTTTTAACTTATTGGTAATTACTATCATGCACGCAATATGATCCGATATTGAAGAAGATAAACTCTAAATTAAGCAAAAGGACATGGAATCTTTCCAAAACAAAGATGTACTCAGAAAACATATGGAATATTGAACAGAGAAAAGTGAGTAGGATAATTAGAAAGCGTTAACCCTGTCATTAATTTACCTCGAATCATTAAAATTTTAGCTGAAAATAATATGGGCAGATGAGATGAAACTGAAAGCTAGTTGTAACAAAATGATATCTTTTTGGGGTTATTTTTAAATAGCCGGAATTAATCAGCCTTTCCCATTGATTTGTACGTTGTTTCTTGTTAATTTGAATTTTCTTTTTTTCGCTTTTATAAAAATATTTCTAGAAAGAACTTTAAAGCCAGTCCCGCATAATATATAGTTCAAAACATAATCCGACAGTATGATCTCATGATGCATATTTTGGATGTTTTATGCTGTGGTAAAAAATCTTATCGCCCAGAAGTTTAACTCATATGAGAGAGATTCTTCTGATGATCTTCACTTACAATCGACTCAAACTGAATTTGACTGGGTACCTAAAAGATGTTATATGATAATTATCCCATCCTGATAACATCACACACACACACACACACACACACACACACACACACACATATATATATAATTATGAACAATGTTTAATATGATATGCGCGCATACAATAATCTCGTATAAATTATTTAAAAAAAAAGTGAAAATCATTAGTTTTGTTTTTTCCAAACAAATACAGTGTAGGAAAGGGATACATCGATCGCTTGATGTTCTTCATGATATAACACAGAACATTATTATCACGAGATATGAAATATTTCACAAATGATATATATAAGGTCCCATCACAATAATTCATGCAGTGCTTAAATAATATACCATATATAACCATGCAGATCGACAAGAACAGATTCATGCAAAAGGTCATGCATGAACTCAAGGAATCAAACTTAATTTTGTCTTCTCCCTAGCCTTCATGAAAAGGTGCAAGGAAATATTCAATCATGTCCTCCTGCGGCGGCCATAGCCATTTTTTCAGTGAACCAACTTATTCCGGCGATATTTTTTGTCTTTTTCCTTTGTTGGAATAAGCTTGTTTGACAGTAATCGTAATCAGTAATGTTATCTGTATGAGATAAACCCTATCTCAGACCTCAAAGCCACTGCATGGGGACGTACAACTTAATTTTATCTTCTTTGTTGAAGATCTTTGATATTGGGTTGGTATCTTATTTGTGTGTAGCACGTAGTACCAACCACGTTTTGCACGTTTGGTCCTAAAACTTATTATAAACCCCATCAAATCTTCAATAATTAAGTAGTACTTAGTACTACTTTAATCTGGATTATTATAGTGCAGATCAGATCGATGGGGTTTGAAAAAGAGGGAGAATACATATTATTGGACGTACACAGAAGTTGAGATTCGTTATCCACAATATTCAACTGTATATTCGAAAGCTTTTTGACTAAAAAATTTGGAAATTAATGCTTCGACAGTCAAGCATGATACATGTTAATATTTCATATGGGTAATGATGGAAGCTTGGAAATCTTTTCATCTGAAGATCGAAGATATATTCTTTAGGATTATCAAAAAGTGCTGCAGTCATGTTTACACAAGTACAGAATCCAGATCACTAGTTAATGGGCTGCTTCCCTTTTATTCGAAGCCAATTTCTGCCCCATCATTCGAGAGATGATCTAGGTCTACTTCCGAGCAATTAATACTTAGTTGTTGTTTTTTTTTTTTTTGGAACGGGGATTGATCAATTGTTTTAGTGCTGTAATAATGTCCGTCTACCGGAGAGTCAAAATGTTGGAATATCCAGGAATACCTTTATTAGAATTTTGACATGATTTTATCCTAGGATACAGCTAAGGCCAGTGACAGATTAAGAAAAATACACACTGCATCTTTATGGGTCACTAGTCTTTCCTAGCTATTTAATTGTTGAATATTGAATACCTATATATCTGGCTCTCTTTTGGTAATGCATGCCTGAAGCAGGTAAATTATAATGAACAACGAATATCTTTAAACTTCTGACAAGATTTCTGTACAACTATATGAAAGAGTCGTGGACTCAGATTTCAAACACGAAAAGGATTGAACAACACATGAGACTTGAGAGAGCAAGGCCAAAAATAAAATTACCATGACTAATTAGGAGTTGGTTGGATGTTGCAATGGTTTTATCTCATTTCATTGAGATCTTATCTCATTTTATCTCGTTTCAATAATATTCAAACAATAATCAAATATATAATTTTCAATTTCAAAATTTCCACTTTTCATCTAATCATTACCTAATTCATTATAATTTTTTCAAACTTTTAAACAAAAAATAAAAAAGAAAAAAAAGTTGTTTCAAATATCTCAAAACAAAAACAGTATAAAAACAATTATATTTGGACGATGTTTTTATTTTAAAATATTTTTATTCAACTTTTTTTTTCTTATTTTCCAAGACCTAATAAAGCATTATAACTCAAAAATTAATTTCAATACTATTTACAAATCAATTAATCACTGTTATTTATGAATTTCTGATTTCATGATCTGATTCATCAAGTATCACTAACTTATTTTTAACCTTCCATACGCGTGTGTTCCACTTTCCGTGTTTGTGTCCGTGCATGGCACCCGAAATAGCACTCATTTTCCAACTTGCAATTCAGATAAGTCATAAGGGTATTTCACGTACGTACGTGGGAGGAGAATGCAAACTACACCCGAAGTCACTACAAAAAAAAATGAAACGAGTATATGTGACAGATTATTTATGACAAAGATGACTATTTATTGTAAAAACATACTCATTTTATTAAAAAAAATCATTTTGATAGAAAATAAATAATCACAAATAAATAATTTTCTTGTAATAAGTTCCACTTAATGCGTTGGATTAATTGCTGGGTCTCTCATAAAGAGAATATTACCAACTTAAATTGGAGAGAGTAAAAGCTGGATATCAGCTTAGAGACGCCATTTTTATGTTTGTTTACAAGTTGCATAAATAAAGTATGAGTAAGGCAAATCCACCTACATTTGTCATTTTAAATGTTCGCGAAGTACATCTTTCATCGAATGACGTCGCAGAGGCAGCCGCTAGCCACGCATGATAATTCTTAAGAAAACTTTCTTAAGAAAATTAATTTAAGAAAAAAAAGAACAAATTAAGTATGATACTTCTAGAGCCCAAGCTAAATATATATATTTAGAATATAAACATAGACTTGGTGATGGTAGGGAATAATTTGGTGAGAATTTCTGAATGTATACTTGATTCTCAGTACGTAATAATGATGACCTATTTGTGATGATCAGTACGTAATAATATTCACCATTTCATTATTATAATATGGTATTAAATGATTAAAAATTATTTATTATATTCTACTAGTACCCCAATGATCACTTAAATATACCATATAAGAAAATGACGAGAGTATATTAATTATAAAAAAATAAAAATTTTCATTTGTGAGTCCATAAAATTAATAGTAGTTAAACTGATCAAGCTAGCCCGGCCACTCAACTCGAGACCGCTGGGGTCGGAAGAGCTAGGGATGATATATGAATTGGATCATGAGATGCACGAAAGATGAGTATCCACCGTGTATTTAAAAAGCTAGTACGTATGTACACTATGTATATATATGTATATAAATATATAATTAATCCATTGTCCATATTATATATACGGTACGTCTGAAGCTAGCATGGTACGTCAACTTTTCATGGCAAGTTAATGATCGATATTGGAGGATTAATTGAATAAAATTAATTCCCTCCAAGTACTTTTTAATTAGATCAAATAACTAGTGCTACTATACTTTCCTCAATTTACCCTCTTAGTACAAATAATTGTATTTCTTTGTTTTTACCTTTTATTTTAAATCTTTTTAAAACATGTTTAAGTAATTTTAATTTTTCTTTTAAAAAAAAAAACAATAGACTAATAATTATTTTTTTAACTATTAAGTAATTAAAAAAAATTAAATACGTGAGCGGTTAAAATGAGAGTGCGCGCAAAGTGATCAGGCGATATATATAAGTAGTATTTCTCCAAAAGAATACAGCTTAATTTTGATCTTTTGGGTGCTTATTGAATCTAGACTTGGGGGCACTTAATGCGTGTTCTCATTTGTACTCAACATATACATTAAATATATATATATATATATATATATATATATAATGGTGAGTGCGTGTTGATCAAAGCAAGAAAACTGAAGAAGCAAGCGCGCCATGGATATTTTCTGGTGCCGGCCAGCAAGAAATGGTCGATGGACCACTACTATGTATATCCACTTTATGTGAAGCTTCCAATAAACTCCAAAAGTGACATCTTTTAGTACAAAGTAGGATATTGTAATAATCAAAAACTCCATTTCTGGCCGGCCTATCTATATATATATTGGACGTCCCAAATATGATCAGATCAGGTTAAATTGGGGCCACTCGATCCTCATTATCCGCACGATCGAGACAATTAAGCAGCTTAGCATCTAGCTATAGCTAGCAATTATATATAGTACGTACTCGATTGTGATTTAGAATTTTGTCTTGTAATTAAAAGCTAGCAGATCGATGGATGAAAAATCAAACGATTATCACGTGAGTTATGTTTCTGGTCCCTAAGTAATCTTGGATTTTTCTATAATATGCATCTTCTTTCAACATGGATCAGCTAGCTAGCAGCAAAGTTAGGCTGGCCTACATGGGATATCGATAGTTTTATTATAGGCCTGCGTAATCAAACCAATCATGTATCCAATTTTTGATTACCAAATCCTAGTATATGTTACTTGTATTATAATTGGTTAATTAGTTTTTTGAACAAAAGGGTGAAATTGTTTTAAAAGTTTAAATTGATAAAAAGATATAAATTTAATCATAATTAATGAACAATACTCTTCCTCACGTGTGGAACAAATTTTCCTTAATAAGTAGATTAGTAATCTTATTAAGTTTATATGTATAATTAGTACTAGCTAGTTACCTAGAAATACAACATTAAAAAAATTATAACTCAAACAAGTTTTGAAATCTACTAATTAGCTATCTAAATTCCATCCAACCTGCAACTTCTCGAAACCTAGCTATATATGATTTTTGTTTCAAAACTTCCCAAAAACAATCAAGATTTTTCCTCATGCAGTTGCCAAAACTCACGGGTATGCATGTAGGCTTGGTTATGCTTTTCAAAACTCACGGGTATGTATATTGTATTGTTGGGATTGTCTCATATTAACTGTGTAAGGGGTCCTAGTGGTCCATTTGTAAGTGTGAGAAAAAATATCTCATTTTTTGAACTAGTTTTGGAAATTGAGAGAGATCCACGAAAATCCAATATATATATATATATATATATATATATATATCCGAAAAGATTAATGATTACCTTACCCGATGTTACAAAGAAATATTGTTATATGTACGTGGGCCGGAACAATAGATCGATGGAATCACTCGAGATATTGACAGGAAATCTCAAAACTTTCTAGCTCATTGGCTGGGTGATCTATTTTTACACTCAAAACGATATGCATTAATAGACAATTAAGATATATATCAATGTATCCTATAAAATAAAATAAATTAGCCCAAACTTCAAATCTCTATTTTTAATTAATATTAGCTGTTAATAATTTATGGGTTAATATCCTTAACTGATAATTGACAATATTCCTCAGATTTTTTTGTGTGAATCAGTGTATTAATTTGAGGGAAAGAGAACAAATCATGCATATGTCTCCTACAATATTGGCCATATAATTTGCAAAAACATTCTAAATGAAGCTCACAATCCCCTGACAGATCATTTCTATATTTATTATATTTGACAATGAGCTCTATAATATTAGTTGATAAACATCATATCAATATCAAAAAGGTGGAAATTTGATTTTAAAAAATACAAAATGGCAAGCTAGCGCCCATGCATGCTCCATTTTTCTCCTTTGAGTACGAATGGAAATTAGTTGCTTGTGAGTTTAGGGCTTTTACAGAAATTTTCCAACCAACTTTTGTCTCTTTATTTCATTCATTTCCCTGCTTTCAACACATCTTGTCATTGAGTATAGTTAGATACCATATTATATGTAGATTATAACCTATATTCTAATAACAAAGAAAGCTGGTTTAAAATCAATATAACGTAGGACAGGTCGACTGCTAGATATTAGGTTGAGTAAGCCTATTATATAAATATATATATATATATATAAAGACTTCTCTAACCCTCTCGCTCAACTGGAGAGTTTGTTTGACACTTACTCGAATTTTGATCATTGAACAACAATTACAGCTCAAGTTCTTTAGAAGCATGTACGAATAGACACATCAACACCACGAACTGAACAGAAGCACAGCCTATGCATGCATGATTGGATCAACAGAAGCAAAGCCTTCATGATACCAAATTATATATATATATATATATATATTGCTTTCTTTGAAAAAGTTATTAGACACAATGAAATCAACTTTAACTTTATGGCCGTACATTAATTCAGGTTGCGTGAAGATGATGAAGAACTCTAAATTAAGCGAAAAGGACATTCAATCGTTGTAAAAGAGGCAGAAAACAGAGAGTACTATATTCAATAGAGAAAAACAATGCATCTACGTGTATACTTAGTGTGAATATGTGCCAAACTTAGTGTATAATTGCATATTAATTGATCTAACGTTTTTTTTTGTGAAGCCAATGATGTGCAGACACCTGTATACATTTTGAGCCGTTTGATCTTTCTGATCTGCATGGGTTAACTCGCTGGAAAGAAGGGCATTTTAGTCATTGTGCTGAGAAGATATTATATCTGATGCATGATTCTGGACAGTTAGATTGCCATGTGTCACCATCTCTGTTTCTGTATAAATATATGTTATATGTGAAATTAGGGTTACGGGTGTTCATTGTGTGTTTGGCTGAGGCAGAGTGAGAGAGTGAATCCGAGAGCCCTTCTGCTAGGGTTTTCTGCGATAGAGAGAAAGAGAGGGACTTTGAGGGTTGGTTCTCTTGTACTCGAGAGCTAGCACTCGATCTGTTGTAAACACTGAGACTTTGTTGCTGATTTTTCAATAAAGGACGATCTCTGAGGCCGTTCCCGCCGTGGATGTAGACCATTAGGGTCGAACCACGTAACTCCGGTGTGTTCTTTCTTTATTGCTTTATTACTTTATTTTGCTGTTTTTATATCATCGTGGATCTTGCATCAAGATCAAAATCTTTCGATCTGAAATCTCAAAGATCTTAAAAGAACTTTAAATCTCGGTCCAAAAGGAAAAAGTCTTGTTACTGGCTTTTAAAACTTAACACTTAGAAACCGCACTCGACATGCCATTTTAAAAAAAGGGAATCATTCTATCTTGATATATATTATTACGGTTCATTCACCGATCGACCCCACAGGCAGTAATTAATTAAGGTCAGAAGACTGAAATAAAGCATGTAATTACTTGATTACGTCGACCCTTATTGGTGATGATAATTGGATAAAGACCATGCAACCTCGTTTAATCACCATCTAATATTAATTAATTCACATAAGCTTGCATTGATATATATATATATATATATATAAACATCCTACCAGTGTTGTAGCTCTCTTGTATTTATTCTTGCCTTAATGAGTAAGAAAGTCTCCTTTCAAAAAAAAAAAAAAATCACACTAAAACCACGTACCTTAAGGTCAATTCGTACTCATCATGTTTTTTTTCTCTAATATTCCTTGTTTCATTTCATATATAATACATATCCTAATTAACCGGATAGTACCGCTCATACCCTATTCTCCAAACAGGGCTTATTGATTGGTGGTCGGAACTCACTTTACAACTAAGGTGTGGCGCCAACACTGACAAGAAATAAACACAACAGAATAAATGATAAAGATAGGAAAATAGAAGATAAGAGATGAACAAAAACAATAGAAACATGATGAAAGATCACTACCACACTAGTGTACGTGCTACGTGCAAGAGACGTATACCCCTTGTACATAGCACTTAGTCATTAAAAAAAATAAAGAACAGGCTCATTTAATATTAAATCTTCAGAAAAATCCAACTCTCGAATGTTGGGAGAAAAAGTAAAATGATTTCTATTGATCTGAAATCAACTCATGTGTAAAAAATCAGTAAAGGGTAAAGTATAAATAAGTATTTATATTATGTATAAAATAATCAAGTAAATGTACATATGACCCGTGTATAAAATATCTGCATGATATACCTTTCTATTCATTTCAGAAGACTGAAATGATGCATGTTACTTGATTAGGTACGTCCTTATTGCCTATTGGTCATGATAAGGGTAAACAGAAGCTTGCATTTTAAAAATGTCATTTTGCAGCAAGTCTATGTTAGAATAGGGATTGAAAGAGACTAGCACTAATCAAGACATAGTACTACTGATTTTCAAGGGTTCGAGCCAATTAAGACCGTTACCTACTGATTTTCATGGATGCAGTTAATAAAACTGGTCCCATGAAGTAATTAGATCTATAGATATTTGTACCTAAATGAAGTTGCTTTCATTTGTGCACGCAATTCTTGCTTTTTATTTACAATAGTTGGTAGTCAAACCATGGTCCATTAATTATTAAGTACTATTTTTATGTGTACCATGTTTAATGATGACGGTACTATATATAAAATGTGTGTATGGAAGTGCATGATGTTTTAAACAAAGTTGAAGTTGATATATATATATATATATATATATATAGTACTCCATGCAATGTGTTTCAATAGTTTATCTTTGATGCTGATTCAATATTTTGCGTAATTAACCAATTATGAAATTCCACTACAACAAAAAAGGTCTTTAATTTGGACTATTATTTTAAATAAAATCAAAATCATCTCAAAAATGAGTTTTAGGGAAAACATCCAAACTTCAACCATAAATACTGATAATAGCATGCATTTGCCATTCAAACAGTCAATTTGCCTTTAAACAATTTATTTAAAGATGGAAAATGTCATCCCTACTGTCAATTTTCATTTGAATGGGTACTAAAACATTCGAATCATAAAAGAAATAAACATTCGAACAGAAAGTAGTTATGGTTGAACTAAAAATTGGTAGAGATAAGTTAATAATTTAAGCAAGAAATTGATTTACCCTCCAATCGAATCATAATCCGCTCAATCGGAAAGAAAAATAATCACTTACCGTTAGAACAAAACCGTTACTATTCGAATAAAACACAAGCAGTCGAACATATATTCGAACATAATAGACACACTTAAACGCCCTATTTAATCACTAGTTCGAACGATTACTTAAGCATTTAATGATTAAATAAATATCATTTGAATGAATAGTGTAAGTGTTCGAATGGTTTTTTAATTGAACTCAACCATGGTTGAGTCAACTCAGTTGCCATTAACACTGGTAATTTGTTCGGTTATTCTACAAAATAACAAGCACACAAGGCCAATATGAGCACAAAGGCATCTTGGCCTTCTATTTTTCGGCCACCAATAGTATACCATTTTTGGAAAATATAAAGGTAAAGTATTTATCTATTTTGTACAAATACGCAGTGTTGTACTTGCAGTATAGAAGTGGAGGTTGTCAATGGAGGCGACAATAGCTTTGTTGATCTGCAGTTAGAAGCGTTTGACAGATAGAACTATGCAAGGAAGATTTCTCTTTCAAAGAGTGCAATACCCCAAACCCCCATAGGCTGTAATATAATTACAAATATACCACATATATATTATATACTATATATAGGGAAGTTATATACTGATATATAATTATACTGCTATATATATACTATTACAATTATAAAAATTTAATATTATAGTATATAATATATTACTATCTATTATAATATTATCACTAGTATACTAGTATATGTATTATTATCACTAATAATATGAGAGGATAATCATTTTGAGATGAGAAAATTATAAAATTATACTAGAGTGGAAAAATAAGAAGAGAAAGTTCACGTCCATGATATTCCCACAATAGCATAAATTATTGTGGGAGTGTCTTTATTTTCTATAATTTATTGAAATGCTGGATCTAGGAATGGTGCAAATATATGTTTTGTTTGAAAAATATTATTATCCATGCCTATTAACAATCATAATAATCAAAACATGAGGATTATAAGGTTGAGAATATATTTTAATAAATAAGGATGCTTACCCCATTGTTCGAGGGTAATTATGACCTTATAGAAGGCAGTAATAACTGAACTTGTAAATTACAGCGAATCTCAAAAATGATAATTGAATTGGTATCTACTAATATATATGAACTGATAAAAAAGTACTAGATCCTTTTAATATTTTTTGGGATATAATGCCAATCTGGCAGGAGATAAAATTGAGTAATTGCTATGACTCAATAAAATTTTGAATTTCAAGTTCAATTGAAAAGATTGGGTGTTAGTGTGGTTTAATAATAATTAAAAATACAGATAGTTGTGAATGGAGTGTAAAACTAATGATTTGAGAAGGATGAGAGGAGGAAGAAGAAGAAGAAATAACTTTTGAATTAGTTGGTAATTTTGAAGAAGATCATAATGGTGAGAATTCGTTTTAATATGACCTTGTGCTAAGGTTTCCAATACTGTGTATAATTTTAGAGTTAGAACATGGTGAATGATAGGGAGGAGATTGTGTTCTATCATATGATCACTTGAAGTTTTATCTAGATTTTCAAGATGACATGATTCTTCCAATAAGAATTCTCAACAAAGAAAATAATGAAGAGAATTAGGTTCTCCTTTAATATGTTCAATTTTAAAAATAAAAAATACGTAATATAACTTGTCATCTAGCAAAGATTTGTTAGAAATCAAGTTTTTACATCTTTAATCAAAACTTATTTAATTGACTTACAACTAATTCTAAATAAAAACTTTTAATTTAACAAATTATCTTGAAACTTTGAAATACATAATATAATAACTAAAACATATTTCTTAATAATATTCAATTCTTTTGAGAATGATTCCAACATTCTGAATGAATACGAATATTTTGCTTAAAGTTAGATGACAATTTCTGCTTTAGGATTCCTCCATAACCGAGGTCAAAAACATCTTTCTCGACAATTTTAAAAGTATGAGGAGAAGGAAATTCTAAGCATCGAAGTTGCTTAACATAAGACTTAATTTGTTTTATAATACTTGTATACTTTCCTATCCATGGAGGTGGATTTTTCTTTAAATTCATTAACAAACTTAGTAGGAAATTATGTATCTCTACTAACAGGTGTAATAGTCCCTTAATAAATATCATACAAAAAATTTAATTTAATTTTGAAATAATTTTATTTTAGATGATGAAACAACTAATTGATTTTGTTAATTAATAACTAATAAAAGTATTCAAATATTTCCGTTGTTATTCAATAGATGAAGAGAAGATTTATATATCATCTATATAAACTACTTGCTAAGAAGTGAGTAAAAGCTATATATATCATTTATAATGTTTTGAAATTCAATAGTAGCATTTTTTATTCAAATGGCATAACATTACATTCATAATGTCCAAATGAGATTGAAAAAGAGTTTTATAATGGTCATTGTCAACAACTTCAATTTTTCAAAAACTATTTTTCATATCAGATTTTGAGAATATTGTAGCATTGTTAAGTGGAGAAAGACAATAGATTTTTTTATTAGAAATCAGATAATAAATTTATTATAATACTTTATTTATTAATGGTTTATAATTATTGACTAATGTTAAAACTTCTCACTCTAAGTCCGATTGGTTTCCAACATAAAAGGAAGCACATGTCATGCCGATTTACTTTTCCTTATTAATCCTTCTTTTAATAGATTGGTAATTTATTTTCTTACGAGACTTCAATAATTCATTATTCATTTGAGTAGGTATTGCCTTAGTGGGAATATTTTTCTCATTGAATTCTTTATCATAATCTAGTTCAACTATATATATGTTATTTTTTACTCTAGAAAGCATTAGGCAAACCAGAGCATATTGGCAGCGAGGTAAAGATCACCAAGAAAAGTGACTGGCAGCGATTTTTATCACTTTTCCCAACGAAAATTTCTGCCACAAAAAGTGTTATTTCTTTTAGGGATTTTCATTAGTCATTCCCAAAGTCCTAACCTTTTCGTTTATTGACATTCTATAACAAGTAGCTGGCATATAGATAGACAAGCCACTTTGTTACAAGTACATTTCAATCTTATTCCCAATTATTTTAAATCCTTATGTTAGTTTATTGTATATTTTGCTTTGCTTATATGCCATTTTTTTCAATTTGGTATATTATATATTATAGTACTATACTAGTTAAATAGTATAATAGGTATAATATTATAATATAGTAGTAAATATATATGATATACTATAATAGGATATATTATAACTATATAATAGATTATAGTATAATAGTATATTATATGCTACCAAAGGCCTTTGGCCTGATTGACATAACTCCTACCCTCTAAAATGGAGGTCTGGAGTTTGAAACCACCCACCCCACACCACACCACGAAATGTATAAAAAAAATAGTATATTATATGCTACTATACTATAGTAGTTACAGTATAGTACTATAATATATTAGAATTTTATACACACACACATATATAGTAGCTTTTTTTGTGTGTAAACTATATATTTTATAATTTTTTGAGTAATGCTAGATATAATTATGATCAGTTGTGCAACCATTGCACACTCCTTTCAAAAAAGAGTAGAGTATCATATCAAAAAATTAATTATTTCATGTCGATCATTTCATAATTACTCACTTTTTCGATAGGAGTACGTGCTGCTTGCACATTTATAATTGTAAAGAGGTTTTGTTTTTTAAACCCCTAGACCCGCTTGGATATTAAGAATATCTCAATATATCTGTGGATAGTAATGAAATGGTTTAAATTAAGATGTTTTATTAGATTTTGGAAAATGAGAAAAAAAAAATTGAGAAAAACTATCATAAAGTTGAAAAAAGTTTTGAATATTATATTTGTTTTAAAATTTGAAAATGTAGTATATTGCTTTTTGTGTTTTATTTAAAAGTTTGAAAAATTGTGATAACTAGGTAATGCTTGAAATTAATATATATATATATATATATATTTATGTGAGAATATCTAAGAAAACTTAAAAATAATTATGTTGCCAAACAGACATTTAATGTATATTTGTTTTGCTTGCAAGTTTATAGCATCCTTTTTTTGACTAAAAAAACTTAGTACTTGTAAAAATAATATGTTGTTATTATTTTATTAAAGTATTTAATAAATATGATATTCATCAACTTTGATAAGAATTATTTGTCAATATAGGGGATATGATATTAAAACGACATTACAAATTTATAAAGAGTAATTTTACATATAATCGTAAGTGCATAACCATCACGTAACCATTTTGAAAAATAGTAGAGTCACCATGTTTTATTCATTTTTTTTCAAAATAGTTATGCAGTGGTGTCCCAATTTACGACTGCATATATATTTTCTCTTTACAAGACAAACATTTATATATGGTGTGTTAGTTGCCATAAAAATGACTATTTTCTATATTCAACATGAACTCATTCTCATCACAAATAAGTTATAATAATTCATGGACCTTTCTAAACCTACTGATCCCAGCTCTCGCTAGGGACTACCATTAAATTTATTTTTTTATTTTTGCTTTTTCTTACATATGTTTTCAACACTTTTAAATGTTTTTTTAAATATTTATAAAAAAAATCCAATGTGGTAACACCAAACAGTAATGAAGAACTAGTGGTAAGAGTATAATTTTTATAAATAATCAATTTTCTTATTATGCGGAAGAAATTCTTACAATTATAAACAACAAATTATATATAATATTAAGGACAATGCTATGGAGACCAATGAACAACCGATAATACTTGAACGATACGTGCAATTATATATATTTTTTTTCAATTTTTTTTATATATCTTTAAATATTTTAAGAAATAATTTATCGCAAAATAACTTGTAATAGTTCATGGACATTTCTACATTTGCTGCTCCCACCTCTCGATAAGAACTACCATTAATTATAATCGTTTTGCTTGTTATGCAGAAAAAAAATCTTACAATTATAAACAATAAATTATATATAATATTAAGGACAATGCTATGGAGACCAATGAACAACCGATAATATTACTTAAATGATAAGTGCAAATATACTTTTTGTTTTTATTTATTTTTCTTTTTTATGTCAATTATTCTTTATATATCTTTAAATATTTTTTAAAATAAAAAATATTAATTCACTAATAATCACTTTCTTAATAATTAAGTAAAACTAAAAAATTGAATCGGTCACTTCTATCAGTTTAAATTGCATTTTCCTAATATTAAAGGCATGTATAATATTATTAATATATATATACAACCATCCCATATACAGATGATCATCATGCATGCAGTAGTACCGAATTAGACTTTAATTTAGATTAACCTAGCGTACTACATAGGTCATTTGTTATGCATGCATGCATGCAATATTTAAAGTTTCATGCATGGGTAATATTGATGGAAGATGGATCAAGAATTGATCCTTACCTCCAAGAGGTACTACTAGGCCTATTATCTGAGCCGGGTTGTACCTGACACTACAAGAAATCTGGGTTTTTGCCACAAGTTCTTTTTCCACAATATACGTTCATGGCAAAAAGTGGCTTATTGACACCAAAAATGCTCGTGGCTATAAAATTCTACTTATTACCATGAATTTTTTGTTGTAGATAAAAAACGGTGAGAAAAAATAATTTGCCACGAAAAAATAAACCATTGCCACAAAAGTTAATTTTGTGAAATACAAAATATACCAAAATTATAATGTTCCCAGTTTAAAATTTTTTTTCCACGAGTTTAACTTCTTTTGCCACGAGTCTTAGTTGCCACAAAAATAGTAATTAATCGTATGATCTTCTGTTCGTAGTTTGTTATTTTTTGCCACGAGTTGTTTTCTTAATTTGCCACGACTAAATTTCGCCACAAATACTCTACTATAAAATCACAAAAGCAGATATCCAATCCCTACCTAAATTCGAATAAGTTCCCTCTGCTTCGATATTTTACCCACTCCCGTCTCCCTCTAAACCCTAGGCGACGTCCACCACAGCCACAGCCCAGCCGTTATTGCTGTCGCGCCACCGACACCTCACCGTCAACCAACACCAACACGTCGCCGAACCCAGCCCCCCACGGTGCCCCTCTTTCCCTATCCTTCTTCCCCGAGACAAGCCTCCTTCCCTCTGGGCTTCGTTTGTCGTCAACGGCATTGACTGCCCATCGGAGGCTTCCTCCAATCATCCCCCTCTCCCCTCGAAGCCCTCAACCTTGTTCACTGCAATTTCGGGTTCCTGAAGCCGAGTCCCCAACCACTCTGCTTTATTTTCGAGTTCCCGAGGACCCCCGAAGTCCCCAACTCCTCTGCACTCCGATTTCGTGTTTGGGATGCGATTTCGACTTCTTCTGCGGTGATGCTAACTACTTCTTTTGATTTCTTCTTTTCGAGTTCCTTTGTGTTTAAAACATCTCTTTTTTCCTCTAGGGTTTAGTTATATTAGCTTTAACTCTGTGCATTTTGCTACAAATTAATGGAGTTTTTTCCTCTAGGATTTCGAATTCTTCTGCGGTGATGCTGACTATTTCGTTATATTTTGGTTTCAGTTTATTTTGGAAGGTTTGTGTTAACTGTGAGCAGTGCGATTCTCCTTCATTTATTCATCTAGGGAAAAAGTGTTTTGTTTTATACTCTATATAATTTTCTGTTGATGAATTTGTGTGAGGTCCACGAAGTAATATAAACCCTTGCATTTTGTGACACTGGTGCATTTTTTTAATCTATTTCATTGTTAATCAAATGCGTCCATACTTAATTTAACTTTCAGCTTGAAAATTTACATATACTCATTATTTCCAGCACTTCATTAAGTGGTTTTATTTCTGTTTAGGTCCTTAGGATCTCTCAAGCAGTGTTTTGATAGTTTCATGCTAACTTTTGTCTGTGTCTATGAATAACTTGGTTAATGATTTTTTTGTAGGTTTTTTCTGCATCTTTGTTCAGCATCTTGAGGTGAACTTTGCTTTTTTTCCCTACATTGCCAACAAATGCCAAGTTGGGTGCAAAAAAGTAGTTAAATTAGAGGAATTGAGGTTTGAATATTGCTGAATGTTGGTTGTGGTTTTGTGAAGCCATGAATTGTAACTTATAAAATTTTGTGGTCTTATTTGTGTTCCTTATACTCTGTGCAACCAAACAGGGACTTCAAACAGCTGTAGCTTGCTAATAATAGTTCACAGCTTTGGACATATTTATTTTTTTGAATTTACAATTATTGAAATCGACCCCTGTAAGGAAATAAACGGAACTTGATTTGGTGTTAAACTAGTGTTGGAATGGGTTTAATTGTGTATGGAGAAAGGGTAATGAATTTGTAGTTGGGACTGTAACTGGGAGAGATTTAGTTGTAGTTTATGAAGTAAAGTACCTAGTTTTAGTGATTTAACTGAATTATATGTGGTTTAGCTTTGTGCTGATTCTCAGCAAAATCACCATTTTAGCATCATTATAATTTAACTATCAGTGTACTTGTATAAAAAATATATTTAGCTACTCTTTTGTTATGAGACACATGATTAACATTTCTTTGTCCTTCAGCTTTTGCCTGTTCTCAATTAATTCACCATTTTAGCATCATTATAATTTAGCCTAATATTTGTATTCTATTAGTTTATATACTTTTATTCTATGTAGGTTCCACAAATGGAGGGAGATCTTTTCCATACTTGGGTGTACACCCCTGATGACACATGATTTGATATCAACAGTAAGATCAGATTGGTTTCAGCAAAATAATTACTGAAAACTAACAGAGTAAGTTACCAATTTTTCTATAGTTCCTCAGTTCGTCATCTCTAGAGACTTTTATAGAGATCTGAACTGCATTAGGACTTTTAGTAGCTACTAGATAATTGGTTGCTGGATATGAGGTGTACACTTTAATTGGGTTTGATCATTACTTATATAAATAACTAGGGTTATAGTTGGATTGAATTTGGTTAGCCAAAGGATTTTTATGAATACTATTCACTGGTATTTCATTGTATTTTGGGTTATATAACGAATGAATATAGAAGGGCATGCTGGACAAAAATGCTGGACATGTTGGGGTTATATAGTTGTGGCATAATAGCTCCTTAGGTGATATTGTAAACCACACCTTAGGTTCTGGCTGAGAGATCATACTCTTCTATTATCCATTAATTTGGTCTCAATTATATTTTTACAAAATATCTAAATAATAGTGGTGTTGTTTACAATGCTTATGGCATATGATAATTAATATGGTCAAATCTGGTGTCAACTAGAAGAAGTATATTATTGAATGTTCTTGGGTTGTGAAATATCAATTTAATCATGGATGTCTTTTGGAGTTTTTACTAGTATGAACTTGTTTGTATTAGCTACTTGGCACATGGCACTGCAATAATTCATTCCTATATATGGGCTTGGTTTTGACTATATAAATTTTATTATATATGTATCCCAGCAATAAGGAGACTCAAGTTGAAGGTGTTATCAAACAAATAGTTGCAGATTAGTTGCTTATATCCAAGTTACTTATCAAAAAAAAAAAGTAGCTTATATCCTAGTTTTATTTTTTATTTTTTATAGCATTAATTTTTTAAGAAGAAATAGGAATGTTGCACTGACTAGAGTAAGTTACATTACTTTTACATTGGATTATATGCTTGTTTGTGCTCAAGTAGAGTGCTCATTTGTTCTCCAAATGATAATATTTATTCCTTTGCATGAAATTGACACATCACTTCCATAATGTTTAGGCCTGGATGATAAGATATGCAAACACAAAGGAGCTCTAGTTTATCTTTTGAAGCTCTAGTTTGGTAACAAGGCAGTGTAACTCAAAGGAGCTTGAGTCTTGTGTATGTAATTACATGCAATGAAGATGAAGATGGGGGTCGAGGCTATTGATCAATGCCTGGATGCCACATTATGTGCCATCAGGATTATATTTGTAATTGACTGTATAGGATGATGAATGTACATAACCATGCTATGTTAATATAATTGCATGGTTAGGCTGATGTTAAATAGACATGTCTATGTATGTTTATTCTACAACTTGATGAATGACTAGCTGCTTGTATATATATATATATGGATGTTTACTGGCACATACTAAATTATCATATTGGTAATTAACTTATTAAAGCTTGGATGACTAGAGCATTATGGACAGGTTGTATGGCAAGGTATCCAATCCTGGGCAAAGAGAATTTCTTTCGAGATAGAGTCGTGGTAAATAATATAGTATTAACTATGAATACATATACCTTTAGAGAGAAACATGTTCTTGTGAATAAAGTACTAACTATGAATGGAATTGGTGGTAAAACCTTTGTTGGTACAAAGTATACTGTTATTTTGGTAGTAAATATCGATTCCCCACACAATCGCATTCTAGCAAAAATTTAATAGCTAAAGATGACACTTGTGGGAAATAAGTATTTTGCACAAGATGAAATGTTTTTTTAGACTTTTGCCTACTACCAATTTTTCTTTTAGCCACGAACTCAATGGTGGCAATAAGTGTCTAATTGCCACGGAATTTCCTACTCGTGGGTAAATATACTTTTAGCCGCGGAGCATATGCCACAAGCATCCCACGACTAAAAATTGTGGCAAATACTCATTTCCTACAAACAATATGCTTTTAGCCACAATAAGCACTCTTGGCAAATGAGCTAATATATTGTAGTGTGACCCGGTTTGAAATTTTATTTATTTATTAATACTTTTGAATTTTTTTTTAAAAATATTTAAAGAAATTTGGAATCCGGGTTCTGGATTCTTAAATCCGGAACTCGAATGAACACTCCTAAGTACTACTTCCGTATTAATATGTGATATGAACCAACAAGATATATAAGTTATTTGCGATAACTAGGCGCTATTGGAAGGCGAAAATCCAATTAGCTCACATTTAAAATAATTTGCGAAACAATATTATTAACTGCCACATTTAAATAATAACTAGCTATATATTGTTAGGGGTAAATCCAATTAGATCACATTAAGTTATTTATGCATGTGTCATAATGTCAATATTAATGCATGTCCTATTATATCCACAAAGGAACGGCTGCATAACAATGAAAGTTTAAAAAGGAGAAAGGAGATTATATATATCAATATATATATATATAAATATAAGATCATTTTTAAATGATTGTTTAAAGTCACAAAGCATGTATTAGGCAAATACAACAACATAGTGGTTTTAAGTGGTCATTAAAACCTTTTAATTTATCCAATATATGATATATATTCCACCACTTTCTACCTCAAATATGGAGACAAGTTGGATGCTAGATCGAGAAACAAACTTTCGTACGAACAATAATTTAAAAAATAATGATCATCAAGTATGATACTATGAGGGAAAACTATCTTTTTAAATTCTTTCTTGAAATTTGAGAACTCTAACTTGGAGAGAAATAGTAAAAAATTTTATTGTCTCTGTAAATTTTCAAATAGTATTAAATGTTTAATAAAATTATAAAATTAAATTCTTATATCTATCTATTTTGTATCTAAAATTCTCAAATCCTGATAAGAAGTTAAAATAATCTCGACTCTGTTCATAGAATTGTATTTAGAATATAAACATGAACAAAATTAAGAATATGGTAAAACTTTCATGGCCATACCTTCGGCTTATCTAAAAAAGAAAACTATAATAATGGACCACTTGTACATTTTCCATAAAGCAATTAAACTCAAGCCCTTCTTTACTAGTGGAGCTTTCATATTTATGGTGCTTAAAACATGTGTTTTGCTGTTTTAGTACTACAAAGTGTATCCTAAGAAAAATGAGTATTTATGATATATTATTATGATTATGATAATTATTTGGAATAAAAATAGAGTACTTATTTTAATAAAAAATTATGGATCATAAATATTTTTTTTTTTTTATAATAATGAGACATTCTAAGCGACAAAACTGTTAAGGTGATGCTAATAGTACTACTACAACATACGGCTGCAACGTATTGTTATTGTTAATTTTTTATTCTAATTTTCTATTTTTATCATTTTAAAATATTTTTAAAAAATATGAAAAAAATATGAAAATATTAATAATCCTTTTCTTAATTATTTAATAAAACTAAAAATTAAAAAAAAACATAAAATATAAAAAAAAAATTATCAAACTTAATAGATATATTAACATTTATCAAACTATTAATATCAGAAGTCTCCATCATGGATGTAAACCAAAACTTCCACCAATCTTACCTAGTAGACTGTGCCAAAGAGCTAGAGGTTTGGGGCCTGATCTCCACAGCGGACAAGCAGCATTAATCCTGACCGGTTCTGAAGATTGTCCTGCAAATAAAAGCGCATGAGTTCAAACAAAAAAAGAAAAGGGCTTGTCTTGAAACGTTTATCACGTGGCATTAATTTGTAACTGGGTCCGGCTTTGATTTTTAAATGGTTACGTACCATGTAAAATAATAATCAACGTGGAAAAATAGAAAAGTTAGGCCTAGGCTCCAAAGTTTTTTCGGCTGGCCGGAGGAGCACTATTTTATTTGTTTTGTTTTATTTTATTTTTTGTTTTTTCAGTTTTTTTCTCGTTTTTGTTTTTATTTATTTTTTTTCTAATCAGCACTAGATGTTGTTCACATGAATTAGTAATAAGTACTGTTTTAGAACAATAAAAAATGCATGTGGCATGCAGGAGATTGGGCGTAGCTATCTACAGCTACCAGATCACGAGTAGCAAAGTCAAGGATGAATTTATTTCTGCTCGAGCGATCTGATCTGGGTTTTGTTATTCTTTGAATATTTTGATTGACAATGGAACCTTATAGGGGCGGAACTAATATTTTATGTTTGGGAGACGATCGATAAAGTGTGCGGTACGTATAAATTTTATAAGGATGATCATCAGTAATAGAAATATCATATTCTGTTGTTATCGAGCTCTCTAAACGTATATTACTTTTTGAATTTTACTCAATTTATTTCTTTTTAAAAAAAAATAATTATTTTTAAGTACTTGCTCATATTTTTTTATGATTTAAGAAAAATTTATAAATTAAGAATAAATTTGAAAACTTTCTATTAAGTAATGATGTAACGCTATTAGATTTTTAACAAACTATATCTCATAATCATACAAGTTAGAATAAAACTAAATAAGTGAGTATAATCAATAAATTTTATAATTATATAAATTTATAATTAATTTTTTTATTAGAATTAAACTATTAGAGTAACTGTAAGATTATGTAAGTTAAAATTTGAGTTTACATAAAGTTAAAGTTAAAATATAAATGGATGTATATTGAAATTTAAAAGAATAATTTTCGTAAAAAAAATTTGGAGGTGGGGCAATTTTTATTTTTATTTTTAAAATCTAAGAGAAAATTTTAATTATATATACAATTATATATATATTTCTACTATAAATTAAATTTGGAAAAAGTTTGGCCCCCCCAACCGGAGGCGTAGGTCCGCCTCTGGAACCTTATAACATATATATTGACATATTCCAATTAATACATACAAAAAATGCACACATCCTCAGCCTCACATAATTAGCATATAATATATAGCCAGTTTGACTAGCTAGCACATATATAATTATATATAAAGAAGTTAACGACAATATTAGAACCACTTTTTGCCTTTATTCTGTAGCTTAATTAGTTAATTAGATTCCATATCTGGATATTAAAATATTTCAGAGGCTTGTCATGAATAGTAGCTACAATATTCATAATAAATAATATTTTAATAGTACTAATTATAATCAATAGTTTATAAATAATAATAAAGTTTAAAAATATCTAAAAACAATTACATTCATGTTATAAATGAACGTCGACAGCGGCCCTCTATCCCACCACTAAATTATGTGAATGACCCTACCACTATTATTTTAAATCTGCATAGTGATTTGCATAGTAACTTGTATAGTAACTTGCATAGTAATTTCAACGCCTATAAATATGGGTTTCAGTTGTAATGAAATTCATAAGAAAATATAAAGAGAGAAAGAAAGCTTCAGTTCTTAAGAGTTTCAGAGAGAATTTCTTATTTCTCTTTTGCAATAGTAGTTCCTTTTTTTAAGTTTCATAACACGTTATCAGCACGACGATTCTGTCAATTCTGAAGCTAGTGGCCTTATTCCTCTGTAAGTTTTTCAATATATTATTTGAAATCTTTGATATATTTTATTGATGATTATCTGTGTAAATTTATAAATATATTTTCTGAGATACACATATTTATTATTTATATGTGTAGAAAATGACAAATTTTACAAAATTGGAATTTGTTGCTCTTGATATATCTGGGAAAAATTATTTATCCTGGATACTTGATGCTGAAATACATCTTGATACAATGAACCTGGGAGAAACTATTAAAGAAGGAAATCAAGCATCCCTGCAGGAACGTGCTAAAGCAATGATTTTCCTTCGCCACCATCTTCATGAAGAATTGAAAACTGAATATCTCACTGTAAAAGATCCCTATATTTTGTGGAACAATTTAAGGGAGAGGTATGAACACCAGAAGACTGTCATCCTCCCAAGAGCTCGTTCTCAATGGATGCACCTGAGGTTGCAAGATTTTAAAAGTATTAGTGAGTATAATTCCGCACTTTTTAAAATAAACTCAGTATTAAAATTATGCGGTGAGAAAATCACCGATGAAGATATGCTAGAGAAGACTTTTACTACATTTCATGCCTCGAATGTGCTCCTGCAGCAGCAGTATCGAGAGAGAAAGTTCAAGAAATATTCTGAACTTATATCATGTCTTCTAGTAGCTGAGCAGAATAATGAGCTCTTATTAGAAATCCACCAGTCACGCCCTACTGGCTCAATATCATTCCCTGAAGTGAATGGTAACAGGTTTGCATCATTCCCAGAAGTGAATGTGCATCCTTTAGAAGAAATCGGAGGCGCGGACGTGGTAGGAGAAATTATAGAAATGTTGGTCCCAGGAGTGACAACATTAAAAGGGATTATAATATACCATATCACCAGAAGTGGTACAATTCAGAGAGGGGTAAAAATCCTCAGAATAATTCTTCGAAGAAAAGTGAAGAGGTGTGCCATAGATGTGGAATGACTGGACATTGGTCACGTACCTGTCGTACGGCCAGGCACTTAGCTGATTTATATCAAGCTTCTATTAAAGGAAAGAATAAAGTGCATGAAACAAATTTAGTAGAACCATCAGATGATTTATTAGATTCAGTAGATGTAGACGTTACTCATCTTGATGTATCTGATTTCTTTAATCATCCTGTTGCCCAGATGACTAACACAAGAGGGGGGGTGAATTGGGTTATATTAAAAAATTAATACTTATAAACTAAATATACAATATAAAATATAACCAAAATATAAAGCAGTAGGAAATATAAAGAGTAGGGTAAGAGAAAGCAAACTCAGTATTTTTACGAGGTTCAGCCCCACTGCCTACGTCCTCGCCTCAAGCTACCCCTTGAGGATTCCCAAATCCACTATTCAATCTCCTTTAGGTGGAGATAGAAACCTATTACACCTTTGAGCAGCACCGCTCCAAAGAATCCGTGTAGAACACCCTCTACACTTCCAATCACCTCACACTTGGTGATTCAACTATTCCCTGTGTAGAACACCTTCTACACACACAAGGGTTATACGCACCCTCTTACTTCCAATCACCTCACACTTGGTGATTTAACTATTCCCCGTGTAGAACACCTTCTACACACACAAGGGTTATACACACCCTCTTACTGATACAAGAATTGATAGTGGGTAGGCTATCAGAAAACACTCCTCAATGAGTGAAATAAGAACAATACAGCACAAACTATATCTCTCTCAACAAGAACAAGAATTAAGGCTCAAAACTTTAGAAAAGAGAGAATGAGAGCTTTGAAAGAATGATGCAAAATTTAGCAATAGATGTGTAAGCTCTTGTTGTGATTTTTGCAAAACTCAAGTGAGCTATTTATAGGTAAATGAGTCTTCAATTTCAAATTTGAAAAGATTCCCATGTCAAATAAGAGCACTATTCACTTTTCAAAAAATTCAAATAAAAACATTTCCTTTTTGCATTTGTCAAAAACAACTCCATTCATTTTTCAAAGAAATCAAACCTAATCTTTTGCTTTTCATACAAGACAAAATGAGCATGATTTATTTTTCAAACCAAATCATCTTCTTTTTACATATGTCAAAAAAACACACAACCACCCTTTAAGATTTTCAAACAAATCATCTATCTTTTATATTTGTCAAAAAAACACACAACCACCCTTTAAGATTCTCAAACAAAATCATCTACCTTTTGCATTAGTCAAAAAAACACACCACCTCCCTTCAAGACTTTCAAACAAAATATGCACATGTCAAAATCAAGTTTTTATAAAAAAAATATAATTTTCGAAATTATTTTGTTTGATGGTGTTATGCACATGTGAAAAACATAATTTTCAAAACTAAGACATTTAAAAATGTCTTGCATATGTGGAAAAAGTAATTTGATGTTTTATGAGAAAAAAGAGTAATTTGGAGCCTTAATCCAATTTCTAATTTTATCAAGAGATGTACAAAAATAATCTATGAGCTTCATTTGTAGACTTGATATCTTTCTTGCTTATGCTTGATTTCTTGATGTGTTTAGCTCCCTTCATGCATAGACAACTTGAGCTTGAGTTTTCAATATTATTTGTTATCATCAAAATTTATACGTAAATACGAGACTTGAAACCTTGGGTTCAACAATCTCCCCCTTTTTGATGATGACAAATACTTAGTAGAAATCTGCGACCTGCAGTAATACTTAAACTCCCCCTGAAAATATGCGTTAGTATTTCAAGAAAAATATAAACATGATTCTAGCATATATAACAGGGTAGTATAATACTAGTATAAGACTTCTCCCCCTTTTGGCATCATTAAAAAGGAACCGTAATTGGTTTCAATAAGATTTTTTTTTTTTTTCGTAATAAGCAATAATCAAATAAAACGGTACGTTAGAGAGTAGAAGTTGGAACCACCCGTGCCCGACAAAACCTGCAAAGGTTGAAGTCGAATTTTATCATCTCGGTGCGGAAGAAGATTTAAATCCGCTTGATGTTATTGACGAATTAGATATTCCAGAGATTTGAAGTTGAATAATTAAAATTATCCGTGTCCGACAAAGACAGCAAAAGCTGCAAGCCTAGCTCTGGCAATGCGGTGCAGAGCCATGCATGTCCGACAAAACCTGCAAATGTTAGAAGTCTAACTCTGACAGTTCGGTGCGGAGCCACGCGTATCTGATAAAACCTACAAAGGTGGCCTAGCTCTAGCAATTCGGTGCAGAGATTTGATCCGCTTGATGTTGCTGAAAAATGAGATATTATCATGATTTGTAAGTTTGTCTTGTTTTTATTTCCGTTTCTATAAGAGCAATTCTTAGCTTTATCTATTTCGCATCAAGCTTTCTTCTCATCTTTGCAATTTTCTTGCATTCTCATTCTACAATTTTTCAATGGCTCGTAGAATTCCCTTCAGTGCTTCTCTTGATCAAGATTTGAGGTATCCTTCACCTCAGTCTCAATCTATTTCTGCATCTGTCGTGGGTGCCATGAAGCAACAAGAGACTGATTTAGCTAATAAATCAGATCATGACGCCATTTACGAGCTTGTGGGTCTCGGAACTCGATATTCATCATCTATCGTTGCATTTTCTGCTCGATTGCAGTCCAAAACTCGCGAAATTGAGAAGCTTAACGAGACTGTATCTGTACTTCAACGACTTGTTTATGAGTCAAACAAAAAAATAGTAGAATTAAAGCAACAGAATAAGGATTTGAAATCCTTGCTTACCTCTTCATTTCGATTGCCTAATCCTTTAGATAAGGATGACATGATGATTTATGAGGAGCAAATGCATTTGAATGATGAGGCTAAACGTCTCAAGTTTCTGTAGGTCATTTAAGATAATGAAATAAAAGTATCTAGCAGATATCCATGGCATGCATCATTCCTATTTCTCTTCTAATCATGCATAGTCTATCTTCTGGTAGGGGTTTTGTGAAAATGTCTGCCAATTGATCATGTGTACTAGTGAATTCTAATACAATATCGCCCTTTTGCACATGATCTCAAAGAAAATGATATCTAATTTCAATATGTTTGGTCCGAGAATGTTGTATTGGATTTTTTGAAAGATTTATAGCACTTGTATTATCACATTTGATTGGAATGTGATTGTACATAAGTTTAAAATCCTCAAGTTGTTGCTTCATGTAAAGAACTTGAGCACAACAACTACCCGCAGCAACATATTCTGCCTCAGCAGTAGATAGTGCAACAGAATTTTGTTTTTTACTAAACCAAGAAACTAGTGCACGACCTAAGAAGTGACATGCTCCACTAGTGCTTTTTCGATCTATTTTACAGCCAGCATAATCTGCATCTGTGTAGCTGATTAGATCGAAATATGTGTGCTTAGGGTACCATAACCCTAAGTTAATTGTACCACTAAGATATCTAAGAATGCGCTTAACTGCAATTAAGTGTGATTCTTTTGGAGATGATTGAAAGCATGCACATAAGCACACACTAAACATAATATCTGGTCTACTGGCTGTCAAATATAATAAGCTACCAATCATACCTCGATATACCTTTGAGTCAACTAGTTTACCGGTTTCATCTTTATCAAGTTTAGTAGATGGACTCATTGGTGTTCCAGTTTCCTTAGCAAGTTCCATCCCAAATTTCTTCAGCAATTCCTTAATATATTTCGATTGATTGATGAATGTCCCACTTTTTGCTTGCTTAATTTGCAATCCAAGAAAGAATGTAAGCTCTCCCATCATGCTCATTTCAAATTCTTCCTGCATAGTCTTAGCAAAAACTTGGCACATATTTTCATTAGTAGCACCGAATATTATATCATCAACATAAATCTGAATCAAAAGAATATCATCATTTTCGTATTTAATGAAAAGTGTTGTATCAATTTTTCCTCTTGAAAAGCCTTTTTTAATCAAGAAACCACTAAGTCTCTCGTACCACGCTCTAGGAGCTTGTTTGAGTCCATATAGTGCTTTTGTGAGTTTGAAAACATGATTTGGAGAAATATGATTTTCAAAACCTGGAGGTTGCTCAACATATACCTCTTCATTTATAAAACCGTTTAAGAAAGCACTTTTAACATCCATTTGAAAAAGTTTGAAATCTTTAAAACAAGCATATGCAAGTAGCATTCGAATAGCTTCTAATCTTGCGACTGGTGCATATGTCTCATCATAATCGATTCCTTCTTCTTGATTGAAACCTTGGGCTACAAGTCGAGCCTTATTTCTAGTAATGACTCCGGACTCATCTTTCTTGTTTCTAAAAACCCATTTTGTTCCAATAATAGTATGATTTTTTGGTCTAGGAACAAGTGTCCAAACATCATTTCTTTCAAATTGATTAAGCTCTTCTTGCATAGCTAGAATCCAAGATTCATCAAGAAGTGCTTCATCAATATTTTTAGGTTCAATCTGAGATAGAAAAGCAGTATGATTACAAATATTTCTAAGAGATGATCGAGTGCTTACACCTCGTGAAGGTTCCCCCAGAATTTGTTCCACTGGATGATCTTTCACAAATTTCCACTGTTTGGTTGCATCTTGTATTAAATTGTGATGATCTTTCCTGATATCTCCATGTTGGACTTCCTCTATTGTGTTCTCTTTGTTGAGATTGAGACTTTCCGTATTATTTATACCTCCTGTTTCTTCATCAATAGATTTCTTGGAGAGTAGAGAATTAGATTCATCAAATACTACATGCATAGATTCTTGTACAGTCAAAGTCTTTTTATTGAATACTCTATAAGCTTTACTATTAGTAGAATACCCGAGAAAGATACCTTCATCAGATTTTGCATCAAACTTGCCTAAATTATCTCTGTCATTTAAAATAAAACATTTGCATCCAAATACATGAAAGTAACAAATGTTGGGCTTTTTCTCATTCCAAAACTCATAGGGGGTTTTATCTAATTTAGACCTTAGCATAACTCTATTTATAACATAACATGCACTACTTACCGCTTCAGCCCAAAAATAACTAGGCAAGTTGTTCTCATTGAGCATTGTTCTTGCCATCTCTTGAAGAGACCTATTTTTCCTTTCTACTACCCCATTTTGTTGAGGAGTTCGAGGAGCAGAAAAATTATGCACAAAACCATTTTCATCACAAAATGTTTCAATATTTTTATTAACAAATTCTTTTCTCCTATCACTTCGGATACTTGAAATAGTATAACCCTTTTCATTTTGAATTCTCTTGTATAACTTGGTAAAAGCATTATGTGCCTCATCTTTATGAGTAAGAAAGATGACCCAAGTATATCTAGAGAAGTCATCAACAACAACAAATGCATAATATTTTCCTCCTAAACTTGCAACTCTATTTGGTCCAAAAAGATCCATGTGTATCAGTTGCAGTGGTCTAGTAGTGGAAATATGTTTCTTGATTTTAAAAGAAGTTTTTGTTTGTTTACCAAATTGGCATGCATCACAAATTTTGTCTTTAAGAAAATTTACCTTTGGTAAACCTCTCACAAGATCATTTTTTGAAAGTTTGGAAATAAGTTCCATATTGGCATGACCTAGTCTTCTATGCCATAACCAATTAGTTTCATTTTGAGCTGAAAAACAAATCGCATCTTGTGAGGTAATTTCTTCAAAATCAATTGTATAAACATTGTTACTTCTAAAAGCAATAAAACAAATATTACAATCATAATCATTCAATATAATGCACTTATCCATTTTGAAAGTAACTGTAAATCCTTTATCACATAATTGACTTATGCTTAAAAGATTATGTTTTAAACCTTCAACAAGTAGAACATCTTCAATTATAAGAGAAGACTCATTACCAATTTTACCTATTCCCACGATCTTCCCTTTCGAGTTGTCTCCAAATGTCACATGTCCTTCTTCTTTAGATCTAAGATCAAAGAACTTAGTCTTGTCTCCCGTCATGTGTCTTGAACATCCACTATCTAAAAACCATTTATTTTTGTTCGTGGAAGACATCATGCACACCTATAAAAACAATTAAAATGATTTTTCTTGGTACCCAAGTTCTTTGGGTCCTTTATTTATTAGTATTAGAAGAAATAAGATTTTTAGGTACCCATATGGTCCTAATAGTCATTGTATGTTTTCTTCTAATAGGACAAGCAAAATAATTATGACCATTTCTATTACAAAAATTACAAATAGCATGTGACATATATGAAGAACTTGAGTGATTATAATAGTATCCTTTTTTAACAAAATTATTTTTATGAAAAGAATTTTGAATATTGGACTTTGATGTAGAAGAATTATCAAAGAAATTTTTATAAGGTTTGTATTTTTGTTTTGGCATATATCCCAAGTCTGCCTTATCAAAAACACATCTTTGACTACCAAGAAGTTTTTCAAAATTTCTTTTTCCATTCGTAAAGTTTTCAATAATATTTTCTAAATCAGTTTTCTTTTTCTTCAACTCAAAATTTTCATTTTTCAAAACAATATTTTCTTTTCTTAAAATATCAATTTCGTTTGTTAAAGAAGAATTTTTCTTTTTCAAAACAGTATACTTGATACCCAATTTTTCAAATTCCTCATATACCTCTTATAAAACATTTTGCAATTCTTCATATGAAGGATTTTCAATATTATCAAGATTTGTTACCTCAATGTCATCTTTAGCCATAAGACAAAGATTTGCTGATTCTCCATTGCTTGCTTCACTATCTGAGCTACTTGAATCATCATCCCACGTAGCTTTCATTGCCTTTTTGCCTTTGTTTCGATCTTTCTTTAGCAGAGGACAATCTGGCTTGATATGACCAGGTTTATTGCATTTATAACAAATTAAAGTGTCATTTTTACCTGAATCTTTCTTGGAAAACTTATTGAAGGATTTCCTTGGAGGAGTTTTATTTTTCTTTAAGAACCTTTGAATTCTTCTTGTTATCATCGCAACTTCTTCATCTTTGTCGTCATTTTCCTCATCTTCATCACTTTCACTTTCATGTGGAACAGCTTTAAGTGCCAAGCTCTTCTTTGACTTTCCTTCTTCTTCTCCTCTTTTCAATGTGTACTCATGGGTGATAAGTGACCCGATGAGTTCATTCACTTCGAGCTTCTTGAGGTCTCTAGTTTCAAGAATCGCCGTCACTTTTGATTCCCAACGTTTTGGTAGAGAGTTGAGAATTTTTCTTACTATCTCCACTTTGGAATAAACTTTGCCAAGAGCTATCAAGCTATTTATGATGTTAGTAAAACGAGTGTACATACTAGAAATAGATTCATCATCATTCATCTTAAACATTTCATATTCATGAGTAAGAATATAAATTTTTGATTCCTTGACTTGAGAAGTTCCTTCATAAGTAACTTCCAAGTTATCCCAAATTTCCTTTGCTGTAGCACAAGTCATTACTCTATTAAATTCATTACCATTGAGAGCATTATATAATAAATTCATAGCAGTTAAATTCAAAGTATAAAGTCTATCGTCTTCACGATTAAACTCTTCTTCTTCCTTTTTGACCTTTACTCCATCAACTACTTTTGTTGGAATATAAGGTCCATTTACAATACATTTCCAGATTTCTCGACCTTGAGCCTGAAGAAATATTCTCATTCTAACTTTCCAGAATGAGTAATTGTCTCCACAAAAGAGTGGAGACCGACTGCTAGATTGACCTTCACCAAATGAAGGTGCAATGTTAGCCATAAGATCTTAACTCAAAAGATAGTTAATCTTATAATAGAGCTCTTGCTCTGATACCACTTGTTGCCCAGATGACTAACACAAGAGGGGGGGTGAATTGGGTTATATTAAAAAATTAATACTTATAAACTAAATATACAATATAAAATATAACCAAAATATAAAGCAGTAGGAAATATAAAGAGTAGGGTAAGAGAAAGCAAACTCAGTATTTTTACGAGGTTCAGCCCCACTGCCTACGTCCTCGCCTCAAGCTACCCCTTGAGGATTCCCAAATCCACTATTCAATCTCCTTTAGGTGGAGATAGAAACCTATTACACCTTTGAGCAGCACCGCTCCAAAGAATCCGTGTAGAACACCCTCTACACTTCCAATTACCTCACACTTGGTGATTCAACTATTCCCTGTGTAGAACACCTTCTACACACACAAGGGTTATACGCACCCTCTTACTTCCAATCACCTCACACTTGGTGATTTAACTATTCCCCGTGTAGAACACCTTCTACACACACAAGGGTTATACACACCCTCTTACTGATACAAGAATTGATAGTGGGTAGGCTATCAGAAAACACTCCTCAATGAGTGAAATAAGAACAATACAGCACAAACTATATCTCTCTCAACAAGAACAAGAATTAAGGCTCAAAACTTTAGAAAAGAGAGAATGAGAGCTTTGAAAGAATGATGCAAAATTTAGCAATAGATGTGTAAGCTCTTGTTGTGATTTTTGCAAAACTCAAGTGAGCTATTTATAGGTAAATGAGTCTTCAATTTCAAATTTGAAAAGATTCCCATGTCAAATAAGAGCACTATTCACTTTTCAAAAAATTCAAATAAAAACATTTCCTTTTTGCATTTGTCAAAGACAACTCCATTCATTTTTCAAAGAAATCAAACCTAATCTTTTGCTTTTCATACAAGACAAAATGAGCATGATTTATTTTTCAAACCAAATCATCTTCTTTTTACATATGTCAAAAAAACACACAACCACCCTTTAAGATTTTCAAACAAATCATCTATCTTTTATATTTGTAAAAAAAAACACACAACCACCCTTTAAGATTCTCAAACAAAATCATCTACCTTTTGCATTAGTCAAAAAAACACACCACCTCCCTTCAAGACTTTCAAACAAAATATGCACATGTCAAAATCAAGTTTTTATAAAAAAAATATAATTTTCGAAATTATTTTGTTTGATGGTGTTATGCACATGTGAAAAACATAATTTTCAAAACTAAGACATTTAAAAATGTCTTGCATATGTGGAAAAAGTAATTTGATGTTTTATGAGAAAAAAGAGTAATTTGGAGCCTTAATCCAATTTCTAATTTTATCAAGAGATGTACAAAAATAATCTATGAGCTTCATTTGTAGACTTGATATCTTTCTTGCTCATGCTTGATTTCTTGATGTGTTTAGCTCCCTTCATGCATAGACAACTTGAGCTTGAGTTTTCAATATTATTTGTTATCATCAAAATTTATACGTAAATACGAGACTTGAAACCTTGGGTTCAACACATCCTGATGGTAGTATTGAACACTTAATTGGAGATGGAAGTGTTCCACTTAATTAATGTATTTTCTTTCTATCAGTAATAAAAGTTTTGTATATTTTGTAGAATCATGGATCACATTGATGAACTTTTTATCTCTGAGTTGAATGATAAAGATATATGTCTGGCTGACAGTGTTACAACTCACACAATTTTCAAAGAAAAGAAATATTTTCAAAATCTAACACTAAGTAAAGCCTATGTCGATACCATATCAGGTTCATCAGATTTAATTGATGGCTCCGGAAGAGCTTATATTGTGTTGCCTAATGGCACCAAATTTTGTATTGATGATGCTCTATTCTCTTCACAATCCAAAAGAAATTTATTGAGTTTCAAAGATATACGTCGTAATGATTACCATATTGAAACGACCAATGAAGGCAGTAAAGAGCATCTTCTTATTACTAAAACAGTATCGGGCCAGAAGCTCGTATTAGAAAAACTGCCTGCTCTATGTTCTGGATTGTATTATACAAAAATGAGAACAATTGAATCATATGTGGTAATGCACCAGAAGTGCATTGACCCTAAAGTATTTATGACTTGGCATGATCGCCTTGGACATCCGGGTTCTATAATGATGAGACGAATTATTGAAAATTCGCATGGGCATCCCTTAAAGAATCAAAAGATATTTCTACCCAATAAATCTCCGTGCTCTGCATGTTCTCAAGGTAAGTTAATTATTAGACCATCTCCCTCAAAAGTCATTGTTGAATCTCCATCCTTTTTACAAAGGATTCACGGAGATATATGTGAGCCTATTCATCCATCAAGTGAACCATTTAGATATTTTATGGTTCTAATTGATGCATCTAGTCGATGGTCACATGTTTGTCTTCTTTCCACTAAAAATGTTGCATTTGCTAGACTTCTTGCTCAGATAATTAAACTACGAGCACAATTTCCTGAGTATCCAATTAAGACCATTCGATTGGATAATGCAGGTGAATTTTCATCTCAAGTTTTTGATGATTATTGCATGTCAATAGGAATAGATGTTGAACATCCTGTTGCCCATACACACACACAAAACGGTTTAGCTGAGTCTTTGATCAAAAGGCTTCAACTAATCGCTAGACCTTTACTTATGAAATCAAGACTACCTATTTCTGTTTGGGGACATGCTATACTTCATGCAGCATCTTTAATCGCATTAGACCATCTGCATATCATAAATATTCTCCATTACAGCTTGCATTTGGTCAACAACCAAATATTTCTCATCTTTGTACTTTTGGATGTGCTATATATGTTCTAATTGCACCTCCACAACGTACAAAAATGGGCCCTCAACGTAGACTTGGGATATATGTTGGTTTTGATTCTCCATCCATTATTAGATACCTTGAACCTCTTACAGGGGATATGTTTAAAGCACGTTTTGAGCATTGTCATTTTGACGAATCAAATTTTCCATTAATGGGTAAAGAAAAGTCGGTGCCTGAAGCACGACAAGATATTACTTGGGATAATAAGACCCTGTCTCATTTTGATCCTCCTACAAATGAATGTAAACGGGAAGTTCAAAAGATTATTCATTTGCAAAATGTTGCAAATCAGTTACCAGATGTATTTACTGATACTAAAGGTGTAGTAAAATCTTATATTCCTGCTGTTAATACTCCAGCAAGGATTGAAGTCCCTGAAGGACAAATTGTCAAAGCAGCAATAGGTGAATCTAAAATACGCCTGAAGCGTGGAAGACCTATTGGTGGAAAAGACAAAATTCCCAAAAGGAAAAGAATACAAAATGAATTTGGTGTTCCTGAAGAACACGTACCTACAATACAGGCCACAAATATAATTGGTGCTCCTAAAGAGCTTAAATCTTCTATTCCAGAACCTCCTGAAGAGGAAAATCTTGAAGAGTATAAATCTCCTAAAAAGGGACCTCCTGAAGAGGTGTGTCATGAAATGTTTTCCCCTGAAGAGGAACAGGTACCTGAAAATAATGAGATCTCAATACATTTCATGAAAACTGGAGAAATTCTGGATAGAAATAAAACTGTTGTCGACAACATATTTTCATATAAAATGGCCCTTGACATTACCAGAAGTAATGAAGAAAGTGAGCCAAAAAGCGTCAAAGAATGTCGACGTAGAAATGATTAGCCAAAATGGAAAACAGCTATTGAAGCTGAATTAAATTCGCTAGCAAAACGAGAAGTATTTGGACCTGTTGTCCAAACACCAAAGGGTGTAATGCCTGTTGGATATAAGTGGGTATTTGTACGAAAACGTAATGAGAAAAATGAAATTGTGCGATACAAAGCACGGCTTGTCGCACAAGGTTTCCTGCAGAAACCCGGGATTGATTATGAATAAACATACTCTCCCGTTATGGATGCAATCACATTTAGATTTTTGATTAGTCTGGTTGTTACAAAAGGATTAGAAATGCGGTTGATGGATGTGGTCACTGCATATTTATATGGATCCTTAGACCATGACATATATATGAAAATCCCTGAAGGATATAAGATGCCTGAAGCATCTACAAGTACATCTAGAAATATGTACTCAATCAAACTACAAAGATCTTTATATGGGTTGAAGCAATCCGGACGCATGTGGTATAATCGCTTAAGCGAATATCTATTGAAAGAAGGATTTGAGAATAATCTTATATGCCCATGTGTTTTTATTAAGAAATCAGAATCCAGATTTGTCACTATTGCGGTTTATGTTGATGATTTAAATATTGTGGGAACTCCTGAAGAGATCTCAAAAACCGCTATATATTTAAAGAATGAATTTGAAATGAAAGATCTTGGCAAAACAAAACTTTGTCTCAGCCTGCAGCTTGAGCACTTGCCAAATGGAATTTTTATTCATCAGTCCATGTATACTGAGAAAGTCCTAAAGCATTTTTATATGGACAAATATCATCCTCTGAGTACTCCAATGATTGTTCGAACACTTGATGTGAAGAAAGATTCATTCCGTCCTTGTGATGACGATGAAGAAATTCTTGGTCCTGAAGTACCATATCTCAGTGCAATTGGAGCTTTGATGTATCTTGCAAATTGCACTCGACCAGATATTACATTCTCAGTTAATCTGCTTACAAGATATAGTTCTGCACCAACTCGAAGGCATTGGAATGGCATTAAACATGTCCTTCGTTACCTTCATGGTACGGTTGATATGGGATTATTTTATCAAAGTGGTTCAAGTCCAGAATTGATTGGATATGCAGATGCAGGTTATCTTTCAGACCCACATAGAGGTAGATCTCAAACTGGATATTTATTTACTTATGGAGATACTACCATATCATGGAGATCTGTTAAGCAGACACTATCTGCTACTTCTTCAAATCACTCAGAAATCATTGCTATTCATAAAGTAAGTCGAGAGTGTATTTGGTTGAGATCAGTTATTCAACATATCCAGGAAAAGTGTGGACTTCCTATGATCGATAATAGCCCATCAATCTTATATGAAGATAATACTGCTTGTATCACTCAAATCAGAGGAGGATATATCAAAGGTGACAAAACCAAACATATTTCACCGAAATTCTTTTATACTCATGAACTTCAAGAAAAATGTGAAATTGATGTCAAGCAGATACGATCTAGTGATAATCTGGCAGATTTATTCACAAAGGCGTTACCAACTTCCACATTCAAGAAGATTGTGCATAACATTGGAATGCGAAAATTCAAAAATCTTTTGTCATGCACTTTTCAGGGGGAGTAAATGTGCTGATTGTACTCTTTTTCCTTCGCTGAGATTTTGTCCCACTGGGTTTTCCTCTGCAAGATTTTAATGAGGCAATCTTAAAGCACTTGTGGATACATAAGAAGACTGTACTCTTTTTCCTTCGCCATTGGTTTTTCTTCCCACTGGAGTTTTACTTGGTAAGATTTTAACGAGGCAGATTCTTTATGGGTGGTCATTCAAGGGGGAGTGTTATAAACGAACGTCGGCAGCCGCCTCCCTGTCCCACCACTAAATTATGTGAATGACCCCACTACTATTATTTTAAATCTGCATAGTGATTTGCATAGTGACTTACATAGTAACTTGCATAGTAATTTCAACGCCTATAAATATGGGCTTAAGTTGTAATGAAATTCATAAGAAAATATATAGAGAGAAAGAAAGTTTCAGTTTTTAAAAATTTCAGAGAGAATTTCTTATTTCTCTTTTGTAATAGTAGTTCTTTTCTTTAAATTTCATAACAATTCCTAAATAATCAAGCCCTTAATTTCTCCATTTTGGACAACACAAATTAAAGCTCTTGCCTATATATATATATATATATATATATATATATAGATAGATATATAGATATATCATCACTTGTTACCATCTACGTACAAAATAGTCAAAAGAATGATGAGATTGTTCCGTATATATGATTTCGACTTCTGACCAATTAGTGGCCGTCCGTTAGCTTATAAAAGATGAGAAAAGTTCATACTCCCTTTAAATATTAATTGAGTTCCTCTCTTTCCAATTAACGATTAATTAATTAATTAATGTCAAGATTATATCATTTTAGTTAGTTATGCAAAGTTATTAGCTCGTATTTTGAATTAAGTCACAATATATAGTCACTTTTTATTCTCTTCTCCTCACTTTCTTCTATTTATTTTTAATTAAATATAATAAAAATATATATATATGCAAACTTGTACTTTTAAAAAAAAAATTTATGAATCCATTATTAAAACTCTAATAGTTCCAAACAGATGTAACCCTAAATATCGAGCTTGAGTATATTAAGACCCTATTTCATATGGGTTTGTACGGTAGAGTAATTTTGGGCATCCAAATGACATTAATATTTCATCTTGATTTCATTTCTATTTCTTCTACAAATTTTGAAAATCTGCTCAAATATTTTCTTGCTTGTACATACATGATGAACAATAATAAACACTGGTAAAAAGTTATTCCATCTCTATTTCATTTATAAATTTTTAAACTCGACCCAATGGTATCAGATATGTAAAACAGTGTTTGAACAATACTAAAAAAATATCATCTCGTCTCATCTCATCTAAAAATTATTATTTCATCTCATGCGAAACAGTGCTTGAACAGTAATAAACACTAGTAAAAAGTCATTCCATCTCTATTTCACTTATCTAAACATACATTTTTTTTTATAATCTATTTCATTTTATCTTATCTAAAAAATCTCACTATTATTCAAAATATTTTATCTGATCTCATCTTAACTGTATAATCAAGTAGGGCCTAATTCATTTACCTCCTAACTATTTTATTCCAAATAGACAGTAGAAATTTGCAGTTGGTTCCTTTTTCTTTTTTCTTTTTTCTTTTTTCAAATGTTTGAATGAAAGAGGTCCCTTTCCCTGAGGTCAGTGATGTGGCTTATTACTAACAAAAAAATCTAAACTTGTTGTCTAAGACATTTAAAAAAAAACCAAAAAACAAAAAGAAAGTCCCGCGCGCATGAGAAATGTATATGGTGTATATGGCATATAATGGCCAGAGGAAAAAAATATACATCTTGATTGGAAGTTGGGCTCATCTATATCTTTGTCATGTGCGGTCATCTAATTATTATCAGAAAATAAAATATAGCGCCCTGAACATTGTTCTTTCTATTTGTTCAATGGCCACAAAATTAGTCATGTTTTTTTCTCTAAATTATTAAGATCAACCCCCCTTCGAATATTACGGTATATAAGTCCACGAGAGGTAGGTGTCCCGCACAAACATATATATTGTTTCTATTCTATATATAATATATGAAAAAATCTTCACAATTTTTTATTATTTATATAATTTTTATATATTATATTATTTTATTTTATTTTTTAGTAAATATTTGATATATAAATAATAAATAAAAAATTAATTTAATTTAAAAAGAAGAAATTTAAAATAAAATATTAAAAAATTAAAATAATTAAAAAATAATGATACGAAGATTGTAAAAATTGTGTAGAACTTTTCCTAACATATATGCTGAAACACGATTCATGTAATCGAGATTCGAGACGATCAATTAATGAAGGTTCTCCCGTGAGACATAATAATGACTTGTACGTCGTGTTTGCATTACAGCTTTCAACAATGGCGTAAACAGTATAAATACTGTGAACAGTATTTACACTGTTTATGTAAGGGGCTGCAGCTAACATTTTTTCATATTGTATATATAGTCTCCAACAATCATTAGTCCAGTTGAAATAAATTGGTTATATGTACGTAATTGATTCTTACACGACTACTTTTATAATTTATATATATATACTATTTAATACAACATTATTATTTTTAAATTTAAACATATTAAAAGAACTAAAACATAATACTAATATTTCTTTTAAAAGTTCTGCAAAAGTTATAATATATTATTATTGTTCTCGTGTCTATATTGTTTTGGAAGAAATTATCTGTTGTGTAGATCACTGATATGTAACTGATCACTTGCCATATATATAATATAATTTAGAAACTGAGATAAAATAAAATAAAATAAAATAAAAAACTCATGAAGGAGATCTAAAAAGGAAAAATATTTATGTAATTGTGGATTCGATAATTGTTGTGTAATCATTTTAAAAAAATTGAATGAAACATGAGACTCACATAAAAAAAAATCAAATTTTTAATAGTAAATCTCATTTTTTTAAAAAAATTTTATATAATATTTATGTACTTTACAATTATATGTAGAATTACTAATTAAAAAACACAAAAGAAAAAAGCTTCTTTGTCAATCTTGCGCGGTAACAGATCAGAAAAATTTGATGAGCAAAGTAACAGAGAGTTTTGGTCCCTTGTTTGAGGTGAAGCTTTACATATTTCGTTAATGTATTTATTAAATAGGCATTATAACAAAATTGTTTATTTATTTTCAAATAATTTCAATAAAATAATTATTTATAATTAAAATTTGCCACAAATAATTTTTTTTCTCATAAATAATTGATCATAAAAGCCAAATTCTTTTGTAGTGAGAAGTCATTTTAAAGTAATCAAAATTTTATAAAATTAAATTTATACATTAATATAATTTTATATGATGATACCTAAAATCTATTTTCTTAAAGAATTTACAATGCAGATTCGTACCTCTCTTTTTTATTTTTATATAAAAATGATGCTTTTTTGGAAATTGCAACTTATGAGATCATCTTCTCTCTCTTTTTTTTTTTCTTCTCTAAGCTTTTTTTTTTTTTTCTAAGCATCATCTTCTCTTTTTTACTCGTTCCTATCTAAATCTTGTGTAATCTTTGTAATTAGAATTGCCAGCAATAAAAAAGAGCTGAAATCTTAACCATTTCTCAATCAAGTCGCGCTTCAATAATTGGTTTGGAATGTACTTTATGTCACTACAAAAAATTAAAATTGTTATGATATTTTTATGTCTTAAATAATCTATTTAATTATTAAAAAAATATTATAATACATTAATTTTCATATAGTGCGTGCGTAACTTTTACTTTTACTTTTTGAAAAAAGATAGGAAGAAAAATCCTATTCTTTTTGTTGGTAGCTTCCGTTTTATTTTTTATTTAATAATTAAGAAAATATTTTTTCATTTATTATATTTTTTTTAAAATATTAAAAATATTAAAAAAAGTTAATATATATATATATATATATATGAGTTTCCAGTTGTAGCCGGAGAGGTGCCCAAGATGAAACAGAACCATGCAGGTCTATAACTTCTGCCATAATTTGCAGAAAAGATTCCGATTGATTAATGTCGATTACTTTTAGCCGCAAAATATGTACACAGAAACTGTCTTTACTCTGTTCTTCTTTTTACCAGTCCCTCCCAAAAAGGAACTTATTAAAATATTAAGCCATGCCCAGTTTTTCTCTGCTACTGCGAATCCAAATTATTTGCTCGTGAGTTGTGATCAGCTTTTACAGCAAGTTCCAACCCAAGTCTTGTCTCTTTATGTTCATGATTACTTTCACCCTAATTTTTTTTTTTAATTGTTTATAATATATATTCTGAAAACAAATAAAGAAAAGGTTAAAACCAGTCAATGTGTAAAAATTTCAACCCTTGGAACATATTCAATACAGATTTGATTTTGAGTTTGATTTGACTCATCTTAACTAATGGATGCTTTTACCATTTATGATCTGCTAACTGTTTATATATATATATATATATATTAATGCCCCATTACGGTTATAGTTGCGAAGTAGTCATCACTCATCCATTGTGCCTAGCTAATTGTCATGTAGTGCCAATGGCATCTCATGATCTGGGTCCTCTAGCTAAAGTCTCAACCCGTTGGCCAGCATTCTATAATCTAACAATTTTCTTCAACTAATAATTATAATTATAACATCCATCACTTTGAAAGATTTCATTCTCTACTCGAGAAGAAATTGAAAAATGCAACTTTTAATTGAAATATATATATATATATATATGTATATGTATATGTATATGTATATGTGTATATATAAGAAAAAATGCATGATGCTTAATCTCCGTCTTTTTCCCAGTTGTTTAATCCATTTTCTAATTTAATTTGTAACGGATAAAATACTTTTCTAAGATTAAAATATATATATATATATATATATTGGGAATTGAGTTTTATAGTTTTAATTTTGTCTAACTTTAGAGTCTAGAAATAAATTTATGACCATTATAATAAATTTCTCATATGCTTAATAAATATTGTGGGATCGATTATAAGTAAATATTTTTGAATTTGGGAATTTTTTTTTTTTGGATTTTTTTTATCTCTAAAAAGAGAGAAAAAAAAAAAGAAGAAAATATATTTTATGGAGGGTTGCAGTTGACGCAAACTAGTCTTACACTATTCATTAAGGTCACAAATTATGGGTGAAGTGTTTAAGGGGCATTATAATCGCGATATGGCCCCTCGTTCCAGTGAAGGTATATATTCTCCAAAACACATGCATGAGATTTTAATTTGAATAATAATAATATATAGAGTTATAACACCAATTTCCAAAATGTCATAATATTATCAACTCAAGAAGAAGAGTGAAAAGAAAATAATTGAGCCATCGACCTCAAAAACACTATATGTCTGAGATCTAATCAATCCACCTGCATCTTGGTTATAATGCTCTCTTTGTCACAATCTCCCTATCTAGCTAGGCCTAGTGGTAGACTACTAATTTGGTGATACATGTATAGTCAAATGGAGGAATAGTGCTTACCATCATCTATGCGATCAGAAATGACATGATCGATCAAATTTTCTCAAAGTGATAGCATCTACTCTGACTATTCTCCACTTAAGGCAAAAAAGAAAATCTTCGATCTATTCTTACGAGAGGTTGCTATGTAAATATAAATTATTTTTAGAGATTTCTTATTATTATTATAAAAAAATTTATTTATTTATACTCAATTAATTATAATAAAATAATTATTTATAGTCAAAATTAGTCATAAATAATCTTTTCATTACAAATAATTAATTATAAAAAATTATTTTTCTTATAGTGAGTTTTGAAAGAAAAAACAAACTCAAAATACCATGTTTGTTTTTTTTCGTAGGCCACATTTATTTCCTCGACTGAGCTCAGTGCAATTCATTTTTAGACCTCTCCTACCATCCAAATGCCAACTTGAGCTGCATCCGATGCTAAGTTAAGCGAGTTCACGCTCTAGGTTGATGCAACCGCTCCTGCGAGCCAAATGCCAGAGATTCCGCCCAAACGGCCAACAAAGCGATGGATGCTATAACATTAAAAAAAAAAATGGAAAAAGATATAGAGTCCCCTGATTGAAACCACATTGTACTCTTACAATCTTATTTTATTAAAAAAATCTATATATATATATTATCAGCACAACCTTTTCTATAATTTTTTGGAACAAAAATTATAAATAATAAAAAAGTGTAAAATAAAATAAGCCTATAGAGATACAAGAGAGCCTATATCATTGCTCTCGAAAAATTATATTTGGTCCATTTTGTCCTTACTTTATTCCATCGGGATGGCTGCAAGTGCAGCTTGTGGAATGTTTTTGGTCCTTTATAGGATTTGATGTCGGCATGCTATTTTTAGTTTTTTTTTTTTTTTTATGTCCAATGAATAATAGAAATTAATGATAGGATCTATTTACTTAATATTTTTTTATAAATATATTTAAACTCATACTAAAAATTCACCCAATCATTCTAATTCATTACAATTCATAAAAAATAAAAATAAAAAACTCTACTATTCAACATTCGAACGCAGCCTTTAACTGGCGGATTGAAAGATTTTCATATCAGCAACGTGTTGGATACGTCAGTAGATGAAAAAACTTGTGAATCGCATGGCGCATGCAATCATCATGTTCTTCAAAGTCTCATCACAAAGGAAAAAGAATCGATCGTTAAGGTCTACATTAGTACTTTTGCGACATATCATAATATATATATATATATATACATATATACAGCAGTACTAGTTCTTCATGAAGGGCATGATTGCATGCACGATCTCATGATATGTCATCATGTTGCAGGTTGAAACCTGTAATACTACTACTTATGAATAGTGTTTGTTGAAAACTTGAAACCAGCATGCACGACCCATACGTTACCAGCTTTTTATCCTTCCTTTAATTGATCTGGTGCTTTTCCAAAACTTATCCATGAAACAATAATTTAATTTGATTGATGAACATCCTGCAGCATGAAACCCTAGCTAGGCGGCCTCGACATGTCATATTATAATATACATATATATATATGTGTGTGTGTGTGTGTATAGGTTTAGCCTTTTGTAGAAAGCCAAGTTCTACGAATTAATCAAGTAACATATGCAATAGTACGTTGTTTCATTTTAAGGAATTAGAAAAAAAAAAAATTTATTGCTTTCCACGGGGGAATGATAATGTTTTTAAGAATATCCAAAGAGACTGACCTTCTTTGCTTCCAAAACACTCCATTAAGTATATCATGTCTTGACAAATAAGGCAATGAAAATAAGATCATATAACTTCCAAAATTTTGAAGTTAGATGATGATGATGATGATGATGATGATTTGACTTTATGAGTTCACATGTAATATTTAATAAACTTAACAATTTGTTGAGTTTCGACGAGAGGGGAAATGTTGTTTAACTATTCAAAGAAGAAGTACTACTAGGTACAACGTACAAGGTCGCCACAAATTTTTAGTACTTGCCTTCTCATTGGTAAAAGCAAGGAGAATTAACGATCTCAAATATTAGAACAGTAATTCCTCGTATAACAATAGTACAATATATATGCTTTCATTGAGGGTTTAAATTTTAAACTCGTAGTTATATAAAAAAGCAATTATATGATTTTGGGATAAGAAATTGAAAAATAAAATGATTGTAGAATAAAATAGTTTTTGATTTGGACATGGCATTAATTTCATTCGTTACAATAAAACTATTTATTTACAATCAATTAATTCTTGCAAAATGACCATTTACAATCAAATTAAATTGGTCACAAATAATTTTTATGTCACAATTAATTGGTCACAAAGACCTCGTTTTCTTATAGTGATTTATCGGACATGATTTGGATATTCCTTATCGGTTGTAGGAATTCAGATGCTCATTATTAGAACCTGAATGCTCAGTTCATCCATACTCTTAGAAATTGACAATCCCACTAAAATAAATAAATTAATAAATAACATAATGGTATGAAAAATGCTATTGATCCCGATTTTGAGATCTCAATGGGATCCTGCTCCTTTTTTTTTTTTAGTTTTTTTTACTTCATAATTAAGTAAGTATTTTTAAATAATGTTTTAAAATGTAAAAGAAAAATCTCAAAATCTATCGGGATCCCACGTCGGACCAGTAGCAAGCTCCTAATTATATTATGAAATATTGAAGATTAATAATATTGTTGGATACAACAGTACTAGATCTAGTGTGCAAGTCTTATACCGTCTTTCCTAACTTAACATATCATTTTTTTATTTATGGAAATATTAAATTAAGAAATGATATTTGTAATGTTTTGGAATATGCAAACTCCGCATGTTCTCTTTAAAAAAAAAAAAAAGATAAATCTAAACTCTATTTTTTTTTTAAGTGTACTGTAAAATTTATAGATTCTAAAACTGTATCTAATTAAGTATAAATTTCATTTATGAAGGTGGTTATGATAAGTGAAGTGAATATAAATGTTATAAAAATCTAGACCATCATCCCATCCAGATAATCCTGGAAATTGACAATGACAAGTAGAATAATAAAAAAATTATATCGAGGCATGCGTAGCATTAACAGCATTTATATTGGGCATATATAGCGCAGCCGCCCTCGTTTGAATACACGGAGTATTTCATTTTATTTTATTATTATAATTTTTTAAAATTGTTATATAAAATATAATAAAGAATTTAATTATTTTAAAATATTACAAATATAAAAAATAATATTTTATTTAACTTTTATCTTTTATCTAAAATTGAGATCAAATCTAAATCCAAATTCAAGCCTAAGTGAAGGAATCGAAATATGAATTTAGATTTCCATCCTACACGGATACCCAAAGAACTTGACAATGACTTGAAGAATAATAATAAAAAATCTTATATTAGGACATAGCATTAGTTCCTATTATTTTGCATTTGATGGGACGAAATCCTAATACCCGTCAGAATATTTTAGATTCGAACCCACGCATTTGGATAGATTAAGTGGAGGGAACTTAAAAATCGCTCATGATGGCCAATTCCTTAATTATAAGAAAAATAAATATTTGTGATTAAGTATTTATAGTAAAAATATTATTTAAAATGAAAATAAACTCATTCTATTACAAATTCACAATAAAAAAAATATATTTTTTTCATCACTACTTTTCATCACAAAAAGTCCCAAATCGCGAGTCAGCGTTAAAAGGCTGCAATGAATATGGATTCGTTGCAAAACGTAACCTATTGCAGCGATTTTGTTAGCAAAAAAATAAAAATCGTTGGAATAGATCCTTTTTCTTGTAGTAATAATAATTTTACTAGACATAATTAATCGCAAATAAGTAATTTTTTTATATCATGTATATCTTATAAAAGAAAATGTGGATTCCTTTCTAAAAAAAAAAAATAGCTAGGATCGGAATTCACATTTTCACCTCACTTAGAATATTTTAAATGAAAAAAAAAAAACTCACCAACACAAATCCGAGTTCATGAAACTTTTGTGGCATTAATCTTTGGTGAATGAAATTTTTTATTTTTTCATCATGAAATCATTTGTATATTTATTATAACTGGACACTTTTCTTTAGGATATTATTTGGTTTAATGAACTTGTTATGCTACTATTTGGTTAAAGAACTTTATGTTAAAAAGTAACAGCTTGTTGAAAACCAAAATAGAAGAAACATTTGTTAAAAGCTTTATGTAATCATGTAGAGGAATATTATAGAGATGGATGTTTTGAAATAACTCTTGCAAGATTTTTAATAAACAAACAAAACATAGATTCTTGACAAAGATGGAAAAAAAAAAAAACAAAGTATGGAATTGTTAAAGCAAATTGGGATGCAGCTTTTGATCTCGAAGAAAAAAGAAAATACGTACCAGCATTATGATAAACAAAAAAAAAAACTTGAAGGGGGAGGTTATGGCATCAGATTGTCACCGATGAATGTGACACAACCTAGTTTAAATCAATACACTATGGAGAGCAATGGAATTATGCTCCAATATAGGATTCATCAGTATTGTGGTATATTTGAAGGAGATGCTCAATCAATTATCAACGCTATCAACAATGTGTTAAATATTTTAACATGACATTAATAAAACGGATCTTTAATTTTCTATGATCTACAATAATAAATTAATAATATGACAAATGTACCTTTCTCCATCTGATTGATGAACAATTAATCTGACTATGAGAGAAGGATCGCCCTAACAACGTTTGCCTCACAAGTGTCTCCCGATGGTTAGAGGCACTCTAATGTTGTAGGTGAGAACCCTTGAGCCTCCCAGTGCTATTTATAGACTTCCAACCATCAAGAAATCTATGAGTTTGTGTTTGAGAGATATAGAGTTTAATCCTATCTCTTAGGAGTAATTTTTATCCCTTCATAACTCAAATATTATCCAATAAAATTTTGAACTATTTCAAACTGATAAGATGGGTGTGTGGGTCATAGAGTTTAAATAAAACTCTTACATTCTCCCACTTGGCCCATACGCCCATAAAACAATACTTTTCGTTTATGGGTTTATCATAGGAAATTAACCATACTGCGCAAATTTATTTCCTGAACTTTTCATAGCTCAAAACACATTTCATGAGTTCCATAATATCAATGTCAAACTAATTACCAATGTGAGTCATGGCGGTCCTCTATTATATAATCAACAGATTCCCTTCCATGTACCACAACACCAGTAACCAATTTAACACACGATCTTTAATTGGGATAATTAAGGCTAATACAATAATGCCTTTGGGTTCTAATTCATGTCTATTGCAGACATTATCTTGTCATCATTCATCCACACCATTCAATGTACACATAAAGTGGAAAGACAAGAAAACAGAAACAAAATAACCATAATTGATATCATTAAGTGTCAAAATAGAATCATAACATCCATGAGTTCAATAACATGTTTACATCATAAGACCCATACTGTTAACATGTTCTTTAAACTGTTTCGCTATCAGACCCTTTGTTAATGGGTTTGCTATCATAAGCGAAGTCCTAATATGTTCTATGGACACTGTTTGTTTTTGTACTTCCTCCTTGACGCTTAGGTATTTGAGCTCCATGTGCTTAGCACCTTTAGAATACCTATCATTCTTGGATAAAAAGATTGCAGAGGAATTATCACAATAAATTCTCAGTGGCCTGGCTATAGAGTCAACAACCCCAAGCCCTGAGATAATGTTCCTCAGCCATAAACCATGCACTGTGGCCTCAAAGCACGCCACAAACTCAGCCTCCATTGTTGATGAAGTAGTGATTGTTTGCTTCATACTTCTCCATGAGATCGCTCCACCGGCCAACAGGAAAACATAACCCGAAGTGGATTTCCTGCTATCAGGACAACCGGCAAAATCAGAGTCTGAGTAACCAGTTACCTCCAAACTGTCAGTTCTTTTGAAAGTAAGCTGGTAATCCTTAGTTCCTTGCAAGTATCGCAATACCCTCTTTGCTCCTTTCCAATGAGACATCCTTAGTTCATAACCCGAAGTGTTTTTGTACTTCCTTGCAAGCCCAAGCATGCCAACTACAAAGCTAATATTCGGTCTCGTGCAAATTTGTGCATATATCAAACTTCCCACAACTGAAGCATAGGGAATCTTTGTCATCTCTTTGCGCTCCCACTCAGTTTTAGGACACTGTGATTGGCTAAACTTATCACCTTTTGATATCGGAGTATCTAGTGATGAACAACTTTTCATACCAAATTTCTCAAGAACTCTTTTCAGGTAACTTTTCTGAGACAATCCCAACAGTCCTTGTTTTCGATCTCGAAAGATTTCGATTCCGATCACAAATGATGCCTCACCCATATCTTTCATTTCAAAGTTCTTAGAGAGAAAACCCTTGGTTTCATAGAGTAAGTCAAGATCACTACTAGCCAACAAGATATCATCAACATACAAGATCAAAATTATGAACTTACTCCCACTGACCTTTAGGTATATACATCGATCAACGATGTTCTCTTTAAAACCAAAGGCAGTAATGGTATCGTTGAACTTTAAGTACTATTGTCGGGAAGCTTGCTTAAGCCCGTATATTGATTTCTTAAGTCTACACACTAGGTGATCTTTGCCCTTTTCTGAGAAGCCCTTTGGCTGCTCCATGTAGACCACTTCATCTAAACTTCCATTTAAAAATGTTGTTTTCATATCCATCTGATGTAACTCTAAATCATAATGAGCCACCAATACCATAATGATTCTAAATGAGTCCTTTTTGGATACTGGAGAAAAGGTCTCTTTGTAATCAATGCCTTCTTTCTGAGTGAAACCCTTAGCAACAAGTTTGGCCTTATGTTGTTCGATGTTGCCTTTTGAGTCGCGTTTGGTCTTAAAGACCCATTTACACCCAACTCTTTTACTACCTTCAGGCAATTTAACGAGGTCCCAGACTTGATTCTGATCCATGGATTTCAACTCTTCTTTCATAGCATCGATCCATTTATTAGAATCACTTCCCTCTATGGCTTGTGAAAACGTTAGTGGATCTTTTATTGTCCCAATGTCAAATTCAAATTCTTGGAAATACACCACATAATCTGTCGAAATGGCAGGTCTCCGATCTCTCTGAGATCTGCGCAAGACAATCTGTTCTGGCGATTCCGAACTTGGTTCATCAATGGTATTTTCATTCTGAGATGAGTGATCATTTACTTGTTCCACGGTATCATCGTGATTATCGATTAGAGGAACTATTATCTTTTCTGAGGATATAGGTATAGGGACATCTACCCATATTTCCTCAATGATCACATCTCTAGGTTCAACTTTCCCACTGATCTCGCCAAGTTCAATGAATTTGGCATTTCCTGTTTCCACCATTCTCGGACTGTGATTAGGACAGTAAAATCTGTACCCTTTGGATCTCTCTGGGTAACCAATAAAATACCCACTTACTGTTCTAGGATCCAATTTCTTTTCATGTGGGTTGTAAAGTCTGGCTTCGGCTGGGCAACCCCAAACATGCATATGTCTCAAACTTGGTTTCCTACCAGTCCATAATTCGAAAAGAGTTTTTGGAACTGCCTTATTGGGAACTCGGTTTAAGATATACATTGCCGTCTTAATGGCTTCACCCCACAATGATTTGGGTAAGGTAGAATTACTTACCATACTTCTGACTATATCCAATAAGGTCCGATTACGCCTTTCAGCAACTCCATTCTGCTGTGGCGTCCCAGGCATCGTATATTGTGCAACAATTCCACGCTGTTCAAGAAGTTTGGCGAATGGGCCCGGATTACGGCCCGATTCATCATACTTTCCATAGTATTCTCCACCTCTATCCGACCTGATGATTTTCACTTTTCTATCTAACTGTCTTTCCACCTCCATGAGAAATACCTCAAGTACCGATACAACTTGAGATTTCTCATGCAACAGATAGATATATCCAAATCGTGAAAAGTCATCAATAAAGGTGATGAAATACTTTTCTCCACCAAAACATTCTATGGAGAATGGTCCACATATATCTGTGTGAATTATTTCAAGAAGCTCTTTACTTCTTGTGGCGCCTTTCTTAGTATGTTTGGTTTGCATTCCTTTTATGCAATCCACACACACTTCAAGATTGGTAAAGTCAAGGTGCGGAAGAATCCCTTCTTTTACTAATCTCTGTAACCTTTCTTTGGAGATATGCTCCAACCTTTTATGCCACAAGTCATATGAGTTTTCATTCATCATGTTTCTTTTCATTCCAATACATGTTTCATGGTGTTGGGTATAGGTATTTTTAATGAATGTATTATCAAGGCAAAGTTGATAAAGACCATCGGAAAGAAACCCAGAACCAATAGATAAACTGTTTTTAAACAAATTGAAACTACCATTATGGAATGAAAAGGAATAACCATCAGTATCAAGTCTGGAAAGGGAAATTAAATTACGCCTCACAGAAGGCACAAATACTGTGTTATGAAGGTCTAAACAATGACCGGTACTCAAAACTAAACGAAAGGTCCCTATGGCTAAAATTTCAGCCTTATTCTCATTTCCCATAAAAATGAATCGCTCATTGGGGCATGGTGTTTGGCTTGTAAGGTATCCCTGCATGGTTATGGAAACATGAACATTAGCACCTGAATCTAGCCACCAAGAATTAGTAGGAACATTTACAAGGTTTGATTCAAGACATACAAAGGTAAGAGGCTTACCCTTCTTTTCGAACTAAGCCTTACGTTTTGGACACTCAGTTTTCATGTGTCCATGTTCCCTACAAAAGTAGCATTTGCTACTGTTGTTCTGAACCTGATTAGCTTTCACAGGTTGCTTTCCTTTCAGTGGTCCAGTTCGCTTCTTTTTACTGTAATGGTGCTTTTCCTTTCCAGCTTCTTTATTCACAAAATTGACAGAGTGATATCCTTGTTGTCTCAGTCTCGCTTCCTCCTGAACTACCATACTTGCCAACTCATTCACATTCCATTTATCTTTTATAGCATTGTAATGCATCTGGAATGGACCACACTGAGGTGGCAATGAGTTCAGAATAAACTGAACAATGAAAGACTCATCTACTTTCATTCCTAGGGTTTGCAATCTGGTAGAAATATTGGTCATTTCAAGGATATGCTCCTGCATTCCTTTAGCACTATCATATTTCATGGTGGTGAGTCTAGCCATCAGTGTTCCTGCTAAGGACTTATCAGCGGATTTAAACCTCTCCTCAGCATTTTTCAAAAAGGTTTGGGCTTCCTCAGTAATAGGGAGTGAATTTTTGATATTTTCGGATATGGTCATTTTCATAAACATTAAACTCAGCCTATTCGATCTCTCCCACTGTTTAAAAGATTCTTTCTGATCATTGGTACTGGTTTCAGTAATAGGTGATGGTTTTGAACTCATAAGGGATGAGTCTAAATCAAGGACTCCTAGGGTGAACCTAACTCTCTCAACCCATTCAGAAAAATTGGAGCCATTCAAAACAGGAACAGATGAAGTTTGTGAGTGTAGTGATGTGGGTACGCTTACTGCAAGAAAATTTTATAATAAATTGCTTTGAGTTAGACACTTATAAACAATAATCAGAATTTAAACAATTATGGAAGAACTAATAGTGTCATCAAAACCCTCCTTTGGGAGTAGATCTTGACACACAAGGTGTTCCATCCAGTATTAAATTCTGTGGATGGACTAGCTGTATCATCAGAATTCTCCTTTGAGAGTAAACTCTGACACACAAAGTGTTCCCTCCAACCTTACTTTGATGGATAAACTAATAGTGTCATTAAAACCTTCCTTTGGGAGTAGATCTTGACACACAAGGTGTTCCCTCCATCATATCCACCTTACTATGGGTTTAACGACTTGTCACCAAAATTAAGAAAATCTTGTACCTTTGGGCGATCAATTTTCTCTTGATTTTGACGTAAATCATTTATCCCATATCGGATATACATGGCATAATAACAAAAGCCAAAATAGACACTGCACAATAATAATATGCATACAATGTGGATAGCAATAATATGCATGAAATAGGAACTTTGATGAATTTTACAACGGATGTGAATAATACTTACTAAGTAAGTTCTCAGGAAAGAATATTTTTTTCTAGACAGAACTTTAAGGTTCTCAGGAAAAATTAGAGGGTCACAACGGACACACTTGGAATTTTCAATCTCCTAGACAGAACCGCCTCAATTTGTACACATTCACACTCCCACAGCAAAATTCATTAAAAAGAATTTTCCTATTTAAACCTTAATTGATTTTACAGGAAAATCACAATAATAATATTATAGAATTTAATAAACTTTTCATATATACATGTACATAACAATTAACAATGATAACATGTATATAAACATTTCATACATACATGTAAATAATTATAATAACATGTACATAATTTAAATATATACACATAACATTAAAGTATGCATATAATAAAACTTTAATTAATTAATTATTTTTTTAATTTTTTTTGAAATAATATTATAATATTAAAATAATATTATTTAAATTTGAGTTGGGTCGGAAACGGGTCGGGTCAAGAAACCGGGTCAGGACTCGGATTATGATTGGTCAAACCATTTTGGGTTGACCTGGGTCGGGCCTTACTGTGCTGGCCCGACCCCTTCTTTCCTTCTTTCCTTTTTTTTTTCTTTTATCGGGCTAGGCCACAACAGTGGCCAGCCCATTATCTTTCAGCATTTAATTCTAACTGGGCCACCGCCCAAGACCCGGCCCATGTCAAAACCTAAACCTATCTTTAATTCTTCTTCAACCTTCAGATGCCAGCCAGCCGCCGACTCGTGTTCTGCAAACTTCAACCACCGCAACTTAAAGTTGCGACACAGCATCGTCGGTGAGGCAACATGTCATCGTCCTCTATCCGCCGGTGACTTCAGGTTAATTTCCTGCACTTTTTTATTTTTTTGTTTACAAAGGGAAAGTGCTGTGGCCAGTGGGCTTCACAGCCCACTGCCATCGTTACAGGGACGCCGGCGAGAAGTTTAACTCGTCCTCCCAGCGCCGATCTCCCCTCAGCCGATGGATCTTAAATCGGCAGGGCTACACATGATCATGCGGCAACTCTACAATTTTTTGAAGCACTCTTTCTCCAACAACATGGTATGAGTAATACGACAGACATAAGAAAATAAAACCCAAGTAAAATCAATGCATATTCGTCTTTACTTGGTGGAATCGTGAATCATGAGAAATTTTGAAAGACTTTATCTTCCTCTTTTACAAACACAATGCGGCTGGATGTAAGTAAAATGCGTTAAATATATATGTCAATCCGTAAGACATATTTTTCATTCTTTCGCAATATAAAATCATACGTGCACGAAAACATAAACGTACAAATTTCCGTACTAATAAAATAATCATTTATTCATATTTTATTGAGATCATAAAAAATATATAACCTGAAACTCTGATACCACATGTTAAATATTTTAACATGACATTAATAAAATGGATATTTAATTTTTTATGATCTATAATAATAAATTAATAATATGACAAACGTACATTTTTCCATCTGATTGATGAACAATTAATCTGACTGAGAGAAGGATCGCCCTAACAACGTTTACCTCACAAGTGTCTCCCAATGGCTAGAGGCACTCTAATGTTATAGGTGAGAACCATTGAACCTCCCAGTGCTATTTATAGACTTCCGATCATCAAGAAATCTATGAGTTTGTGTTTGACTATAATTAGAGATATAGAGTTTAATCCTATCTCTTAGGAGTAATTTTTATCCCTTCATAACTCAAATATTATCTAATAAAATTTTGAACTATTTCAAACTGATAAGATAGGTGTGTGAGTCCCAGAGTTTAAATAAAACTCTTACACAATGAAGAAGAAGAATTATCTTGGTTATACGGGCAGCTAATAGATGATGCTAGAAATGTACTAAAAGGAAGACTAGATTGGAAACTATTCAATTTACTAGATTGGAAACTATAGAGATTGTAGCACAACTGCTCATCAACTTGCTCAACTTGCTCTATCTTTTAATGAGGAACAAGCTGCTTGAATTGAAGATGGACTAATTGCTATTCACAGTTGTGTAATACAGTATAAAGTATCAACTCTATAATGATTGATTCTTTAAAATGAAATAGATCACTTTCTTTCTTGGAGAAATAGAAAAAAAAAAACCCATAAAAATTTCATATTAGTGAGAATCTTATCATATCTTCAGTTAGATTTCAAGCTGTTAGTGCACTTTACAAATATAGTGTGTAACACATCACCAATATGAGATTCATTATATTCACAAAATGATTCAAAGCATTATAACTTTACTATAGAAATAAATAAGAGGCTAGAGATTTCAAAATTAGATCTAAACATTAATCTCTATATTAAGAAATGACAATGATCTACATTAAAATAAAAAATAGTGATTGGTCGATATATAGATAATGAATTTAAAAAAATCTTGAAAGTAATTATTATTTAGCAGCATCTATATATATATATATATATGAAGTGACTTAATTGAATTAATCAATGAATATTATCGAATTGTGGATCCTATGTAGCAAAATTCAATAAATTTACAAATAAAAATTAAAACTCAAGAATCTAAAGTGGGCCCCCGTAAAATCCTGCCTATAAATCCCTTCCCTTATCATTAACTCCGCTTTTGGTAATACAGATGGTGATGGAAGAAAAGAAATTTAAAAATCCAGAAATTGCGAGACACGACCATTTCCGTAATTCAACGGAAGAATCGAGCCCAGGACCGTCATCCAAGTCCCCAGACGTCGGCCTTACACGTAATTCCGTCAGAAAACCAGGGGTAATATTGGTATTTCATCAGTAGAAAGAAAAAGTGGACGGCAGACCGCAGTGACCTTAATGCCTGCGAGTAATATTATTATATATATAATGGTGACTCCCCAAGAATCTTCGCTCACACATTCCAATCCTCCATAGCCATTCAACTTTTTTCAGCTAAGAAATCCCACTCGCTGTTTCCCTCCATTTTCAGTCTGCGAGAGAGAGAGAGAGAGAGAGAGAGAGAGAGAGAGAGAGAGAGTTTTTGCATTGATGTCTGTGAAGTGTTAACGTTATTTTCAACTGTAATTCGTTGAGATCGAGACTCGAGAATTTGCATCTCTTTCTTTGTTTCTCTCTGTTTTCTGACGGAGTTCGAGACACTCGAGAGTACTTTTGCAGGTATAGTTTTTCCGGAGCTTTTTCTATACGTTAATGGTGTTCGAGCATTCATGCTTTTTCAAATTGATCTCCTGGGTCTTTTAAATTTCCCTCCTCCTACCAAATTCTTAACCTTTTGCGAGGTGCTAATTTTCAAGCTCGACACGACATCACATGCCACGTGAATTCTCTCCGTTTGGGGTTATTTACTTGATTTTTCCGGTTTCGATATTCTTCTCGTTAGCTGCTAACTTCTCCAGGTTTGACTGGTTTTTTGTCGACCAAAACGAGTTTTGAGAGCCGTTTTGCTTTCAATTTTTCCGTGTTGACTTTTTCACCTTCAAAAACCGGGAGGAAAACTGGTAGTTTTCCGAAGCTAGAACTTCGGTTTAGAGCAATTGGAAATCAATCGTACTTGCTGCCTTACATTGATTTTCAGCCTTCAGTCCTCTCTCAGTTGTCTGAGAATCTGTTTCCTGGAAAATTCCGTAGAGTTGACCAAGTTGACTGCCGTCAAAGAAAGATGAATGATTTGAGCTCTGAGGAGACCTGTTTGTATCGATTGGTTCTCGGGTTTGGTGAACTTCCTTTACATCTACGTTGCCATTCATTTCTTGACCCTTCTCTTTTGCATCTTTTTGGAAAAAATTTCCCAAGCTTTCCCTTTCATATTTCTCGATGAACCTGGTCGTATTAAACTATAATTATCTTTTGTTTAACTTTTGGCTTTTGTTTAAAAGACTGACAAGCCATTTAGATGTTCAGTCCTGTTTGGTTGCTGTGAAACCCGAGGGAAAGAAAAAGAAAAATATAAGAAACGATAACTACTGTCGGTCTTTTATTATAAACTCTAATGTAAAGTGCTTCCCCCCCATATATTCCAGTTCTTCCATGCCGACTTGGAAGTTGTACTAAGCTTTATCTACTGGAAGTGTTGCTTTTTCTGGAGTTCTCCAATTCTAATATAATTCAAAATTTTGCACGCGTATGTCAAGGTTTTTCATCTTTTTCTAACCAAAAGGAAGGCCTTTCAGTTTGTTTAAATTCCTCATCGATTGCCATTTGTTTACTTTATCTAGTGCTCAAGCTTTTCTTTTGCCTGCAGTCGAAGCTAGCTCTGTGAAAAGATGCTGGAGAAGATGGAAGAATTTGACTCGGAGAGAGTGATAGAGGAATTCGAAGAAACAACGAAGGACGCTGAAAAAGTTCAGAAAGAGACCCTGAAGAAGATTCTTGAACAGAATGCATCTGCAGAGTACTTACAAAATGTTGATCTAAATGGACGAACTGATCCTGAGGGATTCAAGGCATGTGTTCCCCTTGTTACCCACAAAGAACTTGAACCATATATTCAGAGAATTGTAGACGGTGATCCTTCTCCCATTCTCACTGGAAAACCGATCACAACCATCTCATTAAGGTCTTTATTTTAATCTTTCCTTTGGTTTTTCTTCTTATTTGACAGAAAAGTTTATGGTTCTGAGAATAAGTTTTGACTTGCTGCAGTTCGGGTACTACTCAGGGAAAGCCTAAGTTCATACCCTTCAACGAGGAGTTGATGGAATCCACCATGCAGATATTTCGGACATCTTTTGCTTTTCGAAACAGGTAATTATTAATAAACTCTAAATTAACGAAAGTTATTTTTTGTTTATATATATTTTGTCTCCAAAAAAAATCCAAACCTTTTTGCTAGTTTTCTGAGCATAGACCGTACCTTGTTGGACTAATATAAGATATCCCATGATGCCTTTTTAATGTTTTAATTTAATCGAACCCTTTTTCTGCTGATGTGAAATTATACCTAATTCTGCAGAGAGTTTCCTATTGGGAATGGAAAGGCCTTGCAGTTGATTTACAGCAGCAAGCAGTTCAAAACCAATGGGGGTCTAGTAGCTGGAACTGCTACCACTAATGTCTACCGTAACTCTGAGTTCAAGAGGACAATGACGGCAATGCAGTCCCAATCCTGCAGCCCTGATGAAGTAATCTTTGGTCCTGATTTCCATCAATCTCTCTACTGCCATCTCTTATGTGGGTTAATCTTTCGTGATGAAGTTCAGTTTGTAACCTCTACTTTTGCCCATAGCCTCATTCATGCATTCATAACCTTTGAACAAGTTTGGGAAGAACTGTGCACTGATATCAGATATGGAATCCTCAGCAGCAGAATCACTGTCCCGTCTATCCGAACAGCTATGTCAAAACTGCTCAAACCAAACCCTGAATTGGCAGATTTGATTCATAAAAAGATCACAGGCCTGAGTAATTGGTATAGACTAATACCAGAACTTTTTCCTAATGCGAAGTACATATATGGGATCCTGACAGGATCAATGGAGCCTTATTTGAAAAAACTGAGGCACTATGCAGGGGAGCTGCCCCTGTTGAGTGCTGATTATGGGGCTTCTGAAGGATGGATTGGAGCAAATGTCAATCCACATTTGCCACCCGAGCTTGCCACGTTTGCTGTTCTTCCTAATATTGGGTTTTTTGAATTCATTCCTCTGAGGGACAACATCGAGAATCAGGATCACAATGGGATGGAGTCCAGTTTCCTCTGTGCGGAGCCTGAGCCTGTGGGTTTAACTGAAGTCAAGATCGGTGAAGAGTATGAGATTGTCCTCACCAATTTTGCAGGTACTAATATTCTTTTTGAAACAAAGAAATGATGTGCTTCATCTTAAGTTTTCTATTTCCTATTCACATCTAGGATTGTCTTTTCATCTTTAGGACTACAAAAATAATTTCATCTCATATCATATCAGTGTACATATCATTTGAGAGTTAGTGTCAGACAGAACAGCTGCTAATCGTTTGGCAGTATTCTTCTTATATATATATATATATATATATATATATACTGTCATGTTAATTTAGTTATTTGTCGTTGTTTTAGCTGCAGTGTCAAAAATGAGATTCTTACTCACACTAGTTGACATGACTAAACCAGCTGGCTAAGACAAATGCATCTTTAATTGTTTGAACTTAATTATTATTCTGCTTGGGCAAAAGACATATCCAATTAATTGGCATATTTATTGTCCCCACTTTAGGAAATAGGAAATCCAGAGATGCCATCTGTATTCTGTTGACAAATTGATGCTTTGGAATTCAGTTGTTTTTAATTATGAAAGAGTCAGATTTTCACAGTAGATACAGAGACTAAAGACATTTTTGTGGTTCTTTGTTCAGTGTGCCTACCACTAGTTTTAAGATAACATATAATATTGCATTTATTTATTAATTTTATATGACTATCAAACTGTTTCTTCTTCATATGACTCTGATACTCATAAACTCAATGCACATGCACCCTTGAAAAAAAAAACTGACATAAAAATATTAATTATAAATGATTCGTTGATCTACTACATATTTTAGTTGCTAGAGAAAAGTGGGCTGTTTTTTTTTTTTCTTTTTTTTCATATCCTAATTAATTTGGAATAAACTGCAGGCATCTACCGCTATAGGCTTGGAGATGCAGTGAAGGTGGTGGGATTCCATAACTCCACCCCAGAACTTAAATTTGTGTGCAGGAGGAACCTTCTGCTAAGCATAAACATCGACAAGAACACCGAGAAAGATTTACAGCTTGCCGTGGAGGCGGCTGCCGCTCTATTAGCCGAAGAAAAGCTGGATGTTGTTGACTTCTCTAGCCATGTGGACTCATCCACAGATCCTGGTCACTATGTGATCTTTTGGGAAATAAATGGGGAAGCAAGTGAGGATGTTCTTAAGGAATGCTGTAACTGCTTGGACAGGTCTTTTATTGATGCAGGCTATGTTAGCTCCCGCAAGGTTAAGACCATAGGAGCACTCGAACTCCGAGTTCTCCGGAGAGGAACTTTCCTGAAGATTCTAGATCATTATCTAGGATTAGGAGCTGCTGTTAGCCAGTTTAAAACACCAAGATGTGTAGGGCCAACAAACAAGCTGGTGCTGCAAATCTTGTGTGCTAATGTTGTTAAGACCTACTTCAGTACTGCTTTCTAGTGGCATTTTAATTTAAATATGTTTGTCATTGCAATTTGATCTTTCCCATCTCAGATCGATTGCAATCTCTCTCTCTCTCTCAAAGATTAGGATGACAACTATAAATTAGCTTAGCCACATATTGTGATGTTTGGTTGTGCAAAAGAAAGATGCAAGTGAACAGAAAAAACTATTGCATAAAAAGAGGTTGGTATTTTACAATGATTCCATTCATCTCAAATTGTTCTGGTCAATCTTTTTTAAGGGCCCCACTATAACCTTTTAGTTTTATGGGCCTAACCTTTCAAGGCCCAACACCCACTGCTAGATGGGCATCAAATTGATAGCGTGCTCAAGAATCGCCTCGAATAGAACAGAATTGTATTCAGAGCTGGGCCCACCCTTTCGGCTATAGGATCCAATCATACTTCGGCTAAAGTCTCTAATTCTTAAGATATCGACTAGTCTTCATTCTCCTATAGCCCAGATCACCATACGTTCCATATCAGCATTTTTAAAATAATAATACACGTATAATTATTTTATAATGTAATTACAATCCAACTTTATAAATTTTCATTTTAAAAAACTACATTTTATTTAATATAGAGTTATAAAAAATATGATGGAGGTGCAGTTTAATCATTTTTCATATCCAAAAGACAAAGAAGAAACAATATATGCACGTGAGGTGGTCTATTAAAATTGTTCCATTTGATTAATATTTAAGAGTAGTGAGGAAGAAAGGTGATCTCTACTTGCGATTGTGAGTAGAGTGTCGAGATGGAGGAAATGGAGGAATCTGGAGGCGATTGCAGTTGAATGATGAAAAGGATGTGTCGGTTGAAATTGGAGAAGATATGTTGAATGAGATGAGATTGAAGGGAGAAAGAAGTCTGGTAGGGAAAGTACATTCGAACCGCAAAATTGGTAAGGATATTGTCAAATCTACACTAGAGAAAGTCTAGAAGGTAGGGAAACCACTTGAATTTCAAGAAATTGGTGGAAAATCCTTTGCTATTACATTTGCTAATCGGAGAGACAAGATGCGAGTTCTTCAAGGTTGTCCATGGCTATTTGATAATCATTTGTTTGTGCTAAAGGAATTTGATGGAGATACGCAACCTAGTCTACTTGATTTTAATCATGCTAGTCTGTGGATGCATATACTGAATTTACCTTTTTGAGCCAAATGAACAGGAGGATGGGAGAGACAATAGGTGAATAAGTGGGGGAAGTCGAGGAGGTAGATGTGCAAAATGATGGATAGGCATGAGGAAGGTGTCTAAGAGTTAAAGTTGTGTGTGATCTGAGAAAGCCTTTAGCTTGAGGAAGGATTGTATTGCTAGATGGAAAGAAATGTTGGATACCTTTTCAATATGAAAAGTTACCTAAATTATGTTTTAGTTGTGGAAGGATTGTTCATGGCAAAGAAGGATGTAGCGAGAAGGAAGGCATTTCTAGTCAATATGGAGTCTGGTTTAGACCTATGTCTCGAGTTAGAAAAGGTGGGACTAAGGAGGCAAGGGATTATGAAAAGAAAGAAGGAGAGGAGAAGAGTAAAAGAGATGAAGTGAAGAAAGAGAATAATAATGAAAGTATGATGGAGAGGGAGGTAATTCAAGAAGAGCTGGAAAAGTTGTAGGTAATGTTAGCTTCCTAGAATCACAGGAACTAGTGCTACGATCTACAATAAATGAGGTTGAGGTGAATAATGTAGGGATTAATACAATTGTCAGCCTGTTTGAGGTTGAGAATATTGTGAATAAGAGCAAGATGCTGATTGAAAAGTTCAAAATGAGGAGGTAGAGCGAGTTGTGGACAGTAAAAGGTTAGTAAGATAGAAGAGAAGAGGTAGAGCTAACCTAAGTCAAGTAAGCAATCTAACTCTCAATTTTTGCTGAAAAGAAACTTTGATTATATGAATGACATTGAAGAAGGGAGGATGGATGAAAAAATGATGAAGAGCATTAATAATTTGGATTGTTGTGATGACAGTCTAGGGGTGGTGGTTGCTGTGCAGCACCACTTGATATTATGAGTATTATATGTTGGAATTGTCGAGGACTTGGCAACCCTTGAACAATTCAAGACCTTAGCTTTATGGTTAAGGAGAAGAGGCCAATGTTGGTGTTTGTATGTGAAACTAAAGCCAGGTCTGTGAAATTAATAGGCTTACAAAGAAAATTAGGTATAGAAGGTTGCCTAGTAGTGGACAGTGTTGGGAGGAGAAGAGGTATTGTGATGTTCTGGAAGAAATGAAGGAATGTAGAAGTGATCAATTATTCTACCTGGCATGTACATGCTCTTGTAAAGGGGAAAAACGGAAAAGGACTGGTTCTTTACAGGCTTCTATAGCCATCCAGAGTGTGGGAAGAGGAAACTATCTTGGGATTTGTTGAGGAGTCTTAAGCCTGCTAATGAAACTGTTAGGTGTGTAGGGGGTGACTTTAATGAAATTCTATGGCAAACGGAAAAGGTTGGGAGGAAGATGAGATCTGAAAATCAAATGATGATGTTTAGAGAAGCACTTGAAGATTGTGGTCTTGCTAATATTGGCTATAAGGGAAATGCATACACCTGGTCCAATAGGCATACTAATCAGACTTTCACTAAAGAAAGATTGGACAAGTTTGTTGTGAACACAATGTGGAGATCTAATTTCAAGAATCCGAGGATTGTTGCTCTAAGTGGAAGGCGCCCTGATCATCTTCTCATCTTATTATCCATTGTTGAAGGTGACCTTTGGAAGAAAAAATTTTGTTTTCCTTTCAGATTTGAGGCATGTTGGATTAAGCAGGAGGAATGTGAGCAACTTGTGAGAAAAGGTTGGGAAAGAAGACTATCACATAAGGAGCAAATGATGAAAGTACAGTCTGGATTACAATCTTGTAGTGGTTTTCTATCTTCATGTTTTAAAAAGAAGGAAAAGGGGAGAGTAAAGGAGATTGAGAAGCTGTCAAAAGAAATTGATGAAATTCAAGGTGTCCTCTACCAAAGTAATGTGAATGAAATGAAAAAAATACAAGAAAGGATGGGGAATTTATTAGAACAGGAATATATGAAATGGAAGCAAAGGGCAAAGAGGAATTGGTACATTATGGGAGATAAGAATACAAGATTCTTTCATGAGTGTGCTAATCAAAGATTGAGGAGGAATAAGATTGTGAACATTATGGCTGGTCAATCCGTTTTGAGAGAAAAGGAGGAAGATATTGCTTTTGCCTTCAAGGCGTAATTTTCTGTCATTTATAGAAGTTCAGAACCATCTATAGATGATATTGATGCATGTGTAAAGTCTCTAAAACTTAAAGTGACTGCTGGTATGAATGAGATGTTGGAGAAGGAGTTCACAATGGGTGAGGTCGAGTAAGCTTTGAAGATGATGGGTGCTCTTAAGGCCCCAGGACCAGATGGTTTTGGGGCATGTTTCTTTCAATCTTATTGGCATGTAGTAAGAGATGATGTAAGTAGAGCAGTGCTTAGATTTCTGAATGGTGGCATGCAAAACTCAATCAATCAGACTTTTATTGCTCTCATTCCCAAAGTAAATGATCCAAAGAATGTTTCTGAATTGAGACCTATTAGTTTTTGCAATATATTTTATAAAATTATTACAAAGACTCTAAAAAATAGGCTAAAGAAGATAATGGATTGTGTGGTATCAAAGTGTCAGAGTGCATTCATACCTGGGAGATTGATTTTGATAATGTCATTTCAGCTTATGAGATGCTCCATTCCATGAAATGTAGACAAAGAGGTAAAGTGGGAGGGATGGCAGTGAAATTGGATATCTCAAAGGCCTGTGATAAAATAGAATGGTGGTATTTGGAGGCTGTGATGAAATAAATGGGCTTTGGAACCAAATGGATAGACTTGATTATGAGGTGCATTTCAACTATTTCCTATGCAATTTTGATTAATGGGAAGCCTGGTGAGTTTTTTACACCTACAAAGGGTTTAAGACAAGATGATCCATTATCTCCGTATCTTTTTCTCTTGTGTACTGATGGGCTTAGTTCAATGCTTGATAAGGCTCAATTTATAGGTGATTTGAAGGGTATTGAAGCAGTTAGAGGAGGGATCAAATTGACACATCTTCTATTTGCTGATGACTGCTTAATTTTTGGGAAAGCAACATGGAATGAATAGAGGAAGATTATAGGGGTTTTGGAGGTTTATGGAAAGGCATTGGAGCAATGTCTAAATAATCAATCCTACATTTAGGGATGGATTGAGGAAATCCATTGTGAATGATTATGGGGCTAGAGTGTAGAATTATTGTGAAATGTATCTTGGGCTTCTAATTATGGTTGGAAGATCAAAATACAGGGCTTTTAGTTGCTTAAAGAATTGAGTATTGAACAAGTTGAATAGCTAGAAAAATCAATTTATGTCTCCATCAGGGAAAGAAATTCTTATAAAGGCTGTCATCCAAGCCATCCTTACTTACTTGATGAGTGTCTTCAAGCTACTGAAGAAGTTGTGCAAGGAGTTTGCATCTCAAATGACTAAATTCTGGTGGGGTTTTTAGCATAAGGAGAATAGGATTCAATGGAAAAGTTGGGAGAAGATAGGTCTGTCTAAGGCTGATGAAGGTTTTGGTTTTAGAGAACTTGAAGCTATTAACCAAGCCTTACTAACAAAACAATGTTGGGGGGTGCATGTAATTCCCCATTCTTTGGCTATTGTGATATTAAAAGAAAAGTATTTCAGGAAATCTGATATTTTAGATGCTAGCTTGGGTTATAAACCTTTTGTTATTTGGAGGAGTATGTGGGGAGCTTTGGATATGTTAAAGGGAGGATTGGTGTGGAGAGTACGAGATGGAAAAAAAGCCAAAATCTGGAGAGATAGATGGGTTCCAACAGGTGTCTCTTTCAGAATTCAATCTCTTGTGAATGTACTACATGCTAAAGCCAAGGTTGAGGAATTGCTATGTGAAGATAGAGCTGGATGGAATGTGGAACTTGTTAAGCAAGTTTTTAAGGAAGAAGAAGCTGATATTGTATTTCGAATACTTGTGAGTCTTTCAGGTTTGCCAGACAAGCAAATTTGGGCATATTCTAGAAATAGTTTGTATAATGTGAGGAGTGCTTACCATGTGGAGGTTAATAGAAAAAGAAGGGTAAGCGGTGAAGTCTCTGATAAAGCAAGTGATGTTTGGAGGAGAATTTGGCAAATAAATGTGCCAAGGGTTGTAAAGGTCTTTGTGTGGAAAGCAATTCATAATTGTCTTCCTACAAAGGTAAACATAGTGAGGATGATGGTTTTAAAGGAGGCAATGTGCCTAATGTGCTTGAGATTTGAAGAATCAGCTTGCCATGCATTATGGAGCTGTCTAAGTGCAAATGATGTATGGGTGTGTGATAGAAGTCCAGTGCATAAATGGTCTAGTAGTGACAAGGATTTATTTGAACTATGATCTGATTGGTCTTTAAAGCTAAATCAAGATCAGTTGGAGATTATTTCTGTGGTGTTGAGACGATTGTGGTTAAGGAGAAATAGCTTGATTTTTAATAATAAATTTGAAGGACCTAATGAGGTATTTAATCAAGCTATTGAATGTCTTGAGGAATACCAAGAAGTGCAATGTAAACTGGACAGGGGGAAGAGTATTCTGGTTCCTGACAGTAGGATAATTCAAGGGAAGCCACCTATTGGAAATCATGTTAAAGTAAATTAGGATGCATCCTTAAGAGTCAATGAGAATAGGTGTGGAATTGGGATAGTAATAAAGAATTATTGGGGTAAAATTCTAGTTTCCCTTTGCTGTGTGAAACAACATGTAACAAATCCTTTTATTTGCATTGTGAAGAGCTATGAAATTGTGTGTGGAATTGAATTTTGTGAAGGTGGATCTGGAAGGGGATGCTTTAAATGTAGTTAAAATTGTAAATAGTGAGATAGAATATTGGGAATGGCATGGGCAAGTAATTGAAGACTTGAAGATGGTTGTAAAGCAGAGGAAGGATTGGCAGATTTTGCATGTTAATAGACTTGGCAATTGTGTTGCTCACAGTTTAGCAAAAATAGCCTTATTTGTAAATGAGGGGAAAGTATGAATGGAGGATTTTCCTCTAAAGATCCAAAAACTTGTAGCTTTTGATAAGTTTTGTAATACGGTTAATACATAAATACAATTTGGAGGTTCTTTTTCAAAGAAATAAAATAGTAGTTGATGAACTACTACATAAACTTATTTGGATTGCGTGATGATTTATTTATCATATTATTTGGAAAATGTTTGGAATACACAAAAAAATCTTGTGTAAAATGGACTAAATATAAAGCTAAAAAATTCAAAATTGAAAATCCAAATTCGACTCCACTCGGACAAGTTGGAGTTAGATCGGAGCCTAAATAGATCAAAATTAGAGTCAGAATTTAGATTTGAACTCCAAAAAAAGATGGAGTAAGATTCGAACTCGGAGTTTGACAAAAGAGAATCTAACTTCGATAAAGTTGGTACTCACCCCTACCAACATGTCACACATTTCGAAACTAGTGGGGAAGTTTTGCTCCTTTCATAACAAGAGTTATGCTTACAAATTGGTGTTCAGTAGGGATCACATCAATCGAAAAAGAAAATAATATGAATGCGTATATAAAATATTAAAAAAAAAATCTACTACTACACACTATATATATTTTTTTATTTTTTTATTTTTTTCTTTTATAAAATATTTAGTATATAAATAATAAGTAGAGAATTCAATTAGTTTTAAAAACATAAATTCAGAAAAAAATTTGTAAAAATAAATTAAAAAAATTAAAAAAATGTATGATGTGTGTGATGTGTGAGCTTATGTATAGCAATCTTAATATATACTGGTAAGGGCATAACGTATGCTCAGTTGCAAAAATATGAGGAATAAAAATAATTAACAGTTAATGAGATATTGAGAAAATGAAGAAAATAGTCAAAAAAACAAAAGTTTTTTTTTCTCTTATTAAAAAGTCATGGTTTACACAAATTAATATTTTTAGAACTTCTTTTAAATAAAAAAAACTATAAAATAAGGGCAGTTTTTAATTCTAATTTGTAACTAATCACCTATAAAATATGAATAAATTCATTAACCTAATTAATCTTATAAAATCGATTCAATAAATTTGCATATTACTTATAACCATATTCAAGACTTTATCCACATGCAATATACTATTATTCTTCAACACATTTCCTCACGTGCAGGGCATCATTTTTTCTATTTTTTATCATGATATAAATAGTTTGAGTTTTCATTCATTTTATGACAAAATATAATACCATAAAAAAAATCATGAGCGTAATCTATCTTATTGTAGAAATTTTTTGGTTTAATTCATTTCATAAAATCGATTTTATAATAAATGTTTGCACATTACTTATAAGCATATCTAAAACTTTATCCATAAGTAATGTGAGATTTATTTATCAACACCCTCTCTCACGTGCAGGTTAGTAATATATTTAGTTTTTGGCATGAGATAAGTATTGTGAGTTTTTAATCATCTTGTAGTAAACTCTAATACAATGTAGAAATTTATAAACCTAACTCATTTCTTAAAACAAGTTTTAAGAAAGATTTGTATATTGCTTATAATAAGTATGTCTAAAATCTTGTCTACGGATAATGTAAAATTTATTCCTCAATACTTATAAAATTGATTAGAGGTTCATATGTTATTTATAAACATTTCTAAGATTGATAAGTATACAAAAATATATTTTAAATATTTTATTATTGAATTAAAATAATAAAATGTGAATAGGCGCATTTGAGCACAATTCGGCTACTTCTTAATTGGACGTCAACACTGACGCACTCACGGGCCCGTACGCTTTCTTCAAGCACTTCACAACAGCTATACCTGTGGACAACAGCTGGAATACCGCACTTCAAATAGACTTTGGAACTAAGAGGGGCCGCACGTTTTGTTGTAGCTGGAGCGGACTTTGACCGAATGGTTTTTAGATGACAAACTGTTGAGACACGGTATCTCAAGGCAGCACATGTACCCGCACAAATGCAATGGGCTACACGTAACTGCTGGGCTTTCATTTAAGCACCGCATGGCATCTTCACTTGGGCCCACGCAACTCATTGGGTTCAAAATTAAGGCCTTAGGCAGCCGTACGTGACAAAATTAAGGCCTTCGCATGGCACCACAATATATATATATAGAATAATGATAGCCTTAAGTTCATTTTATCACGCATCCTTCTATCACTCTTTTTATTTTTATTTTTTTATAACTTTTGTTTTACTTGATAATTAAAGAAATAATTATTAATAAAATTATATACATATATATTTTTTAAATTAATGATTAAAAATGTTAAAAAAATATTTTTAAAAAATACAAAAAAATAATAATAATAATAATAAACTAATGATAAACCTATCATTATGTACATATGTTTTCATATGCGTGGCGGCACGCTACGGAAAAGAGATACGAAAGTAGAAAAAAAATATTGAATTGATGCTACCGGTTGTTTCACTTTTTTGTTGAGAATTTTTTTTGTTGCTCATCATATATACAAGATTAGAGATAAACTTTTCAGATGGAAGACTTTATGAAATCTGCAACTTTTAAATAAAATTAAAAAATTTATATGGAAAACTTGTAAAGATAATTTGCCTACCAAGAAGCTCTTATCTCATAGGCAAAGTCTTAGCTCAACTACCTGTGACTTTTGCCATAGTGGACATGGAGATATATTTACATTTTATGTAAATATCCTTATTTTTAAGTGTGGGAATTTTTTTTTGGACGACATCTGTGGTTGATATTCGGGGTTTGATACTGCTGTAAAAGCAATTATGTAGTATGTATTATGTATTGGATTCAATTTCTTAGAATGAATGAACAATAGTTTTATTCTAAATATATATATTTATTATATATATTTAACTTATGGGACAACTTCTTGTAATATATTTAGCGTATAAATAAATAAATTTAAAGATAGAATTTTACTCTGAAGAAACGGCGTACCACAAATGAAAATGACAACCAATTAAATCCATAATTAGGACGAGTCACATCTGGCTATGAATGTGGACGACCATTCGGATTAAATTCACTTGGGAGGTGGCCTGTTCGGCTACATTGTGTGCTGCTTACCATTTGCATTAATGTTCCCATTTACTGTTTTTGAAGCCTTTGGATTTAGGATATGGGAAAAAGCAAGAAAACGGGCATCTTCAAAATTCTATTTCACATACATTTACTAATATGTTGACTTGTCACCTGCTATACTTTCTCCATATTACACTCGACCACACACGAAAATCATCTTCAAATACTCACACCCGAACTCTCTTTTCTCCCTCTCCCTCTCCCTCTCTCTCTCTCTGTACTATTTTGAAGAGGTCCATTTTCTAGCTTTTGAAGATATCAATTTTTTTTAGATTTTTGCTTACAATAAAAGTATTTTTATTATAAAATAAAGCTAATATATTATATAAAATTATGTCAATTTATGAATTTTCAAACTTTTTCCTTAAGATTTTGAAAATGTCCGTTTTCTAGCTTTTTTATTACAATAAAAATATTTTTATTATAAAATATATTTAATGTATTATGTGAAATCATATCAATTTATAAATTTACTTTTATAAATATCTTTGAGATTATATCACTTCTCATATACCAATGTTAAAAAAAGTATTACTCATTTTTTAAAATATTTTGAAAATATATTGGAATCATAGTCATCTTCAAAGGTCAAATTCACCTTGTAGGTATGCCTACACTTGCCCGACTTCATGCCCGAAAGGAAAATTCGAGAAATTTAGTTGGGAGAACCTCTAGTAGTCTAATACTTAAGTTAGCGAGGAGTTAAGTTCTTCCATTGACTAATTAATCTATATTAGATCAATAGCAAAAACTTAATAAGTGTTATAAAATTAAAGAAAGAAACTATTATTGCAAAAGAGAAATAAGAAACTCTTTGGAACTCTTAAGAACTGAAACTTTCTTCTCTCTTTATATTTTCTTATGAATTTCATTACAACTGAAACTCCTATTTATAGGCCTTGAAATTACTATACAAGTTACTATGCAAGTCACTATGCAAGATTTAAAATAATAGTGGTGGGGTCATTCACATAATTTTAGTGGTGGGACAGGGGGCGGTAGCCGTCGCACCAATTCGCTTCGTTCGTTTCATTACACTCCCCCTTGAATAACCACCCATAAAGAACCTGCCTTGTTAAAACCTTGCTAAGAAAAAACCCAGTGGGAAGAAAAATCAATGGTGAAGGAAAAAGAGTACAGTCTTCTTATGTATCCATAAGTGCTTTAAAATTGTCTTATTAAAACCTTGTAAATGAAAACCCAGTAGAACAAAACCTTAGCGAAGGAAAAAGAGTACAATCAGCACAAATATTTTACTCCCCCTGAAAAGTGCATGACTAGATCTTTGAATTTTCGCATTCTAATGTTATGCACAATCTTTTTGAACGTCGAAGTTTGTAACGCTTTTGTGAATAAATTTGCCAGATTATCACTAGATCGTATCTGCTTGACATCAATTTCACATTTTTCTTGAAGTTCATGAGTATAAATGAATTTAAGTGAAATATGTTTCGTTCTGTCACATTTGATATATAATCATCTGATTTGAGTGATACAAGTAGTATTATCTTCATATAAAATTGTTGGGTTATTATTGATCATGGGAAGTTCACACTTTTCCAAGATATGTTGAATTACTGATTTCAGCCAAATACCTCTCGACTTGCTTCATGAATAACAATGATCTTTGAGTGATTTGAAGAAGTAGTAGATAGTGTCTGTTTAACAGATCTCCATGATATGACAATATCTCCATAAGTAAATAAATATCCAGTTTGAGATCTACCTCTGTGTGGATCTGAAAGATAACCTGCATCTGCATACCCAATCAATTGTGGACTTGATTCACGTTGATAAAATAATGTCATATCAACCGTACCATGAAGGTAATGAAGGACATGTTTAATGCTATTCCAATACCTTCGAGTTGGTACAGAACTATATCTTACAAGTAGATTAACTGAGAATGTAATGTTTGGTCGAGTGCAATTTGCAAGATATATCAAAACTCCAATTGCGCTGAGATATGGTACTCTAGGACCAAGAATTTCTTCATCATCATCACAAGGACGGAATGGATCATTTTTCACATCAAGTGTTCGAACAATCATTAGAGTACTTAGAGGATGAGATTTGTCTATATAAAAATACTTTAGGACTTTCTCAGTATACATGGACTAATTAATAAAGATACAATTTGGCAAGTGCTCGAGCTGCAGGCTGAGACAAAGTTTTATTTTGCCAAAATCTTTCATTTCAAATTCATTCTTTAAATATATAGCGGTTTTTAAGATCTCTTCAGGAGTTCCCACAATATTTAAATCATCAACATAAACCACAATAATGACAAATCTGGATTCTGATTTCTTAATAAAAACACATGGGCATATAGGATTATTCTCAAATCCTTCTTTCAATAGATATTCGCTTAAGCGATTATACTACATGCGTCCGAATTGCTTCAATCCATATAAAAATCTTTGTAGTCTGATTGAGTACATATTTCTAGATGTACTTTTAGATGCTTCAGGTATTTTATATCTTTCAAAGATTTTCATATATATGTCATGGTCTAAGGATCCATATAAATATGCAGTGATCACATCCATTAACCGTATTTATAATTTTTTTGTAACAACCAGACTAATCAATAATCTAAATGTGATTGCATTCATAATGGGAGAATATGTTTCTTCATAATCAATATCGGCTTTCTGTAGGAAATCTTGTGCGACAAGCCGTACTTTGTACTACACAATTTCATTTTTCTCATTACGATTTCGTACAAATACCCACTTATATCCAACAGGCATTATACCCTTTGGTGTTTGGACAACAAGTCCAAATACTTCTCGTTTTGCTAGAGAATTTAATTCAGCTTCAATAGCTGCTTTCTATTTTGGCCAATCATTTATACGTCGACATTTTTCGACGGTTTTTGACTCACTTTCTTCATTACTTCTGGTAATGTCAAGGGCCATTTTATATGAAAATATGTTGTCAATAACAGTTTTATTTCTATCCAGAATTTCTCCAGTTTTCATGAAATGTATTGAGATCTCATTATTTTTAGGTACCTGTTTCTATTCAGGGGAAAACATTTCATGACACACCTCTTCAGGAGGTCCATTTTTAAGAGATTTATACTCTTCATGATTTTCCTCTTCAGGAGATTCTGGAATAGAAAATTTGAGTTCTTTAGGAGTATCAATTATATTTGTAGCCTGTATTGTGGGTACGTGATATTCAGGAACACCAAATTCATTTTGTATTCTTTTCCTTCTAAGTCTTCCACGCTTCATGCGTGCTTTAGACTCACCTATTATTATTTTGACAATTTGTCTTTCAGGAAATTCAATCCTTACTAGAGCATTAATAGCAGGAATATAAGATTTTACTACACCTTTAGTGTCAGTAAATAGATATGGTAATTGATTTGCAACATTTTGTAAATGAATAATCCTCTGAACTTCCAGTTTACATTTATTTATAGGAGGATCAAAATGAGACAGGGTCTTATTATCTCAAGTAATATCTTGTCGTGTTTCAGATACCAAATTTTCTTTACCCATTAATGGAAAATTGGATTCGTCAAAATGACAATTCTCAAAACGTACTTTAAACATTTCCCTTGTAAGGAGTTCAATGTATCTAATAATAGATGAATAATCAAAACCAATATATATCCCAAGTTTATGTTGAGGGCCCATTTTTGTACGTTGTGGAGGTACAATTGGAACATATACAGCACATCCAAAAGTACGAAGATGATAAATATTTGGTTGTTGACCAAATGCAAACTGTAATGAAAAATATTTATGATATGCAGATGGTCTAATGTAAATTAGTTGAAACTTTTTGATCAAAGATTCAGCTAAACCATTTTGTCTATGTGTATGGACAACAGGATGTTCAACATCTATTCCTATTGACATGAAATAATCATCAAAAGTTTGAAATGAAAATTCACCTGCATTATCCAATCGAATGATCTTAATTGGATACTCAGGAAATTGTACTCGTAATTTAATTATCTGAATAAGAAGTCTAGCAAATGCAACATTTCTAGTGGAAAGCAGACAAACATGTGACCATCGACTAGATGCATCAATCAAAACCATAAAGTATCTAAATTGTCTACTTGATGGATGAATAGGCCCACATATATCTCCGTATATCCTTTGTAAAAAGGATGAAGATTCAATAATGACTTTTGAGGGAGATGGTTTGATAATCAACTTACCTTAAGAACATGCAGAGTACGGAAATTCATTGTGTAGAAATATCTTTTGATTCTTTAAGGGATGCCCATGCGAATTTTCAATAATTCGTTTCATCATTATAGATCCCGGATGTCCAGGGCGATCATGACAAGTCATAAATACTTTAGGGTCAATGCACTTCTGGTGCATTATCACATATGATTCAATTGTTCTCATCTTTGTATAATACAATCCAAAATATAGAGCAGACAGTTTTTCTAATACGAGCTTCTGACCCGATATTGTTTTAGTTATAAGAAGATGTTCTTTACTTCTTTCATTGGTCGTTTCAATATGATAGTCATTACAACGTATATTTTTGAAACTCAATAAATTTCTTTTGGATTGTGAAGAGAATAGAGCATCATCAATATAAAATTTGGTGCTATTAGACAACACAATATAAGTTCTTCCAGAGCCCTCAATTAAATTTGATGAATCTGATATGGTATGGACATAGGCTTTACTTAGTGTTAGATTTTGAAAATATTTCTTTTCTTTGAGAATTGTGTGAGTTGTAGCACTGTCAACCAGACATATATCTTTATCATTCAACTCAGAGATAAAAAACTCATCAATGTGGTCCATAATTATACAAAATATACAAAATTTTGATTACAAATAATAGAAAGAAAATACATTAATTGAGTGAGACACTTCCATCTCCAATTAAGTGTTCGATACTACCTTCAGGATGATTAAAAAAATTAAAGACATTAAAATGAGTAATATCTACATCTATTGAATCTAATAAATCATCTGATGGTTCTACTAAATTTGTTTAATATATTTTATTCTTTCCTTTAATAGAAACTTGATATAAATCATCTAAGTGCCTAGCCGTACGATAGGTACGTGATCAATGTCCAGTCATTCCACATCTATGGCACACCTCTTCACTTTTTTCTGAAAAATTATTCTGAGAACTTTTACCCCTTTCTGAATTGTACCAATTCTAGTGATACGGTATATTATTATCCATTTTAATGTTGTCACTTCTGGGACCAACGTTTCTATAATTTCTCCTACTACGTCTACGCTCCTAATTTCTTCTAAAAGATGCACCATTCACCTCTAAGGATGATGCAAATCTATTACCATTACTTCAAAGAATGATATTGAGCCAGTAGGGTGTAACTGATGGTTTTCTAATAAGAGCTCATTGTTTTGCTCAGCTACTAGAAGACATGACATAAGTTCAGAATATTTCTTGAACTTTCTCTCTCGGTACATCTGCTGTAGGGGCATATTCGAGGCATGAAATGTAGTATAAATCTTCTCTAGCATATTATCATCGGTGATTTTCTCACCGCATAATTTTAGTACTGAGCTTATTTTAAAAAGTGCGGAATTATACTCACTAACACTTTTATAATCTTGCAACCTCAGGTGCAACTATTAAAAACGAACTCTTGGGAGGATGACAGTCAGGGGCGGAACCAGAATTTTATGTTTGGGGGAGCGATCGATAAAATGTACGGTGTGTGTAAATTTTAGAAGGATGATCATCAATAATAGAAATATCATATTCCGTTGTTACCGAACTCTCTAAACGTATATTATTTTTCGAATTGTACTCCATTTCTTTCTTGTTTTTTAAAAAAAAAAATTTAATTGTTCTTAAGTATTTGCTCATAATTTTTTTTATGATTTAAGAAAAATTTATAAATTAAAAATAAATTTAAAAACTTTCTATTAAGTAATGATGTAACACTATTAGATTTTTAACAAACTATATCTCATAATCATACAAGTTAGAGTGAAACTAAATAAGTGAGTATGATTAATGAATTTTACAATCATATAAATTTATAATTAATTTTTTTTGTTAGAGTTATACTATTATAATAACTGTAAGATTATGTAAGTTAAAATTTGAGTTTACATAAAGTTAAAAATTAAAATATACATGAATGTATATTGAGATGTAAAAGAATAATTTTCATAAAAAAATTTGGGGGGTCAATTTTATTTTTATTTTTATAATTTCAGAGAGAATTTTAATTATATATATAATTATATATATATTTCTATTATTAATAAATTTTGGAAAAATTTTGGGGGGGCCGTAGCCCCCCCAACCCAAGGCGTGGGTCCGCCCCTGATGACAGTCTTCTGGTGTTCATACATCTCCCTTAAACTGTTTCACAAAATATAGGGATATTTTACTGTAAGATATTTAGTTTTCAATTCTTCGTGAAGATGGTGGCGAAAAAAAATCATTGCTTTAGCACGGTCCTGCAGGGACGTTTGATTTCCTTCTTTAATGGTTTCACCCAGGTTCATTGCATCAAGATGAATTTCAGTATCAAATATTCAGGATAAATAATTTTTCCCAGATATGTCAAGAGCAATAAATTCTAATTTTGTAAAATTTGTCATTTTAGAGGAATAAGACCACTAATTTCAAAATTGGTAAAACCGTCGTGCTGATAACGTGTTATAAAACTAAAGAAAGAAACTACTATTGCAAAAGAGAAATACGAAACTCTTTAGAATTTTTAAAAACTGAAACTTTCTTCTCTCTTTATATTTTCTTATAAATTTCATTACAACTGAAGCCCCTATTTATAGGCCTTGAAATTATTATGCAAGTTACGATGCAAGATTTAAAATAATAGTGGTGGGGTCATTCACATAATTTTAGTGATGGGACAAGGGGCGGCAGCTGTCGCACCAATTCGCTTCGTTCATTTCATTACAATAAGCTATTTATAGAGGTTGAGATTTTGATTTTATAGATTAAATACTTATAAATGTAATTTAAAATACATCTCAAATAAAATAAAATGATCTAATAACATCCAATAGATAAAAAATATAAAAGGAAGTTGGATGGTTTCTAGCCTACAATTTTACCGGTATAGATGTTTCTAGCCTCTCTTTATATATATATATATACACATATATATTATTTGATCAATTATATATATTTTTTAAATTATATGCTTTTTTAATATATAAATTGTATTAAATGTATTTTATTTTTATTTTAAATCTTATTATAAGATTGTTTTATAGTGCAAAAAATATTGTATACAAATAAATTAAAATATATTTTGTTATAATTTTAACTTTATTTGGTCCCTATAACAAATTCCTAGTTCCACCACTAATTGGATTGCTGATAACTCATGCACATCCAACGTAGATATCTCGCTTAAATCTATCTCTATATATTTGTATCGAATGCGGTTAGTTAGATTCCCATGTTGGTAACAGTCATCTTTCTAGAGTTTGCTATTTACTTTTGAAATTAAAAAATACTTTTATTTTATTTTTATATTTTTTTCTCTCTATTATTGATCAAATATGACCTATTTTTTTTTTAATATGCATATAAATTTATATTTTTTTTAAAAGAAAAAAAAATTGATAGATCTAATGCTGATGGTCTTATACGTTATTATCCCTATAGTTTGTTTGTTTTTTATATTTTTTTTAGCTATTTTCCCTGTAGGCTGATCTCGATAGAACAGGGATATGGGTAAATTACTTTATCCCTAAAAATTCAGGTGACCGTGGCCTCTATCTACCAACTACTATTTTATCGTCCATAAACTATATTTATATCCAATTACAAGACAATGCCTATTTTGCAAATGAAAACAACCTTTTAATATCAATGATAAAGATGGTAAGGTTTGAAAGCTAGCATAATTAATTAGCTTGATTGGTGTGGGGATGAATAGTTTCAATTACAACTAATTTAATCAGATCGGTTAATTCCAATCATATTGATAATAGTTTCATTTAGCCTGCCCGTTCTGATTATTATGAAGTACCTCCTTGATTAATGAAGGGGGGTGCAGTTACAAATTTGAGAAACTATTCTTGCAATCATAACTGTACAAGTGTTGTGCAATTTTTTTTTTTAAAAGTATATGATATCATATAAAAATAGAGTAATTTTCTAATAATAAATTAGCACTCTTTTTCAAAATAAAATTATGGTGCATGCCCACTCTATATTTGTACATAGGGTACCCGCTGTCTTCCTGTCTTTCGTCCCACCACCGTTGGGCGGGAGCAGATCAACCCGGTCGACAGGCAGGGGGTGGGGTCCCCCCACCCGCATTTGGCTCCAAAGGCAAGAGCTGGGGCGGTATGAGGGGATCCCCGTCCCGCACATACTTAATCCCTGCTCTCGCCTGTAAAAATAATAAATATATTATATTAAATATTATTATTTATATATTTAAATAAAAAAATATATACGGACAAAATAACATATCATTTTGTTTTAAGTTAAAAGTAACTTAAAACAACCTCCCTTGATCATCTCCCCCGTCTATCTCTCTTGTCTATTCTCTCTCTCTCCTCTAACTCTTCCTCATTTGCCCTAACTCTCTGTCGTCTCTAACTCTAGCATTTTTCAATGAAAAATCCTCGTTTGCCCTTATTTCTTGACGCCGAAGGTAAGTCCAAAATTTCACCATTTTTTCATTTTTTAAAATGGTGGATGGGTTTATTGGGTTGATTGATGAAAAATAGAAAAAGGAGAAAGGGACGGTGGCAGGGGGAGGGCGGCTAGAACCCTAGCCCCTTTATCCCTTTACAGGACGGGGTACCCCCCTTCCTTATAAGTGGAGGCAGAATGCAGAATGAAAAGTTTCCCTCCGTCCATGCGGGGCCGGGAAGCGGAGGTAGGGGTGCCCCACCCTGGTAAGGTGGGTAGCACCCCTATTTATATGTAAGTTTGTAGCAATACTACTCTACCAATTTATAGGTACTCAGATGCTGCCACAGTAATTGCTTGTGGTTGAAATTATGTTGATATTTATACAACTGGATATGTCATATTCTTCGCCAAACATTAAATAATTTCAATAATTTGGTTTTCTTTTATTACGTACAGGGGACCAGGCTGTAATTTAAAAAACCAGATCATCCTCATCAGATGTATATTCAGGAACCTCATCAATTGGTCCCTCCTAAATAATTTACTTGTTTACCAAACCAGTTGCCCAAATTAAGTGGCCGCCAGTACAAATTCACAACCCAAACACTTTATAAGAATCTCTTTAATATTGGACAAAAACATATATATGTGTCTGCCTGTCTGTCTGTCTTTCTGTCTGATCTCTCATAAAAACTCCCTTTGTACCTAAGAAGGTGAAAAAAAAAATATTCAAACCCAGATGCGAAAAACGTTGAAAGGAAAAGAAATTGAAGTAGAGGAAGAAAGAGAAGAAGCTTTAGCAATATGGGATTGTGGCAGCCCTCTATATGACTCGTATGAGTTGGTTTCAGTTGCTCATATCATCGAACGGCATCTGATGAAATTGCCAAATGGCGGAGGATCAAAGCGTTTCATCGCCACCCGATCGTTCTCTCGTGCAAATAACAGAGTCGCAGCCTCGACGGTATCGAACCCAAACAGGAAGATCATGAAGAGCATGGGAGGAAGAGATCATCATCATCATCGGGAAAATCGTGGAAAAAAGATTAAAATGACATGGTTTTCTGGTTTTCTTGGAAGGTTTGGTTTTCAGAAGAAGAGAAAAATATGACATGATATCGGGAATGAAACAGGTAACTTGATCGGTACATGAAGATCGTGATTTATGCACCAAAAATAATATATATATGTGTGTATTTATATATATATATATATATATATATTGGTTTCCTTCGTCTGTATTAATAATATGGAAGTGTTTCTGTTCAATGTTCTTGAAAATTCACTCTCTTATTCATGAAGTTACCAGCTTAATGTATATATGTATCAATCTATATGAATTAATTATCTATCAATATGGCTTGGCTTGTGTGCACTGCTCCTCGCGATGGAGGCTTGAGAAGTAATCGATTCAGAGATATTAAATTTGATACAAATAAATATTTAAATTAACTATGATTATATGTTAAATATATTTTATAATTTTTACGTCAAAAAACACATTTAGTTATAGATTTTAATCTTATAATATTATGGATCAATCATTTCCTTGATTTTGATTTAGAAAAGATCTATTCATCATTTATTTTTTTATTATTTTTTCAGTATCTTATTATATGACATTAACTGATAAATTTACAAGTGAAATATAACAAATTATTTATAATCATCTAATAAATATACACGTTATAAATTCATGATGAAAATAAAAATGGTGAATAAAATTATTCTTTAATTTATTTGAGTTCGAGAGGATCTAATATAAATTTATAAAAAGCAAATTATCTTATTTGAAAATGGGTATGGATGACACTCCTACATGGTACTATGCCAAATTGAAAAGATTAAAATTATGAGCGGTGCGCTAGAGTAGCACCGCTCCAACTGATCACTAGATTAAAATTAATTTTTTATTTTTTATTTTTTTATTATTTAAAAATATTTAAAAAAAATCTCAATACATTAATAATTATTTTCTTAACTTTTAAATAAATAAAAAAATACATTAGATGTTAAAATGAAATACCAAAACTATGGTACATAATAGCATGATTTTTCTAAATTAATTTACAAGTCATGTCTCTACTTCAAGTACTTGTGAGTAAATAGAAATTATAAATATATATCCAATTAAGAACTTAAAACATGCTGGTTGAACTCACCATCAAACACTAGACCACATAGAAAATTACTATTTGTTCAATTAACACAATATCTCATGAATTTAATAAGGCTCGAGGAATATCATTGAGAAAAAACATTGATTCTAATTTAATGATTAATGAATTATTTTTTAATGAATTTATGGTTTTTCTTATTTTTAAAAAATAATTATATAAGGAGTTCAAAAAATGTTTGAATTTTTTTTTTTAAAAAATACACACTTGGTGACTTTTTTCGATGGCATTAATAGTCGGGTGGTGTAGCTGCTATAAATAATAGTGCTATTAACAACGTGTTTTATGATGATATAACATTGGATTTATATTGCAAACTTGCTATTAATTAACCATATCTCAATTATTGCCCATACATAAAGGAAAGGAAAAAGAAAAAGAAAAAGAAAAAGAAAAAGAAAAAGAAAAAAGAATATATCTTTTAGAGGAAAAGAATTGCTATATCACTTCCTGAATTCATGAGTGGATTCCAATGATCATGTGAGGATCGTAATTAATTCCCTATAAAAGTTGACAATTAAGTTTAATGTTACGAAGTCAACGATTTTTTTATTTTATTTTTTTGGTGAAAACGAAATATTAGTTAACCAGAAAAAATATTTATTTTAGGCATGAAAATGGAATGCGTATAATATCATTCTTATAATTGGTACCTAAATTTGAAAAGTAAGTTGCAACATGGAGAATTTCTATAATAGTTGATATTTAATATTGTGCAATTCGGGGTTGTAAGCAAGTGTCTCAAATTTTGATTTGTATAAAGTCAACTCTAATTCGATTGTTTAATAAAAGATGAAAAATGATAGAGGTAATACTAATTTATAATTTGTTTACAACAATGAATTAAAATAATATATTTTTTAAAATTTCAGTTTGACTTTTAGCTTGATTTGATTTTTTAAGGATTCAGAAAATATTATTTTATTAAGAATTGTAAAACAATTATAATTGAGTTATATTTGTATCATTGCTCGTAAAAAATACAACAACAACAACAATAATAATAATAATAATAATTAATCTTATTAATAGACGGCCCAAATATTCAACATGTACATGAGTGGGACAAGATATGAATGAATCAAAAAACATGTGGTAATAGTTATGTCTCTCTAAAGAAGAGAATTTATTTATGAATTTTGAAACTAAGGATATGGGAGAGGTGACTAAGAGAGGGTAAAAGAGTTTGGAGGAGAAGTTGTGCTCATGATTAGATTAGCAGGAGGTAATTCAATCAACGATGGTCAAGATTTGGAGAGCAAGCAAGTCCTTTCCTTTCCAAAGACATCTGTTCAAATTGGTATTGTTTGTTTTCAGAAAAAATTTTATCTTGTCTCATCTAGTCATTATAATTTTTTAAATTTTTTACATAAAATAATATAAATAATTCAATTTTTTTAAATTTTATAAATTGAAACGATGATTGGCATTGTCAAGGCTGTAGATGTAAGGGAGGATGGGATTAGAAGGATAAATTATCTCCTAATTAAAATAGAAATTTATCTGAGGAAAGAAATATCAAGTAGGAAAATTGTTAACTTACTGTGGACAAGAATTTTTGAGTGCCGATATGAAATGAAGAGCTTCCTCAAGTGTTTTTCAAATGTGGAAGACTAGTACATGGGGTGTCAAGATGTAGCAATATTGGATAAAAAAAACTCAAACTAGTGTTGAAATATTCTAGTTCAGTTCGTACCTCAGTGTTGATCGTATTTCCCAAAGAAGAAACTTTGATTGACAGTTTGGGATTAAACAAGAAAAATTTGATGAAAGTGATTAGGAGTCTTGTTGATGTCGTATTCTGTGGCCTGGGCTGATCAGCAATGTCCAAACGACCCGATCTAGTACAAGGGGGTTGCATGAGGGGGGAGGTGGTGGGGCCCTATGATTACTCCGATGATAAAGTTAGCAATGGAAGGTGAAAATGGAGGAAGTAAAATATAGATGGGGAATTAAGTCATTCACTTGTGATTCGTGGAATCTTTGACTATTTATAAGCCGTGGTGAACACTGGGCGTCTTGGAGGGACGGGACGACTGTCTTGTCAGTTTAGGTCTTCATTTCCTTTGCCATGTCTTGGGTGATTTTTCCTATCACATCCTGATTACGACTTTAGTCCAAGAGTTTTCCATGACTCCTGACTTGCATTAAATATGGTGGAGTGCTCTGGCTAGAGCAGATCCTTGTATTTAATGTGACGTGCCTGAGGCCGACTCCTGCATTTAATGCGACATGCCGTCATGTCAGGTGTCTCTATTTTGGTGCGGTTCGAGTGTTCCTGAGCTCCCTAGCTTGGTCTTATCTCTTGCCTGGTAACCGGATCAAGCGTGATGGCCCTCATTTTATAGCCAGCAGTTCTTGCCCCTCTCCCGCCTGGATGGCTGTGCTGGGCCCTCCTTGAGATTAGGCCTTCTCTAGGTTTCACCCTGGGCCCAAGGCCTATGGCCAAATTTTCTCTTCACAGTATCCCTTGAATATAATGCTAGCACTTTTGGCCTGCTTTTATGAGTCCCCCTTCTCCTAAGTCCCCCTTCTTTTATGATCACACCTGCTAGCACTTTTGGGGGGAGGGGGGAGGGGGGGGGAGGGGGGGGATGTCCTGGCTTGGGTGCCCGGTATACTTGTCTACTTCTTAGGATCTTGGTGAGCCCACTGAATCTGCCCGATTGTGATGAGATTTTTGACTATCAATGTGTCGTATGTTCGTGAAAGACTGTTTGGCTTCCCAACGGATTGGACTGCTTGCCATTAATGTGCTTTCTACAGGTGCATGCCTTTTGGACTTCCCGACAGTTGAGTGGTTGGGATAGCTAGCCATTAATGCAGGGTTGGCGCGCGTACACCCTTTGGTCTTCCCAACTGCATGCCCTCTATTTTCATGCTTAGATTGGTTTGTGATGCTGACGCTTCAGGTCATGATTACACTACCCAGGAATTTTTCCCACGCTCACATGATCTTACTGGTTCATGCACCCCACGTGCCTTATTGCCCCATCTTCCCTGACAACCGTAGGCTGCAACGTGACTTGTCGTGTCGCTTCATTTTCCATGAGGGACAACTGCTCCTCTGGGTATAAAAAGGGAGGGATTCCTCTGATTTTCTCACTTTTCCCTCCTTGTCGTTACACTGCTGTGATTTCCATTGCCATTGCTCTTTTCTTTCCTTCGGTGAGTTCTTCGATTTTTCTTGTTCTTTCTTGTATTTTCCTTTCACTTTCTTGTGCTTTCTAGTCCCCTCTCGTGTCCTTTTCTTTCCTTCTACTTATACCCCCTTGTTTGCTATCTATGGTTGAGTTGTCTTCCTCACCCTTTGCTGGTCATAGCTGGGTCGTTTCCTCTCCATGAGCTCTATTCAGGAGTTTTGTGACCTTAATCATATCCTGACCTCGGTGTCCCTAGAACCCGTTCGGGATTTTCCCTGTGATGCTGAGGGAAAGTTTGAGCACATCCTACTTTTTGAAATTATATTTAAGAATGGGCTCCGCCTTCCATTCATTCGCCCAGTACGGGAGGTGCTTCATTACCTTGGGATGGCCCCGCATAACTGCTCCCAAACTCTTGACGTCTACTGAAGGCCGCCTGCGTGGTGTTTCGTATCGCCTTTCTGGAGTCGGGTTACGTTTATCCCAATTTGTCGGCTCAGGAGTTCCTGTCACTATACTGTGTCCTATGCAAGCCGACCAGGAACTAGATTGGTTTCCAGACAAGGGATGGGGAGGCGAAACTCTGCATCCTTAAGCCCTAGCATTCTTAAGCCCCAGCATTCTTATGCAAATGACTACAGCAAAAAGTTGTTCTTTGTCTTAGAAGAAGAATGACAGTTTTTAAAGGATGAGGTTCGAGGGGAGTTCTCAGTTCAAGTTGACTGGGGGCTGCTCCCGCCAACTTCCATCTTGGACATCCATCTCAACCAGAGGGAGCGTGCTAGGATTGAGGTGGTCCTGTCCTAGGCCTGACATCACTTCCACGAGCTGGAGTCGGACCGGTTGTTGACCGAGGAGAACATAGTGACGCATTTGGTCGAGCCAAGGCGAGGCTGGGCTAAATGCCAGAATATTTAGGGAGTCCCTACGGACGCGCAACCGAGTCGCTCTAGTCAGTCTCATAAACAAATTGCTACCTGCCGGTGTCTCCTGAGGGCGGTCCAAAGCTCGTCATGATTGGGAGGCTGCAACTTCAGCTGGAGGCTCCAACCTTCACCTTGACCAGGAAGATACCACCTCTACCGGGGGCTCTAGTCTTTAGATGTCCGTGAGACCTCCCCTTACCCAAGTTGTGCCTCAACCCCTGCCTCACCAGACACCGATGCAGCCTTCCCCATCATAGATACCGGCATAGTCCCCTTTAGTGATTAGTAAGGAGACGAGGAGGTTGGTGGTCGAGACCCAAGCTGCTGCTTGCTGGGCGGCGGCATTGGAGCCCTTCTTTCCTTTGCAGTCATCCGATTCATTTGGGGGAGGCGGAGACCATCCTGCGCAAAGTGTTGTTCCAGCCAGTTCTTCAAACTTGTGAGGCAGTCTCTTTTGAACAGCTCGAATCCATGCAATTGGAGCTCGCCTTCTGCTGGGCACTAGAGCACCCCCCACCTTTGATTGCGGGGACTTCAAACTTCCGCCCTCATGTTTGAGGTTTTGCCCAAGGCCGTGAGGATTGGGACATAGCGATCAAGCAACTTCCCAACGTCCTCGAGGACTTTCTTTAGTCATGACTCAAGGGCCTGTTTCGGCTCATGAGCGGAGGCGGATAGTGGGGCCATTGGGCTTGAAGGCGAGATGGCGAGGGATGAGTCTGGAGCTCATCATGATGGTGATGTTAGGGCCGGGGGCCTGACTGACGGCGGGGATGCGGGCGAGCGCACTAGGGTTCCCTCGGGGGCGAGGTTTAGGATCCCAGGTTTGGGGACTTGGGAGACAACAGTTCTAAGGGGGATGCCTAACAAGAGTACGTGATGATTAGTGATGACGAGTTTCCACAGCGCCAGCCGGTTTGGGAGGAAGGGTTCAGCTCAGGTTCTTGCCACGAAAGTGCTCCTCACTCTCTCATGATTTCACCGCCCTGAACTCCTACCCCTTTGCATATCCCAATGCCTCCACACATTCGTTCTCCCCCTTCCCCCCCCCCCCCCAAAAGACGGGGTTCCTGTGCTTGGCTTAAGGTCTTTGGAAGGGTGGCCATCCGCTAGTCATAAGCAGGCTTGGGACCTAGTGACCTCGAATACAGCCTTGCGGTTCCAACCTCTACTCGTCCAGGTGAAGCCGTTTCCTTTGTCGCATACTTCTGTTTCCTTCTTTCCTTATTTCCTCCTTTTCTTAGTTTTCTTTATGTGTAGGTTACCAACCAGATTGTAGAGGTGGTTAGTTTCGAGATGGTGAAACTTATTAAACACAATTAGGAACTCTCCTCGGCATGCCATCTTAGTTCCTTTTTGTTGAAGCTGGGCAAGGCCCAATGCAAGGACGTTGTGTAGAAAAATCTGGAGCTAGGTGAGGTGGCCCAGTAGCTGCTCGTTGATAATGAGGGTTGGGAGACGTCCAAGGCCGATCTAGAGGCTAGGAATGCAACCTTGAAAGAGAAATAGGCTGCCCTTCAAGAGGTGCATCAGTCTCTGAGGGCTGACCACGAAGAAGTCATTCGGGGTCGGGAACTAGCCGAGAGGGTGCTCGTTGCTTGGGGGGGCTGAATTGGCTGTAGTTGCTCAGGAAATTACTTATCTGAGATCCAACCTTGAGGTTTTTGAGAATGACTAGGTTACGTGTGAGGCCAAGCTCGAGACTCTCCAAGCTGGTTTGGAGGCGGCTGAACAGACACGAGATGAATGTGCCACTGAGTTGGATGGTACCGGAATCGCCCTGGGCAAGGCCACTGCGGAGTTGAAGGCACTTCGGCCCCAGGTTATGTAGTCCCGTGCCATTAGCATCTTGGCTTGAGGTTATGGCTAAGCGGAGGAAAGAAGAAGTCATGGCCAATCCTTCCCTTAACTTGGACGGTATGGACCCACACAAAATTACTTGTGATGTCGTTGCTAAGTTGTTTGCCAAGAAGTTCGGAACATCGGATTACCTGCCTTTCCAACATCGTGACCCGCACGAGCCTCCGCCTCCCAAGTGATTTTCTACCCCCACCTCTCTTGGGTGGTTCTTGTACAAACCCGCTGTAGATATATATATATATATATGTTTATTTATTTATTTATGGTCGCTTTCCATTGATTAATGAGATCGATTTTCTGTTTGAGCAGTACCTCGCCATTTACTTTTTTTTTTCCTTCCCCCAAGTACCTTGCAAATCCATATCGAAACTGATTCGATAGGGATTTGACCGAGGGTTGGGGTCACGCCATCTTGTGCATGCTTATTGAACTGACTTTCTTGATGAATTCGGGTCATGGTGAATTGTTGGGTATGGGAGTGGGCTGGACTCAAGACTTAACCCCACGTTTGCAAGTAGCCATTTAGGGGGTGAATCCCATAACCGGTGAATGGTTAGGAGGGGGAGTGGGCCAGACCCAGGGGTCGACCCCATGTTTGCAAGGAGCCATTAAAGGGGTGGACCCCATGGCAGGCGAATGGTTAGGAGGGGGAGTGGGCCGAACCCAAGATTCGACCCTGCGTTCGCAAGCAGCCATTCAGGAGGCAGACCCCATGGCAAGTGAATGGTTAGAAGGGGGAATGGGCGGGACCCATGACCCGACCCTGCATTCGTAAGCAGCCATTAGGGGGGCAAACCCCATGGCGGGTGAATGGTTAGGAGGGGGAGTGGGCCGGACCCATGACTCAATCTCTTGTTCAAGTAGCCATTAAGGGGGCAGACCCCATGGCGAGCGAATGGTTAAGAAGGGGAGTGGGCCAGACCCAGGATTTGACCCCGCGTTCGCAAGTATCCATTAAGGCATCCGTGTAGGTGGGTGAGTTTGAAACAAGAGGATCGGAAGTTGTTTGGCATAGTTTCACCTTAATTTCATTAATAAAGTCGTAAAGCATGGTTTTTTCTCAGGCGGACCTGTTACATGGAATCATGAAATCAATCTATTACACATAGTACTTCTTTAGGTGCTCTGTGTTCCATGGTTATGGGAGCTCGTTTCCTTGATTGTTTTTTAGCCGGTAGGAACCCGATCAGTTGCTAGCGATTACTATGTAAGGGCCCTCACATCGTGGTCTAAGCTTGCGTTCGTTGGTTATGACTACCCTAGTTTGCCTCAAAACCAGGTCACTTGGCTTAAATGTGTATGGCCTGATCCGTTTGTTGAAGTATTGCTCGGCCATGTGTTTGTGATATGCCACTCGTACTATGACGTCTACCTTCTTTTCATCTAGGAGATCCAGTTGCCCTGTTAGCTTCTCGTTGTTGGCTACTGGGTTGAAGCATTATATTCGGAGGTTAGGGGCTCCTACCTCTGCAGGTATGATCATTGTTCGATATGCCCAGAGCACACTTAGGAGTTCATCTGCCCACATGCCTTTATGCTCGCCTAGCTTCTTCTTAAGAATGGAGATAAGGTTTTTGTTCGTTGCTTCCACCTGGCCGTTGGCTTGGGGATGGCCAGGTGACGAGTACTTTGCCTGGATCCTTAGTTTCGCACACCACTGCCAGTAGTAGTAGCAGTCGAACCGCCTCCTGTTGTTTGGTACGAGGCTTTAAGGTATCCCGAATCGGCATATAATTGCCTTCCACATGAATTTGGTGATGGCTTGGGTGGTGATGGTTACTAGGGCTTCAGCTTCAACCCATTTGGTAAAGTAGTTGACCGCAACCACGATGAATTTGGCCCCCCCTCGAGTGACTGGAAAGAGGCCTATGAGGTCAAACCAAAATTTTGAATTTCGTTTCGGTAATCGTTCCAGTTAAGGTACTGGAATGAAATATTTCGGTACCGGTCTGTTCCAGTGTGCCGTTTCAGAATTAATTATATATTATAATAAATATTTATATATATATATAAACTAAAAACTAATAGAATAAAGACATATATTTATAAGTGTGTATCATATATATGTGTACATATTAGAAGAATTGAATATTTATAAAAATGGTTGTAAGTTGAAAAAATATAAATTTGAGTTGAGATACAAAAATAAATAAATAGATAAAATATTAAAAATAAGAATATTTAAAAAAAGATGTATTTAAAATTACAACATATATAAATATATTTTGTATTCTAAAATTAATTAAATACCATCTAAATTTAAAATTTAAAAAAAAATATCATTCAAACACAAAAAAATTATAAAAATAATCTAAATTAGAATAGGGACTGGAACGGCCGGAATAGGAACTGAAACGACCGAAATTTGACCAGAACGGCCGAAATTTGATCGGAATGATCGAAACGGGCCAAAATTTGGAACGGAACGGAATAAGGAAATATAGTATTCCAGTTGAGGCACCGGAACGAAACATTCCGGCCGTTCCGGCCGGAACGTAGTTCAAAACTATGGGTCCAACCCCCATTGGGCAAAGGGCCAGGGAATTGTGATGGACGTGAGTTCTTCCGGCAGGTGGTGGGGTACTGATGCGTGCTCTTGGCACTTGGAACACTTCCTGACGAATTCTTTTACATCCCGAAGGGCATTGGGCCAGTAGTACCTTGACTGTGTTACTTTTGCGGCTAGGGCTCACCTTCCCAAGTGGCCTTCGCAAATACCTTCGTGCATCTCTGCCATCACGTACTCAAACTTATCAGCTGATAAGCACTTGAGGAGCAATTCGAAAAAGCCTCTCCGGTACAACACTCTCTCGAGGAGCATGAGCCTTGTGGCTCTATTTTTGATTCGTCTGGATTGACGGGCAACTTGCTTTCCCACAGATATTCCATGATGTCTTGGGCCTATTCGGGATGGGCATCTGCTGTGTGTAATACCTCGACTCCAATAGCAGGGGTATCGAATTTTCTTACTTTGGTGTCTCTGGGAGGGGGAAGTCCTCCTGTCCCGAGGCAGCCCTTATCAGTTGGTCAACTAGCAGGTTACCTAACCTGGGTATTTGCTAGAGGTAAAAATATCGAAAGTGGTCCCGTGCTTCACACATTAGTTGGAGATATTTCTTTAGTCGTTCCCCTTTCGCAGTGAAGATCCCCAATACCTGGTTGACTACAACCTGAGAATCGGCGTGCACTTCGACTTCCTTGGACCCTAAGAGGCGGGTGAGGGTTTGATCGGTTAGAAGGGCTTTGTATTCGATTTCGTTGTTGGTGACCCTAAAGGCAAGCCTAACTACATAGTTATGCTACTCTCCACCGCTGGTCAAGATGTGCACTCCTGGGCCTCCCCCCGCTTTGCAAGCTGACCCATCTACGTAGACCATCTAGGGCGTAGCTTAAGCGGTTTGCAAAACCTCCTCGGGCAAGCCCATGAGTTCTAGGATGAAGTCAGCGAGAGCTTGCCCGTTGATTACCATCCTGAGGGTGTATATAAAGTTGAGCTCGTTGAGTTTTATGGCCCATTTAGCCAACCTTCCAGAGGTATCGAGCCTTTGTAGTACGACCTTCAAGGGTTGTTCAGTAAGCACTCGAATGGTGTAGGCCTACCAGTATGGTTGGAGCCGTTTTGACGTGACGACTAGCACAAATGTCATCATTTCCATTCATGGGTATCTGGACTCCGCTTCCCGAAAAGGTCGACTGACGTAGTACACGAGTCGCTATCCTTCAGTCGAGTCTCTGACCAGGATGGTTGAGGTCGCGCTCAGCAATAGTGCCAAGTAGACAATTAGTATCTCGCCTGACTTTGTCTAATTGAGTAAGGGTGGGTGTGACAAGTATCCTTTCAATTCATGGATCGCTTCATCACAAGCTGCGTCGCACTCTTGGTAAGGACTTTGAAAAAGGGTAGGCACCGGTTGGTTGAGCCCGTTATGAAGCAATTCAAGGCGGCCACCCTCCTGGCCAACTGCTTAACCTCGTGGTGGTTCCATGGTGCCATCATTTGGGTGATAGCTTTTATCTTTTCTAGATTTTCCTCGATCCCTTTTTTGGAGATTAGGTATCCTAGGAACTTTTCTGACCTTACCTCGAAGGCGCACTTAGTTGAATTAAACTTCATCTTGTACTGGCGCAGGACCACAAAGGCCTCGCGTAGGTCGCCCAGGTGCTGCTTAGGCCGTTTGCTTTTGACCAAAAGGTCGTCCATATACACTTCTTAAGCCCTTACATTATTAAGCCCAAAGGGTATCACCTTATAACAATAGAGCCTACGGTCTGTAATAAAGGTTGTTTTCTCTTCATTGTCAGGGTTAATCTTGATTTGATTGTATCTTGAGTAGGCGTTCACGAAGCTAAGGATAGGGTGGCCCACAGTCGAATCAACAATCAAGTTGATGTGGGGAAGGAAAGCTATCCTTCAGACTTGCCTTATTGAGGTTAGTGAAGTCGACGTACATTCGCCACTTACTATTCGCCTTCTTCACAAGGACCACGTTGGATAACCATTTAAGGTAGTGGACCTCCCGGATGAACCCGACAACCAAGAGGCGATCAGGCTCCTCCGCATATTTCTCAGCGTAGAAGTTTCGTCTTTTTTGCTTGAATCTACGGGTCTCGGGGTTGACATTCAGGTGATGTTCTGCCATGGAGTTATCTATCCCGGACATATCATCATGAGTCCAAACGAAGACATCTTGGTGTTCGGCTAGGAGTTGTTTTAGGCCTCGCTTAGGTCGGGCGCTAGCCTAGTGCCCATTTGCACTTTCCACTCAGGCTTTCTTGAGTTGAGAGTGATCAGTTCTAGCGGCTTGTTGGGTTCGGCTTACCTGAGAGCTTGTTCATCTCGTACAAGTGTTTTTCAAATGTGGAAGACTAGTACATGGGGCGTCAAGATGTAGCAATATTGGATAAAAAAACTCAGAGACTAGTGGTGAAAGATTCTAGTTCGGTTCGTAGCTCTATGCTGATCATATTCCCCAATGAAGAAACTTTGATTGACAATTTGGGATTAAACAAGAAAAATTTGATGAAAGTGATTAGGAGTCTTGTTGATGTTGTGTTCCGCGGCCAGGGCTAGTCAGCAATGTCCAAATGACCTAATTCGGTACAAGGGGTCGAATGAGGAGGGAGGTGGTGGAGCCCTGTGATCACTCCAATAATAAAGCTAGTGATGGAAAGTGAAAATGGGAGAAGTAAGATAGAGATGAGGGATTAAGTCATTTACATGTGATTTATGGTATCTCAGGCTATTTATAGGCCGTGGTGAGCACTGAGCGTCCCGAGGGGACAGGACGACTGTCTTGTCAGTTTAAGTCGTCATTCCCTTTGTTGTATCTTGGATAGTTTTTCCTGTCACGTCTTGATTGCGTGGGCAACTTGTCCCCTCTAAGACATGGTGTCAGCCTCTACTCTAGTCCAAGTGTTTATTAGGGCTCCTGGCTTGCATTAAATACGATGGGGTGCTCTGGTTGAGGCAGACTCTTAATGCAATGTGCCTGGGGCAGACTCACGCATTTAATGTGACACGTCGTCATGTCAAGTGTCTCTATTTTGGTGCAGTTCGGTTGTTCCCGAGCTCCCCAGCTTGGTCTTGTCTCTTGCCTAGCGACCGGATTGAGCGTGATGGCCTTCGTTTTGTAGCTAGCGGTTCTTGCCCCTCGCTCACTTGGGAGTTCTGTGTTGATCCTTCCTTGAGGTTAGGCCTTCCCAAGGTTTCACCCCGAGCCCAAGGCCTATGGCCAGATTTTACCCTCACAGTCTAAGTTGGGGAGACGGGTTCAGGGAGGGGCGTCAAATACCAAACTTACTTTGGTGTTTGCTAGTGACACAAAGACTAGGGTTTTTTTAGGAAAGACAGAAACATAAAGCATGAATTAAGAAATTTCAAGAATTTGTATTCGAAAGTGCAGGAACTGAAGTGTAAATGGTGGATTTTTTTTTTAAAATGGAATCACTGCTTTCATTAAAACCAACTAAAGGGAAACCCATTACAAAACTTATCCGACTATAGCAAATGTGAAATTTTAAAGGGGCCATCACCAACCCACACCATTTCAGAGGGGAAATGAAAAGCTATTTTTGCTAGTGTATGAGCAACATAATTAGCCTCCCTATTTATAAACACAATTTCTCTATGTGGTGTGGCGTGCAGCCATAATCTAACCTCCTTAACAATGTTGCCAAACAAGTGTGATAGCTCATCGGTGCTATTCGCGTCATTTACAAGAATTTGTGCATCGCCTTTAAGGATCACGCTGGAAATGGTGGAATTGAGTGATCGCCACTCATTGAAGCTAGCCACCTCTACTAGTTCCTTGTTGCAACTCCTAGTTTTGTCATTATCGTTGGTGAGCCCTCTCCTTTCATCTCTCTATCTCGTCCTCCCTCCTCTATGTTTGTCTATCCCTCATTCTTTTTATTTTCTCCCTCTCAATTTCACTGTCATCTTAGAAGCCAACCCTTGTATCAAGCGGACAAGCCATCCGCCTGCATCAAGCAAGTAGGTAGGCAATTTCTTTAAATAAGAGATAACATGCGGGTGGACCAGGGTGCGAATCTCCACTCATCGACCCTTATATTTCATTTTAAAAGAATAATATATATTGAAATAACGTAATTTAAGAAGTGAAGAAAATCCCTTAAAGGACACCGTTTAGACTTAGCATAATCTAAATCTACCCCTATATTTCCTCTCCTCATGACCGTCTCTCAAATCTTTTTTATGCTTATGAGTCTCTTCTCTTCAATTGTCATTACGTTATCACTAATATCGTTGCTTACTTCCACTCTCAGGTTAAGAATTTTCCTTGCTCTAACTTTCTCTAATCTTTTCAAAATTCTAATGTCTCCCTTGTTCTCCATCATTGTTGGTTGCTCACGTCCCCGTTGTCATAGTTGGTGCATTCCATCACCCTCGTTGTTCCAACTTCTTATCGAAGCCCACGATCACAGGTGGGCAAACTTATAAGTTGTCTACTTGATATTTGAGCAGGGTTACCCTTTTGCAAGATGGGGATATGGTTGATGGCCAAACATGTCCTGCCCACATGTGGGGGTGCTGACTACCCACACGTTTGGAGTAGGAAGTACCCATAGAACCTAAATGCACAACTTTAAAAGAAAAAAACTCTAATTATAAATAAATTAAACAAACACAATCCCAAAATCGTGTGCCTACTGAACTAGAATTATGTTCCATCTCTCACATATAAATGAAGTACAGTTTTTTAGATCCTCCATTGCAGCCTACCATTAATCAATGTCTCTATCATCATGGCAAAGTACTGCATATACACCACGAGGAGATAGATTGTTAGATCAAGGGATAAATGCCCCGTTTGGAACTTGGATAAAATTGAAATCAACTTAGTTTAGTCTAATTTTAATCTGACTTTAACAACACTTAATTCTTAAATCGTTAAATTCATCTAATTTAAAAATCTTTTTATACGTAAGAACTACAACTTTTTTTGAACTCAAAATTATTTTAATGCGAGACTTACAATATTTTTTAACTTTTTATAAATATATTTAAATTAATTTTAATATTCAAATATATTTTTACTAATTTTAGGTTAGTTTTATAAAATTTATTCAATCATCTTAATTTATTATTATTTAATAAAAAATTTAATTCATTTCAATTCAATTCAATATCCAAAGAGGATATTGAGGTGTGTTTCTCATCACTCAATTACCAATCCTTGATGTTTCACTCATTGACTATTGATGCCCTCATATCATATGATACAAGCCCTTGTGGCTTGTGCGAAGTATTTCAGTTTTCTCATGCGTGTATCTTGTTTTTTCTTCGTTTAATTGATTTTTTTTCCAGGTATTCATACAATTTAAGTTCTTTAACTATCAATTTTGGTGTTATTCGAAGTTCTTGTTTTTTCTTTCAATTGTTTAATATTTCAAGAAGAAGACATATTTTTCACTGTTGATCTCTCTCTGTCTCTCCCTGGCAGTAGCAATCGCATAGACATAAAATGTGTATACAAAATCTTATGCAATATTGGCCTTTGGCCTGTTCGAAAAAATAAACGTTAATTGTCTTCTTCTACGGAGTTTAATCATCTTTACAGGTTTCTTTCCCACGGAGCTCGAACAGAAAAAACATGCAGGCGAACGCGACGACTTCGCCCGTGAAATTCTCAGCAGAACCAGAACCAGAGGCAGAAGTCAGTCCCTCCGGCTCCTCCCCTTCCATCTCAGCTCTTGAGGCACTTTCTGTACACCTGATCTCTATGCTTGGCCTGGGTCTGGCCCTGCTGCTGGCCAACAATGTCTACTCCGTCAACCTCGTCTCTCACCCTTCTCTCACTCTCCTACTCATCTCTGTAAATCCTCTTTCTTATCATGCTTCTGTTTGTTATATATATTTTTGTTCAGTTTTTGTTATTTTACCTTTTTGCCTTTTTGTTTAATTAATCAGGTTATAGAATGCCCAATTGTGATTCTTCTCTATAGCCGGCACCGAAAGAATCGTGAAGAATGCTCGGTAAAGTTTACATTTTTTTCCTTATCTGTTTAGTTACCGTGAAAATGTGGGTTTTTTTTTAGTTATATGTTATTTAAAAATTTTAGTTTCCAGGAATGATGGCTATGGTCAATTGGACCAAATGGATGTGCGAGGTTCAGAGAAGTGGATTTATTCAAAACTTGAACCAATTTTTTCCTCATTGTTTTCTGTAAATAACAGTACTGTTTTTGTTATCTAATGTCTTGTATTTATACTCGAGCTTTTTTTTTTTGTTCTCCTTGTATATTTCACTCACAACTTCTCTTTCTCAGTACTTGAAAGCCGTGGGACGAGGGCTAGTAGGACTTCCTGTTGGTTAGTATTTTGTTCCCCACAATGTCTTTAACTCTTGACGTGTGTGATTAGATTACGAAGTAAATGTCCAGCACTTATAGCCTTGGTAATCGAAATCAATGTTTTCAAGTAGCCTGGGTCTTCTCAGGTAATGTATAACTCATACCGTTATGCTGGAAAAATTTTGGCAATGGTTTTCACTATTCACGCTTTTGAGTCATGCCGAGGTTGGCCACGCTTTTGAGTTGGTTTAAGAGGCTGTGCATTAATCATTATATTTAAAATTTTATCCACTTTGGTCACGCTCGGTAGATATTATAGATGAATTCACGATAATTGGATATCTAATTGACAAGTTGTGGTGAATCTAAATATATTGTAATTGGAAAAGTGACATACCATTATCATCCTTGTTTAGAACTATTGTATTTTGTGGTAGAGCTCACATATGAACACATTGTGCACAACATATAATCATTACGAAAACATGTATCCCACATGTTCATTTCAATTATTTTTGTACCAATCTAGTTTAATTAACTGAGTATCTGTGTAGATAAGGTTGTAGCATTTACCTCACCCCCCCACCCAAAACCAAAAAAAAAAGAGATAATGGTTTGTATCTTTTAACGTACGCTAGTATTTGAAAGAGAAAACATACACCAGAAAGACACATTTACTGCAAAGATTATGTATCTTTTTGCTAGCTACTGCTTACTTGCCTAGGCTGGTGCTTCATTAACTGGACAATAAAACTTATTAAGCTCGTGTTAAACTTGCCTAGATAAGGCACTATCCATGATGAATTTGCAAGGGAACAAAAAGAAATATTATATATTGTGTTTCTGCTATGTAGGGGCTCTAGTAAATTCTTTGGGAGCTATTGCATTGGGCGCACCTGTTGGCACTCAGTATGTGATTAAGGGCTGAAATAGACTTTTTTTTTTTATCGGAATACTTCTGAAAACTTAAGTTACTTGTCTATAAAAGAAATCTTGAAAATAGAATTTTCATCGTAGGTTGGATGGAATGGTTTCACACACTTTTGTTCCTTTCTGAAACAACACTTTTCTTTCCAATAACCATCACCATCTGGTAAAATCGACCCTTCTCTTTTTTAGAATAATTTCTTTTTATGTTCCAACCTTCTAATGAAAACATAATGAAAGCCCATTGTATTGAATATTTAGCTGGAGTATTCCAAACCTCAAATATAAGTTGTGAGTGTTCAACCTCAACTGTGAGTTGTTTTTTCAGAACTTTGAAGACTGAATATATCTAAATGATCCTTCTATCAAACCTATTTCAAATTTGATAATCTATGGATTTTATTCTTCAGTTGGTTATGAATATTTAGTAATATTGCATAATATATGTTGATTTTGTACCACTCTTGTTGGACACAGATACTTTTTAACGACCATTAACTGGTCTCTGATGATGTCATTGTTCACTGTAAGTATTAAATATGCTTCCCTGCTTTACAGTTTCAACATTATAACATTTCAGAGTATCTGGATTGGAATTCCTTAATGTTTTATTAGACCTAAATATATGTTCTATTCATTAAAAAACATGATTATTATTCTTTTGTTCAAGGTAAATAATAAACAACTTTAGAAATACAAGACCATTTACATGCTAGGAATTGCTCTTTTCCTCAACTCACTATTGGTCTGTTCCAGTTCTCGTAGGACTTAAAATATTTTTATTTTAATCATGCTTTGCCTCTTACATAGTCGATACTTTATTGGTTTTGGCAGATTGTGCCTGCTGTTTCTGTATTTGGTTCATAGTGGAAGGACTGGCAACGGATATTTGCACACACAAAGTTAGTTTCCAATCATGAGTTTTTTCTTAAACCAAGTCAGCCAATGGGGCTTATGTTTTCATTTTTATCATTAACTGGGATAAATACTTGATAATGGAAACTTCTATTATGTTAGTTGTCGGCCAATTGGATCTTTAGATTTTATGATTTGCCTACCGGCACATGGAGCTATTATTGGAGCTTGGCTTGGGGCTTGGCCAATGCCGCTTGATTGGGAAAGGCCATGGCAGGTGCTACATCGCTTTTTATTCCTAGTTTACTACTTCAAACATTACATGCTAATAGCTGACTAGCGATAGTTATCGTCAGCACTCTTTATATCATTGTGTCCGATTTAGCTGGCAGATATGAAAGTGGCCAGTTCTGGTTGAGAAAAGGGAAAATTCTTTATTTCTTGGAATTTACTGTTCAGGAATTAGGTTAGTGCCTTCGCATCAGTTTGGCATTGATCTTGGTGCTTTTTGTGGACCTTTCATAGTGAGTCTTACACAAGCTATTGATTCACGAGTCCAAAGAAGGGTGAGATAATTAATTAGCAATAGCTACAAACAAGGTACTTCTGCTTATCCTAGTTTGAAGGGATCATTCACGGACAGATATATCAGTTCATTGAGTGGACTTCATAGGTGATGGATTTCATAGAAGGTATCATGGTGTTGGGATACTTTTGAACTTGCTTGTTCTTTATTTAAGTAACTTTAAAATTGTGGTCTGCAACATGCAGTATCAAATGTTGCGATGCTCTCTGTTTATGTGGTTTATTTCTTATATCATCCTTCTCATTTAATATATTTTAAGGTTTATTAGATGTTTGCTCAACTGTCTGTTCTCAAACTGAATAGTTTAGTTCCATTTGCTCAATTAATTTGGGTCGTTGTAATTCATTCTTATTGAGGTTTGGAATGATTTTATGTCATGACACAGGAATGGCCTATTTGTGTGAGTTATGGAGTAATGGCTGGGTACCTAGTTGCCATGGTGGTGTCGTTTAGCCTTATCCTTGTGCGTGCTAGGTTTCAGCATGTCAAACGAGATTAACAAGCAAGTCTTCGATTATTGCTACCTTAAAAGGAAAAAAATATATGCATTTCTGTAAATGTTTCTTTTTTATTCTTTCCTTTGACAGGCTATACTTTTTTTCCTTGAGAGTTGTTACATTTCCATTGTACTAGGTTGCAAAGCAGTGAAAATTATAGAGACAAACATGCTTGTAGTGTATAAAAGCCTAACATTTCTGTAGCATATTTGTCAATTTTTTCATCCTTTATGCGGACTAGGTAAGCGAATGTGAGCTTAGTCACGGACTTGACTTTCTCACAGAATGTGTTGGTAGTCAAGTACTGGAAGAGCTTGCTACATTTGGATGTCGAGATGAGTTGAGTGGTGACTAAAGTATTTTGTGAGTTCTATTGAGATGTGTTTAACTCTTTTAGTTTGAGATGAGTTTAACTTTTTAAATTGAAATATTTGAAGTAGGTTGACATGAGTTACTTTTTTTTATGGAAAGTTGAAAGAGTAGTGGGTTCCATCAATTATTGGTACGAGATGAGTTGAGTTTGGTTCAACAACCAAACACAACTATTTAGGAGCGAGGACGAATGGGTCCAAACTCCTAATCATCCTTTCTGAATAGATATATTCACTCTCTTGGAGCCATTCATTTGCATCAATCCAATCCCTTTGAAGTTTTCTTTTGCACTAACACAAATCCTTTGACAATGATGGAAGATGTTCTGCTATTGCCATTTGCATAATTCTTTTCCATTTTTCATCATAGGCACTAGAGGATACTTACACCAGAATGGTGGGCAAATCTTCCATTAACAACAAATCCGATGTTTAAACTTTTGGCATGGTTTTGTTGGAGATAGCGAGTGGGAGAATGAACTTTGAAGTTTCTGCATCAACGAATTGGAAAAGGTTTTCTTCGTGGGCTTAAGAAGAATTTGTCAATTTGATAGGGTAATGTGAAGGGAATTTTGGATAGAAGGTTGTTGGGTAATCATCATCATGAAAAGGAGATTGATATGGAGGAAGTGGTGAGGGCAATTCAAGTGAGTTATTGGTGCATATGGAAAGGGAAAAGTGGTACAGATGCTATGCTACAAGCCACAAGGGAATACGTGGATTGATTGGTCGCCTATCCGCTAGGCTACTATTAAGATAAGTGATCCTAAGGGAACTTTTCACAAACACATGGACGGCACACTCAATGTATCAAACAATACGCATCGACGGAAGGTAGCACACCCTTTACAACAATAGGCATAAATGTACATTACCAAATTTGTAGATTAACAAGCAAGTCTTCTTGACCTTGCATCTTCATGAATGAAACGGTTCCCTATCCTCACGATTCTGTCTTACCACCTCAGTTATTGTTGCTGATGAACCATCCAGTTACTCAGTAGCTTCAAAGTTTGCTGAATGGAAAGCTACCATGTTTGAGGAATACATAGCTCTAGAACAAAATCAGACGTGGACTCTTGTATCCTTTACTCCATCTCTCAATGTTCTCAGCTGCCGTTGGGTGTATCGCACGAAAACTAATGTCGATGGCTCCTTTTAACGCTGCAAAGCGTGTTTGGTAGCCAAAAAGTGTATCATCATCTACATGGCTTGGACTATAATGAAACTTTTAGTCCCGTAGCTAAACCTTCAACCATTCATTTAATTTTATCTATTGTTTCTCGTGCATGGCCCTTACGGCAAATCGATATCCAAAATGCATTTTTACATAGTTCTCTGACTGACAATGTGTTTATGCAGCAACCTCAGGGATTTGTTGATCCTACTAAACCAACGCATGTCTACAAATTACATAAGGCGATATAAGGTTTAAAACAAGCCCCGTGAGCATGGTTTGCTCAGCTCAGTTCCTGGCTTCTTGGCTACGGTTTTCTTGCTTCAAAGTCTGATCCGTCTCTCTTCATTTTACACCATGGAAATCTTCATATGTACTTATTGGTTTATGTCGATGACATAGTCATCTCTACCTCCCAACAGTCAGCTATTGATCTTTTGCTACATGATTTAAGTGCTGCATTTCCAGTCAAGGACTTGAGTTGTTTATCATACTTTATTGGTCTTGAAGTAGATCATATTGCTGCTGATCTCTTCCTTTCCCAACGAAAGTATATTAACTCTTTGCTGGTTCGGAGCAAGATGTTAGAAGCCAAGCCAATTTCCTCTCCTATGGCAGCCTCTCTGAAACTTTCATAGTTTAACTCTCCTGATTTTGATGACTCAACATTGTATTGCAATATCGCCGGTGGATTATAGTATCTCTCGTTCACTCAACCCAACATTTCCTTCTCGGTGAACAAGGTATGCCAGTTTATGCATACCCCCAAAACATCCCACTGGTTTGCCGTCAAGAGGATATTAAGATACTTGAAAGCTACTATCAACTACGGTATTCTTTTCAAGAAACAGTTGCAAGTTACACATCAAGCATACTTTGATGCTGACTGGGGAGGTTGTCCCGATGATCGTCGATCAACTGGAGGCTTCTGTATTTATCTTGGGCATCATCTCATCTCCTGGGGTTCAAAAAAGCAAAGGACTGTGGCTCGTTCCTCCACAGAAGCCGAATATAAGTCATTGGCTTCTACTATTGTTGAGCTTATATGGTTGTAGACTATTCTTCGGGAACTTGGCATCTCCTTAACCAAAGCTCCAATTATCTGGTATGACAATCTTGGAGCGACTTTTTTATCTGCCAACCCGGTATACCATTCAAAAACCAAGCATATGGATATTGACATCCACTTCATCAGAGATCGTGTTGCTGTGGGAACTTTACAAGTGCAATTTTGCAGCTCAAAGGACCAAAATGCAGACATTCTCACTAAGCCCCTCGTCTCGGACAAGTTTATATATCTTCGAACGAACCTAACTATGGTTGACACCCCAATAGGTTCGATAGGGCATATTAAGATAAGTGATCCTAAGAGAACTTTTCACAAACACATGGAGGGTACATTCAATGTACAGACAATACACATCGATGGAAGGCAGCACACCCTTTACAACAATAGGCATAATTGTACATTACCAAATCACAGTAGAGAAATTAGTTAGACTTTGAATAGATATTTTTTATTCCTTTTCTTGTGTATAAATACATCAAGATTCATTAATGAAATTCAGGTTGAAATCCCACAAAACGATTGTCTATCTAACAGCTACGATCAATACATCGCAGTATGAGCAGCACCGACAATCTCTCTATAAGCCTCAACTCCTGCAGGATTTTTGCCTTATGCTTCGCAGAAATGATTGTTGAGTTTTTTTAAGAACATAGAATGCTATTTTCTAGATAAACAAACGAGAATAACATGATTGGTGCATCATAATGACACAAAATTTAAGATGGACTTATTTTTTGTCAAGTAGCATCCATCCATATATAAGAAGCAAATTACAAAATTAGAAGAGTACTGAATTTATTGCCTATAAAAGAAGGATCTTGACTGCTATAAAAAAATCTAGCAGGCATGGTGGGATTGTGATAAGAGAAATGACCTCAATGTAATTTCCTAATATTTCAGCCTTCAAAAGACTGTAATAGGAATCTAGTGTTCCTTGCTATTGTTGGGATCGGCGGAAGCTCACAAATAATATGGAGACCATAATTTAACGTGGTTCGGCCAATTTAGCCTACGTCCACACATACAAAGAGGAGAATTTGTATTAAACAATAAACCAATTATTTACAATGGTTTCTCTCAACTCTCACAGCTTCTAATCTCTCCAACGGACCTCATCTCTGACTCTACTTCCTCATTACAATCTTAAATGTATTTATAGAGAAAAAAATAGTGTGAACGTGTAAATGACGGTGGAATTCCGGCGACCTATTTTCTTGAATTTTCCGGCGGCGCCTACCTTCCAGCTGCTACTGATGGTGCCGTCTTCCAGAAGCCTCCAGTTTCTTCATTTGCATGTGTTGATTTCTAACAATCTCCCCCTCAACACCAAATGGAGGATATCCTAACATATTTTAGTTCAAGGTACTTAACCTGGCTATGTTTCTACATAGCTCAAGTTTTTCGTATGTGACTACCTTTGTTAGCATGTCCGCTGGATTCTCCTTTGTATGAATCTTTTCAACTTTTAACAGCTGTTGCTCCATTACTTCACGTATCCAGTGATACCGAATATCGATGTGCTTTGTTCGGGAGTGGTACATCGAGTTTTTACTCAGATCAAGAGCACTTTGACTATCACAATAGATTTTGTACTCTTTTTGACTGACTCCCATTTCTTGGAGGAACCGCTTTAGCCACAACATTTCTTTACCTGCTTCTGCTATAGCAATATACTCTGCTTCTGTTGTAGATAAAGCCACACATTTCTGCAGTTTGGACTGCCATGATACAGCTCCACCTGCAAATGTGTAAATATATCCTGATGTAGATTTTCTCCCATCAAGATCACCTGCCATATCAGCATCTGTATAGCCATCCAAGACTGGGTTAGCTCCCCAATAGCACAAGCACAACTTTGATGTACCTTTAAGGTACCTGAGAATCCACTGTACTGCTTTCCAGTGTTCTTTCCCTGGATTTGAAAGAAAACGGCTCACAACTCCAACAGCGTGAGCGACGTCAGGTCTGGTACAAACCATAGCGTACATTAAACTTCCTACTGCTGAGGAGTACGATACTGTAGCCATTTCTTGAACCTTTTCTGGTGATGAGGGACATGAGTTTTTGCTCAATTTGAAATGATTAGCCAGTGGAGTACTGACTGGTTTTGCTTTCTCCATGTTGAACCTTCTTAGTATTTGTTCAACATACTTTTCCTGTGACAGCCATAGCTTCTTTTTCTTCCTGTCACGAGTGATCCTCATGCCCAAAATCTGCTGGGTAGGTTCTAAGTCTTTCATCTCAAAGACTTTGGAGAGATCATTCTTTAGCTTCCTGATAATGGATGGATCTTTTCCAATAATCAGCATGTCGTCAACATAGAGCAGTAACATCACGAAGTCACCTTCTGAAAATCTCCGGATGTAAACGCACTGATCTGCAGCAGTTTTCTTGTAGTCATGACTCATCATGAATGAGTCAAACTTCTTATACCACTGTCTGGGAGCCTGCTTCAAACCGTAAAGGCTCTTTTCTAACTTGCAGACCAAATGTTCCTTTCCAGGAACTTGGAAGCCTTCTGGCTGCTCCATGTAAATTTCCTCATCAAGGTTGCCGTGAAGAAATGTTGTCTTCACATCCATCTGTTCAAGCTCCAAGTCAAGACTTGCCACCAATCCGAGTACCACTCGAATTGAAGTCATCTTCACAACAGGTGAAAATACCTCATCAAAGTCGATTCCTTTCTTCTGCTGGAATCCTTTGACGACCAAGCGAACTTTGTGCTTCACCTGTTTGCCATTATTTTTCAGCTTGGACACCCATTTGTTTCTCAGTGCTCTCTTATCGTTTGGAAGTTTCATCAGCTCATAAGTCTGATTCTTCTGTAACGAGTTCATCTCATCTTGCATAGCCTGCATCCATTTGTTGCTATCTGGGTGAGATATTGTCTCCTGGAAATTTTCTGGCTCCCCCTCATCTGTAAGAAGAATATAATCTGATTCCGGATATCTTCGTGATAGAATCAACAATCGCCCTCTAGAGGATCTGTCTTGCTGAGGTTGATCACCTGACAACTGTGAAAACTCTGCAGTTTCTGATGGAGAAGGCAACTGCTCCCCCTGCTCAGTAGTAGTTTCTCCGTTGTCAGTATCCTCTTCTTCTTCTGGGGAAACTTCCTGTCTATCTTCAATGTTTGAAACAGACTGAAGTGGTAGTGAACTCGGAGCTGGTTCTGGAGCACGTGGAGTTATTTGTTCTGATCCAAACATCTGGTCTTCATGGAACACTACGTCCCTGCTTCTGATGACCTTCTTCGCTTTTGGATCCCATAATCTGTATCCAAACTCTTAATCTCCATAGCCGATGAAAAAATACGGAGTAGACTTTTCATCAAGTTTCTGTATTTTCTCCTTGGATACATGTGCAAATGCTTTGTACCCAAATACTCTTAAATGAGAGTATGAAATCTTGCGGCCTGACCACACCATCTCTGGGACTTCGAACTGCAGTGGAACTGACGGTGTTCTGTTGATCAGGTAACAGGCTGCTTTTACTGCTTCACCCCAGAATGGCTTAGGCAACTTTGCCATACTCAGCATGCATCTGGTTCGTTCCACAATGGTCCGGTTCATCCGTTCTGCTACACCATTGTGTTGTGGGGTGTAGGGGACAGTCTTCTCGTGTCTGTTGCCATGTCTGGAGCAGTATTCTCTAAACTCTCAAGAAGTATATTCACCTCCATTGTCTGTCCGGAGGCATTTCAGCTTCTTGCCAGTTTCTCTTTCTACCATGGCATGAAAGTTTTTGAATTACTCAAAAACTTGATCTTTCCTTTTTAGGAAATACACCCACACTTTTCGTGAAGCATCATCAATAAAAGTAACAAAATATTTGTTACCTCTAAGTGATTCAACTTCAAAAGGACCACAAACATCAGAGTGTACCAAGCTCAATAACTCTGATCTTTTTCCAGTAGATGTCTGGAATGAAACTTTATGTTGTTTACCAAATAAACAGTATTCACAAGGATTGAGAGCAATACCTTTGTTTACTGTAATCAATGCTTTCTTTGCAAGCATAAACACCCATTTTTCTCCCATGTAGCCAAGTCTCCGATGCCACAAGTTTGGTGATGTATCATCTTCAGCTACATTGAGACTGTTTGCACATATTTTAGCACTTGATTTGTACAAAGTGCCACAGACATGTCCCCGTGTAAAGACCATTGCTCCTTTCTTTAATTTCTAAGCATTGTTGCTGAAGATGCTCTCGTAACCCTGTTGATCAAGGGTTCTTATAGAAATTAGGTTGAGTCGAAGATCGGGTACGTGCCGAACGTCATTTAGCACCATAGTACAGCCAACATTGATTTTTATTCTGACATCTCCAATGCCCACGATTTTTGAGAAACTCGAATTTCCCATCTTGATTGTACCGAAGTCTCCTGCCTTGTAAGTACTGAAGAAATCCTTATAAGGAGTGGCATAATAGGATGCTGCTGTATCTATTACCCACTTGGCTTCCTCGCTTGAAACGTGCAAGCAAGATTCTTCACCAGCGGAAAGGAGTACACAATCTCCAGAAAGCGTCACTGCAGCTTCGCCTTCTTCGTGCTTTGACTGATTGCTTGGTTGATTTTGCTCCTTCTGCAGTTTTCGGCATTCTCTTTTAAAGTGGCCTTCAATACCACAATAAAAGCATTTTCCCTTCTTTCGCTGTTTACCGCGACTTTGGGATCTCCCTTTGCTTTGACTTCTGTTCCTTTCTCGACTTCTACCTCTACTATTTCTCTGATGCCTTCCTTTTGTTACAAAGGCATTTGTCTCGTCTCCTCCAATCTCCTTTCGTCTAGCCTCTTCATTAAACAAAGCGTCTATCACCATTGACATGGCGAGCTTTCCATTTGGAGCTGAATTACTAAGTGAGACCACTAGCGTTTCCCAGCTATCTGGTAGAGAACTGAGAAGTAGTAGAGACTGCTCTTCATCTCCAAGTTTAAAATCTACGGATGCAAGTTGATTTACAAGATTCTGAAACTCGTTGGTGTGTGCGGCCACTGAGATGCCGCTTTTGAGTTTCAAGTTGACAAGGCGTCTCATTAGTAATGCCTTGTTCCGAGCAGTTTTTGCCTGGTACATGTTTTCTAGCTTTTTCCATAGCTGATAGGCATTCATTTTCTGTGCAACATGATGAAAAATACTATGATCAATCCACTGCCGGATCTGACCAATAGTTTTCTTATTCAACTTATGCCAATTTTTTTCCGCTACATCATCTGGTTTTACGCTTTTCTCTTCAATTGGATCGAAGAGATCTTTACAATTCAGGAGATCTTCCATTCGAGGTCTCCATAGTGCGTAATTTGTAGATGTTAGCTTGATCATCGCATCTGCACCTGAATCCTCCATCAGTTCGGCTTTAATCTCTGATTTGAGTGACCGTTTCTCAACCTTTGGAGTTGAATCTCAACAAACGGAGCTCACCGTTGCGTTCGAAATGGTGGAAAACCTTGGAAACGACTCTTGTCTCATTCCAAACCGATCGAAATTGTGCCGAAAACCTGAAAAATAATACAACTAGAATATTCCTTCTGAAATGGAATATTCTCTGACGTCACCAGAATATTCTCCTGACGTCACCGGAATATTCCCTAATGTCCACTGGAATATTCTCTCCGGCCACTGGAATATTCTCTCCGGTCACTGGAATATTCTCTAACTCACCGAAATATTCTTGCACCAGAATATTCTTGCCGGCGACGGAATATTTTTGCCGGTGACAGAATATTCTGCCGGCGACGGAATATACCGACGGAATATTCCTTATCCGTTGGGTTGCTGTATCGGGTCGCAAACCAGGTCAAACCGGTTCGGGTCGGATCACCCAGATTTAACGGGTTGGAGCTTGTCTTCTTCACTGCGCGTGGGTCCAGTGGCCGGCGCGTGGCCGTCGCTGAGTCGGCGCGTGCGAAGCGTGTAGCTTCGTCCGGTGTCCGTTTGAGACGAAATTTTCACCAGAATTTTCGTCTTGACCTGAGGAATCTGATGGTATCCTCCAAATTTGATTTCGATCAAGTTTCAAAATGGGTCTTGTACGAAAATTCACAAATCCGGCCTCCTACCGGCTCTGATACCACTTGTTGGGATCGGCGGAAGCTCACAAATAATATAGAGACCAGAATTTAACGTGGTTCGGGCAATTTAGCCTACATCCACACATACAAAGAGGAGAATTTATATTAAACAATAAACCAATTATTTACAATGGTTTCTCTCAACTCTCACAGCTTCTAATCTCTCCAACGGATCTCACCTCCGACTCTACTTCCTCATTACAATCTTACATGTATTTATAGGAGAAAGAAATAGTGTGAACGTGTAAATGACGGTAGAATTCCGGCGGCCTATTTTCTTGAATTTTCCGACGACGCCTACCTTCCAGCTACTACTGACAGTGCCGTCTTCCAAAAGCCTCCAGTTTCTTCATTTGCATGTGTTGATTTCTAATAGCTATGGGCTCTATTGTCCAATCTGGAACTCTTTCTGGTTCCTCAATTGCTTGGATTGCTACTTGGGAGTCCCCTCCAATTGTAAGCTTCTTGATCCGACATTCTTTTGCCTCTTTTATGCCTATATACATAGTTGTGGCTTCCCCTTATTTCAGGTTTTGACTTCTTCTAAAACTAGTTATAGCAAGTTTCAGAGAACCTTCTTTTGATCTGCAGATTGTCGTTGTTGTGCTACCTGTCTCTTACAGCCACATCAAATGTTAATAAGAAATGGCCTTTTGGTGTAGGCTTCAAATTTTGAGAGTTGGTCAAATTGTTTATTGCCCCAAGCATTACAATGATCTTTGTATATCTTAAGAAACCCTAGTCACAAAGGTTCCTATAACTGGGTTGATTGACTCATGGATAATTTGGTTTCTTAAATGCCAGATATTATCCACTGCCAGAATGGCAAATAGTTTAGGCCAATGACTTCCATTAATAGGGAGGCTGAAAAATTGAAGAGGGAGATACAATGCATTTGTTCCAATTACTAATGCCAAAACCAGCAAAGCAGGAGATGTTTAGAGGCCAAGGTGATTGTCTCCACAAAATTCTGGTAATAAAGCACTTTAAGAACGAATGGTTTTGTGTTTTTTTTTTTTTGTCTATATTACAGATTGGAGCAAGATTCGTCTTTGGTGTTTCTTTATCTATTTTACAGATTGGAGCAAGATTGGTCTTTATTTAGAGGAAGAAAGTTTTTCAGCAAAGACTTGGTTGGAATGATATTGCATAGAATTTTCCAAACAAGAAACTTTAAATTTATCTTGGTTTTTAGTTTCCAAGGATTCTTCCAGAGAATGGATGAAATGGGGGATTGTTGATTGTTTGAGTTTAGGGTAATATTTGCATACGCAGATTTTATTGAGAAACCCCCCTTATGAATGATGAACCCATATTGGTTTGTCTCTAATGGAATGAAAATAACCCTGAGCAAGTGGGATTTTTTGGATTTATTTCATAGTATATGTTATGGCTCACTTATATTCCATCTTGGATTAATAATTGCTGCAAATATTGGTAACAATTCATTGAGATTAAAACTCATGATTTCTATGTGTTATTGTCCATTTATCCATTATTGCATCATTGCATTTTATATTTGCTCATTATAATCTTGTGCTCATTTGGTCACACTACTGGCACTAACTCACTAAGTTGTTGAACTCACCCCTTCCTTTATTTTTTTAGATGGAACCATATAGCATAAACGGCCCTTGAAAGTTTTATAAGCACAACAGTTACCATCCTCATAGATAACCATATAAAGTTACCATGGGACGAAGGAATGAGAATTCTCTCATGGGCGGCTACCCGCCTAGGATATTAAATGGCCAATGGCAAGACGTATGGGGAAACACCTGGTTTCCTTCCAATCTCCCAATAGTTGACTCTTACTAACCACTAGTCACCCTTGCCATAGTCATCTCTGTACCAAAAAATGAGTGCCCCAAGAACTTGTCCCTTAAAGAAGGGATCTAAGTGGGGTTTATCCCTAGGAAAGTAAAAACATTATAACAGTTACTTGGGATGGAAACTTTTTGTATGTATCATAAAAGCTTAATCTTCTGTTAATGGATTGTCTTTGACTGGTTTATTTGAAAGGACCCAGACGTGGATAAACAAGTTTTTGTTTAGGGCCACGAGTAGTATGATCCATCCTTTCATATTAGAAAAATGCTACTTCCAATAGTTGTTGGGTTTTAGTTGGATCTCAATGATTTTATTTTATTTTTATTTTTTTACTTAATGGTTATGGAAATATTTTCTAATAATGTTATGAGTTCTTTCTTTCTTTTTTTTTTAAAAATATTTACGAGTATTAAAAAAAATTAATGGAAAAAAAATACTCTTGTCGGTGGATATAGCACTTCTCTAGTTCTCTTCATATCATACTTCTCCAATTCCTAACTATCAATTTGTTCTACCCGCATGCACCAATACAAGTGAGATCAATAATTATTATTTTTTGTGTTAGTTTAAGAGTCTTAGTCAATAAATAAAGATGTATAAGCTCTTAAATCTTTTCCTTCCCCTCTAAATAAGTTGGTGGTGTTAGGTTGGTCCATTTATTTTGACTGATATGAACTCCATACCCTTTTTTGTTTAAAAAAAAAAACATTTGATTACTCAAACATGTGTAAATCATCCTACCCACATAATATAATCAATTGGAATATATTATTAATATATATTTTTTATTTTAATGAACTAAATATATATTAATGGGTTTGACAAAAGTGGTCCACCTTTGATGTAACAACTAACAACACTAATGTTTAGATGACAAACACGACATGTGCATCAGATTGGCTTTCCCAATGACTTGCTGTCAAAATAATCAGAACAGAAGAGTTTAGCTCTGGACCGGTTGACATATATTCCCTCTTCATCTGGAGACGTACCATGTAATGTACCAATTTTTATTTTTGTCTTTATTTATTATTTCTCTTTCACTTGGATTTGAAATGCAACCAAATTCTAAAGTGAATAAATATTAAAGGATCACTCTCTCTAGAGTTGGTGTGTGGATTTTAAGTTCTTAACACATGGTAAATCTTATAATTTATTCACTGTTTAATATTATTATCTCATTTTTATCAATAATAATAATAATAATAATAATAATTATAAAAATACTATTTATACATGATTTGTATACTTTTTGCATACATGCTATATATAAATACAATTTTAAACATTCTTTAATTTAATTATTCATGTTTTTTATTTTTATTTTTCTATAATTATGTTATTATATTTTCTTAATATATTTATTTTATTTTAACTAACATGACATTATTACCACCTTATTAATTTTCTAAAATGTATATGATGCCGTATACCCTAATATTATTATATAACTTAATTTATACATATTTTGTCATTCGCAGCTTTAAGTTTTGAACAAAAAAATTTAGTAATTCCAAACAAAATATAACAAAAGAGTAACTTGGCCCTGGTAAATTTCAAAATTGATATGGATTTCTTTTAATGTATTTTAATGCACAAATAAAAAAAAAATTAATCACATTTAGGCTCAATTTAAATTAGGAGATGAGTTGAGTTCATCTCAAATTCATTATTATATTTTTTCAAATTATTATATAAAATATAAATTTTAATACAATTTTTTCAAATTTTAAAAATAATAATAATATTAAAAAAATAATATTTTATTTAACTTTTAAAACTTATTTCAATTTATCTCATATCATTTCCTAATCCAAATCACATTATAAGTCTTTTTACCGTTTAAACCACTTCTCAGAGACTTTTGTAGAGTTTGATCGATAAAAGAATTAAAATCAAATTTCTTGCATGTTGGGTATGTGATGAGTTTCTTTCTAAAAATATTTCAAATGGATTTCCTTCGCCTTAAAAAGGGCGTAGCTGTCGCAACAGTTTTTTGATAAAAAGTACGAATGGATTCAAAAAAGTTAAACCTTGTGTTGAGGTCAAAACGCCGACGTTCTTTTCTTCTATAACCCGGTACAATTACAATATCCCAAGCTCGGTTTTCCTTTGGATTTAGGAATGAAATAAATTGAAATAAATTTAATTTATTTTTTTAATATTATTATTATTTTATATTTAAAAAAATTAAATTAAAATTTAAAAATATATATATATAAATTAAAATTTTATATATAAATTTATATTTTATATAAAAAATTAAAAATTGTATAATAATAAAATAGAAATAAATTAAAAAAGAGTTGTGAATTTATACCGTCTTTAATATCCACACCCTGACTCGGCCATCACTCTGCCTCTGCCGCAAAGAAGCGTAAAGAGACAACACGTCCCTGTAAGCAACCTTCTCGTCTCCTCTCTTTACTTCCTCGATAATAAATTTCCCATAAATTCTTCGTGGTAATACGCCATCTCTCTCTCTCTCTCTCTCTCCAATTGCTCAGACATTTCTTGGTCTTTTTCTACACCAAATGGTGAAGGAAATGAAACGGGATTCGAAACTGCTGTTATCACTCCACAAACTCAATCATGTCTTTGTGAAGTTTGCTGTCTCATTTCTCTTATTGGGTCTCGCTTTTCGTCTTTTCTCCTCTGATTCAATCAGGATTTCTTCACAGTTAGAGACACCCCCTGTTTCCGAGAGAAAAACAGAGTTCCCTGTGGTTTCTGTCCCAACCCAGGCTTCTGTTTCTGCTATTTCTCCTGTAAATGAAAACCATACATCTGATAATGGTGAGGAATTCTTCCATCGTTTTTTTATTTGAAGGCATGCAAGAATGAGAGTACATGAAAATTAGCGTAGAAAATGGGTTTTGTTTGATTTTTGTTTCCTTCAAGAAAAATAGTGGGCTGGTTTTTTCTTGCGTCTTCTCTATTTTTAGAAAATAAGTTCATTCTTCTTATAAGCTTTTATTTGCTAGCAAAGAAGTTTTTCATTTTGGGCGCAGATAAAAAAAATAATGATAATAATAAGTACCTTCCTTAAGTATCAGTGCCCACTCTGTTCTCCTGTCAGACAATTATGTTGATTTTGTTTTGACGTCATATTAGTTGCAGAAAAGTGTGATATATTCACGGGAGATTGGGTAGCTGACAAATCAGGTCCAGCTTACACAAACGAGAGCTGCCCTGTGGTTGAGAGTCATCAAAATTGTATGAGGAATGGGCGTCCCGATTCAGGCTACCTTTTCTGGAGGTGGCGTCCATTCGACTGTGAAATACCCAGGTTCAATTCCGAGAGATTTCTAGACCTTATGAGGAATAAATCATGGGCCTTTGTTGGCGATTCCATTTCTCGTAACCATGTGCAGTCATTGCTCTGTATTCTCTCACAGGTACACTTCTAAAGTTAATCTGAGTAGTACTTAAGAAATATCAGGTTTTGGTTGTCATTTTTTCTTCGAATCATGTCTTTATATCTGTTTTGGTTGTCAAGTATTCCTTTTTCTCTTGCTTACTTGATTGCTTAAGCACTGTAATCATCAAGATGTGCTTTACGCCATCTTCCAAGATTCGGGTTAAAGTAAGCATCCTTGACTCTTTAACAACAGTGAAAACTTTACCACTTTTTGTTGGCAATAAAAATGGAGGGAACAGTTATGGGTTATCAGAGCACTAGAATTTATTAAAATTTTTGTGCAAAATTTGATAAAAAAGTACAAGTTTAATGGAAAGGCAGACAAATGATTACTATTTAAAAATTAAATTAAAATTACTTGAATTTTATTCTCCACACTTTTGTTTCCTCATTTTCCATCAAATATGACGAAAGATTTTTGATGAGTCCAATATTAGATATTTTTAGGTGGTGTTTTTCCATCATACTTATATTTTCCATCAAATTTTGAAGGAAAATTTTGATGAGTCCAATTAGTGCTCTCATTGTTAGGTGTCATTTCATGACCAAGACTTCCTCTTTCTACAGCACCTAGAGAGCTCCACGAGCCATTCCTAGAGAGTATTTATCGTGTCTGTTGTGGAGCAAGATGCTTACTGCTCCATTTCTTGTCTTGGTTCTTTTTTTGTGCTGCAAAGATCATGTGGGAATTGTTTTCATTTGTGGAGGATGTCAACTTCCATTTCTGTGGTTCGACTACTGCTCTGAGGAGGTTGTAATGTTTGTTGGATGTGGACATCCCTGTTATTGGTTTTTCTACATCTATTACCACTGATTGGTTCGAGTTTACTTATCACCAACAAAACCCCAGTTGGTAGTATTTTGTTGTACACTCCACAGATAAAAGTCTTCAGTAACAAGGGCAGGAAAGAAGCAAGGAAAACGACTTGTATAAATTAAATTTAATAGTTAACAGCGTTTACTTGTTTGATTGCCTCTGTTCTAGTTCTTTTATTAGAAGCGTTGGTCATTTTAAGCTACTTAAACACAATAACGAGAAAAAGGCTGGTTGCAATATACAGACAATTTAAATGGGCCCTGTGGAATGGTTTACTTAAAAGATAGTGGGACAGAGTTTGCCTTTTATCAAAAAATAAAAAGAAATACATAGTGGGATAGGACTGTATTGTATGTTCATTCTCAAGAATCTATACCCCCGGTGTCACCCAAAGACCTAAAATACTAAGTAATTCTAGTGAACATATACTTGGACCTACCGCCACCTGACATGGTTGATTGAGTTTGCTGTCTAAAGTTGTTTCTGTTATTCTTGTTTTGTTGACTCCAGGGCATTGAGTGTGTGTCACGGGCACTTGGGTTTTGACGATTTGATTCTACAAATAACAATTTTGCTGTCCCACAGGTGGAACAAGCTGTTGAGGTCTACCACGACGAGGAATACCGCTCCAAAAGATGGCACTTTCCTACTCACAACTTCACACTTTCAGTTATTTGGACTCCTTTCCTCATAAAAGCAGCTGTCTTTGAGGACATGAATGGAGTTTCTTCATCGGAAATCCAGCTTTACCTTGATAAACTTGATGAAACTTGGACCAATCAATATAAGAATTTTGATTACGTGGTAATTGCTGGTGGAAAATGGTTTCTCAAAACGGCAATTTACCATGAGAACAACACCATTGCAGGATGTCATTACTGCCCTGGAAAGAACTTCACAGAGCTAGGCTTCGACTACGCATATCGCAAGGCACTTCAGCTGGTTCTCAACTTTCTCATGCTTCATGGCCAGAAGGCATTAGTTTTCTTCAGAACTACCACACCAGACCACTTTGAGAATGGAGAATGGTTCAGTGGAGGATACTGCAACCGAACTATGCCATTCAAAGACGGCGAGGTTGATATGAGAGATGTAGACCATATAATGCGTGACATCGAGTTGGAAGAATTTGACAAGGCTGCTGCAATAGGATCTGAAAATGGGGTGATTTTGAACCTTTTGGATACAACCCGCCTTTCAATATTGAGGCCTGATGGGCACCCGGGACCCTACCGGAAGTTCCAACCCTTTGTGAATGATAAGAATGCCAAAGTTCAGAATGATTGTTTGCATTGGTGCTTGCCTGGGCCAATAGACTCTTGGAATGACTTGGTGATGGAATTGCTGGTGAATGGTGAAAAATACAGATGATTTTAGCTTTGGGTTATCTGCGTTTTGAGGGTCCCCGGCTAAGTTGATTATGAATATTTGAGATGTGGTCTTCTCGCCATCTGCACATACTCTCCATCGCGTTTTACTCGGACAATTCCTCTACACATTGATTTATCACAAGTTACTAGGAAGGCATTTTCCTGACAGCGTTCATTGTTGGGATGGTAAGTATAAAAATGAGATCGAATTCATTTCATTGTATTGTCGTACTAAAGGTTTTTGGCATACCTTAACGATTACACTTGAGGAAAATGAATTGAACATTGCTGGAAAATGAAAATTATGAAGAAAATAAATGATATTTGCAATCATGTAATCACTTTGAAAAAAGTGAGAATGAAATCCACAAGAAAAATGTGTAGTAAATCTCATTATTTTTCTTAACGTTTACGTGACGTTCACGCATTCTATAAGTGAATGTAGCATTGTTGATATGAAAAATGGGGCATCTTTATTAGTCAAACGGTCACAAATCCAAGCACTCTATTCAAGTGGAATCATAGAATTCAATATGAGAGAGAGTGCGAGACTCAGAGAGAGAGAGAGACTTGGGATTTAACAACATTATGAGATTCAATATTCATGACCTTACTCAAATTATTTTGAAAGAAAAGAGACCTTTCCATTGATTCCCATTCTACCAAGTCCAATTCTCTTCGAGAAATTCAATATTATTCGAATTAAGAACTTAGGGCTCAAACGGAAACTTCAACACAAGTCATTCTTTGGATTCAGAAATAACTTCTACATCGAAGTGACCGATCTCTAACATGGCACTTTATCATTAGTCAATTTTGCTTCGGAATCTCAGAAGTATTATTCAAATAAAAATTCAAGATCCACCATGTCACTTCTCAAGAAATGCACACCAAGGAACCAAGAGAATGTGGCAACTCCTCTGCTGCAATAGACAAGGTCTGCACCAACAGAATAGACAACACTCTGCCTAAGGGGGCACTACCAAGCTGCTGCCATGCCAAGGCAACGAATTCTGTTGTCTGAGATTGCAGGACTGATAAAGAAGACACACTTAATACTTCATATGTCCTATATATATGAGAAATTGTTATTTTTGTATTTTAGAACAGCTGTACATTTTAGTAGGCATGTATATTTCTCTCCTTTACATTCAAGTAATAGCAGCTGTAATGAGGCTAGTATAAAGCACCAGTGTATAGAGCCTGCCTTTGTAATTTTTCCCTTTTCAATTCAATCAGATAAGGATTTTCTCTCAACTCTCAAATTCTAACATGACTAAAAGTTAGTCTGCTTGACAAACATGCTTCGGCAAAACACGGACCCAGATACAGGCCATCACATTGAACACCGTCCACCTCTTTTCATTTATTTGGTTGCTGGTGGTGCATCTCGCTTCTTTTGCTCTGGCTTAAGGAATGAATCCTGCAATTTACAGTATGTGAAAGAATATTAATATCGATCACAATTTCCCAAACAAATTCAGAAAATTTAGAACACCAGCCAGCATATATAACATTGCCAGATTGGCTACCAGGTTGCTGATGGTGCATCTCACTGGGCCCGGGCTTGGGGTAATGCTCTCCTTGGCCCGAGATCTAAGGTTCAAATCCTCTTAAGTGCAAACAATATCTAAGGACTATCGAAGGAAGAGATTTTTCCCTTGAATCAAGGGTGCCACCCGCCCTACTCCACCCCTGCCCTTGCATGCGTGGGAGGAGGGTTTTCTTCTCCGTGCTTCGCCCCTGTCTATGCAGGGGCGGGGTACCCCGTCTGGTGATGGAGGTGCGGGGGTGGACATCCAACCATCCGCCACCCGCCAAAACAACAAAGATGTTGCGTGCTTTGCTCCACGATATGATAGGAATTACCTCAATGGCATCGTTAGATGATCGAGTGCGAAAAAATTGATTAGCAAAGTTATCGATGAAGAAAATTGAACTAGTACCTTCAGCCTGGATTGAAAGCAAAGCAACATAAACATAGAATTATCAGATCCAAAGCCATACGTTCGATACATACTCGTATGTATATATGTGTGTATGGTAGGTTGAGAGAGACGAAGAGGGAGATAACAAACCCTAGCTTGAGAGCAGATGAGCAAGAAGAGGATAAGCAGAAAGAACATGCTTCAAATGAGAAAATCCATTTTAGACAAAGGGTGATATGGTTATTTTGGGAAATTGGGACAACGAAGCAAACGATGGGTGGAACGCTAGAAGTTTTGTTACCACTTGAGAAGTTTCAACTCCACCTTCATATATAAGTTTTCCTGTTTGCTTTAGAAATTGACTTCACGTTGTAAGGAATGCTTCAGAAATTTCATACAAATTTCATCTAGACGTGAGAAACTTCCTCCTTATAATGAGAAACTTCTTGATGAAATTTGTACAAAGTTTTTGAAGCATTCCTTACAGCGTGAAGTCACTTTCTGAAGCAAGCAGGAAAACTTGTATATGAAGGTGGAGTTGAAACTTCTAAACAAATTGAGATATTTTCATCCCATCTCACCCTCGCCCCCGCCTTCCCCTTCGCCTTTAGGCCCAAATGTAGGCGGAGTCCCCCGCCCCCCTACCACCATGGATAGGAGAATCCGTCCCGCCACACAGAGGCGAGGCAGATGAACAGCGGGTGCGAGGCCCCGCTGCCCACCCCTATTTTGAATTATTTGTTATGCACTTACAAAAAAACTCATTCTTTAAGGCTTTGTGCACCCCGCGGGATTCATCGGGACGCTGTTCCTAGACACCCAATGCCATTCAAAAAAAAAAAAAAATCACCCAAAAACATAATGAGCAGGAAGGTAAAATTTGTAAAAGACAAAGTCTTCTAAGACTCGATGACATTAAACTTCCAACAGTGCTTGCACTATAAGCTTCCACTCATCATTCCCACCAAGCCTCAAAATAGTCCTCTTTTTACTTGGAAGTGTATTTGGAGGTCTCATGGGCCTTCCAAGGTTGCTTTTTTCACTTGGACTGCTACTCTCAGGAATATCTTGACATTGGATAATTTAAGGAAGCGAGTGTTATTGTGATAGATTGGTGCTTCACGTGTAAAAAGAATGGTGAAACCGTGGATCATCTACTCTTGCATTGTGAGGTGGCAATGGCTTTATGAGATGGCATTTTTGTAGAACCGGCTTGGCATGGATGATGCCTTTGAGAGTGGTAGATGTTCTAGCATTCTGGAAAGGGCTTCATGTTTGCACTCACGTGGATGCGGCTTGAAAGATAGTCCCTTCGCATCTCATGTGGTGCATTTGGATGGAAAGGAATGAGCAGTGTTTTAAGGACAAGGAATGTACTTTGGAGCAACTTTGGAATTTATTTGTGCACTCTTTGTTGTTTTGGTTTTCTGCTTCAATGACTAACAGATCTTCGATTCATGATTTTCTAATGTCGCTTTCTGTTTCCTAGAATGTACTTAGGTGTTTTCTTTTGTATACTATCTGTGTATATGGGTTTTGACTATACATTCGTTTCTAATAAATTTCTTCAAAAAAAACCCAACAGTGTTTAGACATTCCTAAGAGGTGTGACCCTATAATACCTCACCCTCCCTTTACAAGGGCATCATGCCTCTTTGATTCACCACCGGTATAGGTATGGAGACTCGACAAAAAAGTATGTGTTAAGTAGAATGAGATATCACATAATAGTTTCGAGAAATCTCCTAACCTACATTATACTGTATAGAGCGACCATCAAGTATAGTATTGCAATGAATGCTGCTTATGCTTAATAGAGGTCAACACTCCCTGTCCTAAGCACCAACACGCCTGATGTCTGCATTTAGGAAACAATTTGGTCTACTCATCATAGCTTATACCCAGGCCTCACTGGCCCTCATAAATCCAATAGCATCTTTAGCTTTCTAAGGTTTTCCGACAACCAAAATGAGCATATGAGGCTCCATTCTTTTCCTAGGAGCCAAAAGTTTGAAAGAGAAATAAAGCCTGTTGAGCAAGTCCCAAACGAAAGTGGCATCCTAAACATATGGAACAGATGTCATTTTCTATAATTTCCAAAGTTGCTTCTATATATACAGTAGTTATCCTTCCTTTTCAATGTGAGAGGTGGGGCTTCTCTCATATCATTATAAATGTCGAATACTATAAAGCACAGAGAAATCCTAAGCTTTTCAAAATCAATCACCAAAACATTTTTCAACCTATGTTGATGAAAATAACCAAACCAGTATTACATGAGGTCATTAACACCACCAAAATCAAAATAGAAGGGACACGTAGCGTGGTAAACTTTAAAGATATATGTACACACATAAGAGGGAGTACCAGGTACACGAAGGAGTACACATCAGAAAAACCTATGTAGTACATGTTATTCTTTGTGACTCAAGAAAATTACATTATCCATTGACAAAGTCGCGCATGAATTTGATTAGACAAGAGCCCACCCATATCACACCAATAGCCAAAGCTCCATGGCAAACAAATTAGACCTCAAAACTTTGGGAAAATATGGTAGATGCAATTCCCTATTCAAACAATCATCACATTTGATCCAAAACTTAAGAGATCCAATGAAGGATTCACAAGGATCAAGGTAAGCCGCAAACAACTCCGGGTAATTCTCGTGATAAAATAATATAACACCACGTCAGGATTAGAGGCAAAGGAAGGAAACAGAAGGTCAAATCTCATGATTTCACCTACCCATATAACTACCCAGTAAAACAGCGCAGATTTTACATTTCCAGAGACTCACACTCGTAATCAAATACTCTTGAATGCTTTCCCCTCTAGATTCCGATCAATCACATTTCCGCTATTAGTCACATAAACGCTACTAAATTCCAAAACCCTAAGTTTCTAATAAACTCAGCCAGTCCCGATCTAACCCAGTAAGAAGAGGCTTCAATCAAACAAAAAGAACTCAATGAGTCTATGAAAAAAAATATATAGAGGATCTGAAAAGAAAAGAAAAGATAGAAACATTAAGATAATCAATCGAAATTTCATTCCAGAAAGAAAAAGGTGACAGCGCTTTTACGTGCTCGACGAAGAGGAAGTTGGCGACGACCACAGCGCCGACTATGCCGCCGAGAATTGCTGCTGGGCCAGTAAGGAGACTCCATTTCCTGTAGATCATTTTCTTCTACGATCTCGTTCTTAGCGATTTCTCTCTTTGTGCGTTCTGGGATAAACGTAGGCGGGTGGCTGGGTTTGGTTCTCCCTTGTCCTTCGCAGAATCTGAAGACTCGGGAAAGGCCACGGGCCCTATAGCTTTTGGGCCGGGATCGGGCTTTGCTTTTGATACTAAGTAGGGAAGTTCTTAGGGCATGGGCGCCGCCGCGTCAGTAATGTACTTGAAGAATTTGTTTAATCATCTTATAATATTTTGACATTAATTTTATCAAAATTTATTATTAAAAATTAATAAAAAAAATGTAAATTTATACATTTATCAAAAAAAAATTTACTATATTTATTCAAAAATAAAAAAAAAAAATCTATTAAATTTGATAAGTTATTATTCAAAAGTCAAGCACAAAATTTTTTTTATGTTATTTTTTTCATTTTCTTTTTATTATTTTATTAAATATGATAATTTTTTTTATGTGTGTAAATTTATACCTTTTATTAATTTGTAATGATAAATTTTAATAAGATCAATACCAATGCTTTTACAAATGTATATGCACTTGTGGAGTTATTTTAAATACAGTTATTTTTGTATATTTTGTATGTAATTTATTGACGAAATTGACTAAAATAATTATTCTTTATTAAAAAAAGTAATACAACTAATCACAATAATAAAATGTACAGTAAATATATAAAACTGACTATACATAAAAAAAATTTCTTCTACTTATACAGGTTGAGCACATAATGATAATCTCATAGCTTCTTGACATTCTACAATCCTTGTTATATTACAAGTTGACTGAACGAGTATTATGACCAGACACTACGCCGGTGATTATTTGCTCGTTATGTCATTAAATCGTCGTTAATGATGATTGAATTCGAATATGATATCGGCGATTTTTGGCAATTGGACCTAGTTCATGCGTTGTGGTAAGGGGGTCTTTGATTTTTGGTTCGTGGGCCTTGGTAGTATGGAGTTTAGCCCACTCTTGAAGAGGGTCTAATTGCAATTCGACACTCCGGTATATTCATATTATCTTACAACACTGTGTATCATTTTGGCTCCGCCATGGCGATTAGATTTATGGCTTTAACCATTCGTTATTTCTACAAAGAGATGACTTCTCCACGACATAATCCTTCTCTTTGTTACTACAAAGGAAATATATATCTGTAGCTAAACTTGTTCATTCAAGTTCTGGGATCCAAAAATTTAATTTTTTTGAACTACTTAAGTGAAGACAGAAGTCAACATCTAAATTAAAACGGACAATCCAGTCCAGATAAACAAACCTACCCACAATAATTAGTGATGATTGCTTTCTACATTGGGAATTAATATCATGTATTAGAACATTAGCATCAATTTGCCCATCCCATGAGTCGAAATTTGCTTAATATCAATCACACTTTTTGTCTTTTACCCATTCCACTCAAATCCTAATACTACACTAAATTATCCATCTAAACTCCATATAATAATAAAAATTATTAATTCCAGGTTTTTTTTTATACTTCTTATCTAATTTATTTCCATCAAGTTATATTGCAAATCCACCGATCATATATATTTTAATTTTTGATCAAATAAAATAAACTTTTTGTTAAATCTCATAATTTATAACATGCACTTTTTCGGTAGCTTTATATGTAATAACATAACGGTTTATAAATGACCTTGCTACAGTATTAAAAGCTAATCATGAAATCTATAGCCGGTAAAAAAATAATAATAAACTGTTAATTCATCTAATTAGTAACAGTGTCTCACATATTTCGATAAGCACGTGAGGTAACAAAAATCATTTACTATTAGTGTATTAGTATTTTTTTATTTTCTAAAATTTTTAAACATATTTAAAAAATATTTCAATTAAAAAGCAAAAAAGAAAGTGTAATTTATACTAGAGATACACCAAATGGATAAATTGAAGAGTCATATTGACACTACTCATTACCATATATGCCAAGTGAAATTGAAAAAAAAAAAAACTAGCAAATAAAATGTGTAAACTGTAAAGAAAAGGAGAATACATCCAATTAAGCATTGGATTCTCTTTTTGGTCAATCAGATGTCATTTTTTATATATACAGAATAAACAACTGTCACTCATAATTAATAGATAATATAATTAAAATAATTTTACGTACAATCATAAAATTGCAAGTATTATAAATTATTTCACATAATATTTTGTATAACACAAATGATAATATGAAAGTATTTTTTAAAAAAATATGTTAATTTTATAAAGTAAGTTATAAAAATATTCTTATTTTATCACTTGTGTGTGTAAAATATTGTATAAAATAATATATGGGTATCATTCTTCTAAATGATTGCACAATACTTGCAATTTTACAACTGCAATTATCATTTCTCTTTAAAAAAGAAAGATTAATCCAAATAGCATAACATAGAATAGAAGTACAACTTTCTATGCCGAAAAATAAATTTTTTCATTTGGAAAACAACGAACACCCCTCCTGATTTTAAAACTGATGCAGGGTGTGCATGCAGGTAATTAGATTATATTATTATTATAATCAGTAGCAATCAAATGTACAGAAGAGTTTTGAGTACATCATTGACTTGAAAAGTGAATAAAATTGTACAAGAATTATCCAACTCGAGACTTCACTTATCACTCACGAATTCAGTCGAATGAGAACCATATATAGAGTTCGCTCAATACCTCGATCCCTCATCTGAATCTTGGTCAAATGAATAATTAGACAGTTTAAATTCAATTTGGATTGTAATTAGCATTTGGATTTTGAGATAATCAAGACATTTATGGATGAGATAATTTTTATTAGGAGATGTTTTATTTTAAATAGGTTATGTTATATATTAACAACCTCATATTTGGTATATAGTCTAGTAAAAAACTCATTGTTGGTCCCAATCTAATGTGCGCAAGGAAATGAGCTATTGTTTTCAGCAAGAGCATATAGGCTTGATCTAATAAATGATTTGGAAATGAAAATATAAAAGCCTTCACATAATTACTCTAGAAAAACATTAAAAAGAAAACTCCTAAGAAATAGAAAGGATATGATCTAAAATATGACATTGAAGGTAAAAATATTATATAGATAAGTAAATACTAATTTTCATTTTTATTTTAAAAAAAAAAAGTAAATACTAACTTTGAGAGGAAGATAGAGGTTTTTATTTTGAAATGAAGCAATATTAAAGATGCAAATGGCCTACATTTTTATTGATATAAATATTTATTACCGAAGTATGCATTATCTCACTACTTGAAATTATCAAGTTTTACCATATTTCCAAACTATGATAATGTGTGACAAAAATGAGAATTGAGAAAGTTGTAGATTTCTTGTTTTGTTTTTCAATCAATGGAAGATCAAATCACAATCCTAACAACAAGGACATAAAATAAAATCTCAACCAATTCTCTTGAATGAAGGGATTACAAATTCCTAAATATATGCAGTAAAGATTATCACTAAAAATAAAGCTAACAAATTTTAACGCTCCCCCACAAGTTGGAGCATGTATATTCAACATGTTCAACTTGCTTCTTAAAGTGCTTAAACATGTTTCCTCTATGAACTTTTGTAAAGACGTCTGCCAACTACAAATGAGATGGAACAAATTTGGTGACAATCTAACCTTCTTATATATTTTCTCTTACAACATGGCAATCAAGTTCTATGTGCATGGTGCGCACATGAGATTCTGGATTTACTACTATATGAAGTGCAGCTTAATTATCACATAACAACATTATTGGTCCTGTGAAAATTTGCATGTCATTAAGCAAAAATTTGAGACAAGTTAATTCATAAGTTGCTGCTACAATGGATCTGTACTCAACTTCCAAAGATGATCTTGAGACTGTTTTCTGCTTCTTTGCCTTTTAGGAAATCAATGAATTTTTCAAGAATCCACAATAATGTGTAGTTGATCTTCAAGTCATAGGACAATTTATCCAATTTGCATCATAATAAGCCTTCACATTGAAAGAATCGCTTGATGAGAACAACAAGCCAAGACCTAGACTTCCTTTAAGATACTTGATAACGCGAAGAGCAGCATCCCAATGAGGCTTTCTTGGAGCATGTATAAATTGACTTTAGGATAATGATTGAGTATGTGATGTATGGTCTTGTAATTGTGAGGTAAATTAGTTTTCCAACCAATCTCCTATAGCGCCCTGATACCATGACAAATATGAGAATTGAAAAAGTTGTATATTTCTTATTTTGTTTTTCTGTCAATGGACTGCAAAGATCAAATCACCATCCTAACAGCAAGGAAATAAAATAAAATCTCCACCAATTTCCTTGAATGAAGGGATTACAAATTCTTAAATATGTGGATTATTTCCAAGAATAAAGCTAACAAATCTTAATAATGTATCATATATTTATAATTATTTTCCACTGATACTATATTTGTGTTATTTATATGCCAAGTCATTCTTGTTTCATAAGTACATCACTTGTCACAAAATTGTTGGTATAAAAAAAATGAGTAATCGAAAAAAGATCTTAAAACTAAATTTTGGTTTTGGATCAAGTTATATCACTTTCTTTGTAATATTTGCCCCCATTCAGTAAGAATTTGTTATCAGGAAATTTCTACCATATTTTCTTTGGATATAACAAATTCTATATGAATTATATATATAATATATACACGCACACTTCTAGGATATAATAAAATTAAACCAGGTCCAATCTCTCTACCCCAAGTTAAGAATCTTTCTTTTTTTTTTTCTTTTCGCTCAAAATTGTATTATGATTTGGAGTCAAAAGAGAAAGTATCAAAGAAAGAAGAAATAGAAGTAAAGTTCATAAATAATTAAAAAAAAAAGACAGGTATTGTGACAATCAGAATTGAAATAAACAAATTAAAGCATAGAGTTATAATAATCGAACTCAATATTGTCATAACCATCTCGAATTCTCGAGGATAGATTGAGCACAAAATAACAATAAAATAAAATTAATTTCTCTAATAGCACGAAAATGTATAACAGTTAATGTAATGTTTTTCAGAAAAAAATAAATAAAAGAAAAAAATTTTGAAAAAAAAAAAGTTTTTATCTCTTCTCTTTAATCTCATATGCATATCATATAAAGTTAAGACTTATTTATTTATTTTAATATTTTTTTGAAAAACATAAATTTTTAAATTTATTCTTTTCACATTTAAGGACTCTATTGGGGTTGGCTTTAGATAGTGAATATCATACTATTAACTATGACAACAGGAGCCTGACTAAAGTCCAGTTCGTTTACAAAACACATTTTATTTCATCTCATTTTATCTCATTTAATCATTATATTTTTTTCAAATTCTAAAACAAAATAATATAAATAACTTAACCTTTTCAAATCTTAATACAAAAATTATATTAAAAAAATATATTATAACAATATTTTATTTTATTTTTTATTTTAATCTCAAATTATCTCATTTCATCACAGTCTCATATCGAAAAAAAAACCAAGCCTAAGATAACTTTAAGCCCAAAGTCTAATATTTGGAAGAGTATGTAATAATCTAAATTTTCATTTTGTTTTTTTTTATGTTTACTTTAATTATAATTTATTTAGAGTTATTTTAGATGAACTTTTGGGAATTTTAGCAAGATGTCAATTAGAGAAATTAAATTAGGACCTAGAAAAAAATAAATCTGTGAAATTTGAAGAAGTAATTGAAGAGGAAGTAATAGAACCAAAGATCAAACACTTGGTGTGCCTAGAATGAGCTCTCGAGTTGGTCTATCATGTTTTCGTGTAATGAGCATAACTTTTTGATATGAGGTCCAAATAAAGTGATTTTAATTCTTATAGAATATTAAAAGAAAAATATAGAACTTTCATGTTTTAGGTTTTTTAATATAAGGATTGGATCAAGGACTAATTCGGATGTGAAGTAGACGGACAGGAATAGGAGTCAACTGATAACCGACTTAAGTAAAGTGCACCGATCTTGCCATGTGACGAAGATCAAATTGGTTTATCAGGTTTCTAAATCTCTTGAAAAGTGTTGGAACATGTGGAAAGTTGATAAGAATTTATCTAGAAGTCCTGGTGGGTAAGAAAATAAAAGAAAATAAATGGAGAACTCGAATTGGATGTTCTCCGGTGAGTTTTGACATGTTTCGATGTATTAATCATATCTCTCTTATCTGATCTCTTAATAGAGTGATTCAAAATCCTATATAACCTTAAGAGGATGATCTTAAATTTTCATGTTTTGAATTTTTTAAGAATCGAGTTGTATCAAGGAATTATTGGGACTGGAACGTGACTGACCCCTTGGGGAGGCCAAGTGGCCAGATATACCCATTGAGAGATTTCCTATGATGTTGTTTTGTCTTTACCCCCATGTATTGGAACCTTTTGAGCCCTTGATCAATATTATTTTATAGGTGGATTAATCTCAATCATGGGATTAAAATATCATCAAATCCCCATAGGATTATAGGTGATCATGAGATCACAAGTGTATGGGACATATCACCCCAATTAGCCAAGGATGTTGTAGAAATGCCCAAGCTTTTTCCCCTTGATCCCCACGCCTCTCATGCCTATAAATAGATGCATGGACTTCTTCTCTTTTTCCATGAGATATACCAGTCGACCATAGTCAGAAATAACCAAGAAAAATACACAAAAACTCACTCATATCACCTAAGTATCAAAAGAGAGCTAATTAAGAGCATTGGAGAAAAAGTGGTGCAAAACCTATTATCCAAAGCATAAAATCTAGCTTTGGAAAAAATTTATAAATGCATATATTAACTTAATCTTGGCATAGAATAAGTGGTTTGGTAATTGGATTATATTTGATATTTATTTAAGCTTAATCTTTATTTATATGTTAAGTTGAAACATATTGAATTTTGAAATAATTTTTGCTATGGAAAAATGTTAGGAAAATTATGAGACTTTAAAAATATATTCTATGATTTTATATGAAGAGAATTATGTAAAAAATGAGGTTTTAATTTGGAAAAAAAAAATGAAGAAACAACTCTAGTGAATTTCGACCTTATTAGGATTATTCTTGGCAAATTTGATATATTTTGGTAAATCAGGCATAACTTGTTCATTTGATGTTAGATTTGCATTATTCAAGAGAATATGAAAAAAGAAGAGAAATATCTACAACTTTTATGTTATTAGTTTTAAGAAATAAGAACGAAATTGGGATTGAAGTGGCAGATCTGAGCTTATCATAGTAGGCATTGATCTTATTGATGAATTTATTCTAAAATTCTTAGTGACTGGATTTCTAATTATTTAAACGATATTCTAATAATTATGGTAAGTTTAAAAACTTTAGTTTATTTGGAAGATTTCAAGAATCGTCATATAAGAAATTATTGGAGAATTAACCAAGAAAATAATATAATTTAAGTTTGAGTTTATTTATGAAAGTTAAGGAAAATTTGAAAAATTGTATTTGTGGATTTTAGCTTGATTTGAATAAGAAGAAAATGAGGTTTGATTATCCATAGGGTTCGGTTAGCCTTGATGTGTGAATATTTTAAAATTTTATTTAATTATTAAATATTATTCGTTATATTTTGACATTATGAATTGATGTGACGTAAATGTATGTGCATGTGATGTATGCTATTGTGAAATGTTCTCACATGTTATAAGGCTTATATGGATATAAAATATGCATGTCATAAGTCTAAGTTTATGCAAATGCATATCATATGGACAAAAAATATGCATATTATAAGTCTAAATTTATGCGTATGTTGTATTACGTCACATATATGTGTCATCATAAGTTATGAAATTTGTTTTAAGAAAATACATTAAGAAAACTTTACAAGTGGAAAGATTAATAAGTCAGTCACATCATGATGGAAACCAGCAATATGCCTATATGACTGACGTGCCAACAGGGACCTAAATCTGTCGATGATATGAAATAAGTAAGATTCAATAGGAATCTAAGCTTATCAATGATACGAAATAAGTAATATTCGATAGGAACGCCTGTCGATGATACGAAACAAGTAAGACTCACAATATTACGAAAGAAAAGAAATAAGAATTAAGTATGATAGAGTGGGTCCATAAATGCACTCTGACTGTCTGTCTTGTATGTGATTATTTCACGATATCTATTCTTTTATTAAGTTACATGTATATTTACTGAGATTTCTAAAGAAATCTCACTCTTGTATTTTTTTTTTTTTTTGAAAAATAAAACTATGTGTCAAGATTGATGACTGAGAAAATGGAAGGCCTAATGACTTAAGAAAACTCAAATGAGCCTGGATAGTTATGAAGTTAGTTTAGATTTTAAGAATAAGTTATGTATATGACAGAAAGAACTAACTGGGTTATGCATGTAAATATCCAATGATATTTTTAAGAATGGATGATGTGAATATTATGGTTTTATTTTACCATGTAATTATTAGAAAAAATTTATTCAGAACTTTTTCACTGTGAATTGTATTAAATTTCGATAAGTACAGGAGTAAGTAGTCTAGCGTTACTTACCCTGTCACTTCAATTTGCGTTGAATTATGAATGTAAATTGGGGGCGTCACAGAGTTCACAAAGGTTGCCCAACCTTAATATGTGGTAAAAATTGTTTTTTTTTCCTTACTTTTTACGGTCATAAATTGCGAAATTGTCATACAATAATTTTAGAAAAATCATTATTAAAAACTAGTTTTTTTATTTAGGTTCCATAATTGTTTACTTTTTTCAAAGAGATTGCATGTCACTTTCCCATTTCATTAGTATATAGATGGCAGATGGTAGTGTTCATCCGTCATTTCTCTCCAATCTTTCTTCTTAATTTTTCTACGTTTTATTCTATTTGCGTGTAAATTCTTCCTGACTACAAGGAAGACCATTACAGCATCTTCAATTGAACAAGCAGAATCAGAAGCCTTATGGTTATCTCTTTCTATGTGAAGGCCCTGGTAGACAGACATGAGTCTCCTTTTGAACTCTGAACTCTATTCTTATGTCTCATAACAAAAGCCTCAATTTGTTAGAATTTTGTCTTCGAGAGCAACTGTTGAGGGAAGTAGCATCTTGGGTTGAACAAAATAAGAGTACCACTTTCTTCACCCAAATAATCCACAATCTTCCTCCTCCATCTCTATCTGCTCAAACCCTAAACACCCACAATCCCTTACTATCCCTTCCACCACCACCTCTCTACCAACCTCATTCCACCGCCACAACTACAAGACAATGACTTATAAACGAAGCAGTCTAACTCTTCCAAGCCTTAAAACAAACAACATGCTTGATGTAATCGTTTGTTCGTTCCTTGGGAAATGCCAAAAGGGTGGACGGGACACTGGCTGTATTTGACAAGATAAACTTGACTCTCAAAAACATGCAATTTTACAATGTGGTGCTTAATATGCCTTTTAGATCAGGGCACATCGTCGAGACGCTTAACATGCTTGATGAAATGCTTCAACTAGGTGCAGCCTGTATGCCCAATGATATTACAACTGGTATTATTTTTGCTGCATTGTCTACAAGGAGTGACTTGGAAGAAGTATTAGTGACGAGGAGATTGCTAAGTTGGTGTCAAGATTATGTGAATATGGTGTGGTTCCAGATACATTTAAACTTAAGTAATTGATTACCAAGTTGTGCAGAATTAAAAAGATAAGTCTTACTTGGGATGTTTTGCATGATGTGATGAAGGCTGATAATACTTTGAAAGATGCTTTTTCTAATGCACTTTTAATAGAGTTGAGAAGGGATGAGGATGTTGAGAGGATGAATACCCTTGTGATCGAGATGAAAGATATGGATATTGAACCAGATGTGATAACTTCTAGGATCCTTATTAATCATATGTGCAAGTTTAGGAGGATCGATACGTAATTGGAGGTTTTTGCAAAAATGACATGAATGGGGGATGGATTGTCTATTCAACCTAATGTAACTATATATACTACTTTGATTGATGAACTTTGTAAGGTTAGGAGACAAGTGGAATGGCTGACTTTGATGGATCAGATAAGATTTGAGAATAAATATATGCAATATAATATTACCTATACTTCCTTGATTGATGGGTTTTGCAAAGCTAGCAAAATCGAGAAGGCACAAAAACCCTTTGATCAGATGAACAAGCAAAGAGTATTTCCTAATGTAATATCCTTTAATATTTTTTTGTTGGCATGTAGAGACATGGGAGGATTGATGCGGCAATGAAGGTATTTGAGAAAATGAAATGAGTGAGTGATAGGTTGTTTGTTGAACTTGATGTAATTACATATATTACTTTGATTGATGGGTTTTGGAAAGTTGGAAGGCAATACAAATGATTGAATTTGATGGATCAGATGAAATATGAATACAAATATATGCCAGTTAATGTGAAGATAGGGAGAAGTAACAAACTATGAATGTTAGATGTGAAAAGTTTTGATGGTCAAATTTTATACTTCTATTAAGATGCGGTTTCGAATTTGCTTCTCATCTAAATGCAGTCGTGAGAGATAAGGCAACCAAGTTTTTAGATGAAAGTCTTATTTCTTGTTCAAGGAAAGCTACAAGTATAAAGAAATTATATAAACATAACCATGTAAAATGATGTGACATCATCTGATCTATTAAATCTATTGTACAATCAAATTAATTTATATTCTGGTGAGCTACATCAAAACACGTTAGTTTGAAAATTAATATTTTTGTATAATCCATTTATGGTTGGAGTATTTTCCCTCTTGTTCTTGCCTTTTTTTCCTCTTGGTTAAAATTTCAAATTATTGTAGCCTCTTGTCTTTTGAAAGTGTCTTATTTTCAACTTCACTGTTGATCATGTTCATAAAAGTGTTTACAACTATTAATTATAGGATCAATTCAATAAGTTGAACTATATGTTATACAATTTAGGAAAAGTGTATGTTATTTACACTAACTAATAAATGAAACTAATTTTTAAAAAAATGTCTTCCTCCATCCTCAGGTTATTTTCATTGTGCAATCTCCATCTTATAATTTGTAACACAATCAAACATTGTTTGGAACATGGATGTAATAATCCGGTGCAATAATATCAAAATATTGATAATTTTTATTGCTCAATTATATGTAAAGGGTCATGATGGATAAGCACATGAACAATAAATTAATGATGTTGATTAAGAGTTTTAGTTAGAATGAATAACTAGGTCAAATCATATTTATTATTTATTGAACTAGATAGACCATTTTTAAAATTCCGATAATGTCAAAATAGTATTCACCACTTATTATATGCCACATCGTCCCACCAAAAAAATTGGTGGAAGTTTTTTTTTTTGCCACATACTCATCACTTATTCCCACCACTTCACCATTAGAAAAACCACCAATTGTTGTACTATGAGACCACAATATTGAAACTATTACGAGATGTTTGATTTAAATGCATAGATAAACAATATTAACATTTAGTAAATCAAATATATATTAATTTATTTTTGAATAAGTAAATCAAGCATCTATCTATTTAAATACAAATTCAATAAGTAATCAAATTATAAACAAATTCAATAATGTTTAGTAAATTAGAATCTATTTTTGTGTTTAAGGAAGTTTGTGCGGGCTTGATATGATCATTTTTGTTTAAAGTAGAAAGAAGTGACAAATTATGAACGTTAGATGTGAAGAGTTTTGTTGGTCAAATTTTAAACTTATATTAAGTTATGGTTCAGATTTGCTTGTCATCTAGATATAGTTGTGAGAGAGAAAGCAACAAAGTTCTTAGAAAAAGTCTTCATTTCTTGTTCGAGAAAAGTTACAACTACAAAAAAAATTATATAAAATGATATGACATCATCTGATTTGTAAAATCTATTCTACAATAAATTAAATTTTATATTCTAATTGGCTACATCAAAATACTTTAGTTTGAAAATTAATATTTTTGTGTAATCCATTTGTAGTTGGAGTATTTTCCTTTTTGTTCTTGTTTTTTTTTCCTCGTTAAATTTTCAAATTGTTGTAGCTTCTTGTCTTTTAAAAGTGTCTTGTTTTCAACTTCACTATTGGTCATGTTCCTAGAAATGTTTACAACTATTAATTATATGATCAATTTGATAAGTTGAACTATAGAAGTTGTATAGTTCAGGGAAAGTGTATGTTATTTACACTAACTTGTAAATGAAACTAATTTAAAAAAAAAATTCCTCCCTTATCATGTTAATTCCATTGTGCAATATCCATCTTATTATTTGCAATATAATAAAACATTATTTGGAACTTGGATGTAATAATCCGGTAAATTAATGTCAAAATATTGATAATTTTTATTGCATCTCAATTATAATTAATGGGTCATGATAGATAAGCACGTGAGCAATAAATTAATGATATTGATTAAGAGTTTTAATTAGGATGAATAACTAAGTTAAATCATATTTACTATTTATTAAACCAGTTAGACTATTTTTAGAATTCCAATAATATCAAAATCATATTCGTCACTTATTATATGCCACGATGTCCCACTAAACAATTTGGTAGAAATTGTTTTTGCCACTTACTTATCACTTATTCCCACCTTTTCACCGTGGAAAAAATACCAGATGTTGTAGTATGAGACCACATATTGAAACTATTACAGAGGATGTTTGATTTAAATGCATAGATAAACAATATTAATATTTAGTAAATCAAACATCTATTAATTTATTATTGAATAAGTAAATCAAACATATATTCATTTAAATATAAATTCAATAAGTAATCAAATTATAACAAATTCAATAATGTTTAGTAAATTATTTTACTAAGAATTTTTTAAATTGGTACAATTTAGGAGTAGAAATTAAACCAAAATACATATAGTCAACCATCCCTGTTACGACCACGATCAATTAATGGAGAATTCCATATAATTAAAATAACAAATGATCTCAAATATTTACTTCTCCATACAACGACTAACTAGGGTTATCATTTATAGTCTCCAAATTATATTATAATGAGAATATCACAAAGGTAATATATAACATGTACAATATCACAAATAGGTGTTTCTTTTGTTTTTAAGCAAAACATGAATGATTTTTCATATATAATGTGAAAATTGGGAAAACGGCAAGCCTTTTAAGAAATAGTAATTGCAAAATAGTTGTTAAAGGAAGGAATCAATGAATGAGTTTCAAAATCCAATTTGACCAGTACATGTGTGGCTTGACTATTTATGCGACAATTTCTACAATAATCTAAAGATGTTTCATCCACTAATCCATCGAATTCTACTCTTACCTATTTGTTTAAGAGATGAGGTTCACACAATTGTTTAATATTGTATGCCAAGTGGACTTGAAAATTGATGGTGAAAAAATAAAAAAGCAAATAAAATGTATAAAGAGTTAAAAGGAGATGACATTCAATTATATTATAGCTTGTAAAAGTGTTTTATGTAATACAATTTCAACCATTATTAGCAAAGAAATGCTTTAACCAAAATAAGATTTCATAAAAATAAATTTGCAAAAATTGACGTGATTTAGAATGATAAATTAGATTGCAAAACCGTTTTTGATAAATATGACACTTTCTCTATTAGCAATTTTATGAAACATTGAAGCACGACACTAAGGCTTGTTTGAGAAATGAGATGAGATGAGGATTTTGTGAATAATTATAAAATAAGTTTTGTATAATAATGAGATAGTTTGAGTTGAGTAATTTTCTTTTAATTTAACGAAATGAGAAAGAAAATTTTGAATTAGAATATCATAAATACTACAAGAAAAATGAGTATTTGCAGTAAATTATTTACGATCATGATGACTGTTTGCAATCAAAATAGATTCATTTTGATAGGAAATAATTGTTTTAGTAGGAAATAACTGGCTACAAATAAGTAGTTTTCTTGTAGTGAAAATTAAAATATCATTAGAACATAGTTTTATAATATTCTTTTAATTAAGAATTTAAAAAGGTTGATTTTTTTGTTTTGTTTGAAAGATTAGGAAAATAGTTATGATTAGTTATTTTCAAAATATTTGTATTTGTATTATGTTTGAGAAAAAATATGATGAGATGAAATGAAATGAAATAAAAAAAAAATTAAATGACATTTATTTTCAAACAAGAATTGAAATATGTGAAAAGATATAAAGTTGAGAGAAAATATTAGAAAAGTAATATCAAGCATGACTTTGTCATTGTTGAGTATTACAACACCACCGTTATATGACAATTAAGCATTGGATTCTCTTTCTAGTCAATCAATAGTCATTTCCTATACAGAACAAACAACTACCACTCAAAACATACAATAACATGATTTTAAAGCAGAAACATTAATCCAAACAACATAACATACTATGAAAGTATAAATTTCTTGCTAAAAACTAAAGTTTTTCATTTGGAATGTTAAATAACAAACAATACGAGGTTCTAGAACTAATGCAGGGTGCATGTCAATCAATTTTATTATTATTATTATTATAGGTTGCAATCAAATGTATAAAAGTGTTTAGAGTATAAGAATGACTTGAAAAGTAAAAAAATTGTACAATAATTATTAAACCCGAAACTTTACTTAACACTCACGACTTTTAAATAAAGTCAAATGAGAATCATATAGAAAGTTCGCTCAATACCTCGATCACTCACCCGAATCTCGGTCAAACAAGCATTTAGACAATTTCAATTCAATTCTGGTTTAATTAGCATTTGGATTTTAAGACAGTCAATACTTTAATGGATAAGATAATTGTTATAGGAGATGTTTTATTTTAAATAGGTTATGTTATATATTAACAACCTCATATTTGGTATATAGTCTAGTAAAAAATTCATCGTTGGTCCCAATCTAATATGCGCAAGGAAGGGAGCTGTCGTTTTGAACAAGAGCACATAGGCTTGATCTAGTAAATGATTAGGAAATGAAAATATAAAAGGCTTCATATAATTACTCTAGAAAAATATTTTAGAAAAAACTCCCAGGAAGTAGAGAGGATATGATCTGAAATATGAAATTGAAGGTAAAAATATTATATGGATAAGTAAATGCTAATTTTTATTTTTTTTAAAAGAAAGTAAATATTAACTTTGAGAGAAAGAGGGAGATTTCAATTTTGAAATGAAGCAATATTAAAGGTGTAAAAGGCCTACATTTCCAGTGATATAAACATTTATTACCGAAGTATGCATTATCTCACTACTTGAAATGGAGAGCTAAATAAATATCAAGTTTTACCATATTTCCAAACTATGATAATATATGAAAAAAATGAGAATTGAGAAAGTTGTATATTTCTTATTTTGTTTTTCAATTAACGGAAGATCAAATCACGATCCTAACAGCAAGGACATAAAATAAAATCTCAACCAATTCCCTATGAAGGGATTACAAATTCTTAAATATGTGCAGTAAAGATTATCTTCAAAAATAAAACTAACAAATTTCAACACCCCCCTCAAGTTAGAGCATGTATATTCAACATGCTCAACTTTCTTCTTAAGTCCTTAAACATATTTCTTCCAAGAGTTTTTGTAAAGACGCCTGCCAACTGCAAATGAGATGGAACAAATTTGGTAACAATTTAACCTTCTTATATCTTTTCTCTTACAACATGGTAATCGAGTTCTATGTGCTGGGTGTGCACATGAGATACTAGATTTATTGCTATGTGAAGTGCAGCTTAATTATCACATAACAACATTACTGGTCTTGTGAAAATTTCATGTCATTAAGCAAAAATTTGAGCCAAGTTAATTCAAAAGTTGTTGCTACAAGGGACCTGTACTTAGCTTCCAAGGATGATCTTAAGATTGTTTTCTGCTTCTTTGCCTTTCATAAAATCAATAAAATTTTCAAGAATACACAATAACTTGTAGTTGATCTTCAAGTCATAGGACAATTTATCCAATTTGCATCATAATAAGCCTTCACGTTGAAAGAATTGCTTCATGAGAACAACAAGCCAAGACCTAGACTTCCTTTAAGATAATAATGCGAAGAACAACATCCCAGCAAGGCTTTCTTGAAGCATACATAAATTGACTTTAGGATAATGACTGAGTATGTGATATCTGGTCTTGTAATTGTGAGATAAATTAGTTTTCCAACCAATCTTCTATAGCACCCTAATACCATGAAAAAAATGAGAATTGAAAAAGCTGTTTATTTTTTATTTTGTTTTTCAGTCAATAGACTGCAATATATATGCATATAAAATATCAAATCATGATCCTAACAACAAGGAAATAAAATAAAATTTCAATCAATTCCCTTGAATGAAGGGATTACAAATTTCTAAATATGTTGATTATCTCCAAAAATAAAGCTAACAAATTTTAACAATGTATGATAAATTTATAATTATTTTCCACTGATATTATATTTGTATTATTTATATGTCAAGTTATTCCTGTTTCATAAGTACATCACTTGGCACAAAAGTGTTGGGACAAAAAAAAAATGAGTAATCGAAAAAAGATCTTAAAACTAAATTTTGATTTTGGATCAATTTAAATTGCTTTCTTTGTAACATTAGCCCCCACGCAGTAAGACTTTGCTTTCGGAAAATTTCTACCATATTTTCTTCGGATATAACAAATTCTATATCAATTATATATATAATATATACACGCACACTTCTAGAATATAATAAAATTAAACCAAGTCCAATCTCTCTACAATTATTTGTAGAATATAAATCACAAACCATAACTATTCACGTAGCCCAAATAGAAGTCACACAAAAATGTTTTTCTTTTATAAATTTAAGTGAAATTTGCAAACTTAATTCAAGACATAAATCTCCCCAAGTTAAGAGTATTTTTTTTCTATTTTTTTTTTCCGTCAAAATTGTGTTATAATTTGCAGTCAAAAGAGAAAGTATCAAAGAAAGAAGATATAGAAGCAAAGTTCATGAATAATTAAAAAAAAAACAAGTATTGTGACAATCAGAATTGAAATAAACAAATTAAAGTATAAAGTTATAATAATAGAACTCAGTATTGTCATGACCATCTCGGATTCTTGAAGCTAGATTGAGTACAAAATAACAATCAAATAAAACCAATTTCTCTAATATCACAAAAATGTATAAGAGTTAACGTAATGTTTTTTAGAAAAAATAAATAAAAGAAAAAAAAAATTGAGGAAATAAACAAGATTTCATCTCTCTCCACTAATGTCGTATGCATATCGTATAAACTTATTTATTTATTTTAATATTTTTTTGAAAAACAGAAACTTTTCAATTTATTCCTTCATATTTGAGGCCTCTATTGTGGCGGGCTTTACATAGTGAATGACATGTTATTAACTATGACAAAAATGGCTTGACTAAGGTAACTTCAAACCCAAAGTCTAATATTTGAAAGAGTTCACAATGGTTACCCAACCCTAATATGTGGTAAAAATTGTATTTTTTTTTTCTTAATTTTTACGGTCATAAATTGTGAAAGTGTCTTACAATAACTGGAAAAAAAAAATCATTATTAAAAACTAGTTTTTTTTTTTAAATAGGCTCCATGTTTGTTTAGTTTTTTCAAAGAGATTGCATGTCACATTCCCATTTCATGAGTATATAGATGGCAGGTGGTATTCAGTGGGGGGTCATCTTATATCTGGAATCTGAAAGTTCAATTGAGTTTGATTTATAGGGAGTTAGAGATTGCTCAAAAAGCTGCAATTCAAGAAATCATCATCCATCAGTTTCTTGGTTTTCTTTTCTTGTGTTCATCTCTCATTTCTCTTCGATCTTTCTTCTTAGTTCTTCTACATTTTATTATATTTGCGTGTAAATTCTTCCTGACTATAAGGAAGACCATTACAACATTTTCACTTGAACAAGTAGAATCAGAAGCCGGTTATCTCTTTCTATGTGGAGGCCCCAGTAGACAGACATGAGTCTCCTTTTGAACTCCAAATCCTATTTTTATGTCTCATAACAAAAGCTTCAATTTGTTAGATTTTTGTTGTTGAGAGCAACTGCTGAGGGATGTAGCATCTTGGGTTGAACAAAATAAATGTACCATTTGCTTCATCCAAACAATCCACAATCTTCCTCCTCCGTCTCTGTCTGCTCAAACCCCAAACCCCAAACACCCACAATCCCTTACTATCTCCTCCATCGCCACCTCTCTACCAAACCTATTCCACCACCACAACCACAAGACAATGACTCATAAACAAAGCGGTCTAACTCTTCCAAGCCTTAAAACAAGCAACATGCTTGATGCAATCTTTTGTTCATTCATTGGGAAGGGCCAAAAGGGTGGACGGGGCATTGACTGTATTTGACATGTAACGCCCCAATTTTTCGTATCGATTACAACGTAAATCGACGCATCTGGAAAAGTAACACAAAGCTACTTATCCTACATAAACATAAAAAGTAGTATGCATCCATCTAAGTTTACTAATTAAATGTAACGCCGATCGCAGCTGGAAGAAATAAATTCTCAATATATGCAAAGAGATCTAACTCTTGCATAAATAGATCACATGGCATACTAAAATTACACTTCTCATAACATCATGTTTACAAAAACATACTGTATTAAATCTTACATAACCCAGTTAGTTTTTTCAAAACATAATCTTATATCCCACCATCATCCAGTACTCTTACTTCTTTATTTGATCACGTACATGAGATCATCTCAATCAGAGAGAAGCATTTTATAAGACTCTCAAGGTATCTCAGAATCTCCAGTGTTGACCGAGTCTCAATGCAATTTATCTATCCCTGCAACAACATCTATCATTCCATAAGGAATGATAGACAAAACATAAAAGAGTGAGATTTACAAGAAATCTCAGTAAGTACACAGTTAACGAAATAAGGCACAGATAACATCAACTATCATCATACATAGTCATATTCACCAACATATCACTTATAAGAACACTTTATGTGACTCATACAGTCAATTACCCATCTTCCCATACAAACTTAGAACATCAACTTTATAAAAACACTTTATAAGAACATCAACTTTATGTGACTTAATACTTATAATTTTCACCTTACTTCTTAACCTTGTAAGTTTCCCTTATTTCTTATCCTCGATAGGCGTTACGTATCGCCGTCCCCATCGGGATCTACTTATTGCATAATCTCGACAGGCGTTACGTATCGCCGTCCATGTTGGATCTTACTTATCTCTTATCTTCGATGGGCGTTACGTATCGCCGTCCCCATCTCATATAACTCATCAGTCATCAGGGCGTTACGTATCACCATCCCCATAATGATGTGTCTCGTGTCAATCTTTTATGTGCTACGTATCGCCGTTCCTGTAATGACATAGGACATATTTAACATATATGACAAGCGTCCCCGTTAACTTATCAATCATCTGAGCGTTACGTATCGTCATCCCCGTGATGACGTAAACATTCTTATCATAATGGGCATTACGTATCGCCGTCCCTGCGAGTCATGTCAATCCTATGGCCGTTACGTATCACCGTCCCCATAGTGATATAATTCTTATTCTTACGATAGGCATTACGTATCGTCGTCCCTGTCTGCACGTCAGTCATGCGGGCGTTATGTATCTCCATCCCCATCATGACGTGACTAACATATTTATACATGCATATGCTTTTCATTCTCATCTTAGAACCCTTGTTCTTACAAGTCTTTACTGATATCCACTATTATTACCCGTGATTAGGCCATGCCACTATTATTACCCGTGGTCGGGCCATGCTACTATTTTTACCCGTAGTCAGGCCATACTATATCTTTTCTTATTCTTATGAGTTTTTCACCTAGAACTCATTTCATTTGAGATACCAATTTTATTCCAGGAAAAACCCTGGGTCTAAGCAAAACAGGATATCTTGCTCGAGCGGGTGTCGAGCGATCATCAAGCGAAATTACGGGTTGGAACTTGCTCGAGCGGGGTATCAAGTGACAGTCTAGCGAGGGTTTATATTTTGCCTTCGCTCAACCCACCTGTCGAGCGACAGTCGAGCGAGATCACGGCACATGACGTTTTTCAGCCTAAACCAAGCAATCTTTTCACATAAACCTTATTTTTACTTATTAAAATATAAATCTATGTCCTTATAATTTTCCTAACATTTTACCATCACAAAATCATATCCAAAACACCATAGATTTCAAGCATATCATATCAGCTTAGTTTAAGTTCTAACTAACAACAACCTTGATTCCATCAACAATCTACTTATTCTATGCCAAGATTAAGTTAAATTGTAAACTTACAAGTTTCTCCAAAGCTTGGTTGAATGATCAAACTAGTCCTTGCAATATTTCTCCTCAAAACACTCACTTAGCTCACTTAGGTGATGTTTGGAGGTTCAAGGGTTAAAAGGCTATTTTCTTGACTTATTTCCTTGTGTTGGGCGTGAGTTCCTTCTCCCAAAAGATCCCTTATGGACTGCAGATGACTATATATATATATATGGAGGAATCGATGGCTTGGGGAAAAAGGGAAGGAAAACAAATCAAGGCAATTGGTTAAATCAAACCGTGTAAGGGTATGTGCTATCCAGCATTGGCCTAGTCCAATGATTATCCATATCTCTCATGATCTCCAAGGATTTTCATCCCATGGCTATGCTTCTTCCATATCTAAAATCATCTTAGATCAATGGCCCAAGTAATTACTAAATATAGATATAAAAGTAAAATCCAAAAAGCCTAAAATATCTAAGATAAGCTCAACCGGCTATTGGCCTTTCTTGCACCCCCAAAGTTTCTAGAATCTCTTCTTCACCTTTGGCCACATGTCCCAGACTTTCTTAGTACCCTTAAAGTGGCTGGAAAAAATCTTATCACCTACTTCCCAAGATTTGATTACCAATTGGTTGGAAACAAGGGGAATAGTTGGCTGTTTTGGCCAATCAGATTAGTTATTCACTGTTGCTTGGTTTTAGACTAATTATTCTTCTAGAAGCTCTTCCTCCACTTAATACATACTTTTATACGTGTATCTAGCTGATAGAAATGAGGAAAACTAATCAAATTTGAGCATCTAAAGTGAGGTGGTAGAGTGATTTACTTTCGGGCTCCAGTTTGCACTTAAAACAAATCAGTCCCATTCCAGCCCAAATAATCCATTAATACACTTCGATTCTCCAAAATCTCAAATCATAAAAGTTCTATATCTATTTCATAAGGTTCCATAGAAAGTAGAATCACTTCATTTGGAGTTCACATGACCAAATTATGATTTTTCTAATAAAACTCGACAAATAAGCCCGAGAACACCAATCCGGACACACCAAGTATTGAATAAATGATTCCTCTTATTTCATATGAAATTTACTAAATAAAACCTCCTCATTTTCTACATCTCTATATACTTTTCCAGATCTTAGGATAATTGAAAAAATAATCCAAAGACTTAATCTTATCCAAAGTTCTTAATCAACTTCAAAGTCAATGCTTATCTATCTCCAATTCAGATCTGCCACTTCAATCTCTATTTCTTATTTGACTAAGTCCATATCTCTTAAAACTCAAAGCATAAAAGTTGTATATATTCCTCTTAGATTTCCATAACCTTTTGAATCACTCAAATCCGACATCAAATGAGCAAGTTATGACCGTTCTACCAAAAAACGTTAAGTCTATCCCTGTATCTCGCTCAAGCCAAATATCAAGCGGGAGTCGAGCGAGATCTCGGTTTAGGCACTTTTCTACCTTAAAACAAGCCACATTTGTATCCAACCCTACTCCTAACCTTTCAATATAAAAAATCCTATACATATATCCCAAAAATTCTTAAAAATAGTTTTGGAGAAACATAATCATCCCACACATGGAAATTAAGCGGATATCTAAAAATCCGGGTTATCACATGACAAGATAGACCCGACTCTCAAAAACACGTAATTTTATAATGTGGTGCTTGATATGCTTTTTAGATCAGCGCAAATTGTCGAGGCACTTAACATGCTTGATGAAATGCTTCGATCAGGTGCAGCCTGTACACCCAATGATATTACAATTGGTATTATTTTTGCTGCATTGTCTAGAAGAAAGTGACTTGGAAGAAGTATTAGTAACGAGGAGATTGTTAGGTTGGCGTCAAGATTATGTGAACATGGTGTGATTCCAGATACATTTAAACTTAAGCAATCGATTACCAAGTTGTGTAGAAACAAAAAGATAAGTCTTGCTTGGGATGTTTTGCATGATGTGATGAAGGCTGGTGGTACTCTGGAAAACGCTTTTTCTAGTGCACATTTGACGGGGTTGGGAAGGGATGGTGATGTTGAAGGATGAATACACTCATGACCAAGATGAAAGACATGCATATTGAACCAGATGTGATAACTTTTAAGATCCTTATCAATCATATGTGCAAGTCTAGGAGGGTCGATACGTGATTGGAGGTTTTTGAGAAAATGAAATGAGTGGTGGATGGATTGTCTATTCAACCTAATGTAATCATAGATACTACTTTGATTGATGAACTTTGTAAGGTTGGAAGGAAAGAAGAGTGGTTGACTTTGATGGATCAGATGAGATCTGAAAATAAATATATGCCAGATAATGTTACCTATACTTGCTTGATTGATGGGTTCAACAAAACTGACAAAATCGAGAAGGCACAAAAGCTATTTGATCAGATGAACAAGGAAAGAGTATTTCCTAATATAATCTCCCTTAATATATTTGTTGTTGGTATGTAGAGACATGGGAGGATCGATGCGGTAATGAATGAATTTGAAAAAATGAAAGGAGTGAGTGATGGGTTGTCTATTGAACCTGATGTAATTACATATATTACTTTGATTGATGGGTTTCGTAAAGTTGGGAGGCAAGAGGAAGGATTGACTTTGATGGATCAGATGAGATCTGAATATAAATATATACCAGTTAATGTGAAGATAAAAGGAAGTAACAAACTTTGAACGTTAGATGTGAAGAATTTTGATGGTTAAATCTTAAATTTTTATTAAGTTGCGGTTTTTGATTTGCTTGTTATCTAAATGCAATCGTGAGAGAGAAGGCAACCAAGTTTTTAGAAAAAGTCTTATTATTGTTCAAGGAAAGCTACAACTGTAAAGAAATTATATAAGTATAACCATGTAAAATAATGTGACATCATCTGATCTATTAAATTTATTGTACAATCAAATTAATTTATATTTTGGTGAGTTACATCAAAACACGTTAGTTTGAAAATTAATATTTTTGTGTAATGCATTTATGGTTGGAGAATTTTCCGTCTAGCTCTTGCTTTTTTTTTTCCCTCTTGGTTAAAATTTCAAATTATTGTAGCTTCTTGTCTTTTAAAAGTGTTTTATTTTCAACAACACTATTGATCATGTTTATAAAAGTGTTTACAACTATTAATTATATGATCAATTCAATAAATTGAACTATATGTTGTACAGCTCAGGTAAAGTGTATGTTACTTAAATTAATGATGTTGATTAAGAGTTTTAATTAGGATGAATAACTAGGTCAAAGCATATTTACTACTTATTGAACCAGATAAACTGTTTTTAAAATTTCAATAATATCAAAATAGTATTCACCACTTATTATATGCCACATCATCCCACTAAAAACTTTGGTGGAAATTTTTTTGCCACTTACTCATCACTAATTCACACCTCTCTACGATGGGAAAAACCACCAATTGTTGTAGTATGAGACCACAATAATGAAACTATTATGAGATGTTTGATTTAAATGCATAGATAAACAATATTAACATTTAGTAAATCAAATATATATTAATTTATTATTGAATAAGTAAATCAAATATCTATCCATTTAAATACAAATTTAATAAGCAATCAAATTATAAACAAATTTAATAATATTTAGTAAACTAGAATCAATTTTTGTGTTTAAGGAACGTTGTACGGGCTTGATATGACTATTTTTGTTTAAGATAGAAAGAAGTGACAAATTATGAACGTTAGATGTGAAGAGTTTTGCTGGTCAAATTTTAAACTTATATTAAGTTATGGTTCAAATTTGCTTGTCATTTAGATGCAGTTGTGAGAGAGAAAGCAACAAAATTCTTAGAAAAAAATCTTTATTTCTTGTTCGAGAAAAGTTACAACTACAAAAAAATTATATAAAATGATATGAAATCATCTGATCTGTTAAATCTATTTTACAATAAAATAAATTTTATATTCTGGTTGGCTACATCAAAATACTTTTGTTTGAAAATTAATATTTTTGTGTAATCCATTTGTGATTGGAGTATTTTCCTTCTTGTTCTTGTCTTTTTTTTTTCTCTCTTGGTTAAATTTTCAAATTGTTGTAGCTTCTTGTCTTTTAAAGGTGTCATGTTTTCAACTTCACTATTGATCATATTCATAAAAAGGTTTACAACTATTAATTATAGGATCAATTCGATAAGTTGAACTACAGATGTTTTATAGTTCAGGTAAAGTGTATGTTATTTACACTAACTTGTAAATGAAACTAATTTAAAAAATGTCTTCCTCCCTCATCACGTTACTTTCATTGTGCAATATCCATCTTATTATTTGCAATATAATCAAATATTATTTGGAACTTGGATGTAATAATCTGGTAAAATACTGTCAAAATATTGATAATTTTTATTGCATCTCAATTATATTTAATGGGTCATGATGGATAAGCATATGAGTAATAAATTAATGACATTGATTAAGAGCTTTAATTAGGATGAATAACTAAGTTAGATTATATTTACTATTTATTGAACCAGTTAGACTATTTTTAGAATTCCAATAATGTTAAAATAGTATTCGTCACTTATTATATGTCACGAACATCCCACCAAAAAATTTGGTAGAAATTTTTTTTTGCCACTTACTCATCACTTATTCCCACATTTTCACCGTGGGGAAAACACCAAATGTTGTAGTATGAGACCACAATATTGAAACTATTACAGGATGTTTGATTTAAATGCATAGATAAACAATATTAACATTTAGTAAATCAAAAATCTATTAATTTTTTATTGAATAAGTAAATCAAACATCTATCCATTTAAATACAAATTCAATAAGTAATCAAATTATAACAAATTCAATAATGTTTAGTAAATTAGTTTACTAAACATTTTTTAATTTGGTATAATTTAAAAGTAGAAATTAAACCAAAATACATATAGCCAGCCATCCCTGTTATGGCCACGATCACTTAATTGAAAATTTCGTATAATTAAAATAATAAATGACCTCAAAAATTTACTTCTCCATACAACGACTAACGAGGGTTATTATTTATAGTCTCCAAATTATATTATAATGAGAAAAGCAATATATAACATGTACAATATCACAAATAGGTATTTCTTTTGTTTTTAAGCAAAACATGCATGGTTTTTCAATATATAATGTAAAAATTGGGAAAATAGCAAGCCTCTTAAGAGATGGTAATTGCAAAATAGTTGTTAAAGGGAGGAATCAATAATTGAGTTTCAAAAGCCAATTTGACTAGCACATGTGTGGCTCGACTATTTATGCGACGATTTTTACAATATTTTAAAGATGTTTCATCCACTAATCTATCGAGTTCTATTCTTAACTATTTATTTAAGAGATGAGGTTCACACAATTGTTATATATTGTATGCCAAGTGGACTTGAAAATTGATGGTGAAAAAATAGAAAAGCAAATAAAATGTATAAAGAGTTAAAAGTAGATGACATCCAATTATATTATAGCTTGTAAAACTGTTTTATGTAATACAATTGCAACCATTATTAGCAAAGAAAGGCTTTAACCAAAATAAGATTTCATAAAAATAAATTTGCAAAAATTGACGTGATTTAGAATGATGAGTTAGATTGCAAAATTATTTTTGATAAATATGACACTTTCTCTATTAGCAATTCTATGAAACATTGAAGCACGACACTAAGGCTCGTTTGAGAAGTGAGATGAAATGATAATTTTGTGAATAATTATAAAATAATTTTTGTATAATAATAAGATAGTTTGAGTTGGGTATTTTTTTTTAATTTAATGAAATGAGAAAGAAAATTTTGAATTAGGATATCATAAATACTACAAGAAAAATAAGTATTTGTAGTAAATTATTTACGATCATGATAACTATTTGCAATCAAAATAGACTCATTTTGATAGGAAATAATTGTTTTAGTAGGAAATAGCTGGCTACAAATAAGTAGTTTTCTTATAGTAAAAATTAAAATATCATTAGAACATAATTTTATAATATTCTTTTATTTAAGAATTTAAAAAGGTTGATTTTTTTTTGTTTGAAAGATTAGGAAAATAGTTATGATTAGTTATTTTCAAAATATTTGTATTTGTATTATGTTTGAGAAAAATATGATGAGATGGAAAGAAATAAAAAATATTAAATGATATTTATTTTCAAACAAGAATTGAAATATGTGAAAAGACATAAAGTTGAGAGAAAACAATGAGATTTTTTAAGAAAACAATGTAAACAAGAATTGAAATCAATTAATGTCTAATAGTACGTAAATGTATAAGAGTTAATGTAATTTTTTTAAGAAAAGAAATATTTGAATAAAAAAAAATTATCTCTCCTGTAGTGTGGTTTGCATATCGGTTAACAATTACATATTTTTCAATATTTTTAAAAACAAAAACTTTTCAATTTATTCTTATCATTTTTGAGGCCTCGATTGGGGTGGGTTTAAATAGTGAATGTCCTGCTATTAACTATCACAAAGAGGCCCTTACCTAAGGTGACTTCAAGCCCAAAGTCTAATATTTGGACAAATTCGCAAAGGTTTTTTTTTTTTTTTTGAGATGATGGAATTCACAAAGGTTGCCAAACCTAATAAGTGGTGAAAATTGTATTTTTTCTATACTTTTTACTATCATAGACTGTGAAAGTGTGTAAAATCAATTTGAAAAAAAAAATTCACTATTAATAATTAGTTTTTTTTATATAAGTTTGGTATTTGTTCACTTTTTTAAAAAGATTGTATAACACTTTTCCATTTTACGATTGTAAATATTATTTCTCTTATTTGAAAGGAATTTGTTTATTTTCCAATGACAGTACTACTCTTCGAATAAATACATATATATATATATATATATGTTTAGTTGACTAGCTAGCTCACATGAAAAATGAATTTTACCATCCATCTTGAATTGACTCATCATGACAAATCATTTTGCCTTTATAATATTCAAGATTTCTTACATTTTTGTTCTTCTTCCTTTCTTTCTTTTTTACCAAATTGGTTGGTAAGTGAAAACAACATCGAGGAGAGACCAGTTTTCATCTAAATTTCCCCTTGAATTCCTAGTAAAGGATGTTATATATTAAGGTGCACCCAAAATGAGAGTCAGTGGATTAACATTATATAAAGAAAAAGAAAAGGTATATATGCATGATTCTTAACCTGGGATGGTTTATTCTACCTAATCCAATGGGTCCTGAAATTCTTTTAATCATCGAATTATTGGACTCATCAACATGATCCCACTAACTGCGCGCAGTAGTACTTCAAAGAATATTGGTTAATTATTTAATTATTTCCTTATACGTGGGGAGCGCCAAAATCCGAATGTGTTCATGAGTTCATCAATCCAAGTTGCCAATCAAGAATATTTTAGGGGATCAGGAGATCATGGGATCGAGTGGACAACATTTATGCATGCGTACGCATGGCCAACTTCGACATAAGCTAGCAAATAGTATTTTATGATGAAAATAACTCATTTTGACTGCTGGAGAAAATCATTTAATTAAAAAAATTGATCATAAATAAGTAATTTTTTTGTAGTGAGTTAATGTAAATGTGATTTATTTTCCCCTAATGTCACAAGATTGCTGTCTGCTAATTTATAAAATAATGTCTTTTATTATAGCTTTTAAGCCGTTTGGCCTAAATTACGACATGGAAAATAAAAGTTCGTGATATATATAATATCCTGATATTTAAGGAAAATACTAGTTTAATATTTTAATTTGACAACTCAATTTGACATCTTATATATTTTAATTTTTTTTTATTTAATGATGATTAAGGAAGTGATTATATATTTATGTATTGATATTTTTTTTTATATATTTTAAAAAATATTTTAAAATGATAAAAAAAAATATGAATAAAAAATGAGAAAAAATAAAAAATAAAATTTAAGCAATCAATTTCGATGGACATTATTTCACCCCCTTGTATTTATTTAAAGTGGAAGAGTGGGTCGGTTGATTCAAAACTCTACGTATAGAATAATATTTCTTTGTAGAAATAAAAAAGAGATGAAAATTTATGAATATATTCCCTACGACTCTTACTAGAGTGAGCGTACGTACGTCCTATACAAATTTCGAGGGGTCTGAAACCGTACAAAACATGTCTCATTCCAATGTGTCAAAAAACCCAAAAGTCAAAGCCAATGTATCAGGAATTCATGTACGTCTTAAATACATTATAAATACGGAGTGCTGCATGCGTGTTGTATGGTTTGGAAAAACTGAACAAAATTTAATATTCTTCATGTGCAAAAGTTAGCCAGGTAGGTGATGAGTTGTATTCTTATTTTATAGCTCCACCAAATTACGCGTACGCGTCTGTCAAAAATTGTCGTGATGAGAATGAAGTTCATGATAAATCTTCTAAGAAGCCCAAATGGACTTTTCAATCATCGTCCCAATGATTTTTTCATTTTCAAATTAAGTTAAAATTGGAGTTTATAATAATGCATGCTCTTTTTATAATTTTGTTTATTAGGACAAATCACCTAATTAATCTCCTTCAATCATATTATATATATATATATATATATTCTAATCATATAAATAGATTACATAAACATAATTTTATAAATTAATGTGATATGATATAATTGATCAAATTATTATAAATTTATTTTTATTATAAAATAAATATAACAAATTACATAAAATCATATAAATTTATAAAAAAAAATTATATAATTTTTTATGTTGATAACAATATTCATTCATATATATATATATATATAGCAGTGTTGGTGCTACTCAAGCAACATAGTAGCATCGTTCAATGTGACATTTATTTTAAATTTTGATTTTATTTTTTATCATTTTAAAAGATTTTAGAAAAAAAATTAATACACTAATAATTATTTCATTAATCATTAAATAGAAAATTAAAATAAAATACTGAAGATGTAAAACAAAAATATTAAACTTGATTGATATACTAACATTATATATATATATATATATATATGCTAAGGGCAATTAAGGTGTTTCGTTAGAATGTTTCACTAGTATTAATTTTTTTCTTTTCTTTTTTATTTTTTTATTTTTTTTACATCATTTTTTATATGTTTAAATATTTTTATAAAAAGAAAAAAATTACAATATTATTAAATAATAATTTTTTAATCATTAATAAAAAAAAATATTAAAAACAGAGCACAAAAGCAGAACCTCCAATAAACTCTTTATCATTTTTCTATATATATAGAGAGAGAGAGAGTATATGGGTTGTCGTTTTTAACTAATGAGTCGTACTTGGCAACCTCATAATGACTATTGAACATGGCGACCCCCCTTCCCTTCTCCTGTAGAACGAGCATGTGCCCAACGTTGACAACTGCTGTTAATTTCTATATCTTCTTTTGTTTTTTCCTTTTTTTTTCGCATCATCTTGCCGTCAGAAAGCTGTCATCATTTTTGGACAGATATTGCAGAGATATTACGAGGACTTAAGTGCTCTTTGAGAAGTTGGCGGAAAGCACTTCCACTTGATCACTGTGCTGTGTACGAAATAGTACTTGCCATTTAACCCTTTTTTTTTTTTTTTTTGTGCATCAAAACACGGTCTAAAGATTTTTTAGGGAAAATAAAAATTTTGTATAATAATATATATAAAATAAATATTATTATAAAAAATTACTTATTTATATATATTTAATTACGATTACATAATTATTTATAGTTAATACTATAAATTTTTATATATATATGTAAAAAATTTTCTTATAAAAATAATTATAAAAATTTATTTTTCTTATAAAAATAATTATAAAAATTTTTACATAATTATAAAAATTTATTTTTCTTATAATGTATATAATTTAAATTTGTTCTTTAAATTTTTTATTAAAAATTTATATATCAACCCTTCCAACGACCCGAGCAAACAAGATTAAATTAATTATAATGACAAGGGGATATGGTTGTCATGGTGGCCAGAGTTTTCAAGCCACCACAAAGTGGCCAAATCCTCGCGAATTGCCTCGTGGTGGCCGAAGTTAATTTCTCTTTCAAAGTTTATAATTATCTTAAAGAATATATTTTTGTTTAAAAACTCTCATTTGTACTAGATAGCTGACTATACAGTATAAAATTGCACTATTTATAAATATATGACGTTATTTATATGCATTATCTAGCAATATACAAAATATAGTTTATAGTTTAGTACATATACTATATCTTTTTATAATTCTTATATAGATATTTCCACAGTTCAACTACCAGATACAAAAAGAAAAAAAGTTCTATTGCAACACTTGAAATGTTTCAAATATAAAATTATCTGGTAGAATATATTTAATATATATAGTTTATAGTTTTACAGATATTACCTCTTTTTATAATTTTTATATGGATATTTCTTACATATACTATGTCTTTTTATAATTCTTATATGAATATTTTCATAGTTCAACCTATTAATTAACTTAATTAATTCCAATGTATGAAAAGGTTAAAATATAAAATTATCTAGTGGAATATATTTAATAAAAAATCTCACCTCCACTGATAGTTGGCTATGCAGTATACAATTGCACTATCTATTTTTTTTTAAAAAAATATATGACGTTACGTACTGATATTTATTATTTAGCAATATACAAAATATAGTTTATAGTTTACATATACAACGTCTCTTTATAATTCTTATATGAATATTTCCACAGTTCAATTTATTAACTTAATTGCAATATATGAAAAGCTAAATATATTTAGTAAAAAAATCTTACATTCACCGGATAGCTGGCTATGTAGTATACAATTGCACTATTTAAGTTTTTTTAAATATATATAACATTGCTGATATTCATTATTTAGAAATACGTTATAGTTTACATATACTACCTCTTTAATTTTACGATTCTTATATGGATATTTCCACAGTTCAATTTATTAACTTATTTGCAATATATAAAAAGCTTTAAATTGAATATATTTTATAAAAACACCAAACTTTCCTTAGATAGCTGGCTATATATGCACTATAGTACAATTGCACTATTTAAAGTTTTTTTAAATATATGATGTTACTGAAATTCATTATTCACAATATAGAAAATATAGTTTATAGTTTACATATATTACATTGTTCACTACAAGAAAATGGGTCACATATAACCGATCTCATATATCTAAAATGGATAGAAATAATCAAATTTTATTATTTCTGTCTTTTTTAGATGCATTAGATTAGTTATATCTGACATTTTTTTTGTAGTGGTTTTATAACTATTATATGAATATTTCCATAATTTAACCTATTAACTCAATTGCAATATATGAAATGATTAAAATATAAAATTATTTAGTGGAATACTAATAAAAAATATCACCTTCACTGATAGTTGCCTATGCAGTATACAATTGCACTATTTAAATTCTTTTAAATATATGACGTTACTTATATATATATATATATATATTCATTATCTAGCAATATACAAAATATAGTTTATAGTTTACATATACTACCTCTTTTTATAATTCTTATATATATGGATATTTCCAGTACAGTTCAACCTATTAACTAATTTGCAATATATCAAAAGTTTCAAACTGATATATATAGTTAATAAAAAATCTCACCTTCACTGGATGTATAGCTGACTATGCAGTACTATACAATTGCATTATTTAAATTTTTTTGAAATATATGACGTTACTGATATTTATTATATAGCAATATACAAAATATAGTTTATAGTTTTTACATATATAACGTCTCTTTATAATTCTAATATGGAAATTTCCATAGTTCGATCAATTTATTAACTTAATTACAATATATGAAAAGCTTAAAATATAAAATTATCTAGTTGAATATATTTAATAAGAAAACTCACCTTCACTGATGTTGGCTATGCAGTATACAATTGCACTATTTTAAGTTTTTTAAATAAATAATGACGTTATTGATATTCATTATCTAGCAATATAGAAAACATAGTTTATAGTTAACATAATAACAAATACTACCTCTTTTTATAATTCTTATATGGATATTTTTACAGTTCAACCTATTAACTTATTTGCAATACATGAAAAGCTTAAAATTTGAAACTATCTAGTGGAATATATTTATTAAAAAATGTCACCTTCACTGATAGTTGGCTATGTAGTATACAATTGCACTATGAGGTTTGCTACTATCATCCCATTTTTCATCATCTCATTTTTCATTATTCTCTCGTTATCTTATGATGTGATATTAAATAATTACAAATTATTTATTATATTTTACTTATTAACCTATTATTTAATATTGTATTATAAAATGATGAGAGAATGACGAGAAAATTGATGATGAATAAATTTATTCGTGCAAAAGTTTTTTAAATATATGACATTACTGATTATTCATTATCTAAAAATATGCAAAGTATGGTTTATATTTTACATATACTACATTTTTTAATTCTTATATGGATATTTCCATAGTTCAACCTATTAACTTATTTGCAATATATGAAAAGCTTAAAATTGAATATATTTAATAAAAAAAATCTCATCTTCAGTGGATGGCTGGAAATGCAGTATACAATTGCACTATTTTTTTTTTAAATATATGACGTTACTGATATGCATTACTTATAAAAAATATACAAAATATAGTTTATAGTTTACATATACTATCTCTTTTCATAATTCTTATATGGATATGTCCACAGTTCAACCTGCTATAACTTAATTGCAATATATGAAAAGCTTAAAATTAAATTATTTGGTGGAATATATTAAATAAAAAAATCTCACCTTCACTGGATAGCTAGCTTTGCAGTATATAACTGCACTATTTAATTTCTTTTTAAAAATATATGACATTACTGATATGCATTATTTAGCAGTATGCAAAATATAGTTTATAGTTTACATATTCTACCTCCTTTTATAATTCTTATATGGATATTTCAATAATTCAACCTATTAACTTAATTGCAACATATGAAAAGCTTAAAATATAAAATTATCTGGTGTAATGTATTTAATAATTAAGAAATCTCAGCTTCACTGGATAGTTGGTTTTGCAGTATACAATTGCACAATTTTTTTTTTTTTTAAATATGACGTTACTGATATGCATTATTTAGTAAAATACAAAATATAGTTTATAGTTTACATATACTACCTCTTTTAATTATAATCCTTATGGATATTTTCATAGTTCAACCTATTAACTTAATTTCAATATATAAAAAGCTTAAAGTATAAAATTATTTGGAGGAATATATTTAATAAAAAATCTCACATTCACTGGATAGCTGGCTTTGCAGTATACAATTGCACTATTTAGATTTTTTAAAAATATATGACGTTACTGATTTGCATTATTTAGAAAAATGCAGAATATAATTTATAGTTTACATATACTTTTTTTATAATTCTTGTATGGATATTTAATTTCCATAGTTCAACCTATTAACTTAATTGCAGCATATGAAAAGCTTAAAATATAAAATTATTGGTATTTATGGAAGAATGCAAGTCTGAAATTTCTTTTTCTTAGTTTTTACTCGATTCTTTTTTTAGTCAATTTGTTAAAGGTGTTCCTAAAAACTTTCAATTAAACTATTTTTACTTATTAATAATCCTGGTTTAGTCTTTATTTATCATTTATATTCATAAAAACTTGTGACATCCAACTAGTATATATCTTAGTTAGGCCATACCTGGTCAGAGGTGAAGTTAGAATTTTTATTCAGAGGAAACCTAATATATGATTACTAAAATGAAAATTGATAAAATTATTGCTCAGAAATATGTATATGATACAATATCACTTGATGTTAATCCTCGGCTAAAGTAAGATTAGCCAATCTTTATAGATTTTCGCCTCATAAGAATCTATTTCCTATGGTCCCGCCTCCTGCTTTATCTTAGTAAAGGAACGAATCCCAATGATTGAGCAGGCACAGTTCGTGGATTTTTTGAGTTTTTATTTATTTATTATTTTTAAGCTCATTGTATAGATATTATAAGAAAATAAAATAGATGTGATACTTTAATTATTAATAAATTAAAGTAAATATAGTATTAAAGTATCATATTTATTTTATTTTATAATAATTGAAGTATTACATCTACACTATTTTTTTTTTAGTGAGATTATATTCGCATTATTTGAATGTTCGACTTTTGCAAATAAAAGAAAATGAACAACTTTATCGATATGCAATTAATTGAAGAGGGAGAGTGTAGGGCGAGCTCCACTCAACTTCTAGACGTCCATTCCAATTATGTTTTACCCATCAAGGGCCACGTGCCAATTCACATGCCTAATAGAGTGTATTTTTGATATTTTAAACAAAATTTTATAAACAAAAACAATTATTTAACTATTTTTAGTATGAGTGCTCTTACTAGCTAGATGTGAAAGCACCCATACTAAAATTAAAATAGAGAAATAATATTTATAATTATAAAATGTCTAAATATGGTATAATTTAAAAAAAAAAGTAAATCTAAGATGTATGTAAAAAATTTAATTTTTTAATAATAGACAGCTTTATTCTATTTTAAAACAGTTGCAAGGCCCTTACAAATTACAACTTCAAGTATTTGCAGATCTCATCAACTTTAATTAATTATATGTTATATATAGCTACATAAAGGGCAGGGTTTTAAATTTGACATATATGAGGAGGCGCTGTACGAAATTATTATTAAAAAAAAAAAAAGAAAAGCACCAACTTTTGAAAAAACTGAAGCATCATGCAGTCACCGCGAGTAGACATAAATCAATTAATTTATGCGAAGAAGGCCAGTTTAAGTTACATAGTGTGGGATCAGACATTGGATATCCAATCAATTAGGCACATCCCTTTCTGTAATTAATTTGTACCAGGAGTTTTCATTTACGTATGTACATTTAATCAGCCTACCTTTTGGAACAGATGATCAAAACATTATACCTCGTTGGATCGACAGGAACGAAAATGACACATGAGATAATAACTACCTGTACATATTTTTCCTTTTCGATAGATATGAAATCAGCAACCTTTTCACAATTATTGTTATAATTATATTTTAGATTAACCAATTTTTTGTAAAATATATAACTTCTGAAATAATTGTAAAAATATCACACTTTTACAATAATAGGGATGATTATGAAAAGGTAATTTGTGTACAAAGGTAGATTTTATTGAATTTAATATATTAACAGTACTCTCTTCACGTATATATAAGACAAACTCATTTTAAATAAGAATGTAAAGTCAGAATTAAAAGTTAAGATTTTTATTGATACTATCATGCTAAAATTATCACTTATTTTAAATTTTTAAATTGAAAAAAAGATGTATATTTACTATTTATATAATTAATATCTCTATAACACATAAATAGAAAACAGGCTGAGAAGTTTATAGTATAATTCATTTATATAATATCATAGGATAATCATGCCTTAAAACTTGTTATTTTCACAAAAAAAAAAAAATCAATTATGTTACGCCATAACGAGAAGAAAATACCAAATCATATCACTACAAGGAAAGAAATATATTTATGATTCATTAATTGTGATAAAAAAAATTATTTATAATAAAAATAAACTATTTTAACTGAAAAAAAGTATGGGAAAAAAATAAAAATAAAAAACCTATCTATACTTAAAAGTTTGCGTACTCTTTTGATGCATGTGGCCAATTTGTTTTGCCCTCTTGTTATATAAAGCACAGAAATTAAGGACTTATTTATTTTAAAATATAAAATTAAAATTTTAAATTTATTTTAAATTTTTATATAAAATATAATAAAAAAATTCAATATTTTAAAATTTTAAAATTTTAAAATTATTTCTCAAATTTTAAAATAAAATTAATATTAAAAAAATATATTTTAATAATATATTTTATTTTATTTTTATTTTATTTTATCTCATCTAAGAAAACAAATCAAGATTGTCCACCTTCCATTGAAATGTCGACAACTTGATGCTCGAAGTAAATCAAACGATCGAGCTCATGTGGTATTAAATGTACTGAAAATTCAACGTAGCTTCTGGATGGGCCATATCTCTCATTTTTGTGCTTTGCCCAATAATTAAAACGTGGTTATTTGTTTTCATGTTTTTATCTTTTGGTTTCTATTTCGTAAATTTCTCATTTAAAAAAAAAAATTGTTTTGGTTTTCTGTAAATGAAGAATAACGATAGATACAATATTAAAATATGTAATATTCATGTATTACTTTTTAGATAATATATTTGTGAGATCTGTATATTTTAAAATTATCAATATTATCTATTTTTTATTTTTATTTTTGTCATTTTAGATACATCAGATTAGTTATATTTAACAATTTTTTTTATAATGATTATTGTATATAAATTGAAATTGATTACTTCATTACAATATTTAATTATAAATTAACTCTTCTTTGGGACACATAAAACTTGGAAACCTAATATTAAACAAGAAAAAAAAATCACTTTCATAGCGTTTTTGGACACGAAACCTAAGTCTTGTTTAAAGTAAAGACGTGTGCCAGTTGTAACTGATAAGGCTTTGCGGCCACTTTGGGATCGATTACATTTATGGAGTTTTATGGCCAGAAATTCGTAATCACTTAAAAAAGAAAATCGTAATCGATTACGTAAGGCAGCCCGCCATTTCAAAAATATCATTAAAATTTAATATTTTATTTTTTTTCTTAATTTTTCATTTCCCACTTTTTTAGTCACACCTCAAAATTGAACTTTTTGATTCCATCTCTATTCAAAATAAAATTCCTATCAAAAATATTTATTTAGATTAATGTAAATCCTCAATGAAGGTAGATAATATAAATGTTATATTTGGTCTAAATAGTCTTACAATTTGTGCAATAATTGTGTAAGAATAAGTTTAAAATCTCATATCAACTATACTTAAAATATATATATATATATTTATTCAACACAAACGAAACTAAAAATTAAGAAAATTGAAACGTAAAATATAATTACAATCTATTTTCTACGTAATTTCTACACAAAATTTCTTACCAATATAATTTTCTATTTTTTATACCTGACGGTAATACGTAAGGCTTTAAGACTAGATTTGTTTTGAGAAACAAAATATAAAAATTTTAAACTTTTCTCAAATTTATTATTATATTTTTTTCAAATTCTTATATAAATTATAATAAAAAATTCAATTTTTTAAATTTTAAAATCTTAAAAAAAATTAATATTAAAAAAGTATATTACAATAAGATTTTTTTTTTAATTTTTATTTTATGTCATCTTTGAAAACAAACCTATCCTAATTTTTAAGAATGTGATCAACCCTATAAATAACAAGTAATCCGTCGCCTAAAAATATAAGATTCTCACGTTTGTTTAAACATCCATAGTATCAAATTAAAAGAGAAAAAAAAAAATGCACCATGATTATTTAGACTTAAACTAAAACTGGAAAAAATAAAATACACATCTTAAAATTTTTAATCCTACTTATTTAAAAAAAAAATTATACAAATCTCAAATAGATAAGTTCATATAAATCTTTATAAAAAAAATTGACCACACTTTTTAAAAAAGTATTGAAACACTATATTTTATTAGTAAAGTTCATTTTTTACAAATGATTTATATGAAATTTGTGTATTTAAAATTTACCTAATATTGCTGATTTAAAAAATGGAAAATGATACTTGAATTGATAAAAATGACTAGTAAAATTCATCGATTGAGTTTTTTATTTTTTATTTAATGATTAAGAAAATAAATATTAATAAATTAATATATATTTTTTAAAATATTTAAAAACAGAAAAAATATATATTTATACTTATCGATCAATTGTTTCGGTTGAAGATCATCGGTCTGTCTCCTTAAATAAAAAATAATAATAATAGTTATAAAAAATTTTGCACAAAAATTATACAAAAAATAAGTATTCACGGTTGATTCAGCTGCCACTTGAAAGCTCGGCCATTTGTCAATTATTGACAACGGGCACCGACGAGAGACGACTGTAATTTGGGGGAATTTGTCAAGACTCAAGGGTGGCTACGCAGCTATCTATTTCCTTATGATCCATATATTTAAATTTTATGAATTTATATTTATGTTTGAATTGTGATAAATTTATTTGAAGAAAACATTTATGCCACACACTTTGGTTGGAGACAACAAGAATAATTAATTCTAGGAAACCCATGCATGGCCGTGGAGACCCACGAAGTGAGAAAGGCCTGCTGTTGATAACATAAGACTTACGTATGAAATAACGTCATCACACCCACCTGTTATTGCATTACATTGGTTGGGATGGAAAAAGTATTTAGAATAATGTTACTTTGTCTTTTTATCTTGTCTATTACTGTTTATGAATTTAATTTTCGAAAAATAAAAAGAAATTTAATTTTAGAAAGTAATTATTAATATATTAATATATTTCATATTTTTAAAATATTTAAAAATAATAAAAAAATAAATTTGTATTAGGCAACATAACCAACAGCTAACATTTGATAACAACTTAGCACTACTCAAATATTTAATCTCATATATCTTATTATTATAAATTTTTAAAATTTATATAAAATATAATAAATAACTTAATTTTTTCAAATATTAAAATAATATTTTATTTAATTTCTAACTATTATTTAAAATAATCCCATCTTATTTCAATATCTAAAACTCATTTTCAGAGAATGAACGGCCCTTCTAGAAATTCCCCATCTCCAGTTCAATAATCCTCTCCTCCCTAGTCCAACACATTCTTGATGTACCCCCACCAGCATTAAATAAAAACAAATCACCAAAGGTCAAGTTCTACACAATTCTCCATTTCTTTTACCAGCACTACTACAATTTTTTTTTTTTTTTAACAAGTTAAACATCATTAAAACTAAAAACATACACGGGATGAAGTTTTCCAACAATAGTCTTAAAATAAGAAATAACAATATAAATAATACAAATAAATAAAATAAAAATGGATTTCTTTATATCTAAATAAAATAAAAATGTAAATAAAAAAATCATCGTTAGAGGCAATACAACCTCCGTAAAAAGCGGTGAGGAAGGCGAATACCATTTTCAATTCAAACGATCAATTAACAAACACACGCCCTTTTAAAATTTCTCTATATAAACACCCTCACACCTTTCCTCAATTTCTAGCTCCAACTACCATAACACACAAAAAAAAACTAGCGTGTTCTACATAGAGAGAAAAAGGAAAAAAAAAAACATTCTGCGAATTGCTGCCATGGAAGACCACCTTCAATCTGCAGAATCAAAAGCAACCCATGTCGCCATTCTTCCCAGTCCCGGCATGGGACATCTCATCCCCCTCGTCGAGTTCGCCAAGCGACTCGTCCACCTCCAAAACAGTAGCATCATCGTCACCTTCATCGTCCCCACCGACGGACCTCCGACCAAGGCCCAAAGGTCCGTCCTTGCCTCCCTTCCCACCTCCATAAATCATGTCTTCCTCCCTCCCGTCGACCTCGACGATGTCGCCGGAGGAACCCATATAGAAACCATCATTTCTCTCACCGTCGCTCGCTCTCTTCCTTCCATTCGTGAGGCCATGAGGTCGTTGGCCGAAACTAATAAGCTAGCGGCTCTCGTTGTTGACCTCTTTGGCTCGGACGCCTTCGATGTTGCCAAGGAATTCAACGCCTCGCCGTACATATTCTTCCCATCCACGGCCATGGCTTTGTCTTTGTTCCTCCATCTGCCGAAGCTCGATCAAATGGTTTCTTGCGAGTACAGAGACCATCCTGAACTGGTCAGAATTCCTGGGTGCATTCCAATTCACGGCAAAGATTTGCTAGACCCGGTTCAAGACCGGAAGAACGAGGCCTACAAATGGTTGCTTCACCACACAAAACGCTATCCCATGGCCGAGGGAATTATGGCGAACAGCTTTCTGGAGTTGGAACCAGGAGCTATAAAATTTTTGCAAGAAAAAGAACCTGGGAAACCGACCGTTTACCCGGTTGGGCCGCTCGTGAATATGGGCTCAAAAAGCGTTAATGTTGAGGGGTGCGAGTGTCTGAAATGGTTGGATGAGCAGCCACATGGGTCGGTCTTGTTCGTCTCTTTCGGAAGTGGGGGAACCCTCTCTTTTCACCAGATTACTGAATTGGCTTTGGGATTAGAGAGGAGTGGACAGAGATTCTTGTGGGTAGTGAGAAGCCCAAATGACGAAGACTCGAGTGCCACTTTTTTCGATGTCCAAAGCCAGAAAAACCCTCTTGATTTCTTGCCAAAAGGATTTGTGGAAAGGACCAAAGGGCGGGGTTTATTGATTCCATCTTGGGCACCTCAGGCTCAAGTCCTAAGCCATGGTTCGACCGGAGGGTTCCTCACCCACTGTGGTTGGAATTCCATCCTCGAGAGTGTTGTTAACGGCGTACCTTTGATTGCTTGGCCACTCTATGCAGAACAGAAAATGAATGCCGTTATGCTGACTAAGGACATCAAGGTGGCTTTGAGACCAAAGCAGAATGAAAATGGGATTGTTGTAAGAGAAGAAATTGCCAGAATTGCCAAAGCTTTAATGGAAGGTGAAGAAGGGAAGGGGGTGAGGAGCCGTATGAAGGAGCTCAAGGATGCAGCGTCAAAGGCTCTGAGTGAAGATGGGTCTTCCACAAAGGCACTGTCCGAGTTGGCTCTCAAGTGGAAGAACAAAAAGTAAAAACTTAATTAGACTTTTACATATATTTTCGTACATTTCTTTTATGATTGTCTACGGGACATCATTTGTACCATATTGCCATGTTTGGATTAGAAATGCTACGACGCATATACTAAATACCACAACTACTTTTATTATTTCTTTTCTCTCATCACATATCAATCAAATGAGATAAAATAAAATAAAAAAATTTATAAAAAATTAAAAAATTATTAATTAAAATAAATTAAGATAAAACGAGAGAATTTTATCTCACATCTATATCCAAAAGGAAGGGCTCACTTCTCTGTCTCTCTCTCTTAAATGCTTTGGCCTTAAAAATATTATGTGGCCTTAAAATATAAGGTGGGTAAGAGAGAGAGATGGTTGTCGCCTTGGGATTGCTCTACATATAGCAACAAGAGGATGAAGCAAAAGGGCTGGGACCCGACTAAGTTTGAAATTTCGTTACCTCTTAATTAAGTGGTTGTCACAACGATCGAAGTGGGTGGTTGTTGTTGTTGACGTTTGGATATGTATATATAGTGGGTTTTAAAATCTTCAAAAATGAAATGTTAAAATTAAGTAAAAGAAATTAATGATTCATTGCTTACCTCTGTTATATTTTCCAAAAGTAAAAGCGCCCATATATGTGTCCAACCGATATGCAATCCAGAAGCATGGTCTACCTTTACCTAGCTTATGGCTATTAATTTGTCGGCGGATGATAAACATAAAAAGGACGGCTACAAGAACCCTTAATTTCATCGTCTTATTCTTCCAGAAATATCGTTCTATTCCTATTCTTTTCTTTCAGACATTAGCTATGGACCGTAACCCAAAGGGGTGGGTGGGTGGGTGGGAAGGAATACTGAGTCCCGTTTGGAATTTGGATCAAGTCAGTTTAATTTAATTTTAAATTAATCCTCGTGGTCAAATTATTAATTAATTCATATCAATTCAAGATTTTTTTACACATCAAATTTACAATATTTTTTAATTCAACACTTCTTTATGTACAAATTTTTATAAATGCTTCTAAATTTATTTTAATATTTAAATATATTTAAATTTATCTTAAATAAATTTCATAAAACTCATTCTTTTCATTGACTCAGTACTATTTATATAAACTTAATTTATCTCCATTCAATTCAACTTCCAAATCAGGTCGGCAACAATAGTGCAAACTGGAGGTTGCTTATAGCCTGACAATAATAACTGCAAGTCACCCCAATACTGTTTACCCCAGATGTTGGGATATAGACGTCTTGGATTCGAAATTCTACATTCATATTTCTGAAGGCTATTGGGTTGATTTTTTTTTTTTAAATGATTCGATGTGCATCGCCAGAAAACTTCTTGTCAAATACTCGTGCAAAGTTGTCAGTCAATCAAAGTCGGAGAGTGAACACGAGGATCTAGGATGATCAACATTGAACAAAGTCTTGTTTGTAAAGCACTCAAATCCCCTTCACTTGATTAACTCTGAGCAGCACTCTCTGATGGTCTTTGACAATAGTTTTGAACATAAATTCATTTCTTCTCCACCATAAGTTCCAGAAAATTAGAGCTAGCTCTTTCATTTCTTCCATGTCAAGTTTGTTGAACATATCTTGCAATAGATCTTAGAATTGCACACACTTTTCTGAATTTTCCTTGTTCCTTGACTTAAGATATCATGTGAAGAATATACCTGACTTCTCTTTATCCAATTGCTGACCTGTTGCTGCCTCATATTGACCAATAAGTGCCATCATCCTTCTCCATTACATGTCATTAGCGTGGCAAAAAAATTAAATAATCATCGGCAAAAAATAGATGCATGACTGATGTGAATTTTCCTTCTTGCTAATGAGAGGCTGTTAAGCTGCTTAGTACTTCTGTCTTACTGATGATCAACAAAGTCTTGAATACAAAGTACTGTTTCTAAATTTTGAAACTATTTTTTTTAATATATTTATTCATTTTCTGGATAGCGACTGTAATAATTTTACAAAATCAGAAAATACTGTTATTGAGCACTTTCCAACGTAAATGAGGGTCCTTGACCTTTTAAAGCATAGGTCACTGATCACCCTTTTTGATCCACTCAAGCTTCAATAATTTCAAAGCATGCAAAACCTCTCCCACTTTGGCCTAATCTCAATTATTTGATGACCTTTCTCTACACCACACAGTGCATACATAGCAGCATAATCCCAATACATTCAGGTGTAAATTATAAAATAAACTCCACAAAAAAAAAAAGAAAAAAAAGGGATCAATATAAGATAAGAATGATCATTTTCCCATAATTTCTAAGTTGACGTAATTGAAAATATGTCAACCCCAAAATGTATTATTATTGGGAACGTGTACTACTTATCAAAGAGTCCTGCGCCGGCCTTTTTATTTATTTATTTATTTATTTTTCTTTTTTGCTCCTCCTCTTGAGATTTTAGTTAGAATATCTACGAGTGGTTTTGAATAATTAAAACTTATTCATTGTGCGAAAGTACAATCTCTTGGCCCCACCGGTTAGCATGCCTTCTACTACTAAATTAAGAGTGTAATACAATCTAATGTGGGGGCCAAACTATAAATTACATATTAAAAAAATAATATTTTAAAAATAAATATGCGAAGACTGCAAATGGAGTAGTTTGAAAAATCTTGGAACAAAAAAGTCTAATGTGAGGGCCAAATTATAAACTAAAAAAAAAAACAAAAGGGAATATAAAAAGGATATTTTCTTATTATATTTTATTATTATATTTAAAAAAATTCTAATATAAAATATAATAAATACAATTCATGTTTTTTAAGATTCTAAAATAATAATAACTTTATAATAATATTTTATTTAACTTTTAATTTTAAAAAAAATTATCTTACTTCATTTTACTATTTAACCGAGATCTTTCTGTAAAAAAAATTTCATGTAAGATTATTTTCAATATATTTTATATTAATTTCTGAAATTTTAGAGGTGGAAATCCCCTATCCACCACCGGGCAAGGATATCCGCAAGTGGATCTATAAGGCCGAATCTACTTTTAAAACAAAATATAAAAACTGCTACTTTGTTAAATTTAAACTAAAAATTCTAATTATTTTAATTTTCACAAACAAAATGCGTGAACGAATTCAGTAATGGTGAGTGCTACTCCTAGCGACAACCAAATGCGTATCGAATTCAGTTAAAAAAAAAAATGTGTATCAAATTTGAGTGATGCTATATTTAATATTGAAAACAGTCTAATTATTTGAGCTGCTTCTTGACAATAAATATAATAAAAAAAAATAATAAAAATAATAAGAAAATAAGAAAAACATAATAAAAAACATAATAAAAAATACAATAAAAAACATAATAAAAATATAAAAACATAATAAAAAATATAATAAAAAAATAAAATAAAGAAATTTTAGAGAAATTCAACCTTCAATCAAACGAAACTATCGAAAACAGCGATGTCGGCCACCACCTCCACTAATGACAGGCTGCTTTTTTAAGAGACCGACTCCGGCTTTTCTCGTCAAGAATATATAGCGTATTGGATTTTATCATTGTATATGTATGTTTATTAAAAAAGATAAAAAAAAAAAAAAAAAAACCCCAACCCCAACCAACAATTTGATACAAATATTCGGTATCCGGTGTACAAAGAGTTTTGCCAGGAATCTGTTCCTGTTCATGACATACAATGCACATTTTTTTTTATTTTTTGGTTAAACCTGATTTTCACGTGCATGGTTTTGCTTTAGAGGGCATTTTTGTCATTTTTGTGTTTTGCGACATTCATCAGTTTGGTTTTTCTAGGGGCATTATCGTCATTCCAGAAGCACCATTAATGTCATTATCCTAAATGTTTGACCAAGAATGAAGATTCAAGGTTACAAAAAAAAAACCCAGAAGAGGGCAGAACTTGACGTGTCAATTTGAAAGTTTAGTGCTTAGCCTGAAGCTGACCTCGGCACTGCCTCACATATACGTCTGGAACCAAGGGCAAAAGGGCGTGCATGCAGTCCACGATAAATTCTAGAAGAGTAGCGGCGATACAGGTACCCTGCTCAGTATATATATATATACTAAATAGAAATAACGTGTTTTGCATGTCTATTTAATTTAATTTTTAATAAAAATTTAATGATTATTGATAAATAATTATATATTTTTATATATTATAAAAAAATTAATAAAAATAATAAGATAGTCTCATAAATAAACATAACATATAATTTTATTAAATTTGTTTGAGATAATTTTGATTAAAGTTTTAATAAAAAATTAGTTCAAGATATGATATTTTTTTTAATCCAAGATGATAATATAACATTTTTATTATTTTGTACGACCTAAAAATAGAGGACATTAAAATATTTATGTTTTTTTAGTTATGTGATTATTTTTAAAAACTAATATGAGTTTTTTGAAAAAATAAATTATATAGTTTATAATTTATATAAAAATGTTATATTATAATTTATAATTTAGTATAAATTTATTTAATCATATATATTCAATTAAATATCAAACATATAATATTAATTATATTTATTGCTTATAATTACTAATTTAATATAATTATAATAAATTATATATACCATATATTAACTATATATACCGTATATATAATTAATTTAATAAATAATCCATTCATTTTAAAATTATAAATTATTTTTAAAAAAATTAAATTATTAATCATATAATAGAAATAAAATTTTCATGAATAAAATTAAACTCTCTAACGTATAAATTGTTATGAATGGTTTATTTCTATATATATTGTTATATTTATATATTTTATACTATTATTGTATTATTCTATACTATTATTATTATTCTGTTTTTATTTTATATAAAATAAAAATTAAAAATATGCCCTAAGTAGGAATTCTAAAATAGAAATTTTTAGCATTATTTATAGGCCTAATAAATTGTGTTTAAAGTATTTAGTGGTATTAAATAGATGTTAAATGAGTTTTAAATAGAAAGTTTACTGTTGTAGAAAGTTGAAGAGATGAAATTGATTTTAATGCCAAGAACATTATTTTAGTAAATAAATTTAATAAATTGTGTTTAAAACGGTAATTATCATTAAATGCAGTATTAATTTTAACAGAATTTGACGGAAAGTATTAACTTTAATGGAGAAATAAGAATTTTCGTTAGATAGGCTCTTTATATATATAGAAGATATATATGTATATATATGTTTTGTAGAATGAGGAATGTGGTAATAATATTATATTGAAAAACTTTTTACAATCTCATACTATTCACACAACTTTTATACACCACACTTATTTTATTTTATTTTTTATTAAATATTTGATATATAGATAATAAATAAAAAAAATTGATTTAATTTAAAAAGAACAAATTCAAAATTAAAAAATTAAAAAATTAAAAAAAAATTAAAAAAATAATGGTGTGTGGAGGTTGGAGAAGTTGTGTAGAACTTCCCTATTATATTAGTTAAAATATTAAAAGAAAATATAGAAAAAAAAGACAAAAATACGATAAGAAGAAAACAAAAAACAAAAAACAAAAAACCAAAATAAAAAAATATGAATAGTTAGACCAAATAATGTATACAAATAATATTTTTATATGGCGTGAATGCAAAAGTACCCATACTACTAACAAATTACATTTTATTTTAAAATAATGCTATTTCCAATGACAAGCGCTAGACATTGATTTTTTCTAAATTTAATTCATAGTTAAAGTTGGTATTTTTTAATGAGTTCATATTTCAAAATGTTTTCGTTTTTGTTTTTATTTTTTTAATCGTTTAAAAAGATTTAGAAAATATTTGGATAAAAAAGTAAATCTCACTCTCAATTTGAAAACCCTCTTTTTGAAGTTTGACGTCTCTCTCAACTCAAAAACCCTATCCTCCTCTCCACTCCCCTCTCAACCCCCTCTCTCCACCCCCTTGATCTCGCCACCCCCTCTCCACTTCCCTCTAAGCACCCCTTTTCTACTCCTCTCGACGTCATCTCCTCCCATGAAATTTAGGAAGGTTTATTGAGAGAGAGAGAGAGAGTTCAGTTGCATCTCCTCTTGCGATGTAGAAGCTCTCGAACACCACCCATCCATCGCACAGTGTCATCACCATCTAACTCGAAGCTAACAATGTAGGACTCATACTAGCCATTGTCGAACAAAGGTAAGTCTCAAATTCCCCTTTTGTAGACGTAGGTAAACTTCCAACATAGGTAAAACTCGAAATTTTTTGTTAAATGTCTAAAGTTTGTTAAGAAGAATTTTCCATTCAATAAATGTCTATTTTCGACTTTTATTGCTATGCATGCCTACTACCATATGTGGTAGAAATTCTTCATGATTGACTTATATGTTTGGCACAACAACAAACAATATTTGACTATGACTTCACACTTCACTCTCATTTTGTGACAATCCAATATGTTCATGGTATGTTATCTCATCTTTTTGAGTTTTCATGTTTGTTTGATCTTTGACTGAGTATTGGGGAATGGTAAAAAATATTTGAGAAAAACCAAAATCATCAATGTGAGCCATGAAAATTCTTGTGAAATTCATTTGGGATAAAGCGAGCACCTTCTGGGATGGTGCGATTTCTCTGTGTTCAACTAGCTGAAAAACTTGACGTTGGCAACTCGATTGATCGGAGATTGCACTTAGGAGTCGTAAGCGGTGGTAGGAGTAATTTGAGAAATGAAAGAGACTGAGATGGTGGGCTACACGACTTAGTTTCTTGTATAGAGATAGAGGAATTGAGATGCAAGGGAGAAGTAAAAAATGGAGAGAAAGATGACCGAATTTCATTTCAATCTTGTGTAGTCTATTTCACTTCTGTGAGAGTGAGCTTGTTGACGTGGCTGAATGTGAGTGGAGGACTGCTCAACTGGAATTGCTAGCCCGACCAGCCCTAAGATGCACTATTAAATAAAGAAAATACATATTTGGTGTCCACTATCGATAAATATAAAAATCTCAAATAGATATGGCTCATAATTTTTTATAAAAGATTGAATCTCACTAATAAATAATAATATTTTTATACTTGTGAAACCTACCTTTTTACGATTACTTTTGGTAATATGCAGCGTTAGTCTATAGATTTTCTTAAATAAGATTTGTGCGTAAACTTAGGTCTTATTTATTTTTATAATACATTTTATCTTATTTTATTTTATTATTATAATTTTTTCAAATTTTAAAACATAATAAAATAAATATTTTAACTTTTTTTTTAACTTTTAAAATAATAATAATATTAAAAAATATTCTGATAATATTTTATTTAATTTTATATTTAATTTTAATTTATTTAATTTTATATTTAATTTTAATTTATTTAATTTTTATCACATTTTATCTCATCTCCAAAAACAATCGAAGCCTTAAACTAGGACCTGATCTATGATAAGTTGTTGGCTAAAAAATTGAGTGACGGTATGCCATCTTAATTTGTTAATGATTTCCCTCTTTCTTTAAATTTTTTTTTTATCATTTATGTTAGGTTTGGTTAAGGAGTATTTTTAAGTATTTTTAGAATATTTTATTATTATTTACAGTATTATGAGATTATCTTACTGTTCAAAAGAAGCTTTATAAATGAAAAGTGTTGTTTGTTGTCACGTGCATGATGACTGTAACTGTAAAGTAGTCAATTTATGAACCAAATAAAAAAATAATAAAAACTTGGGGGTGGGGGGGATATTATAAGGTACATGATTATATTATGTGTTATGGATATTATCTCTAAGATATGCTTTTTTCTTTTATTCTATATTTCCAATGGATGATGGGGAGATGTAGTCAAGATTATGACGTTTTAATATTAGCTATCAAACAAACACATAATTTAATTTTATGCACATTCTATAAAACGGTCATCCCGACGTAATAAATAATAATTATATATACTAAAATTAAAGGAGAATGATATAATTGGAAGCAACTTACAAAATAATATAAAAACCAAGATTCGAATTTAGTTATATAGCCCCCTTTGAAAGTGTCCCGGAATACGATAATCACCTACCATGGGTGGCTACCAGTTGGCAGCTCTATTATTATTATTATTATTATTATTATTATTTTAACACCTCACCTTTAATCAACTAATTGCAACCCTTCGATCCCCAAGTCCACCTTATGACACACCCTTATGACATATGCATTCTATTTGGATGATGTCTGCAAGCTTTCTACAATTTTTTTTATTTTATTTTAAGGTAGGACGTAAATAAGATCATCATGATTCATAATAAAACTTACTTCCAAAAAAAAAAAAAAACGTGATAAAAATAAATGTGAGCTTTTCTTTATAGAAAGATTCAGATCGGTGGGAATCTACACGGCCTCCAGTAAAATCTCATATCTTCTAGCGCCATCGACCTGTAGTACTTAATCAAACAAAAGCAGAAATGACGAGTTTAGGCAATTATCAAATTAGTATAACCATGGACTCAACAACAATATTAATATTAATTTGAGAAGGGTTCGACTATTCAAATAACACTTCTTTACTCATTTTCCAAATTAATATAGCCATCACCTTATGTCAGCAACCAAACAATTTTGATCTAATCAACTGGTCTACTAGGTGGTTCTTCGTCCTCCCCCCATTTATAAAAATAAAATAAAAGCGATTCTTAACTTGCGCATGAAGAAGCTCAAAGCCTCAAATGCAAAATGCCCGGCCGGATTTAAAGTTTTGAGGGGGTGGTAGCCCCCTACGTACATTACATGTGGTTCCACCCCTAAATAAAGGTGAGTAGTCAGAGACTAATCTAATAATACTAGCTAGAGAAATGTACAAATGCACATTCATTCATTAATAATAATAATAATAATAATAATACTAGCTATAGTTTACATATCATCATAAGTTCGTGATCACTCACGTCAAAATATAAAAAGCCAATAATTATTCATCACTAATTACAATATTAAACATTTTAAAATTTATAAAAAATACTAAAAGCTAAACCGAAAGAGGCCCCGTGATTATTCCTCAGGCTAGCTAGGTAGGTCTTTATTCCTTTATCAAATAGCTTTCCCAGCCTATATTGACATCAAAGTCTATAGCTATGAAAAGCGAAGCCATAATTGGACCACCATTGTGAGATTTCAATGAAACCTCAATAAGTTAAAATCTGTAACAGCACTAACATTAATGAGAGACAATGACTTCGAATGTATATGTCCAAGTTCTTGTAAATAAACTCGAGAATAAATTGTATCTTGAGCATGGCGATCATAGAATTTAATACCATCTCATCAAATCACACACACCCATATTCATAAATGTAGTGAGGAATCTTATACCTCTTGTCAAATCACTTTAGGAAAGCATCACGATTTCTCACAAAATATGAGAAATCACTCAATCCATTCGACACGAAAAATCTCTCTACCTCAATAAATACGTAGAAATTTCCATCAAAACAATACGCAAAATCACTCCCCATCTGCCACCCTGCACCGGAAATTTCTTTCCCTCCAACACGTGGAACACATCCACTAATACATCACAAAGAACACTCCACCTGATCATCATAAGGACTTTCTCTACCTTGCGTTATCATGTGAAGTCAGATAAAAATGCCCCAACCCTAGATCGTATGAAACTCGTGGTAACGTACTACCTAAGAATAATACGAGGACCCCTCAACCTGATCCCATGGGTACAGAGTACACTGATACCACATCACTTTAAAATCATATCGCCTTTGAATTCACATCATTAAAATAATAAATAAATAATAGTAAAACAAATATGCACTTTCATGACAGAAAGAGATGAGAAGTACAGTATGCAGTTCCCGAGCACCGTACGCATGTATGCAAATAGGTTGAGCATGACCATACTCAACCTATTTGGATAGCAGCTAAATGCTCATGGTTGTGCTGGAAATTAGGATCGGTCCCCTCGTTGATGAAAACTCTATTCTCCTGGCTTTCTCTAGGTCTTCGAATAGCAGAAGAAAGAAATACTTTAAGATCTCAAAAGTGAGATGTTGTCTTTTGTCCAAAGTCTTCTGTACGAAAAGACTATCAGCTTCGGTCCTAACATTTCTCTAGCCTCATTATTGATTGAATGAGAGAACTTAAACTTGGTCGTTCAAGTATTCTCTAGACTTGAAGAAGGTAGAGATTAAGAGTGCAATATGTCCGATTTGGTCCAATTTTAAACATATTTTAGAATTGGACCAGTATAAACCAGTTTTGATATTTGAAGAATTGTTATTACAATGGTTACATTTCTAAATTGGTACTTTCGATTTTATCAGTTTCGATCTTATTTTTTCAGTCTTTATATTATACTTTATAATAATATAATGGTAATATATTGTAATATAGAATATATAATATATTATACTATATTATAATATATAGTGATATAGTATTAGTATATATAGTGATATAGTAGTAGTTTATCATATTATTACAAAATTGTTTTATATATGATTACAAATTATATATAAAATTATATACACTATATATATATGAAGTGGTTCAATTTGATTCGATTTCAGAAAAAAGAAAAACTGAAACCAGATCGATTTTGACTGAATTTGAGAAAAATCAAACCAATACCAAACCAAATCCACAATTTCAATTCGATCCGATTTGGTTTACCTTTTTTTTTTTTTTTTTATCATAGCAGAAACCAAGTGCAACTAATGAGACAAGACTCATAAGCCTTTGCAGATTGTCATGGCGCCAAACCTATAGTCTCTCTCTTTATGAGAGTCTCGCATATGGCGTTATGACTTAATTATGAGGCAAGATGATAAGGGTTGCAGGTCTATATTCTTTCTTTCCTAGTTGTACTCTTGTTGTGAGGTTTATGATGGAGCATGGGCCTTAGCTACGACACCTAGCGCACTCTGAGTTCCTTCAGGTCACCTCGGACTAGTGGTCTTCACTTTGCACCGGGTTGTCCTAACCTATTGCTTGTCAATCGTATGGTTAGCACATCCTTTACTCGTCTAGTAGGTCGAACTTTCACTATAAAAAAATTATTTATTTATTATTATTTATTAATCATAAATAATCTATTTTAATTTCTAATAATTTATTTTAATCATTAATAATTTATTTTTATCACAAATATTTAATCGCTATTATCTATTTTTTTGTAGTGCTTCCTTCGTTGCCCTGTGTTGTCCTGCATCTATCAGGCTCTAGAATGTGTTGTTTGCTTTATTTATACCTGGCTACGTACACATTGCTTATGACCAGGCTACCTCTTTATCGCCAGCGTTTTGCCCACAGGAGGAGATTCCTTCCCTTGATTTACCACGGTCCTCACACAATTCTCTAGCATTCACTACAAGATATAAGGCTATTAGTTAAGAGTGTTTTTTGTAGCTAAAAGCATGCTTTTTGTGAAAAATGAGCATTTGCCACAAAATTCATTCCTAGAAGGCTCCTGGCATATGCTCCGCGGCAAATACTACTTATTGCCGTGAGTAGGCATTTTCGTGGCAAATGGCTAATTATTGCCACCACTAGGTTCGTGGTTAAAAGCCATATTGGTAGTGGCAAAAAAGCCTAGAAATGTATTACATGTCGTGGGAAATGCCTATTTCCCACAAAGTATTTCCGTAGCTATTAAATATTTGTCACATAATGGTCTTGAGGGAAATCAATGTTTACTACCAATCACATGGTTATAGTTTGCACCAACAAGTTTTTTACCACGAAGTCTAATTCTGTGCATTACTTTATTCACAGGAACATGTTCCTCTCTAGAGGTATATATATTTGTGGTTAATAACATGTTATCTACCACCACTCCAGCTTGAGACAAATGTTTTTTGCCCAAGATTTCATACCTTGGCTAAAAGACTTTTGAGTACCATTTGGTACTTGATAATAACAATTTACAACAATCGTTTCATCAATTTGACATCCACACACACACACACACACACACACACACACACATATATATATATATATGCAAGTATCGAGTCATTCATCAAGTTATAGGATAAAATTACATGGGCATTGTCCATTTAATATCAGTCTAAACTACTACGATTTTTCAAAAAGATGATTCTCCAAGTTCCCCCTCTGCATGTACTCATACACAAGTAGTAGCTCTTTTGCTCCCAATAGTATGTCAGTAGTTTGGTCAAGTTGGAATGAGATAATCTTCCTAAAAAGATTACTTCTGACTGCATAATAAGATTGGAATAGAAAAATAAAAAAAGATATTAATAAGCAGTACATTCAAAACTGATACTGAAAAAGTATTTTTTGGGGAAATACTAACTTGAATCAACATATAACGCTAAAATACATATTAGCAATGGATAGTACTTCACCAAAGTCAAACGGCATTCCCTTTAACTAGTTTCCTCTAATTGGAACATATGATAGAAAACTGGATCCTTATAAGCAGATATAAGTAAGTGGAATAGCGCTATTACACTTATGTTTTTCTCAGGCCATTAGCACATAAATAAAATCACTTAATGAAGTGCTGGAAATAATATGATATATGTAAACTGTCAAGCTGAAAGTTAAACTAAGTATGATTTGGCTTAAGAGACTCTATCAAGAACATATGTTGAATAAATGCCAAAGGATAGTTAAAGAAAAAAGGCAAAGGACGCACTTGATTAACAATGGAATAAAATAAAAAAAAATAACCAAAAACTAAAAAACTGCATGTTGAATAAATGGTGTTGGTTCCACTGGCCTAATCAATCCCATTTGTCTCAACACGATTGAATATGACTAAGATAATGGAGACATAGCAGGTATTTTATCCTTAATTGAGAAGACATCCCCAATATACCTCTTTTTAAGCCCTGTAACTAAGATATTAGACAAATAAATAAACAACTAAATAAGTAGCAAATGGACCAAACCTGTGAACTATAGAAGAAGAGAATAAACGAAAACAATTCAACTAAAATCCTGAGAAATAGGACAAACTAAAACATAGCTTTTTTTAGAACTAATAAACTCGGAGAAAATCAATGCTCATATTTATACATTCCCATTTGTTGTGTTATGCTATAAGCCATAACTCAAAAGCTGAAAATAGAAGAGAAGTGGTGATACCTCCCAAGACACGGCCCAACTTCAAAACCTTGTAGTGAGGAGAATGCTTGGTGATGCAACTCAGTATGTATGTTATGCAGTATGTCACATATGCTCCTTTCGACCCCTGCATTCAGTTAGTGAAGGCAAAATATAGTAAGAAAACAATTCCAATTGATAAAGCACGAAGAATTCACAAACAAAGTTCTGAGAAACTCTTACTATTTGTCAACCAGAGATCCAACAATTGTCCCAAACAACATTGAGGACCCAAACCCAACAATAAAAAGCTATCCAATTTCCCCTTTCTCAAAACCATACTGACTATAGAGATAGTATAAATAAGGACCCTGCAACCAATCCCTGACTATTGCCACACAAATAAAAATCATTAGGCAAATGATTACAACTATCACTGCTAACTTCAATATACACAGCTTTTGTCATTTCCAACATCAACTAGAATAAATATTTAGAATTATAAGTAAGAACAAATTTATTTTCCTGGGTTAATTAATAAAAGGTTTAGGTCAATCATAGAGTTGGCTGAGGATACATGTGATGCTAAACAAGTAGATAAACTAGAGATTTTTTTGGGTTTACTATGGAATTTCTGGTTCAGATGTAATAAATTTGTGCATGAAGGGGTTCATTTGAGCCCTAAATTTGTTGTTGAAAATACTTTAAATATGTTGCATAGTTTTGGCAAAGTGAAGAATACCTCTAATTTGCAACTTAGAAAGCATTTTAAATGGAAATTAAATGATTTTCATCCTATTTTGGATATTGTATTTTTTCTCATGTATTTTGGAAGGGCAATATGGCTGCGCATAATTTAGCTAGACATGCTGGTATGGTTGATGATATCAGATTATGGTGGGATAGTATTCCAAACTGTATCTCTCAAGCTATTTGGCTTGATGGTTGTCAGTAATCGGTTTATCCATTTTGATTAATGAAATTTCATTTCATATTAATAAATAAATAAATGGGGTGAGAAGTTGCATCCCAATGACATGTCATAATATGGCAAACAATAGACATTCCCCACTGATCAATTTGTTTGAGCATAACTTTGCAGCATCATTAGATAAACTAAATCAAATTAGAAACCCCAAAAGCATGGTTTTTAAAACTTAACTTATGCAATTAGAGAGATAATCGTAATGATATTCATCCAAAACAAAGAACAGATTAAAAATGCAAAATAGACACACTTATGCTAAGGACCACAACTTATTTGATAGTTAAGAGTATTACCAACCTCACTAATAAAGTAATAATGCCTTCATATTAATCACAAAGTTTTGATGGGGAGCTACAACTACATGCAGAAAAACCTATTTGCACCAAAAAAAAAAAATCATATAAATTTGAGTTACAAAATAAAATAGGAGTAGCCAACTTCAATAAATAACCAATTACATCCTCTAAACACATTGACTATTTTACTGCTTTGATATTTTCTCCGAAGATGAGACAAAGATTTTGCAAATTACATTTTCTAATTGCAAAATAGTTCATATAACATGAGTTAGGAGTATACTTAATTAAAGCAGAGCCTTGGAGACAACTGCCCAAGCCCCATAATGAATGTCCATTAATAATCTTATCTCGATGTATATTGCAGCAGGAGATACACAAAAATAGAAGTATGTAAAAGCATTTTCACCAAAAGTATTAAAATTTGGGATACATACACTGTGAATAAGCACCAACACACACTATACACACACGGATGCGCAAACTATGTGCAATAGGCAAATGGATCTAACTAAAAGGAATGTCGTGCGCGCAGGAGGGAGATGATAGAAATCAAAAAACAAATATGGAAAATCAGCATGCATCACAAATCGGAAGAGATGGAAATAGGGGTTCAGGCAAAAAATCTAAGAAGGGAAACGACATGACTCACCTGGCTGTTAGCTTGAACGTGGCGCGAAAGGGGTTAAAATAATGGCCGGAATCGTGGCGGTGAAGGACGATTTTGACGGACAGAGATCATAATCGGCGCCGGCTTCAAAATCCAAAGTTAGGGATTTTGGCCCGGAATTAGCGAAACGGGAGTGGTGGTGGGGGGGGGGGATAATGGCCGGAATCATGGTGGTGAGGGACGATTTTGACCGACGAAGATTATAATTGACGCCGACTTCAAAATCCAAAGTTAGGGATTTTGGCCTGGAATGAGCGAACTGGAGGGGCGGGGGGGGAGGGGGGGGGTTTATTTGATTTCGAATGGACTGTAGATATAAACTCCCCACTATCGAAACGATGTGTATAAGTATTGTGGCATTAAAATCAAAACGACGGATGAAAAATCGTCTCGTGGGAAACACATTTTGCCGCGGTACCAACTCGCCGCAAATACATATTATTCCCACCGACTTTCACTGTCGCAGGATACTCTGTGGCTAGTCATTTTCTTTATTGCCGTTGGCCCAGTTTGTGTCAACAAGTACTATTAACCACGACCGCTAGTCGTGGGTAGTTTTTTGTGCTCAAAATTATTAATTGCTTTTTAAAGTTATTATTACCTTTTGTACTGTTAGAAAAAAGTTTGATCCATACATTTCTTATTAACGGTAATAGTAAGTTCACGATTCCTTTATAACCTTTTTACAATTCATTTTTAGAATCAATCGATACATTCATCCAATTTCATTAAAATTATGTTTTGATTTCACAATAATGCCTTTTCTTTTAGCTTTCAATTTGAGAAATTTTTTAATCACAAAATAACTTCATAAAAATAAATAAATAAGTTGATACAGTTTAATCTCATAAATCAAATTACAAAGTTTTATTTACTATAAAATATATTATGATTTACAAATTACTTTTAAGAAATTGTTTATATATATATATATATTCATGAGCAATTCGTTTGTTTGGGCACCTTTTGACTTGTTTTTTTTTTCAGTTTCCAAGTCTCAATTTTGAATGAATGCCAATGTTGCCATTATACGGTAGAACTCAATTTTGTTATTTATATAAGAAATCAGGTCATATACCATCAGGCCATAGAATATTTTTCTGACTTTAGACACAACAGCGAAAGGCTAGCAAATAAAGATGAGTTGAATGATTGCGGAAGAGTTGTCAAGGGTTTAATTAATACTTGAAAAGCACACATCCATATCATCATTTCATGTAGAAGATAGTTTACACACTACCTTTTTCTCCTTTTTGTTGTTCAAGGCAGCCATAATTATTCACTTTCGTTTTCCCTTTAGTAGAGAGGTGATTGAAGTGTATGGTTTCAAGAATCAAAACTAACTTTTGAAGGACGAGAATTTTTAATAACATGGGATGGCCAACCACATCTTGAAAAAGAGTGGTTTGGTTGGAGAACCACCCTTGGCCTTTGGCCCTTGGGGTGGCCTGGATTCACCTTCATTTTACTGATCTATTTCCTATACATAAATAGATACATGTAGTAGTCATGGTAGTGATGATGATGCATGCCTTTTGTGTAAAAAGCAGCTACTAGTAATTTGCATTTCCTAATGTGCATGATTGTCGTTGCATCAAATAGCAAGTGAATAATTATAGGTGTCCTTTTACTCTAGCGGCCAAAGTGAATTTTTATTAGTTATTATTACAAGAAAAATGAGTATTTATAATTAATTAATTAAGATTAAATATTCACTTTTTTAGTGTATAAAAGTAAGCATATTAAAAGAGGGTGGAAAAACTAACATACAAATTCATGGTGTCGAATTCAACTCATGCATGTGCGAATAATGTTGAAGATATGCTGAAGGAAGACCCAAATCCATGATGGAGCTCAAGCTTAGTTGATTTGGGCGAGATATGGGTCCAAATGTGGTAGGTATGCAATAGCTTTAAGAATAATTAAAGGGCGAGAAAACCGCAACAAGAAGATGCATATTGTTGCCCTAATGACTCGGGCAATTAGCTTGCCTATAGCGAGTAAGAGTCAATGCCTATAGCCAATGACAAGCGAGAGTACATCAGGAGCTAGAACTGCTGAATAGATCAGTAGCCTTACATCACACACTTGTAAAGGAAAAATAAATAAATAAATAAGATGAAAAATCAAATCAGGTGCGTGATATAGAAGTGCCGAATAGAATCTTTCATACCTTAATGGGTGTAATAATAAATGCAAAAGGAGACAATTTGTGTCATTAAATGAACAGGACGTAAAACGAATTAGTATTAAATGAAGACGGGGGGTGACTTATAGCATTGCAAGTAATAGAATCTATTCATGAGGAGCCACACACTTGCATGTTAAGTAAAAAATTAAATAAAAAGACGAAAAATAAAATTATCGGGTGAATTATAGCAAGTAGCAAGTAACGATCAATTATATCTAGGCAAGCATGACATGAACAGTAGCCTATAGGACTGCATTAAACGAGTTCCCTTCAAATCAAAGAACAACAAAGGATGTTAACACAATGGAGTTCATTTAATTTTTAACGATAAATAACCCCAGTTATTGGGTAAGGGGTTGAAACATCTCTACTCTCTCTCTACTATTCATCGACTTCCTCAAAATCTAAATTTTCAGAATGTCATCAGTCTGCCCATCCCGAGATTATTCTTCATAATTTGTAGGCCTAAGAAAGATCATCAAGCACTGTTACAAAGTATTTGAGATTATATTAACAGAATAATGGATGAAGGAGACTCGAGAGAATGAGGAGATTATAAAGGGGGATTTGTTATGAATTGTAAATGAACGAACGAAACGGTATCCGTCCCCTGTCCCACCATTAAAATTATGTGAATGAGCCCACCATTATTATTTTAAAATCTGCATAGTAACTTGCATAGTGACTTGCATAGTAACTTCAACGCCTATAAATATGGACTTCAGTTATAATGAAATTTATAAGAAAATATAGAGAATAAAGAAAATTTCAGAGAGTTTCTTTTATATTTCTCTTGCAATAGTAGTAGTTTTCTTTTTAGTTTTATAACACGTTATCAGCACGAGGTTCTACCGATACTGAAATTAGTGGTCTTCTACTTCAGGTAAGTTTTTCAATATATTATTTGCAGTTCTCGAAATAAATATTAAAGGTAATATTGCTGAATATTACTTGATAAAATTTTATTTTTATTCTCATGATAATGTAAATATATTTCTTAAATTCACAGATTTATTTTTGTAATATAATGTCAAATATTGAGATTTATTACTATTGACATTTCTGAAAAATGTTATTTATCCAGATCCTTGATGAGATCTATTTGGATATGATGATGAACTTGAAAGATACAATCATAGAAGAAAACCATGTGTCCTTGAAGGACCGTGCTGTGTATCTCATGATGAAAAATCATTTTACTATGTGAAATAAATTAAGAGAGTGATATAAGCACCAGAAGATGTAATCCTCTCAAAAGATCATTATGATTTATTGTACCTGAAGTTGTAAGATTTTAATAGTAGTATTGAATATTCTGTACTCTTTAAAATTAGCTCAATATTAAAATTATGCAGTGAAAATGTTACTGATGATGATATATAAAAGAAGACATTATTTTTCTTACCTCGAATGTGCTCCTGCAGTAGCAATATCGAGAGGGAAAGTTCAACAAATATTCTGAAATTTTGTTTTGTCTTCCAGTAATTGAGCTAAATAATGAGTTTTTGTTACACCAGTTATGTCCTATTAATGATATCGAATTTACACAATTCCCAGAAGTGAACGGGAACTAAGGGCGTAGACGTGGTAGAAAAATTATATAAGTGTTGGTCCCAAAAGCGACAACACTAAAGATGATAAAAATATATCGTATCACCAGAAGTGATCAAACTCAGAGAAGGGTAAAAGCCCTCAGAATAATTCTTCATAAAAAGATGAAGATGTTTGTCATAAATGTAATATGACTAAACAGTAGTCACGTACCTGTTGTACGGCCAAGCACTTGATTTACTTATACTAAGTTTTTATATATAAGCTTATTAATATTTCATCATGTTTTGAAATAATGAAATATCGGTGCCCGAAGCACGACAAGAAATTACTTGGGATAATAAAGCCCTGTTTAAATTTGATCCTCTTACAAATAAATGTGAACCAGAAGTTCAGAGGATTATTTATCTGCAAAGTGTTGCAAATCAATTACATGATGTATTTACTGACATTAAAGGTGTTGTAAAATCGTATATTACTGCTGTTAATGCTTAAGTAAGAATTGAAGTCCCTGAAGGACAAGTTGTTAAAACAGCAATAAATGAGTCTAAGATACACCTGAAGCGTTGAAAACCTATTGGTGCACAAGAAAAATAAAAATCGGTGCTCATGAAGAGACCGTATTTTCTGTATAAAATATAATTCTCCTGAAGAGGAAACCTCCTGAAAAGGTAACTCTTGAAGAGTGTAACTCCTGAAGAGAAAACTCCTGAAGAGTATAACTCCTGAAAAGAAAACTCCTGAAGAGTATAAACCTCCTGAAGAGAAACCTCCTGTAGAGGTATTTCATGAAATGTTTTCCCCTGGAGAGGAACAATGAGATCTCAATACATTTCATGAGTACTGGAAAATTTATGAATAGAAATAAAACTGTTGTCGACAAAATATATGATAACACTTGATATTACCAAAAGTAATGAAAAAAAGTGAGCCAAAAATCGTCGAAGAATGTCGACGTATAAATGATTGGCCAAAATGGAAAACAGTTATTAAAACTGAATTAAACTCGCTAGTGAAGCGAGATGCATTTGGACCTGTTGTCCAAACACCAAAGGGTGTAATATTTGTCAGATATAAGTGAGTATTTATACGAAAGCGTAATGCGAAATGAAATTATGCGGTATAATTTGTCGCACAAGGTTTCCAGTAGAAACCCGAGCAATTATGAGGAAACATATTTTCTTGGTATGAATGCAATCACATTCATATTTTTAATTGATTTGGTTATTATAAAAGGATTAGATATGCAGTTAATGAATGTGGTCACTGCATATTTATAAGGATCATTAGATTATTACATATATAAAGATTTAAGATACTTGAAGCATCTAATCCAAGTACATTTAGGAGTATGTACTTTATAAAAGTTCAAAGATCTTTATATGGGTTAAAGCAATCCGGACGCATGTGGTATAATTGAATCAACAAGTATCTATTGAAAGAAGGATTTAAGAATAATCCTATATGTCCATGTGTTTTATCAAAATTCGGATTTGCCATTATTGCAGTTTACGTTGATGATTTACCTTGTTAGAACTCTTGAAAAGATTATAAGGGTTGCTATAAATTCAAGGAATACATTTGAAAAGGAAAGATCTTATTATTCAATTCATAGATGAGTTACAAGAATTTGAGACTTCTAGCCTCATCTCTCAAATGCATTTACTTTTCATAAAACAACATACCATCCTTATCTAAAGGATTAGGCAATCGAAATGAAAAGGCAAGTAAGGATTTTAAATCCTTATTTTCTTGCTTTAAGTCTGCAATTTTTCTGTCAGACTCTTGAACGAGTCGTTGAAGTACAGAAACCTTCTCGTTAAGCTCATCAATCTCACGATTTTTGGATTGTAATCGGTTGGAAAATCCAACAATAGAGGAGGAGTATCGGGTGCCGAGAGTCACCAGCTCATAAACAGCTTCACGATATGAATTATTAGCCAAATCATTTGCTTGCTGCAACATTGCACCTGCGGAAGATGCAGGATCAACTTGTAATTGAGGTGAAGGATACCTCATATGTTGATTGTGAGAAATAGTAAAAGGAAATTGATGAGCCATTGGAAATTTGTAGAATAAAAATACAAATACAGATGAATTATAGATATGAGAAGAAGATTTGATGCGTACTAAATGAAGCTAAAGACGATTCTTATAAAAATGGAAATAAGAACAAGACAAACTATCATCTCTTCAAATCTCACTTTACAAGATATGCTGGATGCATAATTTCAAAAGCCAGCGAGATTAATTATAGCTATCCCTATTTTCTTGTAAACGCTGAACCTCTGCCGTTAGCTGCTGTTGTTGACTTTGTATCTGAGCTCTTTCTCGTTCCAGCTCTTCTACTCGTGTTTTCAGGTCACGAGAATACCAGTCTACAAGTTTTTTCAGCTCCTTGTTTTCTTGTTTTAAATCTTTATTTTTTCTATCTTTAGTTGCAAGCGTTTGATGCAACTCAGATATTTGATTTTTAAGATGATCAACCTCACTCGTTCTCGCCAATAGCCTCTGAGACATGGTTGTAAGAGAAGCAGCATATTGAGCACTGAGGGTTCTTGATGTTGCAACAATTTCAGGATTAGATTTACTAGATAGATATATCTCTGCTCCTATCATGGTGTTTACAGCCTCAGGAGAAAATATAAGTGGTTGAGGTATAAAAGGTTCATGGTTTAAATCTGGGACATTAGAATTTCTATCAGACATAATATCGTTCTGGATGAACAACAACTGAATCTATGAGGAATGCGAAATCTTTTTGCTGGAGTAAACCAATGGTAAAATTGGTTATATTTAAACAACAACCCGAAATCTTCAAATCTCTTCAAGATCTCGTTTGTCCACAATGTCAAGCGGATTTGATTTTCCGTCGAACCAATAATATTAAATCTCAAAGCTTTTACAGCTTTTATCATACATAGATGGTTTCCAATGTTATTTCCGCCGTATATAAACAAGTTCTTCCTAATAACGCCGAATGAGGGGGAGAAAATTTTAGATCAAAATATTATCATACTCTCTCTAATGCATTATTTAGTTGGAGATCGTGTTTGAATTCTTAACTTGTTATATATACTGAAATCATATTTGCTTATTACTTGAAACACTAACGCATATTATTAGGGGGAGTTTAAGTATTACTGCATGTATCATATTTCTATTAAGTTTGTCAATCAGATATTATTTTTCATCTTCAAATCACTCAGAGATTATTGCAATTCATGAAATAAGTCGAGAGTATATTTGGCTGAGATCAATGACTCAACAATTTTATACGAAGATAATGCTACTTGTATCATTCAAATCAAATGAAAATATATCAAAGATACGATCAAGTGATAATCTGGCAGATTTATTCACGAAGGCATCACCAACTGCAACATTCAAAAAAATTGTGCAGAATATTAAAATGTGAAGATTCAAAAATCTATCGTCATGCACTTTCCAGGGGGAGTAAAAGTCCTGAAGACTTGTGCTGATTGTACTCTTTTTCCTTCGCTAAGGTTTTATCCCATTGGGTTTTCCTTTGCAAGGTTTTAATGAGACAATCTTAAAACACTTGTGGATACATAAATAAATTGTACTCTTTTTCCTTCGCCATTGGTTTTTCTTCCCACTGGGTTTTTCCTTGGCAAGGTTTTAACGAGGCAGATTTTTTATGGGTGGTCATTCAAGGGGGAGTGTTATGAATTGTAAATGAACGAACGAAACGGCAGTCGCCCCCTGTCCCACCACTAAAATTATGTGAATGACCGCACCACTATTATTTTAAAATCTGCATAGTAACTTGTATAGTGACTTGCATAGTGACTTGTATAGTAACTTCAACGCCTATAAATATGGGTTTCAGTTGTAATGAAATTTATAAGAAAATATAGAGAAAAAAGAAAGTTTCAGAGAGTTTCTTTTATATTTCTTTTGCAATAGTAGTAGTTTTCTTTTAAGTTTATAATAGGATTTCTTTTTATAACTAATTTTAGATTTTTCCATCTGAGTCTTGGGACTTGGGCTTTTTATACTCGACTTAATATGATTGAAATATGGGCTTTGTTGGGTATACGGACTCCTCAAAGTGAATTGGCTCAAGGTCCACCAAGCATGCATACAAGCACATAGGCAAGACAGGAAGAAACCTCATGTGGATTCAAGGCCCAACAAAATCAAACCTTGAAAAATAACACGAAAAATAATTTCTGGTGCTTGGTTGCATTGAAATCCATGACTCAATTTATATGACTTCGTAATTTTAAATCATAGTATTAAAGGGGCCCTGCTACTCTGTGACCACTGGGCGTAAATGTCACATTTTTTATTTTATTTTTAAAATATTTCTAAATATTCTTAAAAAAAAAATACACTAATGCATTAATAGTCACATGCTTTCTTAACCATTAAAAAAATAAATAAATACAAAAAATGTCAAAATGAGAGACAAAATCACGGGATATAGTATCATTATTCTAATATTAATTAAAGGTAGAAAAATAGATAATCATTAATAATCTTCAAGATTATTTATTCACAATTGTAAGATATTTTAGATTGAGTAATGATACACTTATCATTTTTCACCACTTATTTACCAATATTCTTAGTGTATTTATTTTATATTATTTTTTTAAAATATTTTTTAATATCCTTAATCATTAAGAAAAAATATATATAATTCTATTAATAATCACTTTCTTAATTATTAAATAAAAAGAAAATTAAAAAAAAAAGTAATAAAAGAGTGGTAGATAAGTAATAAAACTATTATTATTCTTTTAGATTTGTGGTATATGTAGAGTGAAGGAATAGAGAGAGAATATCTAATTTAATAATTTTAAAATTATTTCCAATAATAAATTCCTTTTGCAAAAGATTATTGATTCATCTGAATGTACATGAGTTTTCTGTTCATCCGCCACACAACGAATTGACCCACTAGTGGAGAAGGGCAAGTCATTTTTCTCCTCATGCATATTATTTAGAATAGGTTTTTTTTAATACATTGTTTAGGTGGAGTCTATTTTTTAGCAAAAGCTTATATGAAATATAGGACTTATACAAATCATTTCTCTATTTTCATTGATCCACAAGTCATTTTCTATCAACAACTCTTTTCTACCATTTCCAACTAGCCAAGAAGTGAAAATATTTTCCAAAAATATATTTGCACCCAAAACATATAGATTCTAGTTTGATGTTTGAATCTCGCTTTACCTCTCTCTTTTTTCCCAAACATATGAAACTGATCATACCACATAAAGTGATCCTGCTTAAGCTCATTGTCGACTCGTATAAGTACCCTAGACTGCTAATGTTGATATTGTGTTTCATCGTTTGGGAACTCCATGTTGTTGGGCTCAATCGGGTACCTATTACAATAGAGAATGGGGACTTTAGGCAGCCAGGATACCTCTGATGTTCACATTTACTGTGTCATGCTATACTGAGCATTATCTTTTATTAAATGCAGTGTAATCTTTCATTTAATGTGGCGTGATCACAATCAAGTGAACCCTTATTGCTCGGGTTTGTCTAGCTGCCAGTACTCAAGTGTAGGGGTTGTCCTTGACATTCTACGCATGTGCTGTCGGCCACTTACCTGGTGCCTCAATCTGCATTATTGTTGACTTGGGTGTCAGGGTTGTTCTTGACACCTGGATTATGGTTCATCGACTCTTCCATCTACTTGTTAGGCCTCATGCTTAGAGCATCTTGTGCCTTTTCCTACTATGGGCCTCCTGGGCAAGTTCAATCCTCTTTGGTCCGTCCTTAGTGTTCATTACTTGGGTTTCATGGTCTGGGCCTGTTTGGTCCAACCTAGGATTCAGAGATTACTCCCCTAAAAGTATCTTGCAAATTCCTAGGATGCTAGTATGGTGGGAATTTAAAATTCGAAATAAGAGAATTAGTGACCTCCGTATCTTGCATAGCTATTCCCTTTTGGCATTGAAGTCTTTATAGCATTATATATTTTGCCCATCCACATATGGTGCTTGCCTGGAAGTGTGGGGTTCATATTTCTAGGCTCAATCAAGTACCTGCTATAACAGAAAATGGAGGCACGACAATATGTTAGACTACCTATTAACTCAACACGAACATGACACGATAATAGTGAGTTAGGATTTGGTCTTAATGGGCTCGAGTAAAAACGGATTAACTTATTAAAACACGATTGCTTAACGATTTGATAAAATTTCAACTTGTTTTGATCTATTGTGATACGTTAAGAAAGTTACTGTTACAGTTATTCCCATATGCCTAAAAGTAAAATTATTCGTATTTTAATTTTGTTTTTCTTGTTTGGATTTAATTTTGGACTTGTAATTAGGTTTATAATTTTATAGATATTATAATTATAACATTTATATAAAATTATACTAAATTTAATCAGGTTAAATGAATTAATTTCAAACATATTCAACTCATTTATATAAATATCTTTAAATAGGTTGTATTATATCGTATTAACCTATTTTATAATATTCACTAATGGACCCAAACAGGTTGATACGACAAGACTAGTTATGTTAATCAGTCATGTTAGGATTTAATTTTGACACGATAAGTTTAACGGGTTGGATAAGGGTTGACCTATATAATATAATATACTGCTTTGACACGACCCGTTAACACGATTTAATACCTTTTTCCATATACTGATGCTTAAGTTATACTTTTGTGAGAGTATATTAACTTGAATAGAAAGGAAGAAACCGATAAAATAAATTAGAAAGAGTGCCTCTAAGGGATAAAAAGGGTTATTTATATACCTAACCAATGATATCTTCTAACGAGATTATTCAGGGGGTGTCGTCTTATCTATCAGCCAAATTGTGAAGGTGTCGCTTGTACCCCTCTTGCATCTTATATTAGTCTTATATCAGATGGCAGAGCACTCACGCCCAATCGTGGCAACCACTGACACCTTTACTATGTCGTTGTGCTCGGCATCGCCTTCCATTTAATGTGACATGGTCACAGTTAGGTGAGCCCATACTGTTTGGGCTTGTCCAGCTGCCAGTACTCGAGTATATGGTGATCCTTGACATCCTGAGACTATGTTGTTGGCCAGTTACTCGGTACCTTAGTCTACACTACTGTTGGTACTGTTGTGTCAGAGTTGTTCTTGACACCTAAATCATGGTTCACCCTTTCCCTTCAGCATTAAAGTCTTTACAACGTCATAAGTTCTACCTATGTCGTGTGGTGCTCAAGTAGAAGTGTGGGGTCCATGTTACTAGGCGTAGTCTGATACCTAATAAAAAAGAGAATAGGGACTTGAGATAGCGTGGGTACCTCTGATGCTTAAGTTAGGCTTCTAGGAGAGTATATTAGTTTTGCATTTGGGTGCAGTCCATTGACCAGTATATCATATTTGCGCAATTTATTTTTGAAGCTGGCAGTCCTTCATGAATGTTAGATGAATAGTTGATTCGATGGTGGGTCCCAATAATTTCACAATTTTTTTTATAAATATTCCTAAATGCATCTTAACATTCAAAAATATTTTAAACTCATATAAGTAAGTCCCATAAAACTCACTCAACTATCTCAACTTCCTATTATTTATAAAAAATTCAGATCAACTCAGCTCAGTTCGATATTATGAAAAATACTGCAGATTACAAGACTTAGGTTCAATTGATCTTATGAAAAATACCATGGACTTCCTTCTTTGGTAGGGAGATCAAACTGGGGTTCATTTAAAAGCATACTAGAATGGAGAAAAGAGTGAACAACTATAAAATAAAGCCCTTCTCTTAAGCAGGTAAGGGGATTCTCTTAAAAGTTGTGGTCCGAGCACTTCCTACTTATTGCATGGGAGTTTTTAAGCTACCTAGTTCTCTTATCAAACATATAAAGAGTATTATGTATAATTTATGGTAGAGTCAACATGGTTCTCTTATCAAACATATAAAGGAAACTCCACTGAATCTCATGGAGTACTATGGAGAAAGTAAATTCAGCTAAGGGATTGAGTTTTAGAGACATTGAAAGCTTCAATCTGGCATTACTAGATAAGTAGGGGTGGCGCTTATTGCAACATTCTCTATCTCTCGCATCTTGGATTTTGAAAATGAAATATTTCCTTCACACATCTTACATATATAGGAGCATTTTGGCTGCTAAACCACTAGTGAAAAGAGGAACGATGTAAAGAGTTAGGAATGGAAGCAATACAAAAATAAGGGTGGACAAGTGGATCCCACAAACTTAATGAGGCAAAGTGCAAAGTGAGGTGAAAGGGGCTTGACTATCTAGTAACAGTAGACTAGTTGATTGATCTTGATACTAGGTAATGGAGCAAGGTGTTTATTGATGATTTGTTTAGGGATGAGGAAGCTTCAATGATTAAACATATCCATTTGATTTGTTCCAGCTTGTCAGATAAGTTGATTTGGAGAAATGCAGTGGATGATTAATTCACAATAAGAAGAGCCTATCAAATTCTTAAAGAGATTGTTAAGCAAACACAGGGCCAATCCTCTTTTCGTGAGGAGAATCCAAAGGAGTGGAAAGTAATTTAGAAGTTAAACATAACACCTGCCAGAAGACCTTCTTTTGGAGAGCTTGCAGGGATAGCCTCCCTACTCTACTTAATCTGTTTAAGAGAATAATTGTATAAATGCCTGTTTTCAATTTGTTTTTAGGAGGATGAAATGGTTTTTCATATGGTGTAGAGCTGTCTAGGAGCACATGACATCTGGGACTAGTGTTCTTTGTTCCTGCTGAAGAGGTATTTTCCAAGTATGTCTTTCAATGAGCAATGGAACCAGTTGTGTAGCTGTGCTGATATGGAAATATTAGAAGAGTTTGTTGTTGTATTGAAGGATACTTAGCAGAGAAAAAATAAGTTTATTTTCCAGAAGGAGTTCACTAATCCAAACTCTGTGATCAAACAAGCAGCATATGAGTTAATTGGCTTGGATGCTATTAGATGCTCTATTGAGAAGCAAAAGGAAGGGTAATTGGCTAAAACTAAATGGTCTCCACCTCTTGAGAATATCTTCAAATTCAATTTGGATGCAACTGTGGATAAAGTTCATTGTAGAATTAGAATTGGGGTGATTGCTACCTTAAGGAAGAACAAATCATTGTACCCAAATACAGTGCTAGCAGAGGCGTGTGGCACTTTTGAAGTAGTAAACTTTGATGTTCAACTTGGCATGCACCATATTTTATTGAAGTTGGAGAATTCGCATAAGGTGGTTAGAGCTATCTTGATGGAAGAACAAAACTAGTCAGATACTGATATGGTTATTAAGGATACAAAGAAGCTACTTAGGCTTGGTTTTTTTTCTCAAACCATGTTATCTCATCTCAAACTAATCATTACATTTTTTTTAAAAATTTTATACAAAATAAAATAAACAATTCAACCTTTTCAAATTCTGAAACAATTTTTTCAAATTTCAAAATAAAATTAATAATAGAAAAATATATTATAACAATATTTTTTTTCTTAACTTTTATTTCATCTTATTTATAAAAACAAACCAGGCCTTAATCAATTTGTTAAGTGGTCTGCTTGGTATGTTAAGAGACCAACGAATAAAGTGATGCAAGGCTTAGCTAAAAATGCATTGCACATTTTTGAGTTTGTAGTAAACATTGAAGATCCTCCTCCTTGTATTCCTCATTTTTTTTTCTAAGCAAGTGATATCATAGATTAAACTATGTGGTTACAAGATACAAGATTTCAGTGGGTGCGGAAATCTCTAACAATCATCCCAAAACATACAAAAGCAACACTAAGAAAAATAAAAAAACACGTTTTAGAGTTAAAAGTTTGGCTTCCACCAAATCCTATTAAGGGGATACTACTTGAAGCAATTTTAAAATAATTTGATGAACATATTGAAATATAACTAAAACTCACAGTTGAGAAATATGTGCTGCTTTTTGTTAATTTGGTCCGGCTGAAGAGGATTTTCACGACCAATTTATCTTGATCCTTGATTAAATAAATAAGAACTTAGGAAAGCAACAACTAAAAAATGTAACGATACATCGACCAATACCATCTCCTTGTATTCTTTATTTGCTAATGAGTAATTGAGCTAAAAGCTCCTTCCAAAAACAAAAAGAAAAAAAAATACTAAATCTAATAATTTTTCATTTCCCTTAGAGGCGAAGCAAGTTTGGTCATGCCTTATTTATAATTTCTGCATTGTTCAATTCATAAATGACTTCTATCTATATCTAATAGTCCCATTAAACCCATTTATTGTTTTTCCTTACTTTCACTATTATTCCATCCATTATTTGTCATTGCTACTAATGCACAGTAGACTTCTAATTAGGTTCACGAATGCATTATTAACTTTTTCGCAGATTAAATTATGCTTATAATTTATTATTATATATTATTTAGTAATAAATATAAATATAAACTAATAATTTATTATTATATACATTATTTTCATCTAATATTATAATATAATTTGAATTAGTATTTTAGTCAGAAAAATTATTTTCAGATTTCATAATTTTAATCGAAATTATATAATATTATCCTGTGAGCTGATGATGTAGCTCTAATATGCCGCTGGTCGACAGCCGTCATTTAAAAATTAAGATAATGAGACAATCAATGAACACTTCAACTTAGCAAAGTTGTGTGCTCTGAAAACTAAAATATATAAATAATACAACGGGCCTAAAAATTGGGGGCTTGAGCTCAAGTCAAGCAGGCCCAATTTTGACGGTTAAAAGATAGGTAACCCAATGGTCACAAATGTTTAATTCTAATTGGAAAAAAGCAAAAATTTATAGCATTATTTATGAGTTAGGTAACATAATGAGATAGTTCATGAAGTGATTTTATATGAGCAATGCCGCATAATTTGAAAATTTTGATTATATACATAATAAAATGGGCCTAAGAAAAGTGGCTTGTACTCGACTCAAACGGGCCGATGCTCTATGGTTAAAAAAAGATAGCCGGTGCAATAGTCACAAATGGGCCTAAGAAGGATAGCTAGGTTTACCACGTACTCGAGAGATTGTTGGGTCTCCATCTTGATATTTGAGCTAACTTTCACAGAAAACGTATCTAATCATAGGAGAATATAAGGGAAAAAACAGGGAGATTGAAGTGGGTATGAAATGTTACACTATTTCAACAACATAAACGTTACATATAATCATATTTTGCGTAAATCGTTTAAAAACAGAATAAAATCTAATTTTAAAATTTTAATTTTTCTCATGTAGATCTTATATTTTATTTATTTTTTAAAAATAATTTACGGTACTTGCACAAATTACAATTATAAAAATATCATTTCTCTTTTCAAATATGGATATTTGTTCTTCAATGTATGGATGAATCTGCTCAACGTGTTCTCCGTTACAGATAGAAAAGGTGGAGAAAGACAAAGCCAGCAGAAGCACGGTTTTGTGGTCCAAATATCATGTGCTTTCAAATAAGTAGGACATGTTTGAGAGTAGGACAAGGCTTTTGTCATCTCTAAATTAAATTAGTTAAGGTTTTAAAGGCTTTTTATTTTTTATTAATATAAAATATTATCTCTTTTAGCATATTAAACATATCCCTTCCTTAAAAAATGTCCCTTCAAGCACAATAACCAATTTGTCTGACATAAAACTGTCAACTACATTGTTCAGTGGCTGCAAATTGCAATAGATGGGTTATAATTAAATTGCAATCTCTATAAATTGAAGAGGTACCAATTATTTTCTTTTTGTCTTTATTGACTTTTATATAAAATTGTTTTTTTCCCCAATGAGTTCCACTAAAAGACGCGTTTAATTGCTTTATTTATTTTCTCAAAAAAAAAAAAACTTTATTATTTCCAACTTGTTTGAGGACGTGAAAGGAACGTAATAAAAACAGACTGAAACTTAAAAAAAAAAAAAAAAAAAAAAATCTATTTGTTTATATTTCTCAAAAGTTAGAATGGAAAGTGCATTATTTCATTTCAAACCCATAAAAAATCCTAACCTTAATTATCTTTACGACCGTTTCCGGCCACCCATCACTTGAGGTAGAGAGACGATGGGAAGAATTACATCATTCTGATCAATGGTCGTAATCGGATCGGCGGCTGGAATTGGCCAAAATACCGATTTTTTTTTTAATAATAATAAAATATATATATATATATATACATAAAATTCTGAATTTTAAACTTAAGATAAAAAGAACTGATGTGGCAACTTATCTGCAGTTGGCAATTTCAATTGAGAGATTGGTAAGATAAATTAAAATAAGAGTTAAAAGTTAAATAAAATATTATTATAATATATTTTTTTCTTATTATTATTGTTTTGATATTTGAAAAAGATGAATTAGGATTTAAAAAAATTAAATTGTTTATTATATTTTGTGTAAAAATTTTAAAAAAATTATAATAATAAGATAAAATAAGATGCGATGAAATGAATTAAAATAATTTTTCAATACAAACACCGGCATAATATTCAACGATGCAATGTGTTCAACTTGGTGGAAGGTGGTTTTCGTTAGAATAATATTTCCACCAAAAGAAGCTGATGAAGTTCTGAAAGTGGTCTTATTGCCTGGTCCAAGAGAGGACAATTGTTGTGGAATTATGAAAAGAGTGGACTCTTCTCTATCAATAGTACATACAAACTGTTTTGTAATCTCAGGTCTGCTTAGAATTATGGTAAAAGCTCTAATGCACAGCAATAACAAAGTTTGTGGAAGCAACGCTGGAAGTTGAAGGTTCCTAGTAAAGTCTTTATTTGGCGGGCTGTGAAGAATGGACTGCCTACTTTAACAAACCTGATGAAAAGAACTATTGTCACGGATGATTTGTGCAACCTCTGTAAGACTCAATTAAAAGATGTGAACCATGCTTTGGTTTTTTATCCTGAGATTATTTCTTATTGGAAGCATGTGTTCAGTGAGTTTTGTTGGGAGGGTGAGCATGACTTTATGTTGATAGTACAACAAATTCAGAAGAATGGTATTGCAGGTGGGTTTGAAAATTTTTTCTTGGAAGCTTGGGCTCTTTGGCATCGAAGGAACCAGTTTATTCATGAAAATATTACTCAGAATCCTTTGTTTGTTGTTAATCACGCATTGTCATTGTATAAGGAACAAGTTGATTCTTAGGTTCTGTCCACTATAACTTTGGCAATGAATCAGAAATGGCACCCACCACCTGATTCATTGTTCAAGTTAAACACTAATGGAGCAATTTTTGGTGATCTAAGTAGCTCTGGCATTAGCGTGATTGTCAAAGATTCAAAAAGAAGAGTTATAATGGCAGCAAGTGGCAAGGAAAGATAGGTGCAAGAATCAATGGAAGTTGAATTACTTGCTATCATAGGGGTTTGGGACTCAAAGAACTTATTGTGGAATCTGATTGTTTATGAGTGTGCAAGCTCCCCAAAATGGGGCAGCATCTATGTCATTGCAAGGGAACTTGGTCAGGGTTCTTCAAGAGCTTGTTAGACAAATGCCTAAAATGTCATTTCAACATGTTGGAAGATTGGCTAATCGAGCGGTAGATGGAATTGCTAACAAAGAAAGATTTCTTAGTTCTTTAACAATTAGGGTTATGCTCCGACTTCGACGGCGTCAGAGTCGAAATTAGCTTCCGACTCCGACTTTGAAATGAGTCAGAGTTCGACTTCGATCAGAGTTCGGAGTTCCGATCGAAGGTTGGAATTCTGACCTCCGATCGGAATCCCTTACTATGTCTTTGATGAAACCCTAAATTCATCTAGAGACTACTCGTAACTCCACCAATTTAATGATCAAAGAAAATGAAAAAACCCTAAATATTAAGAAAAAATATATCGAATCATCAATAAATAAAATAAGGAAATGGAAACCCTTACTTAGGTTACTCTGTCGCTGACGAAGTCACGAATGACAAAACCTATCAGTGAATCTGTCGGAGTCGACATCGTCCAGACTCCAAAGCAAAAGCTACAATAAGGGTTGAAAAACCCATTGGCAAGTCACGAAATCCATATGTTGGAGTAAAGATTGCTCCATCTGCAAGGATCATCAACGAAGTCACGAAACCCATTCTTGATCTATTGCAGGTTTGTGTCTTAGGGTTAGGATTTTCGATATATGGGCATTGGGTGGAGGCGCTAGGGTGAAGAGTGAAGAGAGCCATTCTTAGAGAGGTAAATTGAAATGTGTAGGATTATGGTTTTTGTCATTTTGCATGTTATATACCTTCTCAAATGACGTTGTTTACAATTTTGTTAAAGATAAAAAATAAAGACAGAAAGCCAAAGAGGGGTCAGTGCCAATGTTTTAAAATTTGTACCGTACTAGCAGGTATAGTTGAAATATGTTGTACCGGTCGGTCTACCGATACAAAAAATCTGCAATTTCGTACCAGAGAATTTTCGGCCATATCGGCCAGTACACAAAATTTCGACATAAATATTGGCCGGTACAGGCCTGTACCTGTTGATATTCGTGTTTCGGAGTATCGGATTTCGGCCTTTTTTTTTCAATTTTTACTATTTGTTTTACTTCAATTTAGATCATTTTCTTCATTTATATATAAATTATTTTGAAACGGTACACGAAATAGTATCGGTATCAAAATATTTCATTTCAGTGACTTGACCAGTACGCTTACCGATATGGTATTCAAAACATTAGTTAGTGCTACTACTCGACTACTACTCGAACCCAGGTTCACAAGTTAAGCTAAAATGCATGTAACAATTTAGCCACTTGGGTTTCTATTACTTATTTTACAATATATAATATATAATCTTTAAACAGTTGGAGTTCCGAGTCGAAACTTAGAACCCATATGGGCTCCAATTCTGATTTCAAACTTCGACTTCGAAGTCGGAATTGTTTCGACTCTGATTCCGATTTCCGACTTCCAACTTTGAATCAGAGTGGAAGTCGGCCAGAAGTCGGAGGTCGGAAATTTTGCACTACCCTACTAACAATTTGGTGGGATGGTGTTCCTACATCGGTGTGTCAAATTGTTGAGAATGAAGTTGTATGAGTTTCTTTTTAATGTTGTCTATTTGATAAAGTTCGAAGTTTGTTTTGATTGTTGTAACTAGTTGTTGTTGCTAGTTCTTTTTAGTGCTGTTACTAGTTGCTGCACGGTGGACTCCTGTAATAGTTGAAGCATGGCATGACTCTACTTTGAGTTTATTTCTAGTATTTTCTGATGAATAAAGTGATGATTGGTTATAAAAAAAAAAAAAACAATGCAATGACATTTTATTTTTGGGTCAATTATACATTACCTCTTCCAACTTTCATTCAATTCACAATGTGCCCATTGAATTAAAAATTTTAATAATTGACCCCACCGACTCTTGATTTTTTACAATGTCCCCATTCCATTTATATGTCGCATCAAAACAAACGAAAATTTACTACACGCACGCCTCAGGTGCATAAGTGTGCCAGATTGACAAAAAAGCCCATCAACTCCTAACTTCCAAACAAATGGGCCAACTCTTCTTCGAAGAATACCATTTACGATTTTAGGGTTTTCATACCAGACCACCATCAACTTGCAGCATTTGAAGTGCAAATCTAAAGTCATTTTTCTTTGGGCAATTGATTCGTAATTGCAGTTAGCATTTCTAGCGAGAAAACCATCACCCGACACACCACTATCGTGGACGTCTCTGCTGTTTACCTACGTAGCAAGTTTCACAAAGGGGATTACTTTGGTGAGTTAACCTTTGTCTTTATTGAATATGTGTATTCTTTATATGAAAATGACGAATTGGTTGTGTATATATATTGTTAGTGCAACTATTGGGGTTAGGAAAAGTTAGGATTTAGGTAGCAAATAAAATTAGGGGTTTGTGAATTGTTGGCTTATTTGTTGCAATATGTGTGCGTATGATTGATATTTGTGCATATACATATGTTGAAAATGATATACATGAAATTTGAATGAAAAATCTATTGGTTTTGAGAATGTTTGTGGCCAATGTTGCACATCAGTGGTTGACTACTACCTACGAGAAGCCAAATGCTCCTGAAGTTAGGAAACAACCCGAGAGACCAAAGAAATATTGAAGAACAACCGAGGATGATGAATAAGGAGCAAGTAAATTGAGCAAGAGCATTGGTATTGGATTAGCTAATTTTTTTTTAAAGTATAAATTTGCACACATATCAAAAAATTTTGGTCATATTTGATTAATAGTTGAAAAAAAAAAGTAGAAAAAAGGAATAAAAGTACTCTTACCTTTCATAAGTGATTAGTAAGTTCAAAATTTTCTTCAAATTGCAAATTTTACTTTTTTGAAGAAATTTGTTAACTAATCTAATGCCAATACTCTAAGGTAGGTGTTTATATGACCTATTCGAGATGTAGGCAACTAGGTCATAACAGAAGAAAATACCCACGTAAGAACACAGACTCCTCATTTAATTCTATAGTAGAATTCCAAATTGCTTCAATTCTAGATAAAATGGTTAGATGCCTACTCTTTTTTATTTTCTGTACAACCAGTTTAATGTATTATTAGTCATTACATGTTATTCTCAACTTCATTTACATTTTAATGTGTTTCGAGGTTATTTCACAACTTCCATTGATATCATCACAACCAACAAACAACACTAGTGGCCAAACTCTACTCACGTCACCTTCATAGGGAGCAGGACAAAGGATGATTAATTTCTATAATCCATTTCTTGATGATGTAGGTCTTGTGTCTAACTTGGTCAATAAACAAGTACCCTAGAAGGTGGTTTGCAAGACTTGATGGATACATCTCAATAACTAGCACACAGCCACCTATGTTTGTGGACTTAGAGTTCAACTCAAGCGACCCAGTAAAAGAGAGATTGTGCTCTTGGGGTAAACATGGAAAGGGAATGTTGCAATTCAGAATTGGTCAATTGCCATCCAAAATCATATAGGCTCCTGCCAAGATTAATGCATCAGTTTGGAAGGGGAAAGTGGCTCTTATAAAGGCCAATGCATCAATGGAGAAGGGCATAACTCTTCACGTGTGAATAAAATGAAACAAAATAAGAAAGTAAAATAGAAGAGACCAAACTAGCAGGATTGACAAAATTGTATGCAGAATTAATTAGTTTAATGTTTATGGTCAAAATACTTTGCATGCTTATGTCTTAAAATGTTCTGTCTATGGCTCATTTATATATATATATATATATATTTGTTATTGATGATGTATAATAGACATGCAGGACAAAAGGTTCAACTAGGTCTATCATTTTTTTGTATGCAAGATTATCCCTTATATTTGGGTAAATTTGTGATGTTTGAGCCTAAAAATATTTTACAATAACATCCAAGAATATTGGATGCCATTTTTTATGATATTCTAGTACCAATATTGGTTTTTGTTTGTTTATTTAATGGAGCTTAGGTATAAATAATTATGGAGGTGCCAATGTCATGACTCATCATGTTTTGTCCATGTTAAAAACTTCAACTAAAAAGTCTGATTAAAATTGGTTTGAAGTACTTTAGTGGTTCATTGTCCTGAGCTTGATATTGGATGGCATTAATGCCATGTTTGAATCGTTAATTTATAGGAACCACTTCAACCTTTTGATTTGATGATGACAATTGTTACCACTTTTTAGACAGGTTTTTTGCAAATTACTGTATGATGCTATAATATATATTTATAAAACACTACAAATTTTGCTCACCAAATAGTCACAAATAGCACACACTTACTTCTTGTCATTAAGTTCAATACATAACTATATTACATACAACCAAAGTTAGCAATGGAGAAGATAGAGTACAATATAACCATCAAATTGTTGCCACCAACCCAATAACTAAAAAAACAAAAAGACAAACATAATTGTTGTCATCAACAATAGATATCTATAAAAGCACATAAATTAATCCTAAGCTATTATCAAGTTCCTGTGACCTGCATCACCATCAGAAGTATACTATGGCATTATCATCTACTCAATCAAAAAATACACAACACTTTTTTCCACCCCCATGTTGACAACCTGGAGTCCAATATGAGTATCTCCAAAATTTCATTTTGTAGTTATCATCAGTCGTTGACACTCTTACTTGTGCCCGTAGATCATAATGGTAAAATGGGACATCTTATGGTGCTTTACCACCACAATTTGTACTAGATAAATTAGTGGACATGTGTATTTACAACCTGTTGAAATATACGTATTAGTTATGAGTTATGGATCCAAGTCATGATAGCATTTGATCAAGGCAATATATTTCTTAATACCATTAATTTGCAAGCCTGATCTAATGTCATGATTCAAATCCTCAACAAAATACAACAACCAACAAGTCTCAATGGGAATTAATAACTTGAGTAAGAATCTAGCTCATAGAGAATCTTGCAATCCAATACTAAAATCTCACATCCAAATCAATCATATGACTTTTGTCTGATCAACTTTACTAGACATGAGCCTTTGCTTTGAACTAATTCCATCACTTTAAGATGTTTAGTCTAACACAACAAAAATCAAAGATGGTTAAGTTTGAAGTTTTGTAAGGATAAATTTAAGCTTAATTTGACGGTTGCACTGAAATCTGGCCAAATTGAACCTAAGCCCAACATGTTTACACATTATAGAAAGAACTTTTAGAATTACTAATAAAATATTATGCTGACATTATTTATATATATGTATAGATTTATACATGTATGTATTTTATAGATACATGCATATAGCAATGAGGATGGCTTCAAAGCAAAATCATTAAAGCCCTTTAAAAACAAGCTACATAAGCATATGCAGTTCACCATATCCAAAATTTCAATAGATTAAGTTAGGATTCGTTTAAGCCTTTTTTTTTTTACTTTAACAGACGCAAACTAGGTTGTTGAACTAGGGGTAAGCGTCATTGAGGCAAATCACACCCCCCTAACAATAGCTGTCCTCTCCTTCTCAATGCGATACAAACCCTACGAAGTTGGTAGGAAGCTCAACTACGAACACATGTTGTCGATTGAGGGGTTCGAATATTTCGACTGGAATGAAGATGATCGGAAATGAAAATGAAGAAGATGAGGGACTTTTTTGTCTTTCTCTTGCAGGTTGTGTGCATGAGATGCATGTGCACAAATTTCTATTTATTTTAATGCGGCTAGGAGATGTTATGAAAAATTAAGAGTTGGTATTAATTATTGAAATTCTTAATTCGATGATATATTTTAAATTGAATGAAAATTAAAGGAGACTAATTGTAATCTACACTTTATTTTTTATATCATGTGGTGGCAGAGAGAAATATAGCAACTAGATTTTTTATTATAATTGCTTTCCATTAGAATAGTAGCAGTCATGACAAGGTGGTCTTGATGGTTTTTTTTTTTCAATTTTTTTTTTTTTATTTAAGGTATTTTAATCGTTATTTTTTTTTATTACGTCCACGAGACTCTGTAATCACTAATTATGGGCAAAATGCATTTATTTTTATTTGCAGGATACAGTTGTTTATTTCTAGTCTCTCTGTCTCTCTCTCTTTCTCTCTCTCTCTCTCTCTCTCTCTCTCTCTCTCTCTCTCTCTCTCTCTATAGATATATATATATATATATATGTATATATATATATTCGATTCTGACTTAAAAAGTGCAACTCAAAATGCATGAATAAAAAAACTGTCAGAAAGGGATATAATAATGGTGTTGTCACGGAAATATTCTCAAAAGGTCTTTTGACGATTTCAATTTTTATTATAATAACTAGTTAGACTTTCTATTTTTCTTAATGTTTATTGAAGTTGCCTCAGTGGATCATAATATGAAAAGATAGAAGCTACATATATAATATATTTATATATAAATAAATTCTAATTATTGAGAGATTATCTGAACGTATCTATAATGTCATTTAATTCCATTTCGAATTAGGGAAAGATGCTAGGTGTAATTTGACTTACTTTTATATCACTCTCTTTATTTAGGACCCCATTCATCATCTCTCTGAGCTTCTATTGAATCATAAACAAATTTAATTTTGTACCATTTTTTATAGTATACATAATAGATCCATTCAAATTCAAGCAATTAGATATTTGACTTAAGCCTACATGACAATATTACCAATTAATTGACGCCACCTTTTATGGTAAGATTACTTTTAAAAGTTGTAAGAAAGATTCCAATTTTTAATAGGATATGAGGTTAGATTTTAATTTAAAAGAAATCTATTTCTAGGATCATAAGTACATGGTTGGAATATGTATAGAATGCATCATAAATTGAAAATGTCATTTTCGGTTGTAATAAACCATACACGAACTTTGTTTTTAGCTAATGAAAGCATCTTATGTTATATGTAGTTAGTTAATTTATAAACTTACCTCAGATTATCACAAGTTCATATAAAAATATATTACAATTTTTTTTTTTAAGAAAAGGACGATCTCGCAAGCTTATTCAAGAGAAATACTTTAACTACAAAGAGATTTATAAAAATAAACTTCCAAACTATTGTATTTTTGTTGTAGTAATTTAAATTGTAATTTTACTTTTGTTTTAAAATATATTTGATGTATCATATGAACTATGAAGTCATAGAAATTTAAAATTTTACTTTATAAAACTCTTTTATATATACAACAATGATTTTATTTATCTTCTAATACAAATGACTTGGGAAGATCGTTGAGCATCTCTGTTTCATTTCTTATTTTGCTTTTCATAATATATATCTATAAATTTTAGATTAGTATGTTAGAAAATTTTATTTTCTATAATTTTCGTTTCAACTGAGAATCCAATTTCTATTATATAATACAAGTTTTAAAGTAAATAAATAAATAAATAAAGGGTTTAATCCGAAAACCAAATTTTCGATTTTTAAAAACCGGATATATCAGGGTCCAATCCAGATTTCAACCCGAGTAAATATGGGTTGAAATCCGAACTACTTTTGGGTTATTGGTTCTAGGCCGGGTAGATCCGGATTCCCGATCCAGAACCTGCTCGAATACCCTTATACAACATGACTATTTGTGTGTATATAGACAATAATTCTATAGGGAGTTTACTTTAAGGAATCAAGAGGAAGTCAGCTGATGTGGCATCAGCTATTATTTTTTTTTTAAAATGTGTAAAACAGGGGGTTTTTGAGAGAGAAATCCAAATTTCGTTTAAGCTTTGATAAGGAGTTTAGAGAGAAAAATCGAAATCCCTCACTATTCTCCCCAACCATTGTCAACCTTTAATCTCCGGCCTGCACTCTGACTCCAACACTTCGATTTGCCAGGTAATATAACACTTTCTCTCTTGGCTATTTATCAACTTCCATTCCCTTTCTTTGTTACATTAATTTTTCTATTTTATGAGAAATAATGTGCGCAAGAAAAAAATAAAAATGATAAATAGTCAGGAGAGAAAGTCTTTATTATCTCACGAATCGAAGTGTGGGAGTCAAAAATTAGAATTCAGGCCGAAAGAAATGGCCGGAGGGAATAGTGAGGGATTTTGATTTCTCTCTCTAAACTCTCCATCGAAGGTTGAAACCAAATTTAGGTTTTTCTCATAAATCCCGCGTTTTACATGATTTTCCTTTTTTTAATAACGGTTAACGTGGCGTGATGTATATCTGCTACATCAGACAACTCCTCATGGACTCCTTAAAGCAAACTCCCTATAAAATTACTGTATAAAAAATGATACTGGAGTCAGTTTTAATTGACACGTGGAAGATATAAAATGAGATTCTAAAGCGTGTCAAGAAATGGATTGAATTTGAACATAGACGACAAGGAGCCCACAAAGCGTGCATAACAAGAACGAATGTCGTAGATTCTCAATTCGAATTGATTCCATCAAGTTATTTGTGCAAGTTTTACCTGCTTTAAGATTCATTTTCAGTAGTGTCCAACACCAGAAAATGGATATTAATGAAGTTTACAACATTTTACACGATCGAAGAGAAGAATTGAGGATTACAATCGCAAAGCAAAAGACGAAAATCAATTACAATAAAAGCAGAAAAGAAAAGGAACAAGGAGGAAAATTAACCCTTCAACTACAAAGCTACTCATTTCAGCGAAACTTTTACAACTTAAAAGATGCTTTCAAATGTTACTAACTAAGAAAATCACCGCTATGAACATTCCTCCACATCTCTCTTTCAATGCTGGCAAGGATACAAGAGCATTGCCCAATTTGCCAGATCAGGAGAAGAATTCAGGGTTGTCAAATTGGAAATTTGGGTCTAGATCAAGTGAGAAATCAAAATTTCCAATAGGTGAATTGGTGACAGAGGTTGGGGCAGAAATTATGTCAGTGTGATCAGATTCCGAAGTCTGCACATTTTGGCCTAATCCATAGCAGTTGATATGGCTATCCCACATTAATGAGTCAAAGAAGATATTATCATCTGCATTCTCGGATTCAATTGGTGTAGAAGGGAAGGAAAAGAATGGAAATTTGTCATCTTCCCCATTTTCCAACTCCTCCTTTTTGACCAAATGCCCTGCTATTTCCTGCGGCGGCTTCTCTTCCTGTGGTTGTTGTTTTGGGTGACAATTATTCTTGTTCTCCTTTAAACTTTCACTTCTTGTTGAAGAGGGTGCCAAGTTGTAACGAGATGATTGGCTACAAGTATGCCGTCCTCGATAGTTTATCTCGAAAATAGTTGGGTCGCTATCCGATCTTTGAACTTGCTTCGTGGCCAAACAGCCTTGTGCATTTCGATGAGTGCATCTGTAGTAACCTCTGCAACAGAAAGCAGCCATGGTTACAGATGTGACTAAAGATATTTTTTGCAAATTTTGATGAAAAAAAATACACTAGTTATGGCAAATTTGTCGCTTTTGTTCAGACAAAACTAGAGATAAAGAAATATAAAGGTAAAACAGGGTTTTGTGCTCAAAATAGTTTCAATGGGGCTTGACATCTTGGACAAAGAGCTGGTGATTGATATTTCTGATGTTAAAAGGTCGTGTATTAAAATGATTGTAAATACTAAACACTCTGGCCTCTCTGGGCCATAAATGAATAAAGGTAGAATCCAGCAACTTTGCCTTAAAATTAACGATCAACTTGTCAACTGACAGCTCCTTCCCACATTAACCAGTAAATAAAGAAAGAATTTTTTTTTTTTTAGCTTTATTCAAACCCGAAAGACGGGTGTATCTGGCACGAAGCAAAAGGAATTCATACTTTGGATAAGATATCGATATTTGTGGTAAAATTGATTGTTTTACTTCATTGTTCATATCATGGCCAAGAATATTGATGGCAAATGCTTTCTCACCTTGGAAAGCTAGCTCCAAGAATCTCTTTCTGCCCATATTTTCTCCAGCTATAACCATCATCAACAGGCCCTTCTAGACCTGCCCCAGAGACAATCTTCACCTGTTCTGTCCACTTGGGCAATGTCTTTCTGCAACACAAAAATTCAAAGAACCCACGACTTTAAATCGAGACCACAGCTAAATTACCCAGGTGCCAAAAATCCATTTTAACAACAAAGTTTTTACCTTTTCTTGTAGACATCTCTGTGCTTATATTCTGGGTCAGAGCCCTCGCTTCTTGGGCTACTATTGCCAAAATTACACGGAGATTCAGTTTTGCTAATGGTGGGTTTGGTCTGTCCCACAAAAGCACCCCAATTTAGAGCTGAAAGTGCTTTCTCATAAGAAGAAAGTATCTCCCCAATTAAGAGTTCACGCGTTTCATGCGATGAAGAAGAATGGAGATGATTCATGAGCTGCTTTGCTAGCTCCATCCCTTGATTGAGTTCCCCGATTAGAGCCCTTTGCTCGCAATCAAGTACTGTCTTTTCCATTGCGTAAACAAAAAAAATGCACAAAAGATATCAAAGTTTCAGCTTGAAGAATGGCAAAATCTGGAGTGCTTGAGGATTATATCATCTTAAAACAATCCATATGATCACCGGAAAGGCAGAAAATTGTAGGAATAAAAAGCTGTAAACATGAAAGTAAGTAGTAAAATGGGAATTCGGAAAGGCAAACTCTTCTCTACAAATTGCGTTGCTGTATGTAGAGATGAAATGAGCCAGCGTATATAGTAGAGGGGTTTAGAAAGATCGATGGCTTAAGAAGAATGTAAGAGATGGGTGAAATTTGAAAGCAATAATGGCCTCAAGCTCTCGAGTAGAGGTTTGATGGACAAGTGCTTTATAAAGTGATCAGGGAAGATATAAAGAACAAGAAAAAGTTTTTTTTATTTTTATTTTCCTTATTTTCTATTGGTGCGTGTGCGTCACACACAGAGAGAGAGAGAGAGAGAGACAGAGCTGAAGTTAATGTAGATAAAGAAAGGAAAAAGCTCTCTTGCTTATAGTGAAAAGAAGCTGGGAGGAAAGGGGGAGATAAGGGGGATAGAAAGGAGAAGGAAAGGTGAGAAATTTGACCAAAGAAAACCGAGTGAATTTTTTGATTGATTGATTTATTTATTTATATTCCGGCAAAGAACATGATCGATGTTTCTTTAGCATGAAAATATTAGAGTGAGAGAGGCTTAGCTAACTAGAATTGCTGACTATTTCAAACCCCAAAGAGCCAAAACCCCACAAAGGGTCACAAATTAATACACTCGAAAGATTTCTCTTCATGCCTCTCTTTCTTACAAGGACCGAGTAGCAACGCGGAAGAAGGTTTGAAGATTCCTTGGTCTCATTTCTTTTTGCTTGATCTTTGACTTTCAAATGATATCTTTTATTCTACACACTTGTTTTTGCTTTATTTTTTTATTCTTTAACATGGTACGGAAATAATAGTAAATTCAGATCAAGGCAGCATTATCTGACGTAATAGGTCTCCATCGTCATGTCTATCCCATTGGTTACGTCGATGTTGATTGAGTATTAACCGTGAATCACACATTTTCTGTATTTTAGTAAAAATCTATGAAGCATTTATGCATGCCCCCACTTCATTTATCCCTTTAATACGTAAGATAAAATGAATGAGATAATTTTAATAAAAAAAAATATAATTTTTTCATATTATATAGTTTTTAAATTTTTAAATTTTGAATTTGAATTTTAGAAAATTAAATTATTTATTTTATTTTATATTAAAAATTTGTTAAAAAAATTATAATTATAAAATAAAATAAATTGAGATAACTTTTTAATCTAAACAACAACTTTTATATTAATTGTGAAGCATAAAAGTTCAGTTTGCTATCTTTGACCTGGCCTTCAAAGATTTTCATGAGTTGAACTTTATCTTGTTGAACGTTTTTGAAGGGCTGAATCTTGAAATATATATACAGTGGTACTACTTTAAGGTCTGGCCATGGCCAACAAGGAAAAAAAAAAGTAGTCGTTTTTATTAGAGATGATCATGATTTGCAAGGGCTCAGGTAAATTACACGAGCGGGCTAATCAACTTAATTGGAAGAATAAATTACGAGAAAAAAAAATTAAGCAAATTAGTTTTATATTAATATATTATTTTGCCCGTACACCATTTGAAGTGTCAAACTAATTTAAGAAAGAGTAAGATCTGTTGGGTTTGCTACTTTTGAAGTCCCACATCGGTGGGATTTAATGAAGGGGCAAGCCCATGTGGTTATAAAAGGAGGTCTAGCCTCCTTAGTTAATTACACCAGTCAGAAACTTATCTAGTAACTTTTGACTTTAGTAAAATTCCTCTATTGTCCTTTTTGTATGTAAAAGGAAGAGAGGTGAAAGTTAGAGTTTTACTAGTGGGAGAAGTTTTTGTGGGTGTCGTTGGGGTGAGGAGAAAAATTGTGTGATTGTAACAATTTTTCACATAGTGTATTTTCTTCTCTGGGTCTGGTGGTTTTTCTCCTTTTTTTGGAGTTTTCCACGTAAATTCTTGTGTTGTGTTTATTTCTCTATTTTTCTTGTTATTCTGTTAAAAGTAGATCCTGGTGGGGGGAATTTGGAAGCCCAGATTCTCAACAAGTGGTATCAGAGCCACTAGGTTCTTTTTGCAGGGTGGAACTTTGGTGTGGTAGTGTGAATACGTATGATCTAAGGAGGTTCTGTCTAGGAGATTGGAAATTTTAAGTGTGTCCGTTGTGACCCTCCAATCTTTCCTGGGAACCTTGAAGTTCTGTCTAGGAAAGATCAGTCTTTCCTGGGAACTTACTTAGTGGGTACTATTCATTTCCACGGTAAAATTCATCGAAGTTATGTCAGGAGGTAGAGTTTCAAATCCTATCAGATTTGATGTGGAGAAATTTGATGGGAGAATTAATTTTGGCTTGTGGCAAGTGCAAGTCAAGGATATCTTGATTCAATCAGGATTACACAAGGCGTTGAAAGGTAGACCAGTCCCTGAAGTCAGTAGCGGTCCAAGCACTACTGGTGAAACAAAGAGCAGATTTGGAATGAGCGATGAAGATTGGGAAGATTTGGATTTAAGAGCGGCAAGTGCAATTCGTCTGTGCCTAGCCAAGAATGTTCTTGCAAATGTGCATGGAATATTCGCGGCAAAGGGACTCTGGGAAAAGCTCGAAGAGTTGTATCAGACGAAAGGTGTCTCAAATCGAGTATACCTGAAGGAGCAGTTTCATACACTGCGGATGAGTGAAGGTACGACTATTTCAGATCATTTAAGTGTTCTCAATGGCATTGTCTCTGAGTTGGAATCTATTGGAGTTAAAATTGATGATGAGGATCAAGCTTTGAGGCTGATCTGGTCTCTTCCATCTTCCTATGAGCATATGAAGCCTATTTTGATACATGGGAAGGAGAAAATAATTTTTTCAGAGGTTACCAGTAAACTTTTTTCTGAAGAAAGAAGGCTAAGTAGTGGAAGTAATGGTTCACTTGAGAACTTAGCAGTGGTGACAGCTGGTGATTGGAAGAGGAAGAACTCCATAAAGAAGAAAGTAGTCTGCTGGGTGTGTGGACAAGCTGGGCACGTCAGAAGAAATTGTCCAAGAAGTGGAGCAGGTTCGGCAAGAGGCTCCAAGTCAGTAAATGGAGATACTGACAATGAAATTAACATTGTGTCTCTCTCTACAGAAGATGACTTCTGTTAAAAGGAGACATGTACATCCTCATGGCATGTCGCTAATCCCAAAGTTGCCATGATAGAGGATGTGTTAATGTTAGTTGTTCCACAAATTTGCACACGGGCATTGGTTTGGCATTGATGCAAGGTGTGTGGTGGAAATTCATGTCGATGGCTGATGAACTTCCAGGAAAGCCAAACGTGGGAGTTGCACCATAATTTTTCAGCAAGATTATTTTCGACATGGGCCGAAGTGAAATGCTTGGAATTGGTTTATTCTGAGTGGTTATGCTTTTATGGTGGAGCATGATAGCGGAAGCTATGAAGATCTTCATTGCGGTGGAGTGTGGCTGTGGGATCAGTCAAAGTCGCAAGGTGGAGATTGTTGGGTTTGCTACTTTTGAAGTCCCACATCGGTGGGATTTAATGAAGGGGCAAGCCCATGTGGTTATAAAAGGAGGTCTAGCCTCCTTAGTTAATTACACCAGTCAGAAACTTATCTAGTAACTTTTGACTTTAGTAAAATTCCTCTATTGTCCTTTTTGTATGTAAAAGGAAGAGAGGTGAAAGTTAGAGTTTTACTAGTGGGAGAAGTTTTTGTGGGTGTCGTTGGGGTGAGGAGAAAAATTGTGTGATTGTAACAATTTTTCACATAGTGTATTTTCTTCTCTGGGTCTGGTGGTTTTTCTCCTTTTTTTGGAGTTTTCCACGTAAATTCTTGTGTTGTGTTTATTTCTCTATTTTTCTTGTTATTCTGTTAAAAGTAGATCCTGGTGGGGGGAATTTGGAAGCCCAGATTCTCAACAAGATCTACTTATTGATTCAAACTTATATTGTGTTGATATTGAGCGAGAAAAACCTAAATCTTCATACTCTAACAAGTAGTTCGATATAAGTTTATCAATTGTTCTAATACGTACCCTAGTTGCAAATATCAACTTGATATATATATATATATATATATATATATGCAATTTTGAGGGGTGCAAATCTCACTAATTTTCTTTGAGAAAAAATAATATATACAGTTTTAAAATGCAAGTCTCATACATTTAAAAAAAAAATAGAATATATATGAAAAACTCATTTTTTTTATAACGATGGACTATACTTTTTTTTCAAAAGAATAATTATGATAGTCTTATCATTCTTTTACTGTAATTTTAATACTCTTTTTATTTTTAAAAAATTTTCTTTTATTTAATGATTAGGAAAGTAATTATTTGTGAAGTTTTATATTTTTTAAACTTATCTTAATGGTTAAGGATGTTAAAAAAAATACTTTAAAAAAATAATAAATAAAAATTTCATTTACATTAAGAGTAAAAAATAAGTAAGAGTGAGGCTATTACCTTTTTTTTTTTTTTTAAATAAATACATGAGGTACAAAATAAGTTTCTTTCAAATAGATTTTAAATTTATCCACTTATTTTAAAAGGAGTGCCCGAGTTTAGCACACCTAATTAAGACGTATATATAAATTTATTAATTTCCATATTAGAAGTCCTGATTACATATTTTATATATTAATTATACTAGTTAAGACTTGAAGAACTCTCTTAAATATTAACGCCTATACTGCATAATGGGTTGTAGACGTATATGCATGCACCTAGGCTTGGGATCAAGAATTGACAAATATTATTAATGCTTGTGCTTAATAATGTTAATTAAGATTAAGTCAGGTTGGCCACTATTAATACTAAGTTAGAGATTTAACTATCTTTTCATTCTTAATTATTAATTAGTGAGTGATTTAACTTATATGTATCTTTAATTAATTTCCAAGTGGAAATTAAACTGACAACTCTCAGTATAAAATTTCAATACAACGCGGAGAGAGATGATCATGAATATCATCATGATGTTTACAAGTACAGCAGACTCTGCATGCATTGCTTATATAATAATTGAAGCCAACGGTTTTGAGAACTTGATTAGATACAAAGTACCACGTGGACATGGTCCCCATAAAAATTAATTAAAAGCAACAACTAAAAGCTTTGATGATCAGACTTTCATAGCATCTGATCTATTTTTGTCAGAAATGTTATGATAATTTTGTTTTATGCAACATGCAAGTTAAGAAACCACTACCACAACTACTTCTTAATTACTTTGCTAAAAGAAAAAAAAAAACTTTTAATTAATTACTGCAAAAATTTTCAAATCCATTCGAAAGAATAAGCCCTCTAATTCCCCCTATTTAAACTTGTTAAATGCCTTTTGATTACCATGGAGTAATCAGCTTTAAAAATGGAAAATGATAATATGGCTTCTAAATATGCTCATCAAATCATGTGTTCGCTCATATATTATTTTATTTATTTCTTAATGGTTAAGAAGTGATTATGAATTAATATATATTTTATATTTTTTTAATAATTAAGAATGCTTAGAAAATATTTAAATAAAAAGAAAAGAAAAACAAAAAAACTCACTTCACTATGCATATTTGGGGTCCACATTTGGCAAGTGTGCACCCTAGCTAGTATTTTCCATAAAAGATTTCTAAGGTTCAAGTGCCTTAATTTGGGCAACAAAAATTTCGATACTCAAGATTAAGAAAATAACTTTTGCAGATTTAGAGAGTTTGAGTCTCGTGGATTCTCTTGAAAAAATAATGCATAAATTTAGAATTAGAAAGAATTTTTTTATATTTATATTTATTTTTATTTTACAATGAGTCCAATTTTCTCAAAAAAGAAGTAGATAAAATTTTCACATTATGGATCATGAATGCATATACGATGTGCATTTCCTGTCCATAATCTCCATAGATTTGGGAAAAGGTACGCTGATAAGATTATTAATTCAGGTATTCTTTTATTATTCATTGCGTTATTATTATTTATTAATTATTATTATTATTATTATTATTATTATTTAATATTCTATTATTATTATTATTATTATTATTATTATTTATAACTCTTCTCACCACTCTCAACACACTTTTTCCTACTTAAACGTACCCTAACAAAAAGTGCAAAAGATCTCTGGAAGCCATGAATACCTAATTACTCAGTTGCAGAGCATGGGAAAAATGAGAATATTCTCAGGTCATTTTATGCGAAAAGAATAAAAAGTGTAGCTTTGAAAATAGATTTTTCCATGGGACGCATAAAATACGTACGTACAAGAAACGACATAATTAAAAGTCTTTATCTGTGGAAAATTAAGAAGAATAATAGTCCCAATATTATCTTGTCAGCAAATCAGATTTGAACTGTGCATGGATCTATATATCTCTTCATCTCAAATATCAATCCCTCCTTAGACAATTCTGGATGTCTGACTTGTCAACAATAATGGCAGCTAATGTGAATGCACCTTTTTTTCCAAAGCATTGCACACAAGCCCAAACATCATTAGGTCACAATTTTCCAAGAAAGTTCTATGATATTGTTTAGAAACTGAGAGAGAAAGAGAGACGTAGGGCCCCCTGATTGGTCTTTCTGACTTTTCTCTTTTCCTCCTAGATTCTAATCAAACGTCGCGTGCTTTTTCATCCATTTCATTAAATTAAGGATTTTGTTTTATTTCTTTATTTCTAATTCCTTGCAACTTTGTGGAAAATTTTGTTGTCCTTATTGCTTGGTGCGCGTGCTGATTGAATATTATTGGTATTATTTAATAATCACTGAAAGATAAATAGTATTTATAGCAAATTTATTGTAACGAAAATTATTATAATTTACCATGAAAATCAAATTTATTTTGATAAAAATAATTATTTTAACAAAATAATAATAATAATAAAACAATTTAAGATGAGAATAGACTAATAACAAAATTACGGAAGAGTTCACTACGTACCCTCTAAATTCTAATAAATTAATAACGATGATGTTAGGTGAAAATAGTAGCTACATACATCCACGTGTACTGTTCATAATGCTGTTACCACTCGGTTTCAAAGTTTCAGGCTTGTAGTCAATACTCTAGATCGAGGTGTTATCTCTTTTCTTACTTTGAAATTTCAAACTTCGTTAGCCAATCATTATTAGAGCATTTATATTGAATTTATCAATATTTTTTTAAAATTTGATAAAAAGTATAATTGTGATAAAAAAAAATCAATATATTTACATTCATAACTTTATATTAGATATATTATTTAATTCATCAAAATAATAATATAATAATATTTTTTTAATAAAATAGAGAGAGAAATTATGAAGAATAAAATACATTAAATAATTAGTTTAAAATGTAAATAATGATCCTTCAAATTTGAAAAATGAACTTAAATTAATATAGCTCAAAGTTGGAGATGGTGGAGTTTAATGGATCCAATATAAAATTATTTTAAATAAAATCATAAAATTTAAATTTGATGGGTCTTTTAATAGATTTAATGTCAATACTTTAAGATAGATTTAAATAATGAGTTAAGAGATGATAAATTCAGATAAAAATTGAAAACTAAATATAATATTATTATAATAATATTATTATAATAATATTTATTATTATTATTGTTATTATTATTTTAAAATTTAAAAATAAATTATTTATTATATTTTATCTAAAAATTTAGTAAAATTGTAATAATCGGATAAAATCAGTTGACATCAATTTTGAATTCAAACGATTCCTTATTGTGGAACCTTCGTCCTTGATTATAAATGTTTTTCTACTTAAATCGTATTTACTGATGTGATATATTTTAAGTCACCATTCATTTAAATTATGAATATAATAAAAAAGTATAATTTAAAAAGTAATGTTATATTAGTAAAATGATTTATATTTTAATTTTTTGATTTTTGACTCTTACTTAATAATTAAAAAAATGATTATTAGTAATTTTTTAATAATTAAAAATGTTAAAAAAATATTTTTAAAAAATTATAACCAGCGGTACGCCGGCCCGCTAGGATAATCCAAGGGAAGTTGAAGGGATTTACCCAAATATTCTGTGAATTAACAAAGCGCATGCATATGTTTCAAAAAGCTTCAAAGCAAATTCTATAATTCGTTTTATTTATCCTCTGAATGTAATTCAAATCAGAGAAGCAACTATACAACAATTGGTTCAGAAAATTATAAGGAATTATAAAAAATAAAGAAGTTATAAGGAGTTATATAACAATAGCCTCATTGAAATTATCCCAAGCAACTATATCAAAGCAAAATACTAGAACTTATAAAGCTAAAAGATGACATTAACAATGAAAAAAATAAAGTTAAAATAAAAACTCAGCATACCTTCCTTTCCACAAATAGAATAGTTAAAGGAAGCAGATAACTGGATCTTTCAGCTTGTGTTGCCAGCATGACAAGCAAATCTAGAAGCCTATCAATCTACAACAATATGTCAAGCCAGAAACTCTACCTAGAAATTACTAGATGCTTTTGAAAACAAGGACGCAAACATAAGAGACATTCCATTCAAAACCTAGAGTGGAGGAGTAGAAGCTTTGGGTGGTGATCGAAAATGGAGATGAAGCCGAGAGGAGTAGAAACTGGTACTCGGGAATGCAGTCGGGAATGGGAAAGAACAGAGCATAATTCTTTTTTCTTAAACTTTGTATCTTCTTTCTTTGTTTCTTACCATTTAATTAAATTAAGAATTTTGTAGCCTTTAAATCTATTTTTGTTTCTTGATCAATCCTTCTAACTAAAATGGGATGTTTCCTTGATATCATTTTTCTAATAGAATCGCATTTGATCAGCTTTATTGGCAGCGATGAATATAAAATCGCTACAAAAAGTAACATTTAGCAACGACTTTATTTGCTACAAAGTAAAAAAAATGCCGCAATAGATACTTTTTCTTGTAGTATGTAAAAATGTTTAAACATATCATATTTTTACGGTGGAATTCACTAGTTTTTAAAGAGACTGCATGTCTTTCTCTCTCTCTCTCTCGTTTCTAGTACGAACCCTAGTTTCCTTTTTCAAGGAGCCCTAGTTTCTTGTGATTCTAGTATGAATTGACCAGTTGGAGGAGGAGCTAGCGCATGATGGGAGAAACTAAAGCTTACAGCAAAAGAAAATGAGGTTTTTGTCATCCATGGAAAAGATTTGAAAGATAAAGCTTTGCAAAGATGCTTCTATTTCATTGGGGGAGTGATGTCAGGGAAGAGTATCAACAGTAAAGCGTTTAGGGAATTGGGTGAACAAAAATTTTATGATTGAATTTCAATTGCTAGTCGATAAGGAGAGCGTTCTTAGTGGACATCCCTGATTTTTTTAATGGAAACCTAATTTTACTACAAGAAGTGAATGAATATGTTCCTTTGAAAGAAATAGCTTTTCAATTTGAACCTTTCTGGGTTCAGTTGTATTGTTTGCTATTAGCAATAATGATCGAGGAGATTAATAAAGAATTAGCTGCTACCGCAGGTCATGTAATTAGAGTAGAATCCGACGTAGATGGATTGGCTTAGGGCAATTGTCTTCGAGTTAGGATTGTTGTAGATATGACGAAACCTCTGCTAAGGGGTAGATGGGTTCAATTGGAAAATAAACACTATTAAATGTTCGTGAAATATGAGAGGCTACAAGCTTTTTGTTTTAAATGTGGGGTCTTAGTTCATAAAGATAAAAACTGTAGCTGCCAGAGGGAATTGGATTCAGATGATGAAGAGACTTCAAACCAATTCGGGGCATAGTTGAGAGCACAACCAAGAAATGCAAGAGTTTTTTAAACAAGAAAGTATGGGAGCAAGGAGTATACTAAAACATATAGCACCAAGAAAAAACTAGAAGAAACAGGAGAGAAAACTGATAGTAAGTTCTCACCATGACCCCAATAAATAGTAAAACAGAAAGGCAGAAGAGTATGAGGCTCAATCTCGAGAAAACAAAGGTGATAAAAGATGAGAAATTAGTAATTGAAGTGTGTAGAGAATCAGGTAAGAATAATAGGGACGTGTATGGGGAAGAAAGAAGGGCAATAGAGGCTGCAGAATTAGAGAAGATATGAGTTAGCCGAACAATTGAAGAGATCAAGGCCATTAGCAAAAAGATGGCAACCTGGAATAGGAGGGCCAGAGGAGTTGGAATTTCAATAAATTTGAATCAGGAGCAGAGCTGGAATGTAACAGGCACAAGAACAGTGGAAGAAGTGGAGGATAACTAGTATAAAGAAAAGAGAATTAAGGAAGATGCTATGAGCTGCTTCAATGAAAAAATTGAACTGGTGGAGGCTGCATGGCAGCCCCACCTAAAGCAATGATAGGTGTGTTGTGGAACTATAAGGGGCTTGGGAACCCCCTAACAGTTAGAGAACTCTAAATGATAATTAGAACAAAATCCCTCGCTTTTATTTTTCTAATAGAAACAAAGTGTGACCGTACAAAAGTTGACAAAGTCAAGAACAAAATGGGTTTTAATGCTAGCTTTATTGTAGATAGTGTTGACCTAAGTGGTGGGATTGTCTTTTTGTGGGATAGTAGATATGATTTTTCTTTAGATAATTCCTCCCAACACCACATTTCTATGAGATATTTTGATGAATAACAGGAAAAAAAAAGTTTTGATTTCCAATTTTTTTGGTTACTTTGAAACTAGATTAAAAAACCACAGCTGAGATCTTTTAAGGAGGATGATCCCGAGAGAGAAAATGGCTTGGGTTTGCTTTGAAGATTTTAATGAGATACTAAGTTAAGATGAAAAGTGTGGAGCTATGTTAAAACCATACAAGCAAATGGAACAGTTTCAATAGTGCAACAAGAGATTAGGACAACAATGTACAAAAGAGAGACTTGATTGCGTGCTGAGAAATTTGGAATGGATAGAAATGTATGAGAATTATTCCTTTTACAATAGGGCAACTCTTTCATCAGATCATTGTCCTATATTTTTTAGATGAAATAAGAAGATCAATACTATGCAAAGAAGAAATGCCTCGAGAAATACAAAGGGATCCTTAGGTTTGAAGCAAATTGGAGTCTCCAAGAGAATTGCAAGAATATTGTTAAGTCAAAATGGATTAGTCAAGTGGTGTGCCAAGAGAGTATAATTCAGCTTATCCAAGGAAAGTTGGGTAATTGTAGAAGATTCTTAATCACTAGAATCAGCACTGTAGAACCCAAGATTTCAAATCTCGCATCTACGTATAGATTTTAATGATAACAAATAAATTCAAGAGCCAATCTCAAATTGTCTGCGCATGAAGAGAATTAAGCACATCAAGAAATCAAGCATGAGCAATAAGAAGAATAAATCTATAAATGAAACTCATAGAATAATTTTGTACATCTCTTAAAATTTGAATTTGGATTAAAGGCCAAAATTAATATTTTCTCATAAAGCATCAAATTAAATTTTTTACATTTGCATAACTTTATTAAAATATTTAATTTTGAAAATTTCTTTTTTCACATATGCATAAAGATTTGAATTTGTAAGATAATTGATTGTCATATTTAACATGTGCATATGTTGTTTGAAAATCTTGAATGATGGTTGTGTTTTTTTTTTTTTTGACATATGTAAAAAGAAGATGATTTGGTTTGAAAAATAAATCATACTCATTTTGTCATGTATGAAAAGTAAAAGATTAGATTTATTGTTTTGAAAAATGAACGGAATTGTTTTTGACAAATATAAAAAGGAGATGTTTTATTTTAATCTTTTGAAAAGTGAATAGTGCTCTTATTTGACATGTGAACCTTTTCAAATTTGAATATGAAGACTCATTTGCTTATAAATAACTCACTTGAATTTTTCAAAAATTACAACAAGAGCTTACACATCAATTGCTAAGTTTTGTATCATTCTTTTAAAACCCTCATTCTCTTTTCTCTAAGTTTTGTACCTTAATTCTTGTTCATTTTGAAAAAGATATAAGTTGCGCTATATTGTTCTTATTTCACTCATTGAGGAGTGTACTCTAATAATCTACCAACTATCAGTTCTTGTATTTATAAGAGGGTGCGTATAACTCTTGTGTGTGTAGAAGGTATTCTACACAGGGAATAGTTGAATCACCAAGTGTGAAGTAATTGCAAGTGTAGAGGGTGTTATACACGGATTCTTTGTAGCGGTATTACTCAAAGGTATAATAGGTTTCTATTTTCACCTGAACGAGATTGAATAGTGAATTTGGGATTTTCAAGAGGTAGCTTGAGGCGAGAACGTAGGCAGTGAGACTGAATTTCATTAAAATACTGAGTTTGCTTCTTTTTGCCCTTACTCTTTATATTTCTGCTTCTTTGTATGTTATTTATATTTTATATTATATATTTATTTTATAAGTATTAATTTTTTTTAATATAACCCAATTCACCCCTTCTCTTGTATTAGTCATCTGGGTAACAAGCACTCTTTGAAGAAAGAAGCAAAAGAGATCCAAAAGAAGATGAAGAGACTGATAAAAATACAAAACAATGACTCAAGAGGTAGTAATGGAGAAGAGAAAATTTTAAAGAAAGATATAAATGTTTCCCTAGCAAAAGAGAGCACTAATTGAGAGTAAATAGCAAAGCAAGTATGACTAAAAAGTGAGGATGGAAACACAACATGTTTCCACTGGTTTGCAAACTAGAGGAAGAAATAGAATGCAATAAAGAAGATCGTCATGGAAGATGGGATAGAGCTGACAGACCAATAGGTAGTGGCATAGGTATTTCATAAATTATATCTTGATCTTTTTACTACTCAACTTCTTGGTAATCTTGATGAATGCTTATGTAATCTGAGTCCCAAAGTCACAGAGGAGATGAATACTTTCCTTACTTGTAATTATTTTGATGAAGATATTAAAGAGGCCCTATTCCAATTGAAACTTATGGGTTCTCCTGGATCAGATGGTTTTCTTCCTATTTTTTATTAGACTCATTGGGACATAGTGGGTAGAGACATTACCAGAGCAGTTTCTAATGTGCTTAATCATGGGGTCAATGTTGAATCTATTGATAAGACTTTTATAGTCCTTATTCCTAAGGTGAAGAAGCCTAGGAAGATTTCAAATTATAGACCTATTTTGTTATGTACTGGCATTTACAAAGTAGTTTCAAAGGTCATAGCAAATAGATTAAAGCCAATTCTACCCCAGATTATTTCTATTTCCCAATGTGCCTTTGCGCTCGAGAGATCTATTTCGGATAATTTTATTATAACCTTTGAAGCTCTACAGTCGATGACAACAAAGTGAAGAAGAAAACAAAGGTCATATAGCTATTAAATTCGATATGAGTAAGGTGTATGATCGAATAGAATGGTTTTTCCTTAGGAAAGTACTAGAAAGAATGGGTTTTAATCTGAGATGGATTAGTATGGTGATGGATTGTGTGACAACTATGAAGTATTCCCTGCTCATTAATGGTTCTCCTCAAGAGCTTTTGATTCCATCTAGGGTATTCGTCAAGGAGATCTCATTTCCCCGTATTGTTCATAATGGTAGCTGAGGTTTTAAGTTCTTTAATTAACAAAGTAGAAGAGCAAGGAGAAATTCACGGCTTCAGGATAAGCAGAGGCTATTTAAGTGCCAACAAGTTAATAAGCTTTCAAGTTTGTATAAATCAACTTTTGGACAACAAGTTAATAGAGAGAAATTCTTAATCTTATTTAGTGCCAATACCGAGATAGAAACTAATGATTATATAGTGAGTATTGCAAGAACCCGAGCAATATGCTCTTAAGAAAATTATTTAGGGTTACCAACTTTAGTAGGAAGGTCGAAGAGTAGAGCTTTTAAAGGCATTCTAGACAGGATAAGGGAGAGACTCAGAAACTGGAAAACAAAATTCCTCACTCATACTAGACAAAAGATTCTTTTAAAAGCTGTAATTCAATCTATCCCCACTTACTATATGAGGGTCTTCAAATTACCAAAAGATCTAGTGAGAGAGATTAATAGACTTATGAAAAATTTTTGGTGGAACTTTATAGAGAAAGAGAAGAAGATGTATTGGGTGGATTGGAAAAAGATGGGGAAATCAAAAAGGGAATGGGGTCTCGGATTCAGGGCCAAACAAGAATGGAGAATCATTCAAAGTCCTTACTCTTTAGTGGCCCAAATCCTGAAGTCAAAATATTTTCCTTCCTTTGATTTTCTAGAGGCTAAGATAGGAAGAAGACTCTCAATGATTTGGAGGGGAATCTGTGTTGCCAAGAAGCTCATTCTGGAAAGGTCAATGTGGAGAGTAGGAAATGGGCAAAGTATTAAGGTTTGGAAAAGCAAGTGGATCCCTAAGCCATCAACATACAAAGTGCAATCTCCTATGAGGTATCTGCAAGCAAGTTCTCAAGTACAAGACTTAATAAATTAGAATACTAAATAGTGGAGATATGACCTATTAGAAGCAGCTTTTAATAAGGAGGAAAGAGGCCTAATTTGTAGAATTCCAATCAGCTTTCATGGGGAGTCGAATAAACTGATCTAGATAGGTAATAAAAAGAAAAATTTTACTGTTAAATTAGCCTACCACAAATAGATTGAAATGTTTGAGAAAGAGAAAGGGCAGCCATCAAGAAGTAAAGGTAAAATGGTGTGGATAAAGTTGTGGAGACTTAACATTCCAAATGTTACAAACGTTTTCTTATGGACAGCTTGTTTAGAATCTTTGCCCACAAAGCAAAATTTGTTCAGAAATATATTTTTAGATTCACCACTATGCCCCAATTGTGAAGTAGCTATGGAATCAGCTAAACATGTTCTGTGGAGTTGTAATGCGGCCAGAGATATATGGAGTCAATGTCCACCTAAATTTCAACAGATGGCCTGCTCAAATGGTAGTTTCCGAGACCTATTTGAGCTTATTAGTCAAACTTGCAACAAGGAGATTGTGGAGAGTTTTTCAATCATTGCTAGGGCTATATGGCTTAGAAGGAACAAGTTGTTATTTAAGTCCTCTTTTATGCATTATAATCAAGTGGCTAAGTCTGCCTTGGCCTCGTTAGAAGATTTTAAAATGGCCCAAACAGATCTCAACCAAAAGAATCCTCAGTGTCAAGACCATAACATCTCCTAGTGCCCTCCTCCAACTGATTTTATAATGATAAACTGGAATTCTACAATATTTAAAGATGAGATCTGAATAGGCATAAGCCTCATTGTTTGAAATCATAAGGCAATTGTCTTGACCACCAAAAAGATTTCTAAAGCCTCATTTATGGATCCTCTTCTTGCAGAAGCCACAGGTGCACAAGAAGTAGCGAAATTGGCTAACGAAATGCATTTGTCTAATGTCATTATCTAGGGAGATTGCCTACAAGTCATCAAGGAGCTTCAAAGGAATTCTAAGAGAGGGGACTCTATTGGTCTTATTATTAAAGATACAAAATTGCTTCTCTTTTCTATTAATTGGAAATCAATCTGTATTAGGAGAAATGAGAACAATGAAGCCTATTGTCTAGCAAAGATGTCTAGATTGCTAGCTGAAGGAGAGTCTGAACTAGTCACTTAACTAGTATTGTAGTCTTCCTTCATGTCTTTTCTTTCTAATGAAAGTAAGGGCTTCCCCTTTCAAAAAAGAGACTGCATGAAGCTTACATGACTTAAGCTTGTCCAAATCATTTTCTTAAAACTATCGCATAGACTTTTTACATTTAAAAAAATAAAAAAAAAAAGTGGATCCTACTTTGAGAAAATAAATAAAAAAGCCATTTTTTTCACTATGGGGATTATTTTTTTTTTTAAAAAAAAAAAACTTATGTGAGAATTGAATATTTAAAACTTATATCTAGTATATTACTCATAAGTTATTATACATTGACTAGATATAGGAAAATGTTAATTAGCTTGCAAGATGACTCATTGGATCTTGTGGTTGCTGTTATGAAGAGAATCTGAAACAGAATGAATGTGTTTCTCTTTGAGAATAAATTTGAAACACCTCAGCAAGTGTTCTCGGACGCCCAACAAGGACTAGAAGATTTTAAGAATGCACAGGTTAACATCTCAAGAGACCAGACGGTACAAAGAACTGACAAAAGTATTAGCAGTTAGTTAGACCAGAGGAGCATGTAATCAAGGTTAAATGGGATGCAGCTGTTGATTCATAAACTAGAAGAATTGGGATTGGAGTTATGGCTAGGAATTTTGAAGGGAAAATTCAAATGTGCCTTTGCCTTTGTGCAAGGCTGGAGCATGTTTTAGAGGTCGTTACAACATAGGCTATGGCGCGTAGAAGATAAGTTATGGAGGTATGTGCTGAATTGGGTTTTAGAAAATTTACTTTATGAAGGTGAAGCACAGGCAATAGTTAAAGTTGTAACTACAACAGATGAGAGCTGGGTTTGGAATGGAGTAGTTTATGAAGATATCATAAGGATTCTTTGTTGCGATACCTGCTCACAAATTGGCAAAATATTTACTGCTTGATAATGCTTAGAAGATATGGATGGATGGATCATCACTAGAAGAAAACTGCACTTTTGTGGTTAATTAATTATGAAAAAAAAGATTATTTGTGATTAATTTTAGCTATAAATAATTATTTTATTAAAATTAATTAATTATAAATAAATAATTTTTTTATAATATAGATTATATTCGTAATGATGTAACTAAGGACAAACTTCGTATGAATACTATTTCATGAATTCAATGTTATGATGTTGATTGAAAAAACCAAAGGTTATAATTGACAAATTAGAACAGTAAAAAGAATGGCAATTAACCAAAACTACTATGTCCGGTTTGGATTCATAAGCGAGATAATTTTGTCACTTATTTTAAATTTATCATTATATTTTTTTAAATTTTCATATAAAACATAAATTTTAATATAATTTTTTAAAATTTTAATACATATTTATAAAATTTCAATTTAATTTTTTTTAATTTTAAAAAAATAATAATAATAAAAAATAAAATAAACACATCTTAACTAATATCATTTCTCAATCCAAACCGGAACTAATTCTTCCATGTTTGTTTCCTGATTTGTACACGATAATTTTGTATGCACCAAGTGCAGTGTATAGATGCTTGGTCAGGTCAAGATCCAACTTACGTGGATACAGCTGGCAATCATAAAGATCAGAACGAAGATAATCACAAGAGCAGGCTTTTATATATATATATATATATATATATATATAAAATAACAATCTAACAAAAATTCTTATTTTAAAAAAAAATTTTATTTTTTTTTGGTTAAAATTAATACTTTTATTAGTTTCTGTTAAAATTAATATTGAATCTAATGAGAATTATCATTTTAAACACAATTTATTAAGTTTATTTACTGAAATAATATTATTGACATTAAAATTAATTCCACCTCTTCAATTTTTTATAATAATAAACTTTCCATTTAAAACTTATTTAACATCTATTTAATACTACTAAATACTTTAAATACAATTTATTAAGTCCATAAATAATGTTAGAAATTTCTATTTTAGAATTCCTACTTAGGACATATTTTTTAATTTTATTTTATGTAAAATAAATATAAAATAATATAATAATATAGAATGACACAATAATAGTATAGAATATATAAATATAACAATATATATATATATATATATATAAATAAATCATTCATAACAATTTATACGTTAAAAAATTCAATTTTATTCATGAAAATTTTATTCTTATTATATGATTAATAATTTAATTTTTTTTAAAATAATTTATAACTTTACAATGAATGTATTATTTATTAAATTAACTATATATATGGTATATATAGTTAATATACGGTATATACAATTTATTATAATTATATTAAATTGGTAATAATAAGCAATAAATATAATTAATATTATATATTTGATATTTAATTGAATATATATGATTAAATAAATTTATATAAATTGAAAATTATAAATTATAATATAACATTCTTATATAAATTATAAACTATATATTATGTTTATTTATGAGACTATTTTTATTAATTTTTTTATAATATATGTAAATGTAAAATTATTTATCATCTATTTAATTATGAATAATCATTAAATTTTTATTAAAAATTAAATTAAATAAACGTATTTTGCACGTTATTTCTATCTAGTATATATATAAACGTCTATGCAAGTGAACAGTTATATATAGTAAAATCAAAATTTTTCACTTCCAATATTATCATTTATTTGTTCAATTATTTACATCAGTTTATTTTGCTCTGATCTGGTTTGGTCATCCCTCATTATTCTGTCACTTTCAAACGATTTCATTTCATCTGAAATATCTTTTATGTGTTTCTCTTCTTTTAATGTGATTTTTGTTGTTAGCTCAATATATTTAACAATTTTAATGTCCTTTGGGTGATATTTGTTGTCAGATAAATATATTTAACAATTTCTACTAGATAGTTGAAGGTTAATATATTTAAGAATATTGATTAGATGGTTGAAGGTTTTTATTCTGCATTTTTGCAAGAGGACATCAACAGATATAGAAGATAAACGTTGAAGGAAACCCAAGTTTTTCGTTCTTTGGACGGAATATAAATCACTAGGTGTTATAAAATTTAAAAAAAGAAACTACTATTGCAAAAGAGAAATAAGAAATTCTCTCTGAAACTCTTAAGACTGAAACTTTCTTTTTCTCTCTATATTTTCTTATGAATTTCATTACAACTGAAACCCCTATTTATAGGTTTTGAAATTACTATGCAAGTTACTATGCAAGTCACTATGCAAGTCACTATGCGAAATTTAAAATAATAATGGTGGGGTCATTCATATAATTTAGTGGTGGGACAGGGGGCGGCTGATAATTTCGTTCGTCCATTACACTCCCCCTTGAATGACCGCCAATAAGAAATCAGTCTCGTTAAAACCTTGCCAAGTAAAAACCCAGTGGAAAGAAAAATCAATGGCGAAGGAAAAAGAGTACAGTCTTCTTATGTATTCACAAGTGCTTTAAGATTGCCTCATTAAAACCTTGTAGAGGAAAACCCAGTGGGACAAAACCTCAGCGAAGGAAAAAGAGTACAATCAACACAATTACTCCCCTGAAAAGTGCATGACAAAAGATCTTTGAGTTTTCGCATTCTAATGTTATGCACAATCTTCTTAAATGTGGAAGTCGGTAACGCTTTTGTGAATAAATCTGCCAGATTATCACTAGATCGTATCTGCTTGACATCAATTTCACCTTTCTCTTGAAGTTCATGAGTATAAAAGAATTTAGGTGAAATATGTTTGGTTCTGTTACCTTTGATATATCCTCCTCTGATTTGAGTGATACAATTTTTCTGGATATGTTGAATAACTGATCTCAACCAAATACACTCTCGACTTGCTTCATGAATAGTAATGATCTCTGAATGATTTGAAGAAGTAGCATATAGTGTCTGCTTAACAGATCTCCATGATATGGCAGTATCTCCATAAGTAAATAAATATCCAGTTTGAGATCTACCTCTGTGTGGGTCTGAAAGATAACCTGCATTTGCATACCCAATCAATTCTGGACTTGAACCACGTTGATAAAATAATCTCATATCAACCGTACCATGAAGGTAACGAAGGACATCTTTAATGCCATTCCAATGCTTTCGAGTTGGTGCAGAACTATATCTTGCAAGCAGATTAACTGAGAATGTAATATCTGGTTGAGTACAATTTGCAAGATACATCAAAGCTCCAATTGCACTGAGATATGGTACTTCAGGACTAAGAATTTCTTCATCGTCATCACAAGGACGGAATGGATCTTTCTTCACATCAAGTGTTCGAACAATCATTGGAGTACTCAGGAGATGAGATTTGTCCATATAAAAATGTTTTAGGACTTTCTCAGTATATATGGACTGATGAATAAAAATTCCATTTGGCAAGTGCTCAAGCTGCAGGCCGAGACAAAGTTTTATTTTGCCAAGATCTTTCATTTCAAATTCATTCTTTAAATATATAGCGGTTTTTGAGATCTCTTCAGGAGTTCCCACAATATTTAAATCATCAACATAAACCGCAATAATGACAAATATGGATTCTGATTTCTTAATAAAAACACATGGGCATATAAGATTATTCTCAAATCCTTCTTTCAATAGATATTCGCTTAAGCGATTATACCACATGCGTCCGGATTCCTTCAACCCATATAAAGATCTTTGTAGTCTGATTGAGTACATATTTCTATATGTACTTGTAGTTGCTTCAGACATCTTATATCCTTCAGGGATTTTCATATATATGTCATGGTCTAAGGATCCATATAAATATGTAGTGACCACATCCATCAACCGCATTTCTAATCCTTTTGTAACAACTAGACTAATCAAAAATCTAAATGTGATTGCATCCATAATGGGAGAGTATGTTTCTTCATAATCAATCCCGGGTTTCTACAGGAAACCTTGTGCAACAAGCCGTGCTTTGTATCGTACAATTTCATTTTTCTCATTATGTTTTCGTACAAAAACCCACTTATATCCAACAGGCATTACACCCTTTGATGTTTGGACAACAAGTCCAAATATTTCTCGTTTTGCTAGTGAATTTAATTCAGCTTCAATAGCTGTTTTCCATTTTGGCCAATCATTTCTACGTCGACATTCTTCGACGCTTTTTGGCTCACTTTCTTCATTACTTCTGGTAATGTCAAGGGCCATTTTATATGAAAATATGTTGTTGACAACAGTTTTATTTCTATCTAGAATTTCTCCAGTTTTCATGAAATGTATTAAGATCTCATTATTTTCAGGTACCTGTTTCTCTTCAGGGGAAAACATTTCATGACACACCTTTTCAGGAGGTCCCTTTTTAGGAGATTTATACTTTTCAGGAGTTTCCTCTTCAGGAGATTCTGGAATAGAAGATTTGAGCTCTTTAGGAGCACCAATTATATTTATAGCCTGTATTGTGGATATGTGTTTTTCAGGAACACCAAATTCATTTTGTATTCTTTTCCTTCTGAAAATTTTATCTTTTGCACCAATAGGTCTTCCACGCTTCAAGCGTATTTTAGATTCACCTATTGCTGCTTTGACAATTTGTCCTTCAGGGACTTCAATCCTTGCTGGAGTATTAACCGCAGGAATATAAGATTTTATTACACATTTAGTGTCAGTAAATACATCCGGTAACTGATTTGCAACATTTTGCAAATGAATAATCCTTTGAACTTCCCGTTTACATTCATTTGTAGGAGGATCAAAATGAGACAGGGTCTTATTATCCCAAGTAATATCTTGTCGTGCTTCAGGCACCGACTTTTCTTTACCCATTAACGGAAAATTTGATTCGTCAAAATGACAATATTCAAAACGTGCTTTAAACATATCCCCTGTAAGGGGTTCAAGGTATCTAATAATGGATGGAGAATCAAAACCAACATATATCCCAAGTCTACGTTGAGGGCCCATTTTTGTACGTTGTGGAGGTGCAATTGGAACATATACAGCACATCCAAAAGTACGAAGATGAGAAATATTTGGTTGTTGACCAAATGTAAGCTGTAATAGAGAATATTTATGATATGCAGATGGTCTAATGCGAATTAGAGATGCTGCACGAAGTATAGCATGTCCCCAAACAGAAATAGGTAGTCTTGATTTCATAAGTAAAGGTCTAGCGATTAGTTGAAGTCTTTTGATCAAAGACTCAGCTAAACCGTTTTGTGTGTGTGTATGGGCAACAGGATATTCAACATCTATTCCTATTGACATGCAATAATCATCAAAAACTTGAGATGAAAATTCACCTGCATTATCCAATCGAATGGTCTTAATCGGATACTCAGGAAATTGTGCTCGTAGTTTAATTATCTGAGCAAGAAGTCTAGCAAATGCAACATTTCTAGTGGAAAGAAGACAAACATGTGACCATCGACTAGATGCATCAATTAGAACCATAAAATATCTAAATGGTCCACTTGATGGATGAATAGGCCCACATATATCTCCGTGAATCCTTTGTAAAAAGGATGGAGATTCAACAATGACTTTTGAGGGAGATGGTCTAATAATTAACTTACATTGAGAACATGCAGCGCACGGAGATTCATTGGGTAGAAATATCTTTTGATTCTTTAAGGAATGCCCATGTGAATTTTCAATAATTCGTCTCATCATTATAAAACCCGGATGTCCAAGGTGATCATGCCAAGTCATAAATACTTTAGGGTCAATGCACTTCTGGTACATTACCACATATGATTCAATTGTTCTCATTTTTGTATAATACAATCCAGAACATAGAGCAGGCAGTTTTTCTAATACGAGCTTCTGGCCCGATATTGTTTTAGTAATAAGAAGATGCTCTTTACTGCCTTTATTGGTCGTTTCAATATGGTAATCATTACGATGTATATCTTTAAAACTCAATAAATTTCTTCTGGATTGTGAAGAGAATAGAGCATCATCAATACAAAATTTGGTGCTATTAGGCAACACAATATAAGCTCTTCTGGAGCCCTCAATTAAATCCGATAAACCTGATATGGTATGGACATGGGTTTTACTTAGTGTTAGATTTTGAAAATATTTCTTTTCTTTGAGAATTTTGTGAGTTGTAGCACTGTCAGCCAGACATATATCTTTATCATTCAACTCAGAGATAAAAAGCTCATCAATGTGATCCATGATTAAAGGAATAAGGCCACTAGTTTCAGAATTGGTAGAACCGTCGTGCTGATAACGTGTTATAAAATTTAAAAAAAGAAACTACTATTACAAAAGATAAATAAGAAATTCTCTGTGAAACTCTTAAGAACTGAAACTTTCTCTCTCTCTCTATATTTTCTTATGAATTTCATTACAACTGAAGCCCCTATTTATAGGCTTTGAAATTACTATGTAAGTTACTATGCAAGTCACTATGCAGAATTTAAAATAATAGTGGTGGGGTCATTCACATAATTTAGTTGTGGGACAGGGGGCGGCTGATAATTTCGTTCGTTCATTACACTAGGTAAATATTTTTCCATGCGTATATTTTTTCCTTCCTATTTTGTTTTTTTTCTCTGTAGTATATTTCTCTTTTCTGTTTTGGCATCTTTTTCATTGTTGTTGGTTTTGTGTTTTTCCTCCCTGTGTGCCGTACAACAACATGTACTTCTTTCTTTCATTGTTTGTTTTGTTTAATTTTTTTCCTCCAGCAATTTCTCCGTTTGGGTATTTGCTCTGCCTATTTAATTATTTTCTCTGTTATTATTTTTTGTGTTTCATTATTGTTTGTTGTGAGGGTATTTAGGATATGGCGTCTGAGGCTTTCTCAGAGACGGCGGAGAAATAGGTTGCAATCAGGGGCTGGAGTGAGGAGATGGTAGGAAGGATGCAAGCTGTAGGAAGAATATCTGGAGGTTCAATGGCTGAACATCAAAGGCAGAGGTTGAAGAGGAAGTCTGCGTTTTGGGGGCTGAGCCTCACAGGCATTTTGCCCTTCGTCAATAATTAAAGCTATACTCAAACAAAATAATAAATTCGAATAAGGCAAAATAAATTATTATTCTCTAATAAAACAAAATAAAATATTTATTATCATTAAATATAATATTAAGAATAAAAATATATTAACCCAAAAAAAAAAATATTTAATAAAGTCAAATATAAGGCTAAAAACGATTCTTAATAATACTCAAATGGAATTACTTATTATAAGAAAGCAAAATAAATATATTACAAATAAAATCAAATACAACCACATGAATTATATTAAAACATATAATATTAAGAATTAAAATATGATGATAAAACAAAAAAAAATGAAAATAATATTGGACTGAAATGATTTATTATAAGAAAACAAAACAAAAATATTACAAATAAAATCAAATACAGCCAAATATATTATATTAAAGCACGTTAAATACAATATCGTTCTAAAATAAATTAATATATTACTTTCATGATAAAATTACAAAATCATTCACATTAAAATAGCAAAAATAAATTGCACAATAAATTGGAATAACTTACAAATAATTAAAATTAGCATATGTAAAATATATATATTTATACGTCTTCTTATAAAAAAAAACTTAAATCTAAATTTTGGTAATTAAACTATAGTTATCTTATTCAAATTAAACATCTGTAATCAAAATAATAATCAATTAAATATAGATAAATAAACTAATAAATTACAAATAATTAAATATATATTAAAATGAGTTCAATTAAACTAAATTTATTTTAACTTGAAGTAACATACAAATTAATTAGGCAAATAATAATTTATAATTAAATGAGAAAACCAAAATGAAATCAAATAAATAAATTCAAATTCAACATCATAGAATATTAAAGTAAAACAAAATAATAAAGTAATCGTAAAATAATCATGAAGCCAAATAAAATAAAATAATAAAATAAAATATTAACACTATTTTTGAAATAAATTATTATTTATAAGAAACTAAAGTAAAATAAAACGCAAAAACTTACCAACCACCTAAATAATATTTAGGCTAATAGCTCCCCAGATTTTGTTAATAAAGTAAATTAAAATCATATCAAAGAAAGTATAACAAAACTCCAAATTATCATAAAATATGACAAAAAAAATAGATAGAGGATTCACAATCCTTACCTATTATTAGCTTTTCAATCCATTCTTTAGTTAGAAAGCTGGTAGAAGGAATTTTATTTTTCAATGTTTCACTGTTGTTATTAACAATTCAAATCAAATGCTTGCAAACTTCTGACCATTTGTTTGAAAAAAATATTGTTACAATATAAAAAACAAATTATTCCAATTAATAATATTTATAAGCGAAATGACTATTTATAAGAAATTCAGATAAAGATAATACAAACCTAACAACTATCTAAAAAATATTTAGATACCCTGCTTCACAAATACTATCATTATAATAACTTCAATTAAATTATTTCCAATAAAATGAAACAAAATAAGACATTAATCTCAAATAAAATGAAAGAAATTTCTTACTTAGAATACATTATTCAAATAATCAAATTAAACTGAAGGCATGCTTTTTAGAAGCAATTATCTACAAAAAAATTTAAATAAAATGTTCAAATAAAGGTTAGGTTTTCAATCATAAATCTATTATCTCAATCTAACTATTGCAACTGGGCTTTTAGTATTTCTGTTCTGACAGCCTTCATCAAGCAAGCTATGGCAAGTGGAAGGAAGACTGTCAACATGCCCTTAACGCCGCACTTCTTTAAAATAATACTTATTTCTACTTTAGCGAAACAAAAAAATGTAAGTAATACATAAATCCATTAAATATATTTTACTAATTATTTCTATTATTTTTTTCCAATTAAATATATCTATTACATTTTAATAGAAATTTTTTAAATATTTTACATTTAAGTCAATGAAGTCAATCTTACTCCTAATCATACAATTTTGTTTTGCTAAATATATCTATGAGGTTCAACTGAATATTATGAATTCAAGTAATGTCGAAAATCAGTCCACAAGCTGAATTGTATAGTCAAAAATCTGAATTTTACCAAAAAAGAGCAAAATCTCGAAAATCACGTCAAATTGAAATTCAAAATAAAATAAGTAATCTGAAAAAAATCTGGCTCAAATCGGATTTACAATCACTTACTAACTGACAAACGAAATATTACTAAAAATAGCATAAAATAACTAAAAACAATGATTCGGAAAGGAAAATAGCAGAATTTGAGGTCAAAAAATGGTACAAGGACTCATGCTCATGTGGATAGTGACACCAGATGGGGACTTCTTGTAATCAAAGATATGCTCCACTTCATTCATCCAATCAATGAATCCCTCGGCCTGTAACGTACCAGAAAACTCGGGTAGATCGACTCGAAAATCGAGGTCTATATGAAGCTCCTCCCAACCATGGTGCTCCCGGAATAGAGCACGATTGTGATATGGGTTTTCGAAAGTAGACTCAGAATCATGATCGGAGGTCTCATGATCCTCGAGATCGCGCGCCGCCAGACGCTGGGTTAACTCTGTGACTTGCCTCTGCAAATCCTCAATCATCGCATCCTGAACACTACGATCACGGTACTAGGTTTCCTCCTTCGGACCCTACCCACGACGACCGCGACCACGACCACCAACCATTGAAACTGATGAAATTTCACCCCAGGATGATGTTGAAGCTCTGATACCAGCTGACGCAAGACAGAATAGCGATTATTCTGTAGGCTAGTTTTAACAGATAAATTTACAGGGAAGAACACAAGAAATTTGCTCAAAATACAGAGAATACGTCTCTGAAAAAAATTAAATATTATCAAATGAAAGAATGACGAAAATCAGTCCACAAGCCATACTGTATAGCTAAATTTCATCTATAACCGAATTTTACCAAAAATGGCAAAATCTCGAAAATAACGTAAAATTCAAATTCAAATTAAAATAAGCAATCTGCGAAAAATCCAGAACAAATCGAATTTAAAATAACTTCCTAACAAACATACGAAATATTACGAAAAATAGTAAAAAATAACTAAAAATGACAATTCGAAAGGGAAAATAGCAAAATTTGAGGTCGAAAAAAGAGCACATGGAGCCATGCTTTATGTGGACAGTGTGCGTGTCGAAAAGAGTTTTCCAAATTGGGGTCTTATGCACGATTTTGACACACATATCCAAAGTTATGGCTAAAAAACTAAAACGCATCTAAAAGTCCCCCAATTAGAAAGAGATCACGGTCACTTCCGGCCTTTACGCTGATCTGCCAATTCATGGTATCTCAGCGCCATCAACGTGCAATCAGACAGCTCAGCATCATCTGTCTCGGATCCCGCTGCATCAGATAGCGTGAGTGTCGAAAAGAGTTTTTCGAATTGGGGTTTTATGCGCGATTCTAATACCCGTAGCTAAAGTTATGGCCAAAAAACTAAAACGCACCTAAAATTGCCCCAATTAGAAAGATATTACAATAACTTCCTGCCGTTGCATTGATCTGCTAACTCATGATACCTCAGCGTCATTAACGTGCAATTAGACAACTCAGCATCATCTGTCTCGAATTCTCCTGCATCATTTACATAAATGACAGTATAAAAATATAATAATATGCAACTATAAATAATAAGTAATAGGTATAACTTACAATATGTGTTATCGTTTATCTAGTATTTACATAAAATATTTTTTTTTTAAAAAATAAAGAATAATAAAAACTATCCTAAACACACTCTGGGAACATAATAAATATATTAAATAATGTAAACTATATATATATATATATATTAATAATATATAATTTCTCCAAAATATATGTATATAATTAACTATTAAAATATACATGTAATAAATACAACAATATACAACACATATTAAGATTTTGAAATTGAGGTCAAACAAATCAAGTTAAACTTATACAAATTTTGTTTATGAATTTATATCAAGTCGAGTCGAATTTATACTAGTATTATTCATATAATATTCAAATAAATATTAATATTTAGGAATATTTTATTTATTAAATAAACTAAATTCAAATCAAGTAGATACCAGACGAGTTGAATTGTTCATGATGAGTTGCTTTGTTTATTTGCAACCCTGTCTACGTACAACATGTGACAATTTTATCTATTTCATCTCGTTCGTTTCAATTTCTACCTAATGGTAAATATTTTGAAGCAAATTGATGTCAAAGATCCGATGATCGATGTTTTGTAATGAAAAGTACTTGTCTGGTTTGGTTTTATAAATTTCTCAAACTTTCTTATTTCATTTAATCTCAACATTTAAATATGATTCAAGCAAAAATATTTTTTAATTTATAATTTTAAAATTCTCAAACTTTTCATCCAATCATTATTTAATAATTATAACTTTCTCCTAACTTTCAAACAAAATACAAAACTAATTCAATTTTTTAAATTCCAAAACAAAATTAAGATTAAAAAATTATATTCTAACCCTCTCTTAATTTAATAATTTTTTTATTCAATTTTTTCTCTCATTTTCTAAAATTCTATTAAAGTGTTAATTCGAATTAATCTACTGCTATTTACAAAATATTTTACTATTATTCATATATATTTTATTTCATTGTCTAATCTCTATAACAAAACCATGTTGATGTTTTAATCCTTGGAAGCATCTACATTTATATATATATATATATAAACACAGGTCGATCTCCATGAATATGTACGGAGATATTGTAAAATTTTTACAAGCTACTGAGCTGTCAAACTCATTTATGGAAGGAAAATGATGGAAAGCCGGACCAATTGACTTCTCTCTCTGTCCTTTTCTCCCTGCGTATTATCCTTGTCTCCAGAGTTTCACTCCATTTTCCGGGTTGAGGGGTAAGCTCCGGCTCCACCAATTTCCCTTTTAAGTCCGTCTTGACTGTTGTTTAAGCCTGTTTTTTTCTCACTCTTCTTTTAGTTTTTTTCTGTTAGCTTCAAAACTACTTGATTTGTTGTATTTTGGCGAGCTAGGTCCGACACACGCCTCGCCATCAATCTCCCCCAGTGCCGATCTTCAAGGTGATAGAACAAAGCTCTCCTTTTAAGCAGTGTGTTTGCCTCACACATAGAGCACCGTTGAAAATAGCGACGTTAGATCCCCCTTTTTCGATCATCTACTTATTTCCAGATTCAGCATGTATATTGCACGCACCGTCACCACCAATGGTGGCTCATTGCCTGCGATTTGTCTTAGTTTCTAAATGCTTTATTATATTTTCACCTTTTCTAATCAAGGATAGAGTGAAAATGGATACGAGAGTTCCTTAAAGTCAACTTAGACCAATACGATGCAGTACATACTCCTTCTCTATAACTTCAAGCTGTAGATTTATAATTTATTTATCAAACTATTTAAAATCATCACTAAGTGATCTTTCCTTATGAGAAATAGGTAGGAGCCAATCTTTTGACTCTATTATCCCTTTTATTTTTCTTGTCTTATTTTGTATTGTATTGTGTGTTAGATTTTAGGAAAAATATAAGGGCTCCATGAGTTAGACACTATTAACTTGTGACTTGTAACAATTAATTATCTCTATGAGATCTATTATATTTTGGAAAGGGCAAAAAAAAGGAAAAAAAATAATGATAAAGGATGGAAAGATAGATGTTTAAGATAACTCTCATTGGATTGGTTAAAAATTATCCTTTAAAAAATACATTTTTGCACATATACCAAAAAATAAATGCTATATTTGATCAATTATGACATTAAAGTTTGTAAAAAAAAAGTACAAAAAATACTTTTTATCAATAGTAAAACTAAGACAATGACCAAAAAACTAAAATAATTGTCAAATTTAGCAATTATTTTACCTTTTTGGCCATTATCTTAATTTTGCTATTCATAAAAAATACTTTTTACATTTTTTTTCCCACAAATTTCAATACCACAATTTGATCCAATGACATTTTTATTATTTTGTATTTGTATAAAAGTATTTCTTTTAAATGATAAATTTTAACTAATCCAATAAAAATGTTCTAATCTCATGGCCCTGTTTGTCGTATAAAGTTCCAATCTTTGGTTCCAACACAACTCTTCCACTACCGTATTAATTCTGATCACGAGTCCTTCTTTCACCAATTTGCCTTTGGAAAGCACTAATCACTCTATACTGTTATATCAACAAGATCAAGCTATTCTACTGCATGCAATTCCAAGCAGTTGTGACGTTGGCTTCAATAGTCCTATCATAATCAATAATAAAAAATAATATTTACAATTATAAATTGTGTAAATATTACATAATTATTTTTTCAAAAGATTTATACGACCTTTACGCATTTTAAGACTATATGATGTATAATTGTTTTCTACAATTTAAGGCAAGTCATCCCGATTTATATGGTTTACCAGTTTTGAGTCGTACTTACAATATATATATATATATGTATATATATTATATCCACGTGGCTTTCTTATTTTACGTAACATTTATTAAAAAACAAATAAAAGCATAAAAAACTGTAAGAAGTCTCGTAGATATATAAAATTTTGGTAATTACATTTAACATTTTTCTCAAAATAATTAGGTATGAAAGTTAGATTTGGATAATTTGAGTTTGTATTGGATGAACCTTGTATTTTCACACCTTCCAAAATTATAAACACATTTTTTAAGAATATGAGTATAATAAATACTCTCAATAGTAGATGCTCTAAAGATTTTTTCTTTTTAATAAATGTACTTCAATTATATTGGTATCAACTGCTTTCTCACAAAGAACTATTGTAGTCAAATATTCAATATCACACGTGACATTAAAATGACAAATCATATATTAATATATTGAAAATAATAAGGGGCGTGGGGATCATATTAAGAAATAAGTGGTGTGGGATCCATTGACAGTATAAAATAAGTTGTCTTGTCGCAAGGTTATGTTCATAGCCCTGATTTTTGAGTGTTCACATGTTGATTAATAATACATGAGTGGAGCTTTGAAGATGAGTGCAGGGTAGGACTTGTCGCCATCGAGTGGGCCTTCTGTCAGTGTCGAGTGGGGCTCGTCGCGAGGAGAGGTGAAGGAAGAGGGAGAGCGCTGAGATGTGAGATGAGAGGTAGATGCAGAGAGGGAGAGAGGCATTCGAAGGAAATAGGTTGTGAGATTTGATGCTGCTGGGTGCAGAATAGTGTGATGGAAATGCCTATGTATCGCAATATAACTGGATGGTGCAAAAATGAGTTTTGAACCCATCCGTATGGGAGATTTTTCCTTCATCTCAAATATCACTTAAAACATAAAATACTTTTAATGTTAAGTTATTTTACTCAAATTATTTTATTCTTATATAGAAATATATCGAGATATTCTAAATATCCAAATATGCCCTAACTCCTCAACCATAACCTTTTGAATTCTTTCCCTTCTTTCCTCCTCATGCCAACTAATAAATCAGGTTAAAACTTAAAAAAAAAAAAGATCAAAATGATGAGTTTTCATTATATTTTTTTAAATTTTTATATAAAATATAATAAAAAAATTTACTTTCTCAAATTCTAAAATTACTTTTTCAAATCCTCATACAAAATTAATATTAATAAAAATATATTACAATAATATTTTATTATTTTTTTAATTTTTATTTCGTCTCATCTCTAAAAACAAACAGGGCATAAATTTCTCAAGCCTTAAAATTGCATCATGAATATTGCTTATTTCATTAAATTTTGCTCTGATTTTCCCTGTCTAAAATTGTACCATAGCTAACTTCTCAAAGCACTCACATTCAATACATCAAATACACTCAATTCTTAAATTATAGGGGTTAACCTAGAGATCTTCATAATAGAAAATGAATTTAGAGAGTACTACAATAATCCCCTTGTATTTGGAGTTACTATTCATCCCTATTTTAAATTTGAAGTATCTTTATTGAGAATAGTTAAAAATGTAAAATAAAAGACTAGAAAAAGTAATAAAGAAATAATAGAATAATATTATTTTAATAAATAGAGGAAAATCTAGGAAATGAGATTTAAGAAATTTTTTGAAGATGAATAAAATTTAGAAAAAATTCATAGGAAGGGGTTTTTAGTTAAAATTTGAGAAAAATTTTAGAAAATAGAATATGAGTGCTTTTAACAGTCTAGTAGGTTTGACAAACAAAGTCTTTTCAGAATACTCTATTATTATTTATTATTTAATTTTTTTTATTATTTAATTATTTTTAATTTTATTTTTAATTTAATTATTATTATTCTTAATTCTTCTCAATACTTTTTACTATTTAAACGCATCCAAGATTGAGGTAAGGAGTGAAGGAAACTGAACTTTGGACAGACCGTGGGCTGGGGAAGCCTGGTCCAAGTGGAAGGACTGCTCTCATTAACACCAATAGAGGGTTTGGGCCCGTCCTTTTACAACCTCAATCCAATACTGTTAAAAATTCTTCTTTTTTTTTTTGGGGGGGGCAATACTCTTAAAATTCTATTTGTGTAAAAGACAGACATATTCGACCCGCATCATTAACGTGGCCTGAATCCTGATTCCCAAACACCAGAGGCCAGAGCCCATTGCCGAGATAAAGTAGTTGAAGAGGAATTGAAGTCCTCTTTATATATTTTCTTTTCTTGATTGAAAATCCGTTGTTTCCATTTAAAATACTAATCCTCGAGGAAAAACAATTATGCAAGATAGATTTTAGAAAACTATATTTTTTAATTTTTCTTGTTTGAGCTTTTCGACAAAATTTTGAGTTTTCTTTTTTTTTTTAAATCAATATACACAAGTTTTTTTTAAATAAAAAATAAATAAAATGTGTTGTGCTCACTAGGACGGTACAAAATGTCCAAAATCTGACCCGACCCGATATGCAGAACCGTTTTCGAGCCGATAACCTAACCCAAAATTGGTTAAATCGGTAACGGGTAACCGATACCCATTTATATTTCATCCCTCAAGCCCGAGCGATATGCGTAACCCTCTCTCTCTCACTCCATGCCACCACCTCAAATCTCCAGCTTCTAGCTCCACCATCCGCACGCGATTCTCCACCTCTACCACGACGACGATTCTTTCCAAAAAAGGTTGGATGCATGTCTATTGCCGTTTGTGATGACAAGAGCTCCTCAACAGTGGTCATCGATGATAGATCCGACGACGATTAGGACGGTAATTGAGAAAGTATGGTCAACACTGCCGTTTGTGATGGATGGGATTTGTGTGATTTTGGTGGGTTAGGGATTGTCCGATTTTGTTTTATGATGTGTTAGGGTTTATATGATTTTGTTTCCTAATGTCGGAGTTTTTTTAGATACCAGAGTCGGAGTTTGTTTTTTGATGCCTAAGTTTTTTTTATGCTGGAGTTTTTCTAATATGTGATTTTGCTGTAGCAATATAAAATCTCACATTGATGATATTTCTTATTTTTGTTGTGCAATTTTTGTTTTTTGTAAATACCTGAGTTTTTGTTTTCTGAGAATTTGTGCGATTATTTCCTTCAAGTGTGCGGATTTTAGAATGGTCTGGAGAACCGAAAAAAAAAAGGAATAAGAAGAAAAAGAAGAAGAAGATGATATCGGAGAATCGATTATCGGAAGGAACGGAAGGAAAGCTAATCGAGTCTGGTCAGAAGTGCATGATTTCGGGTCGGGTCGGGTCGGCATACAACCCTGGTGCTCACCTACTAATTCAATTTTGCATTGATTAAAAATAAAATGTGATGTGCTCACCTGAGAGTTTTTGGAAGGTTTTAGAATTTTTTCTATCTCTTTGTATGAAGTGTTCTTTCGCATAAGTAGATGCTTATCAATAAAATTATAATAAAGTCATTTTTAAAAATAAATAATAAAAAACTACTCCCTCTAGTCTAGCTAGCACTTATGAATCCATTACATTTTTGTTATTATAATTTGAAAAAAAACCTCGATAGCAAATATTCTTCAAAATATTTGTTGGATTAGAACCAAAAGCTAATAATTGAAGCAGCTAGCATTGATATTTTTTGTCTCTTTCTCAGGACTTCCCTAATCAAATTATTATCATTATGAATGTTTCACAAAATTATTTAACAGATTAACAAACAAAAGCGAACATCATCATGAGGATGCGTCATTGGGTCTGTGGAACAAACAGTTTTAGGCCCCCCAATTTAAGACGGGAAGGATGACCGTAGAAGAACTGAACAGCTATAAACTCTTTTTTTTTAAGTTAACTTTATTAATCAAAAAATAATATTTGAAAAGAGAATGAAGATTCTCAATAATCATTGCAAAGTATGAAATAACAGTATAAATAATGAAAAAATAAAATAAAATAAAATAAAAATAGATTTATTTGAGACTAATTTTTTAGACTTTATCAAAATTATATAAGATGTCATCTTATAAAAAAATAATTTTTATTATAGTCCATATTTGATGGACTACATTACAGTCTACATAAAAAGTCTCCCATTTTATGATTAAATAAAATGAATTTTTTAAACTATTATAGTTTTTTATTCGTAAATAAAGATATTTTAATCATTTTTATTCTAAAATGAGAATTTTTCTATTGTTTATTGTTTGGATTGTAAATGAGTCTAATTTTTTAGATTATATGTAGTATTGCCCCGTATAAAAAGATGAAATTAAGGTATTTGCTAAAAAATGAATAATAGAACCAACGTTGGAGACAGTAAAACCTTTTTTTAAAATTAAGTTAACTTTATTAATCAAAAAAATAATATATGAAGAGACGGCGAGGATCCTCAACAATCATCTCAGAGTATGAAATAACAATATAAGTGATGAAAACATAAAATAAAATAAAAGCAGATTTATTTGGGACTAATTCATAAACCCTACTAAAATCTTACAAGAGGATATCATCTTATAAAAAAATGAAATTAAGGTATTCGCTAAAAAATGACGATGAAACTACCGCTGGAGGCAGTAGAACCTTCGCTAAAAGCGACGATGATGACGGGTGCACTGTTACTTTTTGTCTTGAATTGTTTGATGGAGAAGTCCTCGATCACTATTTCAAGATTACAGATTATGGAAAATAGCAACATAAGGTAGTAGCTAGTATCTAAGTCGAGTTGTCGATGATAGGTGGTGGCAGCGAAGACGTGCGTAGGGCACGCGTTGGGTAGGAGAGTGAATAGTTAGATTAGGAGGATCTGAGTCGTCTGATGACAAAGGGGCTGCACGTGGCCTGAGAAACCACTCCACCCCGCGACTATGCGTGGGAGACACGTGCGGCCCAAGCCGCACGTGCAACCCACACACTAGGCCAACTTGTAATTTTCTTTCATGGGTAGAGAGATCAGTGGCTGGAGATGCTGTAGAGGTAGCGCATGCTGGTCAAAGGTTGCTAGGCATCAAGAGATCAGTTGAGGCCAGTGCTATTGGCAAAATACTAGAGGAAAAACTAAGAAAAAATAGAGAAAACAAGAAGGAAAAATAAAGGGAAACGAGGTCAGGAAGAGGTTGGAGCTGAAGCTCCAAACCTCCACCTCCCATGGGAAGAAATGGAATATTAGGAAAGGTTGAAATTCGCCTGGTCTTAAAAGAAAAATACGAGAGGAGATAGAGTTGTAAAAAGAGTCGTGTAAGAGTTGTATTTAGATATGAATGGCTATCACTTACAAATATTATATATATATATGAATGAATTTGATTCGGTGTTTTTGGTTTCTAAACTTTGTATTGATCACAAAGTTGTGTAGGGTTTAATCTTACTTAACTTCTTATCTTGTTGAATCTTAGGCTTATCCTGGCCTTGCCTGGTTGTCTTACAGTAGGGTTAATTTATTAAGAAATGCTTTGGACCGATCGGGCATTTAAACCCCTAACAACAGCCCTACATTCAATACTTGCCATGTAAGAAAAAATAAATTTAAGGAAAATAAAGTTCATCACATAGAATCAACCCGCAGAGCCCTTGTCTTTGTCTTCCTCAATGCTCTTCTATGTCATCATTTTGTGTTGTCCAGATGACTAACACAAGAGGGAGGGTGAATTGAGTTGTATTAAAAAATTAACAATTATAAATCAAGTATACAATATAAAATATAAACAAAATATGAAACAGTAATAAATATAAAGAGTAAAGGTAAGAGAGAAACAAACTCAGTATGTTAACGAGGTTCGGCCCCACTGCCTACGTCCTCGCCTCAAGCTACCCCTTGAGGATCCTCAAATCCACTATTCAATCTCCTTTAGGTGGAGATAAAAACCTATTACACCTTTGAGCAGCACCGCTCCAAAGAATCCGTGTAGAACACCCTCTACACTTCCAATCACCTCACACTTAGTGATTTAACTATTCTCCGTGTAGAACACCTTCTACACTTCCAATCACCTCACACTTGGTGATTTAACTATTCCCCGTGTAAAACACCTTCTACACACACAAGGGTTATACACACCCTTTTACTGATACAAGAATTGATAGTGGGTAGGCTATCAGAAAACACTCCTCAATGAGTGAAATAAAAACAATACAACACAAACTATATCTCTCAAAATAAACAAAGGTTAAGGTTCAATACTTAGAGAATAGAGAATGAAAACTTTGAATGAATGTTGTATTATCTTGGTGATGTGAATGTGAAGCTCTCAAATGATCTATTTATAGGCATATGAGACTTCATATTCAAATTTAAAAAGATTCACATGTCAAAGACATCATCATTCACTTTTCAAAAATTTCAAACCTAATTTTTTTACTTTTTGCATATGACAAAAGGAGCACGCTTTACTTTTCAAAAATTTTAAATGTAATCTTTTACTTTTTGCATATGACAAAAAGAGCACACTTTACTTTTCAAAATTTTCAAACAAAGACATATACCTTTTGCATAAGTCAAGAAAAACATCTATCACTTTTGAAAATATTCAAATAAAACATGCACATGTGAAAGATGACAATCAATCATCTTAATATTTTTAAAGTTCAAATTTTTAATCATGTCATGCACATGTGAAAGATGACAATCAATCATTTTAATATTTTCAAAATTCAAACCTTTAATCATGTCATGCACATGTGAAAGATGACAATCAATCATCTTTCAAAATTTTCAAATTTAATTTTCAAAATATTCATGCACATGTAGAAAATGTATTTTAATGCTTTATGATAAAATATTAATTTTGAGCCTTAATCCTAATTTCGAATTTTTAAGAAATTTACAATATTATTCTATGATTTTAATGTGAACTTGTTCCCTTATTGCTCATGTTTGGTTCCTTGATGTGCTTGATTGTATTGTGTGGACAACTTTGAACTTGAGACTCCTTTATTCTTTGAATTCATTTGTTATCATCAAAATTCATGTATAGATTTACACGAAACTTGAAATCTTGAATTCAACATTTTGCACCAAAAATTAGAAAATTCTCCAAATCTTCAAGGCTTCACCATTTGAGAAAGAGAAAAAAGAAACCAAAACCACTAAGCCAAAAACCACAAGACATTCATTTTCTTTGCTGGTTAAGATTAAAAAAAAATTGAGAAAAAATGCAAAACTTGAAGAAAAAAGTTATACATCTAAGAGGGTAGCTGCTCAAATGTTCAACTACTACTTTATGGGTTGAGACAATTTTTTTTTAGGCGTCAGGTCTAGAGATGGAGAGGGCGAGAATGAGGAAGCGAATTTTAAGGAGAATGAGAAAATCATCAAATGTGTGTGTGTGTGTGAGAGAGAGAGTGAGAGAGAGAGAGAGAGAGATGTGGGAGAAATGGTCTACCCTCCGATTAAATGTGTTAAAGTTTATCATCGGGATTTTCACCTATGACGTTGAATTACCTTCATTGTACGATATCTCTGACTTAAATCTAAAATACTACTTTCAAAAGGGGCAAATGGCTTCACAATTACCTCCATCTCTCGACGAGGGTTATGTGGAGAACTTGCAAGGAAAAAAATGGATGTCTTTTGTGTCGATCTTTTTGTGATTATTTTTATGCGGTGCGAAGAAGTGAGAGAAGCCAGGAAGATGAATGAGTGTATGAGTCTCTAAGTGGCTGCAATGAGACCACACCATCACTAACTTGAGAAGCATATGTGGCAGAAGACTATTGGAGAGCTATTTTTGTTGGGTTAGAACACTAGTAATGAACTAGTTAAAATTTTTCTTCAAAAAGTATAGATTTGTATAATTTCTAAAAAAAATTCATTATATTTGATTATTTGTGGAGAGAAAAAAGTGAGAAAAATAGAATAAAAGAATAATATTCCATTTTTTTTTATTATTTGTGAATAATAACCTTCCAAATTTAGGGAGTTTTAGAAGATTACTATTTACAAATAGAAAAATATTCCTTTTCTCTCTACTTTTTTCTCTCTATTATTAAAAAAATATGATATTTTTTTAAAAAGTGTACAAATTTAATTTTTTTTTAAAAAAATTTAACTATTCCATTACTAGTACTCTTCTAAACCCAATCAGTCACCAAAGCTTCTCTAATTTATTAATAAGGTGGTTGTTCTAATGTTTTGGCTCTTTTATTCAAGAGTGGCATTACAGGCTTACAATTATTGAGAATTTTTATCGTTTTATATATTTATTTTATTCAAGGAATTCTCCCGACATGTATATTCTTTTGTTTTCTTTTTTTAATGTATTTTTTTAAATATCTTAAACAATTAAAAAAAGTAATAATAAAAAATATTTTATCAATTATTAAACAAATAAAAAATTTACTGTCGAAACCCAATATCGAAATTGCAATCATTGTCCTTGTCCTCATTCATAGGTCGCATTGATTACAATCAAATTTGTCACAGCCAGTCGCTTTTTAGCTTATGATCAAGTTGATCTCTTGATCTATCAAGTGTACCTCAATCAACTCTATCATTTCTGAATAGTAGATAGGAATTATTGTCCCTCGATTTCGACCCCAAGCCTCTAGTTCGTCAAGGGAGACTTCCGAGTCCCGACCCCCACGACCCTCCTCCTACGTCGACGGAGTAGTTCACGGAGGCCATGACCACACTTCGTGTTCCAGCCACAAGGTAATCAACAAAGGAATGGTACATAAACAGTAACATAAATAGCGCTATAAACAGTATATAACAAATAATACTTACTTTTTATAAAAAAAAAATAACATTTACATAAAAAAAATTATTTTTTTATTAATAAATTTTATTTTGTTAAAATAATTATGCAAGGTTTACATATTATACATAAATAAAAAATAAAAAAATTTAGACGAGACAAATAATATTTTTTAGCCTCTACTTTTTGTGTCATATAAATCACTCCGTGCATCTATCACTGCTCACAGAATTTAGTTAAGAATAATGCTATTTTGTCTATTTTATTTAATACTTATTTTTGATACTTAATATTTTTTTATTTTTTTATTTAATGATTAAAGAAGTAATTATTAATGTATTAATATTTTTTCTATTTTTTTAAAATGTTTTAAAATAATAAATCAATAAAGAAGAAAAAAAAATTAACTAAGCATTGACAGCACGCTTTTTTAGTTAATTAAACTCTCACTGTCTTGATCAGAAGACTCCCAGGCCACCAAAGTCTATTGGATTTTTCATGCAAGAATTTTCATATTGATCCAGTTGAAAGAGACTACTCCTACAACCACATAGTGGATTTCTGTCGTCTATCTAACGTAAAAGATACGAATAAATATTTGAATTTTCTCTTCCAAATCTAATTTTGAGTACCTATGCCATCATCGTCGAGGGTGAGAAAGAGAAAGAAGGAGAGGGCTTAGATTTTTTTTCTGAACTTTCGTTTAATGTAGATGGGAGAGGGATTGAGAGAAAGAAGAGGGCTAGCTTCGGACTTTTTCATTGAGAACAGATAGGGAGGAGGAGAGAGACAGAGAAAGAGGTAAGGTTGGGTGTATGTAAGTTCTCCTTGAGCTGGTAAAATTATAATCTTTAATAATGTTTTATATTAGTCGATATGGTTGAAATATGTCGTATCGACTATTTCAATCAATATTTCGACCAATACCAATCACGCACAAGTCGTATTGAATTTCATTCATTCAATTTCTTTTTTGTTTATTTTTTATTTTTTATTTCAATTCATATTAGATTAATTATATATATAAATTTATATATATAATTATTTATATATTGACTATTATTTTAAATTATAATTTATATATTTATATATATATTTTATATAGATTATTTTAAAACGGTACATAAAATAATATTGATATTAAAATATTTTTATTTTAATATCTGGATTAATACGTTTATTAATACAGTATTCAAAATTTTGCGTAAAAACACTTATGTGACATGTTTATTTGGCTGGTGTGAAAAGTTAAATCACACTCATCCGGTTTGTAGCTTTGTTTTTTTTTTTTTTTTCATAATGATTCCAGTTGAAAGCGACTCCTCCTACAACCTTATAGTGGATTTTCAAAACATGATTGAGCTAGTGATAACTTGAGGTGCCAAGATAGGTCAAACCAAAACTAAAATGATCCAACCTACGTACAGAATCAACCCGCATTACTCCAACAATGGTTTATTGTCAGATGACTAGAATGCTATAAGAAAGGCTTATACCATATATATTTATTTAATTAATATGTAATTTATCATTTTTAATCTTTTATTTAAACACACATATTTAAGCATTAAGATAAAAAGTCAAAAATGAGAAATCAAATTAAGTGGATATGTATGGTGTAACACTTCTATATAAAATTTCACGTTATCAGAATGTCGACATAACAAATGAATCACGGGAATTGACGACCCAAGATTTTATTATCATTATTATTATTATTATAAAAATAAATTTTCATTCAAGATGATCAAGAGATTGTTACAAAATATTTTGGAAGAAGGCCCCGCTTAGATTCGGAGATGAGATGAGATGAGTTGAGTTGAGATGAGTTTAGTTTATTTTTTAATATTATTATTATTTTAGAATTTGAAAAATGTGTATTGAGAATTGAAAAATGTGTATATGAATTTGTGTTTTATATAAAAAATTATAAAAATATAATGATAAAATGAAGATGAGTTGAGATGAGTTGAGCTCACCTTTAAATACAAGACCTCAAAATTTAACTTTGAAATCAGGATAAATACAGACCAATCATACAAGGAAAACTTAAAATAATAGAAAGGAAAAGAAGTTGTAGGCTAACCTTATCAAGTACATTGGAGATCCAATCTCCACATCATTTCTGAGTCAGTCTCTTTTGTTTGTGTTTTGGTTTTGCATGCATGCAGGCCAGGAAAAAACAGATACAACAAATTGGTGGGTCATAGTATGATCATCACCCAAATATTTCAATCTACAACTTACCTTGCTTAAAAAAAATTGACCAAAAAAAGAAGGAAAATAATTGCCCATTAGAAGGAAGAAGAAGATGAAGTAACACCACTAAAGAGGTAAATTAAGTTACAAACTACCTTACCTCGTCACATACATAAGTAAACAAAGAAAATAAAAATGAAAAATGAAAAATGAAAAATTCTCTAGCCTAATAATGTAAAGGGGGAGCATTAGGAGTAACTTCTCTTCAGCTCTTTTCTTCTACTGGCAAACACTTCTCCATGTCTCATTATCCAAAACCTCTCTATTTCTTCTGCTTTCCGTCCCGGAATCCGCCCAGCTATCAGAGCCCACCTGCATAATAATAATTTCTTACATTTAACTCCCTTTTTTTTTTTATCCCAAAAAGGAATATCAACGTGCTCATATTAATAGATAAAATATCCATTGTTTTAAAGGCTAATAGATTAATTGCAGTCACAGACCATACTGATTTTGACTGCAGAACAAAAGTACGTTGGCTATAGTGATTGACTGATAGGATCATATATATATATATATATATATATATATACATGCATATACTATGTTAGAATTGGAAAAGAGCAGTTTGCCCTACCTTGAATGAAAAAAATCACTAAATATTTTCTGTCAAAATACAAAATTAGATATTTATTTTTTATAATCTGTTTTCCTGTAACGGCCCCTGTTTTTTTAAGAAAAAGCAGATTTGCGTTTACGTGATGAACAGTAATAATATTATTTGTGATGAACAGTAACAATATTATTTTTGTGAGTAGATGTACACGCAGACTTGTTTATACCCAATATTTACTTTTTTTTAAAATCCAAAATGGCTTTCTTTTATTAGTTTATATATATATATATATATATTATATAAAATTTATGTAAAATTTATAAACTATGGCTGCCACATCTTGAAGTGCAATTCTTTAAAGAGAAATGTGAAGTGCGAGTAGTTCAATGCGAAGGAGCATGAATCGAAATTCTCAACTTTGTGTTCCCAACACGAACAGAATGAATGGGGACGAGAGCTTGTACCAAAAGCCAAACTTTTTTTTTTCTTTTCATTTTCTTTTGTGTTTTTCTTGGTCGGCCCCAAGAGAAAAAAGCTGTTTCGTTTCGAGCATTTACCTGTCACCAACCAGCTTATACATTCTGTAGATGAGATCTTCTTCTTCTTCCGACATGTTTATGAATTCCCACTCTATACTGCTCACCTCTAGTACCACAGAGAGAGAGAGAGAGAGAGAGAGAGAGAGAGAGAGAATCATTAGACGTTCAAGTAAAGGAATAATAGTTGTAACTCAGAAATGAAAATATAACAGAAGAAAAAGGTAAGAACCGAAGATGCTTTGAACAAGAAAAAAGACAAATATGAGAGTTAAAAAGAAAACGAAGAACCAAGGAAATATTTCTCTGTAACGTCATTTGTGTAGAAAATGAAAGGAAAACGACTCAAAATGGAGTGTGGTACAGAAAATAAAAAAAAGGATAAAAAGAAAACTCACCTTCGCAGCAACAAGTAGTGCTGATCTTGGCTTGCTTCCTACGACGCCTGTCCATAGTTTCGGAGCTATATGAAAATGGAGAGGAGAAAGAGACTGGACAGGAAGTGAGAAACAATGCTAAACTTAAATTCTTTTTCTTTTTCTTTTTTTCGTTTTTCTTTGCGATCGTGAAGAGGGAAGAATTAGGCTTAAATAGTTTCCAGAACGGGGGGCAATTCTGGGAAAAGCATAAATAAAAAAATGTTTGTGTATTGTAAGTCCTTTTTGAGTGCCATTGAAAGAAGAGCTTGAAGGCTTGGGGGAACAAAGTAATAGAACGGCAGGTCCTACCAAACAACCAAATTAATGTGGGTTGACTTGTAGTTGTCGAAGTTTGCTCTTTATTCCACAAGATCCAACAGTTCATCCATTGGGGAAGGATGAGGAGATCAGATGCATATATATATATATATATATGTATATATATATACATATATATACATACATACATGCATACATACATTAATATTACCCGTCTTCATTGGCTTTAACTTTTAAGAAATTCTTGTTCCCCGTTTGTTGTGTCAATATTATAAAGAGTTTTACTTCACATTTGTTTGCAAGAAAACTTCCTTCAATGCATATAAAAAAATGATATGTATTTTCACATGTATTCAAGAGAGACATGACAATTTATAGATGGACGGAAAATAGTTTCCTTAACTCAATTTGATAAAAATAAAAACACTTGGATTCTATTAAAATTTTGGCATAACATATGTATAAGTATTGCCTTGTTGTAAAACTAAACGAGTCACGAATGTACCTAAAGTGAAAGTAACTCAAGATTAAGAACATTTTTATTGAATTGTCTAAAATTAAATTTCAAAAAATATAAATTTATATATATCAAAAAATTTTGATCATATTTGATTAAAAATTAGGAGAAAAAAATGAAAAAAGAAAATAAAAATATTTGTTGTCTTTAGAAGTGAATAATAAAACTAAAAGTGTATGCATATTTACTTTACTATTTAAACAAATTTTTAGTTTTATTATTCACTTTTGAAGATAAAAAGTATTTTTATTTTCCTTTCTTATTTTTTTCTCCCCATTTTTGATTAAATATGATCAAAAAATTTTATATATGTATAAAATTGTACTTGTTAAAGTTTCGTTTGGACAATCAGGTAATAAGAATGCTCTAAAAAGTGCCCTAGTTAGTGGTATATAAAAACTCCACCAAATGGAGTTAGTATTGACTCTATTTTAAGTGAAATTGATAGTATACATTTTTTTATCACATATAGGAAAGTATTATACGAAATTCTAGTTTTGTTAGTTTTAGATATATCAATTAGTGTCGCATTTAAGTGGTTTTTGCTGAATAATTAACTTAGTAAATTATTTAAAAAGACTTATAAGACTAATGTGACAAGTAACGATATAAGCAAGAACGTCAAAAAGTAACATGAAATATTTTGATTTTTTGCTTGTTATTGGAATATCAAAATGACTAAAATATTTGTTGAAAGCTTCATAATCTAATGACATATAATTTGGTTCTTCAAATAAAAAACTTGAATTTGAAACCCTTCACCCTGTTAATAAATTTTAAAAAATGACTAAAAATTTCTTCTTGTACACTTAAAAAGGATGGTATTTCAAAAGAAGATTATATTTTTCAGATTAAAAAAAAAAAAAACTATTTCAATACACGAATTGGCGGTGGATAAGTGGATATGGTTGGTTAGTAAGTGTGAGGCCACGTAGTTTAGTTGGGTTCCGATAACAGTGTACTGTTTTTGTTAAAATAATTATTATTACTAAATCCAAGGCAGAGTAACTCTGTTGCGCGACGGACAAATCAGGATCCTGCAGGGTGAGGTCTAACATTCTTTTTATGCTCGCGGTTGGACCAGACGTCGTAGAAAATGGACCTAATAAAAATTATTATTATGATAATCATATTATAATCCTATCCTTTGTACGTGAATGTGGGGTATCCACTATCCACACATTCCACTTGCTTACTTTCACCGTACTGTAACTCGTTTCGGAAACAACGTACCAACGCTATATCCATACTAGGGATGGTACCATACAATTTATATCAATATAACGTTACTAACATTAAATAACTGTTAGAGAATAACCTATAATCAGTGGCACCTATAAATAAGATTTATCGAAATTAATGAGAGGTTGCCACATAAAGCTTGACACTTCAAACCGCTACTCCGCAATGCCACTACAAGAAGAAGAACTAAATAGGGCTATTTTAATCTCCAGCTACATAATTATAGTCGAAAATAGCTCCTTCTTTTTTTATCCTGATGAATTCTTGTGGCTATCTAGAAAGATAGCTAAAAATTGAATATTATTTCTGGCGATTTTATATCGTCCGAAAAGCTTTCTAGCAAATAATACTCTCTCCCGCACTTATTTCCCCCATTTATTATTTCCCTCCTCTCTCTCTCTCTGTCTAGTTCCACGAGAGTTTCCGATCATTGTAATGCTGTCGTGTTCTCGCTGTGGTATTCTCGACTTTCAAAATCAAGCGGTGTTGGCAAACTTATACCGAGAGTGCTCCATGCTCTATGAGTCTGACCTTTGAAGGCCAGAAGATCCAGAGTTCGCAGAACGTTGTGGCCAAGCTCACTAGCCTCCCATTCCAGCAGTGAAAGCATGCCACCACCATTGTCGACGACAATCTTCAACTCGCTGGTGAACAACACGCGTTCAGATTCAGTCAGGTATTTCTTCAAAGACCTAATAAGCTAAATATATTTGGTTAATGCTTGTTTTTGAAGACATAGCCATCCATTTATGCACTTGATCACTAATCTTGCAATTTTCTTTCTGTTTTCTTTGATTTACTGTCATACCTAGATATTTAATTTAATTGCTCTATTTTTTTCCCTAATTTTTACATCAACTTTCATACATTCCCGTCCTATATTACTTTTAATGTCAATCATAATTTAAGTAAAAAAGTAATATATATGTAAAATGTAATGCATCGTTAATTTGTGTAATTAAAAATGATAAAAAGTTCCATGCAAATTCCTGATAAGTAGAATAGGTTTGATAATTAAAGGTTAATTGAAGAAAGATTTGTGCTGGAGGGGAAGGAACTCTAGCATGGCACCTAATTCTGTTTAGGTAGAAACAATGCAGCAGGGGGAAGTTTGAGTTGAGCAGCAGGGGGAATTGTGATTCTGCCTACTTCCACCTTCCATTAGTTCTATAGACAGAACATATGAGGTCTGTTTATCTTCCTTTTATTTCTTTACTGCTCTTCTGCATATCTTCCTTTCATTAACATTGTTTATAACATGATTATCCTCTTTAATTGCCCTGCTCATTTCTGTGGATTATAATCTTAATGGGATACAATTCATTGAATTTCTATGTTGAGTGCAACATCAGTTCTTCTAAAGCTCTGATTCATCAAAAAAAAAAAATTATAATTTTGTGTTTATATCAATTGAGTTATGTATCTTAAATTCAAGTATTAATTGTCTAAGCAAATCATTTCTTCTATTTATTCCCCTTTACCTTGAAACTGAGTGGTGAAGCAAGTTTAACACTTTTTTCCTAGGTAAATAGTTTCCCACCAGGAGCCTATTATTTCAAATAGTTTGTCCTGAATCCTTACCCAAATGCCATACATGGGTGATCGTATATAATTTTAAGGCATGTGTGGTAGTCTATAATGTTATATCATGAAAGTAAATGACTTGAAATAATTTATTAAGTGATAAAAAATATCAAAAAAATATAATTACTAATTAAAAAATACAACTTGGATCAGTACTAAAACTTTAGTCAAACTGTTGATAATGAAACCCAAGAAGGACTGGATAAGTTTCTAAAGGCTGCAAGTAGCGAACCAGAAACAGTTCTCCATTATGAGTTTATGCAAGACTACAAGGTTTGTGGTGAGAATCCTTTGTTTTGGGTTTTAACATTAGTCTAATTCTTTTAATAACTTATATATATATATATATATATATATATTATGAGGTTATTATTTGTTGAGATGTGGCTTGAATAAAGTATATCAGATTGTACTTCGAGTCTCAACCCGTAACTTCGCTTGACCCTCGCTCGACAACCACTCGAGCGAGACATCAGACAGAGAGTTCGATCCAGGCAGAAACTTCGCTCGACTCTCGCTCGACCTCCTACTCGAGTGAGAATCAAGCTAGAAGGTCTCGCTCGAGCGAAATACTGCCTATATAAGGATCGTGTGCATTTGAACAGCAGAGGGCTGTGAGGAGCTAAAGATTCCGCTCGAGCGAGAAGACGAACACAGCAGCGTCCGTTTCTTTTTCCTCTTGTTTGATTTTGTAGATCTGAGAGCCATTTAGCAAGGGTTTGAGAGTTTTGTGAGAGAGAAAGTTTTGTAACCTCAAAAGTGTATTCCATCTTCTGATATTATAGTGATTTAGACCTATCCAACAGTGGATGTAGGTTTAGTTTGAGCTGAACCACTTCAAATCTTGGTGTTCATTACTGTTCTGTATCTTTTAGTTTCATTTCTCTTTGTTGCATCTGCTGCGTGACGCCATATTTATTGTTTGTTGTCCGGCTCATCCCCAACAAACTGGTATTAGAGCATTTTTGAACTCTGTGAAGATCTGAAAGGATGGCCTTAGTAAATTTTGGAGTAAAGAAATTCAACGAACATAACAGTTTCAGTTTATGGCGCTTGAAGATGAAGGCTTTATTGCGTTAGCAGGGTCTGTTCAAGGTTGTACAATGAGTGACTGGTGAGTCTCCTGCATCGTCAAAGTATGAGGAAGAACTGGCTTACAGTACTATTCTACTGTCACTATCAAATGAAGTTTTGAGAGAAATTGCAGAGGAGGAGACCGCGGTTGATCTGTGGAACAAGCTGGAGAGCTTGTACTTGAAGAAATCTCTCACTAATCGGTTGTATTTGAAACAACGGTTATATACTCTCAAAATGGAGGAAGGTACTTTATTTCTGCACATCTAGATGAATTTAATAAGATTATTATGTGTAATAGCCCAAATTTTTTCTAAGGTAAATTATTTTATGGATATTATTATGAGGAAATGTATTTTATTTATTTATTTATTAGGAAATTAGAGTGGGAGATTTAATTGAGGAATGTGAGATAACACTTGGTATTGGGAATTATACATTCTCGAATTTATCTATCGAGTTTTAGTAAAATGGGCATAAGTTATGCACATGAGGTCCAAATGAGGTGATTCTAATTGATATAGAACCTTGAGAGTTAGATCTAAAAATTTTATGTTTTAAGTTTTCTGAGATTCGGAAGGGATCAATAACGTATTTGGGAATCAAGTAAGCAGTTCTAGAATTGGCTTAAATGGAACCCGAGTTGGATGAATTGAACTAATTTGGGGCATGTAACGAATTAAGCAATTGGTTTTGAGATTCTCTGAGATTAGGACATGTGTAGGGATAGTTGGAAATGGATGGAAAGTTGATTTGGAATCCAAGTGATTAGTTAGTATGATGGAAACACATGGGGAAACAAAATCTAGTTGATAGGTAACTAAGTGGATCAAATTTGGCTTTACCTTAACTAAACTAAGAAGTGGCCTTCTAGAACTCGTTAAATGGAGACTTAATGGAGTTCGGAAGTAACCAAATGGGTGGAAAAATCTAGAGAGGGGCGTGTGACACAAGGAGAGGGCTAAAGATGAGAGGTGCATGCATGGTTAGGTGAAATGCCACCTCACCTCTTATCCCTTTAGCTCACTTCTCAGCCATGGATCAAAATGAGCAGCCAAAATATCTCAAATGTGAGCCCTTGGATGACTAATCCAACTCCAAAGTCTAGGATTTGGAAGGCTTAATCCTCATCATGAGATTTGCTTAGATAGACACCTTATCATCCATGCAAATCTGGCAACTAGTGCACCTTAGGGTGTTTTTCCTTTTCTCTCCCTCATGTTGGTCGACCACCACCCTATAAATAGAGCATTAGAAGGAGAGAACACTTTCCCCTTTGAAAGATACACCAGAATACCCTCCCAAAACCCTTAAAGAGTTCATTTGTGAGCTAAGTGAGTGAGTTTGGAAGAAAGCTTGCAAGAAATTGGTTGGATCCATTCTCTTGAACTTTGAAGAATTTGTAAGTCCATATTCAAGCTTAACTTAAGCATAGAAATGATTTATTGAAGTGATTGAACCATGTTTACGAGCATTGAACTCTTAAAAACATGATTAAGTGACAAAGTGACATATGAGTAAGGCTGGTTTTAACTCTTCTTGTAAAAAGATTCATTATAATTGTAAGAATATAGATTTAAGTTTTTAAGAAGCCAAATAGAGTGTAGTAAAAAGATTGGCATGTTTTGAGTAGAAAAACTCCTAGAACCGTGATCTCGCTCGACCCTCGCTCGACATGTGAGTTGGGCGAAGGCAAAATATGACCCCTCGCTAGAGTTTCGCTCGATATTCTATTCGAGCGAATTCCAACCCAAGACTTCGCTCGATATTCGCTCGACATCCCGCTCGAGCGAGATGCTTTGTTTTGTTTAGACTCGGGGTTTTTCCTGGAATAAAATCGGTGTTCCAAATGGAAAGGGTTAGGAGTGAGAAACTCATATGAATAAGAAAGGAACAACTAATAAGAAAGCGAAGTACAAGAATAAGTTAGTCACATCGTGACGGGGACGGCGAGATGTAACGCCCGAATGACAGACGTGCCGACAGGGACAGCGATACGTAACGCCTGTCGTGTTATAAGAATGTATGGTCTTCACGGGGACGGCAATACGTAACGCCCGTGAAATTGATGAAAATAACATGGACGGCGAGACGTAACGCCCATGAAACTGATCTGAATAACGGGGACGGCAATACGTAACGCCCGCAATGAGATAAGTATATGATTTGTGTCAAGATGGGGACGGCGAGACGTAACGCCCGGAAGATTGACACGAGACTCATCATAATGGGGACGGCAAGGCGTAACGCCCAGATGATTGATGAGTGTATGTGATGGGGACGGCGAGACGTAACGCCCATCAGTGAGAAGAAAGAATAAGAACTTTTAAGAAAATGGTATAATTCAGTATAAGATTATGTATTCGGTTGAGTAAGAAAAGTACCAGTTAGGCAGTGGTTTTATGAGGTGTATCTTAGGGTAAATTTCCCTAATCATCAGTGGTGATAATATTATAGTTGATTTTTTCCTGTTTTCTTTAAGCTGTTTATATACTTACTGAGATTTCAAATGAAATCTCACTCTTTTGTGGCTCTATATATTTTTGTGCATATCAAATTTATACAGGATTTGATGACCAGTAAGGGAATAGCCCCGATGAGGCAGAAGACTTCGGGAAATCTTGAGGGACTCTCCGATTGTAGTCCTTATATGGACATTTCTTTTATTTCCTTCGGACCTACTATCAATAATGAACTACCGCAGTTGGGAGCTTTAACGCATCCACTTTTGCTAATGAGAGGCGATGTACAGGATGCTGTTTAACCTTAGGACTTGATGGCTCGTTGTCCATATGTGGAGTTTGTATGACTCCACATGGACAATTACTCCAGCGAGACTTTAGTGTTAGTATGGATAGGTTTCGTTATGGGAGAGAACTCCCCGAGGTTAAGAAGAAAAAAAAGTGAGGTGAAGGAAAGTTTTTTGGATGAATGTAATATGTTTTGCTGCTAACTTGCTATAATATGGGTCTTGTGTATGTAAATAAGTACGATGTTAAGTTTTAATGAATGTTGTGAATGTTGTAAATATATTTCCCATGTGATCTTTAGAAATTTTTATATCAAAAATCCGATCCGCCTGCGATTAAGTTATCTATGCATTTTATTTTGTTAAGTACGAGAGTGAGTAGCCAAGTGTTACTTATCCAAACACCTTAATTTACGTTAAATCCCAGACGTAAATTGAGGGCGTCACATTATGGATCTGAGAAACATAGACATTAAGATTGATGAGGAAGATCAAGCGTTAATTTTTTTGTGTTCATTGCCTATTTCATTTGATAACTTTGTAAACTCAATGTTGTATGGTAAAAATACAATCTCCTTAGTAGATGTCAAGTCTGCTTTGAATTCTAAGGAATTGAGAACAAAATTTGGGGGGTTTAAGCATGAACGTTCAAGTCGAGGGTTTGTTTGTGAAATGTTCATCTGGGGAAGGATGTTCAGGGAAGAATAGAGGTAGTTCCAGTTCCAATAGCTCTAGATCTAACAAGAGAAAAGTGAAATGTTACCACTGCCATAAGTTGAGGCATTACAGAAGTGAGTGTCCTCAATTGAAAAATGTGGAGAAATAGGAAAGTTCCTCTAGTAGTGATGACAGTGAAGAAGATGACAGTTAGTTTCTACTTTCTTGGGGGCAATATGGTACCAAGGTGGAGTATCCTCACATGCTCCAAATTCAGATATCATTCACATGTGTCACATGTGAATGCGCCAGACATGATGGTCATTTATGAGTTTGCAGTTTTTGCTTGGTGTGATTAGAAGGCAGTAATCTTGGTTTTTTGTTTGCATTGTATTCTTGGGAAGCAGTGTAGAATCAGGGTTTCTGCAGTATTTCTGATTAGGATACATCTTGTGTAAAGTCTTGTTTTGTATTAAACTCTTATTTGTTTCAATGATCATTGAAGAGTTTGGTTTTATTTATCTGATTTTGAGAAGACAAATGATCTATAGACAAGAAGGTAGAGCGTTACTCAGACCATACAGTTTTATTTCACTCCACAGAGTAACTTAATGAAATGAGGTGGGCTTTGAACGACAAAGTCTACAATTTGCTTTTAGTTTGTCAAGCTTGTCTATAGATCGACAGTGAAGCGGACAACGCATCTTGCTATTTGATGAACATTCTCTTCTTTTATTCCACAGGAAAGGAGAGAGAGTTATAGCAAGAAGGTGGAGTTGCAAAGAGCTTCATAGCGGAGTACAGGTGGTACTCTTGTTTATTGGCATTGGTGCACAGTGAGAGCAAGTCTACAAGATAGAGGAGGCAGTTTAACCACCTTTTGTGTATGTTCATGCAGGCTTTTGTTGGTTCTTACTTTACAGAAGAATATTTGGTTGTCTTCATTTGTATTCAGAAGCCGTTTGTTCAAGTAAGCAGTTTATAATATGGTGCATTACCGTTTGTGTGAAGATAGTGAATCTTCAGATGTCGTCTATGGTGTTGAAGACTTTTGTGTCGAAATTGAGTTCTTCAAAGATATATTTCGTATTTCGTGTTGGGTATTCCTTCTGTGATTGAAGGATTTGTGGGTCTTAAGAATGCATTTTGTGGGGTTTGTGACAATTCAAGTCAAGGTGGAGATTTGTTGAGATGTGGCTTGAATAAAGCACATCAGATTGCACTTCGAGTCTCAACTCGTAACTTCGCTCGACCCGAACATAGCAGCGTCCGTTTGTTTTTCCTCTTGTTTGATTTTGTAGATCTGAGAGCCATTTAGCAAGGGTTTGAGAGCTTTGTGAGAGAGAGAGAGCTTTGTAACCTTTAAAGTGTACTTCATCTTCTGATATTATAGTGATTCAGACCGACCCAACAGTGGATGTAGGCTCAGTTTGAGCTGAATCACTTCAAATCTTAGTGTCCATTACCGTTCTGTGTCTTTTAGTTTCATTTCTCTTTATTGCATTCGCTGCGTGGCTCCATATTTATTGTTTGTTATCCGGCTCATCCTCAACATTATTTCATCAAACCATATAAACTTCGGATGGATTATTTTGTAGGGGACCTTGTACTTAAGATTTATCGTCAAACATTTAATTAACATTCGGTGACATTTTTTATTAAAATAGTCATATAATCCTCTTGACACCACTATTTTACTAATTTATATCATGTCTCTTGTGAATGCAATGGATGTCAAAACGAAATAAAAATAATAGGGAGAAACAACAAAATAATCACACAGCTGGACGAATGTCATTTGTGTGGCTAATGGAGATAAGAGTAAGTCTCCATTTTGGTTGAAAGATGCCTTAAGATTTTCTATGTATATTCAGTTTAAGTTAAATGTAATTTGCTTGTATTTGAAGTCTAAGAATGACGAGAATATAGTCGATTTCTTTAAAGAGGTGAGGTGGCCAAAAAATAAGGACAAATTTGTAACTCCCATGACGGAAGAATAATATGTGAGTATTAAATTAAAATCCAATGAAAAAATTGTAAAACAAATTGTAGTTCTTTAAGTACATATTATGAGCACTAACATGTGTAATTTTTCAATCATTGATAGAATGAGATGGCTACAAATATGTCAATGTTGGAATCTGAGAAGTGGATTAAGGAGGTTGCAACAACAATCTTCAAGGAAGTTTTGGGCCAAAGGTCAAGGTATGCAAGGGGGCTCGACAAGATGGTTATTCCCAAGTCATCTAGACAAGTAATTAATGTCCAAGGAGAAACAAGACAAATACGACAAGTTTGAGTGTGAGTTTGCGACTTCTCATAAGGTTTTTTTTTTGTACTTAATTCATTTGTCATGTCTTCAAATTTCATTTTCTTTATTGTTCTGAGTAGGGAGTTTTATGGCAAATAAAGCACAAATGATGCTTCTATAAGAAGTAATTTACATATTTTTTAAAATTGCAGATTAACTGTGGGATTGGTGATGCTGTTTAAAGGAGTTAATGGAAACAATCAATTCAGTTGGTGCCATTATCTTAGTTGTGTGCCTACCTCCCAATGGAACTGTGGAAACTGATGAGAGTTTGCCATGACTCTAACTTCCAATACCTTTCATCTCCAATTTGCCAATTCTTTTTCCTCTCCAACTATTGTATATATCTTTTACTTCTTCATTGGGTTACTTTCATTCAGACACAAGCATATATTTTCAGAGTTAATTGTTGACATCGAGAAAGTAATGTTGGCAATAGTATATTGGTAGTCTTTCCATTGTACACAAACTATCGAGTCATTAGACAATGTGTTTCTATGCTTTGTTTATGAAATCTATCTAATAATGTTCTTATTAGGCATGGAAGATCTTAAGAGATTAAATTGTAATCTTTTTTAGATCATGTAGCAATGACTTGAATTTTGGCCAAAAAGGTCAAATAAATGAACCTTGAATTTTTTATTTTTATTATTTAGATTTTAAGGGCAGCACATGTAACATGATTGACCTCTTCTATGAATGAGGAAATTGTCCTCCAAAAATTCCTTTTAAACATTTCTTTCTGGTTTTTCTTAATGAGTGAAATTTTGGAACCACGATAAGAATCTATAAAATAATGCCCAATGAGGGCTGCATGATATTGTTTATTAGTGCTGCATTATAATGCTATATTGAGACATTAAAATATTTAAATTTTTTTTGGACTTTTTTAAAGATTGGGTGGATTACTTTTGGTTTTAGTTAAAGAGGGGTACCCAAAAATCATAAATGGTTTCATTGGATGAATGTGCGTGCGGAGGCCAAACGTAGGAACAAATATTTTTGTGGCGATTTTCAAGTATTTTTGACGACTAAGTGTCGCCGAAAAGTTAAAAAAAAAAAAAATTCTGTCCGTTACGATTGTAGTAGCCGGAAAAAAGTATTTATTGGGTCTACAATAGCGGCTATACATGGGTAGCCTTTTCTAGTCGGAAATAATTCTTTGCAGGGACTTTTTGACATTTTCTGAGTCGCCGGAAAAAAAAAAAAAAACTTTTTTTTTGTAGTGTGCAGAAGATCTCCCTCCACTATTCCCCTCTACCTCTCTCTCTCTCTCTCTCTCTCTCTCTCTCTCGAACCGAAACCCACCCTCCCTTGCAAAATCTCTCTTCCTCTTAACACGAAACCTCTCTGCTCAAATGGTCCTAGATTATCTCCTAGCTATCTCCCTCCGTCCTCCATGAAACCGAACCTTAAATATCGTGCGTCTTCAAGTTCAAAGCAGAAAACAGAGGATGAGACTTTGGAGGATGGTTTCCGCCCTTGCTCTAAAAGTGTTTCGGGGTTTTCTAAGCCTATGACTGGAAGGAGACTTAGATCTGGTTCCACTTCAAAACTTGACTGTAATGGTTTGAAAGCCAGAAAAGAAAGATTTGATGGCTATTCTTCTCAAGTTTCTAACTTCGTTGGCGAGAATCATGATTCAAATAGAAGGCTTTCTTTTTATGCAGTAGTTAAACTGGAGAGTATGAAACCCAATAACAATAAACACCAATCATCTTCCGAATTTATTTTAGAGGTTTTACCTCCAGATTCACCAATTTGATCAATATCTCCTTCTAGAGGGATCCAAGATGAGGTTACAGAGGACCCTTATGGTTCAAATGCTCAAGGAGGATCTAAAATAAATAACGAAATCTCTAATGGAGTTTGTAATGGAGAGTTTGCTCTTATTCATTTCGAGGATAATTGCACTACTTGTAGCTAAAAGGTTGCATTGGGAACCCGAACACTCAAAAATACATTAAAGCCTTGTTCAACGTTTAACACAAGCTTTGTGGTGCAGGATGTTGTAAAAATGCCAAATTCTCTCTGGGCCAAAAAAGATGGAAGAGATCAATGGGTTTGAAGAGGGCAACTTTGACTGGATTTTAGGGATTCATTGACCCAACACTCAGAGGGTGTTTTGATAGCACATGTATCAAATGCAGACCTTGAAATTTCTGAGACTTACCGTGAAGGTGATTTGTTGAACAAATCTTGCAAATGTAGCCTTCACTTTGCAAAAGGCTAAAAAGGGGTTTCTATTCGAGGTTGAGTGCGATAGAGAGGGGGGAGGGAGAGAGAGAGAGAGGGGAAAGGAGAGAGAGAGTTAGAGAGATGGACATCTGGTTCGGAGAGTGCACGAGAGGCAGATGGGGTGATAGGAAATTTAGATTTCCTACTATGTGCGTAATTTACAACTTGTGAAATGCATTACGTGACCACCTGTCATTAGACTCCGATAACTCTGATTTATAGGTGTGACCTGTCCAAAGTGGTTCCTAACTATTATATCAATATTAGATAATCAATGTCACAAAAATTATATCAATAATACACAATCAATGTTACTAAAGATAGATTTACAATTTTCTAGCAACTATCGAGGGATGCACGTTGGCATAGACAAGCAAATTTACAATTCAAAAATTGTTGGAAGGAAAGTGATAATTTTACACAAATCACTATTTACAATTCTCACGCACCACCCATTTCCACAACTCACACAAATTCACCGGTCTTGCCACCATTCAAACCATATTCAGACTATGCAAATATGACTTTTGTGGATGAAAAGAGATAAATATATTGTCTTTATATGCTATCGTCACAAATTTTAAAGTTTACTAAACTTAGTCTAAATTGTAATCTATTTTCTTTTCATCTATATTATTATTTTCTTTTATGATTTCTATATTGTTAATTAAAATAAAAAAGAGTTTGTCTTTTAAATATCTGTCTGTAGAGGTTAAATCCTTTCTTTTTAGGGAGGGTGATATTGAGTATCTGTTTAGACAGAGAGTGTTATCTTTTGGATGTTTGTCGGTAAAAAATATTAACAATAGTAAAGACTAGACCAATCACAAAAAAAAAAAAAAATAGTGTATTGGTAGAGCTTCAAGTGTATTATTTAATTTATGATGTCATGTTTGAAATATGAACATCTCATTATGTATATAGTCATGAATGTAAATTTCTTTAATAAATGAATGATAACAAGTTTTCTTAAGAAATTAAACAAAATTATTATTACAAATATATGGGGTGCACAATACTTACACTCTTTAAAGCCACAGATTCTCAATACGATATTCTCAAATCCCGTTTTGTATGAAAGTTGACGAACAAAGTTAATCGCTAATATGGGACCTTTTGAAGCTGTAGTACTACCTAAGCCCCCAAAATCAACAAACCAGGCATGTCGGATATTTTCTTTACTTTCTTGATGTTTGTTTCTGTCTTTATTGAAAAATGGCGTTTTGTAAAAAGAGAATGTTTTAATTATAATTAGATTTTATAAAGATATATTTATAAATTAATTTAATTTGATACGATATGATAAATTGTAAATTTATTTTTATTATAAAATTAATTTAAGGTATGATATAAAATTATATTAAACTATTAATTTGTGAGTTGATTATTATAAAGTCTTTTATATCTATACAACAGTTTTCGAAAATATTTATATCTAGATCTAGATGTACTGCTATTGCGGCATGTTTTTAATATTCAAATCTCTTTTGCCCATTTCTTAATATGGCTCTTTTAGTGAAACAATGATAAAGAGTATTGAATGGTGATAGCATGCTTGTTCAAAGAATCTTTAAAGCCAAGTATTTTGAAAGACCAATTTTTTAGACTTCAAATTGGAGCTCAATCATTCTTATATTTGGAGGGGAATTTGGAAAGTCAAGTCTTTATTAAAGAATGGATGCTGATGTGAATAGGGAATGAGAAGAATGTTCGAGTTTGGCAAGATAAATGAGTTTCCGGCATTAATTTTAATTTACTAGACCATGCATGCTCGGCTAGTGCATATGGAAATGGGAATGATGCTGCTGAAAATCTGCTAGATAGTGATACACGATGGTGGAATATTAGTAAGGTTAGAATTCTCTTTACTTCAAATGCTGCGAACAAAATCCTGAAAATTCTACTTTGTCAGGAAGAGCAAGATGATAAAATGATTTGGGGAGTTGATAGAAGTGGTAATTTTAGCGTGAAGTCTGGTTATAGGTGGTTATGGGCAAACAAGAATAGAAATGCTGGATCTTCTACTGCCATGGTCAAGTGGGATATGTGAAAATTGATATGGCAAACGAAGATGTTAAAGATTTTTTTTTATAGAGTGCTTGTTTAGAGTGCCTTCTGACAGCTGCTAATTTCTTTAGAGAACCAATGATCTGTCGGAATTGTCTATCTCTCTCAGTGGTGGTTCTTGAGAATCTCAACAAGGGACGGTGGTCCCCTAGGTAGGGTGACTTTGGCCATGAAATCGAGATTTGAAATCAGAATTCCGACGGCCACCCAGTGACTCGTTGAAATTGTCCGTCTCTCCCAGGGGTGGTTTTCGACCACCCCAGCAATAGATGATGGTATTCAAGGCAGGGTGTCTTCGGCCATGAAATCGGGAATCCAGCCTTCACAGGATTGGTTTTCGACCAACCCAACTATGGATGGTAGTCCCCAACCACGTTTTGCTGGTGAGGGGAAAAGGCAGAGGGAGCAGGAAGAAAAGAGAGGGAGAGAAAGAAAGAGAGAAAAAAACAGAGGGACAAGGGGCATACTACCACATTAGTGTGTAGGATTTCTTTATGTCTTGTGGGATCTCTTTGTGTCTATAATATTTTTCATCAACTTATGTTTTTAAAAATATAGGAATTAATTAAATATCTCATATTTCACACCAGATAAATAAAATGAAAATGATCATATTCTCGAGACTTTAGTTCACTACAAAACAAATTACAGGTCACTTTGATGAGCTTTTTAGTTGTTTGGTGGATAGTGAACCATATGTGTGTGTGTGTGTATATATATAGGAAAATGATAGATACATTATAATTTTCACAACAATTTACACAATACATGATAACAATAAGGGTATTTTTGTAAACTGTTATTAAAATTAATAACAGTATACAAAAATACCATCACCTTTATGTTTGTGTTGTGTAAATTATTGTGTAAAATATTGTGTGTGTATCGTCTTTCATATATATATATATATCAATCTTAGGCATTTGAAGGAAGAGCTGGATTCCGTTCTGATCCCCAATTTCGAGCATTTGTTCCTACTGAATATGACAAAAGAAGAAAGAGAATCAAATTTTACTTACTAGAAAGTACCCTTTTCAGATCTAACCACATTTTTTTTTTTGTTTTTTCAAATCTAACTCCAAATATCAAAAATATCATTTTCCACCCTATTTGCCACTTTTCAAAAAAAAAAAAAACTCATACCATGGATATATATATCAAATAATTATATCACAACCTAATTACAACTAACGTTAAAAAAATTATATATTTCATATACTTTAAACCAACATTTCAAAATAATATACCGTACCAGTTGGTATGCTGAAAATGTGCTATACCGATTACTTGGCCGGTACAAGAAATTCCTTGTTTCGTTTCACTCAAAGTTTCAACCGATACCGATTGAAATATCGAATTTTGACAATTAGTTTTTTTTTATATATATATTTGTATTTTTTCCGTTATATATATAATATATTTTTTGTTTGTATAAATCACAAAATGATTAATAATTTTATTTTTTTATAGTTTATGTGTGTATATATATAATTTATTCTTATATAAACTACTCTGAAATGATATACGAAACGATATTGAGATCGAAATAGTTCATTTTAATGATTTAATCGATAAGTCTACTAGTACGGTATTCAAAATATTGCTTTGAACTACTGCAAGCCAATATTTTTTTAGTTGAAGTAAAGAAATTAAAATTATAATATGAAGTTATAGTTAAGTTGTACCTCTCTTTGAATTTATAATATGATGTTGTTTTAAACATATAGAATGAAGTTGTAAATTAGAATTGATAAAAAAAAAAAAGGATGACATGACGACATGACATATAATCATATATAGTAATTGTCTGATTGTGGTTAGATTTTCCTCCTGGTTTTTCTCTTTAATATGGTTGCACGGGAAGGGATAAAAAGAATGAGAGAAGTACAATACAATGACGTGTGAAGAGACCGATGGAGTTATCTTTAGTTACTAGGTTTGCTTCGGGAAAAAGTTCATGAGATAACGATAGATAACCTTTACAATTTGTTTTATTCAGATTTAAAAATGAAGATATTAATATACATTGATGCTATTTTTGTAAATTATTTTGTAAAAATAAAATATTATTATATAGACAATTGTAAAATGAGTTGCATATTTTTGATTTTTCATGCAATTAATGGAATTTATTGTAAGCTTCTCATTTGTATTTAAAATTTATCTTATTTTATTTTATTTAGATTTAGAAATAAAATGAGTTGAAATAAATTTAGTTTCCTTTTTAATATTATTATTATTTAAAAATTTAAAAAATATGTATTGAAATTTAAAAAATATGTATTGAGATTTGAAAATTTTGTATAGAAATTTGTATTTTGTATAAAAAATTATCAAAGTATAATGATAAAATGAAGATGAATTGAAATAAGTTGAGATGAATTTCGAATACAAATAGAATCTAATCATCTTATTATTATAATTTTTTTAAATTTTTTATATAAAATATAATAAAAAATTACACTTTTTAAATTTTTAAAATAATAATAACATTAAAAAAAATATACTAACAATACTTCATTCAATTTTTAACTTTTATCTAAACTCATATCATATTATATCTCAATTTAGACAGAGCCTAAAATACTCGATCCAATTAAAAAAAATGGAATCTAAAAATGTTGAAGAAATTTGAATTATTCAGACTGAAACCGAGAAAGCCAATTTACATCAGTGACTAACTTAAAAGGTTAGTCATTGATGTTGATGAAACTATGCTCCCAAATTGGCTAATATGCCTGGTTACATTGTTTTTTTGAATGGACAATCCTTTTTTCTGTTATTTTAATAAAGTCTTTTACTTAGAAGGTGACTTGGGATGAATGTTTGGTAGGACAAATAGATAGGTCAAAAAAAGAGAAGAGAGCCAGATTAGCTTTGTCTTATTCTTCTTGTTGTTCTGACTTCTGAGTCACTTATATGATCGTATCCAGATTTTCAATGTACTTGTACAGAAGGAAAAATCTATTTGCTTTTAAGGCTTTTAGCCAAGCAAATTAATTAGTTGTTCAAAAGAGAGATTTCTCCAATCCAATTCATTATTAAAAGGCTGCTTTCACAAAGTTTTGAAGCTTTTCATGATGCGTTTCATGTGAAAGTACAGCTTTTGAAACAGGATTTTCAACTGTATTTCAGAGGCTTTTTTTTTTCATTTTTTCGGCAAGTAAATATTACTTTTCAAATAAAAAACTGTTCCATATAACTGTTCTTTTGGAGTTTACTTTCATTATTTATATTACATTAATTATATACATATTAAACCAACTAATTAAAGTGTGTTTATAAGAGGGAGATGAGGAAAGATCACTCTCATCTCATGATTTTGTTCATGGGTTATGTTTGCTAATTTACTCCAAAATAAAAAATTTATTTATCATTACTTTTGCATATTTTTTGTACACTTTATTAATATGATTACCTACATCATTTTTTAGTATAAAATAATTATTTTGATCAATTATATCAATAAAGTACATAAAAAAAATATATATATATATAAGTGACCGTACATAGCAAAACACTAACTTAAATGGTTGACCAAATTAATCGGGCTATTGATCTCAAATCAACTATTGTAATCTGAAAATCAACCAGAATGATTCATATATAAATATATATATATATATTTGATATATTGTTTATATTTATCATTAAACATTATTTTTATGGGAGTAACCTAAAAATACACTCAAAATACATAATTTAATAATTCCTAAAAGAGTATGATTAGCTAAAACTAAATTTATGATACATTTAGTTATTACAGAAGAAGAAAGTGGCTGCAATTGATTATGTAAAGTAAAAAATATTTGCTTTTAGCTATAGTAACTAAAAATAAGATCAAATTTAATGGGCATTGTAGGTACATCAACTTTTATTTTATTATTATTTTCTCTCTTCTCTAGTATTGGATATCAGATGGGTGCAAGTCAGACATTTTATTGTTCTGTTATTATTGTTTGAAGTTTGCTTAATTACTTTTGAAGTATTGCCTAAGAAAATTTATATAGAATTTTAGATAGATTTAATTAGCCAAAGGGTTATTAGCATTAAATGACAATTGAAAATATGATTTTTAACCAATAGTTTAATTTGAGTATGACTATTAATTAAAATATAATAGGTAGAATAATAAAATATCATAAAATTATATTCTTTTAAGTATTTTTCTAACATCCTTAATCATTCATTTCCATTTTAAAATACACAATTTTATTAATAATCATAAAAATAAAAATAAAAAAATTGTAAAAGAATTATAAAAGGACGGTCATTATTCTTGTTTATTTACCAAACCACATTAATTGTTTGCGGAGGAGTAATATATTTGTATTTTAGAGAAATAGGCTTAGGCCCCGCTTGGATTCGGAGATGAGATGAGTTGAGATGAGTTTGATTTATTTTTTAATATTATTATTATTTTGGGATTTAAAAAAGTGTTGGAATTTGAAAAAGGTGTGTTGGGATTTGAAAAAGGTGTATTGGAATTTGAAAAAGGTGTATAGAAATTTGTATTTTGTATAAAAAATTATAAAAATATAATGATGAAATGGAAGTGAGTTGAGATGAGCTCAACCCACTTCCCAATCCAAGAAATTTGAAATGTGACCGATATAAACTGAGAAAAATTCAGTATACAAGTCAACGAGGAGTAGTTGGAGCACAACTTCTAATCTCTACTGACAAAGCTTCTAAGAAACCATTCACTATCAAAAGAGCATAGAACTAAAGTCATTCTTTTAAAAGAGGAGAGAACTATAACTTTATATACAACCGAGACTATTTCTCTATTATAAAATATTTTCCTCTACAAACGAAACTAAACAAAACCATCTAAGCAACACAACACAAAAACAAAAATTGGTTGTGGTGACGCGTGGAACACGCGCCACTCTAGAAGTGAAAACCCATAAGTTTGAGTAGCTCGGAGGCCCTGGATCCACTAAGAGTTGCTCACGGCAAAAAGGATCCTCCAGATAGTGAGGCACTTTGAACTCAATCTCTTTTGGACCCCGCATGTTCAGAGCATGTGCCGCTCTATTCGACAAAAGCTCCGATCAATTGTAAATAAGATCGGCAGACAGAGAGAACGGTAACGAGATGTGTGGTGGGCTTAGGCCATCGGACTACCTCAAACTTGCAACAAGCCAACCTAAATAAAAAAGATCTAAAACCCACTATCAGCACTAGACAACAATGGTGGCCGAAAAAGGAAAAAGATGGGGAATGGAACAAAGGACGAAGCCGGAGCTCCCCCCCCCCCCCTCTTCTTCTTCTTCTCCTCCTCCTCTTTCAGAGCTAGGAACAATGGCGGGGGGTTTTACACATGGGTTGGGGCTTTTTCACGAGAGAGAAAGGGTTTGAGTAGTTTCGGAGGAGTACTATTTTCATAGATATATGTACTAATTTGTAATCCCTGAGGAATGGCATTCTTCATGACTCAAGTCCTTGTCACTTTCTACTTTTAATTCTCGAAACGTTGTAGTTATGGGGAGCCAAAAGATGACACGACATATTATGTTTGATAGTTATATTCAATTGAGATCAATTTAGTTTAGCCTAATTTTAAACTGAGTCTAACATCTAAATACTTAGCTCTCAAATTACGAAACTTATCTCAAGTCAAAACTTTTTTACACGTAGAATTCACAACATTTTTTAATTTAACTCTTCTTCACACGTGAGATTCACAACCTTTTTTTAAGTTCCCATGAACATATTTAACTCATCTTAGATAGCTTTTACAAAACTTACTCCACCATATTAACCTATTACTATTTATAAAAAATTCAACTCAATTCAACTTAACTCAATATTCGAATGTGGAAAGAGACTACATTGCAAAGTTTTAAGTTTTTCAATTTAAGTGAACCTTTTTGGCTTTTATGACACTATTTTTAAATATGAACCCTTCACAAGACCCGAGTTTAGTTCTGATCGATTTAAAATCAAATCCTTTTGGCAATGGTCATATATTTGCCTATGATTAATATGCATAAATCATATCGATCCTCCTTCCATTTCAGAAAAAGGAAAAAAAAAACAAAAAAGGTGTGTAGACTGGTTTCCCGTCTACATCATTAGAAACTAGCTTTCTAAGCATTAGAGTGATGCAGAGACATGCATGCATGTATACACACAAAATGGAACAAAGGTGAGTGTCCAAAATCGCAACACATATAATAATTTATTAGCAATGGGTGAGGGAATTGTGGCTCTCACCAATATCAAAGCATGCAGCTAGTTAACTAACTTTGCATGCATGGGTGTATGAAGTATGATCAACATCACAACCTCCCTCGACGCCTTGTGGTAAATATTTTTAAAAAGAACAATGCTATAAAGCATTCATTATTTGAAACTATCCATTGTATATATAAGGTGGTTTAAATAAATTGATTAAGAATAAAGTAGACAATTTATTTAAGCCACTTTATGTATGTAATGGATGCTTCCAAGTGGTAGTTGCTCCCAAGATTTATACTTTAAAAAATATGTTTGTACAGTGCTAAGTGTTGAGAATATTTTTTAACTTCGCAGAATTGAGTCATGCCATCATTTAGGGAGGGGACCATTCACAAAGACGTTGCAATTGCAAGCCTGCTTTATAAAAGGTATAATATATGAGCTATGGCGACATACACATCCTTCAGTTATAACTTAATTCACATTGTCAAGAGTTGATGGCCTAATAATATATGACCCAATTTTTTAGTTAAAAAATCTAAGTTCAAAACCCTACTCATGCAATAACTCAAACCTTAAAAGCCTCGCATTAATTATATCACTATAAAGAAAAAAAGAGGATTGTGATTGTTACTTTATAATTAATGTTGTGAAATTCAAGCCACAATATTAAATCAATTAAATATTGGAATTTGAAAGTTGTAACATATGTAGCCAATATCTCTCACCCTATTATAAGATGCGCTTCAAATGAAAATGATAGCTTGTTTGTTAACACGTAAAAGTGCTAGTAGCCTTGGAAATGAGATTTTTTAATTGGCCGGGCTCAACTCACCCAAAATCTACAGCAACCAAACTAGGGAGATTCTAATGTTGGCATCGAAGGTGACTCTGCCACTACTAGCCACATTTTTTCCACCCATATAGGTAAGGGAGCATTGTCGCAGTTGGTGGCTACAAAACATGCTTCAATAGTTGGCGTCGTCTATGAAATCAAATGTTATTATAGTCTACCAGCATTACCGTGTCTTTGGTATGCCGGCCACAACATGCTCCCATTGGTCTTTTAAGCATGATTCTAATTTGGCAAGCATGGAATGAAGAATCACAAAAATAGAACAACTCGTAAGTTGTAAGAAGGTTGACCTTGGATGCGGAAGCCCTTTGGGGAGAGAACAAAGTGTTGAAAAAGAGAAACATTGAGTTCGAGGGAGGCACCAGACCAAGCAAATCTAGCTAGAGGAAGAGGGAGTCGCAGAATGCAGGTGGGGTACCACCTAAAGATGAGGAACAAAAGTGGATGAGCAACAAACTACGTAACCTCATGAACAAGTATAAGGAGATGACGAAGAGGATTTGAGGGTCATCCTACATGGACCAGCTACTTAGTGGCACAAACCTGTCTTACAACATCGAGGTGGTGTTTATCCCACTCTTCCCCAATTTAGTGCCCCCCAAATAGAGATTTACAACTACTCAAAAGATCCAACCAAACAACTGGAGATGTTCAAGACTCATATGACGCTGCACAATTTTTTGGAGGGGATAACATGTTGGGATTTCCTCCTGACTTTAAAAGGCTCTACTTGAGTAGGGTTTAAAGCCCTTCGACTGGGTACCATCCACAGCTTCGAAGAACTAGGCCATTAATTCTTGATGCAATTCATGGCTAGTTGAAAGAGAAATTGATCGGCCACTTATGTCCTCACCGTAAAGTAGAGGGGAGAAAAGAGATTAAAAGCGTGTTTGTACTACTTCAACAAGGAGTGGAGGCCACAAACAACCAGGAAGAAAAGATCATCCTGGCGGTACTCCTAGGTGGAATTTGGCCCCAATGCCTATTCATGGCGAAAATCACCTCTACAACCCAACAGGATTTTATGCACTACTTGCGGAGTGGGCCACAAATGGATCCAAGTGATGCATGCACCAGTGCAAAGATCCATAAAAAGGAGACTAGGGTGAGAAAAAGGTAGGGCAAGAAAAGGAGTGATAGCGACACCTCCTCGAAAAGGCACACACAAGCATGAACATACAAATGTGGAAGAAATGATGCATGTGGGAGGATAGAGACTGCAACCGAATGACTCACACATATTGCACCTACCATGAGGAGGAAAACCATTGGACCAAAAACTGCCAGCTCTTAGAAAGAAAGTCGTGGAGGAGATTCATGAGGACGTTTGGGAAGAAGTTTGGGAGAAATGCGTAAATGACTAGGTGTTCACCACTTGTCACCCCTTAGGCAGGCGGGCGAATACAAGCAAGTGCTGAGATGAGAGGAGGAAGGTGAGGAGAAGGGAGGCAAGCCCACCGAAATGAGATCCAAACAATGTCCTTCTAGGAGAAGTTCCCACCATCACTCAGGGAATATTTAGCGAGGGACCTCCTCATCAAGTAGAAAGGTTAGGCTCAGACTGCAAGGCCACCCAATCAGGTACAAACTCAAAAGACCCCTGCCATTTCTATTGACAATGCTAACTATGAGGGAGTCATCTATCTGATTGGGTCCATAACAGTCATCATCACCAGTGGAACAAGAGGATAGATAGTTGGCCTATCTATCCCCATTATATAGTTGGCCTGGTAGTTACGATGCCGATGGCCAACTATATAACTAGAATGATATCGGTGGACAATGAAAATTAGACTGATATCTTTTTCTGGGTGGCGTTATCCAAAATGGGGATTAGTCAAGACAATTTGCAACCGTTCATGTTGTTCAAGGAGTTTTTTGGCGAAGCTGTTAGGGTCCATAACAATCATCATCACTAGTGGAATAGCAGGACTCACAACGACCACCATGGCGAACTTCCTCATACTCAAGGCCCACTCTTCATACAACATCATAATCAGACAGCTGACACTAAACAACTTGAAGTTAGTGACCTCAACCTACTATTTGAAGATGAATCCTCAAAAAGGGACAATGTATGAGTGTTGTGCAGAAAGCAAGTAGTGGCAAGGGATTGCTATGTGGATGAGTTATGAGGTAAGGAACATAACGAGCCTAAGTCCGATTAGCGGAGAGAATAAAAGTCAACCTCTGGGTGGCACCCCCAGTCCGGCCAAGATAGAGTATCGTGAATCATTAAGCCAAAGCATCCTAATGTGGGTGGAAGTCATATTTTCCCCTTTTTGTCTTTCCTATTCTATTTAGTGATTCCCTAAGTAAAAAAATCAACCATGAGAACAATAAGTGGTACTTTCATGCGTGAGCTTGTGCATGTGGATTAAATGATGCAGTAGTCACTTAGGCCACCAATTGCCATCAACTACAGTCGATTTTTGTTCCTACATGTTAATCAGGTCAATACTTTGTGTTTGAACCTTGGCAGCCAATCGCCACTTAGTATGGTCAATTTTAGATCCCGCTTGGTTACATAGGTTGATGCACTACTGTCCAACCTTGGCGGTTTCAGGGGGAACACCTCGCATTTGTGTCCCAATCCATCCTCGCCACCCAGCACGGTCGATTTCAGATCATACCTGGTTCCTCAGGTCGATGCTCCACACTTGAATCTCGGTGACCAATTACCACCCAATAAGGTCGATTTCAGATCTCATTTGCTTCCATAAATAGATGCATCGTGCTTAAACCTCAGCAATCACAAGAGGAACATCTCTCTTAAGTATCTCAATTCCTCCTCACCAACGAACACAATCAATGTTACGTCCCGCTTAGTTCCTTAGGTCGATGCTTCGTGCTATAACCTCGGCAACCAATCTTCACTCAACATAGTCAATTTTGAATCCCGCTTGGTTACTTAGGTAGATGCTTTGCACCTTGTCTCACCTTGTCGCCCGGCAAGATCAATTTTGGATCCTACCTGGTTACTCAGGTAAGTGCTTTGTGCTCATATCTCAGTGGTCATGAGGTAAACACCTCTTCTAAGTGTCCTAGTCCACCTCTTCACCCAGCATGATCAATTTCAAATCCTGCCTAATACTCAGGTTGATGCTCTACACTTGAACCCCAACGGTGGCATATGAAACACCTCTACTTGGTGTCCCAATCCCTAATCACCACCCAATGCAATTGAATTCAGATCTCGCCTAGTTGGTTAGGTTGATGCCATGTAAAGTCAAGCACGCACAGAAGACATGCCATGATGTAACATATTCAATCGAACCTTATAGTGACAACCAATTAGGAAAATGTGAACTAGCGATTACATATGTAAAGAATGCTAAAAATTATATTTTATTATATAATTGAAGCATAACAAGGTACTAACCCCTAGTAGTTGGTGATAAAAAAAAAAAGAGAGAGAGAGAACAACCATCACTTAAAGGAGGGAACCTTGCCTACCCATGATCATTGATTAAGCCCTTACAAAACCTCTCCAATAACTGGAGAAAAAATGTGGAAAGTTTACTTCTATTCATAATTTCCTATTGTGGAACTCTCAAAGTGATCCTTATTTCTTTGTGCTCCATTCGACCAGAAATTTTGTTGCCAATAGGTCTCACTTTCAGAGGTTAAGAGCATCCCGAGCACTAAGTATTACCTACCTGCTCAGATGCGTCAATCCGCCTTCTGTCTCCCACTACCAAAAGACGTGGAGACCTGTTTCTCTTGTTAGCTCCTTACCTAAGGCTACCTCGATGTCACTTCCTTGAACTCGCTTAAGGAAATCCCAATCTCAGCTCCAAGACTTGGTGTTTAGCTAAACTCACCCCTATTTCACTTATGAAGTAATCTGGTTCATCTCAACAAGTTGTTGGAATCAGGGGACAAATCAATAGGAAATGCAATTGATTTGTAAGAATAAGAAAAGACTTCTATGAAATGAAAGAGTTTCATAGGAATTGATCATCAGATATGATTGAGAAACAGGAAGAAATGTTATCGAATGATTTCCGACAATTCTTCCCATTATGGAATGGGTAAAAAATCAAGCTACAAGTCTCAATCTATATAAAACGCATTGGGTTTTTGTGTTTCTTTTGGTTTCATTGATAGCAAAATAGACTTACTCTATAGGGGCGCTAGCACTTTACTAATAAGTATAATATCCAGTAAAGGGGCCTAAAGTATAATATCCACAATCATGGTTATCCCGGACTACGTTCTAAAAAAAGTGGCCTACTTGAAAGAAAGGGCGAGCACTCTCGTGTTTCAACCCCACTATACTATTCATAGTTGTAAGGCATTGTGTATATACAACCTCTATGAGAAGCAAGTGAATGGCGCTAGTGCGTGGAAAACGAAACAATTCATCAAGCCATTTCTCGCCTCCGAATGGAGTAGCTGAGCAAAAAAATTAGCATCTTTGGAGCCTGCTCTTCTCATTAAGATGAAGGTAGTTAATACTAGTAAGAAGTTATCTTAACTGCATATTATTTGATTAATTGTATGTTTGTTCTAAGTGGTAAATCTCTTATTCAAGTGTTAAAACCTAACTCACCCCTATCTTTGCTAATTTTCTTCGTATTTTTTGAAAGAATAGGAATTATTATACCATGAACGGACTCCTCGTCAGGAAGAGATAGAAATGGGGCTTTCCTTGCTTCTCTCTTTTGCCTTCTCGATGCATTGCTTGGGTCTTCAAGTCGAGGGACTTGTGATCCTTTCAAGTAGGCATGAATTGAGAAGAATCTAGGGTATATGAGTATCATGGGGGTTAGCCTCATGATGCCCTTTATACTCTCTAGCCTTCCAGAGTACTCATGGCTCTAGGCCTGTCACAAAGTAGCTTGACTACCGTACGCTCAGCCTCAAGTTTCTTATTTGCTCATCACTAAACGTTAACTCCTCATTGATTTGTAGATGGGACACAAACAACTCAACATACATGTCCACGACTTTTTCTTATCACTTCATAGCATTATATTCTATATCATCAACACATATGTCCTAGATTAGAGACGTCAAAGGCGCGTGTCCAAATTATCACGGACATCTGAAGTTTCTACTAGCATGGCAACATAGTGTAGACTACGTTGTTGAGATTGCCTTGTTTATTCCTCAAGGTGGAGCCCCTATGTAGGATCCTGACCCCTTTCCTCCCTAGCAACTTTGGCAACGGTCTCAATGCTGAATACCACATGCTTTAGCACCTCCTCTGCTTAAATGAAGATTGGACCGCTCTTTTTGAAGGTCCTTAATTATCCATTGCAAGCGCCTGTTCTTGACCTCGATCTCTTTGTAGGCCATCTCGATGCGCCCCAATACTGGCTTAAGCTGAAACATCTCACGGTCGCCTGCCCATCCAACTTGATCAAGGACTCAGCTTCATCTTTTATCTCAACCCTCTTGTCCACGACCCAGGCTGCCAAGAATTTGAACCCCTGTGAAGAAAAGTAGAGATAATTAGATACCAGAAATTCAGAAGTGAATCTGCATAATATATAGAATGGAAAGAAGAACCACACTTGGTAAAGTATGTTGTTAAGTTGATCGACAATCCCTCGTATTGCCTCCGCCTAAGCATCATCGCCATGCACTCCTAAATGGAAAGACGACAAAGCGATCTTAACCTACTGGGAAGGCCAAAGGTGGAGCATAGGATGTATTTGAGTGCGCATTGCCATGGGTCCTTCTGTCCTAGGGTCGCGGCTTGTTCACCCTCCCAACTACAAGAAGAGGCCGTCATTCGCGGGGCAACTAATCAGGAAACATCGCTGAAATTGGTAGCTGAGGAAGAATCTTGCTTGACCGAGAGGCTGGACAAAGATGAAGAAGACGGTGACCCATTTTCACTCAACATTAGAGGGTTTTCTTGGGAGAGGCCTCGAGAGCGAAGGGATCAAAGGGTGTCCTATCAACAAAAGTTGTGCTTGAGCTAGTGCAAAGGGAGCATAGGACGTGATCACCACCATCCTAGGTTGTCTTCTCCAACAAACAAGAAACAATCCTCGAGGCCGACACAATCTTTTAGTCACCAGCTCTCGAAAAGACTTAAACACCTCCAGGCACCTTAAGGAATATAGCCTCTAGCTCTTCATCATCTTTATCACCACCAAGCTCCCCTCCTTTGATTGTTTCTCAGGGTAGTAAGAACATCCTAAAAGAATTATAGAGCAAGTGTTGCTTTCAGGGGAGAAGATCCAAACTGCTCCAAGCTGCTAGTAGCCCCTCCAACTTTGAAGAGATTGTCTCTTTATCCGAGCAAGTTGAAATTTGGGGTAGGAATATAAGTTGCAAATGTTACCCTCTAACATGCAGACAATGTTTGAGAATAGAAACTTCTAAACAATCAGGACTTGGTAGTCCTCTCTGGTATACTCCAAGACCATACTCCATGCCACATTGCCTAAAAAAACTAGGGAGTCAAGGACAAGACAACAAAAAATGAGTCACGTGCAATGCAAGAACATGCCGAATTACAGGACCTCTTTCTCGAGGTTGCCCTCGTGGTCCTCGTGGTCAACAGCCTCACTGCCCGCCATTGTAACCTCTAAGACCAACCGATGGGGTTCCTTAAATGTTGCATAGCACATCGAGGGTCACAGTTTGATGACAGTGAACCATCCATGTACATCATAGGAGGAAGACTCATAACTGAAAGTGTTCCTGGAGGCCATAGGGAACATATTTGGAAAGGAGTCTCTAGTAAGTGTTTGAGCAAGATGGAGATGCAATGGTAAAAGGATGCAAGAACAATAAAAAGAGCAAAAACCACTCCAAGGTCAAGAAAGTAGAATAAATAGAAGAGGCACGACGGAAAAAGAGCCCTTAGAGCAAGAGTGATGGGAAATGGGGATGCAACTATTACACCAGTCCTTGAGATGTGGGAATGTATAGACATACAACAAATTCAATAAATGAAATTGGAGCATGAGGGAGAATTAAATTCCTTCCATTCTCACTTGGCAGAAGTTGTCAGGTAGCTGGAAAGGATATTTTTGCACTCATTGTGGCCAGGCTTAGGTTTTCTATGTTGAAGCCCAAAACCCATAAAAGGGGACCAAAAAAAGGGCAAAGAGAGAGGCCTAGATAGGTCCAAGAAGGGAGAAAGCAGCTGACAGTCTCTCAGTCACAAAACATTAATGAGAGACAGACTGGTCGAGATCCTATGTAGATCAACTACATTGCATGCAGCTTGGAGTGGCCAACCTTAAGGTCAAGTCCCTATAGCTGGATAGAGCAATTACCTTAAATGTGATGCCACGCTGCTCGAAACGCAGGTGATCAACAACAATATAGAGGTCTTATGAGGAGTCTGATATATTAAAAGAGGCTGACGACAAGAAATAGGTTACACATTCGATACTCTTTCTCTCTAGCTCTCCACTGCTTTTTAATTTTCCTTTTGAATTGGGAGAATCTGACTTTGGCATCGAAGGTGACCCAACCACCAACAACCATCTTTCTTACACCCACATAAGTTCAAGAGCATAGTCGTAGTTGGTAGCTACAAAACACGTATCAGCAAGCCCAATACTTATGTTGGAAAATGATTTGGTAGACAAAAAGGTTAACACAAAATATTATGGATATATCCTTTTGTAGTGATATAAAGATGGTGGAACTTCGTTGCAATGATAATAGTAATGAGTGAGAGAAAGAGTTTTGAAGGGATTAGTTATGACATTAAACCATAAAAACAAACAAAAGACACTATAAACATTGTCGTTCAAGAAAAGTAAGAATATTTTAAGATAGCTAGAGTTCGAAAATACAAATAATTTCTGACACTCAAACGACATCGAACATTGTATTCGCCGATGAGCGACACAGCGATGGAAATGAGACCCACTAGTATTGTAATGCTATCAACATAGTTATGGAATCAGAGCGACGTGTGAGACTCATGCATGGTTTGGGCGGTGTGTGAAGCTCATGCTCTTGTCAATTGGTTGCCGTTGTTGGTCCATTTTCTAGATTGGAAGTTGACAAGTGTAGTGGTGTGGCATGTGTATAGTAGTAGAAAGGCTATATATCAAACATTCTCCAACTTTATAAAAAAGGAAATGACAAAAAACAATTGAAGAAACAAAAATGCACATGAATGGCCTGTAGGAGGGGAAGAGAAGGGACGTAGCCTCTCTTGAAAAAAATAAGAAATATTAGTAGCGAGATTGTACTCTTAAGTGTCTGTTTAGATATTGAGATGAGATGAATTGAGATAATTTATAAATAATAGTGAGATTATTGAGTTAAAATAAATTGAAATGAGTTGAGATGAGATTAGATGATTTCATCTCACCTCATTTCAATTTATTTTTAGATTTTTTAGATTTTTAAAGCAAATGAGAATAAGGGTTTTAGATAGAGGGAAAGAAAGTTAGAAAGAAAAAACCATATTAAGGTGGATATATTTAAGTCAAAATTGTGATGATAAAAAAAATGGAGCTCTTAAAATGGAAATAGACTAAATAGTGTTCACAATCAGAAGTGAAAGAAATGTTCATATTCTAGGCCGGCATGGTAAGTTGCAAACATAAGGATAATTGGCAATCAAAGTTTATCGTCTTTAATATTTGACCCGTATCTAGGAGCATTGAAATCTAATTAAAATGTAAATTAGATTCTTCATACCACTTATGTAAATTGGGACAAAAAAGAAGTAGAATAGTCAACAGGGAACATGATATACTATGATTGAACAAGTAACTAAGTTAATACTTGATTAGAAAAACAAAAACAAAAAAAGTAACTAAGTTAATACCTTTCATCAATATTATTCATCATTAGTTCCTGGCTCCTCAATAACAGACTTGACTATAAATTTAAAATGTCAAAGAAATCACAATGATAACAATCTCAAATAGATTATAATAAAAACATGCTTGGACATTAAAAACAAAAGCACAAAACCAAAAATGGGTCGAGAATCATAAAATTGCACCAATTGATTAAATGCATTTGTCTAAATCTTACAAACCAATCTACAGCACTGATGAGTGCACAAAAATGTACTCTAAATACTCTATTTAAATACTAAAATAAATGAGAAAATAATGGATATAACTCATGTTATTAAAATTAATGATCATTTATCTTAAGATAGATATAAGCATGATTTAATATATTGATGAGAATATAAAATGCCATATTTTCCTCTCTTAATGTTTAATACTTTATTCTTATTTGATGCCTAAATATACTTATTATTCTTATATTTTGATTTAGGACACAAATAGAGGCATTAGGAGCAAATGAAGATAATTGCGGAATTTTAGACAGTTCTGACATCTTTTCGTAATATGGGCATAACTCTCTCATCCAATCTCTGATTGAGCTGGTTCAAGATGATATAGAACCGAAAGAGAAATATCTATAACTTTTATATTTTATGTTTGAAGAGATATCCACTTAATCTAAGACAAAATCGACCATCAAGTGGACGCACCTGCACTTGACGTTCCTGGATATTTTTCAGCCACTTGCATCAAATCCAAATGTCATCATAATATTTTCCAGCAAGCACTCATACACCAACTTGAAAATTCAATGATCAATTTATATGCAAGATGAACTGCACTCAAATTTCTTCAAGACAAATTATTTGACCACAAGATATTAAGTCATACAAGACAACTAATGGATAGAGAAGCAAAATTGAAACACTCAACCTACAAGCAAAATCCAGCTCATGCATAGTGGAAAAATAAATGATCAAAATGACAACTCACAAATCACTTGGATTCAAGAATGGCACATGGCAAAACAAGTTGAAATTGTGATGATTTTGTCATGACAACTTGCATGAAGGATACTTATAAATAGAAGGGAGGGATGTGTGTTCTAAGACAATGCTTAGTGTGCTTGGATGCCTTGGAAGAGACATTATTTTTGAGAGTTTGAGAAAAGAAAAGAAAAACCAAAGAAGAGAGAAGAAAATAATGGTTGGCTCTTCCATATTATCCCTTGAAGAATTTTTGTTGCATATTTTCAATATGTGTAACTAATTTTCTAGTAGAGTTAGGGATGAATTTGTATATATGATGGTATTTGTAATTGTTTTTTATTCATATATGTGTTCTTCAAATATTAAACTCTTTTGTTTAGTCATTCAAAATTTATTATAAATGTTTTCGTCACCAAATAATCTTAGAATTTATTTCATTTATAGATTCAGTCATGCTTTTTCTATTGAATGCAATAATCCTTTGATTATGTTTGATTCAATTGGTTATCTATTTTAATTTAATTCTCTGCTGCAATATTGCTCTACGAGTATATTGTCGACGTTGAATTTCCTTAATATCGATAACAATTCCTGTTTTTATATTGTGACGAATGATTTTTCGAAAGATTGCATTTGATTTAAATCTGGTTATTAATGTTTTATTTTCCAATTGAAAATTTGGACATAGAATTTTCAATTGAGTTATTAATGAATCGAAAATAATTAAAATACCAATTATTTACAAAGGATTCTCGATACTCTACTTTTCGTCTCATTTTTATACTGTTCAAATTACTCATTTAGTTTTAATTTATGTCACACTCTAAAATTTACTTTTCGCACTCATCTAAATCTTTTTGTTAATTTCGTTACTATTCTTCAATTTCTCAATCCATCTCCCTGTGGAATTGGCACCCCAAAACTATACTGCAAACGACCGCGTTATTTTTTGGGCGTAATCAAGCACATAAAAAAAACTGAAGAAAAATATAAGAAAAGAAATGCCAGCACAAACCACAGTTTTCCTAATGGTAGAATATATGAAAGAACCTAGATAATACATGTTGGGCATAAATATTCATACTATAAGAAAATTGTTTATTTATAACCAATTATTTATTGTAAAAATGACTATTCCTACTTAAATGAGTATTTTTTACTGCAAATATTCATTCTTGTCATAAATAATTCGTCACAAATGCTCATTTTTCTTATAGTGGAATAGAAAAGATTGATGGGCGACTAATGAGGTACTTCAATATATGCAGTAGGAGAAAATGGTAAGAATAATACCTTGCAGTCCATATATGTAGACTACATATAGGCCTAAATGAAATACTCCCGTTTCATGGGTAGATGAAATGAATTTTATAGATTATAGGAGTTTTTTATTTGTAAATAAGGATATTTTGATGAAATTTATTTTAAAATTGGGACATTTCTATCATTCATCATTTGAATTGCAAAAGAGTTCAATTTTTTGGACTGTACATAGCACTGCCTAAATAGTAATGGGCAGCCAAAGACACAATTATGAGAGTACATGTGATATCAATGACAAAAGGGTAAAGTTAAACGAAATGCACAATCTAGAATTCTAAGATAAGGCTTTAAGGAGACCATCGTAATCAATAAGGAACTTCTGCCAACGAAGCCTATCTCGGACAAGGATTCATGTTGACAAAATGAGTCATGATGAAGCACCCTCATCCAGATGACAGTATCAACTTCGAAAGCATACCCTCGAATAGAATCATGCCATTTAAGGCACCTGAGTCCTTATTCGGGTTGTAATCAGTTTAGTTCGATTCGGTTTTAGACAATTTGGGACCGAACTGGTATAACTGATTTTGCATTTTCAATAATCGATTCCATGCCAGTTATCCCCTAGATCGATACTCCCGATTTTATCGATTCCGGTCTAGTTCGATCCAATTTTTTAATTTTAATATATTATATTATATAACACTATAATGATAATATATTATAGTATATTATAATTATATTATAGACTATAGTGATATGTTATAATATATAGTGAAATAATATTAACATAACTATTAATATAATATACTATAGTAATATAAGATTTTAAAATTTAATATTATATTAATTAGTAATGTATTATATAATACGAAACTATTTTATATATGACTATATATTATATATATAATTATATATAATATAAAGAATTAAAATATATATATATGTGAATTGATCTAGTCTAGTCCAATTTTAGGAAAAGAAAAATTAAAACCAGACCGATTTTGAGTGATTTTAAGAAAAATAAAAGTGGTACTAGACCGAATCAAACTCACTACCAGACCAAACCTACTGGCTCGACCCGATCTAGTTCGGTTTATCAGTTCACCAATTTTTTTCCCACCCCTAATCCTTATAAATACACTCTCAAATATATACTACAGCCACAATTTCACTTAATTAAGAAAACGTAACTTCTCTCTAACTTAATCATCAAAGTATTCCCCATTGAGTTCCCGAGATTGTTGCTCTAGTTTCAAGTTAATTGGGAAGTATTGCATGCATCACTGAAAATTGTACCAACAATTTGGCATTATCTGTGAGATCGAGAATTCTCTTATACAAACTAAATTGCTATTGAGGTTAAACCTAAATTCCTACTATCACATGCTCCAATATGCTTCATGACGAGAGGCAACTACGCTAGATGGGAAAATAAACAATAGCATCAATATGAAGTCCATAAAAATGGCAGAAAAGCTGAAGAGGATGATGTTGGAAATGGAAGCCCTGCAAAGAAAGAATGAAGCCTTGAAGTGGAGGGATATAGGATCAGAAGGAGGAGGCGAATGAGACTGAGACTGAGACAAAGATAAGTAATATGATGAGAAGTCTCAAAGTGAAGGAGGGCCAAGTAACACTATTAAGACTAGAAGAAGAGGATGCACAACAGTCTAAAGGACCTAATGGAAAAATACAAGAGAGATGATAAAGTGACTGGGAGCATTCTCGTCAATCGATAACTTGCTCAATAGCATGGATCTACCATACACTAGAGAGATAATGATGGTCCCTTTCCCTCCAAAACTTAAGGTCCCACAAAGCGATCTTTACATTGGGTTTAAAGATTGAGCATTGTTAGGGAGTATCCACACTCATCACACTCACCCTCACCCTCACATGAACAATAACATGTTACTGTTCATGTGAGGGTAAGTGTAATGAGTGTGGATACTTCCAATCATTTTTGTCAAAGATTTATTAAAGTATATGGAAGCCTTCAAATGAATGTTTTGAATACCGTATTGGTAATGGTTTTGGTCGAGATACTAGAATGAAATATTTCAATATTTATCGTTTTGGGATAACTTATATATGGATAAATTAATTATATATATAAACTATGTTCTAAAATAAAAATAATATCTTAAAAATGTATATACGTGATAAAAAAAAAACATGGAATCGCATGTGACTTTTCTCATGTTACACCCAATGCAACGTCTTTTCTCCAAATTCATACCCTATATACATACATCTATATATAAATATATATACATATATATTATCAATCTATAGTTTGAGTTTATTGTAATTTATTTTTTTTATAATCCTTGAAATCAAACAAATTTGGTAGACTTGTTTGTGAAGCACCAAATCGAAAGGCCTACCAAGTAGACAATAGGCACGCATTACATTTTAGTCTAATAGAAAATTTGGGCACATCACATTGTCTAGTACCTAGCAAACGTGGAAGAACTATTGTCTAGTACCTGGCACACATCACATGTAGGCAAGTCTATTGTCTTGTAATCAGATAAATTGGCAAACCCAAATAGTAGAATCTAAAAGTAGATTTGTCTAGAAAAAGTGTATTTACGAAAAAAACCCTTTAAGTTCACTCTTAACTATAAAATCACTATGGAATTCACTTTTAGTTAACATTCCAGACCTATTTTTCCTATACTGGGCAAAATTCGAAAATAGGTCAGTATTTGACCAGTATTTAATCTGGTACAAAACACCCATCACCACCGTACTGGGTACTACTCCAACATAGTAAATTTCGATTATAGTGGCCAATACGAAACAATATTTAAAACTTTGCTTCAAAACTCATATGAGTATACACAGGTTCCCAAGGGAAATCGCATGACGAGCTTTCCCATTGATCCTCAAAGGCATGGCAAGAAGGTGCTTTGAGAATCTACAAATTGAGTCAATCACCAACTTTGAAGAATTTGTAGGTAGTTCCTCATGTAATTCATAACTAGTAGGAGGAGGAAGTAGCCAACTAGCTATCTCCTCCTAATAAAGTAGTGGGAGGATGAAACATTGAAGGAATACCTTAACTGGTACAATCAAGAAAGGATGACAATGACCAGAATGAAAAGATAACACTAATAGCATGTGGCCTAGAAGCCCTTTCATGACAATGGGGGTAGGAAAGATGTTGAAGATTCTGCAGGAGTTTATGGACAAGGCAAACAACTTCTTAAACGCTAGAGATAAGTTAAAGGCATGGACTGATCCACAAATGGCTGAGTGGGCAACACAAAGAAGAATGCAGAGGCGGAAGAAGGAGCGGAGGAAGAATGGACAAGAAGTAAATGAGAAGATTGAAAGCAAGAAAGAGCTATCACACCCTTGGCCAGTATATAAGGACAGTACATTCCAATAAGAAATTGGGGAGGGGAAACACAAGCCCACACAGCCAATGTCAAGAACACCAACGGACGAAGGCCCAACCATTATTGCATTACCATATAATGTGTGTGGTTAAATCACAATGTTGAGGATTGTCACAACTTTAAATTTTGAATAGAGGTAATGCGGGAGAGCGAGGATTGGCGCCCTCGTCGCCAAGCATCAACCATCACTTGAAAGATGATTGACAAGGAAACAGAAAAAAAGATCACTAGAAAGATGCAAAAGTAAAAGTGAAAGCCTAAAGAGGGAAAATAGCACCAAAAGAGGGCGTGATCCCCATTGCTATCTCGCTAGACCACATTAGCCCCCTGACAAGATCCTGACTATAACTAAAGGGTTTACTAAGGGCAAAGCGTCATCATCAACCAAAAATGCCCACACTAGGAAAGCTAGGTATGTAGAGGTCTTCACAATTGGATCACCTTTGAAGCTGGCCAAGACCCAAAAGGTGTCCATATATATTGGCATTGACAATTGCAAGGGTATGTTATACCCACATGGTGACACTCTGGTGGTCATCCTGCTCATTGCCAATTACACCACTTACAAGACCTTAATTGACAACAAGATTTCGGCGAATGTCCTATACATGGACTCATCTAAAAGAATAGGGATTGAGTAAGGAACCAAATTTCACAATTGAAATGTTTCTTAAGAGAAATGGCGCAGTTTGTTGACACCATCATGCCGCCCATTATGGCGAGAATCGGGCCTTGCACTACAACGACGATGATAACTTCCTAGTGTTTGAGAGCCTGTTTATCATACAATGCAATCATTAAGCGCCTAACCCTAAACAAGATAAAGGCGACCACCTCAACCTACCATTTTAAAATAAAATTCTTAAAAAGCCCAAGAGTTGTAGAGGTTTGAAACAAATAAATATTGGCACATGAGGGCTATAAGCAAGAATTGAAGAATAGAGGGTTCACATCGAATAAGTTGGACGAGTAGGTGAAGATCTTATTCTACCGCTACCAAAGCTCATCAAGCGAGTGATCAAGACTTGGGATGAGAACAATCTAAAGCGGCATGTAGAACCTAAGCATCTAGAATTGGTCACCTTGAATCACAACTGACCAAATGTAACGGCAAGAATCGAAACTCATATGGTATCTAACATTAGAAAGCATATAAAGTGGCTTCTTACTAAACAGGCATGTGTCATTTGGAATGACAAGGACATTTCAAAAACAAATGCAAAAGTAATAGAGCATTGCCTCTACATCGACCTTGTAGTAAAAAAGTAAGCCAGAAGCAAAGAAGATTCAGTGCTAAGGCACCTGAGTCCTTATACATACACCCTCAAGTATGTACTTCAAACACAATTTCACTTGATTAAGAAAACATAACTTCTCTCTCTAACTTAATCATTAGAAGTATCTCTCATTGGGTTCTCGAAGATTGTCTTTCTGGTTGTAGGTTGATTGCAAAGTGTTGCAAATAACGCTGAAATTTGCATCAACAATAACAATGTATTTCTTTTTAATCAAACAATCAAATATTTCATTGCATTAATATTCAAGCATTTAGTATAGATTTCTATTGTTCAATACATAACAAAAGCTCTCTTGGACCATCTTCCAACCAAATCACCTCTTCTACAAAGTTAAGAGGTAAATTTGCCATTATGTGTGTAGCTTGATTGCCTTGCCTGGGTGTGAATTGAATCTGCCAAATATCAACACTATTGAAGAAGGATCTCAAATCTTCAATGATCTGACTATGCCACAAGTGATTCACCTCCTTGCCATTGACATCACGAACTATCACTTGAGCATCACCCTCAAAACCTGTAGTAGATAAACCCAATTCAGTAACTAAAAGAGTAGCCCTTTCCAATGCTCACAGTTCAGCATGAATAGAACTTATCACAAAATCTCAAGACCACCCAACTATTGCAATAAGCTCTCCCTTTCAAATCACTATACCCCCTCCCATAGTCTAACCCTGTACATCATAAGTAGCATCCTAGTTAAGCTTATACTAATTTTCTATAGGTGGATGCCAAATCAGATTACTATCATTATCCCTTCCCCCTACACTAACTATACTATTGCGCCCTTGTGTCTCCTGAAAACTTTCCAATTCCAATCTTACCAATTTCCACACCCGTTGAGGGCCATCACACAATCCTTTAAAAACAAGATTGTTTATCCTCATCCTTATTTTTCTACAAACACAGTTGACCACTTCCAACTCAGCCTTCAAAAGATTTTGTATAAGCTCTTCCCATATGTTAGTGAGATCCCTCTCCTAACATACAGCTTTCAATAAAAGATTATCCTTATCTGACCACACATTCAAGGCTACCCCACAACTCCAAAGAACATGATTGCTTGTCTCCACATACTATTGACAAATTGGGCATAATTCAGAATTAGTGATCTTCCTCTTATAAAGATTATCTTTTGTTGGCAAAACATCACTCAAAGCTCTCCACATGAAAACTTTCACAACATTAGGATTATCTTCTGATCTTACTCCATATTCTGAACCTTCACCCACTAGAGCATCCTTCATCTTGCAGTGAAGATAATAAGCAGATTTTATTGGAAAAAACCCACTCCTAAATTGACTTCAAATCAATCTATCCTCAAAACCTTTAAAATGCACTGTCAATCCTTTAATAATTTGAACCTCTTCTCTTGAAAACATTTGATCTATCACCTCAACCTTCCATCTTCCCGCAACCCCAACAACTCATTAACTCTAGCATAACTACTTAGCTTTTGTTTAGGAGATTGAACCATATGTGTGCAGGAAACAGGTAATTATCTATCTTCCCATGTCTTGATATTTTTTCCAATACCCACCTCCAAATCATCCCTACCCTAACAAGATCCCCTGCGCACCAAATGCTTCTCCATATTAGAGAAAATGTCCTACCCACCTTAGCACTAAGGATATCCCCATGTTTGTAATATTTTTCACTGTAACTTTAATCACTAAACTGTTCAGGCAGGTAAGCAATCTTCAAAACTGTTTAGCATGTATATCTAGATCGAAACTTCCCATATCCTTAAAACCCAGTCCCCCCCCCCCCTTCTTTCTCCTTAGCCATGCCCACTTTACACCACTTCTTCCAATGAATTTTTCTGTTATTGTATAAATATCCCCACCAGATTGTAGCCATCATTTGGGAAATTTCATTACACAATTTCTTGGGCAACTTAAACCCAGACATTTCATAAATAGGAATAGCTTGAACAACTAATTTCAGAAGAACTTCCTTCCCATCCAGAGACAAAAACTTATTCTGCCAACTGCAAATTCTCTTTCCCACTCTTTCTTTTATGCTACTAAAGTTTTTATACTTTGATCTACCCATCATAGAAGGTAGCCCCAAATATTTCTCTACATCCCCACAAACTCTAGCAGCCCCTATAGCATTTATCAACTCTTCTTTAGCAACTAAAGAAGTTTTAGGGCTAAAAAAATGAGGTCATTTGCATGTTTAATTTCTTTCGTGAAGCTTCCTCATAAGACTATAACATACTCTCTAAGACCCCGCTTGAATTCAAAGATGAGTTTAGTTTAGATGAGTTTAGTTTAGTTTATTTTTTAATATTATTATTATTTTGAAATTTAAAAAAGTTGAATTGGGATTTGAAAAATGTGTATTAGAATTTGAAAAAACTATATTGAAATTTGTGTTTTGTATGGGAAATTGAAAAAGTGTAATGATGAAATGAAAATGAGTTGAGATGAGTTGAATTCATTCTTGAATCCAAACCGGACCTAAAGCTCTCTATTGCCTCACCTCGGCCTTACAAAAAATAATACAGTCATCCGCAAACATCAAATGATTAATACTTGTACCACCCCTACTTACCTTTACCCCTTTTATTTCGTCTCTAGCTTCAGTTGAATACAACATTGTAGTGAGACCCTCTGCACACAATAAATATAAATAAGAAGATAAAAGATCTCCTTGTCGCAAACCCTTGAAGGCACTTAACTAAAGATACACACTTCATAATCAAATCTATCCTATAATCCTTCAATTTGACACCACATATCTACACAATGTAATCCCAAAAACTAATTAAACCAAAAAATAAAAAATAAATTCCCAGGCATAATTGATCTTGAAATCGAATTAAGATCAGAAAAATTGGTCCCCTTTGTTCCGATAGAAAAATCCATCCATGAAAATCAAATTGTCTTCTAAATAAACACTTGCAATGAAAGATTCCCAAAAAATACTCAAAATTAATGCCCATCTTAAATTTGGATATTCATGAAAAATAATTCAAACTATAGTATTTGAACTCATAATTTACCTTTTTTTTTTATAGGTAAAAAGAAAATTTATTAAATCAAGGAAATAAACATAACCCAAGTAGACACTGAGTATAAAAGAGAGAATACTTAAATTGTATTTGATATTAAGCTGAGCTGAGATAAGTTAAGATATTTATGAATAGTAATGAATTGAGGTTGTGGAGTGAGTTTTGTGGAGTCCACCTAAAATGAGTTTAAATGTATTTAGATGTTAAGATGAGTTTATATATATTTATAGGAAGTGAAAAAAAATTGTGAGTTTCACATATAAAAAAGTATTTAATTGAAGAAGGTTGTGGGTTCTACATATAAAAAAAGTATTGAATTGAAAAATATTGTAAATTTCATATGTAAAGAGGTTCAACAACCAAACGGGACAATAAACTTAGAATCATAATTTCTATTTTCTATAAGACCAAGAGTCTACTCTGCAAAGATTTTAGTTCTAAAGTAAGTTAGCCCTACGTCCCATGTTCAGATCTAATGAACAAGTGGCTTAACAATCGAATAATTAGTATATGTACCATAAGATCTGGTACAAATCCCTAGGCTTCTTTTGTTCTAATTGTATGTGTGTTTGTGTGTTGTAATAACTTGGTTTCTTATTGCATTTTTGTCCATGCAGACCATCTTTTGCTGCTGAAATAGCATTTTTCATGTACCTAACATTGGAATTCAGTCTTATATAGCGTGGAAAGTCCTTTATGGAAGCTCATCCCAGTGTGTCTAGAAACGCGTGGTCGGGGAAGGGAGGTTATGGCAACACAAAATCACATAAAAGTAAGTCCACAGATCACCCTAGACACCTCACATTTCGTACAAAATAACCCATTATTTTATTCTCTCCTCAATCTCATCAGACCCTTTCTCTCATTAAGCTCTCTCTCTCCTCAAATTCTCTCATCTTATCAAACCCATTTTTTTCAATTTTTTCTTTTTTCCTCATCAGACTTCCCCTCTCATCATTTTTACCTATCATTTCACTCTCTCTAGTCTCGTCGGACCCCTCTCTCTCTCATCACACTCTCTCTCAACTCAAACTCTCATTTTTGTCAAGCTCTTAATTTTTGTCAATAGAAAGAAGAGAGGGAAAAAAAAGTCCACGTGGGGTGTAGGAAGGGAATAGTGACTGATGAGAAGAATATTTCATCACACAAATGGACTGCAAATTCAATTTTTGTTGATACGCGGAATATGTTAAATATTATGAAAGGTGTATTTCAGAATAAACAAACATGTATCCTACATCCAGAGCTACAAGCATTTGCTTGTGTAAAAGACATCGAGGCAATCAGGCAATCAGATCATCTATAAGGTACCTTGAAACCTGTAGCTCCAAAGAAATAAATTTGGCTGTGCATATATTAGTATGGAATACATGAGTTACACTCTGCAGGCACACATTTGGCACACATTTATATTGTATTACTAGATGCTGGTTTATGTTTTTCACACCAAGCAAAGTCAACGATGTTGGTCTCAGCAAATCGCTGTGTAATAATGTCATTTGCAAATATAATAATGTCAAGAGTATTGAATATTCTGAACTAGAAGTAAAAAGTAAGAGAAACAAAAGGGAAAAACAGAAGGTGAAACGCTAGTTTACACTACCACACTGGCTTCAGTGGCAGAGATCACGATCATAAAGGCCTAAACTGAAGAAAGAAATCATATTATTAGACATCGGTACTTGGTTCCAATGGAAATGGGAATTTCACGTTACTGCTTATTAGAAGTATTTTTGGCAAAGGAAATCTTGGAGTTCCACTGAAAGTGGCTAAAATTGGCCACATAAGAAGATACTAATTGTTGTGCAACACCATATAATGCATTATATGTTAAAGAGTCTAAAGCAGAACAAGAAACAGATTTCTTTAGATAGTTGCCTAAAATATTTAACACTTCAATTTGTATTTCATCTCAATAACCTTAGTAACCTCTACAGGCCAGTATCCCATCACATGCTTACTGGTCAATCTGTATTATATGATATGGCATACCATCAAAGAAAGTGAGGTTGCTTCCTACTTCCTATTCAGTGCTAAAACTACAAAAAGATATTTACTGTCAAAGAAAAGTTACAATTTCTCGCTAGAATGTTCACAATCAATAACAATGGTCTTGCTACTTGTACAATGCTCTCACCAGGGCCTTCCTTTCCCTCCAAGCCGACGTGCCAACTCAAAGTCCTTTTTCACTGCAAGTAAAAAAGCAAATGAAACAAGTTTCAATATTTTGAATTGCCAGTGAGACAGCAGAATAACTCAAATTCTGATCTGAACAGGTGACTAATCCCACAACTCTATTTAAAATATTAACCTGACCATTCCCTGAAGAGACCAGAGAACACCCCCCCCCCCCCCCCCCAACAAAAAAAAAAAAAAAAATCTCCCCAAGTACACAGAAGACTCCTGAAGAATACATTTTACTTGCATGTTATATTTGCTAAAAAGATGGCAACAATTTTTCAGCAAAAAACCTAGTAAATCATAGGAAGAAAATCTTCAGATAGGAAAAGCCACTAAAATATTACACGGGGGATGGAAGCTCTGATCTTTCCAAATATATTGTGAAATTTGGTTTGCTATTTCTGAATGAGAAACAGATCATTTTATCTGGACTGACACGGTATAGACGCCTTTTCCAATTCCCTAAGCGGAATGAAGTTCAATCTACAAAAGATATACTAAGGTGCAAAACAATCTAAAAAAAAAAAAGCTTCAAGAATGAGATCGCCAAAAGGTATAACACTCTATCTAGCACAATCTACAAAGTTTTTACCTGCCTTCAGTTAACTAATTGCCATATTCCATTTCCTGAGGAGACAAACAAGTTGTCCCCTTCAATCAGACTAGCCAAGCCATGATCTTTAAAAATTGGTCTGAAGCTCTTAAAAGTTATTTCATAAGAGGGAAATTCATTTAATTTTTCATATTATATTACTAAAGGTAGACTAAAATAACTTCGTTGGTCTAAATTTCAACTTACTCAAAGTTACACGCTTCGCATGAATTGCACATAGCATTCCATCTTCAAATAAATGGACCAAAAAGTCCTCTGCTGCCTAGGAATAAAACAAACCAATAAGGGTATAGTCTTTATGTATATTAATGCTAGCAAAAGTTCAGAATTGCGCCATCTCCTTGATGTAATCAAAACTTGAAACAAAAAGCAGAAGTAGATACAATAATTTGCCTCGTAGCAGTAAACAGTGTTACCAAAGGAGAGAACCTATGCACTTTTCATTGACACGTTTTGCAATATCATTATACCAAGAGTCAGATTCTGCTGTGCCAACCAACTTGCTTTCCATGTTAGTCCATGAGTTCAAAGAATATAACAAGGTACATCAAGATTAAATCATCACCTATCAGCAAGCTAACTCCCATGACATTTGAAAGTACACCAGCAAAAGTTGAAAGATCAGTGACCATGAGTTTTATAATTATGGAAATCATGTTGGGTAAATTAGTCATACCCAAAGTAAATGAGGGAAAGGCTGTTAGAATATATATGGTGGCCTATGATTTAATGGATAGTGGTAATCCTGAAACTAAGCTCAAGTAATTTGCTTAGGCTTAATCCAAGGGGTTGGCTCAAGTGGTGAAGGCCTTGGTCTTGGGATATTACTCCCCTCAAGGTCCAAGGTTCAACACCTCATGGGTACAAACAATCCTTTAGGGCCACACTCCCCGGTAAAAAGCCCAACGATTTAACTAGTTTCATGTAGGAAAACTTTCGAGGGTGCAGTACCCAGGACCATGATTTACTCTGTAGGAGTGGATCCGAGAGGGTCCTGCCTGGGAGAGGTTCCCCGACATATAAAAAAAAAAAAGTATTTTGCTTAGGCTTTATAATCCCTCTCCAGAGGAGAGCAGAAGCTCTAGAACAAGTTTGAAGAGAATTAAGGCCTTAAAAAGGATAGTTGTGCCATTCGCAACCAAAGCATAAAAGCAACTGAAAGAAGCAACTGAAAAAAGACAGATTGCTTCAATATCATACAAAAGAAGCAATTATTGTACTGTATAAATCTCTCAATGACTAACGGATATTAATAACTTCAATCCATTTGCCCAAGTCAATATACCCTGATATTATAATATTAGGGTGCATGCGCTGAGATTAGTACGTTGTGATGATCAGTATATTACAGTCATCAGAAACAAGAAGCATGTCGAGGTACTGGAATTGAAAATGAGAAAATGTTGCAGATATCATTTGATGATCAACAGCGTATTTTCTGGGAAAATTACTTTTAAAAAAACAAATAAGAAAAAGAGAAAGAAGACCATTAGTGATTGTTATCATGAAAAACTAATGATAGGTTGTCTTGTATAATATCATCAAGAGTACTATTTATGTCAATGTATCAAAGTATTTGGAACCATTTACATTGATCATGTTTGCTCATTCCAATATATTTTATTTGTTAATTTCCCATCCGAATTGATTAATACTTATGAACTATCTGGAGCAGAAAACAAAATAGTGATGCCTCTCAAGCAGAGCACCAAGTCATGAGTGCCTATCAAATAGAACATATATCGAATAGAAGTAAGCAATAAAAAACTACGGTATTTTTTTTTATTCAACAGTCACTACCATAGATTAAGGCCACCTTCTCAAGCATATTGTGGTCAAAATAAAAACACATTAGAAAGTTTTAGGTGCAGAGACTATACATATGTTTACAATTAGAACAAATGATATTTGGGAAGACCAGAAATTTCATAAGCAGAGCATGCAAAAAAGAACTTCAAATTATAAAATTATTGGATCCATATGATTATTCCCAAGACATGCATATTGATAATGAGATCAGTATTACACTCTTCCAAGCCTTCCAATATATATATAGGTACATAACAAAAATTTTATATACCTCCTGCAGTGCTACTAAAGCTTCAGCTGTCCAACGATTAACATCTGGAGAGAATTGAAAGGTTATCTGTTTTACCTACAAATGACAAGGACTATTTTCAAATTAAAGTTCACTACCAAAACTACTTGACGCATGCCATAGACCAAAGTCAACAGAAAGGCCAAACTTCTTCATAGCCCAATGCTAAATACTGATCAAACCGGCCATGAATATAACAAAAGAACTCGAGAATGTTCGTTTACACATTTTAAATTGAGGAAGTCTGAGTCTGTAAACAAGGAATACACCCAACAGTGCAATCATCATTTTAAGACCATAAAGGATTCCACAATTCCTAACAACAATATACTTGTCATAAATTAGGTGTTTTACTCAGAGAAAGAGGCATCTTCTTCTATTCTTCCTTAGAAATAAAAACAGCATGGTCAAACTGAATACAGAACTGGCATTATTACCTATAAAAAAATCTATCACAAATATTGTATTGACATAACTAACAGCCCCAATTCGATTATGGCTACAAATACCAAATTTTCATCACCATAGCTTTTCTTGATTGAGGTTTTAGCCATTCATTCGGGGACAGTTACAAAAGAACTAGAATGCAATTGCAAAAAGATTTCAACCGATAATATAAGGTGTCTGATACACTATTCGCTCGAACAATAGCTCCACTTGCATTAAAGTGGAGAGTTCAAGTCAACATCCTAAGGATTTAGTTAGAAGCACACAAAAAAAAAATCCACTCCAAATTGATGATGGTCATTTACATGAATGAGTTTCAAATTTATATTGTTCATTCATGTATCTACAATAATTTTGGATATTTTTTAATGATTTTACAGAGATTAAAGATTACCAGTAGAAAACGATGTAGTTCAACTTCAGGAGTTAAAGTGCCAGGAATCATAAAACTACACTGGTAGTAGTAGTTAAAAAGGACATGTTGACTAGAGAGACAACAGAAGGTAATGATATCATATAGGATAGAACTTAAAAAGACAATACATGTGAGTGACCCCACCAATGGCTGGTTTGGGAAGTAAAATGAGATGAGATTATGTGAATAGATAGTTTGTGAATAGTAGTGATTTAGTTTTTGTTGAGTATTTTTTTGGATTTTGGAAAACGAGAGAAAAAGTTAAACTAAAAAAAAATATCATAAAGTTAAAATATTGTAAGAATATAGTTTTATAATACAATTTTTGTTTGAAATTTTGACAAAGTTGGAATTGTTTTTTATTGTTTATATGAAAGTTTGAAAATTTTGTAATAATTAGTTTAAAAATTTTATATTTGAATTTTGTTTGAGAATAAGATGGGATGAGATAACATGAGATCAGATGAGAATTTTGTGTCTCATCTAAGGCCCCAAACCTGCCATAAGTCAAAGAGTATCCATAAACCAATCTAGATTTAATTAGGATCAGGGCTTGATGGAGTTAGTTGGGTAATTTTACTTACTGTTGCAGGTTCACACACATCCCATTAGGGGGAATGCATCCTTTCCCTTACTCATCACTAACAACAGCAAAAAATGATCCTCTGATATCTCTTTTTGAAATGTATCCATCCATAAGTCTGTTCGTCCTTTCAAGATTGTTGGTATGTGATTCAAGAAGACATTATGAGGGTATTCCAGGATTTTTACACCAACTGCAAGCTTGAAAAAAGCCTTTTTCTTACAAGCCTAAAGTGAAAGGGAGAAGTCTGATTTGGCTAAAGCTCGTGACAGTAAAGAACTGTATAGAGGTACTCTCAAGTTCCTAAATGGAAGAAAAGTTTGCTATTTATCCTCAAGCTAGTACAGTTAAGGGAGCTGCATATCCAAACAAACGAATAGGAATATATTGATTTCACGTCTGATTTTGAAGGGGATATCCTACTTTGGACAGCCTCCTAAGAGTTCAATGGTTCAGAGTCTTCACGATTTCGTGTAAACTTTTCTATTCCTAGTTAGGTGTTCCTCTTGTATACTTCCTATATACTCAAGTAATGGATTTTGAGTTTATTCTTCACTTATAAAAAAAATCGGGTCATCCTTTCAACATGTGTAAATCCGTGAGGTGCACATTTAGTGTTGTAGCTAAGCTAATGAACTTACAACTCTAACAAAGGGAGCAATGGGAATGAGCAGCGTCCAAGTCTTTTGGAATTGCCTAATCTCACGAAGAGCCACTCTTCCTGGCCTAGAGCGCCGCTTCTTTGCCTGCCTCTGTGTTCCCGGAGCTATAGAACAATTGAATAATCAAATCACCACATATAAATACTGACATGATCATCATCATCAAACAAGTTGGAAATGTGTAAATAGTAAAATGTTACAAAAACTTACTTCCAGCTGTATTCGGACTTCCACCAGGACGCTTCAACATTTTAAACAAATTTACATAATCATCAAGAAAGAGCAAGGTAAACAATATTGGCATAAAAAAATAAATCAACACTTGAATTTGAAATATGTAATAAGGAAGTACAGGCTAAAACACCCAAAGAGTCACTCAATTTTTAATTTTCAGTATTTTTTTTTTTTTGGTTTCATATTTCGTTTGATGGAATAACTCATGGGAATATAAATTTCATATTGTATTTAGTTTCCTATGTTTCCTTTCGTACAAAAAGAAGAGAATGGAAAGATATTACCAAGTAGAAGGCTCTGTTGTTTACTGAGGAAATACAGGTAAAGCAAATTGCGCCAGCTAAATTCTTCTCAATATTTATGATCTCAAAATAACCAAAAAAAAAAAAAAACACTAAGCCAGGCCTAATGTAACCATTCAGCTTAACTAAAAGAAACGTCTCACTTTCTACAAGATCTAAGAAGACAAAAATAGGGTGAATTCCGGCTCCCACTCATTTTTTCCAAATTTTCTGAACGGCCGGACGAAAACAGGAAAAAACGAACATAGAGATAAGAAGAAGATAGAAGAAAGAGTGTTACCGCACTCCGAGCAGGTGAAGTTGACGATTCCCCTTTAGAACCTGGTATCACAAAGAGCAAAACCACAAAAAAAGGGGAAAAAAGAATCAAACCCTAAGAAATATATATAAACACAAAACAGCAATACATGTATGGAGAGAGACAGAGAGAAAGAGGACCTGATTTTCCTTTCCTGTTAGCGGGATGTTTGATCCTCGCCATTTGATTGAGAGCAACTATGTCTCACACACACACACTGACACATATGCAAAGACCCGAGGTGGGGTTGGGGGAGGGAGGCAACTAGAGCGGGGAGAAGTGATAATTTCAAAATACCCAAAGAATGAACGACATTTCCCGCTCCACTACGTTTCGGTTTTAATATAGACTTATAGTAATAAGATCTCAAGAACGACGTCGTCAACGTCCTTAAAAAGTTAAAGATCTCATAAAAACAAGGGTTAAATGAAAAATCGATGCCCCATTTTTTTGCAACATTTAAACGGGTGCTACCCGAAATTCCTGATGTCACTACCACCGCATTGGGGGGAGGGAAGGAGGAGACACCAGCACTATCTCATGAGAGGTGAGTACCTCCATCCTATAAGACAAGGGGTGATTAACCACTAGAGTTGTTCGTCCACCACCCATAATTCCATGCATAGTGACTTATCAAGTGACTAACATGTTAATTTATTGAGAGAGAGAGAGAGAGAGAGAGTAGGCACATATTGTGATGGTAAAAAAGAAAGAATCCTAATATGTGGAAAAGGGAATCGGAAAGAAATCTCGAGCAAGCTTGAAACTAAGTAGGCCCCATCCTTGACTCCTACTTAAGTGCGAGCATATGCCTATATGCCACCCGTCGGCCTTGACCATATGGAGGCGGTGTTCTGTCATCCAACCTAATTTATAACAAGAATTTTAAAATTTTGCAATTGCAACTTTCATAAAAGTTTAACATAATAAAATCTTTTTGACAAAAATTGCGAATTTAAAATTTTTGAAATATTTGATATAAATGGGATGAGTTAAAAAAATGGAGATGGTTTTTAATAAAAAGAAAACTAGCGTTCGCCTAATCAAGGTGGGGTGGAGAGGCATTACCCCTCCACCCAACCCTAATTTATATCTAAAATTTTAAAATTTTGCATTTTGCAACTTCCAAAAACGCAAGGCAATAAAACTTTATCAAAAGTTGGGAATTGTAAAATTTTGAAATATGGGTGCAAATTTTGTGAGTTAAAAAATTAAGGTAATATTTTACAAATTTCAAATTTATCTCATATTTATTATTACATTTTTTCAAAATTTCATATTAAATATAATTAAAAAATTTATTTCTTCAAATTTCAAAATCATTTTTTCAAATTTCTATACAAATTAATATTAAAAAAATATATTACAATAATATTTTATTATTTTTTTAATTTTTATTTCATATCATCTCATTTTAAAAACCAACCGAATTAAATTTGCAATTAATCCTAAAAACAATATATGAGAAATTAATTTTAGACTTTTTTTTTTTTTTTTAATCTTCAATCATACAAAGTTGATTAGACATGCTTAAGTGGGTTTTCAAGTCGTCAATATAAAAAATAAAAAAACCATATGAACTTTGTCAAGTCAACTTGTGTATCCAAATCAGCCATTAAAAGAAAAAAATTGGTTGCCGCCACTATTGGCGAGTGTGCAAGGCCACATAGAGAAATCCTCTTGACACGTGTAATAGGATCCCAACGAAGAGATCAATACGAAACAATTGTTATAAAACTAAAAAAAACTACTATTATTACAAGAAAAAAGAAACTCTTAAGAACTGAAACTTTTTTTCTCTCTTTATATTTTCTTATGAATTTCATTATAACTGAAACCCATATTTATAGACGTTGAAATTACTATGCAAGTCACTATGCAAGTCATTATACAGAATTTAATATAATAGTGGTGGGGTCATTCCCATAATTTTAGTGGTGGGACAGGAGGGCAGCTGCCGACTCTTCATAACACTCCCCCTTGAATGACCACCTATAAAGAATCTGTCTCGTTAAAACCTTGCCAAGGAAAAGCCCAGTGGGAAGAAAAACCAATGGTGAAGGAAAAAAAGTACAGTCTCTTTATGTATCCACAAGTGCTTTAAGATTGCCTCATTAAAACCTTGCAAAGGAAAACCCAATGGGATAAAACCTTAACGAAGGAAAAAGAGTACAATCAGCACAAGTCTTCAGGACTTTTACTCCCCCTTGAAAGTGCATGACAATAGTTTTTTAGTCTTTACATTTTAATATTCTACACAATTTTCTTGAATGTCGCAGTTGGTGATATCTTCGTGAATAAATCTGCTAGATTATCACTTGATCGTATCTTTGATATATCCTCCTTTGATTTGAATGATACAAGTAGCATTATCTTTGTATAAAATTGTTGAGCTATCAAAATACCACACTTTTCTTGGATACGTTGAGTCATTGATCTCAGCCAAATATACTCTCGACTTGTTTCATGAATTGCAATAATCTCTGAGTGATTTGAAGATGAAAAATAATATCTGGTTGACAAACTTAATAGAAATCTGATACCTGCAGTAATACTTAAACTCCCCCTGATAATATGTGTTAGTGTTTCAAGTAATAAGCAAATATGATTTCAGTATATATAACAAGTTAAGAATTCAAACACGATCTCCAACTAAATAATGCATTAGAGAGAGTATGATAATATTTTCATCTAAAATTTTCTTCCCCTCATTCGGCGTTATTAGGAAGAACTTGTTTATATACGGTGGAAATAATATTGGAAACCATCTATATATGATAAAAGCTGTAAAAGTTTTGAGATTTAATATTATCGGTTCGGCGGAAAATCAAATCCGTTTGACATTGTGGACAAACGAGATCTTGAAGAGATTTGAAAGTTTCGGGTTGTTGTTTAAATATAACCAATTTTACCATTGGTTTACTCCAGCAAAAAGATTTTGCATTCCTTATAGATTCAGTTGTTGTTCATCCAGAACGATATTATATCTGATAGAAATTCTAATGTCCCAGATTTAAACCATGAACCTTTTATACCTCAACCACTTATATTTTCTCCTGAGACTGTAAACACCATGATAGGAGCAGAGATATATCTATCTAGTAAATCTGATCCTGAAATTGTTACAGCATCAAGAACCCTCAGTGCTCAATATGCTGCTTCTCTTACAACCATGTCACAGAGGCTATTGGCGAGAACGAGTGAGGTTGATCATCTTAAAAATCAAATATCTGAGTTGCATCAAACGCTTACAACTAAAGATAGAAAAAATAAAGATTTAAAACAAGAAAACAAGGAGTTGAAGAAACTTGTAGACTCGTATTCTCGTGACCTGAAAACACGAGTAGAAGAGCTGGAACGAGAAAGAGCTCAGATACAAAGTCAACAACAGCAGCTAACGGCAGAGGTTCAGCATTTACAAGAAAATAGGGATAGCTGTAATTAATCTCGCTGGCTTTTGAAATTATGCATTCAGCATATCTTGTAAAGTGAGATTTGAAGAGATGATGGTTTGTCTTGTTCTTATTTCCATTTCTATAAGAATCGTCTTTAACTTCATTTAGTACGCATCAAATCATATTCTCATATCTATAATTCATCTGTATTTGTATTCTTATTTTACAAATTTCCAATGGCTCATCAATTTCCTTTTATTATTTCTCACAATCAACATATGATGTATCCTTCACCTCAATTACAAGTTGATCATGCATCTTCCGCAGGTGCAATGTTGCAGCAAGCAAATGATCTGGCTAATAAGTCAGATCGTGAAACTGTTTATGAGCTGGTGACTCTCGGCACCCGATACTCCTCCTCTATTGTTGGATTTTCCAACCGATTACAATCCAAAAATCGTGAGATTGAGGAGCTTAACGAGAAGGTTTCTGTACTTCAACGACTCGTTCAAGAGTCTGACAAAAAAATTGCAGACTTAAAGCAGGAGAATAAGGATTTAAAATCCTTACTTGCCTCTTCATTTCGACTGCCTAATCCTTTAGATAAGGATGGTATGTTGCTTTATGAAGAGCAAATGCATTTGAGAGATGAGGCTAGAAGTCTCAAATTCTTGTAACTCATCTATGAATTGAATAATAAGATATTTCCTTTTCAAATGCATTCCTTGAATTTATAGCAACCCTTGTAATCTTTTCAAGAGTTCTAACAAGGTAAATCATCAACATAAACTGCAATAATGACGAATCCGGATTCTGATAAAACACATGAATATATAGGATTATTCTTAAATCCTTCTTTCAATAGATACTCATTGATTCAATTATACAACATACGTTCGGATTGCTTTAACTCATATAAAAATGTTTGAAACTTTATAAAGTACATACTCCTAAATGTACTTGGATTAGATGCTTCAAGTATCGTAAATCTTTATATATGTAATGATCTAATGATCCTTATAAATATGCAGGGACCACATTCATTAACTGCATATCTAATCCTTTTGTAATAACCAAATCGATTAAAAATATGAATGTGATTGCATTCATAACAAGGAAATATGTTTCCTCATAATTGCTCTCGGGTTTCTACAGGAAACCTTGTGCGACAAATTATACCGCACAATTTCATTTCGCATTACACTTTCGTATAAATACTCACTTATATTTGACAGATATTACACTCTTTGGTGTTTGGACAACAGGTCCAAATGCATCTCGCTTCACTAGCGAGTTTAATTCAGTTTTAATAACTGCTTTCCATTTTGGCCAATCATTTCTACGTCGACATTTTTCGACGATTTTTGGCTCACTTTCTTTTTATTACTTCTGGTAATATCAAGTGTTATCATATATGTTGTCGACAACAGTTTTATTTTTATCCATAAATTTTCCAGTACTCATGAAATGTATTGAGATCTCATTGTTCCTCTCCAGGGAAAAACATTTCATGAAACACCTCTATAGGAGGTTCCTCTTCAGGAGGTTTATACTCTTCAGGAGTTATACTCTTCAGGAGTTTTCTCTTCAGGAGTTATACTCTTCAGGAGTTACATCTTCAGGAGTTACCTCTTCAGGAGGTTTCCTCTTCAGGACGATTATATTTTATACAGAAAATACGGTCTCTTTATGAGCACCGATTTTTATTTTTCTTGTGCACCAATAGGTTTTCAACGCTTCAGGTGTATCTTAGACTCATTTATTGCTGTTTTAACAACTCGTCCTTCAGGGACTTCAATTCCTGCTTAAGCATTAACAGCAGTAATATATGATTTTACAACACCTTTAGTGTCAGTAAATACATCATGTAATTGATTTGCAACACTTTGCAGATAAATAATCCTTTGAACTTCTGGTTCACATTTATTTGTAAGAGGATCAAATTTAAACAGGACTTTATTATCCCAAGTAATTTCTTGTCATGCTTCAGGCACCGATATTTCATTATTTCAAAACATGATGAAATATTAATAAGCTTATATATATAAATTTAGTATAAGTAAATCAAGTGCTTAGCCGTACAACAGGTACGTGACTACTGTTTAGTCATATTACATCTATGACAAACATTTTCATCTTTTTATGAAGAATTATTCTGAGAGCCTTTACCCTTCTCTAAGTTTGATCACTTCTGGTGAGATGATATATTTTTATCATCTTTAGTGTTGTCGCTTTTGGGACCAACACTTCTATAATTTTTCTACCACGTCTACGCCCTTAGTTCCCGTTCACTTCTGGGAATTGTGTAAATTCGATATCATTAATAGGACATAACTGGTGTAACAAAAACTCATTATTTAGCTTAATCACTGGAAGACAAAACAAAAATTCATAATATTTATTGAACTTTCACTCTCGATATTGCTACTGCAAGAGCACATTCGAGATATGAAAAATAATGTCTTCTTTTATATATCATCATCAGTGACATTTTCACTGTATAATTTTAATATTGAGCTAATTTTAAAGAGTGCAGAATATTCAATACCACTCTTAAAATCTTGCAACTTCAAGTGCAATAAATCATAATGATCTTTTGAGAGGATTACATCTTCTGGTGCTTATATCACTCTCTTAATTTATTTCACATAGTAAGATGATTTTTCATCATGAGATACACAGCACGGTCCTTCAAGGACACATGGTTTTCTTCTATGATTGTATCTTTCAAGTTCATCATTATATCCAAATAGATCTCATCAAGGATCCTGGATAAATAACATTTTTCAGAAATGTCAATAGTAATAAATCTCAATATTTGACATTATATTACAAAAATAAATCTGTGAATTTAAGAAATATATTCACATTATCATGAGAATAAAAATAAAATTTTATCAAGTAATATTCAGAAATATTACCTTTAATATTTATCTCAAGGACTGCAAATAATATATTGAAAAACTTACTTGAAGTAGAAGACCATTAGCTTCAGTATCGGTAGAACCTCGTGCTGATAACGTGTTATAAAACTAAAAAAAAAACTACTACTATTGCAAGAGAAAAGAAACTCTTAAGAACTGAAACTTTCTTTCTCTCTATATATTTTCTTATGAATTTCATTATAACTGAAACTCATATTTATAGGCGTTGAAGTTACTATGCAAGTTACTATACAAGTCACTATACATAATTTAATATAATAGTGGTGGGATCATTCACATAATTTTAGTGGTGGGACAGGGAGACGGCTACCGACTCTTCATAACAACAATAAGCATTATATGCCATTTATTAATAAATAAAACAGTTAAAACCATACTTGCGTGTTGCCAGTGCATCGGATGGTCCAGAACGAGTGAGTTCGAGTAGCATCTATATTATTTAACCCTCCACTCCAGTTTAAGCAAATCGTTAATATATTAAGAGGCAGTTGTTCAATAAATATTCATTCTGAGCTTGTAAAAAAGAACTCGCCTTGTTTAATTATAGGAAACTTCTGGACTCATCTCACCACATCTAATTATTACAATTTTTTTAAATTTTCATACTAAATAATATAAATAATTCAATTTTTTCAAATTCTAAAATAAAAATTATATTAAAAATATATATAAATTCTATCAATATTTTATTCAATTTTTGACTTTTATCTTAACCCATCACATTAATCTACGAAAAAAAACTGACGCCTAAGAAAAGATGACCTTGGAAGCAACAGCTTTAGAAAGCTCTGGTTCTTTTCCCAGTATATGATGAGGTTGGACTTGGGACACAAATTTTACAAACTACAAAGTCATACTCTCACATTAAAGGTGCCCATGCTCCAAACTAGAACAAGCACATTAGAATAACTAGTCTTCAATTACAAACATCACATGTTGAAAATGCAATTTTTAAGAAAATTCATAGACAAATATGCCTTTCCATTCTAACAAAATAAGATTCTCTTGTCAAGGTTGCATATTCAGGAATATAAATTTAGTGTTTTTACCTCCATCCTTGATGCACCCAGAAGCACATGGACATACAGTTGTTCTGTTGCAAACTCAAAAACTTGTGAAAGAAATACTATTCTCCTTATCTGAATATATCTAATACATAAATCCCAACCAAAAGACACCCAATGATTACACAAAGTAGCATAAGAAACAAAAGGAAAGTGGCCATGAAAGACTTCTGTTTCATACCTCATAGCAGTTTAATTTTTTTTATTCTTTACTATGGATCTAAGATATTATGTAAGCTGAAAATTTTCACAAACTAGCTTTGCCAATCCCCCGACAACAGCTGTTTGTCATAGAAACAAACTGCTATATTTTTATGCGATTACAACTCTACGGCTGCGATGGCGATGGAGATGTTGGGGGCTTCAAATCTGGATACTGCAAACAGGAAGGAAAAGAAGGCGAGCAGTTGTTCAGTGCATATACCGCAGAATTAACTCAACAAATGCTTAACATTTCATTGGATCAGCAATTATGTCTTGCCTACAAGATTATCTTTTCTATTACCTATAAAATATTATTCAACCCTGTCCATAAGGTGCCGAAGGATTCCTTACCCTGCGGCAACTGTGTTCTTGAATGTGCAACCCCTATTGCAGTATGTTCCATTTTGGTTTTTTCTAAATCTAGTGATCCCAGTTTTTTGCTTTTGGAATAAATAACTGATTTAATCAATAGATTTAAGAAGTAAAAAACAAAGGTATGATCTATTTTTTGAAATAGTAAATTTGGTTTGGTCATACTTAAGATATGATATTTTGAGGTTAGCCCGAACTGTTACTACACTAGTTTATCCTTAAATGGTATCCTATTCAAATCTACCAAATTGCATTAAATAATTATCCACTAATGAGTATGTCATGACCTTCAAATTCCAAGCAAATAGAGTGAAGCAGAAAAATTATAGAATTCATAAAGCAGTGAAAGTGATACTTACGCTTGGATATGGAGAAAGTGACTTTGAAAATCCAGGAAGCGATTCTGCTTTAACTTCGGATTTGGGCACTGAATTTATTTCAGGAGTAGCTTTTCCATCTTTTGCTACATTTGAATCGCCAGCTACTGCTTTTTGTACAGTATTATCAGTGGGAGCAGACTCTGGGATTGAATCAACAGGTGGAGGGAGAGCATTGCTAATCACGGGGGATGGTAGAAGAGCCTTGCCAATTTGCTGAAATTCCGGACAATTCAGAATAAATAGAGGATATAACCACGAATATTTCTGCAGAAGTATTTGCAGTTGACTTTTCAAGAAAAGTATTAGAATGCAAATTTCACACGAAGTTCGGACACCTTTATTTCATCGCCAAACTCCTTAGGGGCAATCTTTGTGTTCAAGAACTCATCAAGTTGTTGTATAGTTTCCTTTCGATCCTGTCATATGAAGCAATTTAGCAATATTCTAAACTAGACTTGGATTATATGGCACGGTTAATATTGGAAACTCACCTCAGCAAATAGGAGTTTCTTGCTCACAAACTGAACAATTGCAGCTGAGCCTAATACTTGGAGTATTGTTTCTATCTAAAAAGATGTAATAAACCATCAAATGCAATTTCTGATCATATCACATAGAAAATCAAATACAACAAGAAGAAAGAAAAAAATAAACAAAATTAAGGAGTTTTTATCCAAACCTCTGAAAAAGCCAATAAACCTATCCCAGCGGCTGCAGCAATCCCAAGGGTAACATTCAAGTTATCTAAACCTTCCTGCACAATAGTCATCATCATAAAGCATATAAAGTCCATTTCAGAAAACATAAAGGCAAATATCCTTACAAGAAAAGATAAGCTAATGGTTAAGCTTCTGGCCCCATGATAACTGAGAAAGCACATCATCTCTTGTGGACAGTGGGGAATATTATTGTAATTGGGCAAAGTAGTAAATGTTTGAAAATTTCAAATGAAACTTGCTTTCCATGTTCTCAATGAATAAAATACCGAATATTTATTAGAGTTGTCCAACATATGAACCTACCAGGATAAAACCCCAGATCAACTGAGTTCATATAATTTATTGTTTCCCATACTATCTAAAATTGTATTGATGATCAAGACATCAACAACAATAAAATTGACTTCAAAGTGTAAGACTGACACAAGAAGGGAGGAAAGGCTAAGAGAGATAAAGTCAAACAGGGATCCAATAGTTCAATCAGAAGACAGATTTTCCATAATGCAGTAAACAAATAACTAAAAGCTTAGAAACATACTACGACCGTGCCACCAATAACATCTGTCAAATTGCTAAGATCAAGACTCAATGCTTTCCTTGGTGGTATCCATGGAAGACCACTATTCTGAAAATTTACACAATAAAGTTTCTGAGTGATAATGTTCAGGCATACATAAGATTTGAATGTTATTTTCAAAGCATCCAAAGAAAATATCAGAAGAAGAAAGGGAAGACCATCCATCCTCGGGGTCCTTCGGCACCATCATTTATTGCATATGCAGCTTTGAATCCATTTACAGTGACCAACTCCGCAACCAATTCAGAATTTCCGTTAAATCTGGCTTCACAAAAAGCTCAGCAACATTAGCACCATATATTAGCCGTTATAATAACAAAGATCAAGTGAGATGTCACCCAATCTGCTAGGCAATTGCAAATCATGTGAAAGAGAAAATGATATGATTGATTGATCTGAAATTTCAAATACGACCAAGCCTATGGCTATTAACTGCTTGAATTAACTAAGAAGTAATCGATACAGACTGCAGATGTGTAACCAATCTACAATCTCAACAATCTGGAAGATGAAAAATATATAGCACCCTCATATAGTGAATAATTCAAATCCTGAACCTGCGTGATTGGACAACAGTACATGGCATTCATGTACGTTCACACCAATCTTGGTTGCTTGTATTTTTATTAAATGGGAGCTCGGGGGGTGGGAAGATTATGTGTTAAGAATAGTTTGGAATATCTATAGCTATAAAATCTCCCGAATCTGATCTACCTGCTATTTTACCTAGTCATTAATGGAAAGAAATTGAAATAGAACACCACAATCTCTGCATGATTTGGTGATTTCAGCTCAAGAGTAGATATGGTTGCCCATTCATCTCGATTTCTTGAAATAAAATGTCAACCATTTATAATATTCTATATACCTTTTAAGAATGTTAAACTTCAGAATGAACAGTATGAATGCAGTTGGCAATAGATCTGCTCTATGTTATATACAACAAAATGAGGGAAAATTATAAGAATGCGTTTTAATTTCTTACTTGTCTAAAATGAACAATGTAGTATTTTCTGGTTCTCTGAACTTCAAAGAAAGCTTTTTCAAGAACCCAGGCTTGTCTCCTCCTTTATAAGCAATAGACACCGGCTTCTTTCTTAAACCCCGGATATCTGGGCTACCCGTTTGCCTAAATTCCACCGGCGATCTTATATCAAGCAACTGGGCATTGGCATCATCACCTAGCTTTGCATAAGCATTTTTGGCTGACTCAAAACCCCATGGCTTAGGCGGCTTCAGAACTTGAGATAAAATCAAAGGAACCACAATAATGGCGGCACCACCCGCTATTACTGTAGGATTCTCTGTTACAAAACTTAATACACTATCAAGAACTCCATTTGGATCAAGTTCCACAGATGTAGAGCTAGTCACAGACTGTTGAAGTGCTTCCTCATATGATAAAGCTCTAGCAATCCCAGTATTAAGAGCTGAAGATAGAAGGACAAGACCCCCTTGAAAACCCCTTGAGAAACATTCTTGTAAAGTTGATGGATTGTTGCATAAAGTTGCAGAACTTGAGAACTTGAGAGGAAAATTAGTAGGGAGTGATGACAGTTTTCTGGGTTCTTTTTTTCTGTCACGAAGAATGGACAAGGGAGTCAAGCATGCTGCATTGAGGGCCTCCATGGCATATTCTGTATCAAACAATTTCTGGGGCTCTCAATGGATTGATGGAACAGCTTGAACCACCATGGAAAATGAAGGGTTTATGCAGATTTTGTTTCTTTCTAGGATGTCTGGGTAGAGATGGAGCAAAAGGATGACAAGCTTAGCCTTTGTGGGTATGTTTGGCTGATTGTCTTTTGAGTGGAGGCTGGCGCTGACATGGCATGGGAGATAAGCTTTCTTCCAGTGGTGAAATGACACGTTTCAATTGTGGATCAAAGTTTGGTGGTGATGGAAGCTGTTGATTTGATGACTTTTTGTATTCCCAGATTGTGTGGCTAAGAAAAGAACTTAGGAAGTTTTTAGATACTACAAAGAAAATCTACCACAGTACACATAGTACTTAAGTATGTAGTACAAGAGTAGAGGCCCTGAATGTTACGCATAATTGTTGAGTTGTCCAAATGTTAGTATAATTTTTTTGAAAAATAATAGAGTCAATTATTAAAAAAAAATTAGTTTATATTCGTATGTCTTGTGTTTAGCATTTTTTTTTTAAAGAAACTGTGCAATACTTACAAATTAATTGTAAATATTATTTTTCTTTAATAAATATGTTATTTTCAATATTTGAATACTAAACAAGTTTGGCAATTTAGGATATTAAACATGCTTAGAAAGATTTTATTCAATTTATTTTAACTCGTTTTTAAAAGTCGCAATATATATATTTTTTAAAAAAACTATTTCAAATTCATATCTAAAATTATTCTACACCTGATAGATGGCAAAAGCTTAGAGGGCCATGAGATGATTAGCACTCTAGAATCTAGATCCTTCTACCACTAATAATTAAGGCAAATAAGTTCCCAATCCACCATAAATTGCTTGGATGAAAAGGATCAACTTCTTGCGTGGATATCATATAAAGGAGGGTTCATTTGGGTCGGGTTGTATCCGACTCGGTTTAAAATTTTATTGATTTCTTAACATTTTAAATTTTTTTTTAAATGTTAAAAAAATTTCGAATTCGGGTTCCGGATTTAAGAATCCGGAACCCGGATGAACACTCATAATCACACAACTTTATCTAAGTTTATACTGCTTATTATTTATGGGATATTCGTCTCTGTCAGGTGTGATCTGTATTAACAAAATGATTTACCTCAATCAAAATTACTAGTATTTCATTGAAAATTCAACTTGTAATGGTGGAGATTTTTTACTTGGTTCATTATCAGTGACCTCAATCCATTCTTCCACAATTTTGTTACATCTTTCTTCTTGGCCGCCAATTGAAATCATGCTTTGCTATTTGTTGATTTTCAAGACGAGATGCTTAATCATAAAATGGTTCATCAAAAATAGAGATTGTAGCATACGATCCATCTAATTTTGGATTATTCAACGTAAAGGCAAGGTTTCCCTTCATTAAATACCTTCATCAAATAGATGTTCTTGAAATAACTCAACTTTTTTCACAGGAAAAGGGACAAAATCACATAACCTTCTATCATTAGATTATGCAAGTCAAATTATAAGTAAATATGAGACTTAAGTAATGTGGGATTTAAGTAATGTAAAAAGTCACATTGCTTAAATATGAATATTGTATTGCTTGACCTCCTATATTAAGGTTAGCGTAGGAGGCTAAGACAATCCAAAATACAACTTTAATGAATTTATATTATTTTTAGATGTATAAGTTTTAATTTATTATTTAAATTATAATACAATTTTAATCTAAAAATATTTAAATCCCAATATAATTTATAGACACAATGAATCATTGCGTTGAGTAGGGGCAAGATGGGATGCGGTTTCAACCCCACTCCCAAGAACGGGGTTGAACCCCCACCCCCCACCATACATGTAGCCTCCTTGATTATGACCTTACCCTCTAGAGCAAAGGTCTGAAGTTCCATTATTATGCTATTAAATGGTCATGAAACTTATCTGATCCACATTCTCCTTAATTTCTCTTGAATATACAAACATTATATTTGATCATTTGTCATTATATCATCGCAACTTATTATTGCTAGGCCTTACATGAGTATGCTAAATTCTTTACAAACACAAATTATTTTTATATGTGGAGTTGGGAGTTTCACAGCTACATAAGCGGGAGGTGGGGGTAACTGTAACACTCATTGTTGGAAAATTGCTTGATACAATGGTAACTAGCTCACCTTGAGGGTAAGGATCTCCAAATAGAGAGAGCTAGTATAACTGAATTCTAATAAATTCTTGTTTACCTCAATTCGTACAAAACCTGTCCTTAAATAAGGATTGGCACATAGGGAGCATAAGCACCAACATATTCCCCTTCACTACTGTTCAAGTTAAGTAATGCCAGAAATTTGTTATCTTGCGAGAATTTCTTGCCAAAAAGTTGAACTCAAGTTCCACTCAAACGGCACCTTGCAGCTCTTCACTACTGTTCAGCTACAATGAATCAAGTGCATTCCATACTCACCGACAAAAATCAATATCTTCACTGTGGAGCCAACCACTGCCTCAAATCAACTAATTTCAATCCGCAGCCAAATCTCCCTCTTATCAAACAGACTAAGAATTAAGGAAATATAGAGAATGGTAGTAACACCAAAGAGATCCTCAAGCTTTACATTACCGATCGTGTCTCTATCGGCTGGGAAGCACACACCTTGGAAGGCATGATGGAGCAAGTCTACTCGTCGATGCAAGGCTCCAAATCACATTAGATCAAGCATGGGGCCGTAGGTTCCTCGGCCTGTCTAAGCTCAAGTATCAACTCTTCAATTCAATTCAACAAAGGCCCATTTTATTGATTAGCAAGAGGAAAATATTTTCTCTACCAAGCCCATAATCCTCTACCCACCAAACCCACGCTCTTCCCTGAAAGTCGGGTCAAACACTCTTCTAACCTCAGCCAATTCATTGCAAAACCCACCTAATATTTTTCATTGCTTGAAACAAGCTGATCATCTCAAAGGCCAAGCAGATCATCTAAAAATTAAAAATTGACTAAAATATTTATATAGTTGTAATGAACGAACGCCGGCAGCCGCCCCCCTGTCCCACCACTAAAATTATGTGAATGATCCCACCACTATTATTTTAAATTCTGCACAGTGACTTGCATAGTAACTTGCATAGTAACTTCAAAACCTATAAATAGGGACTTCAGTTGTAATGAAATTCATAAGAAAATATAGAGAGAGAAAGAAAGTTTCAGTTCTTAAGAGTTTCAGAGAGAATTTCTTATTTCTCTTTTGTAATAGTAGTTTCTTTTTTTAGTTTATAACACGTTATCAGCACGAAATTCTACCAATACTGAAACTAGTGGTCTTCTACTTCAAGTAAGTTTTTCAATATATTATTTACAGTCCTTGAGATAAATATTAAAGGTAATACTGCTAAATATTACTTGATAAAATTTTATTTTTATTCTCATGATAATGTGAATATATTTCTTAAATTCACAGATTTATTTTTGTAATATAATGTCAAATATTGAGATTTATTACTATTGACATTTCTGAAAAATGTTATTTATCCAAGATCCTTGATGAGATCTATTTGGATATGATGATGAACTTGAAAGATACAATCATAGAAGAAAACCATGTGTCCCTAAAGGACCGTGTTGTGTATCTCATGATGAAAAATCATCTTACTGTGTGAAATGAATTAAGAGAGTGATATAAGTACCAGAAAATGTAATCCTCTCAAAAGATCATTATGATTTATTGCACCTGAAGTTGTAAGATTTTAAAAGTGGTATTAAATATTCTGCACTCTTTAAAATCAGCTCAATATTAAAATTATACAGTGAAAATGTCACTGACGATAATATATAAAAGAAGACATTATTTTTCATACCTCGAATGTGCTCCTGCAGTAGTAATATCAAGAGTGAAAGTTCAACAAATATTCTGAACTTTTGTTTTGTTTTCCAGTGATTGAGCTAAATAATGAGTTTTTGTTACACCAGTTACGTCCTATTGATAATATCGAATTTACACAATTTCTAGAAGTGAACGGTGCATCATTTCAAAGGAATTAAGGGCGTAGACGTGGTAGAAAAATTATAGAAGTGTTGGTCCCAAAAGTGACAACACTGAAAATGATAAAAATATATCGTATAACCAGAAGTGATCCAACTCAGAGAAGGGTAAAGGCCCTCAGAATAATTCTTAATAAAAAGATGAAGATGTTTGTCATATATGTAATATGACTAAACAGTAGTTACGTACCTGTTGTACGGCCAGGCACTTAGCTGATTTATATCAAACTTCTATTAAAGAAAAGAATAAAGTGCATGAAACAAATTTAGTAGAACCATCAGATGATTTATTAGATTTAGTAGATGTAGACGTTACTCATCTTGATGTATCTGATTTCTTTAATCATCCTGAAGGTAGTATTGAACACTTAATTGGAGATGGAAGTGTTTCACTCAATTAATGTATTTTCTTTCTATCAGTAATAAAAGTTTTGTATATTTTGTAGAATCATCGATCACATTGATGAGCTTTTTATCTCTGAGTTGAATGATAAAGATATATGTCTAGCTGACAGTACTACAACTCACACAATTCTCAAAGAAAAGAAATATTTTCAAAATCTAACACTAAGTAAAGCCTATGTCCATACCATATCAGGTTCATCGGATTTAATTGAGGGCTCCGGAAGAGCTTATATTGTGTTGCCTAATGGTACCAAATTTTGTATTGATGATACTCTATTCTCTTCACAATCCAGAAGAAATTTATTGAGTTTCAAAGATATACGTCGTAATGATTACCATATTGAAACGACCAATGAAGGCAGTAAAGAGCATCTTCTTATTACTAAAACAATATCGGGCCAGAAGCTCGTATTAGAAAAACTGCCTGCTCTATGTTCTGGATTGTATTATACAAAAATGAGAACAATTGAATCATATGTGGTAATGCACCAGAAATGCATTGACCCTAAAGTATTTATGACTTGGCATGATCGCCTTAGACATCCGGGTTCTATAATGATGAGACGAATTATTGAAAATTCGCATGGGCATCCTTTAAAGAATCAAAAGATATTTCTACCCAATGAATCTCCGTGCTCTGCATGTTCTCAAAGTAAGTTAATTATCAGACCATCTCCCTCAAAAGTCATTGTTGAATTTCCATCCTTTTTACAAAGGATTCACGGAGATATATGTGGGCCTATTCATCCATCAAGTGGACTATTTAGATATTTGATGGTTCTAATTGATGCATCTAGTCGATGGTCACATGTTTGTCTTCTTTCCACTAGAAATGTTGCATTTGCTAGACTTCTTGCTCAGATAATTAAACTACGAGCACAATTTCCTTAATATCCAATCAAGACCATTCGATTGGATAATGCAGGTGAATTTTCATCTCAAGTTTTTGATGATTATTGCATGTCAATAAAAATAGATGTTGAACATCTTGTTGCCCATACACACACACAAAACGGTTTAGTTGAGTCTTTGATCAAAAGGCTTCAACTAATCGCTAGACCTTTACTTATGAAATCAAGACTACCTGTTTCTGCTTGGGGACATGCTATACTTCATGCAGCATCTTTAATTCGCATTAGACCATCTGCATATCATAAATATTCTTCATTACAGCTTGCATTTGGTCAACAACCAAATATTTCTCATCTTCATACTTTTGGATGTGTTGTATATGTTCAAATTGCACCTCCACAACGTATAAAAATGGGCCCTCAACGTAGACTTGGGATATATGTTGGTTTTGATTCTCCATCCATTATTAGATACCTTGAACCCTTTACAGGGGATATGTTTAAAGCACGTTTTGAGGATTGTCATTTTGACGAATCAAATTTTCCGTTAATGGGTAAAGAAAAGTCGGTGCCTGAAGCACGACAAGATATTATTTGGGATAATAAGACCCTGTCTCATTTTGATTCTCCTACAAATGAATGTAAACGGGAAGTTCAAAGGATTATTCATTTGTAAAATGTTGCAAATCGGTTACCGGATGTATTTACTGACACTAAAGGTGTAGTAAAATCTTATATTCCTGTTGTTAATACTCCAGCAAGGATTGAAGTCCCTGAATGACAAATTGTCAAAGCAGCAATAGGTGAATCTAAAACACGCCTGAAGCGTGGAAGACCTATTGGTGCAAAAGACAAAATTTCCAGAAGGAAAAGAATACAAAATGAATTTGGTGTTCTTGAAGAACACGTACCCACAATACAGGCCACAAATATAATTGGTGTTCCTAAAGAGCTTAAATCTTCTATTCTAGAACCTCTTGAAGAGGAAACTCTTGAAGAGTATAAATCTCCTAAAAAGGGACCTCCTGAAGAGGTGTGTCATGAAATGCTTTCCCCTGAAGAGGAATAGGTACCTGAAAATAATGAGATCTCAATACATTTCATGAAAACTGGAGAAATTCTAGATAGAAATAAAACTGTTGTCGACAACATATTTTCATATAAAATGGCCCTTGACATTACCAGAAATAATGAAGAAAGTGAGCCAAAAAGCGTCGAAAAATGTCGACGTAGAAATGATTGGCCAAAATGGAAAACAGCTATTGAAGCTGAATTAAATTCGCTAGCAAAACGAGAAGTATTTGAACCTGTTGTCCAAACACCAAAGGATGTGATGCCTGTTGGATATAAGTGGGTATTTGTACGAAAACGTAATGAGAAAAATGAAATTGTGCGATACAAAGCACGGCTTGTTGCACAAGGTTTCCTGCAGAAACTCGGGATTGATTACGAAGAAACATACTCTCCCGTTATGGATGCAATCACATTTAGATTTTTTATTAGTCTGGTTGTTACAAAAGGATTAGAAATGCGGTTGATGGATGTGGTCACTGCATATTATATGGATCCTTAGACCATGACATATATATGAAAATCCCTGAAGGATATAAGATGCCTGAAGCATCTACAAGTATATGTAGAAATATGTACTCAATCAGACTACAAAGATCTTTATATGGGTTGAAGCAATCCGAACGCATGTAGTATAATCGCTTAAGCGAATATCTATTGAAAGAAGGATTTGAGAATAATCCTATATGCCCATGTGTTTTTATTAAGAAATCAGAATCCGAATTTGTCATTATTGCGGTTTATGTTGATGATTTAAATATTGTGGAAAATCCTGAAGAGATCTCAAAAACCGCTATATATTTAAAGAATGAATTTGAAATGAAAGATCTGGGCAAAACAAAACTTTGTCTCGGCCTGCAGCTTGAGCACTTGCCAAATGGAATTTTTATTCATCAGTTCATGTATACTGAGAAAGTCCTAAAGCATTTTTATATAGACAAATCTCATCCCCTGAGTACTCCAATGATTGTTCGAACACTTGATGTGAAGAAAGATCCATTCCGTCCTTGTGATGACGATGAAGAAATTCTTGGTCCTGAAGTACCATATCTCAGTGCAATTGGAGCTTTGATGTATCTTGCAAATTGCACTCGACCAGATATTACATTCTCAGTTAATCTGCTTGCAAGATATAGTTCTGCACCAACTCGAAGGCATTGGAATGGCATTAAACATGTCTTTCGTTACCTTCATGGTACGGTTGATATGTGATTATTTTATCAACGTGGTTCAAGTCCAGAATTGATTGGATATGCAGATGCAGGTTATCTTTCAGACCCACACAGAGGTAGATCTCAAACTGGATATTTATTTATATGGAGATACTGCCATATCATGGAGATCTGTAAGCAGACACTATCTGCTACTTCTTCAAATCACTCAGAGATCATTGCTATTCATGAAACAAGTCGAGAGTGTATTTGGTTGAGATTAGTTATTCAACATATCCAAGAAAAGTGTGGACTTCCCATGATCAATAATAGCCCAACAATCTTATATGAAGATAATACTGCTTGTATCACTCAAATCAGAGGAGGATATATCAAAGGTGATAGAACCAAACATATTTCACCTAAATTCTTTTATACTCATAAACTTCAAGAGAAAGGTGAAATTAATGTCAAGCAGATACGATCTAGTGATAATCTGGCAGATTTATTCACAAAGGCGTTACCAACTTCCACATTCAAGAAGATTGTGCATAACATTAGAATGCGAAAACTCAAAGATCTTTTGTCATGCACTTTTCAGGGAGAGTAAATGTGCTGATTGTAATTTTTTTCCTTCGCTGAGATTTTGTCCCACTGGGTTTTCCTCTGCAAGGTTTTAATGAGGCAATCATAAAGCACTTGTGGATACATAAGAAGACTGTACTCTTTTTCCTTCTCCATTGATTTTTCTTCCCACTGGGTTTTTACTTGGCAAGATTTTAACGAGGTAGATTCCTTATTGGCGGTCATTTAAGGGGGAGTGTAATGAACGAACGTCGGCAGCCGCCCCCCTATCCCACTACTAAAATTATGTGAATGACCCCACCACTATTATTTTAAATTCTGCATAGTGACTTGCATAGTAACTTGCATAGTAATTTCAAAGCCTATAAATAGGAGTTTCAGTTGTAATGAAATTCATAAGAAAATATAGAGAGAGAAAGAAAGTTTCAGTTCTTAAAAGTTTCAGAGAGAATTTCTTATTTCTCTTTTGCAATAGTAGTTTCTTTCTTTAGTTTTATAACAATAGTACATTTTTTTTAAATATTAATTTTATTTCAAGACTTAAAAAAATTATTTTGAAATTTTAAAAAATTAAATTATTTACTTTATTTTATATGGAAATTTGAGAAAGTAGTAATGATGCGATATGATATAATTTGTGAAAATAAACTAGACCTAAAATAAACCCTTTCTCCATGGCCAAAGATTCCAACATCCCACTAACCCAAGATCGCCCTCCAAACCCACCGCCTACCTTGCTTTTAACCTCCTTGAATAGATACTTGTCGCTTAAAAAAAAAAAAGAACAGATATTTGCAACCAATCCCACGAACCCATAAAACATCCCCACAGCTCATGCAACCCTACAAATAAAACCACCACCACTTGCTTGCATGTTAAACACCCCATCCTCAACAGCTACCAAGCCTTTCCAAAAAAAAAAAAAAAAACTCACCTAGCCATCCTCCCGTCAAGGAGGCAATTGAGTACAGATTCCCCACAGCCCTGAAAGAGGAAATCTCAACATCTGGTTAAGACAGAGAACTAACATCTAATGAGTTCATAGCCAATGCACCACAAACAGAAGAGTCATCTTTGGCTGTCATACTATTAGAAATGCAGTAAGGCTTCATGAGAAAGGAGAAAAAAATCAAAAGGAAAGGCTGCCTGGTTCCTTAGAGTTGATCATCACTACATTCTCCAAGAAAGTCCAAACAAGGTAGCAAGGTAAGATTCAAAATGCCGCCTCCTGTTGAATGAAGATACTGACTTGAAATTGCAGGGTTCTAACTTGACCCAAGGCAATCAGAAACCTAAGAGCTAATATTTGGACTTACTAATCTGAACGTAGTCTTTTTGTCAGAAACCTTGATAACGGATGAGCATATCAATTATATATAGCATAGGTTTCCACCATTTGGTTTATTTTTCAGCTGATAGTAAAAAAAGGACCTGTTACTGGCGTCCAGTATAAAAGTTGAACGTTTCCATATTAAAATGAAGGCTATTTCAGTTTTAGTCTACTTAGATCCTCTATATCATCCTTGATTAATTAGTTACATATATACACCAGCCCAATGACTTTATAAAGCTAACTTTTAGAGTTACTTGGACTCAATAAACCAAGTTTTTTCGAGCACTTGGGTATGTATGGGTGACTTTAATGGTCTCATTGACCAGTCTAAAAAGCACGGCTGGCACCCCATCTCCTTTAACCCAAACAAGGGCCTCAATGCCCTTATGGATAGATACGGGCTCATCAACATTAGTTTTACGGGTTCGAAATTCACATGGTCAAATAACACATGGAAAAGCATTTATAAAGGATAGATTAGATTGAGTGCATTGTTGTAACATTTAACCTCATCAGCATTAGAGCACCACCCACTCTTGTTGCATGCTACGTCAAAATATCGTCAAGCATCATCTTTTTAAATTTAAAGAATTCTAAATCTACGAGTCACTCAGCCATCAAATAATAAAAGAAGCATGGAGTAAAGCTATCAAGGCAACCCGACCTACATACTCTGCAACAAAAATCAAATCAACCAAAGATGCACTCGAAGTATGGACTAAAAATTACTTTGAGCGAATTCAGAAAAATATCCAAGAACTAGAAAGAGAGCTATTTGAAGTCCAAAGCTGCCAAATGACTTCTCATAATCAAGAAAAAGAAAGATTTCTGCAGCATAAACTCTATAAGTAAAGAGAAAATGAAGAAACATTATGGCGTCAAAAATCAAGGATCACCTGGCCCATCTCCACAGACCTCAACACGAAATTCTATCATCTTAAAACAACAATCCGAAGAAGAAGAAACGCCATAGACTGCATCAAGTTGGGAACAAGTAACTGGTCAATGGACCTTCTTGTTATTGAATCTTCATTTATTAATCATTTCAAATCAATATATTCTTCATCCAATCTACAAATTCTGGAACAACTCGAAATCTTTTTTACAAGCAAATTTCAGATCTTGTTAATGAATCGCTTAATGCGATACCAAATGAAGAAGAAATACTATGAGTTTTAAAACAAATCCCAAACCACCAAGCACTAGGCCCAGATAGAATGACGACTCTATTTTACCAACATTATTGGAACATCATTAGAAAAAAAAGGTCATCCAAGCAGTGTAAAAAAATTTTAGAAGTGTCAAACTCTTGAAGCAGATGAACTATACCAACATAGCTCTCAGTCAAAAACCCAACGCCTGAATACCCCAAGCCAATACCGCTGAATTAGTCTCACAAATGTGAGCTACAAAATTATGATAGATATACTAGGCAACCACTTCAAAGACACGCTTGCAAATATTCTCATCCTTCAAACAGCCTTTGTCCTAGGTCGGAACATAAAAGAAAAAACCATAATTTCCCATGAGATATTCCACTACCTCAAAAGTAAGACTCGGAAAAATGAGTTAATGGCTACAAAGCTAAAAATGGAAAAGGCTTTCGATCTAGTTTAATGTGATTTTCTTTTCAAAAGCAACATTCTCCATCATTATCAATGGCTTACCAAGAGATTTCTTCAAACCACAAAAGGACTAAGACAAGGAGACTCGATCTCTCCCTTCCTCTTCATACTAGTCACAAAGGCTCTATCAAGAATTTTGTTAAAAGTTGAAGTACAAAGTACACTTGAAGGGGTAAAACTCAGTAGAAATAGTTTGTCCATCTCACATTTACTCTTTACAGATGACACAATTATATTCATATAAGTTACGGAAAGAAATACTCAATTTATCTCAAAAAGCTTGGGAAAATATCAATAATGGTCGAGGCAAAAAATTAATCTGAGTAGATCCTCCATTTTTATCACAAGGAATACATGGCCAACAACCAAATCAACCATATCTCAGTGGCTGCCTTACAAGGCATCCTCGGCAAGAATGAAATATTTGGACTCGCTAGCCTCTTTTAACAAAAGTGAGAGAGAGCTATAAAGAAATGTTGAAAAAGTGGGAAAAAAACTGGAAAGTTGGAAATCAAAGTTGTTAGCACAAGCAGAAAGAACAATGTTGATCAGATCAGTAACAAGCACGACTCTATCTTACCACATGAGCTCCTTCCAACTCCCAACGTCAGTATGCAAGGCACACGACACAAGCTTAAAAAATTCTTGGTAGGGATTCTCAAATGACAACTCATAATATGACATTAAAATCACGGAAATCCAATTGCCAATAAAAAAATAAAAAAAAAGATTTGGACTCAGATTGATGGGAAGAATGAATCAAACGTTGCTACCAAAGACTGGATGGGGTAAGCGAAAATCACAACAGTATGTGGCATTCAATTCTCTCGAAAAAAATACCTCCAAAATACAGATTTCTGAAATGCAGTATCAAAACCATCAGACTCATGCATGTGGAAAGGTATTTTCCAAACTAGAGACATGCTCAAAAAAGGAAGATGCTATCAAACCTTAATGGTCTCTCGGTCAACATCTAGTCAGAACCATGAATTCTTTCTATGGAAAATTTTAAACCAAAGCTGATTCAAGATATGGATTTAACCCACCCCTCCCGCAAAGTTTCGGATATAATTATGAACAATCTACAATTGTGGGATATGCCAAAAATGCAAAACCTTTTTGACCAGGAAAGTATAACAGAAATCCTAAAATCCCGCTGCCAATAATCTTACAAGGGCAAGACAAGATAATTTGGACACTAAATCACAGCGTAAATTTTTTGGTTAAAACAGCTTACCATGTAACAATCAGCAACCAAGATCCAGTGCAACAATGTCCCACTATGGTGCCTTCAAGCCTCTATGGAGTCTAAGAATCTTTGACCGTCATAAGCTACTGCTTTGGAAGCTACTTTGAAACATCCTCCCCACTAAATCAAGGCTAAGCGCAATAGTTCCTCAACTAGAAAATGAAGAATATCCGTTATGAAATCAAGCGGAAGAGACCTTGCTACATCTTTTCATAGTGTCCAATAAACCAGATATTATTGCAGCAAAGCCACTGACCATTATATTTAACAAACTTGCCCCATCAGCTCCATCTCAAATTGGATAAAGATGACAATATACCCTGAATAGGAATTGGGATTACGAGACAAGGAAAATACCACATCCAATTATTCGTAGTAATTATTATGGACTTTATCTGGAAGAAAGGAATTGATATTATTCATAATCACACTACTCTGTCCCTAGAAAAGGCAAATAGTCAACTAAGTCAGATCTATGAAGAATACAAGGAAGCATGAGAAGAGAAACAAAAAAGGCAAGAAGAAACTTGGAAGCCCCTACCTCCTAATTATTAAAAACTTCTCTTTCAACGCTTCAATAAGATATACTATCTCAGTAGCATCAGCGATTCGCAAGAACCACAAGAAGGATATTCTGGAAATCAAAATGGAAAAAATCCAAACCTTGGAGCCTCTAATAGCTGAAGCCTCATGCTGCTACTTCCAAAATGGCTACTCAACAAAATCTAGCAATAATAAGAGGAGACGCCCAATCTGTCATTACAACCATTGAATGTTCATATTCATCCCCCTTTTTGGCAAATCTCCCCCATGATTCCAGATATTCAACAAATCTTCTGTTATCACCAATGATGGAAAGTAGCAAAAATTCATCGATTCCAGAATTGATGTACTCACTCAATGGCACAATGGACAACCAGTCATGTTTTTGAAAGCTTACTCTTAGATGATCTCCCTAGATGCTTGTTATTTATCGATAGTGAAAAAGATCCACCTTAAACTCTTTGTAATTATGTTTCTTTATTCTATAATATGCTTGACCAGATTTAAAAAAAAAAAAAAAACAGGTACGAATTGGTGCTGTCATCCTAGAAAAAATTTAGGCGGTCAACAAGAATGTTCGGTAGCCAGTCCTAAGAAATAGAGGAACCTCTCTAATATTTCAGGGGCTTGCCCTTTGTGCCGGTCATCTGCACCTGTGAAAGTTAATGTAGGCGTGCATGTTGTTTTAGTCCAAGGTGAAGCCGAAGGAGAAACTCCATGCATGTTTAAGATTGCCACAGTCGACTACCTTGGGTTGGATTAGCGGAGATGATTTTTCCCAGGGCTATGTCTTGTACTCTTTCTGCGGACTGGGGTTTTGGTTACAACTGGATTCTTCCATCCCTCCAAAGGATTTAGCTTTGGGATCAATGAATCGATATCTAATGCGTCTTCTGACTTCATGAGGGAAGACAAGCTCGTACTAGTCGGGAGAGCAATGGCGAGGCTTGGATTTAGAGTTTGGAGCAGGAAATAGAAAAAAGCATCTTTTGGGAAAGAGTAGAAAGAGGTCAATGGATAGGTTTCGGAAAACCTGCAAAACTAAATGACTCTCTTTGCAATAAGATCACATATCAACCAAACAAGATTTTACAAGAACTCTTTGAATATATTAATTTTACCATGACAAAACTTTTAGAATTCAAATTACCAGAAGGGTCTCCACTCCACTCTACACTTGAAAGAGGAGTGCACATGGCAACCGTCTACAGAAGGTCATAAAAGTAATCCAGACCTTGCCCAATCTCCCAGACTGAGATGCCACATCCCCATGAACGAGCTTCTTTGAGCCGCATGGCAATTGACAACAATGAGGGATAAAAAACTGCATGCTTGATGTTGTTATCATCGGAGTAAAAGAAGAAATGCTCCGCACTGTTCTTTTCCCACTGCAGAACAGGCTTGTGCTTTTCCAATAATGAAAGGTAATCCCTTCCAATTATAGCTCCACTACCCTTACCTGCAGTTTTGAATCACATATCAAAACATGGAGGGTCCTCTGATTTTGCAGAAGGAAAAGCTAATTTAGATAATTCATCTACAAACAAGCCTGATGTAATTAAATAGGAAAATATCATGTGCTTAAAGTCACAACTTATCTGTTAGAGATAATAATAACATCAAGATAATATCATATCACAAATTTGATGCTCATATTATCAAAATATTTATCTTATCAAGATATTTTATTTTCAAGATAATTACTTCATCTTATATCTGTGATTTTACTACAAATAGGAATCTATGCTTTATCTTCAATTCATTGAGAATAATAAAGACCTAGCCCTCGAAGTTTCTCCCACTCATTCTCCTCTTCTATATCAGTTTCTATTATATTTTATATTCTGTAATTACCATATTCATAATGAAGAGGTCAATGCCTTGAGCACTTTACATAGATTGTGCAGCAAACGTTGTTAAGATTATTGTTTTCCTTATTAATTGAAACCCCCTCCAAATTTAGTATAAATTGCATAGGATACATGGGCACTCAACGTTGGCAAAAGACAGAAGATATTATGCATAAATTAGTACAAGACCTAATGGGAGTGCATGTGCATGCCTGATCTCTCAGAAAGCATAGCTGAGACTAAAGTCATTTAAAACCACCACCTGTTATTATCTTACAATTTCAATAGCAAATATATAGCTCCTCCAACACAATCACATACAGAAATAGCACATTGAAGAGAAGTAATAAGAAATAAAGGATAAAGCAAGAAATAAAGAAATACCTCCTGCCAAGACAAAATCATTTCCATAGAAATTGATGCCAAGAAATATTTTGTGAGCCAAGCTCCGAGCGCTATTGCCAGTGGTGCCAAGGAGGAGCTGCAGGGTGAAACGAATCCACTTTAGAGGCGCATTTGGACCTGGATTTTGAGGACTTGAGAAGTCATAGGTCATTAGGGAGAAGCCATCTACTGCATTGCTCAAGCTCTGAAGATCTTCTAGTCCAAAATCATGCTTTTGGAGCTTCTCTGAACGTGGCGGACCTATGACATAGACCAACTGCAACCATTGTTTATCATTCTTTGCTGAACTCTCAGAATGCAGTGCATGTCCAAGCTGTTCTATAAATTGCAGTGCCTAGGCTTGCAAAACAACAAGGATTCCTCAGTAAAGCAAAAGGATTAAAAAAATAATTTTTTTGATGAGTAAAAAAAATTAAGAGAGTTAATTTGTGGATAAATAATCTCCCAGAAAAAAATTACCACTTAACAAAAACTAAGAGAGTTAATTTGTGGATACATGCATGTTCATAGATATCTACAAACCAAACAAATTGACATTAAAAAAGAGCTCATGACATGCTATCCTTCTTTCATTGAGTTATGCTATATACTAAACCCTTATCTTAATCTCATCTCATTGTGCTAATGTAACACTGTCCATCATAAATAACTGTTGGATAAGCTCATAAATTACAAAAAAAAAAGTGTTGCTCGTGCAATCAAGGAAAAATTCCTTAACTTTAGTTAACCATACTTGAAAGCTATAAGCAAGCCTGGTCCTCCAGGCAGCTCGGTAGAACGTGGATTGATCATGACGATTGACGAGAGAATTTTATTAATGCATAGATAGGTATTTCTGTTGAGTACATTAATTTGTTATCAGAAATGTATAGTGGAACACAAAAATTTTAAAAAAAGATATATAAGAAAAAAGGTTAAACTGGAGATAATTGAGAAGTACGAGTCCTTAAACCATTCTATCATACCAAAAACTTAAGAAAATACAGACCATGAAGGTAATAGTATTCACCATAAAGAAAAGGTTTGATATTTACCAAATCCCGCATGGTTGGATCGTGTAAAATACCATAAGCTGCCCACCTTGACCATGATTCTAGCACAATACCATCATATCCCATCTCCCTGAATGAAGTACACAAAAACATAAATTAAATTATTTACTTTAATTTTTTTTATTGTTTTTTACACATTTAATGGTGAGTAAAAAGGTTTTATCCAAGTACACAAGGCACGTACAAATAGATAAACTTACTTAGAAAGAGCAAAAAATTAATGAAGTCTTGAAAGCTAAAGCTGGAAGGGCATGTGTACTTGACATCCAATGATAAAGTGTTCTAAATAAGAAATTCTTTAGTTCCTCGTCTTCTCATGATCCTCGAAGCTTTGACCATGTCTCTCCCTCCATATGGCCACATCAGACATATGGGGATCATTTTTTATAAGTACATCGGTATCATTTCCAGAAACCAGCTTCACTATATTGACTCTCAAACCAGCCTTTCTGGCACAAGAATAGGTCCACAACCCAATTGGGCATTCCCCAATTTGAAGTAAGAAGGCTATAAGCATTAACACCAATTAATCAACTATAACCTGTTGCCTCCTTAAACTATCCAATGTAAAAAAATTTCCCGAATGCTGCCAAACAAGCAAAGATTTCTGCTCTCAAGGGAGCTTTACTCCAAATATTCTTTATAGGGAAAACAAAACTTTCATGGGGAGTTAGCACTTGATACAATAATTTCCTTCAAAAACCCTTTCCAGGAAGGGATTCCAACACAATGGATCTTCTCTTCCTGATCCCCAAGCTCAAAATGTTACAATCAGGCATATAATGATAAGAAGAGATCCAGCTCTTAGTCATCTAAAGCACTTACAAATTCTACTTCCTATTAATTAGAGTCGTCCAAAAACTGCAATTTATCTGTTCCAAGACGATGCTTGATCCGTGCAATATTTTTTTTTTCAGTAAAATAAGAATTTTACTGATAATAGGCGAAGCCAAGTCCACAAAACAATACAAGAGCCACACTTAGACATGACTGTCTATAATTACAAGAAAATCCCGTTCGTTCATGTCATTAAAGTATATTACAATCAACCAATGGAATAAAGTGATAAGAAAAAAAAATTTAAGCTCATCCATTGTCCATCCACGATCCTCAAAACTCCGACCATTCCTCTCCATCCATATGCACCACCATAAGAAGGTTGGTATTATCTTCCACATAGCTGCAATTTGAGAGTTACCTCAGATACCTTGCCAACTGGCCAAAAAGTTAACAACCCTTCTTGGCATTACCCAAATAAGTCTCACTCTCGCAAAGATATCTTTCCATAAACTCATGGCTACATGACAATGCAATAATAGGTCATCCACAGACTCACAACTTTTTTTACACGTGTAACACCAATCCAACACAATGAGTTGGTGTTTCCTTAGATTATCTAAGGTGAGAATCTTCCTCAACAAAGTTGTCATACAAAAAAAAAGCTTTTATGGGGCCGCCTTAGTCTTCCATATGTTCCTCCATATGTTCTTCCAACCAAAACTAATTCTAACTTGGTAAGATTCACTTTCACGCCCAATGCGGCGATGCCGCTTTGCTTCAAAGCAAAGTAAAAGAGGCCACAAAGCTTGAATGTGATTAGGACTAGCCACACAGAATACTTTGTCATCAGCAAGTAAGAGGTGGGTCATCTCACGTGCGTCAATTCTTGCATCCCCAACAATAAAGCTAGATACAAATCACCCTTCCGCAAGACCTACGATCATTTTACTAAAAGCTTCCATTATTTTTTTTTACAAGTAACAAAAAACTTCCATTACGAAAACGAATAGTAATGGAGACAAGGAATCAACTTGCCTCAAGCCCCTCCATGTCAAGTTTGCATATTAATCTAGTTCACACGAGCATATGCCTTCTCCATGTCAAATTTACATAATAATCCTAGTTCACCTGACTTGATGCGACTCTCCAAACATTCATTGGCAATGAGCACTGAGTCAAAAAATTTTCCGATCTCGTATGAATGCATTTTGGGGCTATGATATGATCTTCTCCAATACCATAGTCAATCTAGTAGCTATTACCTTCAAAAGAATATTCTACATACCACTCGCCGAACTAATAGAACAGAAATCCTTAATCTCCACCACCCCCCCTGCTTCTTTGGAATAAGAGAATAAAGGTAGAATTTAGGCTTGTTTCAAACTCACCTTGTTCATGAAACTCATGGAAGAAGCTCATGAAGTCATATTTAACTACCACCCATGTACTTATAAAAAAAACTATCTCCCATGTACACAAAATTAAAAAAATCTTAATAAAACATCATAATAGGGCTTTACCAAATCAATCTTGAACAACACTCCTGATTCTCCAAATCTAGTTCTGCTTGTTAGGAACTGATTAACAACAAGGGTGGAATCTACAATTCAATTGCTCCTAATAAAACTATTTTGAGAGTTAACCAAAACTTCAGCTTGTTACAATAAGCTGGAAAAGGTTATCTGAAAAAAAAAAGCCTTATTTTGAGATAACCTTTTCCAGCATCATTTTCAGCTTGTTAGCCAAAACTTTGGCTATGATTTTGTAGATTGCACTTATAAGGCTACCAGGACAAAAGTATTTGATATCAAATGCTTCAACTTCCTTCTGTACGAGGAGGGTTAAATGTTACAAAAACGCTTCTAACAAATTTACCCTCAGCCTATAAATCATGAAAGCTCTCAACTCATTTTTTATCAGATTACCACTTGATTGGAAAAATGCAATTATGTAAACATCTAGACCCAAGGCTTTATCTCCGTTGAATATCTTCACTATACTCAAGCACCTCATCCACCACAAATGGTCTTTCTTACTAATCTGCTTCCTCTGCCCCCAAAAAGGCAAAATGCAATCCAACCAACTTGGGTCTCCAATGGAATTGTGTGTCAGCTCCTTATAAATTTGTAAAATATGATAACCTACTTTTTGCCCATTAGTAGATATTGTAGCATTAATTATTAAGGAACCAATAAAGTTGTTCTTTCTATGCGGTTTAGTAGATATTGTAGATATTGTAGCATTAATTATTAAGGAACCAATAAAGTTGTTCTTTCTATGAAAAATCCCGTGCACCTGTCACCTTCTCTCAACCACAATACCCTTAATCTTTGTCTTCGGCTAACTACCTCCAGGATATAATTAAAAAGGCACATAATATGAAGAAATTTTGCATGGAAAGGGCCTTTGATGCCATCAAACTAATAATCTTAATTCTTAACCAGTGCTGTTAAAAGCACTAGGCACACTTAAGTGCATAAACCACCTAGGCCTAGGCACAAGCGCATGCCAGAGCGAAGTAAAGTGTACACTTTTTTAATAATGATAAAATACAATAAAAAGGGTTTTAGAAAGGCAACATAATATTACATCTAGCATATTAACTCTTTTATCAAAGTATTATGAAAAATTACAATTAGGTGATCAACTAATTATATAAAATAAGAACATAAAAATTTTATATACTTCTCTTATGGCTTATAAAATATCCAGAACCATTATATTTGATAACGATAACCAATATAAAGTATATAGTTGAATAAAAATTCAAAATACATCTAAAAATGCACAAAACAGAACAAAAAAATTGGGGTATGGTAAACAAAATACTCCCAATACAATGCAATCCTAGAGCATATAATGATGCAGTTTATTTTATTAACCCATGTGTTATATATTTATTACTTTGGTGTCTGGCTAAAGAGTCACATGCTTAAGGACTGAAGAAAAGATCATGAAATTGTAGCAAAACGCACTTTTTGCGCTTAAAGCTCACCACTTAAAGCTTTCTTAAATCATGCTTTCTATAATTTGCTTCACTTTTTTTATAACTACTGAGTTAATATGCTAATATAATATTATGTTGCCCTTTTAGAACTGTTTTTATTGTATTTTATCATTATTAAAAAAGTGTCCGCTTTACTTCACTCTAGTGTGCGCTTATGCCTAGGCCCTAGGTGGCGCGCTTCGCTTTTAGTAAGCAAAGTGCTTAACCCTTGGGGCTTTGCACTTTATGCTTAAGCACCCTTATGACAACATTGTTCTTAACAGGCAAAAAAATTTGTTTTGTCCCAATCCACAGAGATGAAAGAAAGCATAAGAAATAAACTCTCCAAAACAATGTTTTCCTGTTTTGTCAATTATCTCTCCACATAAATAATGTCTGATAAACATACCCTGTAAATGCCAAACTTAGGGCTTGTTTGGATGCTTAGATATTCTCGGATATGCTAAAAACTTCTCATAGTTTCCTTCCCAAACATCACTCAAACACAAAAACACTTTTCAATTTCAAATATTCAACTTTTTCATCTAATCATCACCTAATCATTATCCGAATACAAAGCTCAATACAATCTTCTCAATCTTCCAAATAAAACAAAAAAAAACAATACTTTTTCAAATTTCAGAAAAAAAATTATATTCAAAATTATATTCAAAAATTTTTTTAACTTTATAACATTTTTAACCAACTTTTTCTCTCCTTTCAGAAAACCCATGAAAACATCTTAATTCAAACAATTTTAATACTATTCACAAACTATTTCACTACTATTTACAAAATTTTAAGATATTCTAAGGGGTTTTTGGATACAAGAAGCCTCTCAACTTATCTCATTTAATCATTACAACTTTCCAAAACTCCCACACAAAATACAAAAAACAATTCAAGTTTTTCAAATTCCAAAAAAATAATATTAAAAAATAATCTTCTGATAATATTTATTCAACTTTCATCTCATCTCATCTCATCTCATCTCACTATTCAAACCTCCCTAAGTATCCAAACGAGCTCTTAATATAACTTCTGCTTTATTGCTTTCAATTGTGGCTATAACCATATGAATGTGTAGCTTACTTCGGTAAAGCTTGACTACCTTAATCCAAACTCAACACTCTCCCTCCCCTCCTCCCCCAACCCTTTTTCTCTCTTCTAACTTGGATTGTAAGGTGTCCTTGCTACCCATGAAATATTTGGGCATTTCCGTTGGGATCAACGTTTAAGGTTAGAGCAATTTGGGATGGGATAGTGGAAAAGATTGAGACAAGATTGGCTTGTTGAAAGTGGGTGTACTTAGTGAAAGCGGGTCGACTCACTCTTATCAAGAGCACTTTGACCAATCTTCCCGTGCATTATTTATCCTTATGTCCTATGCCTGCAGGGGTGGTGAAGAGGATTGAAAAACTCTTCCGGGCATTCTTTTTTTTTTTGGGGGTGGGGTGGGGTGGGGTGGGTGGCTGAGGAAAAAAAAAATACCTGGTCAATTGGAATACCGTTTGCTCTCCTATGGCGAACAGGGGCTAGAGAGTGTGCAACTTGAAATTGTTTAATAAAGTCTTACTGAGAAAATGGATATGGAGATACCACTTGGAGGGAAAATCTTTGTGAAAGGAAATCATTGGTGCTAGGCATGATAGTGCAGGGGGAGAGGGGGGATGGCGGTCTAAAGAAGTAAATGGTAGGTATGATGTGGGTTTATGGAAGTATATACGGAGGGGTTGACCTTATTTTGAAAAACATATCCGTTTTGTAGTTGGCGAGGGTATTAGAGTCAGTTTTTGGTGGGATGTGGTGTGGTGAGCATGCTTTAGATAATGTATTCCCAACTCTCTATCGTAATGCAGGTAATAGGAAGGCTTTTGTAGCAGACCTATGGATATTTTCACATGGCTCTTATCAGTGGAACATCATTTTTAATAGGGATTTTCGTGATTGGGAATTATCCACTATCTCAGATTTCTTCATTTTATTATACTCCATGAGAAGGCCTTCAGCACAAAGGGACAGATTGAAATGGCGGTCTAATGATCAGAAAAAAAATGTACAATTAAGGCCTAATACAAAATCATGACAACACGAGATAATGTTCTAGTCCCTTAGAAGAGTATTTGGAGGTCCCAGGTGCTTACATAAGTAGCGTTCTTTGTGTGCACTGCGGCTTTTGAGAAGATCCTGACCATATACAACTTAAGGAGGAGGGGATGTGTATTGATGGATTGGTGCTACATGTGCAAGAAGAATGGAGAATCAATGGACTACCTTCTTTTGCACTGTGAGGTGACAAAGGTGGAGAAGGAAGGGGGGGCATTCTAAAGAAGTGAGGGGGAGGTATATATGGGTTTATGGAACTATATATGAAGGGGTTGGCCTTGTTTTGAGAAAAAATCCGTTTTGTAGTTGGCAAGGGTATTAGAGTCAGTTTTTGGTGGAATGTGGTGTGGTGAGCATGCTTTGGATAGGGTATTCCCAACTCTCTATCGTATTGCAACGAATAAGGAGGCTTCTATGGCAGACCTATGGATATTTTCACTTGGCTTTTATCAGTGGAACATCATTTTTAATAGGGATTTCCATGATTGAGAATTATCCACCGTCTCAAGTTTCTTCAGTTTGTTATACTCCATGAGAAGACCTTCAGCACAAAGAGACAGATTGAAATGGCGATCTAATGATCAGAAAAAATGTATAATTAAGGCCTACTACAGAACCCTGACAACACAAGATAATGTTTCCTTCCCTTAGAAGAGTATTAGGAGTTCCCGGGTGCCTACGTAAGTGGTGTTCTTTGTTTGGATTGTGGGTCTTGGAAAGATCCTAACCACGGACAACTTGAGGAAGAGGGGATATGTAATGATAGATTGGTACTACATGTGCAAGAAGAATGGTGAATTAGTGGACCACCTTCTTTTACACTGTGAGGTAACAAGGGGGTTGTGGGATGAGATTTCTCATACGGTGGATGTTCCCTGGGTCATGCTAGCAAGGGTAGTCAATTTGTTGCGTTGTTGGAAAAAGATACAAGGCTATCCTCAAGTGGCGGCAATATAGAAGATGATTCCATTGTGCCTCATGAAGTGCATTTGGTCGGAACGGAATGATTGTTACTTTGAAGACAAGAAGCACACAATGGCGAAGTTGTAGGATTTTTTTGTTCACACTTTAATGTAGTGGTTTTCAGCTATTGTTCTTAATGGGATTAATGTTCACAACTTCTTATTTTTCTGAACTGGTCTTAGAGCATGTTTGGGATTGCGTTTCAAATCTTTAAAAGTACTTTTAAGCAGTTAAAAGTACTTTTAAAGAAAAATGTGCTGTTTGGATGACTTTATTAAAAGCGCTTTAGTCGGTTAAAAAAGCTAAAAATCAGCTTTTTCAATAAGCACAAAATTAGAGCTTTTATCAAAAAGCTCCTGCAAATAACTATATATTTTTAAAAAACTATCATAACTAATTCTAAAAGTGCTTTAGACATATGCATTCCAAACAATAAATAGCTTTTTAGTAGTAGAGCTTATTATATTAAGCTTTAAGCTATAAGCCTTAAGCTAAAAGTAATATTTCTCACCACAACCCCAAACATGCACTTAGAATGTAACTAGGTGTTCGTTTGTATACTTCTTGTGTAAATGGGTTATACCTTTTTCATTCCTATTAATAAAATTTATATGCAGGTTTTATTGAATCGGGCCAAAAAAGGACAAAGAACAACAAAAATGTACCTAAGCCAATGTCATGCTATACAAATCTCAACTCATCTCATCTAATCTCATAATTCAAACATCACTAAAAAACAAACACTTTCCAATTTCAAATTTTCAACTTTTTCATCTTTTTTAATACCTAATTAATACAACATTCACAGACTTCTAAACAAAAACAACAAAAAAAAAAATTATTTTTTCAAATTTTGAAACAAAAATAATATTAAAAATCTATATTTTAACAATATTTTAACTTTATTAAATTTTATTAAACTTTTTTCTCTCGTATTTCTATAACGCATCTTAATTCAAACTATTTCACTACTATTCACAGATTTCTTATCTCATTTCATCTCATCTTAACATTCAACGAGACCTTAGTATGTGTTTATAGCACAAAATTCTTCTCATCCTCCAAGAACTGAATATCCAATTCATATAGTGTAATGGAATATCTACTCTTTTTTCTTGGCACCGAGAGTCCAAAACAAAGTCTCAACTAATCTCAAGGGTGCATAGGCTCTCTACAGGGAGTTTCTCACAAGTGCAACTTGAACAATTTAAGGGAAAATGTTATCAATCCAATGACCCCTAGAAATTGTTTGCATCCAAGGCTTTGAACCTTAACTTAGAAAGGGCATACCACCAAGAACAAGGATCTTGCCACTTGAGCCAACCCCTAGCGGTTGCAAAGGAATATTTGATATGCAATAAAGCTGAAGATGAGAGCTAAACAAAGAACAAATCATACTTATGATGACCTAATAAGACCCTAAGAATGTTGTTTTTAAATGCAGTGACTAAATCATAACTTTCAAAACATGAGATAAGGTTAATAGCTTACTTGCACTCTACAAGGAGTTTCTTGTAAGTGCAACTTGGATAATTCAAGGGAAAATTCTATCAATCCAATGGCCCCTAGAAATTGTTTGCACCCAAGGCTTTGAACCTTAGACTTAGAAAGAGCATACACCAAGACCAAAGCTCTTACCACTTGAGCCAACATCTAGCGATTGCAAAGGATTATTTAATAAGCATAAAGCTGAATATGAGAGCTAAACAAAGAACAAATCATACTTATCATGACCTAATGAGACCCTGAGAGTATTGTTTTTAAATGCAGTGAATAAATCATAACTTTCAAAACATGAGATAAGGTTAATAGCTTACTTGCACTCTGTTACTATAAGGTTGATAGCTTTATTCCTTTGTTTTTTCTTTGTAAGAAACTCTGCAGGAAATGCTTCCAAAACAACTCTGGGCAGCACCTACGTATCCAAAGAATATTATCATTTATCAATAAGATTAGATAATCTATCTAGGTTTCCAGAAGATTAGCACGCTTCACTAAATTCAGTTATTATTTGTTGTTAGAACCACTTAAATAAATGAATTGCCTCACAACATAAAAATGGCAAGTTTAATCCGCATCTGATGGGTGCTGAACCTCCAACCTCATACTCCACCATATTCATAGAGTGGGAGGGGATGCCAAGGGCTCAGTCAAGGCATGCATAGACAATTCTATCTTGCATTACATCATCACAGCTACTTAGGTGTCAATTGTCTGAATGAGGAACAGACCAAAAGAGGCTACCAAAAATAAATAAATAAATAAAGACAACTTCTTTGTCATACCAAAGCATCTCCAGACCTTCTAAGCTCCGAGATCCATCCTATATCAGCATTATGTCTCCCCTCAAGAATTAAAGTGGTCCCTTGGCTGGAATTTTTTTAACAGACAATTCGATCAAATTGCAATAGAATGCGCATTTGTTAGTCAAAAATGCCTTAAATCATAAATAGCTAAGATATTTGTGAAAGTTTTTAAATAATATGGACTTCATCTACGACTATGATGTTTGAGACAAACAAACACAAGAACTACCCCAACCCCCAAAAAGAAGGTATCCATTGTTACAAAAATGCACAACTCTCTGGAACAATATGCCACACCTTAAAACCTTTATTTACTTGCCCTCTTCTATTTTAGCGAAAGAGGGGGTCTGAAAAAGATTGTCAATTGGATATAGCTCGGTCACCAATTTTCATCACTTTGTCAAAATTTACAATTTAGGAGCTTACCTCTTTAGATCATACCAGACAGGTGATAAATGTGTAAACTTGGAATTAAAGCTTTTTGCTAATTCATAGCCCTTAGAGTTCCTGCACCATTCCAGAAGACGTAGTTTCAGTATCATATGAATCAGCATACCTGACTAAGACAACTACGATGTCCCCAATATATAAACTTCTCCCTCTCTCCCTCTCCCAATCCAAATAATTGAAGCGTCCAAAATCAAGCTCTACGACTTTCACTTTGCTTAACCAGGCAGCAGTAGTCAAATACGGCAAAGAAGACAGCGTATAGTGACACAGTTTTGCTTCAATTAGAAATTTAGAACCATTAATAGAGTACTTGTAGCAGAAAAAGAGCTATAAAAAATACCATGGGGTAATGTAGGCCAGTGTAGGATTAGTAAAATGCCGGCGTGACGTATTTTCTGAGGCCTTAGAATTCTCCTGAATTTCTTATAACATCAGAAGGAAATAAGAAGGCAAAACAATAATAATAAGAAGGCTATACTCTTATTGGTAGCTGAGAAAAACCAGGAAAAGAAGAAATCAAAGCCCAAAAAACTCCGTTCAACAAACCCTAAAAAAATGCTATCTTTCCTTCCTAAGATATGATACATAACATAGACAGACAAAATAATGACACGGCTCAACTAATGAAGAAAGACTTATTTTTTCAAAATTACAGAGTAAACTAAAACTTGGGTTACTCTCATTTTCCTTATCTGCAACTAAACAGAATAAAGCAGCTTCCGAAACATGCTCGTCTCAGGAGTACAGTACTTACAGTGAGGATCTCTTGGTAGTCGACGTCAGCTTTAACGAGGCTTCCTTGAGAACCCAAAGAGTTCATAGGAATTGGAGGCGGAGAGTATATTATACGGTAAACGAGGACAGAAATAGAGGGAGATACAATGAAGAAGATGACGAAAATGATGATGAGCCTACGATCCGATGAGGCCGAGTTGCCGAGTTGGTCTTGCTCTGTGGACGGTTCGACTATTTCCTTACTACGATTCGAACCGGGTGCGAGTCGGCGATCTCGCTTCTTCGCCATTTGCTATCTCCGCCGAGGCACCGTCGACGCAGAAGATTTCGGCTTCTTCGGCTGCAATGCTAGCGTAACGAAGCGAAATAGCGGGCGTATGGCTTGATTCGATTGAAACCGATTCACGCGTAGTTAGGTTCATCACTTTCATAAAACCTTTCGAACAATCACATCTCACTGTCCAAATACTATTTCAATATAAATATTTTTAATTTTTAATTTTTTAATTAAATAATTATTATAATTTTTTCCAATTTTTAAATAAAATATAAAAAAATAATTTAATTTTTCAAATTTTCAAATAAAATAATATAAATATTATTATATTAGATTATCTTTTAATATAATATAAAAAATAACGAGCTAACAAACACCCTTGAAGAAGAAACTCTATGTGCGTACAGCGACATGCACTCGTTGAACTCTCCACGCCGCATGTGGCTCTTGTGGGTGGGGTTCATCCCGCCAAAGGTAGAGATGTCGCTAAGATTGGTGGTCGGCCTGGCGGCTGCAGGCATTCTTATTAGTCCCATCATCGAAGGCCAAAGAAGTATCGACCGTGTGCATGCTCGCATGCGACTTGTGTAGGGGGCTCCACCCCCATGGCCAAGGACCACTTTTACTGCTATACAATCTCTAATAGTCCATTCCATTTCTAATGGTGGTCGTCAATAACACACCATGGTTGCATGCTTACTCTGTGGTGCACGATAATGTGCACCTATTGCACATGTCATGGTAGTGTCAACGCCCATGAGGGCCCCATGGTGGGTGGGGGACGAGCTCTTGAGTGCATGGTCATGACATGCATGATCAAGAGGTTTTCAAGTGTATTGTGCACTTAAGCGTACAATGCATGGTCAGCCTCACCCACACATTGTGTGTTGTGCACTTAAGCGCATTGTTTACTTTAAAGCACAAAGGACATATTGCTTTGGGTTCTCACCCCCTAATCTTACAACATTATTACTTGTAAAAATAAGAGATATAAAGTTGAGAACACTTATTTTAGGGGAATTTCATATGCTTCGGGGATGATTTCATACATGGAAAATCTTATTTCTCCCACTTTCGATGTAGAGAATAATTAGATCCTACAAACGACACCAATTGTTAATGCCCAAAAATTGCACAATAGGTCAAAATTGAGGAAATAATTATCTTCAACCCACGGTGGTGATTCGAGCTGTGTTACTGTGCTCTTTATGTTCATTTATGAAATAAATAATAAATAAACAAATAAAAATAAATAAAGAGAGTTAAAGAGATTTACGTAGTTCGGCATGTTCTTACATTCACAGGTTATTTGGGATCGAGACCCATTATATTGGGAGATTTTATAGTCTCTCATAGCCTCATATCTCTAAATATTTTTGAAAATTAAGCCTAGCGTCTTCAGAGCTCTCTTCATTTTCTCTCCAGAAACTCCCCTCAGCAAAAACTCAACCCTTGGGGGGAGAGGGGAGGGGTTTGGAGCTTTAGTTTCTTCCTCCATCCTCCCATATGGTTAGACCAAAGATTGTGTAACCTTTTATTTTCTAGTTTTTTGGTTGTTTTTCCATCCAACGTATGAGGAAACACCAATTTGCAGGATTCCAGAACCCAACGACCACCACATGACCAATTGTAGGATCCCTAGACCGTTGATCATTCGGACGACCAGAATGGAGCAGTACGTGAGTCGCACACGTGGGTCATAGCAAAGCATGAGATCCATGCACCTTCACACTGGGAAGATTCTACTGTTGACACGTGTAGCGTTTCTAGGATTAGGGACCCCAATTTTTTTAGACTCAACTGACCACCACACTCATAGCATGGCGTGTGTCTTTCACATACCACCAAAGTCTTTTTTCTTGTATTTTGTTTTCTTTCAAACTGAAAATCCGAATCTACAGTTGTAATCCGAGATTTTAACGTCTATCTTTATGTTTATTGTTATTTCATTTTGTTTAGTGTTGCCCAGATGACTAACACAAGAGGGGGGGTGAATTGAGTTGTATTTAAAAAAATAACAATTATAAATCAAATATATAATATAAAATATAAACAAAATATGAAAGAACAAGAAATATAAATAGTAAGAGTAAGAGAGAAGCAAACTCAGTATGTTAACGAAGTTCGGCCCCACTGCCTACGTCCTCGCCTCAAGCTACCTCTTGAGGATTCCCAAATCCACTATTCAATCTCCTTTAGGTGGAGATAGAAACCTATTACATCTTTGAGCAGCATCGCTTCAAAGAATCCGTGTAGAACACTCTCTACACTTCCAATCACCTTATACTTGGTGATTTAACTTTTCCCCGTGTAGAACACCTTCTACACTTCCAATCACCTCACACTTGGTGATTTAACTATTTCCCGTGTAGAACACCTTCTACACACACAAGGGTTATACACACCCTTTTACAAATACAAGAGTTGATAGTAGGTAGACTATCAAAGTACACTCCTCAATGAGTGAGATAGAAACAATACAGCGCAACCTATATCTCTCTCAACAAGAACAAGAATTAAGGCTCAAAACTTTAGAAAAGAGAGAATGAGAGCTTTGAAGAAATGATACAAAACTTAGCAATAGATGTGTAAGCTCTTGTTTTGAATTTTGCAAAACTCAAGTGAGCTATTTATAGGCAAATGATTTTTCAATTTCAAATTTGAAAAGATTCTCATATCAAAAACATCATCATTTACTTTTCAAAAATTTCAAATCTAATATTTTTACTTTTTGCATGTGACAAAAGGAGCACACTTTACTTTTCAAAAATTTCAAACATAATCTTTTACTTTTTGCATATGACAAAAGGAGCACATTTTACTTTTCAAAATTTTCAAATAAAGACATCTACCTTTTGCATAAGTCAAGAAAAGCATCCACCACTTTTGAAAATATTCAAATAAAACATGCACATGTGAAAGATGACAATCAATCATCTTAATATTTTCAAAGTTCAAACATTTAATCATGTCATGCACATGTGAAAGGTGATAATCAATTATCTTAATATTTTCAAAATTCAAACCTTTAATCATGTCATGCACATGTGAAAGATGACAATCAATCATCTTTCAAAATTTTCAAATTTAATTTTCAAAATATCATGCACATGTGGAAAATGTATTTTAATGCTTTATGATAAAATATTAATTTTGAGCCTTAATCCTAATTTTGAATTTTTAAGAGATTTACAACATTACTCTATGATTTTAATGTGAACTTGTTCCCTTCTTGCTCATGCTTGCTTCCTTGATGTGCTTGATTATATTGTGTGGACAACTTGAGCTTGAGACTCCTTTATTCTTTGAATTCATTTGTTATCATCAAAATCCATTTGTAGATTTATATGAAACTTGAAACCTTGGATTCAACAATCTCCCCCTTTTTGATGATGACAAATGCTTGATAGAACTTGAATCCTGTATTAATACTTAAGCTCCCCCTGAGAATGAGGGTTAGTTTTTCAAGCAAAAATATAAATATAATTCCAAGCATATATAACAAGTTGAGCAATTTAAATAATGTTAATGTTCTAGTCTAAAACTTCTCCCCCTTTTGACATCATTAAAAAGGAATCATAATTAGATCAATAAGATATATTCCTACAATAACTAATAGATAAATAAAACGCTGCGTTAGTAGAGACTGTAGAGAATTCGGTGCGTAGCCACACGTGTTCGACAAAACTTGCAAAGGCTGGAGGCCTAGTTCCGGTAATTCGGTGCGGAAGGAGATTTTGTAAAGAGCTGAATAATTGAAACCACCCGTGCCCGACAAAACCTGCAAAGGCTGGAGGCGTAGCTCTGGCAATTCGGTGCAGAGATTTGATCCGCTTGATGTTGCTGAAAAATGAGATATTATCATGATTTGTAAGTTTGTCTTGTTCTTATTTCCGTTTCTATAAGAGTAATCATTAGCTTTATCTATTTCGCATCAAGCTTTCTTCTCATTTTTGCAATTTGCTTGCATTCTCATTCTACAATTTTTCAATGGCTCGTAGAATTCCCTTCAGTGCTTCTCTTGATCAAGATTTGAGGTATCCTTCACCTCAGTCTCAATCTATTTCTGCATCTGTCGTGTGTGCCATGAAGCAATAAGAGACTGATTTAGCTAATAAATCAGATCATGACGCCATTTACGAGCTTGTGGGTCTCGGAACTCGATACTCATCATCTATCGTTGCGTTTTCTACTCAGTTGCAGTCCAAAACTCGCGAAATTGAGAAGCTTAACGAGACTGTATCTGTACTTCAACGACTTGTTTATGAGTCAAACAAAAAAATAGTAGAATTAAAGCAACAGAATAAGGATTTGAAATCCTTGCTTACCTCTTCATTTCGATTGCCTAATTTTTTTAGATAAGGATGGCATGATGATTTATGAGGAACAAATGCATTTGAATGATGAGGCTAAACGTCTCAAGTTTCTGTAGGTCATTTAAGATAATGAAATAAAAATATCTAGCAGATATCCATGGCATGCATCATTCCTATTTCTCTTCTAATCATGCATAGTCTATCTTCTGGTAGGGGTTTTGTGAAAATGTCTGCCAATTGATCATGTGTACTAGTGAATTCTAATACAATATCACCCTTTTGCACATGATCTCTAAGAAAATGATATCTAATTTCAATATGTTTGGTCCGAGAAAGTTGTATTGGATTCTTTGAAAGATTTATAGCACTTGTATTATCACATTTGATTGGAATGTGATTGTACATAAGTTTAAAATCCTCAAGTTGTTGCTTCATGTAAAGAACTTGAGCACAACAACTACCCGCAGCAACATATTCTGCCTCAGCAGTAGAGAGTGCAACAGAATTTTGTTTTTTACTAAACCAAGAAACTAGTGCACGACCTAAGAAGTGACATGCTCCACTAGTGCTTTTTCGATCTATTTTACAGCCAGCATAATCTGCATCTGTGTAACTGATTAGATCGAAAGATGTGTACTTAGGGTACCATAACCCTAAGTTAATTGTACCACTAAGATATCTAAGAATGCGCTTTACTGCAATTAAATGTGATTCTTTTGGAGATGATTGAAAACGTGCACATAAGCACACACTAAACATAATATCTGGTCTACTGGCTGTCAAATATAATAAGCTACCAATCATACCTCGATATACCTTCGAGTCAACTAGTTTACCGGTTTCATCTTTATCAAGTTTAGTGGATGGACTCATTGGTGTTCCAGTTTCCTTAGCACCTTCCATCCCAAATTTCTTCAGCAATTCCTTAATATATTTCGATTGATTGATGAATGTCCCACTTTTTGCTTGCTTAATTTGCAATCCGAGAAAGAATGTAAGCTCTCCCATCATGCTCATTTCAAATTCTTCCTGCATAGTCTTAGCAAAAACTTGGCACATATTTTCATTAGTAGCACCGAATATTATATCATTAACATAAATCTGAATCAAAAGAATATCATCATTTTCGTATTTAATGAAAAGAGTTGTATCAATTTTTCCTCTTGAAAAGCCTTTTTTAATCAAGAAACCACTAAGTCTCTCGTACCACGCTCTAGGAGCTTGTTTGAGTCCATTTAGTGCTTTTGTGAGTTTGAAAACATGATTTGGAGAAATATGATTTTCAAAACCTGGAGGTTGCTCAACATATACCTCTTCATTTATAAAACCGTTTAAGAAAGCACTTTTAACATCCATTTGAAAAAGTTTGAAATCTTTATAACAAGCATATGCAAGTAGCATTCGAATAGCTTCTAATCTTGCGACTGGTGCATATGTCTCATCATAATCGATTCCTTCTTCTTGATTGAAACCTTGGGCTACAAGTCGAGTCTTATTTCTAGTAATGACTCCGGACTCATCTTTCTTGTTTCTAAAAACCCATTTTGTTCCAATAATAGTATGATTTTTGGGTCTAGGAACAAGTGTCCAAACATCATTTCTTTCAAATTGATTAAGCTCTTCTTGCATAGCTAGAATCTAAGATTCATCAAGAAGTGCTTCATCAATATTTTTAGGTTCAATCTGAGATAGAAAAGCAGTATGATTGCAAATATTTCTAAGAGATGATCGAGTACTTACACCTCGTGAAGGTTCTCCTAGAATTTATTCCGCTGGATGATCTTTCACATGTTTCCACTATTTGGTTGCATCTTGTACTAAGTCTTGATGATCTTTCCTTCTATTTCCATGATCTTCCCTTTTGAATTGTTTCCAAATATCACACATTATTTTTCTTTAGAAGTGAAGTCAATGAATTTAGTTTTGTCTTCTGTCACGTATCTTGAGCATCCGTTATCTAAAAATCATTTATTTTTACCTGTAGAATACTTCATGCGTACCTACAAAAGCAATTAAAAACAATTCCTGGTACCCAAGTTCTTTGGGTCCTTTATTTATTAGTATTAGAAGAAATAAGATTTTTAGGTACCCATATAGCCCTAATAGTCATTGTATGTTTTCTTCTAATATGACAAGCAAAATAATTATGACTATTTCTATTACAAAAATTGCAAATAGCATGTGACATATATGAAGAACTTGAGTGATTATAATAGTATCCTTTTTTAACAAAATTATTTTTATGAAAAGAATTTTAAATATTGGATTTTGATGTAGAAGGATTATCAAAGAAGTTTTTATAAGATTTGTATTTTTGTTTTGGCTTATATCCCAAGCCTGCCTTATTAAAAACACATCTTTGACTACCAAGAAATTTTTCAAAATTTCTTTTTCCATTCGTAAAGTTTTCAATAATATTTTCTAAATCAGTTTTCTTTTTCTTCAACTCAAGATTTTCATCTTTCAAAACAATACTTTCTTTTCTTAAAATATCAATTTCGTTTGTTAAACAATAATTTTTCTTTTTCAAAACAGTATACTTGATACCCAATTTTTCAAATTCCTCATATACCTCTTCTAAAATATTTTGCAATTCTTCATATGAAGGATATTCAATATTATCAAAATTTGTTACCTCAATGTCATCTTTAGCCATAAGACAAAAATTTGCTGATTCTCCATTGCTTGCTTCACTATCTGAGCTACTTGAATCATCATCCCACGTAGCTTTCATTGCTTTTTTGCCTTTGTTTCGATCTTTCTTTAGCAGAGGACAATCTGGCTTGATATGACCAAGTTTATTGCATTTATAACAAATTAAAGTGTCATTTTTACCTGAATCTTTCTTGGAAAACTTATTGAAGGATTTCCTTGGAGGAGTTTTATTTTTTTTAAGAACCTCTGAATTCTTCTTACTATCATCGCAATTTCTTCATCTTTGTCATCATTTTCCTCATCTTCATCACTTTCACTTTTATGTGGAACAGCTTTAAGTGCCAAGTTTTTCTTTGACTTTCCTTCTTCTTCTCCTCTTTTCAATGTGTACTCATGGGTGATAAGTGACCCGATGAGTTCATTCACTTCGAGCTTCTTGAGGTCTCTAGTTTCAAGAATCGCTGTCACTTTTGATTCCCAACGTTTTGGTAGAGAGTTGAGAATTTTTCTTACTATCTCCACTTTGGAATAAATTTTGCCAAGAGCTGTCAAACTGTTTATGATGTTAGTAAAACGAGTGTACATACTAGAAATAGATTCATCATCATTCATCTTAAACATTTCATATTCATGAGTAAAAATATAAATTTTTGATTCCTTGACTTGAGAAGTTCCTTCATAAGTAACTTCCAAGTTATCCCAAATTTCCTTTGCTGTAGCACAAGTCATTACTCTATTAAATTCATTACCATTGAGAGCATTATATAATAAATTCATAGCAGTTAAATTCAAAGTATAAAGTCTATCGTCTTCACGATTAAACTCTTCTTCTTCCTTTTTGACCTTTACTCCATCAACCACTTTTGTTGGAATATAAGGTCCATTTACAATGCATTTCCAGATTTCTCGACCTTGAGCCTGAAAGAATATTCTCATTCTAACTTTCCAGAATGAGTAATTGTCTCCGCAAAAGAGTGGAGGCCGACTGCTAGATTGACCTTCACCAAATGAAGCTGCAATGTTAGCCATAAAATCTTAACTCAAAAGATAGTTAATCTTATAATAGAGCTCTAACTCTGATACTAATTGTTGCCCAGATGACTAACACAAGAGGGGGGGTGAATTGAGTTGTATTTAAAAAAATAACAATTATAAATCAAATATATAATATAAAATATAAACAAAATATGAAAGAACAAGAAATATAAATAGTAAGAGTAAGAGAGAAGCAAACTCAGTATGTTAACGAGGTTCGGCCCCACTGCCTACGTCCTCGCCTCAAGCTACCTCTTGAGGATTCCCAAATCCACTATTCAATCTCCTTTAGGTGGAGATAGAAACCTATTACACCTTTGAGCAGCACCGCTTCAAAGAATCCTTGTAGAACACCCTCTACACTTCCAATCACCTTATACTTGGTGATTTAACTTTTCCCCATGTAGAACACCTTCTACACTTCCAATCACCTCACACTTGGTGATTTAACTATTTCCCGTGTAGAACACCTTCTACACACACAAGGGTTATACACACCCTTTTACAAATACAAGAGTTGATAGTAGGTAGACTATCAAAGTACACTCCTCAATGAATGAGATAGAAACAATACAGCGCAACCTATATCTCTCTCAACAAGAACAAGAATTAAGACTCAAAACTTTAGAAAAGAGAGAATGAGAGTTTTGAAGAAATGATACAAAACTTAGCAATAGATGTGTAAGCTCTTGTTTTGAATTTTGCAAAACTCAAATGAGCTATTTAGGCAAATGATTTTTCAATTTCAAATTTGAAAAGATTCTCATATCAAAAACATCATCATTTACTTTTCAAAAATTTCAAATCTAATATTTTTACTTTTTGCATGTGACAAAAGGAGCACACTTTACTTTTCAAAAATTTCAAACATAATCTTTTACTTTTTGCATATGACAAAAGGAGCACACTTTACTTTTCAAAATTTTCAAATAAAGACATCTACCTTTTGCATAAGTCAAGAAAAGCATCCACCACTTTTGAAAATATTCAAATAAAACATGCACATGTGAAAGATGACAATCAATCATCTTAATATTTTCAAAATTCAAACATTTAATCATGTTATGCACATGTGAAAGGTGACAATCAATTATCTTAATATTTTCAAAATTCAAACCTTTAATCATGTCATGCACATGTGAAAGATGACAATCAATCATCTTTCAAAATTTTCAAATTTAATTTTCAAAATATCATGCACATGTGGAAAATGTATTTTAATGCTTTATGATAAAATATTAATTTTGAGTCTTAATCCTAATTTTGAATTTTTAAGAAATTTACAACATTACTCTATGATTTTAATGTGAACTTATTCCCTTCTTGCTCATGCTTGCTTCCTTGATGTGCTTAATTATATTGTGTGGACAACTTGAGCTTGAGACTCCTTTATTCTTTGAATTCATTTGTTATCATCAAAATCCATTTGTAGATTTATATGAAACTTGAAACCTTGGGTTCAACATTTAGGTAAAAATCAAAAAGAGAAAGTCTATTGGACTTTGTCTATAGAGTGAAAGTTATCTCTTCCTTTAGAGGGTGAGGTTTGAAATATTTACTTTGGAGAGTTATAAAAGTTTAAAACCATACTAGTCACAAAATAATTTGTGTATTAGTGGAGCCCCAATCGTGAGTAGTTAGCTTACAATCTAGGATTTTCTATGTATGTATCAATTACAGTTGTAATTTCACTTTTATGAATGAAAGAATTATATTTCTCATAAAAAAAAATAAAAATTTCTCTTTTTATCAGTTTAAATTTTCGACAAACCCCGTTATTTAGATCCCAAATTTGGGACCCATTACTTGTTTTTGTTTTTTTCTATCTTTTTACATCATATTTTTAATATTCTTAAACATTTAAAAAAGAAGAAGAAAAGTTTACAATATTATTAAATAATATTTTATAATCTTTAAGAATAAAAAAAAAAGAAACAGTGCACATCCAAAGGGACCCAAATCAGTGTCCCTAGTTTTATTCTTAAGTTTTTTACAATAAGTCGTGACCTATTATTATATCAAAATATAAATTTTGAATTAGAATTCTCATTCTACACTTAAAATATCTCACATGTTAAGTCCACTTACTAAACTTTGCTCTTTCTATCTCACATGTTAAGTCCACTTATATCTCATTCAATCCACATATGCAAGTGAATATTAAGATATAATTTAAATAATTAAATTTATCCTAGGATAAGTGGCGATGAGTTATTATTCTCCTCTAATATGTCTCTCTTTTTCACTTTAAACTTTAGAGCTGTTAGGTAGTCCCACCAGTCTGTCTTAGTTGGAACTGCCGAGGGCTTGAGAACTATTGATAGTTCGAAAGCTTCACCTTTTGGTGAAGTATAAGAGCCTAAGTTTTATTTTCCTCATTAAGACAAAGTGCAATACAGAGAAAGTTGAAAAAGTGAGAACAGGATTGGGTTATGAATGTAGTTTTGTGATTAACAACAAAGGCCATAGCGGAGCTATTGCTTTCTTGTGAAAAGGGAAAAATGATGCGAAGTTGGAATCATACACTAGGAACCATATATCTTTGAGAGTTACTCATCCATCTTTAAAGAAGGACTGGATTCTAACTAGATTTTATAGGCATCTACTAACAGCTAGGAGAATTGATAGATGTAAACTTCTGAAAGCTCTCAAACCTCATCTAGTTTAACTTGGCTTTGTTTGGGAGATTTTAATAAAATCTTACACCAGCATGAGAAATTTGGGACAGAAATGAGGCCTTATCAACAGATGTAAGAATTCAAAATTACTAATGAGAATAGTGTCCTAAGAGATTTAGGCTGGTTGGGGGACATGTTTACTTAGAGTAATAACAGAAAAAATGGGACATTTTGCTAAAGAAAGTTGGATCGAGTCTTTGAGAATCAACTTTGGGATGATATGTTTGCTTATTTTTCTATTCATGTTGAAGTAGCTCAAACTTCATATCCCAAGCCAATTTATGTTATTATGACCTCATAGATGTAGTTTGCCATTAATAGAGATAAACCCTTTAGGTGAAGCAAATTTGGCTCTAAAGGAGGAATGTATGCATAAGGCCATAAAAAATGTAAAGCCAAATTGATAACCTGATGTAAGATGCAATTTGAAAACTCAAAAAATAGGATCATTGATTTTAAGCTTGGTCAGCTCTCAAGATTCTAAGAATCTAATAAGGGTGAGATGTGAAACATAAATAAAGAGTTAAGAATGATGTTAATTTTCTATTGGAAGAAGAAGATATTAAATGAAAGAAAAGGACAAAACAAAAATTGCTCAAAGAATGTGATAGAAATACCAAATTCTTCCACTAATATGCAAATCAAAGAATGAAGACTAATACCATTTACAAAATAGTAGATGAATCTAATTTTATGGTTTTCAACTCTGAAACAATTAATGCTCAATTCCATAAATTTTTTCTAGATCTCTTTTCAACTAGTAATCTTGAAGAAATGGAGATGTGTCTAAGGTACATGAAAGCTATAGTAATTGAAGACATGAGCAGGTTGTTAACTAAGAAGATCACTACCATGGAAGTGAAGGAAAATATTTTTCAAATGAACCCTTTTAGTTCAATTGGACCTAATGGCTTTCCTCCCACTTTATATCAAACACATTAGGGTGATGTTGGAAGTGAACTCACTTAGGCAGCTTTACATGTGCTCAACTCTTCTAGGTTTCTGATATCAAAGACACTTTCTTGACTCTTATTTCAAAGGTCAAATCCCCCATTAAGGTGCCTAATTTCAAGTCATTTAGGCATTTGGATAATGAGATGAGATAAGATGATTTTAAATAAAAATTAAAAGTTGAATAAAATATTGTTAGAATATTAATTTTAATATGATTCTTTTTTTAAAATTTGAAAAAGTTAAATTGTTTATCATATTTTGTATAGAACTTTATAAAAAATTTTAATAATGAGATTAGGGAAGGGTTTGGTTTAGGTACGGTCGGTCCTAAGAGAGTTTTATGAACCAAAGTGAACCTATTCGGTCTAGGGTTTTCTCAACTTGGACCAGATTGAGTACTCTATAGGACCAGACTAAATCGGTCTCTTTCGGTCTAGTCTGGTCTGGTCGGTCCACTCGATCTTTATACTATAATTTTTTTTTATAAATATAATATATTTTTATTATTACTCTTATAATATGTTAATATATATACTAATACTATATATTATAGTTAATATTTATACTTTAAAAAATCTAATAATACTTTAATACTAAATAATATATATAAATAATATACATTACATAATTAATTATATACAACTACAATTATATAAATAATATATGTCAATAATAAAAATATCTATCGTATTATTCATTCGGTCCGGTCCAAAAAATTCTTGGACTTGGACCGAACCGAGTGTCTTTTGGTCCTATAATATTTGGACCGAGATCGATCAAATCCAATTTTGGTCCGGTCCGGTTTGGTCCAAAGTGGCCAGTCCGGTCGGTTTTTTTTGTCCGGACTAACCAAATCTCTCCCCTAAATGAGATGATAAAATATGAGATATTTTCTGTATCCAAACAAGACCTTATCATCTGTAATGTTCTCTACAAAATCATCTAAAAAACTATTACAATCAAGCTAGAAAAATTTTGCCATATACTTTTCACCTACTCAATCGGCTTTTGTGTTAAGGAGACTAAATTTTTGATAATATCGTTGTTGTTTATGAGGCCATGCATACCATGAACAATAGATTAACAGGTAACATTGGTTTTATGGCCTTGAAGCTTGACATGAGTAGGGCCTATGATTATGTTGAATGACTTTTCTTAAGAGATGTCATGAGTAAAATAGGATTTGCATAATCTTGGATTGATTTAATTATGACTTATGTTGATTCAGTTTCCTATTCCATCTTACTTCATGGTATGCCTCAGTCAATCTTCAAATCTACTAAAGGAGTTAGTCAAGATAATCCTGATCACCTTACATTTTTATTTTTTGTGCTAAAACTTTGAGCTCCTTTGAACAATGATGAGGAACCATGTGCTATAACTGGTATCCCTTTTTGTAAGAGAAAATTTTCACATTAATTATATATTTTTTTTTTGCATATGCCAACCTGCTTTTCTATAGAGCCAACTCTCTTGAATGGAGCAAGTTGATTTTTGTGCTTAATTCTTATGAATAAGCATCCGGTCAAAGGCTAAACAAGGACAAGACTTCTATTCAATTTAGCAGGAATACCTCGAGAGAATTACAAGATATCATCTTGAGCATTGTAGGGATCATATCTTGTATGTTCTATGAGAAATACCTTGATTTACCAACTTTGGTTGGTAGAGCTAGAACCAAGTCTTTTGGTAGTATCCTAGATAAAATCAGACATAAAATTAGCAATTTCAAGATCAAGTCTCTTTCATATGCAGCCACAGAAACTCTTCTCAAAGCTATAGTCTAAGCTCTACCAGTTTATTGCGTGAAAGTTTTTAAACTCTCTTACACTCTAATTCGGAAAATTAGTAAGGTGATGCATCATTTCTGGTGGCAGCAACAAGAAAGGGAAAGGAAAATTCACTGAATTTATTGGAGTACAATGGGAAAATCAAAGGCAATGGGTGGATTGAGTTTCAAAGAGTTAGAAAGTTTTAACTTGATTATGTTAGCTAAACAAGGTTGGAGGCTTCTCCAATAACATCAGTCACTAGCCTCCCAAGTTTTAAAGTAGAAATATTTCCCAAAGACCCACTTCTTTGAAGCTAAACTGGGAGGTAAACCCTCCTTAATTTGGAGAAGCATTTTGGCTACTAGATCACTAGTGAAAAAGGGCACCTATTGGAGATTGGTAATAGGAATGAGGTTCACATCTAGAAAGAAAAGTGGATCCCAAAACCAACCTCATTCAGGATTCAAAGTGTAGTAAACATGCTTGAAGAGCATGCAAAAGTCTATGAACTTATTGATCCTAGTACTAATAAATGGAGGGTTTGTCTAATAACGAAAATCTTCTTGAGAGAGGAAGCTGAAATGAATAGATGATACTGAAGATTCCCATTAATTTTTATAAAAAACCAAATAAGTTGATATGGGCTGAGTCTCCTAATGATCTTTTCACATTGAGGAGTGCTTACTATCTTCACAAAGAGACAGTTGAGCAATCAAGGGGCCAACCTTCTTGTTCTAACTAAGAAGTGGTGTATGGTCAGTTCTTTGAAAACTGAACATACATCCAGCTAATAGGATTTTTCTGTGGAGGGCTTGCTTAGAAGGTCTTCCCACTTATTCGAATCTATACAAGAAAAAGGTTGTGGATAGCCCATGATGCCCTTTTTGCTTTGAAGAAGAATTAGTTTACCATGCTTAATGGCCTTGTCGAACAACTCAGGATGTTTGGAGCCAATGTTCTAAACTTATGTCAAAAGAAGGTCTACTGAAAAATGTCATTCCTCGATCTGACCGTGGATTTTTGCTAACTATGAGGCAATAGTAGTAGAGGAAGTTGCAATGATGGCTAGGAGAATTTGGCAAGAAGGCCCCTTTATGTTTTTCAAGCAGAGCCCAACATTCCAACGTGGTGGTACAACAATCTAAAGAACTCCTTAAAAAATTGCAGGATGGTCAATCGCAGAAGGCAATCACTATTGTTGTGCCTAGTAATCTATTATCAGTTTGGGAACCTCCTCCTTTTGAATCAAATTGAAATTAATTTGGATATTGCTACAGATAAGCTAAAGGAGATCATCGGAATTGTAATTGGAGATTGTAAAGGATCAGTTCTTGGTTGTTTGAGATTCAATAGACCATCTATGTTTGACCCTTTACTGGCTGAAGCTAGGAACATTACATGCCACTCTATTTGGTTGGATCTAGGATTGCAAAATTTTATTCTTGAGGGAGATTATCTACAGGTGATCAAAGATAAATCCAGAGAGGCTGTTAACTTGTCAAGCTATGGAATGGTGATCAGCGACATCGTCTAAATTGTAGAAGTTTTCAAGCTGGTCTACACATCATGTTCCAAGAATGGCAAATAGTGTTGCAGCTTATGCCATAGCAGAATCTGCATTACCAATTTCTGATGTAATACTGGACATGGAAGAAAGTACTCCTATAATTTATTTGCTCTGAGACTACCGAGGAATAAAACTATTTCCTTTCAAAATAAAAAAACTTTAAAGCTGGGACAAAAATTTGAGTTCTTAATAAAAAGAGAACAAAAAAGTTTACGGCAGCAGTAGAAAAACAGACAGACTAACAGTGAAAGAGAGCATCAAAGAAATTACCATAATTTATTAAGAATACAGCCTATACAAAGCAAACAAAACGGTTTCTCCTCGATCAATCCTCCCCGCACCTGTAAACTGCAGCTACAAGGTGATAAACCCCTAGCCAGAGCACCTCTATCCATAGTTTATACTATTTACAGATAACCATAACATTACTAAGCACCAACGTGCAGAAGACCCAAGATATATAACAGCAAAACCCAACTACCCTACATCTATCCATGGAGAACTTGTAAAAACTTCGGAACCCCATCCTTCGAACATTGAAGAAGAGAAACCCAACAAACAAACAAGAGAGAGCAGAAGAAAAGAAAGTAGAATGGTCCTCATGAGATGGAAAAGCAACAGCCAGCAGTGTATCCAAAACTTCAGAGATCATGGAAGGACAGCTCCCGCCAAGCTCAAGACAGCACCAGGATTGAAACCTCGGATGACATAAATTCAGTCCTAACAGTACATCTACCCCGTCCCCATATGCACTAGTAGTTGATGATGGGTTCAGTTCGGTCCTGCACAGCCATCCGCTCTGAGACATCAGCCAAAGATTTCAGATTGCACCTGATCAATGCTTGGACGAAGTAACGTGTCTCATCCTCGGTGTTCCCCTCAGGCACATCCACCACAAAGGACTCAATTACCATCGTCCCTGGCCTTCCATCAATAAATATTGGGTGAACAGTGATGATTGACGAGTAGTTCTGCAAATTTCAGAAAGAATTGTAAGCTCTTACTTGTCAGCACAGACATAGCAACATTAGAGGTTTTCTTCTATGTGGTACACAAAAAATTGCACTGAAATTAACAGTCCAAACAGAGAATCCAAGTGTATATCCTATGCACTGGCAGATACTAATGGCCTTATGTTCTGTTTGTCTCCAGACTATAGAACTGAACATATATCAGTTCTGTACCGCTCTTTTAAGCCATGAATGGTGTCCTCCCTTGTGTAAGAAAATACCCAGATTGAGGGCCTGGATCATTAACCCATCCAAAGCAGCTGCCTTTAATTGGACAACTTTAAGGCATTTCAGGAAGCAAAATTAACATAAATTCAGAACACCCAACAAAAAACATGGTGCCAAAGACTATTCTGAACAGTCCAATTTTTTCTTTCTACTCTTTTAAGTCAATTTAATATCTACATCAGAATCCACTTGGTGGAAAGGCACTAGGCCAAGAGATCTCCAACATTATAGCAGTTTGAATCTTGTAAGCTGATAAGTGATGACATGATACCATGCCCATCATGGCGGGTAGACTTCCATCATCCTCTATCTGGACCATTATTTGAAACCAAAACAGCTTTGCAAAGAAGAATAGCTCAGAAAATCTCAACAAATTTCTGACAAAGGGAATGGAGAAGTATTATAAAGTAGAAGCCAGTATGATATACATTGATTTGCTGTTTTCAACGTCTAGTTATCTGTAGGTTATTCATCAAACAGTTTTTTAGTTGCTTCCAACAGCATTCCATGTTTACAAGTCCATACAAACCATGGCTTAATGCCCTGTATGAGATCCTCTACAGTGGATTTAATTATTTATCTACATAAGTTCATAAGTTCCAGGCAGTCTAGCTGATAGGTTGAGAAATGAATAAAGCCCAAATCTCCTATGTGGCAAATCTTCATTTTGAAAACATGCAGTATACGATTGGCCGCTCATACAATATAGTTATCAGTTGTTATTCAATATACTGTCAGAAGCACCAGGTAAATCCAGCAGATAGTGAGCTAAGAAATAAATATGACTGAATTCATAATGACAAATATATCTTTTAAAAAAGTTAGTATTGGTAGAAAACTAAGTTCCTACAACAAAAAAATCTAAAAACTACAGAACATGTCAATGCACTTGAATGAAGAAGCGTCATTTTCTTAAATGGAATGGTCAAGTTTGATCTTGCCCAAACCAAATTTGCAACCCAAAGTCATAATTGTGAATCTATGCTATCACAAATTTATTGACATATAGACCGGCAAAGGAATAATAGAAAGAGATCGAGAGTGATGAGAAAATAAAAATGACAAGTTCAAAAGAACCTACCATTAGCCTGTGATCGCCACCAACAATTTTGATGCCAAGAATGTGCTCATTATCATCGAGAAGTTCTAACCTCTCGGTGCTTGTTGTGGCAGGAAGGCCAGATTTAACATTCACTTCTCTGACACTTCCAATACCAAAGTCTTCCTTCACCACACATCTGCTAATGAAGGGCTTGTACTTCTGGGGTTGATCAAATCTCCTCACCAGAGACCACACCTGACGAAAGAAAAATCACATTAGCAACTCGATAAGCTGAAAAGCAGTCACAAAAAGGCAAAAAGTCATTATCTTTTTTCAACTAAATCTCTCATAAATCAATAGTCACCCAATTCCTTGCTATGACAATACAAAAATGACAACAAAATGAAATTTTGAGTCGAGAATTAGAATAAAAGCGAGTTCAGTAGACTTGGTTTTCCTTCAGTGCAAACTACTATAAGGCCTACCATTCAATAGTGAATCTGTTCCCTTTACGCCATCTTTTTCACCAGCAAATGGGTGACCATGTGAGGGATTAGATAAAGATTCCATCACTTAGAAAGAAAAATAAAAACAGTCAAACCCTTCTAAGTTCTCTACTTCAAGCACATAAAACCAATAATTTACACAAACCTTAACCATTTAAGCCAAAATCAAAGCTTAAAAAACATTCGAATATAGAATAGAGAAACCCAGAAGAAAATGAACCAAGAAAAAGTAAACCCAGAAACAAAACAATAGGAACGGAAAAAAGGGAAAAAAAAAATCCATCAAAGTCACCTGAATTACCTAGATCTTCAACGACAACTAACTAAAAACACCTAAAAATCCTCACAGTAGAAGAAAGTCGAATCAATCAATCATCAGCAGCATCCATTTCAGAAAGAAACCCCTAAAAATCCGATGCGAAAATCGGATCGGACGGCTTTAGAGTAAACTTACGAGGTGAACAGGCGCCTTGATGTGCTTGACGAGCGCTGAGGTGCACTGGTTCTCCCTGGGCTCGTGCCTGTGGTGCATCCCTATGTATTGTGCCTCCAACCCGCCATACACCTCAATACCATTCATTTTGAGAATTCGTTCGTTCGCTCGCTCCCTCTCAATCTTTTCTCTCCAAACTAGAGCAGAGGATTTCAGAGAGCGAAAGAGAAATACAGAGGGAGATAGATAGATAGACAGACACAGAGAGAGAGAGAGAGAGATAAAGCTAAGGCTGAAAGCTTTAGGCTTTAGATCAGAGGTCTTGGTTATACTTAATGGCCGTGAAGAGAACAGAACAACCACTCTTAAACTTGGATTGTCTTTATGCAGCTTGTCAAAAGTCACGAATTCACCGACAATTTCTTATTTTATATTTTGTTCGAAAGGCTGTCGCTTTGGTTTCTTATATCATTCTTCTGGTTTAAAATTGTATTTTAAAAAATATAAATTTATATATTTATTAAAAAAAATTTAATCATATTTAATTAAAATTAAAATGATAAATAAATAAATAAAAATATTTTTTTTATAAATAATAAAATTAAAATTTTGTCTAATAAAAACTAAAAATATAACCAAATTTTTTTAATAAAGGTACAAATTCATAATTTTAACAAAACTAACTTTAAATAATTTAATAAAAATGCTCTTAAGGTCGATTTGAATAAAGATGATGAGTTTTCATCTCAATTTATTTCAAAATTATTATTATGATTTTTTTAAATTTTTTATATAAAATATAAGAAATAATTTAATTTTTTTAAATTTCAATTATTATTTTTAAATATTAAAATAATAATATTATTAAAAAATAATATTTTATTCTATCTTTAAAATTCATTTTAATTCCGATCCAAATAGAGCCTTATTGGTTGTCCATTACCGGCCTGTAAAGTGTAAACTGTAACGTGGCATTGTTAGAAAGAATAATTTTTGTGAATTATTTATTTAATATAAATTTTTAATGCAAATTAGATATATATATTTAAAATATTCTTTAACCATGTTCAATTAATTTTAAAATTTTAAAAATATCAATATATTAATAATTACTTTTTTAATTATTAAATATTGTTTAAAAAATATATTAAATAATTAAAATAAAAGTATAAAATTAGACGTTATAATAATATTATTTTATTATGAATGTCTATTTTAATCAAATCAATTAAAAACAAGTCAAGAATTAGTAGACAATACAGTATCAAATAATATGCAGAATAATTTTAAATAAATAAAATCTGATCCAAGAAAGATGGATTGTGACATATTGTGTTAATAAAACATGAGTAGATGGAAACAAAACTAATATACAACATTAGTCTATTTTATTTTGTTTTATTTTATTTTATTTATTTTTGTTTGGGATACAAGTGATTGTGTTTTGGACGGCGCTTTCGAAGTCTTCGTTTGAATTTAAAGTTATTGGACGGCGCTTTCGTAGTCTTGGGATGAGATTAATTTTAAAAATTAAATAAAATATTATTATTATTTTAAAATTAATAAAATAAAAATTTTAAAATATTATATTAAGATTTAAAATATTTGGATTAGAATTTATATTTTATATAGAAATTAAAAAAAATATATAATAATATATTTTATATAAATTAAGACGAGTTAAATTTATCTCTAAACGAGACCTCAATTTTTAAAGTAATACTGTTTAAATATATTGTTTATCATTTATTTTTGTTTCATTTTTTATTATTTTAAAAAATATAAAAAATATCAATATACTAATAATTATTTTTTTAATTATTAAGTAAAAAAATTTAAAATTTAAAATATCAAATTAAGATATCAAATTTAGTGGATAAAGTACATTTTCCTTATGTTTTTTTCTGTGGTCACAGTGTCTTTTGCTCTGTCGTATTTGGTGCAAAGTAGAGTGATTTACGTGACTGCACTTTGGTAGTGGGTTGGATAAGGTCAAACAAGTGGGGATGACGTTTGGATGATTTTGTCAAACTTTGAAAAAATAATGTAAAAATAAAAAAGAAATGTTTTACCCAACAATATCCAATAAAATTAAAAACAAATTATTTATAGGTTAGTACAAGAAACACTCTCTTGGATTCAAAAATAAAATAAAACGAGATAAATTTTAAAAGTTAAATAAAAATTTATAAAAATTTTATTTGTTAATATTATTATTATTATTTTAAAATTTAAAAAAGTTAAATTATTTATTATATTTTATATGAGAATTAAAAAAATATATAATAATAAATTTAAAATAAGATGAACTCATTTTACAATCCAAACTAATCATACTAGAGTATACTTATATAATATAATTTTTTTGTCTTGCTTATATAATATAATATAATTTAAAAAATAAATTTTAAATTTTAAATTTTATAAATCAAATCTTATCGTTTAAGTGATATGAATGGCGTGATTTATACACTAGCTTAAGAATAAAATAACTCTAAGAATAAATTTATAAATTGATGTGATTTAATATGATATATTAGATTGTAAAATAAATTTAACATATCATATAAATTTACGTTAATTTGTAAATTTATTTTTATAAAACTTTTTTATAAATATGTAATTTACTAATTTTTAAACAAAATTAATAAATAAAACATTTTTTAACTTTAATTTTTTATACAAAAGTAATCTATAAATTAATTTAATTTGGTTTGAGATATTAAATCTATTTTATATAAAAAGAATTTTTTTTTTAATCCGGCCTATCAGTGTGTTAGGTATTCTATTTTTTTTTTTATTTGATTAGTGTGTTAGGTATTCAACCCTTGAGGGTTTATCCTCATGCATGTGTTGCCCTCATAAAGTCACAAATTAAAAAATTTTAATAATTTGTTTTCAACTATTATTATCTGTAATATAGTAATAGCTCGTGGGTTTCAATTGGAACAAGTGGGCAGAAATTAAATGCATTCCTCCCTTTTTAAATTCATATAATGCGTATCATCCACCGCCCAAGGGAATTTAAAATTGATTGTATGTCATCCACTAAAAAGAGCTGGTTGAACACCCACTAAAGAGATCAAATTACTCCATTTCTCTACCCAAAGTGGGCCAAGCCTTTTTTAAAACTTTAATTATCATTTGGAAGTGTTAGGCCAAATTCATAGATGAATATCTATCCCATAAAAAATGATAATATTTGTACAATATAAACTTTTTTTTAAAAAAAATCAAGTTAAAATGTGAAATAATCAAAATAATGAATAATTTGTAAACAAGTGATAAGTGTATCATTTTTCATATGTCTGACACAACTAATTGCCCATGTTGTTCCCACTTTGTGCGCTAAAGACGCCACATATACAGTCACCGAAATGCAAAGAAATATAATTAAAAAAAAATAAAGCGTGAAATGAACCAATGGTCCAAGTCCATTTACCTTGGCTTGCCCAGAGGGGACCTGTTGGCTGTCAAATTAATAGACAATTTGTTGTGGTCCATCTAATTATGTACCAAGTGGAGAAAACCAAATGGCAGTTTTGAAGGCAAATTGAGATGCTGATTTGGATTCAAAGCAAAGAAAAATAACGATAGGGATCATTATAAGAGAAGAAACATGTTACTCAGCCAATTTTGACAGAATGCTATGCACTTTGGAGGTTGTTAAACCCTTAATGGATTTACAGTTGATCGAAACTTTTTATAGAGACTTTACTCGATGCACACTTAAGATATGGTTGAGTGAGATCCTCACATGAGATGCACTCAACCCTCATTCAAACTGTAGGAACATATAAGAGATGCAATATTTCAAGTTCGATAATCATCACATGCATGATATATCCCGATTAAGAGATATATATATATATAATTAAAAAAAATCGTTCTTTTGTGATCAATCATTTGTGATTAAAAAATTATTTACGACTCATTTTGACTATAAATAATTATTTTATTAAAAATAATTTATCGTAAATAAACAATTTTTTTATAATATGTTTCTTGAGTTCCAAACTTTAATAGAGTTTTAGTTATTACGAGCTTGTAATAAGTATTACCTTTCTAAGATTTATCATGAAAAAGTTTCTTCCTTTTCTAGTATTATATTAAGTTCCGTTTGAATGTTGATATAGTCTTATCTCATTTAATATCATCTTAATATTTAAACACCATTTAGATACAAACACTTTTTAATTTCAAATCTTTAATTTTTTTTTATGTAATTATTATTTAATCATTACAATTTTTTTAAATTTTAATAAAAAAACAAATGAGATTTTTTAAATCTTAAAACATAAAATTACATTCTAACAATTTTTTTAACTTTATAATATTTTTATTTAATTTTTTCTCACTCATTTTTCAAAATTCCTAAAACATCTTAACTCATAATTTATTACTATTAACAAATTATTCTACTATTATTTATTATTTATAAATTATTTTTATTTATCTCAAACTCCAGCGAGGTTTTAGATTGAATTTTTATTTTTTCTTAATGTTTAGAAGAGTTGTTTAATTACAACGAAGTATATTCAGTTTCTACTAGGGTGGCCTATTGCATTTATGGTATCGGATTTTGGCAAGTAGTATCTTGCATCGATCATAGTTAGGAACACTAGCATTGGTCTCATAATAATTTAATTTGATATTTAAATTATTATTTTCAACAATTTTTTTACAACCAATTTTTTTAAAACTAAAAGTAAAAAAATAATAACGCTGGAGATGGGATTATGTGAAAATTCATAAATATTGGAAAAAATGTGGGAGATGGGATTACGAGGAAAATACTAACGCAGAGATTACTGACGGAGAAATCCTGGAAAAAATGTGGGTGCGAGATAAGATTGAGATAGGATAAATGCGGGAGAGAAGAAAAAAGAAAAGAAAAATAAGGGAAAGAAGTGGGGAAATAAAATATATTAAATAAATGCTTTAGTGGGTGAATAGTGATCCTTCAAATTTTAAGAGTGTGGTTATTTTTACTATAACTCAAAATTAGACATATGTATTTTGATGAGACTAATGTGAGATTGTTTTTAACATAAATCATTAAATTTATATTTGATGAATTATTTGATGAAACTAATGCAATACTCTAAGTGTTTGATTGGAGCTCTAATAATATTATATATATAAATAAATGACATACGTGGTTTAATATGCTCATGGGGTCTTCACATTAATAGTGAAAGTGTGGAAAAGGATTGATTTGGAAGAGCTGATCAAACTTCTAACATCTGAAAACACAGGGATACGTGAGATTCTGAGACTCATACGCCTTTCGATTCAAATGATGCCTGTCTTTATTAGAAGATTTTTTTTTTTTTTTGAGAAAATGATCGCAGTTCATTTCATTAAATACAGTTTACAGTTAAGACTAATAAGAATAGGAAAATTCGGATTACAAATTTAACTAAACATTAATATGAAGTATCCCCACACACATCAGTGGTAGATTTTATTTTAACTTCTAAACCCTCAAAAGCCAAACCAATACAGAAGTGTGGATTGATCGAAAGAAGTACAGAAGTAACTAAATTTCCTTCCTTCAATAAGAGAGAGTAGATTACTACCTCTATTCTCCAAAAGAGAAGGAGGAAAGACAGTTCCTATTCTCTAAAGGAGGGGTGAGGAACTAAATAAGGAATAATCTTATTCCTATTTATTAATACAAACAAAAATAACAAAAACAGGAAATTAAGATAAACAATGGGATGGGCAAATAAATTAGAAAAAAATGAATAAAAAATTATATATTTATTATCAAATGATTAGAAAAAAATTTGTAATCACGTACTTATCTTTCAATTATGCATTTGATACTAAATAAGAGAATGATGAGAAGATGATAATTAAGACGATGATAAATAATATTTTTTTTAAAGTAAATTAATGGTTCGAAGAAAAGTTTATAATGTTCCATAAAGTAAGGTTTAAATTAGGTTGATCGTTTATAAAAATAAAAGAAACCATCAAAATCCCTAAAAATGGGATGGGCAAATAAATTAGAAACTGATAAATGAGAGAGAAATCTAGCCTTGTCAGGCTTTGTCATTTACTTGATCTACCACACATCTTGTTTTCCCAAATTTATCTAATTGGTATAGTACTAAGCTCTAAAATAATGGAACTGGGGTGTCAAAAGACATATGGTACCATAAAAACTTGTGATGTCAAAAGACACACTACTACTAAAGTACTTATGATTTTTTTTTTCATTGAATTATACTAAATTCTTTTAAGCAGATAAATCTTATTAAATTAAAAAAAGATAACACATAAGAGGGGGTGAAATTCCCCAATAAATACTCTAATTAAAATAAAAAAATTATAGTACATAAGTGGTGGACAAAAAAAAATGAGTTTATTTGAGACCATTAATTTGGTTCCTACCATTATATTACCAGAAGATGTCGTCTTATCTAAAATCGGAAATAAAGTGTTCGTATAAATGTAAATAATGAAACTACCACACAAAGTGGTAGTTCCTCAACACGAAATAGTGAAAGTGACATGTGCATTACACACGCCACTTGAGAAAGAGAATGAGTGGCCAGATCTAAGGGAGGCTGCTGAAATCGCCAAAGCGGTGTGTGGCCTCCAAAACTATTTTAGGACGCTGCTGTAAGGGAGCAATGTACACGGTCAGGGCCACGCATGAAATAAATACGCTCAACAGAATCACAAAATTTCCTTTCGACTTTGAAGATCGGTATTTGTATAGGTTAGGGAGGTGGCGCATGTTGGTGTCGATAGGCAGAAGATTAACAAGAAATGACTCGGATAAATTGAATGAAAAACTAACTAAAATAGGAGAAATACAAACGGAAAAGAAATAATGATGGGAAGAGTCGAAGTCTAAACTCTAAACCAACCCCGCCTGGAGAGAGGAAGTGAATCCTCAGTTTGTCATTGGAAATCATCTGGAAAGAGTAGAGCATATGAGAGAGAGAGAGAGAGTATTTTCTACTTAAGCGAGTTCTACGACTTACAACTTGATAGGTAATTACATCACTTAATGTAGGACCAATTATTATTATAGAAAAATTTAAAATATTAATTTTTTTTTATATTAACCGATACACAATATTTTCGCATATGTGAAGTACTTGTTGAGGTATATATGCCAATAAACATGTGTGTGCCGTGCACTTCACACACACATTTTACGTATTGCTGTTGAGTAATGTTAGGTAAAAGTCTTAAATATACAAATCTTTATCATTATGTAGGCCCTATCAAGAAAAATAAGTTTTTTCATATTTTTCTTGATGGAACTCATTTTTTTATAAAACAATTTAAACGAAATTTGTGTATTTGAGATTTGTAATTGATATTCATTTTTTAGCTTCTTTGTCATGAAAAACATGATGCTGTTGTAGCTGACGCAAACTTGATAGATAAATAATGCCAATCATGCGCACCATGTTAATTTGTATCACATGGTTTCTCATGTGGACTGTCCAATCCACAAAACAAAATAGCACCACGGTCAAAAAGGCATGCATATAATATGTACGTTTTAGATTCTTTCTGCAAAACTTTGTATGTGGTTTTTTTTTTGGGGGGGAAGGGGGGTGGGGAGGGGATTGGGTTAGGTTCAAGTGCTGGACGGTCACTAATGGTGAATGAAGTAGCCAGAGGGTCCACTCCTCGTGTCTTTTGTCGTAGATAGTGGACTCATATCAGGCTTATACTTTGCCCTTGTGCATGCCATGTTCAATGTTCCTATTTATCTCTATCTATCTATGCATATATCCTCATCTCTCTTTGAGAAAGCCCTTTGCATGTGAGGGGATCAAAGCAAATAGTTATAATTGGGGCAAAATTTAAAGGAAGTAGTTCAACTTGATGATTAGAATAAATATTGTTTGTACTCAGGCAGCAAACAAAAACCACCCATTTAAGCTAGTTTTGAAACATGTATAGTACGTATCATGTGTATCGAATAAGACACTAATATTCAAAGAAAAAGTTGGTGGCAAAATTCGACTGTACTACTATTCATTATTTCTATACACTACACATCAAATTTATTTTTCTTATTTATTATTTTTTTAATTTTAATTTTAATTTTAATTTTTCTTGAATTAATTGCATTCTTCTACTAATTATCTATATATTACACATTTGATAAAAAAATTTAAAAATAAAAGAAAATTTGGTATGTAGTCATGTGTATGTATAGCATGTAAAAATGATAAGTAGCCATAGTATTTGATTAATGACCTAGAGATTGACTAAAGATCAAGTTGTTTAAATCATTCTCATTAGATTGGTTAAATGCTAAATTTAAGATATATTTAACTAATAAACTTTAAAATAAGGCCACATTAAATTGATTAAAGTGAAAAGATTTTGGATTTTGACCAAGTATTGCCGAAGTTTCCTTCATCTTTGATGGTAACCATTCACATACTAAATCCTTATTTTATTAATTTCTTCTCTTTCTTTTTTTCCTTCATCTTGTTTGTTTGAAATAAGTATTTTTTCAGATTGTGCAGGTAAGTGATCATAAATCGAATATGATTACTAATTAAATTAGAATATGATTATTAATTTAATTTTTAATTCATAATTTAATTAAAATATGATTATTAATTACTATATAATAGGTAAAATGATAAAATATGATAAAATAAAACAAATTAATAATTACAAAATATTAAATATTTATTTAATTATTATTTACTCATTACTATATAATGAATAAATAGATAATTTAATGTGAAATTTTGATATAAATAGTTAAATTTAAATTATTATTTTATTATTATATAATAATAAAATATCTAATTGAATGTAGATATTTATTATATAAATATAATAGAAAAAGTGAAATTTCTCTTATATTAATTAAAATTATCCTTTAATAATGGACAATCCCTATGCTTAGTAAACAGCTACTCAAATCGAGTCATCCTTGTTATAAGAAAAATAAAAATCGAGTCATCCTTGGCGGCCGGTCAGAATAGATCGGGCCACCAATAATGGCCACTCTGTGGAATTGCCGACTACCACAAAGTGCAAAAGTCTTTTCCAATCTTTAAATATAGTATACGATGGTCTGTATATATTTTAACTTTTTAATTTCTTTTAAACATTTTACAGTCTTATACTATAATGTGTTTTGTGTTTGAAAATAAAAAACTTTCCAACGCGTCAAAACCCCACTTTAAAGGTTTGATTAGAAATAAAATAAGATAAAATTAATAAATAAATAAAAAATATTATTATAAAATATTTTTTTAATATTAATTTTATTTTAAAATTTGAAAAAGTTATTTTAAATTAAAAAAATTAAATTATTTATTTTATTTTATATAAAAAATTAAAAAAATATAATAATAAAATGAGATGAAATGAAATAAAATAAAAATATTTATGAAAGTAAATCACATAAGAATTTAATTTGAGCAGTGTTACAATTATTGAGAATGTAGTATGAGGCATATTTTGATACATTTTTTTTCATTTATTTTTTATATTCTAAATATTTTTATTTAAATTCACAATATTATTAAAAAAATATTTTTTAATTATTAAGTAAAAAATAATTATCAAAATCCAACTGCAAATGAGAGTGGCATTTTTCATTTGATTTTGTATTGCCAAAAAATAAATTTACTAAACTTCAAGTTAGTTTATGATTGGACACATCTTCAAAAGAGCGTCTGCAAATCCTCCCCGCGTGATGGACCCATTTCTGAGGGGGAAAGTTGTACTATGCTTTCACTTTCTCCTACCCTCCTCAATTTCCTTTGTTTTACATGTATACAAGTGGTCCAATTAGATTCTTGTATTGACAAGACATTAGTGGCTTAAATGTGGGAATATATATTATGGCGAATTGCAATTGGACAATCCAAAAAAGTTGGAGCAAAATCTCTTATCTCATAGCTTTCCACAACTTCTAGCCACTTGTCAAGCTCCAATTGGCAGCAAGCTTACGAGGATTGCAACATTATTGGCTTTTTTTTATTTTTTATTTTTGCCAAAAGGAAAATTCTCAGTCCTATCATGGAGTTTGGTATTTCGGAAAATAATCTTCACTTTTCCATCTTAATTAGCATAAGATTTCATTCACGGTTCCTGTTCTTGAATTAGAAGTTTAGCAACTAGCAGCCCATGCCTACACTTTATTAGGAATATCTTCTTTGTGGTGTTTTATCTAAGAAAAGACAGATATCTGAGAAAACAAAAAGTAAGATGCTTCTTGTCTTCCTTCAATATTGCTGATGACAAGCAATAAATTAAAACCTATTACAAATTAAGGAAAAATGTGCATATATCTGTTGGTCTAAACATAATTACTCAAACAACATGCATGGGACCACATTGCATTATATAAATTTGAATAAAAATAAAGAAACAGTTATGATTTGAACATTAAATTTAAAAAAAAAAATGTCCCAAAAGAGTAACCCTTTGAATCGCATAACGTATCAGAGTTTTTTATATCAACCTTAATCTTTTTGCACTTTGGTTAGCTATTTTGCTTATTTTCATCGGAAAATGCTAAGTTTTTAGGTGAAACGAATCCCGTTTAGGTCCCGTTTCTCATTTTTATTTTTTATTTTTTATTTTTTATTTTTTATTTTTTTTATTTTTTAAGTAAATATTTTTAAATAATAATGTGATTTTTTTTTATATTTTAAAAAAATATTTTAAGATATTAAAAAATTATATAAAAAACATTTTTTTACATGATTTTTTTAATATCTTAAAACATTTTTAAAAAATATAAAAAAAATCACATTATTATTTAAAAATAATTACTTAAAAATAATATAAAATAAAACTAAAAATAAAAATAAAAAGGTGAAACGGAACCCAATCGGGACCCGTTTCACCGGGGTGAGTAGCATCACCCATTTTCATTTAGGTCACGTACTTTGGATTGAGAAATTATATTAACTCATATCATCTCAGCCTCATTTTATCATTATAAATATCTGTTGCCCAAATAACGAACACTATAGGAAGTGAATTCGATTATATTAGAAAATTTATACTTATAAACCAAATATATAATATAAAATATAAACAGAATATGAAACAACAGGAAATATAAAGAGTAAAAGTAAGAAGAAGCAAAATCAGTATTTTAAAGAGATTCAGTCCCACTGCCTACGTCCTCGCCTCAAACTACCCCTTGATGATCCCAAATTTACTATGCAATCTTCTTCAGATGGAAATAGAAATTTATTATACTTTTGAGTAACACCATTACAAAGAATCTGTGTAGAACATCCTCTACACTTACAATCACCTCATACTTGGTGATTCAATTATTTCCTGTGTAGAACACCTTCTACACACACAAGGGTTATACGCACCCTCTTACAAATACAAGAGTTGATAGTAGATAGATTATCAGAGTACATTCATTAAGAACAATATAGTACAACCTACATTTTTCTCAAAATGAATAAGAATTAAGGTACAAAACTTAGAAAATAGAGAATGAGAGCTTTGAGAAAATGATGCAAAACTTAGCAATTGATGTGTAAGCTCTTATTGTGATTTTTGCAAAACTCAAATGAGCTATTTATAGGCAAATGAGTATTCATATTCAAATTTGAAAATGTTCATGTCAAATAAGAGTACTATTCACTTTTCAAAAGATTCAAATAAAAATATCTCATTTTTATATTTGTTAAAGATAACTCCGTTTATTTTTCAAAGAAATCAAATCTAATATTCTACTTTTTATACATGACAAAATGAGCATGATTTATTTTTCAAACCAAATCATTTTTTTTTTATATATGTCAAAAAAATATACAACTACCTATCAAGATTTTCAAATAAAATCATCTATCTTTTGTATTTGTCAAAAAAATATACAATCACCTTTCAAGATTTTCAAATAACACATGCACATGTTAAAAATGACAATCAATCATCTTACAAATTCAAATCTTTATGCATATGTGAAATAATAATAATAATTTTTGAAATTAAATATTTTAATAAAGTTATGCAAATGTAAAAAATACAATTTGATACCTTATGATAAAATATTAATTTTGAGCCTTAATCCAATTTTAAATTTTAATAAATGTACAAAATTACTCTATGAGCTTCAATTGAAGACTTGTTCTTCTTTTTGCTTATATTTGATTTCTTAATGTGCTTAGCTCTCTTCATACATGGACAACTTGAATTTGAATTTTAAATTTATTTGTTATCATCAAAATCTATACGTAGATACGAAATTTGAAATCTTTAGTTCTACACATTTTCAAAATTTCATATAAAATATAATAAATAATTGAATTTTTTCAAATTTTAAAATAATAATAATATTAAAAAAATATATTTTAAAAATAATTTATTTAATTTTTAACTTTCATTTAAAACTATCTTATCTCATTTTATTATTTAAAATGAGATAGTTTACATTGAGTTAATTCTAATTGTAATAAGGATAATTAATCTTTTCATTGTAGACAATGGGGATGATATCTCATAAATGAATAAGTCATACATAAAAGTGCTCTTAGTAGGATATAGATTTGTTCATCTCAGTTTCAAATCCTTGAATTTTTTTTATATAAAAGTATCAAAATTATTATAAAAAAAATTCAAGACCAGGCCGGACAAAATTCAATCCAAATAAATAAGCCTAGTAGAATATAAAATCAAACAGTATTTTTGACATATAAAACCACTTAAAAATTTGTGATATTCATACAAAAATATGCGCACACAAATATAAGTAAAAACGATAAGTCTTGAGGCAAAGAACGGATAAACTTAAACCTTATCCTTTTTCATGACCACATAAAAAAATAAAAAAATAAAAGGTTTCTTTCGGCTTAGAGACAAATTAGCAAAAGCAATAGGGCTTCTGAAGAGAGTTGAATAGGCCGGGAATCGTTGCAGAAAAAAGTTGGAATGTGACAATCAATACCATGCCATATATACATTGAAAAGCTTTATCAACTTCAACAAATGCTTGGACCATTTTGTGAGAAATTTAACCCACCTGCGTGGCGTTTAACCAGTACCTCACAAAGAAGAAGGTCACGTCAAGGGGCATGCAAAAGAGCGACGTGTCATTTTGTAATAGGGTGGTCGTCTCACTCATCAGCAAACTTTGTGGATATGGATATCACGTAGAAGTTTCGATTTCGAAGCATTATGGTCCCAAAACTTAGATATCAAGAAACTCTTTTTCATTAATTTCGACTTTGTGCATAAAGAACCAAAAGAGGATGCCGGATGGGATGAGACTCTTGTTATGTATTTCATGTTGTTTATTGGAGGGTTCTGTTGGAAAAAGGTGTTTCTCTTTTAGGTCAAAAGTGAATATCTATGTTTTCTTGTAAGGGAATCAAAGAGTATAATTAGGAAAAGGATAATAAAATTCAGAATGAATGACGTCGGAATCACTTGTTCATGATGATATATCTCACCTAACCACTGCTAAGGTGGAAAAGAGTAGAAAAAATGGCATGGGAAATCTAATAATAAGATTTTGAAAATGGAATCCAAAGTTGTCATAGAAATAACTATAAATAAAGAAGAACGGATTACATAAAATAAATTTATAAATTAAGATATATTTTATTAAATTTATTAGATTTATTTTATAATAAAAATAATTTTATAATTTAATATATTATATTAAATTACATTAATTTATAAATTTATTTTTACGTAATTCGTAAAATATTTTCCTAAAGAGAAAATGCTGTATTGTTGGACTAGGCAGCCAGCCAAGTAATTGGGCTTACGGCAGACCTGCCGTATCATGGGCAAACAAACAAACACATGGGTAGAGACTAAAGAGTCCTTGGGCTCCCCAAATGAAATGGTCTTTTTAAGTTTAGACACAAGACTTAACAATGCCCCATCCAATTCTTTCATACAGGCATGAGTAATTGGTTAGTGAGTTTTTTTTTTTTTTTTTTTTTAGAGTTCTTGAAAAAACCAAAGTTTTGAGATATGTTCATATTTATTTTTGTGAAATTAATTAAGTATAATTATAAAAAAAATTGGAGAAATTATTTTGTTAAATACTAAGTTGGTCCACGTGGTTTGTCTTATAATTTAATTGCTTTCTATACTTTTTAATTGAACATATTACTCATGGTGGTTTTAAGATTAATCAAATTAATATTTTTGTCGAATTTCTATCAGGAAATAAGTAGGCATGCTAACGTGACATGTCATATGTTACAATTTTAGTATAATTTAAATAATTAAAGCAAAGAGAACATATTATAAATGAGTTTATATTATAGAATACAATAAATTAAGATTTAAAAATAAATAAATAAAAATTGTTAAAATTAAAAAAGTTAGAAAAAGTTGAGTTAAAAAATTAAAAATTGTGGGTGACAAATGAGCATTAGCATTAGCAATCCCATCCCATTATCCAAAGTTTTTGTGCCTAATATAATACTTTTTGCCTTTTGTCTATCACACTCAAAATCTAATCCTACATTGAATTATTCATCGAAACTTTATTATAGTAATAATATATTATTAATTTCTAATTCTTTTGTTACTTTTTAATTTATCTAATTTATTTTCATCAATTATTGCAAATCTACCAGCTATAATTTAATTTTTAAACAGATCAAATATATTTTGTGTTAATGCTCATGATTTATAACATGTCACTTTTTCGACAATTTTATATTTTAATAATGAGCAATGCTGGGTGCAGCTCTTATGTGCTACAGCTCAGCAGCACACACTCATAACTTTTTCTTTTAAAAAAAAAAAAAAAACAGGGGCTGCAACAACCCTTGTGTGCTGCTGGGTTGCGTAAGAGTAAAAACCAATATTTTTTATTTAATAATATAACAATTATCTCGTTCATTCTAATTAAATGATTTTTTAATTTATATTTTCAATGATTTGATTGTATGAAATAATCATATTTTCATTGGTTCAGTTGGATGGAATAATTAATACATTATTTAAATTGTTTTCAATGGAGATATGAAAAAATAGGGTTAGGTGGAGTACGAAATCATCTAAAAAAAATTAAATGATCTTGCTACGGTATTGAAATCTATAGTTTTCTTGGTGAAAAAAACAATAATACAATATTAATTTAGCTAAGTAACGACGTCTTACATATTTGGATAAGCTGAAATAGTGCTAACTAGTTGTTATAGCTAATGGGATGGCAGTGCTCGGACAGCCCAAATTTGACTATCCTCCGCCATCCATAGGGTAGCCCAAATTGAGTATCTATAGGCAGCCCAGATCAAGTCTCTTAAAGGGTTAAAATACCGTTGGTAGATCTCGTTTGTTTTTACAATTACTCTTAACTTATTTTATTCAATCTCATCTAATTATTATAATTATTTTAAATTTTTATACAAAAAAATAATAATTTAATTTTTATAAATTTCAAAATAAAAATAATCTTAAAATAATACATTATAATAATATTTTATTTAACTTTTAATTTTAATCTCAATACATTTCATTTCATCACAAAAACATACTATGGACATCTCAAAGGCAACTCCCATGGGCCCATGGTGACCCAATTTAATTGCACTAAGAAGGAGGCCTTCCTCTTTTTACTCTCCAAATACATTTTTAAAAAATAATATTATATAAGAAATGATTTAATCACAAAACATTTTTATAGCATTCCGCATTAATATTGTAAAATAGTTATATGTAAAATATGAAGAATGTTGATCTAAATAGAGATTCAATAGATATTGTAAATCATCTTTATTTTCCAAATAGTTTCAATAATCCCATTATATCTTTTTTTTTTATTTTTTATTTTTATAAAAGCATATTGCGTTCATGAATAAACAGACATTATAGTTAGACCTAAAATATATATTACACGTCTATTACAACCTTATAAGCTCCCTAATCTACAAAGTGACTAGCATGGTCTAACTTTTATTGCAAACCTTACTAGACCATCATCTTATAGACAATACAATTCTGTCTAAAATAAAATGACATTCAACCCCATACTTATTTTAAGATGGAGTAGAAGACACACTCTATGAACCAAAGATCGCAAAGTGTTTTATTTTTATTTTTATTTTTATTATACTAAAATAAACAACATAACATAAATTAAAAAACATGAAAAAATGAACTATATTTTGTACATAGATATAGATATGCATTTTCAATCTTAGAGGAATCTAAAAACACCAAATAAGTAGTTGTAGCGATGCGTGAAGGACATGCGCCACCCTTGGAGGATGGCAACTAGTAGGATTTGAAAGGGCCGGAAGTCTTGGACCCAAGAGAACCCTAGCGTGGCAACTAAAAAGCAGCTCTGGAGGTGGTGTGTGGGTTGTAATCTACCATTTCGGATCATGAGTGTGGCGCACGCGCCGCTACGTTTAGCAAAGATCCACCCTCATTTGGAAGATTGGCACCTTGGGAGTCTAGTGGTGAGGCGCTTGGAAGTTCTTGGACGTTGGAGAACAACCAAATGGAGAAGTACCAACCGAAAAAAGTTCAGGCATAACGCCAATCATGTAGCACCAACCAAACCGGCAAGAATCGTAGCATCAACCAACACAAAATCCCATATTTGGAGTTTCTCTTCGAGATGAAACACCAACCACAGAGTCTTTATCGTTCACTAGCCATCAAAGTACAAAATCCCATATTTAGTGAATGCTGCAAACAAAAGAAAAAAACTATAAAAAGAAAGGAGAATGAAGGAGAGATGGGGAGGGGGGCAATGAGGGGGGAGCCAAAGCTCTCAACCCTCTGTAACGTTGATTTTTTAAAGGGTCTCTAGGATTATTGTTTTTTTAGAGAGGGGTGAGAGATTTAAGAGAAAGAGATTGGGATGCTAAGAAAATGGTCTCTAGGATTATTTTTTTTTTTAGAAAGTTGAGCACTGTGAATATCTAGAGGATACCCTTTAGACATATAATATTTTTAATTATTTCTCACTCATCTGAATTATTGTTCCCCTTTATCGTAATTTCATCCTATAAGGCATCGATCATGATTTTATTTGGTTATCAATTTACATTTTTTTGTGGGAGAATCCACCAAAGAGTATTGACAAATGGAACTGGGTTTATTGGGATGCTAAGAAATTGAAATTTGGATTTGGACTGTTCAATTTTTTTCTCTATTATTTTATAAGTAATTTAAAATAGGACATAATTTTTTTCTATACTTTGAACCAATATATTTTAGTTTGGCTTATAAATCTTGATTAATATAGAATAAGAAATAATTATATGATATTATATATGAAAATATATTGCAAATATAAAAAGATATGAGATAGGAAATATTTGAAATGAATAAAAATATATTAAAAAAGAATATTTAAATGATATAAAAAAAATGATAAGTTGATGTATGGTTTATTGTAAAAGTACGTGTGTAAAATAGAAAAAAATGAGTTTTGATAATGTATTTAAAAAAAAAAAGATAAATAAATCATTGTGAATGTTCTCATAAAAATAACCACACAAATTTATGTAGTTTGATATGATATATTATATTTTAAAATCGCTTTTATTATAAAATAGATATAGATATCATATGAAAGCATGTCAGATTATGTGATCATTGGTTACTTTTATAAGATATTTTTTGTAGCCATAAGAGTACTTCTCAACTAATAATATTAATATTGCACGATCTAATTCCTAAATTTAGGCAAGATTAATGAGTAATTTGTTTATTTATTGCTCACTGAAGACTTGCATCAATTCACTCGTGACATTGGAATGAATATAAGAAAGAATTTACTCCAAATCATACAAGTCTTCCTTAAAATGAAAAGCATCTTGAGCTACACAATGAGCAACTTTATTAGTATCTCTCTTAATGTGTTGAGCAGACCATCTAGCAAATGAATTGAACATGTTTTTCGCATCAATAATCAGCAGACTCCTAGGACTCTAGTAAGTATTGTTCTTCTTTAACAAATTCATTACTTGGAGAGCATTATCTTTCATAATGAGCTCATTTATACCCATGTCTTGGTAGAAAATTACTGCTATCATAGAAGTATAGGATTTTGCAATGAAAGATGTGGTTGATAAGGATCTGAGAGTACCAATTGCATGCCCTAGAAAATTCCTAATAATTGCACTTATCCCAATTTTGCCATCAACAATGGTTGTGGCAGCATCCCAGTTCACTTTGAGCACTCCTTCTAGCAGATTTTTTCAAGAACAAATTCATGCTTCCATAGTGACAATAGTAGGTTGATGTCACTTGTTGTAGTTCTTTCAATTTTGTACCTCCGACTATGCTCTATTAATAATTGAGTTTGGATGTAATAATCCTTTCCCATGGATAACATCATTCTTTATATACCAAATCATATGAGTAATCACAACAGCCTCATCCAGCCCCAAGTCTCAAGGAAGGAATTGCCCTGCCCTAACATCTTTTGGATTCTTTTGCATCTTTGGCTCCAAACACCTTCGGATGCCTCACATTTCCATAGGACATATTCCACAGTTTCTTGATAGATTTTGCATATTAGACAAGCAACTTCCTTCACTACTTTCTTTTTTTACAGATTGTGGAGAGTAGATAAGGTATCTTTAAAAACTCTCCAAATGAACATTTTGACAGCATTTGGAGCATGCAACTTTCAAATCATCTTCCAACACTCAATTTGAACTCCATTGTTGGTGTATGACCAAACCATTGAATCATCTCTACCACAAAGACTAATTGGAATTAGAATAGACTTTATCTATGCAACCAATAAGATTAACCATCTTAATATAATCTTCATTAACTTTCCTTTGATGTTGAAGCATAGGATAGTGGTTCCTTGCGAGCCACTTATCTCCCCAAATTCTAACAGTCTGTGCATTAGCAATTCTCCAAACCAAACATTTCTTTAAGAGTTGTTTTCCTGTAAGTATGCTTCTCTAAGCAAAAGAACGCATGAAACTCAGCTTAGCTTCAAGAAAATCTCCATGTGGGAGGTATTTTTGTTTGAAAACTGGAGCTAGGAGAGAGTCTAGATGTTTAATAATAAGCTAGCCTTACTTGGCTAACATGGCAAGATTGAAACTTCTAAACTTTCTTAATTCCAACTTACCATTCTCTTTAGCCTGTCCAAGTTAGCTCCACTAAATCCATTGGACTCTTGAGTGATCCTCATTATAGCCCCATCATTTTTTTTGAAAGCTTGTTTAGCCTCTAAGTTATTGACTGAGCTAGCATTACTTGGCTAACATGGTAAGATTGAAACTTCTAAAATTTCTTAATCCCAGCCTACCATTCTCTTTAGCTTGCCCAAGTTGGCTCCACTAAATCTATGGGACTCTTGAGTAATCCTCATTATAGTCCCCCCATTTTTTTTGAAAGCTTGTTTAGCCTCTAAGTTATTGACTGAGGAAGGAGGAACACCCCTATTGTGTAAGTTGGTATAATTTGAAGGACAACTTTTAGGATTACTTCTTTGCCTACAATTATAGAAACTTGGTTTTCTAACTAGTGATTCGAGCCCAAGTTTCATTAATTAGGGAGTGGAAAGCAGTCACCTTAGTTCTTCCCACAACTGTTGGTAAGCCCAAGTATTTCTCATAGGATCTAGTAGATTTAATCCGAACAACATCAAAAATAATTCTGAGTATTAGTAGGAGTGTTCTTACTAAAAAAATTGATGTTTTATCTTTGTTTAGTATTTGACTAAAGGCTCTCTCATAAGTCTCTAAGATTTGGACGATACAACTCCACTCCAAAAAATTAGCTTTGGAGAATAGTAGATTGGCATATGAAAAGAAGAGACGATTGATGTTTATAGGACCTTTATAATAGGGGCATTAGAGATCCTGCAACTTGATCTTGTGTTTTTTGTTTTTATAGGGATGAAAATGCTTCTCCATAAATGATGAATAGAAAAGGAGAGAGGAGATCCCCTTGCCTCAACCTTCTTGAGGGGATAAATGGTCTATGAGGATCTCTATCAATCAGTATGAAATAAAAAACTGAGGAGATACATTCCATAATAAAGGAAGCCCATCTCTAATTGAAAACTATTCTACTCGTGACAGCTTCAAGAAATTTAAACTTAAAACGATCATAAATCTTGCTCATAAAGAGTTTAAAGGCCATGTAGCCAAATTTTCATTTCATCTGTGAGTTCAAAATATGAAGAGTTTCATAGGCAACGAGAATATTATCAGTGATTAATCTGCCTGAAATAAAAGTAATTGATTTTTGGATATTATATCAGGAAGTACAAATTTTAGTTTATTAACAAGCAACAATTTTATAAATGACATTACAAAGACTGATAAAAGTCAAACGCTTTCATGGACTCTTTTATCTTAGGAATGAGAGTGATGAAAATGTTATTAACAATTTTTAAAGTCCCACCTTCGTTACGAAGTACAAATCTGCACACATCCTAGCCAATGATCTCCCAATTTAATTGATAAAAGTGAGCAAGAATTATAACATCTTCATCTCAAGTTCAAAAAATGTAAGCAAGTTGATTACGTTTAAAAAATAATGCGATAGTCGTAGTGCAGCTTTAGGGTGTCAGGAAGACATATTAAAAAAATAGTAGAAAGAATAAATAAATGAAAGAAAAATATTAAATAATTAATAAGAAAACAAAAATTGATTTTAAATGTAAATTAAAATGAAACAAAGTAATTAACAGAAAAAATATTCAAATTGACGAATAATAAAGTGTCGAAAATCCTTTGCATATATCCGATATTTTAGGTTCATTCTTCAACTTATATAAAAATTTAATTATCCATAAGCATAATGAACATAAAATTTCTCCAGAAAAATAATCGAGCAGGCGGCCATGAAATTCAAATTTTGTTCTCTGCTGTGCGTCTGTATACGTGCTTCCCTTCGCGCGGCGCTTAACTCTTCCCATCAATATATGAGGTGCTATGAGCTGCTGTGCGATCCAATCAGTTTTTGTGAAGTCACGTGCCGCCCAAGACTTTTCATCTGTGGGGCTCAAAGCTGAGTTTCCAGCAACAACTATGTGGGCCTGTGTCTTGTTGAAGTTGAATAGTGGCTTGAGTCTCAAGTGCTAGCAAGTGGGCCTAAGATGAGTTAACGTTGAGCCTTGACGAAGTGCTGCCGTGTTAAATTCAAGTCCTTAAATGAAGTCCAGCCCAAGAAAACTAAGGTGCCGTGCCCTTGGAATAAAACCATGTGCCTCTTGAATAATGCCAATGCCATGATCTCGTTCTCCAATTAATATATATATATATATATTTGAGAAAATATTAGGAAATGCTATACTTATTGCACTCACATACATAGAAACAGTAATATATTACTGTTCATGTGTGTATAAGTACAATGAGTATGACTTCACTCTAACATTGCTCTATATATTTATATATACTTCTCAATTGAGTGTTGCGGCTTTGCTCATTTATATACTCCTCAACTGAGTGTTGCTGCTTTTCTCCTCAATAGAAGTCGAGTGGGTCCATTAAACCTCCCATGAAATGTCGTGTGTTTTTCAATTGAATTAATGGGCCATGATGAGCTGAAGAGGAGACATGTGACTTTATTGAATAATGCCATACGGTCCCTTGAGTTAAGGTCCAAGTGTGGCCTATTTTGTGATGACAAGCCCATGCAAACGTGCAGGTCCTAATTGAAGTGTAAGACAAATTGAATTGCGCATGGGCCCATTTCGTGAGTTAAGGCCATGCGTTTTCTCCTTTCAACCAACAAAGAAAATAAAAAATAAAAAAATAAAAATAGAATGAGCTAAAATAAAATAAAAAGAATAAAAGAAGATAGATAGTGCTTAGAGACATCTCAATGTAATTAGAAATTAAATTCAATAAAGAAATCATATCTTCTTATTTTTATTCACACTCTAATATTTTAATCCAATATTAAAATATTTAGAATGCATTTTTACACACTTATCACAAGTACTTAGAATTCATTTCATATTTCATCTGTAACTTTTGTTTCCATACCAGAGAGATAAGCTTCAATAATAGATATGTTAGAAGAGGTAAATAAATATGAGAAAAAACCAGTGAAACAATCACCTATCAAGTAATGTTCAATGAGCACATTTCTTTGTTGATATAAATATGATTGAAAATGTTGGTTTTCTTCCTTTAGACTGCAAACATGTGATCAAATTTTATGTTTTTAATCACTATGTTGCAGCCAATATTGTTTTGCATATTGCTTCTACTTAAGCTCCTCTTCTGCTAAATGTTGTTTAGTGTTACCCAGGCATTACTTAGATGGTCTCTAGTGCCAGTATACTGTAGTTCT